>CM070638.1:1946940-4346940 GCA_036346255.1 Ampelocalamus luodianensis
TCCAAGAATTTGATAACAAAATTTGGCACACATTGGTAAGGTTCACATATGTCATTAACCAAACAACCTAAATATAATTCCCATATAAATCCTACGAAATTCCCTCGATCCGAACGTAACCACATACTATAGTAGGCATATTTGAGGAAATAAAAGTCTAGCAAGCTCACATCTCATAAAGTGGCAGTACATGATATTACAAGCTACTTAATAAATCTCACACTAAAGGAAATTAAATGACATATTACAAGCATATATAATTAGTACAATCAACTCGACGTCAATAAGGATGGACGGTTGTAGAAAAACGCCCTCGATCTCATTTCTGCGTGTATTGATTTATGGAAACATGTGTACATATCAAGATGATTGTCTCTTGTGGGAAAAGTGTACAACCTCCGCAGTGTAATAAACTGTTCAATAGCCGTGCCTACGGTCAAGGACGGACATGGGAACTTACATTAGTTAGTTCTATTTATAAAACTTTGTGGGTGGGATGAAATGTGATGGTCGTTGTGACCTGGTTTTGGTTTTTTTTCCACGCATATGCTACCGCTTTGGCAAGATATTGCTATTTCGTATGTCGTAGGATCTGATTCCCGGAGTTTGCACTCATTAATATCTGTACAATAATTAACGACACATATTTCAAAACAACGAATGTTTGCTGATAGCGGAGACACGTAATGCTAGCGAAAACTAACTTTTGCATCCGCCTTTGACGTAGGGATTGCCGGAGTATCCCTTGGAGCAATTGCAAAGGTACCCGGCCTTTCTGTGGCATTGACACAGTAGCTGTGCACGCTGACACAGGCGGGAGCTACCGGGTTTGCTGGCGATTCCCTTAGTTGTCAGCGTGCACAGCTACTGTGTCATTAACCGTGAGGAAACGACGTGCGTGAGCTTGGTTCCTTAGTTGATTGTTACAAAATTTTGCCAAAACATGGACCAAGAATTTGATATAAAAATTTGGCACACATGGGTAAGGTTGCACATATGTCATTAACCAAACAACCTAAATATAATTCCCACATAAATCCTACGAAATTCCTTTGATCCGAATGAAACCACATACTCTAGTAGGCATATTTGAGGAAATAAAGTCTAGCAAGCTCACATCTCATAAAGTGGTAGTACATGATATTACAAGTTGCTTAATAAATCTCACACATGAAGAAATTGAAATAACATATTACAAGCATATATAATTAGTACAATCAACTCGACGTCAATAAGGATGGACGGTTGTAGAAAAACCGGAGATTATTACTCCTATAAAGTAGCATCTGAAGCAAAATCAGGAGATATCGTTGACCATGCCTGCATTGCTTTGTCTACATGCCCTAGCCCATAATTTCAGCCTCGCGGGCTCTTAATTTCACTAGCTTAAGTTGCTCCACCACTTGTGCCATAGTTGGTCTATCATCAACATCTTCTTTGAGACACTGGACCGCGATTTCGCTAAACCTGTCGAGGCACTCCATGTAATGAGGCTGAGAGGCAGACAAGATCTCTTGGTCATACATCTCCCTTCTTGTACCCTCGTCCTTGTAAGCCTTAACAAAGTTTATCGAAAGGCTGTTGTTCTCATTGTACTTGGCCTTCTTCCGGGTGATGAGCTCCAAGAGCACAACCCCAAAACTGTACATCGCTTTCTCTGTGAAATGGCCTGTTTTAATGTATGTGGGGTCTATGTAATTCATATCCCCATCACGGACCACTTGGCATACCTAATTATTAACTCGTGCTTAGATGACCCAAAGTCCGAGACCTTTGGTTGGAAGCTGTCATCAAGGAGAATGTTGCGGATTTGACATCACCATGAAGAATCTTTTGACTAGCATGTGAGTGCATATAGGTGAGACCTTCTGCAGAGCCAATGGCGATGTCCAAGCGCGGCAGTGAGAGAATATGCTTTTCGGGTCCATGAAGCACACGATCAAGGCTTCCTTTGGGGATGAACTCAAGACCAACCTAGGAACGTACGTCTCCGAGCAACAACCGATGAGCCGGACTAGATTCGTGTGGCTGATTGAAGTTGGATCTTGATCTCATTCGCGAAATCTTCCTTGCGGTGTCGTTGCTCACCTTTGCGATGGAGCGTTTCACGGCAACTCGTTGGTTGTCGTCAATAATGGTTCCCATGAAGACCTCGCCAAAGGCACCATCTCCAATGATGGTGCTATAGTTATTTGTGATCTTGTCCAGCTGCTCTTCCGTGAAGATCTTGATGTTCATGCTCTTCAGTAAGTCACCACCATTTTTGTCAAAAAAATGTCTCTGCTTTCGTGTCTTATGTTCCCTAAGAATGAAACATAATAGGACTCCCAAGAGAATAACGGCACAAAATATTGCTGCGAAACACAAATAGCGTAGATCGATATCAGTTACATTTGCATGCATGTCATGTTGCTTGCGTTGATTCGACTAAAGACCACAAGTATATAATTTACTATATATGAGTACAAGCTAAACAGACAGCTACTAGTATATATAATAAGGATGCTCACCTACTGTCGCAACTGCAGTCGTGGAAAGTATGGGCCGACATCCCTCGGCACTTTTACCGTCCCCTTTTTGTCCAAACTTGCATTTGCACTCGTAACCACCCGGTGTATCATGGCATGTGCTACCGCTTTGGCAATCATTTTGCTTTTCACACTCATTAATATCTGTATAATAATTAACATTCAAATAGTTAATATAAGGGAAAAAAATCGAAAAGTCGCTACTTTTGTGTCTTCATATATGCAAGCTACTTTACTTTATTGACACCCTATAGAATGTTTTAGGAGGCAGTGGTTCGATTTTCCGCTAGTTTAACTACATGCATGCATGAATGTATTTTGAAACAAGTGTTTGGTTGCACAGAGAATAATGGAGCCATCCCTTAGTTTCTATTATCACCGGGAATGGTATTGCGATGGACCAACTCATCGCAACCTCAAACCAAAAAAAGTGTGCTTAATTAGGGTCAGATGATCTAGAACTGTCCCATTCCTAAACCAAACACTTGTTAATTAATGGTACCAAACAATACAAGCTAGTTAGGGAAAACTAACTTGTGCATCCGCCGATGACGTAGGGATTGCCGGAGTATCCTTGGAGCAATTGCAGAGGTACCCTGCCTTTCTGCGGCGTTGGTACAGCAGCTGTGGGTGCTGACACAGGCGGGAGCTGTTGGGTTTGCTGACGAGAGCGGGCACGTCCCATTACTCGTGATGGCCCAGTCGAGCACCAACGGAATACTTCTCTCCAACCCGGCTAGCATAGCTCTTGTTACCTGTACCGCTGAGATCTTCCCGTCTAAATTTGTACCTAAAACATAAATAAGTTCACAGTGGTACTCCCTCATGTATGATAAAAAAGATCTTGATTATTTCTTTACTTGTCATGGTCATCGCAAAAAAAA
Source organism: Ampelocalamus luodianensis (assembly GCA_036346255.1). Classification (NCBI taxonomy): domain Eukaryota; kingdom Viridiplantae; phylum Streptophyta; class Magnoliopsida; order Poales; family Poaceae; genus Ampelocalamus; species Ampelocalamus luodianensis. The sequence continues at coordinate 1,950,353 of CM070638.1, forward strand.
AAAAAAAAAAAACTATCAATAGCAAATCTACTCATATTATTTTTGTGCGAGCCAGAACAATCTAAATATTAAAGAAAGCATTATTAATCGCTCAATTTAGATACAAAAATCCACCTAATTATTTGCTATTATATATATACTTTTCTTTTTAGATAGGAGTGGAAAACTGTTTAAAAGCCCCTTAAAAAAAGGATGGGAGTGGAAAGTAGGCACGATGGATCGAACTCTCTCTTTATCATAGTGTATGTATGTATGTATGTATAGATTTATCACTTGCAACTTGTGACACGATAAACGGCGCGCGTGTACGTACCAGCCTTTCTCGGCCACGAAAGCGTGGCTGCAGGGGCTGTACTTCCACGCAGGTAGTAAGGTGTCGTTGCTAACAAGGTAACCCAAGTAGACCGTTATAGTGCTAAGGTTGCTCTGGATGGTCGACTGGCAGCAACCGAGCCCCGTGCACGGCTTACCGTCGCCGGCAGCCTCATCCAAGCTCACGCACGTCGTGATGCAGCCAGCCAAGTAGTGCGAGGACTGAAGAAACGCCAAGGTGTTGCACCCGATGGCCGTGAACTCGTTCTTCTTCGGCGAGATCAGGAACGGCGAGTCGGTGAGGTCGAATTGCAAGCCGACGACTCCGAGGGAATCGGTGGTAGCAGGTGTACGACACGGGAGTGAAGACGCGCATCTCGCCAGTCTCCAACGTCATATCGATGACCTCAATGTTGCCTAGGTACACTCTCGGAGGGTTAAAACTGCGGTTGCAAGTGAGGTGAAGCCCGGCCAGGCACAGTTGTCGCCGATGCCGAATGGGTACTGAATGTCCACGTTGCCGCACGTGCTAGTGCTAGGGCATCCCGAGGGTGGAGCCGGCATTGGTGATGGCACCATGTCAGAGGGTAGAGCCGGCATTGGTGACGGCACCATGTCAGAGACTGGGGCGGCCGCCGGCGTCGGCACCGGCTGGGAAAGTAGTAGGGCGGGAGTAAGGAGAAACCACAGCACTTGTGGCATGGCTACTAGAACGTATTTCATGTTTGTAAAGGAGCAACTACTAGTTAATTTGGTGATCCGGTCGGGTTGTGCGTGTAAGCACAGGCTGCTCTCGGCATGGGTATATATAGGCGGGCGCCCGTCTCATTCTACTCCCATCAGGGTTTTGTAGGCCCATCGGTATATATGCTACTTGGAACGAAAGGAGGCCCCGCGCGCACTGCTCTTCCTGTGTTCCCGTCATCTTTTCGCATGTGATCAACATTTATTCTGTCTAATCCTAAAGTCCAAATGACGGAGAATAAGAAGCTCTTTGCACGATGCCAAACCAAAGGTAAATAAAATTGGCAGATACATGCAGATGTCAAATCTCGTCGTTCTATAATTCAAAAGCTGAGAATGTGTAAACTTGCTAGCTCCCATTCCTATCTTTAAGAGGGAGATCTCAAATAAATTGCGCTAATTAAATATGAAACCAAATATTCGAAATATATTTTATTTTTGCAAAATAGGAATTTTGGCATTCAGAATTCGCAAAGTGTTTGATGAATTTTTGTGTGTGAAATTCATGAAATAAAGAGAGAATAAATAAATGAAATAAAGAGGCAGTGGCCCACATGTAAGTCAATATCCGTTGACACGTGACGTATTGCCTAAAGTAAGACTATGATACGTGGGCCCTACACCTTCAAAAAACTATGATAAAGGAGCATGTTCAATATTGGACTCCTTTTATTGCATTCATCGTATGGAGCATGACAGTTCAAACGAAAAATCTGATACTCGGCTTAAGAGTTATGGTCTCTAGAAGAAATGACACATGTCATCTACAACCTTTCCCTTTGTTTAGTTGGGAGCAGCTTCATCTGATTTGGCACGGACCGAGCCACGTGCACGGTACAACCATCACAAGAAGACACACCACAAATATATATTAGCTGCCACCCACACTCCAACAGGCTCTTGCATAGCCTAAAAGAGTTACTTTCTAGGGTACCATTGTATGGTATGATTATCACCTGTCAGCTTGGCCTATTTTATTTCTCTTCGGTTCAGTAACAAATTAAGCATTCCTGTTTTTAGGCCATCTTTGTAGTTAACCTGACGCGGCAACAAGAAATCTCTTCAAAGATTGTTCTCCTATATGCAGTAGATGAGTGATAAATTAACTGAGGCCAAGGACAGGTCCCATATACATTAATCCTGTTTGTGAAATTATTGAGATGAGCGGCACTTGTGACCTACTATTACAAAACTATTAGATGCAACCTACAAAACTCTATTCTAACTTTTGCCTTTAGAGTTCACTCATCCATATTTACTATACCATTATGTATCGTGCACCTATATTGAGTTTTATCTGTGTGTAATTCATGCTTTGGCTTAACAATTGCGACATGGTTCAAGCGGTACCCCACTACATTAAGGTTGCTTGATGCCAATGTTCTATGACCTTTTATGTTTCATGCCGAGTTGTACATACGCGCTGCTTACCACGCCCTACCTATGATTATATAAACCTTATATGATGTGCACCTCTGTTAGTCCATCATGCCATACAATGACCATAGCTCATTATTGATCGTTAACTGAAACAATCAGCCAACTGATATGGACATCTTCATGCTTAAGTGTTCATGCATTCTCAACACACACACACAACGACAAATATGATGTGGATGCAAGAATAATACATGCCATTGTCCTACCATAGCCAACAGGCGCAGCAAAGCGCCTTTGTAATGACGATCGTGCGGGGCTCACCACGTTGGAGGGAGGACAATGCGGCGGACGCCAATAGCGGGAAGAGCAAGGAGGCGGCTTCTTCCCTACTTCGAGCTCCAGATCCAACGATATGAGGGAGGTGGGGAGGAGGTCGGCCACAGGAGGAGGCTGGCTTCATCCCCACCTCCAATCTCCAAATCTGTCGTGGGAGGAAGGTGAGGAGGAGGGAGGTTGGAAGGTGGCCGATGGTAGGAGGAGGTGGGGGCACACCGCGGCTGGAGGTATTACTAAAAAATTTAGTAATACTTTGAAGTGTCCGTATAGATCGGAATCCAAAATTGGAGAAGATAACGAAATGCGATGCAGAGAAAGCGAGTTCGCCGGTGCAATTTGGAGCGTGAGTTCGGCAGGCAATAACACTAATAGCCTGTTCGAGCGAAATGGAAAAATATTTGAGTTTTGGGTTGCCATGCACAGTTGTTGTCCAGATTGTATTGTTCATGGAACCGATTCCTTGGAAAAATATTACGTAATATGTAATAATCGCAATATCAGGAAAAGAGATTTAAGTTCGAACGACTTCATAATTTAATTATGAAATAAATGGCGTGCTTGGTTTGGTTACATATATTAGAAACGACAACATGCACAAATGAGCAAACCAAAATACATCTACGATATATGTGCGCCTTTTTGGGAAAAAAAGGTTGATTTGAACGAAATCGATCAGTCTTGGCAACCCATCGGTCCCTTCCTCTTGTCTCGGACTATACGCAATGTTGGCGGTCTCGATTGAGCATGTTCTTGAGAGACGAGCTGGGCGATTGAATGATGTTAGGATAGCACAAATATTAATTTAAAAGATAATTACAAAAATAAATAGTAAAAAAATTAACAAATATAGGTGCCAATCGATTTAAAAAAACAAATATTAATTTAAAAATATTTGTGCTATCGGCACTCGGCAGTACCCTCGAAAGTTGTACCTCGGCACTCGGCAGGGCGACCCTACGTCGACGACTTCGTTGTCCCTGCTGCCGGTTCTCTCTGTCCCCAACACTAGATCTCATCGTCCCATCACCGCCGCCTCCCCGATTTGGCCGTCCCCGACCCCACAGTCATCGGATTCGGCCGTCCCAGACATGCGGGGGCAGGCGGGCGTCGCACGGTGGCAAGCTCGTCGTGGCATGGACGGGCTACCGCCAATCACAGATGCAGTGGCTATATATGTAGGAAGTCCAAACATAGAACTTGACGCACGGCCGCGCATGTGCTAGACTTTGGCATTGCAAAATTGTTGTTCGGTGATGATAACTCCATGGTTTCAGCGAGCATGCATGGGACAATCGGGTACTTGGCATCAGGTACTTGCACTAATCATTCGTGAGCAATTTCTGTTGTAGCATGCTAGCCACGGGTGAGATTTTTAGTTAACAAATTAACATCTTTTGTTCACCGTTAAAAAACTTTTGTTCAATGGCTAAAGACAACTTGTTGTCGCATGACTTGGTCTTCTCTGCCTATGGCCTACTGGATTAGAAGGATAAAGCGATAAGAGAGTACACATAGTGACTTGGTCTTTTCCTCACGGTTGTTGAGAGTGGCCACTGTCTAGTAGATTCCGTTTACATGTGGCATAAGTGTAGTATGACGTTACGAAATTGCTTAAAGTAAGACTATGATATGTTGGCCCTGCACCTTACAAAAATTTATGATAAAGGAGCGTGTTCAGTATTAGACTCATTTTATTGTATTCATCGTATGGAGCGCAGCAGGCTGTTCCTTGGAGATAGAGTTGTAAGGCGCATCTCCAATAATTAAAGATAAGATTGTCTCTAACATATGCTACAATATCTTTAGAGACAATATCTCCAATAGATAGTCTCTAACATACTCTCTAACATTTATATTTTATAATTTTTCTTTGAAATGAGCCTACATGTCAACTAGAGTAGATTAATGTATCATGTTTTGTTTCACAGACATCGACAGTCTCTTCAGAAGAGACGATGCGTACTCTCTCTCCTCCCTCCTCTCCTCCACGTAGGATTTTATTGATGTGGCATAGCTAAGAGACGACAATAAAGACACCATTGGAGATGCCCTAAGCGGTTTAAACAACAACCGTGGGCTGTTTTGATTCAGCCGAACGCTCGGTATTCACGGACCGGGGCGCACACCGAGCTTCTCGCCTACGGAGTCGAGAGGAAAGGCCACACAACACCAATTAGAAGAAAACTAGTCATAAACCCGTGCATCCGCACAAACATGACATTTTTTTAATATTATTTCCAGGGCTAACAATTTTTATAACTTTTAGCTCCTAACTAATATGAATTTGACATATATTTTTTAGTTCGAAATTATTGCTCAAAATTCTAAAAGTTTTAAATTGATACAATTTAAAATTTTGTTTTTTAGTTCGAAATTATCGCTCAAAATTCTAAAAGTTTTAAATTTATACAATTTAAAATTTTGTTTTTATACTTCAAAATTATCGCTCAAAATTCAAAAGTTTTAAATTTATACAATTTAAAATTTTGTTTTTATATTTAAGTGACAAATCTATATATTTTAGCCTTGATTTTTGGTGAGTCCAGTTATAATGCAACGTAGGTCAATCGAAAGATGCCTACCGTGGGCTAAAAAAATAAATCCAAGCGTAGGTTGTACCACACGATAAATTGGATGGTTAGGATTTTCCTTTTCTCCGATTAATGTGAGAATTTCTAGCCTTTTTCCTTTTTTCTCCGATTAATATCAGAATTCTAGCCTTTTTACCTCCTAAGATTAATATGGGGGCTTCTAGGAGAGCCTCCAATTAGTATAGCCGTGCATCCGCACAGGCTACCTTTTTAAATAGTGATTTGTTTCCAATATTGTCACACATTTAATTAAAATTTATATAAAGTTGGATCACACAATTTTAGTTTTGAACAATAGTTCTATACTTCTAAAATTTAAAACTACAACTTTCTAATTTCAGTTTACATATATTTGGACACCACACTTCCAATATTGCCTATAAACATGTTTGTATTTGATCGCTATGTATTGAGTTAAAGTTATGTCACTCATGCATGCATGGCATGCAGAATATTAACCCGAAGATTATGTCATTTTCATTTGGCATAATTAATACAAATAGTTTCGTATGTATTGGTGACCAGAGTTGGAAAATTTGACTGCAAGTATTTTGAATATCTTCCCTAAAAATGGTATTTAGAATGTCATAATTTGACTGCAGGTTATTTATGTAGAGGAATAGAATACCAATTAGCAATGATCCACTATTTGTGTCCTTTTTTTAGAAACTACAATGGAACATGAAACCTATGTCATACGCATTTGCTTACGCTTCTCGTGTGCACGTAGCAAAATTTGCCGAAATCTTGGACCTCCATGTGATCTGATCTAACAGGAAGGCTTGCTTTGGTTATAGATTAAAAAAATAAAGAAAGGAATCTTCTTGACCTGTGCTGATGGAGTTGTTTATTCCTTTGCGATGCTGGCGCCGCTTGGACCGAGGCCGACACGTGCACACGCGGGAGCTCTGCCCTCGGGAGCGACGCGCGATGGGAGACGCAGATCGGAGTACGTTTTACCAATGCCTTCTTCACATACGTATCAAATGAGGACTCCCATCTAAGCACGTACAAACTCTTATGGATGGTTAGGATTTTTTCTTTTCTTTTCTGATTAATATGGAAAGCAACGACTGTACTAGATGGATGATATGTGCAGTTGTGCACCACATGTTCACTAGCTAGTCAAGCAAGGTCTTGCATGTTAAGGCCCTCTTTGTTTAGGCTTTTTGTCTGGCTTAAAAGCAAAAAAGTCTAAGCCTACACAAAGGGGTGGTTTTTGTCTGGCTTATAAAAAATTTAAGCCAAATTAAGCCTATAAGCAATAAGCCGTGCGGGAGGTGCTTTTTTTGGCTTTTGCGGAATAGAATATCTCTTTACCACCGAACTTTGTTAAATTTACCCTCAGAATGCCATTGATATATAATTGGACAAGTATTCGAACCGGTTTCCACATCCTCCCGAAGGTAATTAGTTCTTTAATCATATAAATAATTGTTACGATAACATTCGAAATTTGTATTGTCAATATTTACAAGTTTTATGTATGCAGGGAGATATTATCTTGTTGATGCGGGTTATCCCAATTGAAAGGGCTATCTAGCTCCTTACAAAGGCCAAAAGTACCATCTACTGAATTTCGACATGGTCGACAACCGAGTGGGAAATACGAGGTGTTCAATCACGCTCACTCGTCCCTTCGCAATGTGATTGAGCGTTCCTTTGGTGTGTTGAAGATGAAATGGAGAATCTTGTTGGCGTTGCCAAGTTACAAAATGAAGATTCAAACGAAAATTATAATTGCATTATGGCGCTACACAACTTCATCGAGATAGTGCTTTACGTGATGAACTTTTTGAGAGATGTGATCTTGACGAAGATTATGATCCAAATGGTACACAAACTATATCATTTGGAGGGCACAATGTCAATGGATCAGCAATCGATGATGGAGATATGAGTGTCTTTTGTGATAGTATTGCTACTTCTTTAATGGCCGCAAGATGGTAAATATATTACATTAATATGATATATACATGTTACGATGACAAGATAATTGCATCATATATGATTAAATATTATTTTGTTACTGTGTTATTTTGTTTGGTTAACTGATATTGGCCTTTCTACAATCATTTCTTCCATTGCGCAATATCCAAAATAAATACACGCATGCACTACGAGCGATATCTATTTTGTTTCATATGTACAAATGCTTGTATCGTCATATTTTCAAATCCCATGAAAAAAATCAGTTTAAATACATGCTTAACAAGGTCCTTTAAACCATGAAGGGTATTTGGACCTTTCATCCTTCACACACAACTCAATAAGCCAACATCCTACAAAAGTCTGACTACCAAACAACAAAGTTTGGCTTAAAAACTTAGAGGCTTATAAGCTGATTAAGCCAAAAGCTAGCTTTAAACTATAAGCCAAAAGCCTAAACCTAAACATAAAGAACCTAAAGCTAGCAGTCGGCCAGTCACTGAAACTATACAAACCATAGCAACACACTAGTGCTATCAAACCCTGACTTGAGTAACACGCATGCCGGAAGTCAATCTACAACTACGCGTCCAGGAAATATCGATCTAAGGGGCAAAAACATCTACGTACGTACGCCTCAGCGAATAAACTTTTCCTGATCGATGCAACTAGAAGACGAAGCGATTACAGGACCGATCAAACATGAAACAGTGACCTGAAATGCAGAAAGAAGCACAGTGCCTGCTCAATTACACCAAGCTAACAAAACACATGTTGCTACACCTCGGCAGTACTATTTCCACATCATGAGGACAGTGTTGTCATATATACTCGAAACTAAACCAAAGCAGAACAAAAAAACAGAGCAAACGCAATACACAATCTCTGTTCCACTGTGTCAACTAGTCTCCTGACTCTTGAGTAGCCACTCGGAGGCGACCCCAGCCGCCGCGCAGAGGCTCCGACCGCCATCGAGGCTGTTTCCGATTACATTGGTCTATAGCTCCGATCGGTGTATTTCGATCGGTGTATTCGACTAGGGCTCGGTCGGTGTATTTTGACCACACTGGTCTCGACTTTGAGATCGGTGTATTCCGACCACACTATCTGTGAAATATGGGATTAAACCATATATGCTTTAAAATTTTAGAAATGAGCGAGTCTTAATACTCGTGGGCACAATTCTAACTGTTAAAGCTAGCGGTCGCTGGAACCATACAAACCATAGCGATGCATGCACGCTGATGAAGTCAATCAATCACCACACGCCTAGGAAAACATCGATCTAATTGTTGAGGAACCGTCATTGGCGAGTCGATCCGGCGATTACCTCGTAGACAATACTCGAATCGTAAGAACAATGCAAAGCACAAGAACAAAATTAAGAGATGAACACGAGAGATATAGGGGACTTCTTGCTTTTCTTTATTCCTTCATCAAGCGATCAATCCTTTACAATGAATAGCACCTCCTATTTATAGGCTACGATCATGCTAGGGTTTGGAATGAGGAGCCTACCTTGGGCCAAGTCTGCCGGCCTGGACCCAGTTTCTTAGCACTAATTAAGGGAAAACCAAACCAGAATAGAAAAAAAGAGAGAAGAAATGCAGCATCGCCCAAACAAAACAGATACAAGAAAGGGTCATCAGTCACTGAGCAGCACTATGCGTTGTTGCTGTCGATTTGGTGTACGTAATTAATCCTTTTTCATCTTCTTCTGTCGATTTGGGCTTGGCTGGGCCGCCACAATAGGCTTCCAGTTTCTGCTATGTAACTATCTGGCCTACAGCCCAGGCATTTCTTCCTCTTTTTTTTCTTTTTCTTGACATCGCTCAGGCATTTTCTAGCATTTTGCATTTTGTTATTATAAGTTTTAAGGCATAGTGAATTAGTAATCCATCAGCAGCGGTGCACCAGATCAGCTCTCCGTTTCACAGTAAGAAAGACTTATTTCACATTTCTAGGGAAAATAAAATATTATTTGACACTAGCTTTGTTGCCCTCACAAATACACATATTAATGTATTCCCTTTCGAACTTCTTTAGTTTCGCAATCCACGATCACATCTAGGGGTGTCAACGGTTCAAATCTGAATCAAATAGTAGTCTTCCGTATTCATATTTTCCCTGCTCATTGCCTATAGAGCGAGCCCAGCTCGCTTGAGACGGAGGTGGGTCGTGTGCCTTGTTGGGTCGCCAAAGCACAAAGCTAAGCAGAGCAGGCCAATACTATTTGCCATTTTAAGGCCCGATAATGTACACAACCCGACCGAGGATCCCAATACTGTTAAACCCATTAGCACCTAATCGACCCATTACTATTTATCAAACTCGACCCAACGATGTTTACTCAATCCATTACTATTCCATTCGAACTGTTAATGCACAGTACGAGTCCTGGTACTGTTTATCCTACTTCATTACTGTTCATCCCAGACCCAAAAGTACATAATATATCCATTTCGACCGTTTTGAACCCATAAAACCTATTTTCGACTCATTTCAACCTAACCAAGCACCCAAAAAATCCCAACCATCCACACCACATTTATTTGCAATTCTTGTTGAATTTCTTTATTTTATTTTATTCCGTCTCGCTCATTGTTGAGCTTAGACTTATTTATTTTATTTTCTTCAACGTTATAACCGAATTTGTTGATCAAACTACATAAGAAATTGATCGAGCGTAGGAGAAGTAAATCAATTCAAAGATCTGAGTGAGGAGACAAGTTACATTCTTTGATCATGTTAATCCCAAATTTCAATTATTTATTATTGTTACTTTCATTTACAGTACTTATGCCAATTACTTCTTTGAAGAAATAATACTCTACAATATGATAATGAATAGTTAGTTCATATCACCCCACATACAAACCCACCTATTCTATTGTAGGTCATATTCACCTTGACAGGTAAAATACAATATGATGCTATTTGCCGTGTGTTTTACAATAGAAAGAAAGGAAGGAAGAACGACTATGACTCATATAGGATCATAGGAGCACTTGGACATGATCGATCACTCGTATGTGGGTCCTAGGTTTCATGTAGGACTGGGATGTATCATTAATTCCAGGTTTAATTAAGAGAATTTTTAGGTACCTTGTACCATTATTGTGCTCTACATAATGGAGCGGGGGACAAGTTTTAATCCCATCCTTCACCAAGGTGCGAGGGCTTGACTGGAAGGTATCTCAATGATGTCGTTTTCTTTATTTTGCCGTGTGTATTACAATAGAAAGAAAGGAAGGAAGAACGACTATGACTCAGATAGGAGCACTTGTGGACATGATTGATCACTCGTATGTGAGTCCTAGGTTTCATGTAGGACTCGGATGTATCATTAATTCCAGGTTTAATTAAGAGAATTTTTAGGTAGCTTCTACCACTAGGAAGGTGGATGATAATATAAATCAAATCTTCCGCACAGTTCAATTTTAACCATCTTGAAATTATACTACTCGTACTAACTAACTATAGGGACTATAGGGAAGTATAACTAAATTATATATAATCTAATACGCTAGATAGAAAAGAAAAAATGGACGGCTTATATAAACGGTGGATAACATAAAAGAGTTCTTAATTAATGCTTAGTTTCCGAAAGCAACGACTGTACTAGATGGATGATATGTGCACTTGTGCACCCATGTTCACTAGCTAGTCAAGCTAGGTCTTGCATGTTAAAGCTAGCAACACGCTGAAACCATACAAACCATTTTCAACACGCACGCCGGAAGTCAATCTACAACTACGCGTCCAGGAAATATCAATCTAAGGGGCATACGTACGTACGCCTCAGCGAATAAACTTGTCCTGATCGATGCAACTAGAAGACGAAGCGATTACAGGACCGATCAAACATGAAACAGTGACCTGAAATGCAGAAAGGAACCACAGTGCCTGCTCAATTACACCAAGCTAACAAAACACATGTTGCTACACCTCGGCAGTACTATTTCCACATCATGAGGACAGTGTTGTCATATATACTTGAAACTAAACTAAAGCAGAACAAAAAACAGAGCAAACGCAATACACAATCTCTGTTCCACTATGTCAACGAGTCTCCTGACTCCTAAGTAGCGACAGGAGCGACCCCAGCCGCCGCGCGTGAGAGGCGGTCTATAGCTCCGATCAATGTATTCCGATCAGGGATTCGGTAAGTGTATTTTGATCACACTGGTCTATGACTCGAGATAAGTGTATTCTCCTTTACGGTATGTAACTATCGGCCTCGGCCCAGAATTTTCTTCCTTTTTTTCTTTTTCTTGACATTGCTCAGGCATTTTCTAGCATTTTGCATTTTGTTATTATAAGTTTTAAGGCATAGTGAATTAGTAATCCATCAGCAGCGGTGCACCAGATCAGCTCTCCGTTTCACAGTAAGAAAGACTTATTTCACATTTTTTTAGGAAAAATAAAATATTATTTGACACTAGCTTTGTTGCCCTCACAAATACACATATTAATGTAATCCCTTTCGATCTTCTTTACTCTCGCACTCCCACAACTACATCTACGGTGTCAACGGATCAAATATGAATCAAACAGCCCTGCTATTACCCATGGAGCAAGCTCCAGCTCGCTTGTGACGGAGGTGAGCTGCATGCCTTGCTGGGCAGCTGAAGCACAAAGCTAAACAAACCGGGCCAACACTATTTGCCATTTAATGCCCGACAACGTACACAGCCGGCCCGACTATCCCAATCTGTTAAACCCATTAGCACTGAACCGACCCGACCGTTACTATTTATAGAACCCGACCCAATGCTGTTTACATGTTCCATTACTATTCCATTCGAACCCGTTAATGCACAGTCGAGTCCACGCACTGTTTATCCTACTCCATTACTGTTATTCCACACCCAAAAGAACATAATATACCTATTTCAACTATTTCGAACCCGTAAAACCTATTTTCAACTCATTTCAACATAACCAAGCACCCAATAAATCCCAACCACCCACACCACCTTTCTTTGCAATTCTTGTCGAATTTCTTTATTCCATTTTATTCTCGGCTCGCTCATTGTTGAACCTGGACTTATTTATTTGATTTTCTTCAACGTTATAACCCGAATTTGTTGATCAAACTACAGAAGAAATTGATCATAATGTAGTAGAAGTAAATCAATTCAAAGACTACGAATGAGGAGACAAGTTGCATTCTTTGATCATGGTGATCCCAAATTTCAATTATTTATTATTGTTACTTTCATTTACAGTACTTATGCCAATTACTCCTTTAAAGAAATAATACTTTACAATATCATATCACCCCACATACAAACCCACCTGTTCTATTGTAGGCCATATTCATCTTGACAAGTAAAATACAATATGATGCTATTTAATGGTTCCCTCATTTAATTTCATGCCCAAAGTCCAAATTGACAAATAGAGTATGGTTGATTTGTTGTACTAGATACGAAATTTATTGCCCTGTTGCGTATCGAAGTCCAAAATGACAAATATGGAGTGTCCTCTAACGTGGAAACACGCTGTAAACACCGACGCGATGAAGCACACACTTTCATCCTAGTCTCTAGTATACTTTAATAAGGGTTGTTATTGGGGACACCCTATATGGGGTCATCCTAGTCTCTAGTATGCTTTCATCCTAGCTCTCATAAAATGCCCCCATGCAGCACCCTATATGTATGATGCGATGTGTCAATAATGTCGTAGATAGTGCATTTTATTGGGGCGTATTGTGCTTGTTCCTGTAGACATTCATGTTGCTGTTCCTATATGAAGATATGATCATTACATCTTTTGTTTCATATCAATATAAATCATCATCAGCAACAGTCTTATGTTTGCATGTTTGCAGTTACTTCTGGTGGTGGCAGTGGAAAACACAAATAATGTTCGTAAAAAATTCTACACTGAGCTGGAATAGGCATGGTGTGCTATATTGACTTTGTTTCTGCAAGTTCATGGAGAGGGAGCCTTGCCTAAGGTTAGTAATGAATCACAAATTAGAGTGTAAGCAGAAGTAATTGCATAAGATATTGTCATATTGACTCGTAGTTACTCTCATCTAATTGTTACTGACTGTTGTCAAATTGTATATAGATATCTGAAGCGGCATCCGGCGGTAGCAGAAGCGGTCAGAAATTTTTACGAGGCCAGTTGATGACTGGAGGTCTACGATTGATACCGATCCCAATTTCACTTCATTCCGCGAACGAGTGTCAGTTTATGTGTTTGGTGAGCTCGAGGGGATGGATGTAAATGCGTTGTAGCTAAAAAGGGGCATTCGTATGTGTCACTTCTCTTTCATAGTTTAGGTCAGATTGATTGAACGATTCGTCGGTTCGCGCAAAATAATCTACAGATTAGGCGGTCGTGACAGTAACATCGTCTACTTGGGCCATGAAAGAGAAGTGACACAGCTGGAGACATGGAGAAGACTCAGCTGGAGACGTAGCACTGGAGTGGTCAATGAAATTATGTTTATTTCGTCACCTTGCCACAAAATCCAAAGGGCAAGAGGTTTTCATGCCACTGCTGTCGCCTGTTTGTTGTGAACCATAAAACGAGTCATCACAGGCTGACAGCCATGCTGAAGACATTACATGGCCATCAATTGATGTTTTCATTCTGCAAGGATTGATGGCCCTTCTGCAAAGGAAGAGAACATAGCCAAATATTATATAACAGTTGAAATATGAAACTTCCTCCATTACGCATCTAGAGTGTGCAACATATATGTTAATCTAATGGAAGCTGTGGTAATCAGGTTAATATTGAAGTAGAAAAGGGGTGCTTATAAGCATCCATAGTTAGAATGTGCGAACCAAATTCTTCGAAATGATCTGGAAGTAATAGCACAGAAGCACATGACATGTAGTTCTATTAACAGCAGGTGCAACAAGAAGTAATATTATTAGCTCATCAACATACATGAAAAATTAAAAGAAAAGGAATAGGATGTTAAGTAGTAAAAATTTGGTACTTTATATCACTTGATATCAACATAAATTACATTAACAGGGTGCACTTTCTTGTATGTGTTGGCAATCTACACCAGTGCAGACCCAACTTCCCATCATTTTCTAACCAAATTCACTTCAGGTCAGCTCTGCCTTCCTCCTTCCTCTCTCCTCTCCCACTAATAACTTCTTTAGCTGCTCCATATGATTTTTCCCATTATTCATGGTATTTATAACCAAATACGATACTTGATGTCAGCATAAATCTCTTGTATGTGGAAGTGATGGAGACAAAACAGCATCATGTGAGAACAGGCATGTGCGCTTACCAAAAAAAAATCTTTCTCAAAAGCTTCCCCCCTACTCTTCCCCTTCCAGTTTCCACTTACTGCTAACAGCTTCTAAAAATATGGGACAGCTTGCTATGGTTTCTACAAAAAGCAACTGTTAGATGTGTTACATGTATATGTATTATCCCCATTGTATAAGGGTTTCTTGCATATCGCCACCACAGTACTTGTATATATATTGGCCCATTTGCCTCATAATGAATACAAGTGGTATTCATAACATGGTATCGAGCCATACCTAGGGTTTTGATAAGTTGCCCGCCGCCGCTTGGCTTTCTTTGGATTGTCGGCGTCTTTATCCGTCACCTAGATCCTCTTGATCTGCCGTCGAGCTCTTACTGCTCGCGACTTGCCGCCGTTGCCGCTCGTTGCCGGTCACGTCGCTGGCCGGTTCGACTTCGTCGTCGATGTCGGATTCATCTCGGGAAGACGGATCGGGGCGGGCTTGAAATCGGCTTGCTTGGGTGGATTCATCGATCGCCGTCGTCGCCTCAAGCCCGCGCGCCGTCGCCGACTTCCATCCGGTCTCTGGATTCACTCGGTGTTAGTGCGCGGTCTCGCGCCCGCCACTACCGTCGCCGCTCGGGAGACGCTTCTCCTCTCGTCGCCGATCGAGTTGCTTTTGGGATCGCGGTGCGCGAGACGTCGCTGCTGCCGGCCGTCGCCGCTGCCGCCAAGGCCCTCCGCGCCGACGCCGCTCCGACATCGCCCGCTCGGCCGTGCCTCCACCGCTGCTGCTGGGGACTTGGGGTTCCTGTGCGCATCGGCTTTGAAGCAGGCTAAGAAGGCCTCCACTCGGCCTTTTTCTAGTAAGCAGTCGGGCCCGGCCGCCCAACAAAAAAAAGTAAAAAAAGAAAAAAAAAATTAGTACGTCGTTCTAACCGCCGCGCCGTCCAGCGCCGCTTGTTAGACTTCATTGCTTTGGTCACCGCACCGTCCAGCGCCACCTTCCAATGGGTGCTGTTTCGTTACTCGCGCCCAGTGATCTTCGATGGTCTCGATTATCGGGACTGGTTTCACCATATGCGCCTTCACATGCGTGGTCAGCGTCTTTGGGAGTTTCTTACTGGTGAGTTGTCTTGTCCGCCTCGCCCTGCTCCGCCTGCTGAGCCTGTACTCCCGAAGGATGCTTCCGAAGATACTCGTACAAAGGCATCTGAGTCTTTTGAGGATGCTATGGAGACATTTTAGACTCAATGGGCTACCTACAAGACATGAATTGATGAGGATGCTCGTGCCTCTGCTATTTTGGTTGCTAGTATGGAGGTGCAATTCACTGGGGATGTGGTTGGTTTGACTTCAGCACAGTTGATGTGGACACATATGCGCAACCGCTACGAACCGTCTGGTGATTCATTGTATCTTTCTGTTGTGCGTCAAGAGCAGTCGCTGCAGCAGGGAGATGCCACTTTGGATGAATTCTATGCCCAATTGTCCGTGGTATGGCGTCAGATTGACTCTTTGGGACCGGATGTTTGCCACACGTGTCGATCTTTGTCAACATCGATAGTCTCACCTAGAGCCGTCGTATCTCGACTTCTTGACCGTCTCGGGTTGAGTATGAGCGACTTCGTGCTCAATTGTTTGCACGCCACCCTCGTGTGACCTTGTTGGAGGCCCTTGCCACTGTTCGTGTTGAGAGATTTGTCTTCATGTTGCGGGTGCATTCTTTGTCACCGTCATTTCCTTTTAGTTTTGGCAACTCCTCCGGTTTCTACACCGCCACGTCTCGGCTCCTCCTTCACGATGGCGCCTTCACGATGGCGATTGTTGTTGGTAGGGTACATGCGCTTATTGCAACAAGGTGGACATCGAGCACAGTTCTACTACAAGAAGAAGAAGGATTTACGTCGTGGTGACCATCCTCCAAAGAACATGGCGGCTCCTCCTCTCGGAGGAGCTCTAGTGCTTCGATTCTCGGGAGTTTCTCACTCTGCTGCGTCGCATGGCTGCTCTTACCTTTGTCCGGTTCTGTTGGTTCTGCTTTGAGTCTTTTAGTGAGAGACCACCTTCTACTTCTTCCTCAAGTATATCACCTTGGATTCTTGACTCGGTGCTTCCTTTCATATGACACTTGATTCCACAGTCTCACTTCCATTCATCATTTAGCTACTCCTATCACATGTTGAATGACAAATGGTACCTCTCTTTCGGTCACGGGGCGAGGCACTCTTTCCAATTCCTCTTTTCATATTCTGCTATTTCTCATGTTCCCAAACTAACCATGCAACACATATCTGCGGTCGGCTAGCGACAATGGTTGTCGTGTTATTCTCGATCCCGATTCTTGTTGTGTTCGGGATCGGCGCTGCGGGACTCGGGTTGGTCGGCCCTCACCGCCGTGACTCACAGCGTCTCTGGGAGCTTGACTGGCTTCATCTTCCTTCTGCTGCCCCTGCCAGTCTTGTCACCTCCACCGTCGCTGCTGCTTCTGCTGCATCCTCCACTGCGTCTATCGCTCAGTGGCATCATCGTTTGGGACATCTTCGTGAGTCACGTCTATCTTCTTTACTTCGTCGTGGTCTTTTAGGGTCTGTTTCTGGTGACGTTTCTCTAAATTGTCAGGGTTGTAAGCTCGGTAAACAGCTTCAACTTCCTTATCCTTCCAGTGAGTTAGTGTCATAGCGTCCTTTTGATCTTATTCATTCTGATGTATGGGGTCCAGCTCCTTTCGTTTCGAAAGGAGGCCATCGATATTATATCTTTTTTATTGATGATTTTTCTCGCCACACATGGATATAGTTTATATCATCTCGTAGTGAAGTTTTATCTATCTACAAGACTTTTGCCACCATGATCCGTACTCAGTTTGATTCTCCTATTCGTGTCTTTCATGCTGACTTTGCTGGGGAGTACTTGTCAGGAGTCCTTCGTGGTTTTCTTCTTTGGCGAGTACTCTCTCTCTCTCTCAGTTTTCTTGCCTAGTGCTCATGCCCGAGCGGTGTGGTGGCGGAAGCATCGTCATCTTCTTGAGACAGCCCATGCTCTTATGCTGTCCCACCACACTTCTGGGCTGAGGCTATTTCTACTGCCACTTTCCTTATTAATATTCAGCCATCTTCTGCTCTTCAGGGTGGGATCCCAGTTGAGCGTCTCTGTGGCAAAACTCCTGTCTATTCTAGTCTTCGCCTCTTTGGGTGTGTGTGCTATGTTCTTCTTTCCCCTCGTGAGCGCACCAAGTTGACCGCTCAGTTCGTAGAGTGCGTTTTCCTGGGCTATAGCGCTGAGCATAAGGGATATCATTGTTGGGACCCTGTTGGCCAACAGATGAGGGTTTCTTGGGATGTCACTTTTGATGAATCTCGTCCTTTCTACCCTCATCCTTCTCCTTCTACCACTCCAGCATCTCTTGTTGAGCCAATTTCTTTCCTGACTTTTCCTACCACCCCCATAGTGATCACACCTCAATCACAGCTTTTGGCCTCTTCACGCCTCCTTTGCCAACACCACCATCTCTAGAGGCTCATACGCACCTCGTCCTTCTTATCCTCTCTACTACACTCGTCGTCCACGAGTTGAGGATTCTTCGATCGCCATCTTCTCACGATGGTTCATCTTCTTGACCTCTCCTTGATATGCTCTTCGTGATCGCTGACCTATTCGGCCTCCTGCGCTTTTGTTTAGCGGGTCTTCTTGAACAAACTTCTTATCGTGATGCTCTTGTTCATCGGGAGTGGCGACATGCGATGGCGAGGAGATTGGTGCCCTTGAGCATACTAGCACGTGTGATCTTGTGTAACATCCCCAATTTAATTAATGACAATTATTGCATCTTATCGGTATGCATGACATTTTGGAATCATTTGCAACATTTATTGCACTTGGAAAATCTAAATCAAAGATTAAACATACACTTCAAATTTAAACTCCAAATAAAAACAGGAACAAAAACATTTGAACATCATATGAAAACAATTTATTAGAATACTATAATAATTATCATGAATAAATATAATTTTACCAAATTTTGGAACTTATTTAAACCCACAGAAAATTCAAACTCATTACAAAGACCTAGACTAAGTTTAAATTTTTATTATACAAATAATATTATTAACAGTGAGGTTTAATACTTTTTATGGGTACTAGATATCCCTAGGAACCCCTCCAAATATTTTTAGAATTTTTAGATTTTATTTCTTGTATTTAGAGCCTCGGTCAAACCTTTTATCTTTACGGTCAAATCTGATTTGAAACTCGGACTCAACAACATTCACTTTGGCCGAGCCCGACGCGCCACTTGGTCGGCCGCACCAACTCGCCGCACCGTTCGCTCCCGATCGCTGCGGTGGGCCTCCTATGCGCAATCATCTTCTTCCTCGGGCGATTCGCGCGCGGCCGACGCGCTCCACGCGGCGTCTCGCTCTGTCGCCCGTGAGTGCAAACTAGCGCCGTTCACCCACCCCTCGTCGACCAGTCCGAGCACCGCATTCTCACGTCGTGTTCATCTCCGTCCTCTTCCACGCTCAAAAGCCTCCCTTGGCTTCTCCTTTGTGCCCACTTCTTTTCCCGGCCTTGGGAGAGAAGGAAGCAAAGCTCCTTTCCTGTCGATGCGCGCGCGCGTGCGGTGCATTAATTTCCTCCTTCGCGCCGTTCTGTTTTGGCTAACCAGTTGTTCCTTTTACGTAGCACTTCGAACACGAATGCGCCGTCGCGCCTCTAGAGCGCGCCGAGCAGCGCCACCGTGTCCTCTCGGCGTCGGTGAGTTTCACGCCGAGCCACCTTGTCAGGAGGTTTCCCTCACCACGTTGAGTCACTCCACCATTTTAATCGCCTTTTGGTGCGAGGAATCGTCGTCGCGACCTTTTCTTCCACGGTTCCGCCGCCACCGCCATTTCCGATGCCATTTCTTCTCCGTGATTCTTCCTTGATTCTTCTCCACGAGAGCTCCTTGGACCTCCTCTACCTAGTACCACCACTCACTTGAGCTCTCCTCTTCGCAGTCACCGTCACCATTGAACCACCCAGCGCGCCGCGGCTCGCGCGGACTCCTCGGCCACTCCCGTCGTCACTAAGTACTCGGTGAGTTCCCTTAGCACCCTTGTGCTCATGCTCCTCCTACTTTGCCCTCTATTCCACCGGGTACCATCGCCATGGTTCACCTCCACGGCCGCCGCCCGTGCCCATGGCGAGCCGCCAGAGCAGCAGGCTCCAAAACCGCCAACCCTAGCTGCTTGTTCCCGGGCTTTCCATTTTTGTGGTCGCCTCCGCCACGCTGTCGCTCCCATGGCGACGAACCACACCGAGCCGCCTGGACCTCCCCTCGACAGACCCTCTGTTGTCTCGTACATGAGCGAAGAAAGTGTTTAGAGACCAAATGCTTTGCTTTCAAGCCTTTGCATTGGTGTTGACTCACTCAAAACTTAGTTAATAAATTGATAATTAAACTAAGTGACAAAATTTATTAACAACACTTCATTTTAGCAATAGTTTGGGTGTATGCATTATTTGAGCAGGAAAGTGTTTAGATACAAAGTTGTTTTGACAATAGGAACCTCTGTAAAGAAGATCGTACTTTTAGCTTAGTATTGTGATTAACTAATAGACCACTCAAATGATTTGACCACTTTGAAGTGAGTTCGGAAGGAAGTTAGCTATTAACACCTTAGTGCGAAGTGCATTACGATGCAAAAATTTTACTAGAGAAAGTAAAGCGAAAAGTTTAGAAAGGACGGTGGGCAAATAACATGTCCGAGCAGAGAATTGGTTTGGAGGACAAGCGAACAAAATAATAAGCTCTTGATAGTTCCAATGCTTGTAAATGGAGATTATGTGGATTTAGTTAGCTAGTAGAGATTGATCTTAAGAGAACGCACTAAATCTGAAAAACAAGTGTTGAGATTTGTCATTCCAATTAAAACAGTGGACCTCTATCAGTCAATTGAGTAGTTAACAAAATAATTAGTGAACTGATTAGATAAGGCTAATCTTTCTTGATAGAAATGGATACTTGATTGAGTGAGAAGGCTTTGGATGAAGACTAGAAATTACATGAGGCTAACAACATGTCTAATGCGAGTACTTGGAAATCTCATCAATTCAAATAGCCATTAAACCTTCATATAACAATGATAACCAATTACGAAAACAAGCATGAATATGACTATCCAAAACCAACTCTTTCGGTGAAGTAAAAGTAATGCTAAGGATTGTGTTTAGTGGATTGGATCACCCAAATCTCTTCTTAACAAATGAGTATTGGATTTGGTAGGAAGGCCTAGAGGTCTTAGCATATTGCTCCTGTTGAAAAACCGAAATAATTATTTATAGCTTGAAATTGGTTAAACTTCAAAATTCACAACTAAGTCAAATCAACTCTAAATTGAATGAAACCAATTGTGTTGCTCATAAAACTTTATCCTCTAACATATTGTGTAACTTTTATCTCTACCACCATTCTAGAAATTTTCTCCAAATAATTAATTTACATGAGCGATGCTTGAATCCAATTTATTTGGATTTTTACAAAACTGAATTTCAAACCTTTATCGCTTTCACATACTAAATCATAATCTACATCTGTTTAAATTTCATACATTTTTGAGCATGTTGAATTTACGGCTTTATTTAATATTTATTGCAATATAGTCTTTCATTAGGTTTTCGAGCGATAACGATATATTCGTGAGATTATTATGAGTATAACTTTGAGATTGAACAAGTGATCTGACAAAGGTGCGAGCACCCTCCTCTTGATCATATTGCTCTCGGTGGTTTTAAAAGTTTTGTGTGAGTTTTATTATCGCAATTGCATGCTATTTTAAAATGTATGTTTATGGGTAGAAGTAGTTAATCTCCCAATTGCTACATTAGCCCTCCTTTGAATGTTGATTACCCTTTTCCTTGAATGATTAAGGATATATGTTATATGGGTTGTTTGCTAGTTTGTAGAACGATGCTTAGCCATGCTAGTAGTTATAGCAGCGGTTGATGGAGCTAGTCCATCGGCGATGGATCAATTGAATCTTAATGAACTTTGAGGATTTTATCGATTGGATTATGTTGAAATTGAGGATGTATTCGGATCTTATCAGGGGTTTGTGGACATGTTGGGCATGGGTTTTATGTTCTTAACTTGGGCGGGTGTAGGGTGATGATGAATTATTGTTGTTGTTTGTTGTTATGGAATTGTGTATCCCGTCGAGTGATTAAGGACCGATGCGTGGTGTGATGAACCAAGTCTTACGTGCAACCACACGCGGGATAATGGCGAAGGCTTGGCTTAATAATTTGTTGTGTGTTAGCTATCAAAACACAATGAGATTGACAATTGTTATTGTTATGAATTTAATTGTTCTTTTGTCAATCTCGTGGGGGCATATTAAATTTTTGCCTTACTTGCCCTTAAGGGTCTCTTGTTTGTTAAGGGACTTACTTACACAACGGGGTGAACCGTGGTTCTAAGCGCACGATAACTGCTATGGTTCCTATCCTCGGGTGGTTTGATAGTTAGGACAAGACATTGTAACGGCCTCGTTATGCTACCTCAGTCACACTCCTATGGAAGAGTGCATTGGCCGACATTATGAGGAATGCATATCGTGTGGGTAAAGCTGTACAACTCTGTAGAGTAACTAAATCTATTCGAATAGCCTCGTCCTAGGTTATGGACAACACTTGTGGGAAAGCAGGCACAGTTAGCTTTTGGGAAATTAAGTTTGGGTTTTGGTTGGGATTGTTATGTCATTATGTTAGTTTGTTCAAATCTGAAATGAATTCATGAACGCGTAGTTCACGCGTTATTTTTGTTGAGGAATGAATTGTGCCACGAATGATATGTTCGTGTGTTGATTATATTTGGAGAGTATCCCATTGATGATCATTACTTACTGCTATAAAATGTTTTCTAAATGTTTTACAAATGGCAAGTTAGAATCTTTTATCCATATGCAAAACTTGCTTTATGCTGAAAATTGACTAGTTTAGTAGCCTTCCTTTGATACTTACATGTATCTTTATTTCTTTTGAAAGTCTCGCGAGTACAACTTTGTACTCTAACAGTGTCTATTTGTTGAAAGAGCAGCGGGTGCAACGGTTTTAACTCCAGGTTGGTTGCTTGTGGGATTGTGGGCATACCAACTCGGTTATTCCTTTTATTTTAAGTTTATCTTCCGCTGCAATTTATTTGTGTTAATTAGATTTGGCCGATCGGCCCTCTTATGCAACCTTGTACCATAAGGTTCTATTTAAGTGATGTTGTAATTGATTCTTTTATTCTTGTACATTGTGTATGGATGTGATTGCAATGTTGTATTTGGATATGTGCATGTTAGCCACTGATCCTTGGGAGCTAGCATGTGACACATATCCGGGTCACTCGGAATCGTGTGCGTCTCACGTTAAGTGTTGCGTTTACGGTGTAATCACTTAGCTTGATATGGATCCGATCCCGGGGGTCCCCACGTTGGTATCAGAGCCATACTGGCTGTAGGTTAAAGCCGTAGCAATGGACGTTAATAGGATTTTGATTTGCAAAAGAATATTTTCAAACTATCAAAAGTTTGGCAAAAATGTTAGTAATATAATTCCTTTCTTTATTACCCATCCTAGCATCTAATTTCTTACCTCACTATTCTTTTGATTTGTGCAAAATCATTTTCTCCAATGCTCGTCTCTCTTCCAACACTAGAAACGTTAAATAGTCACCGGTGAAGAGCAATAATGGAAGAACCAGAAGACGACGCCTTGCTGCGATTTTAGGAATAAATTAGGATTTATCCTTAGATATTATACACCCTAAGGATAATACTTAGCTCGTAGACGCTAGATTTTGTGGGGGATCATTTGCTCTCTTTTGTTCCAAGTAGTTGTGTATCGCCTCTGGGGTTGTTCGCAACTCTGACGGAAAACTAATTGTGTTTTGATTTGTATCTTCTGCTGTCCACATGGGCTCTAGCACCCCATTTTGTGACGCATAAATATGTTTTCATTGTGCATTCATGCTAGATTAAGTTACCCCTGCTGTCAATTGCTTACCTTATGCTTTTTCCCTCTCATCTCTTTAGTAGAAATCATATGTTAAATAAGAGATTAATAGCCGAATTGGTAAAGAGAAGGATATGATCGAGTAACACTGTTCTATCTTTATCCTTTATGTTAGGTTGAGGTTGGTGGACTTCAATGATTAAAGTGATGTTGATACTAGAAATTGGATTATTACTCATAGTCCCGAATATGATCTTAGATGAGTCAATTTGATGTTGGTACCCTATGACATTAACCTTTGTGGGATCAATTGTGGATTTTGGTAGCGCTACCATACAAAGTTGCGATATGAGTTTAAGCAGAACTATTATAGTGCGATGTAAGCTTGCTGCGAGTGATATTGGACTCATGTTGGAGGATGTGCGAGTGGAACTCATGGAATACATGAATAGAATTAAATAAGAGGTTTATATGCAGCCACCATCGGGTATTTTGTTCTTGAGGTATGGTTTGTCGCCTTTGCCGATCTCTTTATGGCCTCAAGCAAGCTCCTCGTGCTGGTTTGATCGTTTCTCTTACATTGTCACTGCAATTGGTTTTCTACGGTGCTCATGAACCCGCTCTCTTTATTCGCACTTCGCCTCATGGTGGACGCTTCTCCTTTTATATGTTGATGATATGATCATTCTGGAGATGATCCTCGATAAATCACCTTTGTGAAGGAGCGTCTTAATAGCGATTTCTCATGTCGATCTGGGTCCTCTTCGCTACTTTCTTGGGGTTGAGGTTACTTCTACACCTGAGGGCTTCTATCTGTCCCAAGAAAAGTATATTCAGGATCTTCTTGATCGTGCTTCTCTTACTGATCAGCACACCGCTGAGACAATTATGGAGCTTAATGTTCATCTTCAGCCCGCTGATGGTGAGCCTCTTGCTGATTCTACTCGCTATCGTCACCTTGTTGGGAGTCTTGTTTATCTGGGTGTCACTCGTCCTGATATTTCGTACCATGTGCATATCTTCTTCGTGTTCTACGATATCTTTGTGGAACCATCACTCGTCGTCTGTTTTTTCCTCGTTCTAGCTCTTTATAGCTCCAGGCATATTCTGATGCCACCTGGCCTAGTGATCACTCTGATCGTCGGTCTCTCTCTGCTAATTGTATTTTTCTTGGGGGTTCTCTCATTGCTTGGGGGGCATTTGCACCTGTTGGGGGGCATCAGAAATGGGGGTGTAGGGGGGCATGTGGTTGAAGCCCGGCGAGCATAGTTGCCCCACCCCATCACAAGGGCTTCTCTTCGTCCATCATCAACTGAATTAGTTCCTCCCTCGGCCTTTCGATACCCACAAGGCCACGACATCGTCAACCTTGTACCTAGTGTGTCGCTCGCTCACCTCCACAACACGTCTCTTGAGCAAGGTTTTTTTAACCGAGGGTGGTTCGTAAGTCCAGTTTGGCCGAAAATAATAAATATCAATTATTTTGAATTTTTTGGATTTTAAATTTAAAAAAAATCAATTTCAAACAAATTCATTTTTACAAAATTCATCCAGCGATTGTATTTTTACCATTTCACCGGTAAAACCAAAATGGCGATTATCAACCGGTATTTTGATCCTGCTCTTGAGGCCTCGGAACTCCTTTGTGGTGCGATGGCGAGTCACGATCGTCGTCAACAAGCTCGGGCACCTATCAACGAACCCCTTAAAGCCATGTGGCTTGATGTTGGACTCACGCTCAACACGGGCATGAACTCATCGATGTC
The DNA here is from genome assembly GCA_036346255.1 of Ampelocalamus luodianensis. Taxonomy (NCBI): domain Eukaryota; kingdom Viridiplantae; phylum Streptophyta; class Magnoliopsida; order Poales; family Poaceae; genus Ampelocalamus; species Ampelocalamus luodianensis. Next base: position 1,975,630 of record CM070638.1, read on the forward strand.
ATCCTCGATGTCATAGGACGACTCGCGCACCTCCTTCACCCGGCACTTTGCTTGCTCGTCGGGCTCCTCCACGTCCGACATCTTCTTCGAGAGCGTGCATGCTCGAGCTCGCTTTAAGCCATGGCCCCGATTCCTTAGCGCTTTAAGTCTGCTGTGCATCTCTTTATTGGATTCCTTAGCGCCATGCCCCGATTTGTACATAGATTTCCTTGAGGCGACACGTGCTCGTCTTTGGCGGGTGCGATGCCATACTTGTGCCATCCCGCGCATTGAAAAATAGATGGAGCCATTGGAGCTTGGGCATTGCCCTACCTCGAAGGTAGGTATGATATCTTGCTACATTAGATTATAAAATGCTTTAGAATAGGGAATCCCATTCCGCGGATAAGGGAGAACAAGCGTGCAAGGATTCCAACATCATCCTCCCGCACCTCCTTAACCCAAAGCATCAGGTCGTAGAGGTTATGGAGATCGCCGATCCGCTTGGGGACCCTCGAAAACATGCACCTCGTATGGAGTCTCTGAAGAAGTGGGAGGGAAGCAAATAGTGAACTCAATTCATCCCAATAGGCCTTTGTGGAAATTGTGATCTATACTCGGTATTTGAGGTTGTTAAGTTTTTCAAGGGAAGACCGCAAAGCACCCCTACGTATTGCTACCATGTCATCCAATTGCTTGTTACCGCGGAAAAAATATATATTAAGATCCCTCAAATTGGTCAGGTCTCCGAGGTCTCTGATGTTGTCTATTGAGTTGAAGTCCAAATCGAAGTCTCGAAGCGTACGTAGGGATTTCATGTCACCAATCCCGCCTGGCAGACCTATCCTATTAAGAATGATCAAATGCAACAACCGGCGCAAATGAACAACATATGATGGAACTTCAACCATTCTAGATCCTCTGAAGTCTAGTGTCTCCAATTACTGTAGTCCCCGAATTTTACTCGGTAGCGCTATTTTACCAGGAGCTACAACTTTTAGATACCTCAGTTGGAACAAATGGCACATTCCAGTGAGGTCAAGTATCACCAGCTCACCGTTTCGACTTGAGAATTCAAGCACGAAAACTTCGAAGATGTTTGAACTCCAACAAGCGAGGTGCATATGTGGAGGTACCAAATCTATAAGCGCACTTACTTGTGAGAGCTGAATGGTTCCAAGTGTTGTGCCATCACATTACACCATCCAAGTAGAGGAGAGTCGACGGACCTTGTCATGCAGTCTGTAATGTCTTGTATGTCATCTATTGTAGTGATGAAATTCTCTTCTCGGCACTTGTGTATAATAAGATCAAGCATCATATCATGTGCTCTACAAGACAGTACATCGTCATTAGGATCTGTATCTACTGGTTGAATAATATTCCTATTCACAAGCTCATTAAAATAGCCCTCTGCAACATCCTCGGGATCTCTTAAGCTCTTTACTTATAAAACCTTGGGCTACCCATTGCCTAACCAAATCATACTTGTTGATTTTCTAATCCTCTGGATATACACCCAAATATAGCATGCATGTCTTCAAACAATGAGGAAGGCTTATGTAGCTAAGGCTTAATATCTGTCTCATTCCTTCGAGGTGGGATTCACTTCAAAGTTAGAGCTCAAAGAATTTAGTCGTGCTCCCAGCGCTCCTTGATTTCATTCGTTGACTAGCCAAAAGGCTAGATATAGTGATAATTGCGAGTGGCAAGCCACCACATCTTTTAAAAAATTTGTGAAACTTCCCCAAATTCGGAGGACAAGCGTCCTCTGAACCAAATACTCTGTTCAAAATAACATTCTTGAGTCTTCACCGCTAAGTGGCCTCATCTTATAAACATACTCATAGTGATTGGAGCGACGCGTTGTGGTCACGATCTCAATTCGTGTAGTTGTTATTACTCTCCTACCATTCTTGTTTTTACGGAAGAGCGCATCTAATAATATTCCATGCAATTGCATCCCATATGTCATCAATTACAATAATGTACACAAAATAATTTCATATGGAGTATAACAAGCATTAGGCAAACATAACATATAAATGAAAGCATCGACCATGACTGACGTAACTACATCAGAAATATACAAAATATTATCATCCCATGGCATGAAATGGGGGTGTAGGGGGGCATTTGCACCTGTTGGGGGGCATCAGAAATGGGGGTGTAGGGGGGCATGTGGTTGAAGCCCGGCCAGGCATAGTTGCCCCCCCACCCCCATCACAAGGGCTTCTCTTCGTCCATCATCAACTGAATTAGTTCCTCCCTCGGCCTTTCGATACCCACAAGGCCACGACATCGTCAACCTTGTACCTAGTGTGTCGCTCGCTCACCTCCACGACACGTCTCTTGAGCAAGGTTTCTTTAACAGAGGTGGTTCGTAAGTCGGTTTGGCGAAAATAATAAATATCAATTTTTTGAATTTTTGGATTTTAAATTTTTAAAAAATCAATTTCAAACAAATTCATTTTTACAAAATTCATCCAAGCGATTGTATTCTTACCATTGCCACCGTAAAACCAAAATGGCGATTATCAGCGGTATTTTGATCCACGCTCTTGAGGCCTCGGAACTCCTTTGTGGTGCGATGGCGAGTCACGATCGTCGTCAACAAGCTCGGGCACCTATCAACGAACCCCTTAAAGCCATGTGGCTTGATGTTGGACTCAAGCTCAACACGGGCATGAACTCATCAATGTCATCCTCGATGTCGTAGGACGACTCGCGCACCTCCTTCACCCGACACTTTGCTTGCTCGTCGGGCTCCTCCACGTCCGACATCTTCTTGAGAACGTGCATGCTCTCGAGCTCGACTTTAAGCCATGGCCCCGATTCCTTAGCGCTTTAAGGCTGCGTGCGGCTCTTTATTGATTCCTTAGCGCCATGCCCCGATTTGTACATAGATTTCCTTGAGGCGACACGTGCTCGATCTTTGGCGGGTGCGATGCCATACTTGTGCCATCCCGCGCATTGAAAAATAGATGGAGCCATTGGAGCTTGGGCATTGCCCTGCCTCGAAGGTCGGTATGATATCTGCTACATTAGATTATAAAATGCTTTAGAATAGGGAATCCCATTCCGCGGATGATGACTTTCTCTCTAGGAGTCCCTCCGATCATAAGCCTTGAGCGGATAAGGGAGGGCAGCGTGCAAGGATTCCAACATCATCCTCCCGCACCTCCTTAACCCAAAGCATCAGTCGTAGAGGTTATGGAGATCGCCGATCCGCTTGGGGACCCTCGAAAGCATGCACCTCGTATGGAGTCTCAAGAAGAGGAGGAAGCAAATAGTGAACTCAATTCATCCCAATAGGCCTTTGTGGAAATTGTGATCTATACTCGGTATTTGAGGTTGCTAAGTTTTTCAAGGAAGACCGCAAAACACCCCTACGTATTGCTACCATGTCATCCAATTGCTTGTTACCGCGGAAAAAATATATATTAAGATCCTCAAATTGGTCGGTCTCGAGGTCTCGATGTTGTCTATTGAGTTGAAGTCCAAATCGGCGTCTCGAAGCGTGCGTAGGGATTTCATGTCACCAATCCCTTTGTGGACCTATCCTATTAAACGATCAAATGCAACAACCGGCGCAAATGAACAACATATGATGGAACTTCAACCATTCTAGATCCTCTGAAGTCTAGTGTCTCCAATTCTTGTAGTCCCGAATTTTACTCGGTGGCGCTATTTTACCAGAGCTACAACTTTTAGATACCTCGGTTGGAACAAATGGCACATTCGGTGAGTCAAGTATCACCGCTCACCGTTTCAACTTGAGAATTCAAGCTGAAAACTTCGAAGATTTTGAACTCCAACAAGCGAGGTGCATATGTGGAGGTACCAAATCTATAGCGCTCTTACTTGTGAGAGCTGAATGGTTCAAGTGTTGTGCCATCTGTTACACCATCCAAGTAGAGGAGAGTCGCGGACCTTGTCATGCAGTCCTGTAATGTCTTGTATGTCATCTATTGTAGTGATGAAATTCTCTTCTCGACACTTGTGTATAATAAGATCAAGCATCATATCATGTGCTCTAGAAGACAGTACATCGTCATTAGGATCTGTATCTACTGGTTGAATAATGTTCCTATTCACAAGCTCATTAAAATAGCCCTCTGCAACATCCTCAGGATCTCGCCCAAGCTCTTTACTTATAAAACCTTGGGCTACCCATTGCCTAACCAAATCATACTTGTTGATTTTCTAATCCTCTGGATATACACCCAAATATAGCATGCATGTCTTCAAACAATGAGGAAGGCTTATGTAGCTAGGGCTTAATATCTGTCTCATTCCTTGAGGTGGGATTCACTTCAAAGTTAGAGCTCAAAGAATTTAGTACGTGCTCCCAGCGCTCCTTGATTTCATTCGTTGACTAGCCAAAGGCTAGATATAGTGATAATTGCAGTGGCAAGCCACCACATCTTTTAAAATTTTAGCGAAACTTCCCCAAATTCGGAGGACAAGCGTCCTCTGAACCAAATCTCTGTTCAAAAATAACATTCTTGAGTCTTCAACGCTAAGTGGCCTCATCTTATAAACATACTCATAGTGATTGGAGCAGCACGTTGTGGTCACAGTCTCAATTCGTGTAGTTGTTATTACTCTCCTACCATTCTTGTTTTCTGGAAGAGCGCATCTAATAATATTCCATGCAATTGCATCCCATATGTCATCAATTACAATAATGTACCTGCAAATAATTTCATATGGAGTATAACAAGCATTAGGCAAACATAACATATAAATGAAAGCATCGACCATGGTAGCGTAACTACATCAGAAATATACAAAATACTATCATCCCATGGCATGAAATGGGGGTGTAGGGGGGCATTTGCACCTGTTGGGGGGCATCAGAAATGGGGGTGTAGGGGGGCATGTGGTTGAAGCCCGGCCAGGCATAGTTGCCCCCCCACCCCCATCACAAGGGCTTCTCTTCGTCCATCATCAACTGAATTAGTTCCTCCCTCGGCCTTTCGATACCCACAAGGCCACGACATCGTCAACCTTGTACCTAGTGTGTCGCTCGCTCACCTCCACGACACGTCTCTTGAGCAAGGTTTCTTTAACCGAGGGTGGTTCGTAAGTCGAGTTTGGCCGAAAATAATAAATATCAATTTTTTGAATTTTTTGGATTTTAAATTTTTTAAAAAAATCAATTTCAAACAAATTCATTTTTTTACAAAATTCATCCAAAGCGATTGTATTCTTACCATTTCACCGTAAAACCAAAATGGCGATTATCAGCGGTATTTTGATCCCTGCTCTTGAGGCCTCGGAACTCCTTTGTGGTCTGATGGCGAGTCCTGATCGTCGTCAACAAGCTCAGGCACCTATCAACGAACCCCTTAAAGCCATGTGGCTTGATGTTGGACTCAAGCTCAACACGGAGCATGAACTCATCAATGTCATCCTCGATGTCGTAGGACAGCTCGCGCACCTCCTTCACCCAGCACTTTGCTTGCTCGTCGGGCTCCTCCACGTCCGACATCTTCTTCAGGAACGCGTGCATGCTCTCGAGCTCAGCTTTAAGCCATGGCCCCCGATTCCTTAGCGCTTTAAGCTGCTGTGCAGCTCTTTTATTGGATTCCTTAGCGCCATGCCCCCCGATTTGTACATAGATTTCCTTGAGGCCTGACACGTGCTCGATGCTGGCGGGTGCAGTGCCATACTTGTGCCATCCCCGCGCATTGAAAAATAGATGGAGCCATTGGAGCTTGGGCATTGCCCCTGCCTCGAAGGTCAGGTATGATATCCTGCTACATTAGATTATAAAATGCTTTAGAATAGGGAATCCCATTCCGCGGATGATGACTTTCTCTCTAGGAGTCCCTCCGATGCGCAAACGCAGGCGGATAAGGGAGGGCAACTGTGCAAGGATTCCAACATCATCCTCCCGCACCTCCTTAACCCAAAGCATCAGGTCGTAGAGGTTATGGAGATCGCCGATCCGCTTGGGGACCCTCGAAAGCATGCACCTCGTATGGAGTCTCTGAAGAAGAGGGAGGGAAGCAAATAGTGAACTCAATTCATCCCAATAGGCCTTTGTGGAAATTGTGATCTATACTCAGGTATTTGAGGTTGCTAAGTTTTTCAAGGGAAGACCGCAAAACACCCCTACGTATTGCTACCATGTCATCCAATTGCTTGTTACCGCGGAAAAAATATATATTAAGATCCCTCAAATTGGTCAGGTCTCCGAGGTCTCTGATGTTGTCTATTGAGTTGAAGTCCAAATCGGCGTCTCGAAGCGTGCGTAGGGATTTCATGTCACCAATCCGCTTTGGCGGACCTATCCTATTAAAACGATCAAATGCAACAACGGCGCAAATGAACAACATATGATGGAACTTCAACCATTCTAGATCCTCTGAAGTCTAGTGTCTCCAATTCTGTAGTCCCGAATTTTACTCGGTGGCGCTATTTTACCAGAGCTACAACTTTTAGATACCTCGGTTGGAACAAATGGCACATTCGGTGAGTCAAGTATCACCGCTCACCGTTTCGACTTGAGAATTCAAGCTGAAAACTTCGAAGATGTTTGAACTCCAACAAGCGAGGTGCATATGTGGAGTACCAAATCTATAGCGCTCTTACTTGTGAGAGCTGAATGGTTCCAAGTGTTGTGCCATCTGTTACACCATCCAAGTAGAGGAGAGTCGACGGACCTTGTCATGCGATCTGTAATGTCTTGTATGTCATCTATTGTAGTGATGAAATTCTCTTCTCGACACTTGTGTATAATAAGATCAAGCATCATATCATGTGCTCTAGAAGACAGTACATCGTCATTAGGATCTGTATCTACTGGTTGAATAATGTTCCTATTCACAAGCTCATTAAAATAGCCCTCTGCAACATCCTCAGGATCTCGCCCAAGCTCTTTACTTATAAAACCTTGGGCTACCCATTGCCTAACCAAATCATACTTGTTGATTTTCTAATCCTCTGGATATACACCCAAATATAGCATGCATGTCTTCAAACAATGAGGAAGGCTTATGTAGCTAAGGCTTAATATCTGTCTCATTCCTTCGAGGGTGGGATTCACTTCAAAGTTAGAGCTCAAAGAATTTAGTACGTGCTCCCAGCGCTCCTTCAGTTTCATTCGTTGACTAGCCAAAAGGCTAGATATAGTGATAATTGCGAGTGGCAAGCCACCACATCTTTTTAAAATTTTAGCCGAAACTTCCCCCAAATTCGGAGGACAAGCGTCCTCTGAACCAAATACTCTGTTCAAAAATAACATTCTTGAGTCTTCACTGCTAAGTGGCCTCATCTTATAAACATACTCATAGTGATTGGAGCAGCACGTTGTGGTCACAGTCTCAATTCGTGTAGTTGTTATTACTCTCCTACCATTCTTGTTTTCTGGAAGAGCGCATCTAATAATATTCCATGCAATTGCATCCCATATGTCATCAATTACAATAATGTACCTGCAAATAATTTCATATGGAGTATAACAAGCATTAGGCAAACATAACATATAAATGAAAGCATCGACCATGGTAGCGTAACTACATCGAAATATACAAAATACTATCATCCCATGGCATGAAATGGGGTGTAGGGGCATTTGCACTGTTGGGGCATCGAAATGGGGTGTAGGGGCATGTGGTTGAAGCCCGCCAGCATAGTTGCCCCCACCCCATCACAAGGGCTTCTCTTCGTCCATCATCAATCGAATTAGTTCCTCCTCGGCCTTCGATACCCACAAGGCCACGACATCGTCAACCTTGTACCTAGTGTGTCGCTCGCTCACCTCCACGACACGTCTCTTGAGCAAGGTTTCTTTAACAGGGTGGTTCGTAAGTCGGTTTGGCGAAAATAATAAATATCAATTTTTTGAATTTTTGGATTTTAAATTTTTAAAAATCAATTTCAAACAAATTCATTTTTACAAAATTCATCCAGCGATTGTATTCTTACCATTTCCCGGTAAAACCAAAATGGCGATTATCAACGGTATTTTGATCCTGCTCTTGAGGCCTCGGAACTCCTTTGTGAGTGCGATGGCGAGTCGATCGTCGTCAACAAGCTCGGGCACCTATCAACGAACCCCTTAAAGCCATGTGGCTTGATGTTGGACTCAAGCTCAACACGGAGCATGAACTCATCAATGTCATCCTCGATGTCGTGGGACGGCTCGCGCACCTCCTTCACCCGACACTTTGCTTGCTCGTCGGGCTCCTCCACGTCCGACATCTTCTTGAGCAGCGTGCATGCTCGAGCTCGACTTTAAGCCATGGCCCCGATTCCTTAGCGCTTTAAGCTGCATGCGGCTCTTTTATTGGATTCCTTAGCGCCATGCCCCGATTTGTACATAGATTTCCTTGAGGCGACACGTGCTCGTCTTTGGCGGGTGCGATGCCATACTTGTGCCATCCCGCGCATTGAAAAATAGATGGAGCCATTGGAGCTTGGGCATTGCCCCTGCCTCGAAGGTCGGTATGATATCTGCTACATTAGATTATAAAATGCTTTAGAATAGGGAATCCCATTCCGGATGATGACTTTCTCTCTAGGAGTCCCTCCGATCATAAGCGCAGCGGATAAGGGAGAACAGCGTGCAAGGATTCCAACATCATCCTCCCGCACCTCCTTAACCCAAAGCATCAGGTCGTAGAGGTTATGGAGATCGCCGATCCGCATGGGGACCCTCGAAAGCATGCACCTCGTATGGAGTCTCTGAAGAAGAGGGAGGGAAGCAAATAGTGAACTCAATTCATCCCAATAGGCCTTGGTGGAAATTGTGATCTATACTCAGGTATTTGAGGTTGCTAAGTTTTTCAAGGGAAGACCGCAAAACACCCCTACGTATTGCTACCATGTCATCCAATTGCTTGTTACCGCGGAAAAAATATATATTAAGATCCCTCAAATTGGTCAGGTCTCCGAGGTCTCTGATGTTGTCTATTGAGTTGAAGTCCAAATCGACGTCTCGAAGCGTACGTAGGGATTTCATGTCACCAATCCCGCCTGGCAGACCTATCCTATTAAGAACGATCAAATGCAACAACCGGCGCAAATGAACAACATATGATGGAACTTCAACCATTCTAGATCCTCTGAAGTCTAGTGTCTCCAATTACTGTAGTCCCCGAATTTTACTCGGTAGCGCTATTTTACCAGGAGCTACAACTTTTAGATACCTCAGTTGGAACAAATGGCACATTCCAGTGAGGTCAAGTATCACCGGCTCACCGTTTCGACTTGAGAATTCAAGCCTGAAAACTCGAAGATGTTTGAACTCCAACAAACGAGGTGCATATGTGGAGTACCAAATCTATAGCGCTCTTACTTGTGAGAGCTGAATGGTTCAAGTGTTGTGCCATCTGTTACACCATCCAAGTAGAGGAGAGTCGACGGACCTTGTCATGCAGTCCTGTAATGTCTTGTATGTCATCTATTGTAGTGATGAAATTCTCTTCTCGGCACTTGTGTATAATAAGATCAAGCATCATATCATGTGCTCTACAAGACAGTACATCGTCATTAGGATCTGTATCTACTGGTTGAATAATGTTCCTATTCACAAGCTCATTAAAATAGCCCTCTGCAACATCCTCAGGATCTCGCCCAAGCTCTTTACTTATAAAACCTTGGGCTACCCATTGCCTAACCAAATCATACTTGTTGATTTTCTAATCCTCTGGATATACACCCAAATATAGCATGCATGTCTTCAAACAATGAGGAAGGCTTATGTAGCTAAGGCTTAATATCTGTCTCATTCCTTGAGGTGGGATTCACTTCAAAGTTAGAGCTCAAAGAATTTAGTACGTGCTCCCGCGCTCCTTGATTTCATTCGTTGACTAGCCAAAGGCTAGATATAGTGATAATTGCGAGTGGCAAGCCACCACATCTTTTTAAAATTTTAGCCGAAACTTCCCCCAAATTCGGAGGACAAGCGTCCTCTGAACCAAATACTCTGTTCAAAAATAACATTCTTGAGTCTTCACTGCTAAGTGGCCTCATCTTATAAACATACTCATAGTGATTGGAGCAGCACGTTGTGGTCACAGTCTCAATTCGTGTAGTTGTTATTACTCTCCTACCATTCTTGTTTTCTGGAAGAGCGCATCTAATAATATTCCATGCAATTGCATCCCATATGTCATCAATTACAATAATGTACCTGCAAATAATTTCATATGGAGTATAACAAGCATTAGGCAAACATAACATATAAATGAAAGCATCGACCATGACTGACGTAACTACATCAGAAATATACAAAATACTATCATCCCATGGCATGAAATGGGGGTGTAGGGGGGCATTTGCACTGTTGGGGGCATCGAGAAATGGGGGTGTAGGGGCATTTGCACCTGTTGTGGGGCATCATGCCACTGGGACACACCGTCGCGCATCTTGAGGTGGCGATGGGGAGAGGCATCCATGGCGATCAGCTCTCTAAAAATTCTTGGGTTTGAGTACTTGCCCATTTGATCGATCATGACACATGGATCTTGCCCATTTTCCAAACTAGCTTAGGTGACGGGTCTTCTACCCTGTTGTCACTGGATGTAGACTTTGCTTTGAAACTTCCCGTGAAGGCATGTAAAGGAAAAAAATGATCTAGGTTTGGTTACTTGGGACCACGAGTCATGGACCACGAAAATCGAGGGAAGATGATGCTGACACGAGTTGTAACATCCCATTTTCGGTTGCTATTTGGTATCTTCTCGTTTGTCTTCTTGGTTTTAAAACCTTTTTCAAACTATTGTGTAGTTGCAAAATCCTCTAACTTCGCCTCTTTTCAAATTTTGGGTTTGAGTTTGACTTGAATCTGGTTTCAAATTCACCTCCTTCTTTGTTGTTCCAAATCCCTACCAACCGGACCAGCCCCTAGTCTAGACCACCCTTTCGGTGGCGACCAAGGCCACTTGATTCCGATTGGGTCCTCCAACCAGGTTCGACCGACTCCGCCTATCAGCCCCTGCTCACTTTCTCTTACCTTCCTCCTTTTTCTCAGTGACATGTGCATTGAATGTTGTCGTCTCCGTCGCGATGTGCGCATTAAATGTCGTTGTCTCCGCCACGGCGTGTAATTCCGCCGCTCCATTTTGTCTTGATTCTCCCTCCTTCCTCTATAATTAGAGCACCGAGGAGCCTTACCCTCCTCTTGTTTCCCCAACTCTCATTCTCTCGCTCTTGTTCTTTGCCGTTTGCCGAGCTCAGAGCTCCGAGTTCATGCCGCCGTGCACCTCCTCTAGGTCCTCTTCTACCCGCGTCAATTTGTGTCCCAGAGCTGCTTGAAGCATTTTGTTTCCCTCGCTCAGTTTCAGTTTTGTTTCGCAGGAGCCGCCGCTTTTCCTCTTCTCCCTCGGTCCTGGCTGGTCCCTTCATCACCGTCCTCCTTCGCCTTCGACCATGAGCTTCCTCACCGCCGTTCGCCGTCCGTCAACCTCCTCCGGCCTTTGTCTCGGTCCTTGTGAGTTTTTCATGCCCTGATCACCTTCTCTTCTTTCGACTGCGTCGAGCAGTCGAATCCTTCTTTCTTCTTTCAACCGCATCGAGTAGTCGAATCCTTCCTTGCTTTCGACCACTGTTGAAGTAGTCGAATCCTTCTTTGCTTTAGACCATTGTTAATTAGTCGAATCCTTCTTTTCTTTCGACCACTGCTGAGTAGTCGAATCCTTCTTTCCTTGCGACCACTGTTGAAGTAGTTGAATCCTTCTTTTGTTTTCGACCACTGTTGTAGTAGTCGAATCCTTCTTTGCTTTCGACCACTTTTGAAGTAGTCGAATCTTTCTTTGTTTTTGACCACTGTTGAGTAATCGAATCCTTCTTTGTTTTCGACCACTGTTGAAGTAGTTGAATCCTTCTTTGCTTTCGTCCACTGCTTTGAGTAGTCAAATCCTTCTTTGTTTTCGACCACTGTTAAAGTAGTTGAATCCTTCTTTCCTTTCGACCACTGTTGAGTTGTCGAATCATTCCCTGTTTTTGACCACTATTGAGTAGTCAAATCCTTCTTTGTTTTTGACCACTGTTGAAGTAGTCGAATCCTTCCTTGCTTTCGACCACTACTAAAGTAGTCGAATCCTTCTTTCCTTTCGACCACTGTTGAGTAGTCGAATCCTTCTTTCCCTTCGACCACTGTTGAAGTAGTCGAATCCTTCTTTGTTTTCGACCATTGTTCCTTCTTTGTTTTCGACCACTGTTGAGTAGTTGAATCCTTCTTTGTTTTTGACCACTATTGAAGTAGTCGAATCCTTCTTTCCTTTCGACCACTGTTGAGTAGTCGAACCCTTCCTTCAACTAGTTGGTGGAAACCTCATTCCGACTTGATGGTCGTATCCTTTCGACCAGATGGTCGAAACCTCCGTCTGACTTGATGGTTGTATCCTTCCGACTAGTTGGCCGAAACTCCTTTCCGACCAGTTGGTCGAGACCTCCTTTCGACCACGTGGAGTCGATGAGCGGTGCTCGAAACCAAAGCTTTGGGGACTCGTTCTCCTCGCTATAACCGATTGCGGTGATTCTTGTTTCTGAATTTGTCTAAATTCAAGATCTTGCTTTTGGCTTTGGTCTTATTTAATTTGGAGTTCATTTATTATTTCTTGTGTATTTATTTGTTCTCTGTGCTTGTTGTTCTTTTTTCGGTGCGTTCGTGCGAGTAGAATTCGAAGAAGCGGGAGATCTCTAGTTGGATCAAGCACAAGACTATCAAGACCCTCCTACCTTTAATCAAGGCGAGTCAATACTTTGATCATATTGAGCCTACAGTTTATGCAAGTTATACTCCTTTAAATAACTAAAGTTGCATGCTTTAATTCTTTAAGCAAATGTATGTTAAATCTTAAAGTAGTTAAATGCCCATTTGATGATTGATTATCTATTACGCCATCCTTTGACAATTGAATCTATTATTTCCTGTAACCCTAGTAATTAAGTGGTAACTTACTAGCTATAGGTTGTACTTAAGCGACATACTAGTCTTGCTTAAGTACCAGGGCTCCAAGTGTCCTGATCATCATCTCCTAAAATCATAAAATCATTTTGGGGTAGTCACGAGAGGTGCACGACTGAAGTATTTTGAGATAAATTGGTTTTCCTCCTCAAAAACCCCAAACTTCTTCTACCACATCTGGGCAAATGGTATGATGGTGAGTGCTGATGTAGCACGAGGATGGTGGGTATGTGGTCTGAACTGCCCAGATGACATTAAGAACTTAATCCGGTGATGACCTCCCTTGTAAAACATGTGCAACCACAAGCCTGCAAAGTGCAACTTGGCTTAGTAGAGTTATCGAACCCTGGAAGTCATCTCGCTAGAGGGGATTGAGGTAGTGCAAGCGGTTGGATGCGTTCCGGCTTGAATGGGACAATGTGGTAAGGAGAAGTTACCAGTTGCGCTAGTCGTTGTGGTGAACATCCCGCACAACTTATGGGTGCGGCCCATATGGGTGAGATGACGAAAGGGGCGAGATGATTTGAAAAGTTACCTGACAATCTCTCGACCACATGACTAAGGAATCGTGTGGGGCTACGAGTTGATTATCTCTTGTGGGTACAGTGTACAACCTCTGCAGAGTATAAAATTGTTCGAACAGCCATGCCTATGGTCAAAGGTGGACATGGGATCCTTACTAGAGTTAGTTCTATTTCAAAAACCTTTGTGGGTCGGAGAAAAGCTAGTCGGTGTGGTTCCTGGGTGGTCATACCCAGTGTAACCACGACCTTGTGTTGTTCCTGGGTGGTCGCACCCAGTGTTGTTTCTGGTTGGTCGCACCTAGTGTTGTGAATAGTGGCTATAACCACATTTCAAAATAAACTTAAGGTGGAGGTAGCATCTGCTGTTATTAATATTGCACAACTACTCTCTTTAACAAAATGCAATTGGTTAAAATGCTAAGTGATAGGATTTCTAATGATATTGATAATTGAAAACATTGCTTTAGCAAATAAAAGAACCCGAGCCACCCTTGCTAAGGCTTGCATGTATATTATTGCATCCTGTGTGTTGGCTCGCGAGCACGGAAGTTGTGCTCACTCTCGCTCCTCCCTTCATCCTTCAGACCTTGCAGATCTTGGAGACTACGACTACAACGAGGACCCCAAAGTCGAAGGACAAGTAGATGACGAAGCATAGTGTAGTCGTAGTGGTTCTGGTCTCGCCCAAGTCTAGCTGGCTCATCGGTGCTTGTGTACGACTAGTATTACCCAAGCCCTTGGCTAATACCAGTCGTACACGAGTACCCCAGTCGCTTGCTTGTGGAGAGATGTGTTCTCCCCTTTTCCTTCATTGTCATACGCTTTTGTGATGCAATCAAATTTGCTTTGATCGGCCCTTAATGTAAAACTTCGACCGAAGTGGTTTATATAAACTCTGATGTGTTAAATTAATATATGGTTTGGTCTTACAACTTGTATGAATTGATTGAGTAATGTGTCTGTGAATGATATCTACTGATCCAGGGAATAACACAGTACTTTCACAGAGAACTCAGTTTTTGGGTCCGACACGAGTCATGGACCACCATGCGGTTGGCCTATTCAACTAGTGAAAAGTTGTCCAATCGAACATGCCTAGCTGAAAGTGTGTGGTTACTTCAAGAGCCCCCATGTTAATCCTAGGGTTTAAAAAAAGCTAAAAAAATGGCCACATTAATCGAAGAAAAGAATATTCTATCTATACTAATTAGATACTTCTTTAGAAGCCCTACGTTAATCCTAAGGGTAAAAAAGCTAGAAATTACCACATTAATCGAAGAAAATAATAATGGATCTGCGTATGAATTGGTGGAGTTACAGCCTATAATTCCAGTAGGAAAAAAGCAAGAAAGTCCTACAATGGTTAAAACATAGCCACAAATTAACATATTAGCGGAGTGCGCGAAAATATAATCCACGCCAAGGCAAGGAGACCGACATCATAGAAGTATGACACGTGCAGTCATCCCAATCTAGAGGGTATCTGCGGAGAGATATGCAAATACATAAGTGAAAAAACTGCATGATCAATAAGTTGGAAGCATGTTTGTACAATAGATTAGCAAATATCACCACACACCCTCGTCGGCTATGCGGTGTGCGCGGTGATCATCATCATACTCCGAGAGGAGCAACATGTAATCGGGTGCTCGACATCTTGCATTACAGGAAAAGAATTATTTAGTATACATGGCGTACAAAACAATCTTGAAAATGCAATGGAGTGAACGCAACAAAAAAAATCAACAATGACCTTACTTAAATAAAGTGAAGCAAATGGAAATTCAGGAGGAGGAGAAGAAATCTTTTCCAAAATGATTTCTCAATGATATTTTCTTCTCATTCCAGTATAGCATAATAAGGGAAAAAGTAGCAGATTTCAATTCTACAATCCCACATTCACACATTGATCTACAATGGACATTGCACATGGCAACTCTATGCTAATCATAACTTCATGTAAGAATTGAAGTTTTTAATTGGCCTATATAAGTTTTTGCACGTTGCAGTACTTGCTGCCATAACAACCTATAGTTACCTCTAGAATGTGAAGGAAGCAAATAGTCAAGTCTTTCTGCAGAGTTTCCAAAACTAGAGCAAGAGGGATTCAATAGAACAGCACGGACCTGCACCAATCGCCATTGGATCGATACACACAACAACGTTAGGTATAATTGTTCTACAAGACAAAGAAAAAGCAACCAAATGTATGCTCGAGTGAATTTTGTAAGTTATCGATAGATTACTACATCCGTTTGACACATTCCCTGGAAAAGACTAACAATACAAGTGGAAGGTCTACAAACCTCAAGCACATGAGGGATCCTTAATATCTAGGGGCAATTTCCTCAGTAACACTACAAAGATATCACGAGTTAGAAAATAACATCGATGTGTCACTGACATGTGGCCCCATGGCCCACCTGTCATACATTGGATGTTATTTTCCATTTATACATCTTTATAGTGTTACTAAGCAAATTTTGCCTACTCTCTACCTTGAAAGATACATCACATGAAAAAATGAAGCACATAACCTCCATCACAGTTCACACCATTTTTGTTCCAGTCTAGTGAGACTAAGAATCTCTAAATTGACTACGAATGTGGAATTCCATCCAATTCACTCCGACGTGCAAACGATCAAACAAATTCCTCGCAAAAATCCAATTTGGCCTAAGCCCTAATCTCACAAAACTAACCGATTTAATCCAAAATAAATGGAGGAATGGCGACATTACCTCGGGATGATCTCCATGGGCTTATGGGCTTCGAATTGCCTCCAAACAGACGGATTTGAACAGGTGGGGCCGGGGAGGAGAGAGCGCGCTCGGGAGAAAGAGCGAGATTGGGGAAAATGAAGAACTGGGTGGGCCGCTATCACCTAAGTTGGCACTGTCACACCACGGACGTTGGCGTGATGAGGTAGGCTTGTCATGCCATTATTTAGGACATGACAATGGCCACGCAAGCCCTCCACGCTGGCAAGGCACGTGGACAAGGGCTTGCGTGGCGTGTTTGGCTACACTGGGACAATGGCGTGACACAACAGTTTGCCCATCAGTAACATCCCAATTTTACGAGTTTAAAAATCATTTAAATAGTTAGTAGGAAAAATTCACCATTTGGATTTATTTGTTTTTAATTTGAAGCTTAATATTGGACTTTACAATAAAAACCTTTAATGTGAATAATCCCAACATGAACAATAGCCAAAACTATTTTATTTGGGTTCCTTGTGCTCGAATATATTTTCTAGATTTTTCTAGAATTTTTACGAGTTCATTTATTATTTTCTATTGCTTATTTGAATTTACGGTATTTTACAAAATAGAAAACTAATTAAAAATCTCAGATTTCATTGGGCGAATTCCTTTGACCGACCCATTTCCCTCCGCCATCGGCCCATTTCCATGTGACCAGCTCGCGCGCCACAAGCGCTCTCCGTGACATGCGGGCCCGCATGTCGCCTCTTCTCTCTCTCGCGCTTCACCCACCCTCCACCGTTCGATCAATATTCGGCGGTCGATCTGGCGAGGTATCGGAAGGTCCGAACGTTCTGTGCTTTGGACCGTTCGATCCGTTTTGTGATCGAGATCTTGTTGGAGTCCGTTCGCACCGCGTCGGTTGCCACTCGGTTTTGTCCGAGCGATCGTGGCCGGTGGGTCCCACTGCCACATCGTCGTCGTCCCGGCGGACTCCACCTTCCGCCCGAGTTCGCGCGCGCCTTTGCCGTTTGGGAGTCCGTGTGAGCACGCCTCCCGGGGCTATTTAAGGCCAGGACCCTCGTGGGGCGCACCGTGACGCCCGCCTTGAAACCCTAGCGCGCCGCCACCGGCGCCGCCGAAGCCTAGGCGCCGCCGTCTTCGACTCGGCGAAGGACCTCTTCGCCACCGTCGTCGATCCGCACCACCTCGTCGTCGGTGGAGACCATATTCGGGATCGCGCGTCGCGCATCTCGTAACCACCGTCGCTTTGCGGAGGACCGCTCTAGTGCCGTCGCCGTCGAGCCCCGATCTATTCGCGCCGACCTGCGCCGGTGCCCCGTCCACCCCGGCACCGTGAGCACACCGTTGAGATCCGTATCCCCTCTACCTCCTGGTACCATCCACCCCACCGGGCGCCGCCGTTCGCGTTGTCGGATGGACGGTGGTGGTTGCCGTCGATCGGCGTGGCGTCCATGTCACCCTCCACCTCGGTGCGATCATCTTGAACCCGTTTTCAAATTACTTTGTTTCAAAGTATTGCATTCTACTTTAATTATTTATTTAAATACTTTGGGCATAGTTATTATCAAATTGTTATCACACCTTGGCCTTGTATGTCATAATCCCTTGTCACCTAGATTGGTTTATTAGTTGGTAATATTATAGCACCAACGTGGGTTGGTTAGATGCGAGTACAGTTGTTTAGCCACGCTACGAGTCTCACATCTCATGTAAGTGCAAGTATTAAATTTGACTAAGTGACTATGGAACTTTGTGTAAAACTGGGTGGTAAAGGATTTGGACTGGAGCAAGTGGTGGAAGCTGTGTGATATGGTGGACTATGTGATGGGAATGATAATCTTTGTGACTTAGTTAGAACATGAAAGTCTTGCCTTGGTCAATTAAGGACTTAACTTTGTGCGCCATTGAACTGGGCCTTACTGTACGACCACATGCCTGGTATGGGACGGGCCTAACTTAGTAAGTTACGGATTCTCGGCATTGATGTTCAGGTGGATAGGTTAGGCTGTGTGACGGGGTGGAGGTGTGACTACTTGGTGGTTTCATCGCGAGACGGTTCGCCGCATCCCTGTCCAGCGGTGTGTGTTATACTAATTCTATGTGAGCTGGTATAGCGGGAAAGCACATCGGGAATGTCAATATTTGAGATGAAGTTTTCGAACTGTTTTGTTATGATTAGTGCTTGCTACACTAGTTATATCTTGTGGGTAAAGTGTACAACCTCTGCAGAGTGTTAAATCAATCTATTCGAATAGCCGCGTCCGTGGTCATGGACATGCTCGGGGATTTCACACGAGGGGTAGTTTTCATAAAATGTTGGGATGAGAGCTATGTGACCTCAATCACATGGCTATGTGAAATAATCTGTTTAGCTTTGTGTCTTTGTGGAAACAACTGTTAAACTAATATTGTCTATTTGTTTTAAATTATGTTTTCAATCTATTATTGTATTCAATTGCAAATGTTGCTTTTACGCAAAAGAACCACAGAAGCCTTTTCTTTGGAATAAGCTGCATCTATAAATTGCATTACGTGGTATGATTTGCGAGTGCGGTTGTGTACTCACGCTTGTTGTAAAACTTGCGCCCAAACCTACTGAGAGAGGAGGAGTCTCGCTTTGCTTTCGAGGAGGAGTTCGCGAAGGTTGCCGATCGTTAAGGTGCGGATCGGTTGGTTGCACGTGTTGAATTGATGGGATCTCTGTTGGAGTTATTTCCGTTCATTCTTTGTTTTATTCTCTGTTAACCCTCGTGGCTTAATAAGTGTAAACTCGACCATAAGGTCAAAACCCTTATTTCTTATTCAAACTAATCGTTTACTTTATTTATCGCTTGTGTGGATCGATATTTACCTATGTTAACACTGTGTGCACTAGCGTGATCCTAGACTAGTGTAGTACACAGAGGGTTCCAGAATCGTAATTTTGGGTCCCGATACCCACCCATGGGTGATGGTATGACTAAAGGGGTCAAAATTAGAAATAAAGTTAGCGAAAAGTTAACTTTAAAATATTATTAAAAAAGGATTAAATAAAAAAATCACTACCACTTTACCTTTGGACAAGACAGATGGAGTGTAGGTGCTCACTTTGTCTAATCCATTGATCATGGGATCATATCATGCGATGAGTGCTATATGAGTATAATGGCCTAACCCTAATGAGTGTGCACTAGTACAAAAAGAAATTTTTGAAATAATCATTTTCTAATTCCAAAATATAATAATATACCTCTATTTTTATTTTACGAAATAATTCTCTGTCACTCCATTGTTGCACTCGGATCAAGTTTCCCAACGATTCGCAACAAGTGGAGTAGTCGCTCAACAGTTTATCGACTAGTCCGTTCGGCTACTAGTAGCTCAACAGTTGAGCAACTTAGCCCTAGTCACTCAACCGTTGGGCGACTATGGGCTTATAACCCCTCATACGCATCGGCCATCGACATTTCACTTGGGACATAGGCGAGCAACCGTGAGGAGGAAGGGAAAGAGAAGAAGAGAGGAAGGGAAGAGAAGAGAGGAGGAAGAGAGAGAGAGAAGAGAAGAGAGAGAGAGAGAGAGGGGGAGAGAAAGAGAGGAAAGGGAGAGGAGAGGAGAGATCTGCATCGGCGATGGTGAGTCTCTGCACTTCTTTGTAGATTTACTTTTGAAACTATGGTAGGTTAGCAACTAAAATCATTATATGTGTAGTTGTGTCGAATACATCGTATATTGTTAATAGTTACAAATAGTGTAGTTGTAGAACTAACGCCAATTTAGTTGTTAATACTTGTAATGCGGCTATGGCTATACCTAACCCTAACCTCTTAACCCCATACCCTAACCTAACCCTAACCCCTAAACCACAAAATCCTAAACCCCTAAAACCGAAATGCGGCTATGGCAATATACGTTGAGGAATATGCGGTTTATGCAAGAATGCAACTAAATTTTTAGAATTTTCGGAGCTACGCTATAAATAATTAAACCACTAATTGTGTCATAATTGCTAACTTAAAATTGATTTGCAGGTATGGCTCGTGATGCCTGCTGGACCAGCGCATCGACGCGTAGCACCGCGCCAGGCATCGTGTCCCGCATCCTAAGGGTAGGGACGAGGTGACTAAGTTGACGGTGGTCTGTACACAGACACCCCAACAAGCTTGGAGACTAGACCCACACTGGAGAGACAGGTTTGTCTGCAAACCGTGGCACTTTATTTTAACATATGTCCTCTATGTACTTACTTCTTTGTGCTTTGCGGTGAGCAATGTTGGCCTTCTACCTCTCGCGGATGGTGGAGGCCACCAACGAGGACGACGGGAGGTCCAGTCGGCCCGAGTGGTCACAACGGTTCTTATCCGACCGGTCGCTATTGACAGCTCTGGTGATCCAGTGGCAGCCCGAGACACACACCTTCCACCTCCCATTCGGGGAGATGGCCCCCACTCTGCAGGACGTCGCGGTGCTACTCTGTCTGCCTATCACGGAAGAAGCTCGTCTTCGACGTGTTCGTCAAGTACTACGCGATGCACAAGGTGATGCACCATTTCGGCCTCCACCAGGTTATTCCAGTTCCCATCAGGTGTCGGGTGTTCGACTCAGTCCACGTGTGAGTTACACACAACACATGTCCCTATATTTTTTTCCATTTCTGTTATGATGGCTTCTAATTGCAGTAGTATGTTTCGCAGGCAGACTAGGAGGGGTGGAAGTAGGACGAGCTGGGCGACGAACATGGCGTCGTGGCTGGCGGAGTGGGTGGACACCCTCGAGGACTACGTGTAGGAGGGTGCCCCGTATGACCCTAGCGCGTACAACGAGTACCTATGCTGGTACACTCCGCAAACACGCACCAGGCTAATGCATATCGTCGACCCTCCCCCCACTCACATACCAGCACAGACCGATGCGTACCCTGTATACTTCGTGTGGAACGTGCATCGCACGGTAGGTACTCTCGTGTTTCGAAATGTCTGAGTACGGTTACCACAACTACAAATTTGACACTTTCATGTACTCCTTGCAGACGAACATCACCGTCGAGATTACGAGGGACTCTGGGTCAATCCTGGATAGGGTCGCCCACAGTGCGGAGGTGACGCATGACGAGCTATTGTAGGCTCTCCATTGGGTCTACAGTGCAGTGAGGCGTGCCGTAACCCTAACGTCGTGCAGGACGATCCCTGAGGTGGCCACGTCGATGCATACGCTGAGGCCGGCACGTCCTGCAGCCCAGCCAGGAGGCTCCGGAGGGACACGTGCACGTGCCTCGCCAGCTCCTAACCAGCCTAGACGGTCAGGCTGGGCACGTGCCTCATCCCCATCGTCGCCACCGAGCTAGGTCGAAGGGTTAGGGTGGGAACTTGGCTTCCCACTGCCACCGTTCCTGGACGCCTACTTGGTAGCGTGAGGGCAGTATCCATTCTT
The DNA here is from genome assembly GCA_036346255.1 of Ampelocalamus luodianensis. Classification (NCBI taxonomy): domain Eukaryota; kingdom Viridiplantae; phylum Streptophyta; class Magnoliopsida; order Poales; family Poaceae; genus Ampelocalamus; species Ampelocalamus luodianensis. The sequence continues at coordinate 1,997,196 of CM070638.1, forward strand.
CCACGACCTGTTTGGGAAAGGCGGGTACAGCGGGTATGACACTTGGATGCGCACCATGGCCCACGCTGGAGGTACGTCTCGTCTCTTCAGGTTTGTTCGCGTCGATATATTGCACGGATAAACAATATTTATTATGCAGGTTTCGCGCCCCAGCCAAGATCGCACGAGGAGCCCTCGCAGGACGTGGACGGCTTCTTCGCGGACGACCCGGGGGAGATCAGGGGAGCACCTAAGCCCACACACGTCGAGGTTATTTCTAGGTCTTAGTTTAGCGGTGCCCTAGTGGCCACATAGGCACCGGTGGAGTCAACCCCCAAGGCCTTGGGAGCACGAGTCAGCAGGGCTCCTGACCGTCTCATCCTGTTGGGGCCCCAACACCCCGCACTAATGAGGGCCAAGAGAGGCCGTACGGGCAGGCACCGACCAGGGTGGGACATGGCAACGACGGAGGAGGTCCTGCGGGCGGTGTAGTGGGCGACAAGTAGGGGGTCTTCGTTGTGCTTTGTGTACTTGTATTTGTTGTGTACGTATTTTACTTCATAGTTACTATAACATGATTGTGTATGAATTCCCTCGTGCATTGTAATATAACTTACCTTACTACATACCAATCGTTCCTACCTCCGTCGCTCAACCGTTGGACGACTTGGCAACATGTAGTGGTCCAACGGTTGAGCGACTAGTCAACGTGTACCATCCTTGGTTCGTGTAACCCCCTTGTCAGATCAACTGTCGTGTTGTTATCATTGCGTCATTTCTTCAAAGTTCTCACCGTATGAAATTCTGGTACATTGCAATATCACTTACCTTCCTACTTACGGATCATTGCTACCTCAAACGTCCTCACAAAATTCTTCAGAAATTTATCGCACTACAACAATATACGACGATCACAAAATATTATTGCGAATCTAATAGATTTTGTACCCTTGAGAATCTACGAAAATCACAAACGGACCAACCAACCTTGTCACCGCCCTTTTATTTTTTAAAAAAATTAACAACCTACAAACAAAATTTGCTAAATGTATTAACTACATAAATTGCCATTTATTCCCTACAGTTATTTCCATCGGATTAAGAAAATAATATTATTATTATTTTAAATCGCCCAACCGGTGCGCAACTTGTCGTTGTGTCGCTCAATCGTTGAGCGACTAGCATAAGTCGCTCAACCATTGGGCGACTTGTACACTTGTCACTCAATCGTTGGGCGACTTCTATAGTCACCCAATAGTGGAGTGATAGAGGATTATTTATGTAAAATAAAAAAAATAGAGGTATAATACTGTATTTAGGAATAAAAATAGATTATTTAAAAAAAATCTACAAAAAAGTACTAGTGACCCTTCCACTCTTTGTTCAAGGCCTCAGAGCACGCGGTGGATCGAGAATTCCCAGTGAGTGCGGCCCAAACACCAACTCTCCATGACCAACACGCCGATGACGAAAGTTCCTGGCCATTTTGCTCGGTGTCGATGGGAAAGAGAAGTGGATATCTATCTATCTATACATATACTAATTGGAGGCTTTCCTAGAAGCCCCCATATTAATCCTAGGAGGTAAAAAGGGTAGAAATTCCCACATTAATTGAAGAAAAGGAAAAAAAAAACTAAAAATTCTCACATTAATCAGAGAAATCTAGCCATCCAATCTGTATAGATGGTGCAACTGCGCTTAGATTTTCCTCGCTTCAAGGTTCCAAAATGCCCTGGTTGCAATCAATTTATCCGCGAATGCCACCGCATAAATACCTCCTCCCGCAGCCTCCCCCTCTCGTGCACGCCGCAGCTCCCTCTCCTCTGTGCGACTCCTCCCTCCACCCCAATGCGCGGACGCCTCCTCCTCCCCTCCCTTCACCCCGACGCGCGCAGCCGTCCTCCTCCCCCTCCTCCTCCCTCTGAGCTGCCGCCTTCTCTGCCACCCAGATCTGGATCTGCCCCGATCTAGACGGCCTCGCCTTGGCACCTCCACCTCACCTTCGGTCTCCTCATCCTCCACCGGTGCACGGCGCTGCCGGACTCCTCCCCTGAAACGGCGCCTCCTCCCCCGACGCCGCGTCTCCTCCCCCGGTTGCCCTCTGGTCGCCTCTGTTGTCCAACCTGGTCCACCACCTCGCCCTCCAGCCACCTCTACGCCGCGCCTCAGGTCAGCCCCACGGAGCTGCACGCCCTCCTCAGGTCGAATTTTTTGGCTGATTTTACTCTGTTGAAAATAGTTGTTGTATGCTCATGAGTTATCTGCCATTGCGTCGAACTACAATCGGCCGTCAGGAGTTAAACTGAACATGATTATGTGAACTGTTGTTGTATGAGTTTGTGAGGGAATCTGGCATTTGTATTTCCCTTGAGTTGAGTTCACATGATTCTGTGAACTGTTGGCAATATATGATGTTGGACATTTTGGCTGCCAAATTAAAGTTAGATGCATTCACTACTACAAAACAGGCCATAGTAGACGCATCATCACAGACGGTTCCTTTGGAACCATCTATGTTGAATTTATACAAACGGTTCCCTTTGGATCCGTCTATGATACTCACTATCACAGATGGTTCGTATTACGAACCGTCTGTAATAATCACACTCATCAGAGACGGTTCTTAATACAAACCGTCTGTGAAGTAATACGAACCGTCTGTGATAGTGATACATCATAGACGGTTCTTAATAAGGACCGTTTGTGATACTTTTGTTTTGTTGGGCAGGAAAACAAAAAATTGGACTTAATGGGCGGGCTGCCGAAACTCGCTTTATATTAACCAAGTCTCCTCACACCTCCATCTCCTCCTCTGTCATCTCTCCTCCTCACACCTTGCGCCCCGGCCTCCCCCGAGCTCATCGCCCACGGCCTCCTCGTCCTCGCCCCGGCCTCATCGTCGCCGGCCTCCCCCAACATCGTCGCCCTAGTCTCCTCCACTTCGCCGCCCGGCCTCCCGAGCTCGTCACCGCGCCTCCTCCACCTCACCTTAGCCTCGTCATCACCGGCCTCCCGACCTCATCGCCCCACCTCCTCCACTTCGTCGCCCCAAAAAGGTCATTTAGGGTCTCAAACACCTCCGAAGTTTCAGCACCCGTTTCGTTTTTGTAATAGAAAAAGCTATTACGACGGTTAGAAACATGAACCGTCTATGATAAAGCTATCACGACGGTTACGAACACGAACCATCTGTGAATCGTTAATTATCACGAGCGGTTCTTGTTCGTAACCGCTCTGTGATAGCCTTTTCACTGATTTGTTCTTGTTCAACCGTCAGGATAGCTTTTATCACGAAGGTTCAAGAACCGTCAGATAACCGCTCGTTATCACAGACGCACAAAAACACAAACGGTTGGAAATTGTCGTGATGACGGTTCCGAACCGCTTTGTGATGAGGCTTTCAGTAGTAGTGATTGTTCGATGATTTGCATGGTATAGTTGGACGGAAATTGAGCTACTACAACTTAACAATGTGCATGTTCATTTGCTTCACAACCATGTCTATTTAGCATGTTTACAGTAAAACTCTAAACAGAAAACGATCATGAGTATAAATGGCACGCCAAATGGGCCATTTATACTTACCATTGTTGCCGTTAGTTCTGGACTAGGCTAACACGGTAAACATCTTCCTATCCTATTTTTACAGAATGTACTAATCATTGTTTCCTTTGCCAACATAGCAAATCCTCGATAGACATACTGACCAGCTAAGAAGTGTTTCTCAGAACTACGAAAATGACAATATATTATGAGCTGCTGCCATATCTAACTTGCAAGAAAAAAACATGGTAGAGCTGATTTACTGTTTGCTATAACCCGATAACCACAAGAACTGTTAACTGCAATAATTGTTACTACTGATTGTACCGCTTTTTAACCCTCAGGCTATGAAACAGGAACAAGCATTGTTATCTCTTGAATTACATGACTGTGCAAACTCAATTCCTGATTTGAGTAAGATGATTGGCGCTGCTCAAGCCTTAGGTAATATCTGAAGTGGCGTTGTTGCATACCTTTACAAGTGTGTTTGATAAAAAAGTTTGTAAGCATTGTATGGTTTTGAGAGATCAAAAAGTTTGTAAGCATTGTATGGTTTTGAGAGATCAAAAAGTTTGTAAGCATTGTATGATTTTGTGATTGCAGCTGCACAGTGTGAGGATATGAAATTGAAGTACTATGCAGAGATGTCCAAGAGAAAGAAACTTCATAATATTATCCAGGAGACCAAAGGTGTCTATTCTCCTATCTGTATTCAGATGTTTGCACTCAGTTCAACTATTTTCTAGGCATATTAGATTTCATCCTCCTGTCTGGCTATCTGCTATTCCAGGAAATACCAAGGTTTTCTATTGGTGCCACCCCTTAAGCAAAGCTGAGACATCATTAGGTCACAGATGTATAGTGGAATTTTATGGAGCCAAAGATGGTGACATTGGGATTATGAATGGTGAAACAACTAAAAAGACATTCAAGTTTAACAGAGTGTACACGCCAAAGGATGATAAAGGTATTTCTCATTACTTTTGAGTATGTATTAGGTTTTTTTTCCTTTTACCGTTGTTCTTTGTGTTTAACATTAGGTCCAATATTGGTAGCTAAGTATTAATGTGTTCTGTGGATAACTTACAATGGGAGCACGTGAGAACATTACTAACTTCATGATCCAGAAATATGGATTGCTGATTGTTTTATATATATATATATATATATATATATATATATATATATATATATATATATATATATATATATATATATATATATATAATTTAGAATTTAAATCCAAAAAGCACATAATGTACATATTCTATTATATCAATATAAAACTTCAAGCTAAAATTACTAAATTTAAAAAGGTTGTGAAATAATATGAAGCCCCGTGCGATGCACGGGTTGATGACTAGTATAGATGCAAAAGGAGAGGAATCCTATCCTATGCCTTCCCCAGTAGTTACGGGCGTCGCGGTAGAGAGTGCTACTCCAATCAATGTGTTTCTCATTAGATTTCATTTCGTTCGGTTTGTTTGTTTCGCTTTGATTTATACGTGGCACGATCGATCAACTTATTTGTACATGACGAACTTGATCGTATGCGCGTCTACGTACTTGCACGTACATGGGGAAGTTGCAGGAGGACTGGTGTTTAGATGTCATGCATAGATCATTTTCTCGTGCGCGAATGCAGGTCCAAGTCGCAACCCCCACGCTGCCTGCCGAGGAAGCTCCGGTGGTGGTGGTGGAGGCTGTCCAGGCGCCGGCCGTCACCGCCGAGGAGGCCCCGAAGGAGGAAGCCACTCTGCACAGGCGGTGGCCGAGGCCGAAGAGGCAGAGCCAGCTCCAGCCGAGACGGAGACCATCGAAGGGGTCCAGTGTTGGCTCAGGCACCCGACGAGACCTCACTCATTGTTTTCTCTCTGGTATTCTCAAGGAAGAAGAAGATGAACAGTAGAGTACTTACCGACGCGCAATACCTCACGTCGTTTCTGTTCTCTTTTTCTCTTGGGCTGTCTATTCACAAGTTGTCTGAAATTTTCTTAAGTTTAAGTCACTTATTGTAACCATTGAATCAATACCCAATTATATGACATCCATTAGATCAATATCCAATCATATGACAATTATATAACACACCAATCTCTATACAAATCCAATGATCACAACAAATAACTTAAACTTAAAAAATTTCAGACAACTTAAAACTAGCAAAACCGTTTTCCTATTGTTAACTCTCCTCTCAATACATGGACTTAAATACACATAGCTCACACACTCAGCGCCATGCACTCCCACGTCCAGGTGCATGCATGCAAAACTAACTACTAAAAAAAACTAACTGGTTACAGACTCAACTCACGCCACTATACTGAACTTACGGCTCATGAGCCCAACTAACTCACGACTAATTCTTGAGCCTAGCCTCCAACTGGGTCTACGCATGCAGAAGCTGCATGCACACGCGCACACTCAGTCCACTACTCAACTACATACAAACTACTCCCAAAGACGTGCTCTACTAGCACATCTATGCGCTAACTAGGAGATGTAACGTGCACACATGCACGTGCACACGGCTCAAAACTAATGCAAATACACAACTAGATACATGGTTAAGATTATTTCCAACATCCAGCAGAAGGCTGCCGAGACCAAAGAGGTAGTGCCGGAGGCAGCTCCGGTCGAGACTGAGACCATCGAAGGGGTCCAGCAGGAGGCTGCCGAGACCAAAGAGGTAGTGCCGGAGGTAGCTCTGGTCGAGACATAGACGAAGGAGGCAGAACCTGAGGCTGCTCCGGCAGAGACAGAGAACAAAGAGCCCAAGGTCGAGGCAGTCCCGGCCGAGACTGCTCCTCCGGCTGAGACCGAGACCAAGGAACCAGAGCCAGAGGCTGCCCCGGTCGAGGCAGAGACCAAGGAACCAGAGCAAGACGCGGCTCTGGCCGAGGCAGAGACCAAAGGGGCAGAGCCAACCGCTGCCGATGCCGAACCAGTTCCGGCGGAGGCCGAGGCAAAAGAACCAGCTGAGGCCGTGCCGACTGATGAGACCAAGGAGGAGGCAGCGCCTGCAGCCGAGGCAGAGCTAGTAGCTGCCACCGTTGCAGAATCGGTGCCAGTGCAGGAGGCCGTGGCCGTCGAGGCAGAGGCAGAGGCACCAGGAGCTGCTGCTGAGGCCGACAAGGCCAGCGAGTGAGTCGGTGATCGAGCGGGTAGTGTACGCACGATCGAGAGCCTATGTGTGATCGAGAGCCAGGGTTCCGTGGGCGTGTCGTGCCGTGACACGGTGCCGGCGTGGCACGACGCCGGCACGGTAGTTTGCTGCTTATTCGCTTTAGGGCGTGTATAATGCAAAATTTTTATATACGAGTACTTAAAAAAAGATAATGTAGTCACATCATCACGTATCTATGTAAAAATTGTTTCCTCCAATGCAAGCATCTGTTTTGTAGGTGCTTAAATGTATTATCTATTAGTTATATATAGTTATATACATAAACACCTCTTAAGTACCGGTGCTTAATTAAGCATCGATGCTACAAAATAAGCACCTCATCTATCCTACGTGGCAAGAAAAATCAGTTTTTCTTTGCTAAACACCTCTCTAAGCACTTGTATTGTACATGCTCTTAGCCGTACATGTTTCGGGAGTAGTCGTTGTCTGGGTGCGTATGTTCTAGGCTACGTCAGAGCTCAGGAGTTGTCATCTGAGGTGTATGTGTGTGTATTCAATAATTAATGGAGAAAATTGGTTCGGTAGCATCGCGTTCAGTCGTATTTAGAGAAATAACATTCCATTGGTGATACAGTGCAAAATAACACCGCGAAGGCAAGAAATTATACCAAATGACATTACCATCAGTTATCATGCCGTTTAGTCACGTTAGACCGGTGAAAAGGCGAGTGTACCCTCCTTCACCGGGAGGGTTGTTGTGCGCGTACTCCACAGTTGCACTGTCCGTTCACCATCGGACGACCACCGGCGCATCAAACAACACGAATCCTGTTGCGGAACATTTCCCTTGGCCTCACCTGCTCCCGCACTTGACTTTCCTTCAATAGAAGCCTCCAAGAACCCACCACCTCAGCACGGACCTACTCCTCCTCTTCCACAGCCGACACCACCATGTCATGCCTCCTCCGCCGTGCCTTCCTCGCCGCCGCTAAGGTGATGGCGCACTGCTACTACCCCATCCCCTTCCCAGCCACTCCCTTGGCCGACTTCCGTCCTACGTAGCCGGCCACATCGGCGTCGCCTGCTCGGACCTCTGCAAGCTCAACACACTGCTCACCCCGAGGCCTTCCTCCTTGACTCCGCGCAAGCGCTCGCCGCCGGTGCGCTCTGCTGCCTACCCATCTTCGGTGGGATGGCCTACATACTCCTACACTACGCCCTAGAGTTCATCGTGGAGGTGGAATTCGAGGGGCGCAAGGACAAGATGAGCCTCGGGATGGCCTCGTCCATCGCGGCGGACGGCCGCCGAGGATGTGCCTCGGTGCCGCCATCAGTGTGCCTCTGAGCGCTTGCGCGCCGCCGCCGCCTCCTCCACTCCACGCTCCTGCTCCCCTCCTCCTGGTGGCGGCGCCCGCACCCATCCTCCCGGCAATGGCCGCTTTGAGGACACGCTCAACGCCCTCACACGCCTTACCGCGGAGTGCACGGAGGACCTGAGTGAAGGGATACGGGTAGGCTACGCTAGCTGACAATTCAAAAATTCTACCACGTAAACAAAGAAGTCAAGCAAGTAAGAGATCATAGATCGTTACCACTAAACGTGCAGTGAACCGAAAGAAGATTTGGAGCAGCCTGATCCAACATTGAACGCGTCAATGTAGTGGTCGTAGTCGATCGTTGAGTGTCCTCGACACCAATCGTCTCCTCCAGCAACCAATCATGTTTGTTGTGAAGATTGTGGATCGTCCTCGTTCAGTGCAGCAGCAATCGCAGTAGCACCTCTATGGTATCCACACGTCTAGGGATGGAACATCATGCGCTGGTGTGCTAGCACCAACTCGCATGGTAGGGTCTTCGAGAAGATAGTGGCTATGGTTTTGGTGGAGCAACTCACGTCATATATCCCAATAGCCTTATGCATCTCCTTATATAGAGCTTATGACGGATCCTATCCGAACTCGTTTGTTCCAACCCGTTAAGTGTGTGACCCTATAGGTTCATGCGTAATCGGTTATGACTCGAAAACACTTTTCCGACCACGAGTCGTTAGCGGCTCCTAGCAGGACATAACGATTCCCAAATACACAAAAATTATATCGGACAAACCTTAATACAACATGATCTGTGACCAAGTCCTTATCATTTACGACCAGCCGTATCTCTATACGATCAGTTCATATTTAGTCATTACCAGTTCATAACTCTTTACAACTAGTTTACAACCACTTAATGATTATGTTCGACCAGTCTACAACCAGCTCGTATCTCCATACGACTAGTCCATATCTGGTCGAACTAAACGACCTGCTTGTGTATTCTCCCTTTGCCTCACGATATTTAGTTGAACTCTAGGTGAGATGATTTATCATTCATGAACTGTTCAATACTTTCTCAATCAAGTGACGGATAATTTCATGTGGTCGACTTTTCGACCACTAGCGGCATGACCATGTACTTTTTTATCCGACCACATCGAGGGGCCCAGAGATATCTCTCCTGTTATGTTAGGAGAGGCAAATCCCATATCCGATAAGTCACATCCCTCTGCATGTTACATAGTATACCCGAAAGCTACTTTTATAACTACCCAGTTACGAAGTAGCGTTTGGCAACCTTAAGTATACTATTACACATGTAGGAAACCATACTGATCTCAGGTCTAAGGATTATACATCATCATTGCTTGAGACTAATTGATGACACATAAAATCATAACAATCTCAATAGTGTCTCAAGGTGGGTCAATCCAACACCATGTTCTCTAACTTGTGTTGACATTATTGATTCGATATCTCTATATCCATGACCGGTGAAACATGGTCATCAATCAATACATGTGCTGATCGACAAGTCACTAGTGTTCCAACCAAAGGACATCGACTAGGGATATATTTAGAATGATATTATATAAGTTAAAGAGTTTCACCAATAAGTCACATACTTGTTAATCTTTATAACTGATAATTCATTCAATGGACATAATAATATTTATTACATAACTTATAAATATAGACGTGATATAATCATCTCTATGATTGCCTCTAGGGCATATCACCAACACTGAGCCCACTCCTTAGCGCCACTGCGCACACCGCTAACTCCTCCACTCCAGTGCCCGCTCCCCTCCTCCCAGTGGCGGCACTCGTGCGGCCCGGCCCCCTCCATGGTTGCCGTCGATGCCAGCTTCCTCTAGACCTCCTCCTCCCTCCTCAACCTAAAAAACAAGATCCCCAAGATCAGGAACACGCCGCGCTCACTTCCTCATCGTTGTTCCACCACCCGAGTGTCGTCGCCACCCACACTGCGTGGAGCTGGAGAAAGAGTTGCAGTCGAGCCGGAGAGAGAGAGAGAGAGAGAGAGAGAGAGAGAGAGAGGGAAAAAGGGACGGGGAGAGAAGAGGGGTAAAACGGACATTAAAATTGTATTCTCTCATATCATACGTACTTGCCGTTAAAGACTGATGGAAAATATGACGGCAGTGTTATTTTCAATATTTTCGGTTGTTCGTGGTGTCATTTTACTGTGTGTCATGAAAGCGATGTCATTTCTCTAATTATGAACGAACACAATGTTACTGAACCAATTTTCCCATAATTAATGTGTCTGTGGGGTTCTGGGGCTCAGTGTGAGTGCTGATGTGGCATCACTAGCCTTGTCAGGATTGGGGGCCTCGGAGCCCATGCTCCTCTATGTTCGTTGGTTGATATATATGGCTATTATGTTTCTGTATTATGGATTTGTTTTTAGATAATGGAAGAGAAAACCTCTCCCGGCCTCTACATCAATGATGTACACAGCCTAATTTATTAATAAGATAAAGCACCATAGTAGCCAAATTGTTAAAAATGGTATGAAGCCTTACAAACAAATGATGACTGAAATTTAAACTCAATCATTACAAATCCTGTGACTAAACCACCACCCATGAGCACATAAAATTTGCTTCGCCACAACCTCTAGACGGCCGCTCCCAGCCAGCATGGACTCCTTCTGGTCTGGTTTCTGCAGATTTGCCCAAACCCTCAGCCATTGCCCGATCAAAAAGATAACCTGCAATGGATTAGTAACAATCCTTTTATTAAAAACGGCATCATTCCGGCATAACCAGATAGACCAACATAAGGCACTAGCTCCCACCAGGAGTTGTGACTTTAAAATTGTTGGAATTCCGGCTAACTAATTCCCGAACATGTTTGCTATGCTCACAGAGGGGGGGATAAATTAAACGCACAGCGGACAACCCACCAAGTGAGATTTGTGTTAGTATTAATAATGTAAGCGCGTGCTATGTGTAGATGTAAGGGGTAATTCTCTATATGCTATTGAATAACTTCAGGATCTTCATAATATGTCATGGTGTCTCATTGCCATATAGGTTATAAGTCTATATGTTAGTCTCACAATAGGTGATATATTATGAATCATGTAGTTATTCAAGAACATATTGTGAATTTTCTTAGGTAATATGATATCTCACCTGTAGCATGGATGATCTGAGTAACTGTAGAAGCTGTGGCTTCTACGGCCGCTCATGCAGTTGATGATATCTCCAGGTTGCCAATTGAACCGCTTAACATGGGATTTTTTTAGAGGAAAATAACATGAGATTTTGAGGCCAGAGAAACTTGAAATCCTACAAGCTCATTCTCTTCCTCGATACCAATGAATAAAACTGCAGGCTTTTGGGGGGATAGCGCATGCGCATGATGGATTCATACAGCAACATTCGCTCTCTAAAATTTCACGATGGCCCGAATTCTTACGAGTTGAGGGCCTTGAGCCTTGGACAGCCAGCCCAATAAGGGCTCCTGCTCTGGGCCGTTTGGGCCAGACCCACAAAGCTCCTCTTTTTTGGGCTAAGCACCTGGTCCATCTCTGTCTCATCTGCAAGTGTCCGTTTGGTTGTGGAATTGAATTAACAATGTGGAATTGGAGTCCCAATTCAATTTTTAATGAAATTGAAATTGATCTATTATTTCAATTTTTGTGTTTGGTTGCAAAAAAATTGTAACATGGAAATGAAAAAGGGCAATTCCAATTTCTGTTTGGTTACCATTGTCAGGAATCCCAAATCAGTAAAGCATCCAAACGGCCAGAGCTCGAGGTGGTGGCGGTGGTGGGAGTTCGACGTGGTGGCGGTGGAGACCGAAGTCCAGGTAGGAAATAGGAGCTCAAGGGCTCGCCAGAAGCCAGGAAGAAGAGGGCGGCTTGATCTAGGTGATCCAAATTTGGATGGCGATTGTTCGAAGATATTGTGGTGGTCAGTGCTAATGACGGAGGCGCCATCCGGAGCTGACAATGGAGGTGGTGCATGGGTATGGTCATAGGGGCGAGTTAAAAGCTGTCACAGTCGTCACCGGGAGTTCGCCGATGGTGGTTGTTGCCGGTAGTTCACCGGTGTTCATGGTGGTCAGGGGATGAGAGTCGGATAGTGCGTGTGTGACTCACGATTAGAGATCTAGATGGGGCGGGCGGGGCGGGTTTTGTCTGGCCTCACCTACTAGTTAATATTGGATTATAGTTTCATGTATTTTAAAAAGTAAGAATCATATTATTTACTAAACTTGATTGACATATTATCATAAACCAATGATATATATAGACCAACTTGTAACAATGGTAACAAATATCTTTGAAATAACAAATACTAGTTAATATTATACTATCATAGCTTGTAGAATAATATTAATCCATACAAAAATTAAAAAAAAAAAACATTTATGTGATCGGGTCAGGGCGGGGCTGGGCGGCTTCTAACCCACATCTACCCACCCTAGTGCGGGGCGGATCATGGCGGTCGGGGCGAAGCGCCTCGGGTCGGTGCAGTGCAGGGCTGGGATCTAGAACTCTACTCAGGATGTATGGAAGCGGGGAGGATTCCAGCTAAATCAGACCGCTTTGGGTCTGAATTGAGTTAGCCCGCCTGCTAGTTATATCAAAATTTCGTCGAATTAGGGTTCAATTCCGAGTGTACCCAATCCCTGAATTCTGACCCTAATTCTGACATCCAAACGGGGGCTAAGCCAATCTTAGTGCCACACAGTTTAAGCATCTCTTTTTATACGTCACAGTCGGCGACACCGAGAAAAAAAAAAAAAAGGAGGAGCAACCTTTGAGCTTGTTTGCTCTGCTAGTCAACGTATGGTAGTCTCGAATGGTCATCGTGCCGAAAAAACAGAGGAAAAGTGCTGGACTTGCCTTGCACGCTTTGTAGCTGTAGGTAGCTTCGGTTACAGGCCTCAAAACTGCACCCAAAAGGACAATACCAATGTGAGACGAATGATCACATAGTAAAGTGTATAATGAAAAGGTGTGCTTAAAAGGAAACATAAACGTTTTGATCTCTTTTTTACATGACCATGCGACAGGTGTAGGACATTTTCTAAGGGCATGCTATTTGGTTGGAAACTTGATAAAATAAACTATGATCGCATTGGCTAATGGCAGAGAACACGTGATATTCCTACGATATGAGTCATTCGATTCGGGAAGAACGGCTCGAATTAAATACTACAGTGTTGGCTACAGTATAGAATGGATCTCACCTGCTTTTTTTTATTCAACGGTTTACGATGATAATGCACCATGTCATTGTTGTGTAATGCGACACCGAGAGAAAGAAAAGGAAACGCATGGTCGTCTTGAATGGACACCGTGTCGACTAAAACGACGGAAAAGGACTAGGCTTGCATGCATGCTTTGAATAACTGTAGGTAGCTTTGGTTACACAGGTCTCAGGAAAACTACACCCAAAAGGACAATGCCAATGGGGAGACGACTGATGGCACCAAGCGGCGACATGGCCCAAATCCCACTAGGCCATGGCGGCATTTTTGCCGTCTCCGACTCGGCGACTAGTAGGCGCCGTAAAATCGCGGAAAAATTGCACATATATACCACTGTAAAATAGAGTATAGTACTTAGAAAAATGCTACTTCAAAACATGAAATTGAAAATTTGTCACTCTAAAACTTGGCTCTTTGGATATTTGCAACTCTTCGACAGTTTTGTCCTTTCTCCTCCCTTCTTCCTCCCGGGCGGCCATTGCCACCGCTTCTTCAGTGAGCTCTAGCCGCACTGCCTCCTTCATGCTGCGAGACACACCGTCTCCTTTGCTGCCACCGTGAGCCGCACCACCTCGTCGTCATCACCGTAAGCCCATCGCCACCGCCGCAAACCGCAAGCCGCAAGCCGTGCGACCTTCTTCCCCAACACTGCCCAGCCCTACAGCGCGCTGGATTCAAGCTCGCTGCCATCGGTCTCGGGCTCACCTCGCCGTGAGTCGCCATCGCCGGATTCGGCCTACGTAGTTGCGGTTCTTCTTCCCCGACGACGACTAGCAAGCTGGCCATCGGGACCCATATTTACATATAGGCTCTCTGTGCATACCGAGCTAGTCTCATGATCAATAACCAGCTCACACAGTACAACATTAAGGAATATCACATCTGTACATACTTATAAATAAAAGAGTACATAATATTACATAAGCAATCGTAAATAAGTCTTAGGGCCAAGTATTTACATAATGGACTGATAGGTCGAACGAGTCCAAATGAGGAAATTAGAGTGGAAGGTAAATAAACCAAAAGGGCCCCTATGATTTGCCATAGACAATCAACTGGAGCTACAATCTAATTCTCGTCATTGTCTTCATTGCCAAAGTCAGATGCATAGAAATATTCATACAACGGATCTTTACTTTTGCCATCTGAATCCACACATTTGAGCAACAATGAGTAAAAAGGTGTGTGTACTATTATGTAGCTGAGCGTAGAATAATTATTCTATGCCTAGGCAACCCACCACACGTGATCCAGGCTAGGTGTGATGCGCGCATGCGTAATCCCATACGATCAGCCCACCAACTGCAGAGACGGCCTAAAAATGTTCGCGCCCGTGCGGATATCGATCCGATGGTAAATATCAGTTGTCGTAATAGTAATACGTGTATCCCTTTTACTGTATGTTTCGGGGGAACGTGTTTTTTGTGAGCTCCTACGTCAGTTGGTAAATTTTAACATCGTACATAGTAATTGACTTCTATTTTTTACCACCTTTTTTTTCAAACTCTTTTTTTATAGTAAAAAGTTAGTATTGTGATAGTAAACCCTAACTATCTTGTAAGGTAATTGCGTTGGGGGTACCGAGTAGGTCCAATGAAGTAAACATGTGTTTGTAGAACAGTAAACGGTATCATCGTAGATAGTAAACGGTTTCACCATAGACGGTAAACACAAATTCAAACCGGATATATCGTGAAGGCAGTAATATAAACATGCCACGCAGTAAACGGTTTTTTACCGATGTATAGCATCTCACACATGGTTTTTTCTTACCATGTGTATGTAGGAGAAGGGGAATGAGTACAGAGCCCAGATGATGTTCTATCTGTTGTTCCACAAGGGTAACGTTGTCAAGCCCCTCGCTGAAGCACTACAGAAGTATAGGATGTTCAGCAAATGAAGTAGTTTTTTTTGTATCATCGGGTATTCCACTCTCGGGGGGTTCGGCAAATTTTATTTGCGATACTTATATCATTCTGTTACCCTCATCATCACCAAGCTATCGATGAAAACCATTCGTGAATCAGAGCTTCCAATCAAAAGTTATTACGAAAATAAGAAAAAAATATTCGTGTACAAAATAAGAAATTGATTGTTTGCTAGTTGGTTGTCTACTTGTCTGTACTAGCTGGCTAAGATGGTAATAAAGTCATATGAAGGTTGCAGTAAATCTTTATTGTAACAGAGCAGTAAAGTCATGTGGAGATTGTAGTAAATCTTTTTTGTATCAGAGCAGTAACTATAAGTAGAGCCCAATAAATCTTTTTTTGTAACAGAGTAGTAAAATCATGTGGAGGCCATAGTAAATCTCTTTTAGCGATACAATATTTTTTTTAGTAAACGCACAGGGAGGTTTTTATTTATGAGATGTATATAATTCTGTTACCCTCGTCGTCAGCAAATTACCGGTGAAAACCGTTCGTGAATCAGAGCTTCCAATCAAAACTTATTGCAAAAATAAGAAAAGAAACATTAATATACAAAACAAAGAACTGATTATTTGCTAGTTGGTTGTCTACTTGTCTGTACTAGTTGGTTAAGATGGTAATAAAACCATGTGGAGGTTGTAGTAAATATTTTTGTAACATAGCAGTAAAGTCGTTTGGAGGTTGAAGTACATCTTTTTTGTAACAGAGCAACAAACTACAAGTGGAGTCCAGTAAATCTTTTTGTAACATAGTACTAAAGTCATGTGGAGGTGGTAATAAATCTCTTTTAGCGATGCAATAAATCATTTTTAGTAAATGCACAGAGTGGTTTTTATTTGTGAGACTTATATCATTCTGTTACCATCGTCGTCACCAAGCTACCAGTGAAAACCATTCGTGAAAACTTACAATCAAAAGTTATTATGAAAAGAAAAAAAGCATATGAAAATGGTATGGTACCCCTAAGAGTACGTACTCTCACTTCTCATATACCACTTAAAATCGTATGATGATACCTTTTTATCTATTTGAACATACTACAATAATGATTATAAGATACCCCAAAATGAGTTCCATAAAAATTTTCATGAAAGTCCACTTTTTATAGCAAAATTTGTGTATATACTTATTTTATATATGAAAAAAGATATATAACAAAAATAAAGGCTCTAATGAAAAATTTTCAATCAAGTCACATTGGAGTGTCTTATAATTGGTATTTAAGTATACTGAAAGTGATAAAAGAAGTATAATATCTTCGTTTAAGGGTATATTGAAAGTGGGAGTACATACTCCAGTGAGTACTAAACGAAATAGGCGTCTTATATATATATATATATATATATATATATATATATATATATATATATATATATATATATATATATATATATCATGACTAGGTAAATTATTTAGCCATGTCTATCCCACAATAGACTTGTGGTTGCACGATTATTAATTCATAAACACGGCACATGATTTGGCCCTTAATCGATTCGGGCGAGATAATCAATTAACAAACCCATATATCGTGCAATTATTGCATCTACCTCATACAACCCACTTGCCAAAGTCTCCACCATTTTATAAAAAAAATTTCTGTTTCCAATGATAACCCATGTTACCATACTAAGAATCATATCATGTCCCAAGTGATGTAAATGCAATGTTAATGTATATTCAAATTAACCACTAAGCATCTCTAAGCATATCTTTTATCCATTTCTAGTTAACCAAGGACAATCTTATTATGATAACTAGCCTAGGGTGACAATGTAGACATAATGTAAACAATCAAGGAGGGGAATAATAAGTAACAAACATATGGAGTAACTAGGCATCAATATTTAACATAACATTTCATAAATAATAATAAGTATGCAAGGTATACTTTTAACGAAAAGTAGTTGCATTTGAAAAGTAGGCTCAACGTGGTCAATCAAAAGGACTTCCCTTGCTCAATAGTAGATATCACTTGGTCTTGATCCACAGCGGTGGCATCCGAAGCGGCAAAGTCTGTAATCGTGAACATACTGAATTCAACATAAATTCTAATGAACTCCAAAAATTATGATTTTGGTACTGTTGGAAAGATTTTTAATTTAGATGAATTTATATTAAAAAAAACCCAAGTCATTTGGATTCAAAACGAGGGAGAATGGACTATCCAAAGTTTGACCCAAGAGGAAATACCATAAAATCCCAAATTTCTAGCAGGTGGGGTCCGGTCGGGTTTTAATTTATTTTCTTAGTTATTTTTACTAAGAAAAATCCTATACGGCTGACACGTGGGTCTAGCTGGATTTTATTTCTTCTCTAATTATTTTTATTAAGAAAACCCGAGAGACCGATAAGTGGAAACATAGTCCACATAGACTTGGTCCACTCGACAGGCCACAGGGCCAAGGGCCCACATGTCAACAGCTATAATCTATGAACTAAGTCTATATAGGGTATTTTAAGTGGTGAGGCCCGCATGTCATACACTCAGGCATTACTCTTGCTCCTAATTAGATTTTCTAACTATCGTGAGCTCACATGTCATACTAACATTATTTACTAATTAAGCATTAATTAATTAAAAGGTTAACTTAATCTAATTACCGTGGGGTCTACACATAGGGTCACACGGTCGTGTTCTTCCTAACAAAACAGAGGAACGAGGAGGGAGGCCATGGCCGGCTCGGGTCAAACTCGGTGCCGGCGGGGAAGGCTTCGGCGACCATCCATGACCCTCCAAAATGGGATGCAAGGACCACGGCGACTCTAACGGCGATGATGACATGGTGGGAGATGCACCAAGGTGGCAACGGTACTGTTGGTGAAGGCAACTGCTAACTGTTGCCTAACCCAACAGTTGAAGTTGGATCTACCATCTACTTGCCATCACGAAGCTAAAGGTCCCCCGGCACTCCGGAATAAGCGATGTGCCATGCTCTCCATGATGACCTATGATGGCGTGGCGCGGTGTGACAGGGCAACGGTGCTACAGTCATCTAGAAGCGGCATCTAGCCTACCAGTTTTGCTACCAACTATAATGTGAGGGAACAAAGGGGATTACCTAGAAATCGAGAGGAGAAGGTGATCAGGTGTGGTGGTAGTTTTGTGCGTGCTCCGAGGTGGCAACAGTGACGAAGGTGTTCCGGCATCTCGGATGCATAGAGAGGAAGAAGAGAGGGGGCATTATGAGAAGGGGGTTAAAAGGTGAACGCAAAGGACAAGAACTTTGAGGTCGAAGCTCACCAGATTAAGCAGAACAGGGTGATGACGGTAGGCCTACTCTGCGGACGATGACGATGTTCCATCCTCCCTGTGGGGTAACAAGAAAGGCAAGGTGAGCATGCGGGAGAGGAGGTCAAGATGACCACGATGCGCAAAAAATGAAGACAGAGGCTCACCCCAACAGTTAGAATCAACGGCAAGGTCAGCGGCTGGAGTTGGAGAAGGTGACCAACGGGGCCTGCGTTCTCCTCCACCCAAGGCTAAGAGAAGGGGAAAAGCTAGGGAAAATGTAGAGGAGGAGTGGGCAAACAATTTGACACACTTGGGCAAGGGCTAAATAGAGAGGAGAAGATGAGGGGGAGATGGCAACATGGCAATGGACGCGAGCAGGGCGCACAAGCTCAGCTCGAATGGATGCGTCCGTGAAGTGACAAGGTCGTGGCGCTTGCTACAAAGTTCAAGGCGGAGGGGCTGGCGCCACGAGTGCTCTGACCTAGGCGACGCTCGTGCGTACGGGCGCAACGGGCGAGCAAGAGAGAGATGACAAGTGGGGCCTGGGGCTCGCTCGCTAGTGAGCACGAGAGAAGAGAGGGAGCTGGGCCGATTGTTGCGGCTGGGCCTCGATCGCTCACAAGCCGAAGGGGAGAGAGAAGGAGAGAAAGAAGAGGGTGATGGTTGGGTCAGCTCAGGCTAGGAGGAGAAGAAGAAAGAAGGGGCCGGGCCGGCGGCTGGTTTTCAGCCCAAGGGGAAAAGATGGAAAGAGATAACGTTTGAAATTTTATTTGCCATTCAAAATTTGATTTGGGTTTGAATTTGAATTTTGAGGAGGAATTGCATTACCTAGGTGTTATTTTTTTGATTGCACACAAATATATTTTAAGTTTTTGCAAATTTGAAACTTGAGCCAAGAAAATTGTTTTAAATGTTTAACTACAAGGCAAATGTTGTTAGATTTTTTTGATATGTAACAAAAAAAAATTAATCGTAGGAAGATGATGCGCTTTAAATTAGAACCAAATTTGGCGGTTACACTAGCCTCTAGATCCGGTCACCATCGCGACCCGCTTTCGCCGCCCGACTCGCTCGCCTCACGGTGAGGTTAGGAGGAAGGATGTTGGGGCGGGAGGCCGCCACGAGCTCGAATCCAGACACGGCGGGGCTTGGCAGTGAGGGAAGAAAGATGGATGACTTGCAGCTAACGGTGGCGGCATTGGTCTCACCACGATGACGATGAGGTGGTGCGACTCATGGTGGCGGCGAAGGAGACGGTGCAACTCGTGGCAAGGAGGATACAACGCAGCTGGAGCTCGTCGAAGAAGCTGTGGCGATGGCTGGTTAGGAGGAAGAAGGGAGAAGGGGGGACAAAAGTGTCTAGGAGTAGCAAAAATCCAAAGAACCAATTTTTAGAGTGGTAAATTTCTAATTTTATGTTTTGAAGTGGTATTTTTCAATTCACCATCTTCTAGAGTGTCATGTATATCCAATTTGGCCTAAAATCGCCTATCGGAAAGCCAGAGACGCAGTCAATAGCCCTCCATGCATGCGCTTCGGATTCAGACCCTGTCACATCAGATGTTGCAAGCCCGGCAAATCTACGAGTCGTTTTGGCCTTTGTGCCGTTCTCTTCTCCTGTCCATTTGTTTTGGAGTGGGATCCCCTGCGTTTGACAAGAGCCCAGGGCACTAGTCATTTTTCGTTCTGTGCCAGCGCTAGCACGGCATAACTTCAGGTTGGCGACGACGGCTGACTGACGATGATGGACTACTAATCTCAGCCTATCATCTCAGGAACAGTATTTGGTTACAGGGCACATCTGAAATATATAGCCATCGAGGAGATCGTGGGAGGAAAGGCGTAAAACCTAGAAACAACACTGATTAACTCTACCTGGTCTACTCGAGCAATCGGTGCTTCTTACTGATTGGATTGGACTTCTATTTTATTTCTTTTTTCCCACAATGAAAATGTTCGTGCTTATTGGTGTTGATTTTTCTTTGCTTTCTGTTCGCATAGGCAGTATACAGAAAAGGGAGATCTGATCAAACTTCTTGTACTACGGTTGTATCTTGCCAGCTTGCTGGACACTACTATCATATAATCTTGTCGTGGTCTCTCCAAAACTTTATTATGGCGACTTAATTAACGCGGTCGTGTTCAGATTTGCTACATTAATTTCTCCCTCTCTCACAGCTGGCGATCAAATGAACGGCTTCATGAGGCTGCAAATGCAATTAACCTGTAACGGGCGTTTAAGGTAGCCTCGAATGCATGCCGTGGGTGTGGACCTGTTGGCGAATTGGCATAGATCATATCAGGGTCAGAACTCTAAATCCTTGATTATGACTTTAATAAATAAGAAAGACGAAATAATGCTTGCTTCCGGATGCTTAATGACCGATTTGGTCAGGCTTAGGGTATCTCTAATAATGTATTTATTGTCGTCTCTTAGATATGCCACGTCAACAAAATACTACATGGAGAAGAGAGAGCACAGGTCGTCTCTTCTTGAAGAAACTGTCATGCACGCAGAACAAGATATGATACATTAATCTACTCTAGTTAACATGTAGGTCCGTTTCAAAGAAAAATTATAAAATATAAATGTTGGAGAGTGTGCTAGAGACTATCTATTGGAGATGTTGTCTCTAAAGATGACATAGCATATGTTAAGAGACAAGGTTATCTCTAACTATTAGAGATGCCCTTAGCTTATCCAAATAGGCGTCAGACTTCAGCTCATTTGTAGCTTTTAGTAGTAATACAAATGGATAATTCATACTATATCACCACAAACGTTGGCAACCACGGGGATACCACTGATCCAAAGATTTTTCTTCGAGTAAAATGCACTATAGATCTCTAAACTTACCAAGTTGTGTCACTTAGGTTCCCAAATTTTGGAACTGCAGATTCATGCCACTAAACTTGTTAAGTGGTTCACCGGAGGTCCACAGGACGATTAGCTGTGGTTGACCGCTGATGTGTCACGTTGACCGGTCGTGTTCGCACGGCGAGCGTGTGAGGTGATCGTGGAGTTGGCGACGATCAATCCTAGGTTGTCATTGACGTTCGTGGGTGAAAAAGGGTGGCATGCAAGTCGATTTGAGCCCAGGAGACGCCAATGGAGTGGCTCGCGGCGTGCTTAGGTGAACCACTTAACAAGTTTAGTATATGAATATGCAGTTCCAAAGTTTGGGGACCTAGATGACCTAACTCGACAAATTTAGGGACCGATGATGTACTTTACTCTTTTTCTTGAAAGAATACCACTTCAAACATGTTTGGTTCCACACAATACCGCTTCCACTCTTTTCCTGTCTTAAATCGTTTCTACCTTTCAATCCGTGCGAAAGACACTTTTGCCCCCACAGTCGCACCCGGCTACATACCCGGTCCGATTGAACCATGTAGACCGAACATCCTTCTCCCCATCTCGCTTAACCCTAGACCCATGGGAATAGAGACGGTGACAGCGACCGGGTGAGACAGCAGCAGCGACTTGGTTAGACTGTGACGACGAAGAAGGTAAATGGCGCAGGTGGAGGGTCGAATGGCCGTCGTTGTCATGGACGGAAGCATGCGCATCAGATAACTTCTCCCCATTCTAAGCATTGTCAAGAGTGAATTAAAACAGGGGAAAAGAGTGAAAATGACATTGTGGGGAACCAAACATGTTTGAAGTGGTATTCTTTCAAGAAAAATCTTTGAAGTGGTATCTCAGTGGTTGCCACCGTTTGAAGTGGTATAGTACGAATTATCCCTAATACAAATGTACATTAGAACACTAACTCAAGCTCAAATCCTTTTCTGTTCTCTTTTCATCCTAATTGGCCAAATCCAAAGCCGTGGTCCAAAAACAGTGCTTAAGTCTACCCTTTTTACGGAGTCTTCTATCTTTGGACTTTGGAGGCATGCATGCGACGATAAGGATCGATGCCATCTTTTCCCACTCCCGCGTTTGCATCTGCCCTGCAAAGCCCGGTCGTTTCTTGTCCAAAAGAAACTTGCAATCCATCTTGACCATTGCAAAACTGGGGCCGGGAAGACTATCGTTAGCGGTCAACGTATGGTTCTATCGTCATGAATCTAGCATAAGCATAAAAAGAGTGAGCATGTTCGTTATGGAAGTGTCATTACTTCCTATGCGGTGTGCTGTCAGTTACAACGCCAAGGAAGGAAGGATAGTACTCCCTTCGTTCTTGTTTGCTTCACGTTTTTTTTTTTTTGGTAATTTTATAGTCTCAAAGATCCGATTTTGGCCGTTAGTTTCCTGTAACTTTACATTAAGATATACTAATAAAACAACAATATTATGAAATGCTGTTTATTGATACATCTAACGATATAATTTTTATAAAACCAATCTAGATAATTTCAAATCTATTGGGCTAAACTTCAGAAAGTTTTCTAAAGTTTAATTGCATGGATTTTAGGACGTCAAGTAATGGTGAAAAAAAGGCCCAAAACTCACGAGCCAGCTCGGCTCGAACTCACTCCCTTAACAAGCCGAGCCAAACTGGTCATTTAGCTCATTTTCTTAACGAGCCGAGTTCGAGCTGGCTCGCGAGTGGCTCGTTTAGCTCGTTAGGAAAATCAACACGGTCACTTGATTGAGCACTAGCCACCACACCAGGCCAGGCGGCCCAACGGCCAACGCCCCAAGCCAGCCCAAGGCCCCAAGCTCCGAACGCCCCAACCCCAAACGGCCAACCCCCCAACTGGCAACCCTAACTCCCTAAGTCGCTCCCCGCACAGCCTCACAGGCATGGCCGCACTCCCCATTCCCCACGCCGCCACGGCCACGCGCCCACGCCCACGAGCAAGGCTGTGGTCTCCCGCCCGGCTCCGGTCCGGGCTGGACGGCGGCGTTGCTCTCCCGGTTCACCTCACCTCCTCGCGCCTCCCGCCCGCCACTGCCCGCTCCCTCCTCGCGCTCGGCCTCTGTGTCCAGTCCAGAGTCCAACACCAACATCCAAGAATCGAGCCTAGAGTCCAAGATGGATCAACAACCGAGCTTGGAGTCCAAGCACCGCGGAGGGAGGAGGTCGTCCGCCTCCGACTCCATTTCACCCTCTGCCTCAACATCGGCACCCGCTAGAAAGCCGCCTCGCCCTGGCCAGCCAACAGTTCCAGCACCAACCCCTACTGCCACTACCCCCTCGGTGAGCTCTCCTCTGACCTGGATTATCCATTGAATTAGATTTACATGTTGGATTATGGCTAGGTTTAACGAGTGACAGTAAGAGCTTAGTAAATGGGAAGCTTTGCAATTATGTGGGAACTGTAAATGAGTGCACATTGAGTGTAAACGAGTGACAGTGAGATTATCCTTTGAAGCTTTTGCAGTCATGTGAGATTATGTTCTGGTTGTGGTTTATGTTTTGGTTGTATGTGGTTTATGTTCTGGTTTATGTAAATTAGTGCACATTGAGTGATGTCATAATAAATGAGTGGTTGTATTTTATCATAAATTAGTGCACATTGAGTGTTGTTCAGTTGGAACTTTAGTCTTGAATAGGGAAGTTTTGTGTTGATTATTTATGTACCAGCTTTAAATGCTAAATAGGAAATATGATTGCTTCATTCAATAGTGCATTCCTGATGTATCATGTTCTGTATCTGTGCAGGACTCCGAATATAATGATTTCGACATTCTTGATGGTTCGTCTGAGGGCGAACCTTCACATGTGTCCATGATTCTGCAACTCATGATGAGAAAGAAGATGATGGTGGTGTGTCCATTAATAATGCATCCTCAAATGATGTTGCCGTTAAGAATATGATGGCCAAGTTCATTGCCGGGGGAACAACATAGTTTATTCCTAAATATTTTCATGTTCGTTGATGTTGTCATATAGTGAATTTGGTAGTGAATGATGGCATGGCATGGCACCATTGGAATCTTTGGTAAGCAATCTTAGGGAATCAGTCAAATACATGAAGAAGTCTCCATCCCGCATGTACAAATTCTTAGAAGTTTGTAAATCTATTGCTTTGAAAGTTGAAAAAGGGTTGAGTCTTGATGTGTCAACAAGGTGGAGATCGACATATAAAATGTTGTCTGTTAGCATTGCCTATAAGAATGCATTATTGTACTATGCTGATTCGAATGCTAATTACAAGTGGCTTCCTTCGAGTGAACAATGGGCTTTTACAACAAGATTCAGCCAATATTGTAGGCATTGGTAGAGGTAACTACTGCATTTTCAGGATCTCTATACTCCACAGCAAACATTTTCTATCCTCATATAGTGAATGTTAAGATTGCATTGAGGGCCGCAAGTACTTCTAGTGATCAACAATTGAGGAGTATGGGTAAAGCAATGTTGGATAAGTTCAACAAGTATTGGGCTAAAAAATAATGTAATGGTTATTGCTACTATTCTTGATCCAAGGTTCAAGATGAGATTTGTTAGTTGGTGTTTCACACAGATGTATGACTCATCCAAAGCCGCCAGTGAGGAAAGTGATATCCGTGACGAGTTGTTTGATCTCTATGCCCAACATGAGATGCAACATCGCCACAACAAGGCTACCGACAGCAGGGCTGAGTCCTCTTCAACTATTGATACCAGTTGCTCATTAGTCTCAGTTTCAAGTGAGTTTCAGACCTTTCTGTGATCTACTTCTACAGAGCTATCTAAATCAGAGTTACTCATCTATCTAGATGAACCAAATCATCCTTTAGCAGACATGGGTTTTAAATTGTTTGATTGGTGGAGATTGAATGCTCATAGGTTCCCGGTTGTGTCAAAGATGACCAAGAAATTCTTGACAGTACCTACGAGCAGCGTGTCCTCTGAGTCAACCTTTAGTACTGGAGGTAGAGTTCTGGATGATTATCGTAGTGCTCTGCGCCCATCTATGGTTGAGGCATTAGTTTGTGGTTCTAGCTGGATACGAGGTTCTCAAAATGATATGACACTCCCAATGTTTGTGGTACGTTATCCCATACTAACTATTATCCTCTTTCATATCCTGTTTGTTAATATTGATATTTAACTCAATTATTATTTTCCTAAACAGGAAAGAGTATGTACCATTTCCTGAGGGTGTGGTGGCTAGCAACTAGTTAAATAGTAAGTTATTTTTCAAATTTGATCATGCACTATGAATCTGTCATAACTAATGACATATCACGTTGCACAAGATCATGCACTACCAATCCTCCTATTTTATCATGCACTAGACATAACTAATGAGGGTGTGGTGGATATCCTGCTGCCTGCTGCTGTCTCATGATGGCAGGCTAGCTTAGCTAAACAAGACAATGCCTGGTACACATTCAATTGTTGCATGCATTGGAAAATATACTTTTGTCTTTCACGTGTATAATCATTTCTAGTATGCTTTTTTACCAACTTAAATTAGTATGATCATTTCCAGAATGCTTTCCAGATTCCAAGATCACAAGTTGACAAGACCTTTTGTTTGGTGGAGGATAAGTTGACAATGACAAGCTCACAAAAAGACATTTTGTTTGGTGGCCAAGTTCATTCAATAATCTGCATGGATGTTTATTGATCTTATCATATTATGAACTTAATTGTGATCTGCATGGACTAGTCGCTAGTCCATGAACTTGTGATCTTGTGATATTATGAACTTAATTGTGATCTGCATGGATGTTATGACTGATAGGACTTTGAGTCTTTGATATTATTGATCACAATTCGCAAGAAAACATTTTATTAATCTGGATGGAGTCATGGACTAGTCACTACCAGTTCATTCAAGTGATATTATGAATTTGTGATCTGCATGGATCTTTTTTTATTGATTTGCATTATGTTTTATTCATTCTGGAAGTCAATTCAATAACGAGCCTAACAAACCGAGTTCGAATTTTTAACCGAGCCGAGTTGAGCCTAATATTCTGTTCGTTTTCTTCACGAGCCAAGCCAGCTCGTTATCCACCCCAATATGCAGGTTCACGAGTGTCTCACTGCGACACGGGCCCAGCCACCAGTATCCTCCCGTACGAGATCTCACTGACAGGTGGGATGTCGCTATAGCGACTACTACTGTAATAGTGTTATGGCCGTGCTTTATATGCTCTCTGCGACTCCGCTACAGCCCACAACACCACAACAATTCAGTGCTCTGCTTCTCTTAGCTCGCTCGCTCTCTCTCTCTGCCTCATCCCACCCTTGTGCGGTTGCTCCGCGAGAAGCTTCTACAAGCTTCGAGAGATGAGGGGAAGCAGAGTCCGTGGAGGAGGAGGTGGAGAGGTGGCCGCCTTCCTCGCTGCGCTGATGTGCCGCCTCCTGCTCCTGGCCGGCGGCGCCGATGCGCAGAGCCCCCGGGCCCCCTCTGCATATAAAACCCTAAGCGGTAACACCCCCAACCCTCTGCTTCGTCTCGGGCATTTGCTGTCAGGGGAGAGGCGTGTGCTTGTGCGTTGTTCTGTAGTAATTGGCAGAAGCCAAATGGGGTTTGCGGCGGCTGTTCTAGAAGCTCATGGTGGCCAGCTTCCTTTTTCACTGCAGTTAGTTAGATGTTGTTGAGACGGCGCTAATTGCGCGCAAGTGGATCTCCCCCCTAAATTCATAGGAAGTTATTATTGCTTCTGGAATCTTCCAGAAGTTCCCGCTCTGTTTTGTCGAGCTGATTGATGTGCCGAGGTCTATCAGTCTATGCCACTCAACTTTTTTTTGTGCTTGGTCGCGTTGATTTTGTGGTGATTTCTGTAAGATCACCTAAACTTTCAGGATTTCATTAACAGTTGCGCTAAAATTCTTCTGTCAAATTACTTCCGTGATTTATAAGGTTGATCGTGTTTTAGATGAATGATAGGTAGTTCCTCCTACCTATTCTCGTTTTTTTCAAGGTTGACCTTGAATCCTGTATAATTAATTAGGGGACGATTTAAGGAATTTTTTTTAACAATTGGAATAACCATGAGCATTTGTTGTGCAGGTAACGATCCCCTTGTTATAGCCAAAGGTGGCTTTTCAGGAGTGTTTCCTGATTCCAGTCAAGCTGCCTTTTCTTTTGCTTTGCTTGCTAGTGCACCTGAGACAAGTTTGTGGTGCAATGTGCAACTAACAAAGGATGGTGTTGGAATTTGCCTTCGGGATATAAATATGCAAAATTGCACTAGTATTCAGCAATCCTACCCAGCGAGAAAGAGGAGATATATCATCAATGATACGCCAAAAACTGGATGGTTTTCTGTGGACTTTAAGAAGTCTGAGTTACGACCTGTTTCTCGTGAGTACCACCACATCACTATTAGCTTTCTATTAAAGCAAGTTGTTGCATAAGATATGTACATCTCAATTGTATATTGAATACAAACCAATAAGAACCAAGTTATTGTCGGACCCGGATTTTCGCAAATCCAAATTCTCTATAAAAATACTGTGTTATTCTCTGAGTCAGTAGATAGTACTCACATAATACATCACTGAGTCAATTCATACACGATGAAGGCTGAACCAAACATTATTTTATAAATATCAGAGTGGCATAGACCACGTCGGGTCGAGTTTTACAATAAGGATCGAACATGCCAAATGATTACAACTAAAAAACCTACAGCGGAAGCAAAAGGGGAGGTGGAGCACATCTCCCCACAAGCAAGCGACTAGGGTATCTCGTGTACGACTAGTATTGGCCAAGGAAATTGGATAATACCGGTCGTACACAAGCACCGACGAGCCGGCTAGACCGTGGCGAGTCTTAGACTACTCGAAACTACGCTACTTTTCGTTGTTGCCTTGGCCATCGACTTTGAGGTTCTCATAGTAGTCGTAGTCTCTAAGATCTGCGGGGTCTGAAGGTTGGAGGAAGAAAGAGAGTGAGCACAACTTCCGTGCTCGCAAGCCAACACACAAGATGCAATAATATACATGCAAGGCTTAACAAAAGTGGCTTGAGTTCTTTTATTTGCTAAAGTAAGGTTTTCAAATATCAATATTAGTGAAGTCCTATCACTTAACATTTTAACCAAATTGCATTTTATAAAAGAGAGTAATTATGTAATATTTATAACAGTAGATGTTACCTCCACCTATGTTTATTTTGAAATGTGGCTATGACCACTATTAACAACACTGGGTATGACCACCCAAGAACAACGCTGGGTACGACCACCCAGGAACAACACCAGGTCCGGGTTACATCAGCCCGACCAGTTTTTAATCCATCCACAGAGTTTTTTGAAATAGAACTAACTCTAGTAAGTTCTCATGTCCGCCTTTGATCGTAGGCACGACTATTTAAACAGTTTATACTCTGCAGAGGTTATACACTTTACCCATAAGAGACAATCAACTCGTTGCCTCACACGATTTTGTGGTCGTGCAGTTGAGAGATCATCACAATAACCTTTCGAATTATCTCGCCCCTTCCGTCATCTCACCCATATGGGTTTGCACCGATAAGTTGTGCGAGATGTTCACCATAACGACTACCGTAGCTGATCCCAACCACAACGACTAGCACAGCTGGCAACTTCACCTTACCACGGTGTCCCATTCAAGCCGGAACACATCCAGCCACTTGCACTACCTTGATCCCCTCTAGCGAGATGACTTTCAGGGTTCAATAACTCTACTAAGCCAAGTTGCACTTTGCAGACTTGTGATCGTACTTGTTTTATGATGGAGGGTCATTACCGAATTAAGTCATTAAGGTCATCTGGACGGTTCATACCCCATACCCACCATTTTCGTGCTACATCTGCACCCACCATCATACCATCCGGCTAGATGTGGTAGAAGAAGTTTGGGGTTTTGAGGGGGAAAACCAATTTATCTCAAATACTGCAGTCAAATATCTCCCATGACTGCCCCCAAAACAAAATTTATGATTTAAGAGATGATGACTAGGGCATTTAATGCCCCGGTACTTAAGCAAAACTAGCATGTCGCTTAAGTACAACCTATAACTAGTAAATTACCACATAGTTACTAGGGTGATATGGAATAATGGATTTAATTGCTAAAGGGTGGTATAATACATAATTAATCATAAAATGGGTATTTAACTACCTTAAGAGTTGATATACATTTGATTAGAGAAATAAAGCATGCAATTTTGGTAATTTAAGAGAATATAAACTGCATAAAAGATAGACTCAAAATGATCAAAGTATTGACTCACCTTGATTAAAGGTAAGAGAGTCCTGGTAGTCTTGTGGTTGATCAAACTGGAGATCTCCCGCTTCTTCAAACTCTAATCGGATAGACGAACCGAAAAAAAGGAACAAACAAGCAAGGGAACAAATAAATACTAAATAAATAACAAATGAACTCAAAATTAAATAAGACCAGAGCCAAAAGCAAGATCTTGAATTTAGATAAATTTAGAAACAAGTCTCATAATTTTTAGAGTTATAACGGGGGAGAACGGAGCCCTCGAAGCTTTGGTTTGAGTACTGCTTAACCGACTTCGTGTGGTCGCAAGGGGAGATTTTGACCACCTGGTCGGAAGGAGGTTCGACCACCTGGTCGGAAGGAGGGTTTCGACCACCTGGTCGAAAGGAAGTTCGACCACCTGGTCGGAAGGAGGGGATACGACTACTCGATGTGGTTGCAAGAAGGATACGACTACTCAACGTGGTCGTAAGAATGATACAACTACTCAACATGGTTGCAAGAAGGATACGACTACTCAATGTGGTTGTAAGGACTCGGCTGCTCGACACAATCGAAAGAAGAACTTGATTGCTCGACACTGTCGAAAGAAGGACTGTCGCAACCGAGAGGACGGTCGCAACTGAGAGGATGGTCGAAAGGATGAGAGAGAGAGAGAGAGAGAGAGAGAGAGAGAGAGAGAAGGGCACGGGGAGCTTACCAAGATCGAGAGAGAGGTTGGAGGAGGTCGGCGGACGGCGAACGGTGGCGAGGAAGCTCGCGATCTAAGATAAAGGAGGACGGTGAGGAAGGGGCCAGCCATGACTGAAGGAGAAAAGGGACTGCGGCGGCTCCTGCGAAACAAAACTGAGAAAGAGTGAGGGGATTGCTTCAAGGAGCTCTGGCACTCAAATTCACGCGGGTAGAAGAGGGGGCTGCACTAGTGCGGCGAGGACCTAGAGGAGGTGCGCAGCGGCTTGAACTCGGAGCTCGGGGCTTCGGGCAGACCACAACAACAAGAGCGAGAGGATGAGAGTTTTGGGTGGAAAAAGGAGATGAAGGGGGGCTGCTCTGGCTCTTTATAGCTGGGAGGAGAGGAGGAGAGAGCCGCTGAAAGATTCCAACGAGATAGGTCGGAGGCAGGTGCTCGTGGTCGAAGGCAGGTGGGCGACGGGACAAAGCAGGCGAAGCAGGCAGGGGAGTAGGTAGGCGCATGGGGGTGCGACAGAGCGGGCACGAGCGTGCTAGGGCAGCTCAGCGCTGACTCCAGGAAAAAGAAATGGGCCAGGCCCAAGAAAGGGTTGGATCTGAAACCAAGCACTCAGCTGAAATTCGAAACCCAGAAGTTTAAAATGAGGCAGAAACTAGAGGATTTTGCAAATACACTATAATTTGAAATAGGTTTTGAAAACCAAGAAGACAAACAGAAGGATACTGCTCGACCACCGAAAACGGGATGTTACAGTTACTGCTATGCCTTCTCCCTTTAGTTGTTGACATAGACATGATTTGATTTTATTATAATTGTCTGCTCAAGCATTTTTTTTAGATTACATACTTTTCATGGCTTATACTAACACTTTTGTAGAGGCATGGTAATATGATGATTTATTTTTTAACTGATTATCCGATATTTTGCACAGTAACACAGGCAATTTGGTCTCGCACCGACAGATTTGATTACATCGATTATCCTATCCTTTCTGTCACTGACATGCAGTCCATAGTCAAGCCGTCTTCCGTTTGGTTGAATGTTCAGGTTGAATTACTGTTCTTGCAATCTCAACCTATAGTAGCCATTGTTGCTAGTTCTTTGGCCAATCTGGTAAAATCTAACTTCTTTTTCATATGTGTAGAATGACATCTTCTATAAACAACATGGTTTGAATATGACAAGCTACACACTTTCCATCCAAAAGAATGTCTCTGTGAAGTATATTTCATCACCTGAACTGGGCTTCCTACAAAGTATATCTGGAAAAGTTAGTCGCAAAACGAAGCTTGTGTTTTGCTTTCTTGATAAAACTTACTCTGATCCTTCTACAAACCAAACATATGGTTTACTGTTGAGTAACCTGACATTTATTAAGACAATTGCTTCTGGTATAATGGTCCCCAAGAGCTACATTTGGCCAGTGACAAAGGATAACTATCTTCTGCCTTCTACATCAATCGTCCGAGATGCCCACAATGCAGGGCTAGAAATATATGCATCTGACTTTGCAAATGATAGAATTATTCCCTATAACTACAGTTACGATCCATTGGAAGAATATCTATCATTTATCAGTGATGGTGACTACTCTGTTGATGGTGTATTAACAGATTACCCGATTACTGCATCGGAGGCTATTGGTAAGTTTCTCATATTGTTATTTAAGTACTTTCTAAAGCTTTAACAACAGTATTGTTATCAATTTTCACCTTCATCATCTGTTATTTCTTTAATCTGAACTTCCGTTCTAACATAGAGGAATAACTCTGCAATGCTGAGTTATACAACAACAAATAATGTAACACAGGTATACTGGCTTCTCACCATCATGTTATATCCATAAATTATGTTCTCTTTGTACATCTAGAAATGATGAAGCAGAGCTCCTGCCCTTTGTTTCAAAAAAAAGAAGATGAAAGGTCTTGTTGTCTTCTTTCTCCAATTGACCACAGACAAGATAATTTATGTCTTTTTTACCTTTTATAACAGCATGTGAACCACTCTCTCTATTCTTTTTTAAATGAGAGTTGCACAGACTTATTAAGGAAAGGCACGTATTACCATCATACCCCTATTACACTTATGTCTCTTATTACCTCTTGTCCTCATTAAATTTGTTTGTCCCCTAACCCATCCACCTTCAGTCCTAGACTCCTAGGGGCCAATGAACAAAGAGATTGGACTTTGTACAGTGTAACATACCTTAAATAATCTAAGGGATATATAGGATATGGTTATGTCTCATCTGAAAAATGTAGAAGATTATTTAATTGTTTTATAAATAAACAAGCAATGGACATTTGTTAATAAATTTTAATTTTCTTGTGATCTTGTCTGCAGGTTGTTTCGGTAATTCGAATGCAAGTAAGGCTGATCATGGTATGTTTCATCTGGGTGTAAATCTTATTACAGCTGCCATGATGCTCAAATGCCTACAAGTTCAACTCTGTTTGATTATTGTAATGTTTCTCTACAGGGAATCCATTAATTATCTCACATAATGGTGCTAGTGGAGACTACCCAGACTGTACGGATCTAGCCTACTATAATGCAATTAAGGATGGTGCAGATGTCATTGATTGTACCGTTCAAATGACAAGTGATGGAGTTCTTATGTGCATGAGTTCCATTAACCTGTTTGATACCACAGATGTTCAGAGAACAACTTTTAGTAACCGTGCTTCTATCGTTCGAGAAATTCAGAGTACACCAGGAATCTTCACATTCAACCTCACTTGGAATGACATTGACAATAGTACTTTGAGACGTGAGCTCCTTCGTCACATTATTGAGATAACTTGTTGATGTCGTTTTCTATGAAAAATAGATGGCTAACAACTTACAAATATATAAATGGCATACAAGAAAGCGCAAATTCATGTAGTGGCCTTTTTACCTGTCCTTTTTTTGCAGCCAAGATTTCTAGCCCAGTGAGTGACTATTATCTTTTTAGAAACCCACGGTACACAAATCAAGGAAAGTTTCTCAAGTTATCTGACTTTCTGGCTTATGGGAAGGATAAGGATTTGTCTGGCATCATGATCATTATTGAGGTGATGCTTCTGCTTGAAGTACCATTTATTTTAATATAATCCCTTAGGTTAAACTTTCTACGTGATTTACAAATACTCTATTATGACTCTGATGGGCAAAAGCTCACATGATAGTTAAGTTTTCAGTATTCTCTGAAGAAAAGACAGGAGTAATAAACTGAATCCATTTTTTTTGTTTGTGTTCTTCTCAATGGTATAATTTACCTAACTGTTGTCAACTCTGATGATTTCTCTTATTGGCAAGGAACCAATACGAGAATCATAATTCATAAACATACCAAACACGTAAGACTTCTGCAGATAACAAGTACAGATATTTATGTAATTCTATCCATTATTATGAATGCACTGATCATTATAGGGCTCTTGTATCTAGGCCAAGGTAATGATGGAAAGGCCATATTTGTTTCTCAAGGCTTACCAAATATTCTTTTAATCTTTCTAGGAGTAAAATTTCTTGAAACTTTCTAAAATTTTTGTAACTAGTTGAGTTCTTTTTTTATTGATCAATCTATCTTCTTTACTGCAGAATGCTGCATTTATGGCAAAGTCGTTAGGATTTGACGTTGTTGATTCTGTAACCACTGCCTTAAGGGATGCTGGTTATAATAATCAGACTACAAAGGAAGTTATGATCCAGTCGAAAGATAGCGCTGTTCTTGTCAAATTGAAGCAGCGGAAAACAACATACAAGCTTGTTTACACTCTCCCGTCAAACATTGGGGATGCTTCTGCTTCCTCATTAGTAGATGTGAAGGAGTTTGCTGATGCTGTAGTTGTTGATAGGAAATCTATTTTCGCCCTAAGTGCACATTTTATCATCAGGCAAACCAATCTTGTGAAAGATCTGCACTCTGCGGGGTTAGCAGTATATGCACAGGTGTTCCGGAACGAGTTTGTATCACAACCGTGGGATTTCTTCTCAGATGAAACAGTGGAAATCAATAGCTATGTTCAGTCGGTTAATGTCGATGGCTTCATAACTGATTTTCCCAAGACAGTCAAAAGATACAAAAGTAAGTGACATTTGCCATATTCAGTTGGTCCCATTGTTTTGCTGCTTGCGTATTTTGGGCATGCTGAAAATTAGCACGGAGCCATGCCTAGTGGTGTTTAGGTCATTTTTGCAATATTAGCATCGGTAGTGCCGTTTTCGAACCATTTTTAACATTGCAGTCCCTATAGCTAGCCCGCCTTCGAAGTTTGGAGTGTCATTTACCTAATCCCACATATTTGCGGTAGACCAAAGCTGATTTTACCATGAGATTAGTTATTAAAAAAGGGAAAATGAAGTAAGGCAAGTATTTTGTTGGGTTAATCCTAATACTATTTAGTGGTTTCAGTATTTGACCTTTGCTATATTGTATTGGCAGGGAACTCTTGCACAGATTTGGGAAAGGACATGCCCTTCTACATGAACCCTGTTCAGGTTGGCGGCCTTGCACAGTTACTCCAAGGCACTAAGGCCCAGCTGCCAGCTCCGGCACCAATGCCGGAGTTGAACGCATCAAACGTGGAGCCACCGCTCCTCCCTGTTGCGCCAAAGAATGCACCAGCCGGTGCTGCAGGGGAGTGCCCCAACTCCTGGTGCACCGCCCTCTGATGCTCATACAACTGCCGTAAGTACTGGTATTTTGCTGGTATAATGGTTTGCTCAGCTCTGCTCATCATGTGATCAGACACATGAGCCTGTATAATAGGTGGTTAAGTTACCACACACGGTTCATTCGTTTTGGGCAAGCTATTGGCCAGTGATGTGGTGCTACTAGGCATTCGTTTTTGTAGCTATTTCGGTACGGAGCTCCCCATATTCGTTCCGCTGTATAAATCCGTCAACAGAGAAGAAGGTTACACACTAGCCAATGTTTGGGAATTGGTTAGCCGGTATCCCAAGTATTTTAAAAACACAACTCCTTATAGGAACTAATGCCTTATGTTGGTCTATTTGGTTATATCGAAATAATGTTGTTTTTTTATAATAAAAAAATTATTACTAATTCCTTACAGGTTATCTTATTGAGTGGGCAATGGCTAAGGGTTTGGATAAACATGCAGAAACCGATCTAGAATGAGTCAATGTTGATCGGAAGTGCCAGGTTGGAGTATATGACGAAGCAAATCTTCGATAATCATGAGTGGCAGTTTAGTCACAGGATTTGTAATAATTAAGTTTAAAGTTCAGTTCTCATTTGGTTGTAAGGCTTCATGCCACCTTCAACTTTTTTTTTTGTTTTGAAACTTTGAACGTTGTAATAAATTGGACTGTGTGCATTCTTGATCGGGAGAGTTCTCTTCCATTATCTAAAAGGTTACACACTAGCAAGCGCCGCTTGTATGGTATGGTGTACGCATGTCATCGTTTATGTATAGAATTATCTTTTCTTAGCTGAAAAACATGTATTTGTATTGTACCCTGGAGCTGGAACCTGTGAAACAAGTTCACGACTTCAGGTAGTGAGAAGCTATTTCGGAATTGAATGGTATTTTTCCCTGTGTCGTTTTTTGGCATCTGTTGGAGAGTTCGTGTTAGATCTAATTACGAGTTGTATGAGAATCGGATTTTACTTTGAGACTATAAATAAAGAGCGTGGGATCCTACGGGATACACATAATATTCCCGAAATTACTATCTGGTATCAGAGCCATCGTGCCCGTCCAGCACCAAACCCTAACCCTAGCCCTCACGTACCTCGTCCGCCACGTATGAGCGCACGTCTTTGTCTAGAGCACATCTTCCGATCAGCATCCAGGCTCTGGCCGAGCAGCCATCGTGTGTGTGTCTTCATCTACCGATCGGTTGAATCATCCTGGGTTTGTTTCAACAATTGGTATTAGAGCCATGGTGAAGGATGGGTGGCCCTGGAGCGGCCCAGCATGGCAGCGCGGCCGATGGAGCAGTGGCACGGGCGTTGCTACGGCGCGAGTGCGGCATAGCACGACAGAGCGGTAGGCTCCCGTAGCGTGCGGCGGGAGTGTGCACGAGGTGAATCTTGGCGGCGCATCAGGCGTGACAGTAGTAGAGTGCACGGCGGGGCGCGACAGCTCGATGCGGCGAGATCAACACACTGTACAATGCATGTGGCTCTGTGACGAGGAGGAACCTGCACGTTGGTGAAACGCAAGATGAGTTTCACGTTGCCAAGGTGAAAACGTTGTGTTGGTACTAGATGGTTGCGGTGCCGTATTTTGTGTGTGTGTGTGTTTGTGTAGTTGAGTCTAGGACGTTGGGAAGATGTGTTCGCCGTCCTGAGTCGAGTTCGGGGGGGACATTGAAGAGATGTGTTCGCCATCCTGAGTCGAGTCTGTGGAGTTGAGTCCGGGACGTTGAGGAGATGCATTCGCCGTCCTGTATCGAGTATCGGTTGGGCAAGTCGTAGTTGAGACCGACTGTCGCAACAAGTTAGAGTCGGCAAGTCTAGATTAGGGGGGAGATTGTTGGAAATTAATCTAGACTTGCCAAGTAATAGGGTGTTAGGATCCTGACACTACAACATGAACACCCATTTGCCAACGCATACGTTGCAACGCTCTATGCATGCGTTGCGAAGTAATACTATGGCTACGCATAATATGTGTTGCAAAACCTATTCGTCGTAAATCATGTTAATGACTACAGATAACATGCGTTGCAACCTTATGCGTTGCAAACATTTGAAATGCCTAGTTTTTTATTTTTCTTTTTGCTTACCTACAAAATACCATTGTAATACAAATCTCTTGTTTTTTTCTGTTCCATATGCACGGCCATTGTAATGCAAATCTCTTGTTTTTTTTTCTGTTCATATCGTGTTTCCTAATATTTGCCGGGGAAAATCCAAACAAATTTATAGCGCCAAATGAAAAAGTTGTATCTAACGGGCAAACGAAAAATGCAGCGCGAAATGAAAAATGAAGCGCCAAACCAAAATGCGAACGCGCACCTTATCTCGTTCCCCTCCCACACAATCCCTTCCCCTACCAAACATCGTCCCCCACCCAGCGGCCAGCACCGCCCTCCTCCTCGGCCGCCACCGTCCCCGCGCCTCCCCTCCTCCCCGGCCGCCACCCACCCCAGTGCCGCCCCTCCTCCCCCTTCCTCCCTGCGCCCCCCCTTTCGTCCCAGCGCCACCCCCTTCCGCCACCCTCCCCAGTGCTGCCCCTTCCTCCCAGTGCCGCACCCTTCCTCCCCGCGCCCCCTTCCTCCCAATGCCGCTCCCCTCCTCCAGCGGCCAGCGCCAAACCGTCGCCCCGCGCCTCCCTCACCTGTCGTCCGCATCTCTCTGTCTCGCCCAAATCCACCACCCCCACATCTCGTCTGTCGTCTCTTCCATCCCACCCCGTCCCGTCCCTCGTAGATTTCAAATCCGCGTCCAGGGCTCCATCGCCGCTCCCGATCCCGCGAGATCTGCGACCGCCGCTGCTGGAGAAATTGAGTATGGAGGCCATGGAGGAGCCGCCGCACCGCCCAAGTCCATGTGCTAGGAGGCCTTGCTCGCCGCCGCCGACCCTCCGACGACGCCGCCGCGTGCCCTCCACCTTCCTCAACGCCGCCGCCTTGGGAAACGCCGTAGTATTGGCCGCCGCTCGGTTCGATCCGATCCGCTTCGACCGTTTGTGCAGGGTCGCCAAAGAAGACGGCCATGCCGAATAGCCTCTTTGGGCACCCCGTGCTGGTGGGCATCTACCCGAGCAGCTCAGCTTTCTCTTCCTCCCTTTTTTTCTCCTCGGCAACCTCTACTTCACCCGCGTCGAGGAGGTCGACGGCGTCAGTACGTGCCCTCCTCCCGTCTCTCTCCATCCGTTCTTGGTCTCCCATAAATTGCAATACTGTTCTATCTATTCTCGCGGTGGATTATCCACTTGATAAGGTTTCTTGATATGTTTCTGATGATGGTGCTGCAATGCTAACATTTGAAGCATTGTCTGAAACATCTGATAGTCATGCTAATTAGGCCAAGATTGAATTTTTCAAAGAGTATGAGGAATTCAAGGTTAGAATCAATGTGTTGGTTGCTAAAGCCTAGAAAGTTCCCGAGGAAGGGTGGACAATGCAGGATGGAACTCCCTGGCCTGGAAACAATGTTCGTGAACATCCTGGAATGATTTAGGTGTGTTTCCACAATTTGTGGTGTTACTCACTACATATGTTGTCTTGTTTTTATGGACTCCATTTTGCTAGTTGATCTCAAAGATAGCCTCTTACATGTTAATCACTCTGATTGTTATCACTCTGATGTGTATCTTCAACTGCTTGTTATTGAGGATATATATGAAAATCCTATTCCCGCATAATTGCCTTTGCGTCACGAAGATTCCACCTAGCAGCACCCTTTCTGAAAACTCAAAATATTAGGAATGGATTGTTAAGGACTAAGGAGTCTCTGTTGCATACTGGCTCGTTCTTGAGTCTCTGTTGCATATTGGTCGCTTTACCATTGCTTCCACCAATCAAATTAAAACATAAGAATGACAGATGTTTACATCTTACAGATATGATATATTATTAACCTTTCCATGGTTTGGGCTGTTTGGACAACAATACCGTAATTGAGTGCGGACCTTTTCCATTTCAGATTCTGAATAACTTTACAAGTAAGATTCCACATATCCATTATCCAAAAAAAGTTGAATGATATGAATAAAATAGCAATTCAATTGCATGCAGAACTAAAAAAATTTGAAAATGCATTACTATTATGGTCAAAACAACTATCCTAACTGCTCTCGCAATGCCTCCAATTCGCACACACATGCTTACTCTATTTGCTTCAACTACTGTGTATTTTGTGGTTTTGTTTTAGATTTGAAAGAGGTAGAGATGTTAGTTTGGTGCTTGACCAGGTAGTTCAACTATTGTGTATTTTGTGGTTTTGTTTTAGATTTTATTCTCGTGGATTCCAAACAGTTTGTCTTTATTGTGTTGCATGTTTGCAGATCTGTGATTACCATAGGCGGAATCCATTTGAGTATCTTCCATTTGAGTTTTGTAAAGACTGTTTATCTTCCATTTTCTTTAATTTGGCAGGCAATACAGAGAATACTTTAAGTGTATTTTGGAATATATGACATCATTTCTGTATCACACAGAGCCATTGCAAGACATCGAGAAGATTTTTACGAAGGTCAATTAATTTCTTTTAGGATGTGATTGAAGTAGAATCAATAAAGGACCCCCTCATTGAGAAGCAGCTCTACACAAGTATGTTTGGGCAATTGCATTTCGACTTGAACCCATTTTATATTTCTAAGTTGATGCATTTCACTTATGCTAGCCTATCGACTTCCTATTAATTCTGCAGGCAAGTTGGATGAGATAAAGCGACAGAAGATAGCTGCTTGCAGCATTGCATCTGTATGTGTAGGGGTTCTTGTCCTCGCAACTTTAGCTTTTGCGACATTCTTGCCCTTGTAAGTATCTGAACAAACTGCATATAACTGGTTATGGAATAGTCACACGCTTCCCTCCCATGGTGAAACACTACTGTGTAATAAGCAAAATACTCATCAGTCTGACATATGCATCCCATGCTTCGTGCTTGTCAGCCTGGTTAGATGTTTCGTCTGCATCTTTGGTGGTCTGCTCCTCCTAGTTGGCCTCAGTGTGCTCTGTTGGATTGACCAAGATGACGAAAGGCATTCATTTGGTCATTCTGGAGGTATAATAGAACTCTTTTGCATCACTATACTAGATTCCCGGATAAACTTATATCTTGCTGCTTCCTTCGTGATTCATCCGCCCATTCGCTCCATTTCGCGTTGATGTGCATCCTCGTAAACACATACTTGTTAATAAATCTGAGGTGAGTTCCTGATCCAACAATTTCAGTTATAACTATAAGCCTGCTTGTCGACAATATGTTGAACACTTCTATATGCTTTATTGCTTATAGATGTAGACACATCTGGGCTCTAAACCACAACTTTTTATTTGATCTGCTTTCAGATATACAGAAGGTACACTGTAAACTAGTATCAATTTCATTTATTGATGCAATTTAATCATTGATATGGCAATATAAATATCTTTCATCAATTCGAGTAACATTGTGTTCGTGAAGCCTACTTGCTTTGTCAAGATTGTCCAATTTAACTAAGCAGATGTATACTTTTTTGTGATTGAATAAACATAGGTATACTATACACATTGTTCATGCTGCTAACCTGAGTCCAAGATCAATCCTCCTTTTACTTAACTTCAAATTTTAGCAGTCTGAATCTAGTTTCATTAGTTATAATTTGATACCAATAAGTAACTATTGTCTTTGCAGGTCCAAAGGATTGGTTGAAGATTTACTACATTTGGATATTCACAGGAGTGATGAAGAAGACAAACATTTGACTTATGGGTGGAAGTAGCTAGAGTTTTAATTTTCAGGCTATATGGGTGTAACATGTTTTTATTTTATTGTGACTAATGATGTAAAAGACAATCATTTGACTATGGGTGGAAGTAGCTGGAGTTTTAATTTTCAGGCTATTTGGGTGTAACATATTTTTATTTTATTGTGACTAATGATGTAAACAATATATTGGATATCATGTTCTGCAAGCAATGACATGAAGTCTATTTGTTTATGTGCCATCATTGTTCTTATGCTTTGTGGATATGGAATAATTTGGTCACATCGGCCGGTTGTAAGATTTGCATGGCTAGAAATTAACTGATAGTTGCACCTAGATAAACATTGTAAAATGAATTATGAAAGCAACTGGGTTATCGTATACAATAACGCATAGAAGTGTTGCCAGAGCCTAATTATATCCGTTGCTACATTGCAACGCTTTTTCTAACTCTTACCAACGCTTGGATATGTGTTGTGATAGACCCTCGCAACGCCGGCTATGGCAACGCATACTAAATGCGTTGGTACAGACCATAACAACACTTATTTGGACTTTTGACAACACATGTATGCGTTGTTAAAGGGGTGTTCATGTTGTAGTGTGATGCAATCAGCATCGGATCAAAATTAGTTTGTTTCCTTTGTTAGGCTTTTCATGTTTAGTTTCGACTTGGCAAGTTGATCAGGTAGCCTTTAAAAGGACATGTAATCATATCTGTTTGATTGAAGCAATAGAGGAAGAAAATAAAAAAAGCTACATGCGGCGGTACCAAAATCTCTAATCGCTTCCTGCACGTGTATCTCTTGGCTCTTGAGTACGTGAGTTTT
Organism: Ampelocalamus luodianensis; assembly: GCA_036346255.1. Classification (NCBI taxonomy): domain Eukaryota; kingdom Viridiplantae; phylum Streptophyta; class Magnoliopsida; order Poales; family Poaceae; genus Ampelocalamus; species Ampelocalamus luodianensis. The sequence goes on from CM070638.1 coordinate 2,038,561, forward strand.
CCATTAGCCTTTCTTGCATGTGCGTGTGTTGCATGTGTGCTTAGATTGGTTTCTAGTACAAGCGCGTGTCTTTGTCTAGAGCACATCTTCCGATCAGCATCTAGGCTCTAGCCGAGTAACCATCGCGTGCGTGTCTTCATCTACCGATCGGTTGAATCATCCTGGGTTTGTTTCAACAGTCTCTCGGAGAACAATCTAACAGGTCCTATACCTACTAAGAAGCTTTAGTCTCCCACTTGTACTATTATAAAGATGCTAAGTTGACATTCAGGAATGGTTTGACGATCGCTGTTTACTAAAAATTGGACGCGAGGGAGAGCTTCAGCAGGCCGGTGAGGCCGAAGAGCGCGGTGGGGAGGGCGCCCTTGAAGGAGTTGGGAGGCCAGGAAGAGCTCTTGGAGCGTGGAGGCGCAGCGCTGTTAGTTTTTAATCTTGTTGCACGTATGTGTTGCACGTATTTGCATGTTGTAGGAGTGCATGCATTAGTGGTGAAGTTAGTTTGTTCAGGAATAAGTCTATCTTGCATGTAGAAGGCATTGTGCGCATGCAGAAATGGTCCAGTTTGCATTGGTCATGGACGTGCACCGCTAGTTAGTGCTTTGCATGCACATAGATGCATTAGTTAGTTGATTAGGAGTCCTCGCATGCATGTATGAGTTGTAGGCGCCGAGCTAGTCACATTCGTGATCCGATTATTGCGCTAGTGGATCCGATTATTGCGCTAGTGGCGCGCGTCATAACGAGCTCATTAGCTCATGTGTCTTTAAGTACCACTCAGAATCGCTTGCTTAAGTTGAATAGGAACAAAACGACACAAGTCGAGTTGTGTCTCCGGTGTTCCCCGTGTTTCATCTTCATAGAGCTTAGTAGTACAAGAGAATAAAGGTTCTCTCCGTCGTACTCCAGTGTAACTCCAGAGTGTTCTCTCGTGTTAGTTGTGTCCACGGGATAGCGTTGAATATCAAGTGAGTGCTCAAACCCAACATTTGGTATCAGAGCAAGGGCAATGACAGGAAGCATCAGCAGCCGCGAGATAGTGGCATCCAAGGCGTTGACGGTGAAGGCGTCCATAGCGTTCCAGTACCCGTTGTTGACGAGTACAAAACCCAACATTTGGTATCAGAGCAAGGGCAATGACAGGAAGCATCAGCAGCCGCGAGATAGTGGCATCCAAGGCGTCGACGGTGAAGGCGTCCATAGCGTTCCAGTACCCGTTGTTGACGAGTACAAACTACGCGGCATGGAAGACGAAGATGAGGGTGCACATGATCGCGCAAGGTGTATGGGACACCGTGGAGGGCGACGGCGACATCGACGAGAGCCATGATAAGATGGCATTGTCGGCCATCTACCAAGGCGTCTCTGAGGAGACACTCCTCATGATCATGGAGATGGATATGGCAAAGGAGGCATGGGAGGCGATCAAGTCCATGCACATGGGCGCAGATCGTGTGCAAAGGGCAAGAGTCCAGACGTTGAAGAGGGAGCTCGAGAAGCTGAGCATGAAGGAGAAGGAAAGCGTTGATGAGTTTGCTGCACGGCTGACAACCATTGTTAGCGAGATGAGGACTCTTGGTGAGAAGAAAGAGGAACTAGAAGTCGTGGAGAAGATCCTTCGTGCCGTCTCGCGGAAGTTCTTGACGATTGCCACCACCATCGAGCAATTCGGCAACATGAAGAAGATGACGGCACAGGAGGTATTTGGCCGGCTGAAAGCTTTTGAGGAGCGCGTGAAGATCTACGAAGGTGACGAGGATCAGGAGGAGCATTTGTTGCTCACCCAGTCTCAGTGGAGGGCTAAGGAGAAGAAGGATGGGCTCAAGCGAGGCAAATTTGACAAGGCTAAGGTGAGGTGTTATGGGTGCGACAAGTACGGTCATTTCTCCTGGGAGTGCACCGAACTGAAGGAGGAGAAGAAGCAGCAAGCACTGCTTGCCATGGCGGACTCTGACGACGAACAAGCCCTGCTTTAGTGCAACAAGATTAGGGGAGAATGTTAGTTTTTAATCTTGTTGCACGTATGTGTTGCACGTATTTGCATGTTGTAGGAGTGCATGCATTAGTGGTGAAGTTAGTTTGTTCAGGAATAAGTCTATCTTGCATGTAGAAGGCATTGTGTGCATGCAGGAAATGGTCCAGGTTTGCATTGGTCATGGACGTGCACCGGCTAGTTAGTGCTTTGCATGCACATAGATGCATTAGTTAGTTGATTAGGGAGTCCTGCATGCATGTATGAGTTGTAGGCGCTGAGCTAGTCACATTCATGATCCAGTTATTGCGGCTAGTGGATCCAGTTATTGCGGCTAGTGGCGCACGTCGTAACGAGCTCATTAGCTCATGTGTCTTTAAGTACCACTCTGTAATCAGTTTGCTTAAGTTGAATAGGAACAAAACGACACAAGTTGAGTTGTGTCTCCGGTGTTCCCTGTGTTTCATCTTCATAGAGCTTAGTAGTACAAGAGAATAAAGGTTCTCTCCGTCGTACTCCAGTGTAGCTCCAGAGTGTTCTCTCGTGTTAGTTGTGTCCACGGGATAGCGTTGAGTATCAAGTGAGTGCTCAAACCCAACAAGCGCGGCGGGTTGGCTGGTGAGGGGAGAGCGCCGCCGAGGCGGTTGGTGGAGAGGTCGAGCACACGCAGGGCGAGCACGCCGGTGCAGAGGTCAGGCGCGAGTGTGCCGGACAACGAGATGTTGCTGGCGTTGAAGGCGGCCAGGTTCGGCAGCGTGGCGAGGTCGAGGTCGAAGAGCGAGCCGTTGAGCAGATCTGAGGTCGAGGTCCTCGAGCCACGCGAGGCCGGCGAGGGAGATCGGGATGGGTCCGGCGAGGCCGTGGCCGGGGAGGCGCAGCGCCGTGATGCGGCCGGCGCTGTCGCAGCCGACGTCGTCCAAAGCGCAGCAAGAGTCGTCGGACCACGCGGCGCGGAGGCTGGCGGCGGTGAGATTCCCGGTGAAGGCCCGCAGCACGAGGAGATCTTCCGGGCGACATGCGGCAGCCTAAGCGTGAGCCTGAGCCTGAGCTGGCGAGGGCATTAAAGCAGAGAGCACCAAGAAGGGGAGCACGAACGGCAGGAGCGTGCATTTGGCCATGGATTTAGCTTTGGCAATTGCAAGTAAGATAGTGACAAGGCGGTGAGGGAGAAGAAGGTAGCCTAATGAGGGCGGCCCGAGACACTAGACCTGGTCGTGCCCGGACAGGAAGCTTAGGTCATTACCGATTAGTGGACGAGCAGAATACTTGGATCATGTTCAAGTGTACGTGAATATATAGGGTCGCACATTTAAAGGTCAAGACCCATCATGGATACCTATAAATAGAGAAGCGGTGGCATAAGGTTAAGTGCGATTTTCAGAATTCCTAAAACCCTAGCCGCCACACCTCCCTTGCCCAAAACTGCGCAGTCGGCGCTAGCACTCTGACGTGTGGTGTCCCTGTCTCGTACGTGTGGATACCTTAGAGGTGTTGCTGTGAGGCTTCAACACTGGGACGATCCGCAACCTATGACGGTCACGAGGAGTACTTGAAGGAGCGCAAGGCTAGTACGATTATAACTGCACTAACACGCTACATCGACTCTTATTCCGCTGCGAGTCTGCACGTCTAGTGGTAACCCCGTGATCTATTACTAGCAGAGGTTTCTTGGTTGCGCGATAAATTTTTTTAAATTACGCTAGTGTAGCCTACCCGTATTCCAACATCATCCTTCGTAACAACATATGACCATATTCTATTATGACAAGTTTCATCCATTTAATGGGTGGATGTGCTTGTTCAGGGAAAAGACCCAGAACGCCCCCCACACCGTCACAAGGGCTCCTCTCCTGGTAGGCAAAACATGCAGAGACGATGTCTACTAGAACTAGAGAAAGGATGAATACTTGGATGCTGCCAGCCGCGTGCTTGAGCTCATGCGCGGCGCACTTGCAGGGCGGACATGGCTTATTAATCCGCGACGAGGACGGCGGCTGCCCCGCCATGGGAAAGGAAAACCTCTGTTATTCTCGAAAAACCTCTGCTGTTCTGAATGCAGTAGCTGTGTTTTCTGTCATGAACTTCCCCTTCGCCCTATGACATGCGGGGCCTACGTTGGCAAGCAAAAATCTGGCTTGCCCATGCTTTGCTCCTTGCTTTGTTTGGGACAAAAATTTTCGGTTCGTGCCAGCATTTGGGTCATGACCAATAATTGGCGAGGTAAATTGGGTTAGACATCCAAACACAAACACTCGTCAATATCTGAAGGATGGATGGATGGATTAGCAACAAGATTAATCCGTCATCCGACCAAATTCCAAATTTAAATACGGTCTACACAGGGAGGAATAAAAAAACAGTCTTGTTATTTTTAAGTTGTCTAAATTTTTTTAAAGTTTAATTCACTTATTGTAACTATTGGATTTGTGTAGATATTGATGTGTGATATGATTTGATACTGATCCAATGGATAAAAAAGGTGATTTATATTTAAAAAAATTTCAGTCACCTTATGAGTAGACAATCCATAAAAAAGGCAAATTCTACTTAAAATTAATTAAACAAAGGGAATAAAATATAGATCAGTACGTTACTACACATTCACTTTTTTCTATTTTGTTTCTCGGATCCACACACATATAGATGTAAATTACATGCGGCACCATAGTGTCTGGGCACTATGATCTAAAATTGGAATTCCCCTATGTATCCTGCACGAAAACATTTAAAAAAATTTGGACGTCGAGTTTACATCAGGTACTCCATGGCGATCCTGACTACTCCACGGTCTAATCCCTTAAATCCCTTCTCGAAGAGGACGACTCCATAGAAAAGGAGAAGGATGTATACTGCATATTTTTTTTAGGTTCAAATTATAATGGTGTGGATTAATCAGATATAAATATAACAGTTGTATAATTAAGAAACACATTTATATTTTTCATAGTCATTAGAATTGTTAACAAATACAATGTGTTGCAATTCTAACCGCACAAATTGTGCAGGCAATTTCGCTAGTTGCTTGTTTACTTTACTCTTTCTCATCCAAATTCCCTAATTCTTCTGAAATTATATCGGATTGGATCTGACTTACATTGGATCCTATCAACATGGCTGATTAATCCGTGGCCTGCGCGCCGTCATACTCCTATCGGATCACGGTAGCCTACGTCGACGTCAGCTGTACCTAGACCGCGATGACTATGGTGGTTACTCCGCCGTGAGATGGAGAGAGCTCTGAGGCTGCTTCTCCCAAAAAAACCTCTGTTTTTTATACTGTCCGATAAAAAAAAAAACAAAAGCATTACGGATGACTGATGGATCGCCATGGGCTACACTACCACCTTAGACCATACTAGCCGATGTTGTGTAATTAATAGAATCGATGTAGCAAGTTGCCATGCCGGAATTTTACCGCAATCTCACCGAATTTTGCAGCAACAATGGCGTTGTTTGGTTCCGATCCCATGGATGCTAGACCAAAATTTGGTAACTTTGACAAATTTTGGCATCCATTTGGTTCACTGCCAATTTGATACCAAAATAATTTTGGTAAGACTCCTTTTCTATTGGCTCCTTAGTTGGATTGTTGCCAAAATTTTGGCCAAAACATGGGCCAAGAATTTGATAACAAAAAAAATGGCACACAGTGGTAAGGTTCACATATGTCATTGACCAAACAACCCAAATATAATTCCCACATAAATCGTACGAAATTCCCTCAGTCCGAACGAGACCACATGCTATAGTAGGCATATTTGAGGAAATAAAAGTCTAGCAAGCTCACATCTTCAAGATAAATTGGCATTACATGATACTACAGGATAAAATAAATTGGCATTACATGATACTACAGGATAAAGTGACAGTACATGATATTACAAGCTGCTTAATAAATCTCACACCGAAGGAAATTAAATAACATATTACAAGCATAATTTGTACAATAAACAAGACGTCAATAAGGATGGACGATTGTAGAAAAAGCCGGAGGTTATTACTCCTATAAAGTAGCATCTGACGCTAACTCAGGAGATAGCGTTGACCAACATGACCATGCCAGCATTGCTTCGTCTACATGCCCTAGCCCATACTTTTGGCCTCATGGGCTCTTAATTTCACTAACTTAAGTTGCTCCGCCACTTGTGCCATAGTTGGTCTATCATCAACATCTTCTTTGAGACACTGGATTGCGATTTCGCTAAACCTATCGAGGCACTCCATGTAGTGAGGATGAGCGGGAGTCAAGATCTCTTGGTCATACATCTCCCTTTTTGTACCCTCGTCCTTGTAAGACTTAACAAAGTTCATCGAAAGGCTATTGCTCCCATCGTACTTGGGCTTCTTTTGGGTTATGAGCTCCAAGAGCACAACTCCAAAGCTGTAGACGTCGCTTTTCTCTGTGAAATCACCTGTCTTAATGTATGCGGGGTCTATGTAATTCATATCCCCCATTACGGACCACTTGTTATACCTAGTTATTAACTCGTGCTTAGATGACCCAAAGTCTGAGACCTTTGGTTTGAAGTTCTCATCGAGGAGAATATTGCCAGATTTGACATCACCATGAATAATCTTTTTACTAGCAATATGGGTGAGAGCTTCTGCAGAGCCAATAGCGATGTCCAAGCGTTCCAGTAGTGAGAGAATATGCTTTTTGGTTACATGAAGCACATTGTGGAGGCTTCCATTGGGGATGAACTCGAAGACCAACATGGGAATGTCTGTCTCCAAGCAACACCCGATGAGCTGGACCAAATTCGTGTGGCTGATTCGAAATTGGATGGTGATCTCGTTCACGAAATCATCCTGGCCGAGTCGTTCCTCGCCTTTTGCAATGGAGCGTTTCACGGCAACTCGTTGATTGCCATCAATAATGGTTCCCAAGAAGACCTTGCCGAAGGCACCTTCTCCAATGGGGGTGTTGTAGTGGTCTGTGATCTTATCCAACTGCGCTTGCGTGAAGATGTTGATGTTCATGCTCTTTAGTATTTCACCACCATTTTTGTCAAAAAAACCTCTCTGCTTTCGTCTCTTATGCTCCCTGTGAAGGAAACTTAATAGGACTCCCAAGAGAATAACGGCAATGAATGTTGCTGCGATACACAAATAGCGTAGATGGATATCAATTGTGACGTTATTCATTACATTTGCATGCATGTCATATATAATTTACTATATATGAGTACAAGCTAGACAGACAGCTAGTATATATAGTAAGGATGCTCACCTGCTATCGCAGCTGCAGTCGCGGGAAGTATGGGCTGACATCCCTCGGCACTTTTACCGTCCCCTTTTTGTCCAAAATTGCATTTGCACTCGTAACCACCCTCTGTATCATGGCATGTGCTACCACTTTGACAAGGATCTGATTCCCGGTGTTGGCACTCATTAATATCTGTATAATAATTAACATTCAAATAGTTAATATAAGGGGGGAAAATCCAACCGTCTCTACTTTACTTTATTGACACCCTATAGAGTGTTTTAGGGAGGTGGGGGTTGGATTTTCCCCTAGTTTAAATACATGCATGCATGTATTCTCAAACAAATGTTTGGTTGCAAAGAGAATAATGGAGCCGTCCCTTAGTCTCTATTATCACCGGGAATGGTATTGCGATGGACCAACTCATCGCAACCTCGAACCAAAAAAGTGTGCTTAATTAGGGTCAGATGATCTAAAACTGTAATTAATTCCCTAAACTAAACACTTGTTAATCAATGGTGCCAAAGAATACAAGCTAGTTAACGGAGAAACTAACTTGTGCATCCGCCGATGACGTAGGGATTGCCGGAGTATCCCTTGGAGCATTTGCAGAGGTACCCCTGCCTTTCTGCGGAGTTGGTACAGTAGCTGTGGTTGCTAGCACAGGCGGGAGCTGTTGGGTTTGCTGACGAGAGCGGGCACGTCCCATTACTCGTGATGGCCCAGTCGAGCACCAGCGGAATACTTCTCTCTACAGCCCGTCTGTCGAAGGCCATATCACCTGTACCGTTGAGATCTTCCCGGCTAAAATTGTACCTAAAACATAAATAAGTTCACAATGTTACTCCCTCATGCAGGAAAAAAAAGAATCTTGATAACTTCTGTACTTGTCTCGCAAAAAAAAACTATCAATGGCAAATCTACTAATATTATTTTCGTGCGAGCCAGAACAAACTAAATATTAAATATTAAAGAAAGCATTATTAATCGCTCAAATTAGATACAAAATCCATTTATTTATTTGCTATTATATATACTTTTCTCTTCAGATGGGAGTGGAAAACTATTATTTTTTTAAAAAAGATGGGAGTGGAAAAGAGGCACGACGGATCGAACTCCCTCTTTATCATAGTGTATGTATGTATAGATTTAGCACTTGCAACTTGAGACACGATAACGGCGCGTGCGTGGACGTACATGTCTTTCTCGGCCACGAAGGCGTAGCTGCAGGGGTTGTACCTCCACGCAGGTTTGTTGAAGACGGTGTTGTTGACGTTGTTACCCCATGCGACAGATATTTTGCTAAGGTTGCTCAGGATGGGCGCCTGGCAGCAACCGAGCCCCGTGCACTTGTCACCGTCTTTGGCAGCACCTTCCACGCTCTCGCATGTCGTGAGGCAGCCGGTCAAGTAGCTCAAGTCGTCCCTGCCCTCAAGAAGCGCCAAGGTGCTGCACCCGATGGCAGTGAACTCGTTCCTCTCCGGCGAGATCAGGAACGGCGAGGCGGTGTGGAGCGTCCAGGTGATTCCGGACTTGATGGTGTTGGACGAGTAGCAGCTGTAAGACACGGGAGTGGAGACGCGCATCTCGGCAGTCTCCAACGTCATATCGATGACCTCAATGTTGCCTTTGCCTAGGTATGGTCTCGGAGGGTTAAAGCTATGGTTGCAAGTGAGGCTGAAGCCCGGCCAGGCACAGTTGTCGCCGATGCCGAATGGGTAGGGAATGTCTACGTTGCCGCACGTGCTAGGGCAGCCCGGGGGTGGAGCCGGCATTGGTGACGGCGCCATGTCAGAGATTGGGGCGGCCGCCGGCTGGGAAAGTAGTAGGGCGGGAGTAAGGAGAAACCACATCACTTGTGGCATGGCTACTAGGACGTATTTCATGTTTGTAAAGCAGCAGCTACTAGTTAATTTGCTGATCCGATCGGGTTGTGCGTGTAAGCACAGGCTATATATGATCTCGCACGATGGAGGCCATGAGTCAGTCAAGCACTAGGCAACGAGGAGCCCCCTTAAATTAAGCGATTGCAACCCTCAATTATGTATTCATGCATGGAAAGATTCCTCTCAAAGATAGACGCCAGGTCTCTTTCCGTGGGCATGTAAAACAAAACAAAACAAAACAAAATAAAATATTTTCTTACACAAAAAAAAGTTAAGTTGATAGGCACGTATGGTTGGATGCCCAATCTCTACAACTTCAGGTAATCCGCCTATGATAGGCCGTTTGGTTACTGTTAGAAATGTCGTAGCAACAAAAACGAGAAAGTAAGTATCTCATACCTTTTGTCATGAAAAACTATTTTCCAAACATAGATAGAAGCATGACTGAGTGATATGATATAAATCTCCTTGTAACTTTGTAACATTTTTGTTTTTTTATATATATCTAAATATACATAGGATCTTTCCCACTGTTTCTTAAAAAAAAAAAAGAAGTGAGGTGTGGTGAATGCGACTGCCATGGAGGCTGCTACATGTAACACAGGATTTTTTTTTTAAGGAACAGATAGAAGAGCTACCTATTATATTAATAAAGAAGATGGTACGGTACAGAACCGCCAAAGTAATCAGTTTGTAGCTAAGCATGCATATAAAAGTTTTGTGAACAAATACCAGTTCTCTCGCTGATAGAATTAAAAGGCTTTGTAGTGCTAGTATTTTTTGAGTAGCAAACATTTCAGAATCTTGCTCACACTCTCGAGCTCAGCATCTAAGGAACATAATCTCGCCTTGGCTCCCTCGAGGGGTTTTAGGTCCCGTTTGGAACGTGGAAATTTCACAAAAACTATGTAAGAAATAGTTTAATTCATACAAGATTCAGGAAATATTCTCGCGTTTCAAACTGGGCCTTGGATTAATCAGTGATCAATACGCCAAGCTTCCGAATTAAGCAGAATCACATGGCGCCCGGTGATGCGCTCACTAGTCACTACTCCCCCTCCATTGCCTTAATTTCTTTCCCTGTGCTCATAAGTTGGCAGCGTGTGGCTCTCTTTGGAGTGCATTTTGAGATCAGTCAAGCGAACCAAGCTCTTGGAACAAACGCGATCCTTAAGACCTAATAATGGAGAATGAGGTGCTCTTTGCACAATGCCAAACAAAATAAAAAATAAAAGTTGATAGATACATATGGATGCCAAATCTCTTCGTATCATTTCCTACCGTATGATATCATATTGCCTGTCGCTTATTGAAGGAAATAATTAAGTGCAAAGCATTCTGAACAATACCAACCAGGCCCTGCCTCTGTTTCTCCTGGTCACTCACAGGTTACAGATTAGAGAATCCAAACAGATCATCATATAGTCTGTATCTACAGGTTGAATCATGCTCCTGCTGATGAGCTCATTAAAAGATCTCTTCCAAGCTGGGGTTCACATCACAGTTAGGGCCAAGTTTTGAAGGATTAACTAAAATATACAAGTATAATTATAAAACAGGTTCCATATAATTTGATGTTTTGATTAGTTGCATTACATAAACTTAAATTATATGGATCTAAAGTGCCAAAGGGGTTATGAAAGCTAGTTAACCACATGCGTATAAACTCTCGAAAGAGGATGTGTATGCTAGCAACTTAAATGAACAGCTCCAATAGAAAATAAACCAACACATGATAAATCACTTTGGAGTAAAGTTGTTTCCGAACTGGAGTACCTCTTGTCCATAAGGAATTCTTGGAGTCTACTGGTCAGTTCATCCACATCCCACATATAATTTCCATGTTGGTGTGCTCCGGGGCTACAAAGCAGAGTATATTTCTCAAAATATTCCTTATGTCTGGTTTCGAGGATAGCTCGCACACCTCCTTCAGCCAGGCCCAGCATTTTGCTTGTTATTCGGGCTCCTCCACATCCGACATCTTCTTTTGGAACGCATAAGACAGACGTCCAAGACACACAAAAAAAAAAAAAAAAAAAAACTTAAGAGTACCTGCATGCTTGAAGTTGAGCTATTTCCATTTTCCATCTTGTTTGAGTCTTCGCATTGAGGGTAGGTTCCCAAAAAACACAAATATACGGATTGTTTATGTTATGAAAATATTTTGTAGTTTATAGGTGAGTAATCCTTTTCGGCGTATAAACAAGACAATTGGAGAGATGCCATCATTGACTTAAGTTGACGAGGCATCAGTACTCGAGGAAATCAAAGGACGTGTCCAATCATATGCATCAATGCATTCTCAAGCTCGTTGAGGAACATGATCTCGCCGTTGGATCCTCTAAGGAGCTTGTACTCGTCAGCCAGCAACATCCCAAGCTCCCCAAGCAGGGTTCCCATGGCACCCTGTGATGCCAAATCTCTTCAACTTCAGGTAATCCGCCCACGAGAGCCCATTTAGTTACCTTTAGGAATACTTGGGATACAACAAGATAATTGACAGCAACAATAGTTACAATACCCAAACCGCCATCTGATCATTGAAGTTTTGTTTATAGCCTCTCCTGAGCTGAAGCAACCTGAAACTGAAGTTTCTGGAAAATGAAAACTACAGATTTGCTTGGCTCAAGTTCTATAATTCAAAGGCTGAGAACATGTAAATGTGCTAGCTCCCAATCCTATCTTTAAGAGAGAGATCTAAAATAAATCGCACTAATTAAATATGAAACCAAATATCCGAAATATATTTTATTCTTGCAAAATTGGAATTTCAGCCTTCGGAATTCACAAAATGCTTGATGAATTTTTGTGTGCGAAATTCATGAAATAAAAAGAGAATAAATAAATGAAATAAAGAGGCAGTGGCTCACATGTAAGTCAATATCCGTTAACACGTGACGTATTGCCTAAAGGAAGGCTATGATATGTGGGCCCTACACCTTCCAAAAAACTATGATAAAGGAGCATGTTCAATATTGGACTCCTTTTATTGCATTCATTGTATGGAGCGCGATTGTTCAAATGGATCGTAAATCCGACACTCAATTTAAGGGATACGGTCTCTACAAGAAATGACATGTGTCGTCTACAACATTCCCTTTTGTTTAGTTGGGAGTAGCTTCATCTGATTTGGCACGGACTGAGCCACCATGTATGGTACAAACCATCACAAGAAGACACAACACAAATATTAGCTACCACCCACTGTGAGTTGCGCCACTGGACAATATCCCAACAGGCTCTCGCACAGCCTAAAAGAGTTAGTTTCCATTGGTATCATTGTATAGTATGATTATCTCCTGTCAATTTGGCCTATTTTATTTCTCTTCAGTAACAAATTAAGCATTCGTGTTTTCAGACCATCTTTGTAGTTAACCTGACACGGCAACAAGAAATCTCTTCAAAGATTGTTCTCCTATATGCAACAGATGAGTGGTAAATTAACTGAGGCCCAGGACAAGTCTCATATACATTAATCTTATTTGTGAAATTATTTGAGATGAGCGGCACTTGCTACCCGCTAGATTACAAAACTATTAGATGCAACCTACAAAACTCTATTCTAACTTTTGCCTTTAGAGTTCACTCATCCATGTTTACTATACCATTATATATCGTGCACCTATATTGATTTCTATCTGTGTGTAATTCTTGTTTTGGCTTAACAATTGTGACATGGTTCAAATGGTACCCCACTACATTAAGGATTGCTTGATGCCAACGTTCCATAACCTTTCATGTTTCATACAACTCGGCAGCGTACCACGCCTCCCTACCGATGATTATGTAAACCTTATATGATGTGCTCCTCTGTTAGTCCATCTTGCCATACGACCATAGCTCATTATTCATCGTTAACCGCAACAATCAGCCAACTAGTATGGACATCTTTATGCTCAAGTGTTCATGCATTCTCAGTACACACACAACGACAAATACGATATGGATGCAAGAATAATACATGCCATCGTCCTACCATAGCCAACAGGGGCGCAGTGAAGCGCGCCTTCCGTAACGACTACTGTGCGGGGCTCGCCACGTTGGAGGGAGAACAATGAGGCGGACACCAGCAGCGGGAGGTGCAAGGAGGAGGAGGTCGGCTTCTTCTGAGCTCTAGATCCGACGACAGGAGGGGTGTGGGGAGGAAGCCGGCAGCGGGAGGAGGAGGAGGCTGGCTCCGTCCCCACCTCCAATCTCCAAATCTATCGGCGGGAGGGAGGTGGGGAGGAGGGAGGCTGGAAGGTGGCCGACGCTAGGAGGGAGGTGGGGGGCCACCGGCGGCTGGAGGTGTGAGGCCGAGGAGCAGCTCAGCGGGTGGAGCCGCACTTTGAAGAAGAGAGGAAGAGGGAGAAGGATGAAGAAGAGGAAGATCTAATAATTCAGCGCCGGTGCCGAGGATGTGCGGCGGTGTTTAGCCATGGTGGGATAGCGGGAGGCGATGCGTGCGGCATCTCGGCCGGAGGCACTTGGTGACGGCGACGGTGATAAGGACAGAAAAGCGAGAGAGAGGAAGAGCGGGTTAAAGAAGAGAGGAAGAAGAGGAAGAGAACGGTAAAAGAGTCCTTTCACAGCCCACTTAACAGCACACTCACACCACGCTGATGGAAATGATATGGAGGGGATCAAACAAGAACTCAGTGGCACATAGGGGATGGAACTTTTTTAGTGTCGTAGAAGGAATCGGGACACCTTTTAATGATACTAGCAGGGTGGCCCGCGCACTTGCACGGCTAGATTTGTTTTAAAGTTTGTAGTGACAAATGATATAACTTAGATGTTTCAGAATATATTTACGTATCTTATAGCTATTTATATTTTTAAGATATCATAAACATTAAAAAATGACAATAGAAGTTTGAAGAAAAATACAACGTGAGTAACGTAATTGAACTATGAGCTTTCATAGAAGAAAATCATGAGTATAATAAATTAATCACTCTCCATTATGTATACATCATGTAGTTGCATGATCTCAAGCAATACATTGATTATGTGTGTAACAAAATTATCTTATTAGTTTATATGGTATTAGAGTACCTTGCCCACATATACATCGATGCACCATGGACGACCTACCTTGAACTTATCTTCCCTTATGTCGATTTCTCTCTCTGTCATAATTTTTCCGCTTCAACCTCCAAGAGTAAGCCTAATTCTTGATTGATATCTCTCAGCTGCTACTATTTTCAATGCAATACTCCACCACATAGTTATATTCTATTTCTCTCCAATTATTGCTTAATGATGACCATTGTGTTATCTACACGTATATGCGTGCAAATATCGTTGATCCCTGCCGGAACACTCGTCGTACTCTCTCTTGTGGTCCAAATCCTATTCTTTACTGTTGCGCTATCTCTACTCTAAGCTCTTTGCTCCTTTGTTTCTGTACGTCCATGCTTCTATTCGTACGATGCATGCATGTATATATACATGTACGATGTTATACATGCTCTTCTTCTCTTGTGTCGAACTCACCTCTTCTTCGACGTTGTCTAATTCAATGATGTGACTTTCTCACTAACTACAACAACCTTCCATCTTCACTAATATCGGTATGTCTGCCTTAGTTGTTGTCTAACGATAGGAAGAATCTGCTCGCCATCGCCGATGACACCATGTCACTCACCAACGATGGCATTCTCTTAGCTACCCGATGGTCACATATCGTCGATAGTTCGTCTTTAATCCAAAGTTTCTTCTCCTCTCCACTATGTCTTCTCCATTATCGAATTTCTTTGGCTATTGACTTCTTCAACAACGCTGATGCTCACTATTCGTCGTTACAGCATTTGGCTCCTTTAAGTCCAGTCTTTCTCTTCAACGTCTCCAGCGAGTAGCATGACATTGTCCTTGTCGAACAGCTAAAGTGAGCAACATGGAATTGTTCTCATCTTCGTCGCCACTGCCTTGGCTATTCGCTTCCTTATGGATCAATGTCTTCTTACAGGATAGATCGACGTCATTGCACTCTTTCGTGGTCTCCTCCGACACCATTCACGATATCTTTATTATAACTTATATTTAATTTATTCAAAATCTTAGTTATTAAGATATTTTATTTTGGAATTTGTATGGAAATCAAATTACAAATTTTCTTTTATTTGTTGTTCCTAATTTCAATTATTTTTTGTTAGAATTCGTAAACCAATCCAATTGTTATTTTTTATTTATTTTTTATGTCAAATTATGGTTATTTATAGATTTTACTTCAGAATTCATATCGAAATCAAAATGCTAATTTTATTTTATTTTTATTCCAAAATCATTTTTTTTGGAAATTTGTATACTAATCCAATTGCTATTTTTATTTAATTTTTATTCTGAGTTATATTTATTTACAATTTAACTTAGGAATTTGTATGGAAATTAAATTGATGATGTCTTTTGTTCCAAATTTTATTTGGATGCTTTAGCTACTGGATTAGCAATACTAGTCATCAGCCTGCATCGCACGGACTTCTTATTCATTTACGGTAATACTTTTATAGTTAATAGCCTTTGTAAATTTTGAATTAATTTACCATAATCCAAATTTTATATTCTGAATATCTATTAGTGAGATCGTTTTCTCAAAATTTTATCTTCTGAATATTTATTAGTGAGATCATTTTCTCATAATTATAGTTTGATATAGTTGGGTGCAACAAAAAAAAAATTAGACTTTCTCGTTCAAAATTTTCATACATTTTGGGCACTATGTACAGTATTTTTTTAGAGAAAAGTATACTCCAAATCATGTGAAAATTTCTAGCTATATCATTACGTGCACCTGCACGAACTACATTTTTTAATAAGAATATTGGTTGTTAATAGTTTTGTAGCCATATTTTTCTGGCCAATCTTATTCGAGCACAACACATCAGGCAGTGACCCGATGATATTATTTTTCCTATCCTGGTGTCCTTTAGTTAAGCTTCAGCCTAGCTATTTGCCTGTTTCCTCTTCGGTTAATCAATTTACCTGATACGTGCTTAGATGGGAGTCCTCATTTGATTAACGTGGATGGTTAGCCTTTTGCAAACTCCACCGTGCGTACGTTTTACCAATCCCTTCTTATGGATGGTTAGGATTTTCCCTTTATCTCTGATTAATACAGGAATTTTTAGCCTTTTTTTTTTCTTTTTTTTTTCCAATTAATGTGGGAATTTCTAGCCTTTTTACCTCATAAAATTAATATAGGGACTTCTAGAAGAGCCTCTAATTAGTATAAATATAGATGTGAGGAATTTTCCCCATAGGAAAAGAGCAAGAACATTGTTAATTGCTTTTGCCTGCGCATCTATACGAGCACATCACATATTCCTGGTTGGCACGAGAATAGCTATGGACTACGGTCACAGTACATGTTCTCCTAATGAGACGGAACTGGCCATGTAATTTATATCGGCACAGCACAGATGACAGATCCCGCACATATTGCGTTGGCATGAGACTGGCTATAGACTACGGCCATGGTACATGTTCTCTCAATGAGACGGAACTAGCTATGATCTGCACGAGCATGGTACAGATTCTCCTAATACGATGGAAACAGCTATGAAATCTGTAGTGCGGCTTCCCGGTTGGCAAAGAATGGATTGCGGTTCCATGCAAATCAATACTTATGTACAGCAGAATATCATATTATATTAATTTTCCCCTCGCATGGGAGCAAGATTGACTAATACTCCAAAGCAAACATTGTCCATTGCATCATACACACATCGCCAGCCGCAAGGCCGGGGCGTACAATCTGCATAATTTATATACATCGACTTCGGGGTGTTGACGAGAAAAAGGCCACTTTATCTACTTTATCATCACTATCATCCGTCTGCTACCAACAAGGTGAGACGTATCCACATTATCATCCGTCTACGACCAATGAGGCTAGACGAAATTTGGCCTAGTACCAAGGACAAGTCACTACTCCATCAACACGTCCCAAATGGACAGGACCAGACAGTCCATTGTCGGGCATCGACAAGGCAAAGGCAATACACGTGCTCACGTTTGATGAAGTTAGGTGTACACATGACTAGGCACTGATAAGGCAAATGTCATCCCCTATATCGACATATGTTGTCTGCGAATCGACACAATGATGGCGTACATGTGACCGGGCACCGGTGATACTAACGCCACCCACATCATATTCGCGTCATCACCATTTGCATCTACACCAACACTATACTTGCATATGGATGAGCAACACTATATTCAAAGACCACGACCACACGCAGCTTAATCGGAGGTATGTTGTAGGCTTGTTCTACGGCTGTAATTAATCGGATGCTGTGCAAGGCGCAGGGAATCAGCGGACTACGCAATCTCCAGTCAGATATAGTCCTTAAGCATAGACGCGAAAGACAAAAAGATGAACTCCTAGGAAGCATGTATTTTATATACTCAAGAAAGAATTATTGAAATACATGGTTCCCATATATTCCATCTTTGTTCTTTTTGTTTTCACAAACACAAAGAAATAAATTTTATACGCTATACTAGTTTCTAAAGAGACTCCCCTTTTCTGTCACATCTCAGCAGCCGTTGTAGGCGATCAAATGGTAAGTATTTAAGCTCAAGTAGTCTTGTTCGTCGATCGTTTGATCGCCAGAATAATCCGCATATGTCAACAAATATATACGCGGGTTATTATATATGGTATAATAATTCACTGAGTTGCATGCCTTTATGCACCACATACGCCTTTTTTAAAAAAATAAAAAAGTTAGCTACGAGCTATAGCAATTTGCAAAGAGGAGTGACGACCCGGGTACCACCCACAACCATCTGAGCAGCGCTCAGTTCTCCGTTATCGAATTTTTGGATCATCTTATTTAATGGTATGTGCAGTCTCACTACTCGTGTGCTGTACCCATTCATATGTTTGGCGCTAGTACATCCATTATATTAATTACAAGAGAGTACAATTCAGCAGTCCAAAGAAAGGATAAGTCACACAGATACTTACTTGACCGAGTTGATTATTATTCTAAGGTTACTTTTATATATTAAAGTGAATTTTACTTGAAGATGCACGGGACTAACGTAGACTACTAGTACGTATTAGATTTACCAGTATGGCGGATGTTGCCAAGACTTAAATGAATAGCCATGGATCGTTGGGAAGAGTAGCTAGGAAGAAAGAATCAAGAATGCATGGGTCGTATTCTAGGTTGGAAGAATCAAGAAATTGTGTTTTAGGATGACGTCGAGATCCAGACCATGGCTCTCTGTTAAGTCAGTGAGTATATCTGCAGTAATTCGATTTAACCCTCTAACAGTTTAATCCGAACTAGTTTGTCCTAACTAGTTAAGTGTGTGATTTTGTAGGTTGCGTAATCGATTGTGACCCAAAACCTTTTTTGGAACCACAAGTGATAGCGGTTCCTAGTAGAATATAGTGACTCCCAGATACATATAAAGATTATATTGTACGAACCTATGTAAAGCTGAGATGGTAAGTAACTTTTGAAATTTGCTAGCAGCATATATTTAGGACTGTTTGGACGTTGGTCCTAACAGATACTGCGGCTCGATGCAGCAAGGGCAAGACACACTTCCAGAGTTGCACTGTAGGTGCACACGGATTGATAAAAATGTGTGCGTCTGACTTTATATGCTGACATATGGTGTCCATGAATTGACACAACGATGCCGTATAGGTGCACGCGGACCCGCCCAGATGTACCACCAGTTGAGCATAGGCGACGCGGTGGTGGCTGGATGGAGGAGGCGGCTCTACGGTTCCGAGGTCACCGATTCGATCATAGGAGACACGGCGGTGGCCAGATCTGGTGGAGAGAGCACAAGGGGCAGCGCGGCGCAGGAGGTCAAGAGCATGGGAGTGTCACAGCGTAGGACCGCACCTACAGCGGAGACAAGTAGTGCCACCATCACGCTCGCCTCTCTCCCAAACCCTAGCTCGGGTGATTGGGGATGAGAGGGCACGATGGTGGGCTTGATTAGGTCTTTTGGAACCATCTGTGATACGTCACTATCACAGACAGTTTATAACAAGAACTGTCTGTGATAATTCATAGACGATTCGTATTACGAACCATCTGTGATAATCGCACTCATCATAGACGGTTCTTAATATAAAGGGAAAATTTGAAATATGCCACTGCAAAGGTGATATAATACAATTGTGCCATTTAATTTTGAAAAATGCCATTGCATAGTGTGTGATTTTTGGGAGAAAACACTAGTAGGTGGCACATTTGTGAGTTTTGAACTTAGGAGTGGCATATTAGAAAATTTCCCTAATATAAACCGTCTGTGATAATTCGTTGACGGTTCGTATTAAGAACCATCTGTGATATGCTAGCACTATAAATATCCGGTCCCGACAGACCCCCTACCCCTAGTGTCAACACCCCCTGACCCAATTTTGGTTTGAGCCGCTACCCCCATTGCGCCACCTTAGAGAGGAGAAAGAAAGGAGGAAGCTAAAGACAGGAGGAAGGGAGAAGAAGGATATCAGGAGGAAGGGAGGAGAAGGAGAAGGTGAGGAATCTCGCGGGTTATTTGGAATTTTCGTCGTGAGGTCCGAGGGTAATGATCTGTAACTCTTTATATTTGCTCTAGGTTAATCTTTAATCAATTTTAGTATATTTGGTTAATAGGAGGAGTAACGTATTTGCAGTTTATTAATCTAATTTAACACTACTAATTTGTTACGTGTGTAGTGTAGATGGACCGAAACTAGATATACAGTGCGAACCGTGTGAGTGAAGAGTACATTAATGACGTGTTTGCTTTTAAAAGAGCCGCCGAGCAGGATATGTTGAAGAAGATGATAGAATTTATGTACTGTCCATGCATTGATTGCGGTAATCTGAGGATATTTAACAACCCGCGCAGATTGAAGCGCACTTGATTCGAAGGAGTTTCAAAAAAGGGTATACATATTGGACCAGTCACGGTGAAGAGCAGATTATACAGGAAGTTAATAATGACGACATCGGCGGGGAATTCAACGATATGCTGAATGTAGACTGTGCTTTTGATGAGGATAGGTCACACGATGACAATCTGGATGAGATACTACGCGATGCAGAAGGGAACTACAATGAGAGAGAGTTTTGTAAATTCGGGGGCTTAATGGAGGACTCAGGGAAACCTTTGTTCCCTGGATGCAAGCCAGAAACCTTTGTTCCCTAGATGCAAGCCGGAATACACAAGGTTGTCAACCGTACTTGAACTGCTGAAATTGAAGGCAAGCAATGGTTGGTCCGACAAGAGTTTCACGGCGTTGTTAGGTCTCCTAGTAGAGATCCTTCCGAAGGGAAACATATTGCCCAGCACCACCTACCACTACTACAGAAATAGTCATCACAGACGGTTCGGAACCGTCATCACAGATGGTTCTTGAACTGTCTGTGTTTTGACACGTCTGTGATAACAGCGGTTATCACAGACGGTTCAAAAACCGTCTTTGATATGTATTATATCACATATGGTTCTCGTTACCAACCGTCTATTATATGTATACATATCACAGGCGGTTGGTAACGAGAACCATCTGTGATATAATACATATCACAGACGGTTGGTAACTAGAACTGTCTGTGATAGTTCTTTAAACCTAACTAAATTTTTCTGATTTTCGGCTAGCCTCTGGAATTGCTAGCCATGCCCTCCGAAAACAAGTAGGCAGAAAATATATACATATCACAGATGAATCAATGGTTGAAAACTCAAAGTGATTATTTACAACTCAAAATCAATTACAAAAGAATATGTTCAATTATTGTCGCTAGAGTTACAATTGAATTACAACTACTCAAAGTGAATTACAACTGAATCAATTGTTTGAAGGTGGTTCAGTGGTGTCGACGGTGTGAAATTCTCCGTCGGCGTGAACGATGTCCATCATGATGAAGTTGCAGAGCCTCCCTCGAACCTCCAAGAGCTCGCTCGCAACGAGTGAATGTAGAGATATGTTCAAACCCTACCGCTAGCACGAGTAAAGTAGTTAGCATACATATTTAAATTTATAATTAGAAAATAATTATTGTGAGATTGACAAACCCTAGGATCCTTCATCTTAGCACTCATGATTTCGTGCATATGATGGCAAACGTAGAATGCACATTATTCTTGTTTTTGCTGGCGGCACTGCAAAAATAGAATTACATATATATGTATAGTCAGTTCGAGATGCATTATTATGAAGTATGATATAGGATTATTGTGTTGTAGTGCTTACCGAAAATCGCATCATGTGTTACACTGTGGCACTCGATCCGTTGTATAACCCTCCATCGGCAACATAGGCGATGAACGACCTACATGTCTCCAAAAAGTTATCCTCGGCCATTTCAAACGAAGGAAGACTACAATAGAGTTATGTATGGAGGAAATAAGCATACCTATCGAGTATTCCTTGCACATGGGTGAAGTCGTGGGTTTTGCTGAGTAGGGAATCAAGGTATATTACCTTGTTCCTCTTTGGTACAATGACTAAAAGGATCCAGTGGAAGCTACGATCATGTATGTCGTTATAGTCATTAAATCTAAGTTCGTGCTGCGTATAAAGTACAAATGAAATTTGTATAGCAAGTAGTGAAGCACTTACTTCTGATTGTAGAGCACCAGTATGTAGTCCTTGTCGTCATGAGCAAACAATCCAGCCGTTATGTATTTGACGACATAGGATGCATTGTGCTTGATGGTTTGCTCAGAGACCACGTGTGGGTCGAGGAAACCCACCAGTTCTCTGCGTCCCCGTGTATTTTTCATCATGTATCTATACATAAGCAATGAGTTGTGATATTTATCGGTATTACGTGAATGTAGAACTTGATTGCACACACTTACAGTGTCCAGCATCATAGAAGAGAGGCATCGAGGGCTTTGAGGTTGAATGGGTCGAATAAGTCGTTGAAGCCCACGACGAAGTGGCCTGGCTCGTGGAGGAAATGCTCCTTCGTGTATCTAACGATGATTCCAGAATCGCACCCTCTATCTTTGGTCTTATTCATGTACCAGGTATGCAAGGACTAACAACCTAGTCCAACGTAGGCTAATACTGTGTTGGGCACAAACGGACTTCCGAGGGAGTATGTCCTGGGCTTGGGAGGTGGAGACGCCTTAATATTCTGCAATTTCGACTTTGACTTAACGACTTGCCCGCTACACGTCTTCCTGTGAGACGACTCGAAAACCGATACGACACACTTTTTTTTGTTCCTTCAGTGTCTTCTCCACGGGAACCGATGAGACGGGCTTTTGAAGCAAAGGTTGAGGTGGAGTCATTGAGGGTCCTATTGGAGAGGTCTTCTGAATCGAAGGTTGAGGCGGCACTACAGGGTCCAGGGTGATGTCCTTCTTAGGCTACTGGTTAAAACTGTACTCGGCATCCTCTAGTGTTCTGATTTCTTCGTTCGGGCGAATCTCCAGCGGGACGGCCCTTAAATTGTCATGTGCCATGTCCGCTTGGACCCTGGCGTGACCCTGCACCACCTAGGCACCGTGTTGCACTGTCCCTTCCTGGCATGGATATGCTATCCCCCGCCCAGCCTCAATAGACATCCCAGCCATCCTCACTTGGAGCGTGCAGTGCGTCGGCTCCTACAAAACAATACACAATTAGCTAAGGCGTCCTATAGGTCTATCTTTGGAGCATTCCAGAGATGTACATTACCTTGATTGTGTCGATAGGTAATTGGACGTCATCATGGTTAGAATTTTGCGTGGACGTGACACTACTCCGATGTTGAGTAGGACTAGCTCCCAAAATAACGGGGGCGCCTTGCGACTGGTTGAGGAGTTGATTGATTCGATCCTCCAATCTAGCTATATGTTCTTCAAATCTTGCAGTACATTCTTCAAATCTTGCAGTAAGCCTCATTTCCAACTGGTGGTCGTACTCGGTCTTGGATCTCTTCCTACTCCTATACGTGTAGTAGTCGTCTACCAATCCCTCCCTCCAAGGTACGTTAACCCCTTTGCCTCGCATGCGACCCGGGTGCTCCTTAATTCCCAGGGCCGTAGATAGTATATCCTTCCCCTGTCTGATTGGAAGGAGCCTTCGGAACATGCGAAAGTCAATGCTTGCTGCAAGAGGTCATCATGTTATTATAGACACTATGAAGTTATGGACTTATTAACAACTATGTAGTTCGACATATTTACCACACATTTGGCCACCTCCTGGTCTGCCGGGTTTGTGAAAGAGATTCTGCCCAAAGATGTGACTGATGCCCTCGCTCTTAACTAGGAGAGAGCGCACTCATTTGTGATCTCAGCAAATGGTCTTGTTGCATTCTCGTCCTCCGCCGCCCATTGCATGGTTTTACCTGCGTACCCAGCGGTGCCGAGTTTGTGGGGGTGAGTGTTCAGTGTCTGAAGAGCCTTGTGCGCCACACTTTGCTCATGAAATTCGGCTATCGTCATCATTTGCACAAAGGCGTCCCATATATCCCGCGACAAGAATTTATACGCCGTGAAGGGCGCCCGACCCGTGTTCACGTACTTCGTGACAAGCATGCTCTCGAAGGTCCTCCACACTTTTCCCATCGAGAGCAACGCCTTCCGTTCCACGCGTGCCTTGTTTTCTTCTGGGATAATGAACGAGCTTGAAAGTTCTTTCCACAGCTCACCTCTCCGAACTTCCGTCAGAGTGTCCCAGCTTAGTGTGGTGATGGGGACCCGTTCCCTTCCAAGTATCCTGTAGATGGTCCAGAATCTCACCACTGCTTTTGGGGGACTCAGAGGGACACCACCGTCACTGACCCTCGTGATGGTCATTTGGCCCACAAGCATTTTCGATTGCCCTTTGCCATGTCGCGTACGTACCACTTTGCTCGGAGATCCAGACGCATTCGGCAACGTCGATGACAGCAGCGAAGACGGTGCGGACGCCATCTCACTTACTTGCTATCTATATAAGTTACATACGCAATGAACTAAAATTTCAGAACATGGAAACATATGTAGGCAAGATGGCAAAGGAATATCAAAAATGCCTACGGACCGAATGACCATCATAGAGGTTAGTGACGGGGGGGTCCCTCTGAGTCCCAAGAAAGCAGCGACATGATTCCGGACTATCTGCAGGATACTTGGAAGGGAACGGGTTCCAATCACCACACTAAGCTAGGACACTCTGTCGAAAGATCGGAGAGGCGACCTGTGGACAGAAATTTCAAAAACGTTCACTATCCTAGAAGCAGACCAGGCATGCGTGGAACGGTAGGCGTTGCTTGCGATGGGACACGCGTGGAGGACCTTCAAGAGCACGCTTGTCATGAAGTACGTGAACACAGATCGGACGCCCTTCACGAAGTATAAATTCTTGTCGTGGGATATATTGGACACCTTTGTGCGAATGAAGATGACGGCCGAATTTCAGGAGCAAAGTGCAGCGCACAAGGCTCTCCAGGCACAAAACACTCACCCCCACAAACTCGGCACCACTGGGTACGCGGGTAAAAATGAGCAAAGGGCGGCGGAGGACGAGAACACAACAGGGCCATTTGCTGAAATCACAAATGAGAGCACTCAACCCTGGTTAAGAGGGAGGGCATCAGTCATGTCTTTGGGTGGCATCTCTTTCACAAACCCAGCAGACCAGGAAGTGTCTCAATGTCTGGTAAGATACGTCGAACTACCTAGTTGTTAATAAGTTCATAACTTCATGGTGTCTATAATAGCATGATGACCTCTTGTAGAAAGCATTGATTTATGTATGTTCCGAAGGCTCCTTCGAAACAGACAGGGAGAAGGATATACTATCTACGGCCCTAGGAAACAAGGAGCACCCAGGTCGTACACGAGGCGTTGGGGTTTACGTACCTTGGAGGGATGGATTTGCAGATAACTACTGCACGTATAGGAGTAGGAAGAGATCCAAGGCCGAGTACGACGATCGGTTGGATAGGTGCTTACTACAAAATTTGAAGGAAGGCTAACAAGATTGCAGGATCAATTGAATCAAGTACTCCTCAACCAGTCACAAGTCGCCCTCGTTGTTTTGGGATCCAGTCCTCCTCAACATTGAAGTAGCATCATGTCCACGCAAAATTCTGAACATGACGTCCAATTACCTATCGACGACATCAAGGTAATGTACATCTCTGGAATACTCTAAAGATAAACCTATAGGACACCTTAGCTAATTGCGTATCGTTTTGTAGGAGCCGATGCCCTGCACGCTCCAAGTGAGGATGGTTGGGTCCATGTCTATTGTGGCTAGGCGGGGGATGGTGTATCCATGCTAGGAAGGGACAGTGCAGCACGGTGCCCAGGTGGTGCAGGGTTACGCCAGGGTCCATGTGGATTGGTTACATGACAATTTCAGGGCCGTCCCGCTGGAGATTCGCCCGAACGAAGACATCAGAACACTACAGGATGCCGTGTACACTTTTATCCAGTGGCCCAAGAAGGACATCGCCCTGGACCGTGCAGTGCCGCCTCAACCTTCGATTCAGAAGGCCTCTCCAATAGGACCCTCGATGACTCCACCTCAACCATCTCAACATGACCATGCCTCTCCAACAGGACCCTCGATGACTCCACCTCAACCTTCGCTTCAGAAGTCCGCCTCAACTGTTCCCGTGGAAAAGACACCGAAGGAACAAGAAAAGCGTGTCACCGTATTGGTTCCCGAGTCGTCTCACAGGAAGACGCATAGCGGCCAAGTCGTCCAGGCCAAATTGAAATTGCAGAACGTTAAGGCGCCTCCTAAGCCTAAGGAATACTCCCTCAAAAGTCCATTGGCCAGCAACACAGTATTAGCCCGCATTGGAATAGGTTGCCAGTCTTTGCATGTCTGGTACATGCGGAAGAACAAAGAGAAAGGGTGCGATACTGGAATCACCGTCAGATACATGAAGGAGTATTTCCTCCATGAGTCGGCCCCCTTCGTCGTGGGCTTCGACAACTTATTCGACCTATTCAACCTCAAAGCCCTCGATGCCTCACTTCTACGATGCTGGACACTGTAAGTGTGTACAATCAAGTTCTACATTCATGTAATACCAATTAATATAACAACTCATTACTTATGTATAGATACGTGATGAAAAATACCCGACAATTGAAAGAATCGATGGGTTTCCTCGACCCACACGTGGTCTCTAAGCAAACCATCATGGCGGATGCATCCTACGTCATGAAATACATAATGATAGGATTGCTTGCTCAGGACGACAAGGACTACATAATGGTGCCCTACAACCAGAAGTAAGTGCTTCACTACTTGCTATACAAATTTCATTTGTATTTTATACGCAACACGAACTTAGGTTTAATGACTATAGCAACATACATGAGTAGGTACCACTGGATCTTTTTAGTCATTATACCAAAGAGAAATAAGGTAATATACCTTGATTCCCTACTCAACAAAACCCACGACTTCACCCTTGTGCAAGGAATACTCGACAGGTATGCTCATTTCCTCCATACATAACTCTATTGTAGTCTTCCTTCGTTTGAAATAGCCGAGGATAACTTTTTGGAAACATATAGGTCGTTCATCGCCTATGTTGCCGAGGGAGGGTCATACAAGGGATCGAGCGCCACCCTGCAACACATGACGCGATTTCTGGTACACGCTACAACACAATAATCCTATATCAATTACTGAGGCTAGTCGAAATTCAAAAAAAAAATTAGTTAGATTTAAAAAACTATCACAGACGGTTTGACCGTCTGTGAAGGGATACCATCACAGACGGTTTCGACTAACAACCGTCTGTGATATGTAGGGTATCACAGACGGTTTCAACCAAAAACCGTCTGTGTTGTGCCTTATCACAGACGGCTCAAAAATCGTTTATGATAACAGCCTGTTATCACAGACGTAAAAATTCAGACAGTTCGAAAACCGTCTGTGATGACGGTTCCGAACTGTCTGTGATGAGGCTTTCTATAGTAGTGACATCAAATTTTACTTAATTTTTCTTGAGGGATACTATTCCATAATGCCAAAAGGATCTAATGACCAAAGCATTAACAATAACATAATAGGAATATCGATAAACATTAACAGATAATCACATCAAACTGCGAGATAGTATGACCCTTAACATGACAAATTACATCACCACGCTTCCTGTAAACATATAATACTATATAACGTGTCAACGATTACCTAGCATGGATTGAAAACAACACAATATATGAATATTTAGATTGGACACATAAAAATGATATATATATATATATATATATATCTCAAAAAGTAGTTCATGATGTTATAAATTTATTAGGTTTTATAAATATATCATAATAGAAATTGATAGTTGAAATTGTGTTTTAGGATCACGTTAAGATCCAGAACAAGGCTTTTTGTGAATGATCCGGAGTGAATTTGCTTCTGGTAAATAACAGCGCGTGCGAATCCACCTCCAAGCTAGAAATGCTGGGGGTGGAATGGTGTGATCAGCACTGTGACGTGATGTACATAATGTCGGACCCGGGATCACAGGTGCCCATGTGCACGCGGGGTTCACCTGGACGTCTTAATGATATTCTGGAATGTTGTGATCAGCAATGTGTAGGTGCACACGGATAGATGAAGTCCCACATGCCACAAGTTCTTTTGGACGAGGAGGAGGGGAAATGTATAGGTCATAAGGTGTGATTACATAGAACCCAAGCTAACAACCAAAACAAGATGGACTCATCCAAAGCGAGAGTCATACGAGATGATTAGAGACTAGGTTATTTTTTAGCAATATATTTTTGTACAAGACAAGGATCTTGGGGTCCTAAAAAGTTTAACATGGTTTTGAGAAAACGACGATCCCTTGTACTCTTTTGCAGTTTTGCTTAAGAATTTTGTGGTCGTCTTTGCCAAATCTTTTCTCGTTATGATTATCTCGCTACCATTATTTTGGTTCTCTGTGGGAGCTAGACTCATCTACTTCGAATACAGTGCACACGTGTTTATTCAAAAGAGAGAGAACTGGCCTGCATCACCGATGACTAGATGAATTTGGCCCGCATCACCGATGATTAGACTTAATGTAATATAAGCTCTTCATTCTAAAAGAAAATAGCGACTAGATAGATGGCCTGCCTCACCGATGATTTCAATATTAATATAGGTGACGACAAGTTGTAGGTGACTCTTGCGCATGCGTCCTGCCGTAGGAAAATGCCAACACTTTGCGTCAAAGCCGTTCACAACGCCGTACTGGTGACGTACTGTAATCGATCA
This sequence comes from Ampelocalamus luodianensis, assembly GCA_036346255.1. NCBI lineage: Eukaryota > Viridiplantae > Streptophyta > Magnoliopsida > Poales > Poaceae > Ampelocalamus > Ampelocalamus luodianensis. Next base: position 2,066,784 of record CM070638.1, read on the forward strand.
GGACGTATTCCATGAATCCATGCGAAAGCAAGGAAATTAAAGAATGGTGTGGCCGAAACTGACATCAAAGAGAAAACAAGCTAATATGGCACCGACACATTCCAGCACGGAATATTTCAATTCAGAGCCCCTCTCTCCTGCATGGCTTCCTCCTCATCTCCAACTGTACTAATACTCCTACTAATTAACAACACATGTCTTGTCCTTGCATGTCTTGTCGTGTTATCAGATATCGTCAATCACGCACATGTGCCTATGCATGGTCCCCGGCGCAGCATATACTCTCTTAACTCCAGCCCTGAGCCAACTTCATTATTATTATATATATGCACATTTGTCGTTCCATATCCTTCATTTCATTACTGTGTAGGTAAAACCCTAATGCTAATTATATTGTAGTATTATCGTGGTGCTTAATTTGGTTGTTTGCTAGCTAGTCCAATAGTTTATGCTATAGTCTCACTATATGTAGTTAGCAATAGATGATTTGGAGACGGTTTTGGTGTCAGTGCAGGACTGAATTTTTGCATGCTTCAGTGAGACTGTGTGAAGCGATGACATGTACGTATATGCATGTGTACTGCATGCTGAAAATCATGCAATATATTTTGTTATATTTTGTTCAGCTGGCTGCAGATCGATCAAGATGTGTACAGGTAAGAAAATTAAATAAAAAGAATCATTCGGTCGTCATTCTCTCTATCCAACGTGTGCTATCCTGTACCACTAGCTAGTTCCATGATCCATACTAAAGCATCGAAAAAGGGGAAAAGAAGATATACTATCTGTGCTGAGTATTGCATATGTGTTACATGTCTTAATCCATCAATGCATGGTGATTTTTTATCGATCAAAACTACGATAGGTGCAGCAATTAAAAAGACATCAAGTTTTACTTAATTTTTCTTGAGGGATGCTATTCTATCATACCAAAAGTATCTAATGACCAAAGCATTAACAATAACATAATAAGAATATAGATAAATATTCACAGATAATCATATCAAACTGTGAGATAGTATAACCCTTAATATGACAATCTACATCACCACATTTCCTATAAACACATAATACTATATAACGCGTCAACGATTACCTAGCATGGATTGAAAACAACACAAAATATGAATATTTAGATTTCATGATATTATAAATTTATTAGGTTTTATAAATATATTATAATAGAAATTGATGGTTGAAATTGTGTTTTAAGATCACGTCAAGGTCTAGGACATGGCCTCTTGTGAACGGAGTACATCCGGAGTGAGTCTGCTTCTGGGAACAACAGAGCGTGAATCCACCTAGCTAGAAGTGCTGGGGTGGAATGGTGTGATTAGCACTGTGACGTACATGTGCACGCGGATCGATGAACTCCCACATGCCAATGAGGCCAAAATCATCCTCTATATTGACATATCGTGTCTGTGAATAGACACTATATATGGACATATAGTGTCTACAAATAGACACTATATTGACATATAGTGTCCCGAATAAACACAGCGATGGCGCATATGTGCATGTGGATCAGGCATGCCAACGAGGCTAAAGTCATCCTCTATATCAACATATCGTGTCTGTGAATAGATGGACATATAGTGTCTGCCAATAGGCACACTATATCGACATAGTGTCCCGAATAAACACAACGATGGCGCACATGTGCACGCGGATCTGCCCAGATCTGCCACCAGTGTGGGTGAGTGCATTGGCGAGGGGTGGGAGGATGATTTTCTTGCGCAGTTCAACCCCATATATGCTGGGTGGCCGGAGGTGGAAGAAGGGGCCGCTAGTGGGCCAGCATTCTTGTCAACTGTAGAGTGCTCTTCCCATCCATGCCCAGAAATACTAGATGAAATGCCATGTCCTTAGCAGAACCATCATGCCTATCCATGATAATCAGCTGATTTACCAGGCTCTCCAGCTTCGCTAAATTCGGTAACTTGCCCGTATGATAGGCCAACAATGATTTGCGGTCGTTGGCAACTGATTTGATCGTAATACAGCGGATGCTGACTGACAACGGACGTGAATTTGGACCCCAAGCACTAGGTAGGTGGGTCAAGGAAGTCACTTCCAGCTGTTGATGATGTCGTCGAGCTTCCTCCAGAAGAAGGGTGATCATTGATGTGGCTAGATGAGCCCGAACCTCAATCATAGAAGCGAAGGTGAAAATTCAACTATTATGATTTTTCTTACAACACATCAACAATACGAATCTTAGAGCACATCTAACGAACAGAAAAATGATAGTTTTAGCTTCAAAAAATTATCGGAAGTTATATAGCAATTCTGTTTTCTCTAAAAAAGGTATTTTTTTTCTCTGAAAGGAAGAATTAAAGAAGCATGTACATCCGTTACTACTAACTAACAAATCTTCAGATATATACTATACATGCATGCATGCATGGAAGGCAAGACTTAATTAGACATCGTGCAGCTAACAGTGATTGCATGGCAAAGAAATTAAGATGTACTCCGAAGTGTACAAGGGGAGCTAGCAAGCGCGCTCTGCGTGTATGTAAGCATCGTTTTCGTCGCCCTGTGGTGGCCATCCGTCGCTATAGTCAGTTAAGTTTGCTGGATCACGGGTTGCTCATGTGGATGAAGTTCCACATGCCTGACATGCTGGATAGCTACGAGGCGAAAGTCATCGTCTGCATCGACATATCGTGTCTGTGAATAGAAACACTCTATATCGACATTCAGTGTATTCAGTGTCCGCGAAATGACGTACATGTGCATACGGATCCGGCCAGATCTATCTTGGCGAGGGGTGGGAGGATGATTTCCTTGCGCGGTGCGACCCCATATATGCTGGGTGGCCGGAGGTGGAAGAAGGGGCCGCTAGTGGGCCAGCTTGGCCAAGCGTGGCTTTCGTGGCTTTCGCGGCCTTCACCCCAAGGGCCGGCACTCTTACCTTGGTAGAGCATCTGTCATAACAATTAATTCCTCGCAAAGAGTCGACTGTAGAGTGCTATTCCCATCCATGCCCAGAAATACTAGATGAAATGACATGTCCTTAGCAGAACCATCATGCCTATTTCTTCACGTATTCCCTCATCCATATGCATTGATAATCAGCTGGTTTAACAGGCTCTCCAGCTTCGGTAAATTCGGTGACTTGCCCGTCTGATAGGCCAACAATTAATGATTTGCGGTCGTTGGCAACTGATTTGATCGTAATACAGCGGATGCTGACAACGGACGTGAATTTGGACCCCAAGCACTAGCTAGGTGGGTCAAGGAAGTCACTTCCAGTTGTTGATGATGTCGTCGAGCTTCCTCCAGAAGAAGGGTGATCATTGATGTGGCTAGATGAGCCAGAACCTCTATCATAGAAGCGAAGGTGAACCCTGTTATATCTATTATATTTTAGTTGATGAATAATTGATAATGTTGGGTATTGATGTTATTTGAGATGTGTGACGTGTGTGTGGACTTATGTTGGTCAAATTGGGAAGAACTTGTGCTGGGAAAAGATGATGTTTTGGTCTTTGCACGTACAAGGTAACTCGGAGGGGACTGTGATCTACGATGGTGGCCGAGAGATGGCTTGGTGCAAAGTCATAGTCCAGAAGGTTAAGGATACTAGAGAAGACGGTTGAGTTTGAGTTAGAGCATATGGAGATCAAAGATGGATGATACGTGTTAGAGTTACAGAGATACGGTCCGAAGGCTACAACATGTGGCAATTTTAAGTACCCAAAATTGATTTTGTAATCTGATGTAAAAGTCTATGCATTAGACCCTAGGATTATTGGGCCATACGTGAGGCTGCTAGGTGATTTGTGCTGTAAGTGACGGCTGCATATATATATATGCTCGGCGGTTGATTAGGGCCGGCGGAGGTTCCGGCTGTTAGGGTAGCAAACAGACTCCTCGCGTGGAGGTTTTGGCTCTTGCGGTGGCTGTAGTTCACGGCTGAAGCTTTTGCTTGTGCATGTGAATAGAAAAACTAATCTTGAGATTCTCCCGAGCATTCTTCTCCCGAGCGTGCATGATTTTTCATGTACTAGCAGCTGTTAGAGTGATCTCAAGCATTTGGCCCAACGGCCAAATGCCACCCTTGACCGCGCCCTTATCGGGGGCGTCCAGCCCAATTGGCTGGTGGGCCCCTGTCGCCAGCGCCATATAAAAGAGAGGTGGGGGCCGGGGCGGCACGCAAGACGAGGTTCACCGTGCCGCCGCCAGACCCACCGACAAAACCGCTGCACCCGACCGAGAGCTTGGCGTCAGAGCGACGGAAGCACCACCGCCGTCTTCTTCATCGGATCTGCACCGCCGTCGTCGCCGTCTTCCTCTTCCCGATTCACCACTGCCGCCATGGCCGGATCCTCTACCTCCGACGGTACTCCCTCTCCTCTCCTCTCTCTCTCTCTCTCTCTCTCTCTCTCTCTGATCTAAACCCCAGTGCAAAACAAGAGGAACTCCTACAATGGTATCAGAGCCCGAGTTTTACCGTGCGGTCGCCGGCGCGCCGCTGCTCCGCTCGTCACCGCCGCCTCGCCGACGGTCGCCGCCGCCGGCCGCGCCGTCCCGTGACTCGCAGCGTAGCCCGCCGTCGACCTCTCCGCGCGTTGGCGCGGAGCCGCGCGCCGCCGCTTGGCCGCGCCGTTGAGCCGCGATGGCGCGCCGCCGCTCTGCGCCGCGCCGCGCGCGCCGCCAGGAGCTCGCGCCAGCCGCCCGCCCGGTCGCTCGCCTCCGCTGGCCGGCACCGCCGCCCGTGAGTCGCCGCCTCCGCTCGGGCTCGGGTGGAGAAGGGCTGAATGGGGCTAGGGTTTTGGGGATGGGGTGTTATTCCCCCTCTTTTTCCGCTCGGCCGTCCGATCTGATCAGATGCGATCGGACGGCTAAGGCTCCTCTGGGCGTTTTGCGCATGAATGGGCCAAATTGGCTATTTTGAACAGTAAAAACAGAAAAGAGATTTTATTGTTTTTCAGAAGCAATTATGTTTGATTTTGAATGAAAATTGAATCAAATCTCTGTAAATTTTTTGCACCAACGTGTTAATTTTTCCAGAGATTAAAAGTGTACAGTATAATGCTTCTGAATAATGAATTATTTTAGAATAATTACAGTTTCCGCTGCAAAAGATAATGTTGATTGATTTTTTTATTATTAAATTCGAACCAACGGGAGAATTTAATTTTGGAAAAATAGATATAATTTCCAGAAATTTTATGATATTGTTATTTTCTGACCAACGTTGATAATAACAATATTATAATTTTTAATTGATGATTTTATGCATTATTTCTATTTCTGCCCAACGGTGATGTAGTTTTAATGTATAGATAAAATTGATTTAATTGTATGTCGTATTTTTGACCAACGTTGGAAATAAGACACATAATTTTAATGTTACGTTCTCACTTTATTTGAACTTTTCAGTGGATACAACTTGATGAGTTGTATCGAGAGATCCCCACTCAAAGGAGATAATTATGGAGAGTGGAAGAAAAAGATAGACTTAGCGCTCATCTTGGTGAGGTGGACTGGTCCTCACTACAAGACGTCCCACTGAGCCTATGGCACCAAAGTGAGGATCAAAATGAGGATGATACTTGCTTGGCGTAAAAGACAGAGGATCATGCTCTCATGGATGTCTTATGACCTTGAGCATAAGAATGGAGCACAACCAACAAGAAATGTTTGGTGTGATAAAGAACACGATTGAGCCTGCAATTGTGGGCTCAATCGCAGAGTGTGACACTCACACAGAGTACCTTGAGAAAATAAAGAGTCGGTTCTTCGCTCTTCAAAGACATACGCTACACACTGATTAAGCGACTTGTGAGAGAAAGGTACTCATGCGGTGGCATAAGAGAGCACATACTAAGGATGAGCAACTTGGCATCCAAGCTTAAACCAATGGATTTGGCTCTTAAGGATGAGTTCCTAATTCATTTGATTTTTGCTTCCTTGCCAGAAAAGTTTGACACCTTTGTTGTCAACTATAATATGCAGCCCGAGAAATGGGACTTAGAAAAGTGCATAGCTATGTGTGTGCAAGAGGAGGAAAGATTTAAATCCTCACATGGTGGTTCTATCAACTATGTGAAGGACAACAAGAAAAAGAACTTCAACAAGAACTTCTCCTCAAAGAACAAGGGAAAAGCCTCCATCCATCACCTCAACAGAATAAGTTTGCGTGAGACAAAGATCGGTGTCTTCATTGCAAGAAAAGGGACATTACAAGAAAGATTGTCCCGATTTCTTGAAAATGATTATGTCAAAGAAAGGTGAGGACATTATTACGTTCATAAATGAGTCCCCGTATGTACAATATTCAAAATCTACTTGGTGGATTGATTCAGTGCAACTGCTCATGTTGCCAATAATATGCAGGATTCCGTTCGACGAGGAATACGCAAAGAAAAGAAAGATGCATTAAAGTCGCAAATGGAGTCCAAGTGAAGTTGAAGTCATGGCGATCTTTCATTAGAGCTAGCCGATGGCTTCACTCTCTTACTTAGAGATGTTCTTTATGTTCCTCTTTACTGAGGAATTTGATTAGTGTTTCATGTTTGGATAATGATGGTTATGATTGTCATTTTGGAAATGGCAAGTGTGAAATAATGTTTAATAAAGAATGTGTTGGTCTTGCCATCTTACAAAATGAGCTTTATTTGTTATCATTATGTGATGATGTGAATGTCGATGCGATAAAGGGAACGTCAGCGTGCGAAAGTGAATGAATCTCGTCTCACGAATGTAAACAGAAACTAAAGAGAACTCTAGATGCGTCGTCGAAATTATGGCAATCGCTTTAGGCCATATTTCGAGGGGGATAGAAAGACTAGTTAAGAATGATATTCTTCCTCCATTAGAGTTCTCGGACTTAGAACAATGCAGAGACTGCATTTAAAGGAAAATATGTAAAGAAAATTAAGAAAGACCCCAAAAGAAGCACAGGAATTCTACAAATTATTCACACAGACATTTGTGGTCCTTTTCCTGTGAAAAGTGTGGATGGATATGACTCATTCATAACATTCACGGATGATTACTCCCGTTATGGATATATTTATCCAATCAAAGAAAGAAATGAAGCCTTGGATAAATTCAAGATATTTAAGGCTGAAGTTGAAAATCAACACGATTTAAAGATTAAGATAGTCCGATCTGACCGTGGGGGGGAGTACTACGGCCGACATACCCCATATGGACAAGTTCTGGACCTTTGCAAGGTTCTTAGGAAAAATGGTATAGTAGCCCAAGATTCTACAATCGGCGAACCTCAAAAAATGGAGTAGGTGAAAGACGCAACTGCACTCGATGGATATGGTGCGAAGCATGATGAGCTATTCCACACCGCCATTGAGTCTATGGATGGAGGCGTTGAAAACCGTCATTCATATTCTCAACAGAGTGCCTAGTAAGTCGGTGCCCAAAACACCGCACGAGTTGTGGATGTGGAAGAGTTCCTCACTAAACCACTTACGTGTGTGGGGAGTCTGCATTGAGGCTAAAGTATTTAACCCAAACCTTGGGAAGCTTGATCCCAAAACAAAAAGTTGTCATTTCATTGGCTACCCGAAAGTCAAAAGGTTTTCGTTTCTCCGTCCGCATGGATATACAAAGTTTGTAGAAACGAGACACGCTGTCTTCTTAGAGGATGAAATGATGAGAGGAAGTATGGTAGCTCGTGAGATTGACCTTGAAGAGAAGCGGGTGTATGCGCCCACTCCGATGATTCAAGAACCATTCTTCATACTACCTATTGTCGCTGCACCGACGGTGCAAGACACTGTGGTGCCAGCACCTGTTATTGTTCCTCCTGTGGCAACAATGAATGAGAATGAGGAACCTGTTCTTCAGGATCCTATAGAACCCATTGCCACAGATGAGGGGGAGCAACAGCAGCCTCAAACAGAAGATGTACCAAATGAGGAGGCCCCGAGGAGGTCTCAAAGAGTAAGAAGATCAGCTATTTCTGATGATTATCAGATTTATCATACAGAGGAATCTCAAATGGAGGATGATCCCACCTCATTTGAAGAAGCCATGAGAAGCGAAAATTCCTCAAAATGGCTTGAGGCCATGGAAGAGGAAATGAGATCCATGAAGGCTAATAAAGTCTGGGACTTGAAAAATATTCCTAAAGGAGCCAAAACAGTAGGCTGTAAATGGGTCTACAAGACAAAACTTGACTCCCAAGGGAATGTAGAAAGATACAAAGCGCGACTTGTGGCAAAAGGCTTTACGCAAAGAGAAGGGATTGATTACAATGAGACCTTTTCTCCAGTCTCATGTAAAGATTCCTTCAGAATCATAATGGCATTAGTAGCACATTATGATTTAGAGTTACATCAAATGGATGTAAAGACGACATTTCTTAATGGGGATTTGGAGGAAAATGTTTACATGGCACAACCGAAAGGTTTTGTCGTGGAAGGAAATGAAAGAATGTGATGCCGCCTAAAGAAATCGATTTATGGGTTAAAGCAAGCTTCAAGACAGTGGTACTTGAAGTTTGACAGTACAATAAGAAAATTTGGGTTTAAAGAAAATGTAGAGGACAACTGTGTTTATGCAAAGTTTAAAGATGAGAAGTTTATCTTCCTAATCATGTATGTGGATGATATTCTACTAGCTAGTAGTGATGTCATCACATCGGAGACAAAGAAGTTTTTGTCCTCAAACTTTGATATGAAAGATCTTGGTGAAGCTTCGTTCGTTCTAGGAATCGAGATTCACCGGGATAGAAACAAGGGGATATTGGGACTATCACAAAAGGCATACATAGAGAAAGTCTTAAAGAAATTTGGTATGCATAAATGTAGTCCTTCACCTGCACCTATAGTCAAGGGCGACAGATATAGGGATTTTCAATGCCCTAGGAACCAATCTGAGCTCGATCAAATGAAATTGGTTCCATATGCTTCACCGTTGAAGCTTGCAGTATGCTCAAGTGTGTACGCGCCCTCCTGACTTAGCGTTTGTTACCGGGTTACTTGGCAGATTCCAGAGCAATCCTGGAATAGAACATTGGAAATTGATAAAGAAAGTCTTGCGTTATTTGCAAGGAACAAAAGGCCTCATGATGACATACAGAAGATCAGATTCACTCCATATAGTGGGGTATACAGATTCGATTTTATGGAGATGATAGAAAGTCTACATCCGGATATGTGTTCACTCACTGGAGGAGCTATATCATGGAAAAGCTCAAAGCAAACCGTCACTACATCGCCCACAATGTATGCCGAGTTTGTAGCATGTTATGAGGCTACGAGGCGTGAACTGCAAAGAAGTTCATACCGGTTTAAAATCGGTTGACGACATCAATAGACCACTTAAGTTGTATCGCGATAATGAACCCGCAGAACGTATGCCCACAACAATAAGTCAAGTGGTGCTGCCAAACACATTGACATAAAGTACTATGTTGTGAAAGATAAAGTTCGGATCAAATTATAAGTCTTGAGCATATAAGTACCGCAAAGATGCTAGCGGATCCGCTTATTAAAGGCTTGCCACCCAACGTGTTCGAGAGAACATGTAGCCGGCATGGGTTTAAGGGAAAGCCTATGATTCTGGACTAAAAATAGCCCAAAGGATTAAAGTAACTATTTCAAAGCAGAGGTGTATTGTAATCACAAATCTATCGGCGATTGACCGTGACGATGAGACATGTTCTATGCACTAATCTGTGATGGAATGTGTAAAGTCAAAAGTAATTAAAGATAAAGTATAGTTTGAGATCAAGGGGAGAATGTTAGAGTGATCTCAAGCATTTGGCCCAACGGCCAAATGCCACCCTTGACCGCGCCCTGATCGGGGGCGTCCAGCCCATTTGGCTGGTGGGCCCCTGTCGCCAGCGCCATATAAAAGAGAGGTGGGGGCCGGGGCGGCACGCAAGACGAGGTTCACCGTGCCGCCGCCAGACCCACCGACAAAACCGCCAGACCCGATCTGAGAGCTTGGCGCTGTAGCGACGGGAAGCACCACCGCCGTCTTCTTCATCGGATCTGCACCGCCGTCGTCGCCGTCTTCCTCTTCCCGATTCACCACTGCCGCCATGGCCGGATCCTCTACCTCCGACGGTACTCCCTCTCCTCTCCTCTCTCTCTCTCTGATCTAAACCCCAGTGCAAAACAAGAGGAACTCCTACAGCAGCGGCTTGATTCCTATAGGATATTGCCGTGAGGGCTTTTGGTGGCCGAGAAAACAAACTGCTAGAGGTGATTACGGCTGGAGCAAGCATTGGCTTCGGTGGCCGCGGCTTTTGTTCGTGCGGAAGAACAGAACTTTGGATGTGATTAATTTGCATGCGGTTGGAGCATACATGCTGTCCAGTGTTTTGCATCTGCGTCGCGAGTGTGTTGAGCGCATGTGCCTAGCGCTCCATTGCATGCAGTCTCCTTGCCTCGGTCAAATCAGTGCAGCAGCACTGTTGGTTTTCCAGGAGGGAAAAGAACGACAGAAAGAGACGTCTTCGAATTCCTAATCTGCTACAGTAGTACGTACTGAAAAGAACGACAGAAAGACACAGTATATGGCACGTTTGCTGCAGTAATCTGTACTGTAGGTGTAGTAGTCTGTAACTGTAGAGTGTAGACACAGTACATGGCACATCTACTACAGTGCATGCGAACGTAACATATTAGGCAATCCGAAGACGATCTGAGGAAAAAAAAATCACTGTAGATTATAATCATTCAGCAAATGGGACCTCTTATCGGCGGCGAGCGCGGTGGTGGCCATGGCTTCCCGCTTCGTGTCGCGCGAAGGAAAGCCAGGACGGTGCAGGCGGCGGCGAGTGGCTATGGCAGGTGGGGCAGAGGCAGCGCACGCGAAACCAGGGGAGGATCTGCTCGTGGTGTGGTGTGACGGCGCTCGAGACAAAAAAAAAAAAAAAGGCACTGAAACACATCGTGGGATGGGCAGGCCAAACATCCCAGTGTCTCAAAATCAAAATCACTGAAACTCGCGCAAAATCAAAATCAATATAAATGACCAAAAATCATTTAGTGTTCCATCTGTTTGTTGTACCTTCCAGTCGTGTGGTCTTGGTCACTGCCTTCTTCTAGTGAGCTCTGTGCTCATACCACGAAAGCTCAAAGGTTTGAGCATTGGTTTCTTTCAACTTACATTGTGTTCGAGAATCTTTTTTAAAAAAACTCATGACCAAAAAAAAAAGATTCAACACCATTTTTTTAACGAAAAGACATCAGCGTGTCCCTTGGCGTTAATAGCAAAGAATGTACACGACAGCAGAAAAAGAAAGTAGGAATGCTGACTAAACTAAGCTAAAACTAAAGTAAGGAGAAAAGAGAACAGAAAACAGAGAACATGAGGCCAAGAAGAAGTAAAAAAGGAAGTAGAAAGACTAAAGGCGAGCTAGAAGGAGACGCAGGCCCTCCACGCCGGCGTCTGACCAAACGACCAGCTCATTTTTTTACTACCTCGGCGACTCGCTGCACTGAAGATCCTGCCATTCCTTTCATTCCAGATCGTCCAAAAGAACTGGGTCACGAGGGAGTTCCAGGATGAGTGATAAATCAGAGGGATTCCCTGGAGAACGGACTGCCACCAGTCTTAGTCGTTCAAAAAAGTTCCCCCTTGCATTGTACTGTTGAGACCCAACCATGCTGACACCACCTGGAGTACCCTCTTGGAAAAGAACAATCCACAAGCAAATAGAGCACTAATTCTTGATGAATTGAGCATAGAGGACAAACCGGATTATGCGGCCATCCTCTCTTGGCCTTGTTAGCCGTTAAGCACCTATTTTGGGATGCTAACCAAACGTAAAACTTACATTTCATCGGCGCCCAACATTTCCAGATTAGTTCCTTATGAACAAACCTGGGCGACCCTTCGAAGAGGTGAAAATAAGCCGACTAGATGCTGCCCATTTCCAAACCAGCTGATCGTCCAACTGTTGCTGGAGGTGAACATGCCGCAACAACGACCAAAGGGTGTAGAATTCTCTCACTTGCTGCTCGGTTGAGACATACCCAATGTCATCTATCCATCTATTGACTTTGATCGCATTCTAAACCGTCCGCCCTTGCCTTGTGCTGATTGCAAAAAATTGACGGTGCGATATCCATCGGGGCCCTCCAATTAATCCAGTGATCCTTCCAGAATAGTATCTTCGCTCCGCTGCCCAGCACGAATTGAGTCGAGGCGCAGAAGAAACTCCTAGTGATAGCGTCAATCGGCGTAGGCAAGCCATGCCAAGTTCTGTTCCCATTCCACTCTAGCCACAACAATGAACACGGAGGGCGAAACATGGCGGGAGATGTTAGAAATCCCGAGGCCCCAAAGCTTGTCAGTCTGCACACCTTGTCCCAAATAACTAGGCATTTAGCTCCTGAAGCCACATCCGAGCCAGTCCACAGGAAGGCACACCTTATTTTGTCCAATTGCTTGATCACCCATTTAGGAGGTTGAATTGTGATGAGATGGTGTGTCGCTCGAGCCGAAAGAACTATCTTGAACAAGATCAAACGACCCCCTGTGGATGTGTGCATTGGTTTCCATTCAACGCCATTCACAATGCTTTAGTCTAATGTATCGCTGAGAACGGCTGAACGAGGATGAAATTCTTAGAAGTTTCAACAACCATTCTGCAAGCATGGTGCCAACAACAGTGCAGCCAGGGGCGAAGCCAGGAATTTTTGCCGATGGGTTCAGTCATCCTGGCGGTCGCCGGCGCCCGGCGGGGCGGTGGTCGGAGCCCTGTGGCCTGCGGGCGAGCTACTCGAGGGAGGCCTGCGGCGAGGTGGAGGGGCTGCGCGCGAGGGCGGAGAGGACGGCGTTGGTAGCCTGGAGGGAGGGGCGGACGCGGACGCGGCGGCGGCGGCGGCGGCGGCGGCGGAGGGAGTGGAGGAGCTGGGCGGCAAGGTGGGGAACAGGGGGAGGCGGAGGCGCGCGTAAGCAGAGAGCGCGGCATCGGTGAGCGGGATCGAGGGGAGGTGCGCAAGGAGGTGGCGGAGCGGGTCGAGCGGGACGAAGGAGAGAAGGAGCGGGAGGAGGTGACGGTAGGGGAGGAGGGAGGGGAGGCAGGAGGGCGGCGAGAGGAGGCGGCGGTACGCGAAGATCGGGTCTGGCGAGGCTAGCCCCGGGCTGGAGGCGGCTAGGGAGAGCACGCGCAGGTGGTGGGCACTGGGCAGCGTTGAGGCGCGGGAGGTAGGGGCAAGGAGGGTAGAGATGGGCGGCGGGGTGGGAAGACGGGACACCGAGACGAGCGCGGAGGCGTTGGTGTCAGCTGCACCCAACGGTTGTACGCTGGCTCCGCCCCTGAGTGCAGCAATGTGCTGCAGCGATAATCACATGGTTTCTATGTGAAGAGAGTTAACAGAGAGAACGGGAAAAAAACGGAACTTGAAAACATAAAAAAGGATAATGCTATGGGACAAACATCCGATCCATCAGATGTTTCACTCACTCCCTCGTTCACTTCGCGTCCAGACCTTCCTCTCCAAAATCTCCTTATCTTCTCTGTCCCATCTCCAAATTCTCTCCTAAATCCACTAATCCTCCCCCAAATCCAAGCACCTGCTTCATCTCCCTCGAATTCCCCAAACCCCTTTTTCCCCCCTCATCTCCACCTCCTTGTCCCGTCGCCCCGATGCCGCCACGGTGGCATGCCCCAACTGCACTTAGGCCTTCCCATCTGAGCTCGCCATCTCCACGCACCTCGACGCCCGCCTCGAGTCTACTAGCGGCGCCTGCATGAGCATGGTCACGTACCTCACTGGTGACCCACCCACGGCCGCTGTGGAGGTGGTGTAGAGGCTACTGGGGAACCTTCTCAATGATCCCGGCAACGACAAGTACCGGAGGGTCAGGCTCGGGAACCCTAGGATCAAGGAGGCCATGGTGGACAGGGACGGCGTGCTCCTTGCCGTTGCCGCAAAACCACCTCGATGAAGTGTTGTTGCTACTCGTCGCCATTCGGGTATGATGATTTCTTGCAGATGTTTGCTCAATTTGTTGCAACATTTGTTTTGAAATATTACATGAAGCGTTTTTTTATTGTTGCGATGTTATTGCATCAAACATTATGGCAAAATGTATTTTTTGTTACAATAATGTTGTGGAGCGTTTTTTATTGTTGCGACGCTTGTTGCAGTTGCGGCATATAGTGTCCACGAATAGACACTCTATATCGACATATAGTGTCCGTGAATAGACACAACGATGGCATACATGTGCACACGGATCCGGCCAGATCTGCCACCAGTGTGCGTAAGTGCCTTGGTGAGGGGTGAGAGGTTGACCCCAATCAGCCCATGGGTTACTTTCATCAACAATTGTCTCAGCATTACTACCTTCTTGTGCATTCCCAATAGTTGAATCTCCCATTTGTGAGGAATACTCATCAAAGAGTTTTCTAATTGCCCTCTTCACTTTGGAAAAGTATCCATATGCTCTATCCCCAATACCACTTCTTGTTTCCTCAAGATCCAGAGACAATGTAGATGGGGACCTTGCCCGTGGCACAGATGGAGACCTTGCCCGTGGCACAGATGGGGACCTCGCCCGTGAAGCAGATGGGGACAATAACCTTGGAGACACCATGATCCTTATCCCTGGAAACCTCACCATTGTCACTACCGATGAACTTAACCGCTTCGCGGCAGGGGGCTTTTGCCGTTTCGTCATAGGGGTTTTCCGTTTCATCACCGTTAAGCTGCTCGAAGAAACTCCCACTTCTTGGCCAGCTCCTAGCCCTCCCTTTTTAGCCTCCATAGACAACACCTGTAGTGGCACAAAACCTCGGTCATGACAAGTAAGCAAAAATTGTCTCAAGACTACTACTAAATAGGACAAGCAACAACAGCATAAATTACTTGACATAACATGAACGCCACGATTAACAAAAAGAATGCTACTTAAAGTGATTCGCACATCCCGCAAGGCATATATGCTATTGCTAGATACTAACATATTAGGACCCATGCATGCTTAATCAATCCATGAATCCAACACATTAGCTACTCAAACACACAAGCTGTGGAGGTGTATACACAAGAACAAGTAGTGTATATACCCTATCTGATTGCATACACAATCCTGTTGTGGTGTAGCTAAAGCTTAACTGATTGCATACACAGAATGGAGAAGTCTTGCTTAACTGATTGCATACACTATAACAAGTAGTGTATATACCCTATCTCATTGCATACACAACCCTATCAGATTTAGCAACACAGAAGAGTAGCTAAAGCTTAACTGATTGCATACACAAGAACAAGTAGCGTATATACCCTATCCAGCTGTGGTGGTTGCGAGTGGAATCTGGCGTCGGCCGAGCCGGCCGTTGTCGCGGCAGCATTGATTGGATCGGAATTACATCGGATCCTATCAACATGGCTGATTAATACGTGGCATGCGCTTCATACTCCTACTGGATCACAGTAGCCTACGTCGGCGTCAGCTGTACCTGGATGGAGCCTGTGCAACGACCGCGACGACAATGGTGGCTGCTCCTCCATGAGACAGAGAACTCCGAGGTGGCTTCTCCCCGAAAAACCTCTATTTTTTATACTGTCCAATAAAAAAACAAAAGCATTACGGATGACCGATGGATCACCACGGGCTACACTGCCACCTTAGACCATACTAGCCCACGTTGTGTAATTAATAGAATCGATGTGACAAGTTTCAATACTAGAATTTTATCACAATCTCACCGGAATTTTGTAGAAACAATGGCGTTGTTTGGTTCCAATCCCATGGATGGCAGACCAAAATTTGGTAACTTTGACCAATTTTGGCATCCATTTGGTTCACAACCAATTTGACACCAAAATAATTTTGGTAAGACTCCTTTTCTATTGGTTCCTTAGTTGGATTGTTGCCAAAATTTTGGCCAAAACATGGACCAAGAATTTGATAACAAAAATTTGGCTCACATTGGTAAGGTTCACATATGTCATTAGCCAAACAACCTAAATATAATTCCCACATAAATCCAACAAAATTCCCTTAATCCGAACGGGGCCACATGCTATAGTGGGCATATTTGAGGAAATAAAAGTCTAGAAAGCTCACATCTCCAAGATAAATTGGCATTACATGATAAAACAGGATAAAGTGGCAGTACATGATATTACAAGCTGCTTAATAAATCTCACACCGAAGGAAATTAAATAACATATTACAAGCATAATTAGTACAATTAACTCGACGTCAATAAGGATGGACGATTGTAGAAAAAAACCCGAAGATTATTACTCCTATAAAGTAGCATCTTACTCTAAATTAGGAGATATTGTTGATCAACATGACCATGCATGCAATGCTTCGACTACGTGCCCTAGCTCATAACTCTTAATTTCACTAGCTTAAGTTGCTCCACCACTTGTGTCATAGTTGGTCTCTCATCAACATCTTCTTTGAGACACTGGATCGCGATTTCGCTAAACCTGTCGAGGCACTCCATGTAGTGAAGCTGAGAGGCAGATAAGATCTCTTGGTCATACATCTCCCTTCTTGTACCATCGTCCTTGTAAGCCTTAACAAAGTTCATCGAAAGGCTATTGTTCTCATCGTACTTGGCCTTCTTCCGGGTGATGAGCTCCAAGAGCACAACTCCAAAGCTGTAGACATCGCTTTTCTCTGTGAAATGGCCTGTCTTAATGTATGCGGGGTCTATGTAATTCATATCTCCCATCACGGACCACTTGGCATACCTAGTTATTAACTCGTGCTTAGATGACCCAAAGTCCGAGACCTTTGGTTGGAAGCTGTCATCGAGGAGAATGTTGCTGGATTTAACATCACCATGAAGAATCTTTTGACTAGCATGTGAGTGCATATAGGTGAGAGCTTCTGCAGAGCCAATGGCGATGTCCAAGCGCATCGACAGCGAGATAATATGCTTTTCGGGTCCATGAAGCACACGGTCGAGGCTTCCTTTAGGGATGAACTCGAAGACCAACCTAGGAACGTCTGTCTCAGTGCAACAACCGGCAAGCGGACCAGATTCGTGTGGCTGATCCGGTTGGATCTTGATCTCGCTCGCGAAATCTTCCTTGCGGCGTCGTTCCTCGCCTTTTGCAATGGAGCGTTTCACGGCAACTCGTTGGTTGTCTTCAATAATGGTTCCCATGAAAACCTCGCCAAAGGCACCATCTCCAATGATGGTGCTGTAGTTATTTGTGATCTTGTCCAGCTGCTCTTCCGTGAAGATCTTGATGTTCATGCTCTTCAGTAAGTAACCACCATTTTTGTCAAAAAAACGTCTATGCTTTCGTGTCTTGTGCTCTCTGCAAATGAAACTTAATAGGACTCCCAAGAGAATAACGGCACAGAATGTTGCTGCAAAACACAAACAGCGTAGATCGATATCAATTGCGACGTCATTCATTACATTTGCATGCTTGCCATGTTGATTGCGTTGATTCAACTAAAGATCGACCATAAATATGTAATTTATTGTATATGAGTACAAGCTAGACAGGCAGCTGGTATATATAGTTAGAATGCTCACCTACTATCGCAACTGCAGTTGCGGGAAATACGGGCTGACATCCCATGTCACTTTTACCGTCCCCTTTTTCCCACCAATTGCATTTGCACTCATAATTACCATCTGTATCACGGCATGTGCTACCGCTTTTACAAAGATATTGCTCACACTCATTAATATCTGTATGATAATTAACATTCAAATAGTTAATATAAGGAAAAAAAAAAACAAAGTCACTACTTTGTCACTTACTCCATATATACCAGCTACTTTACTTTATTGACACCCTATAGAGTGTTTTAGGGAGGTGAGGGTTGGATTTTTCTCTAGTTTAACTACATGCATGCATGTATTCTCAAACAAATGTTTGGTTGCAGAGAGAATAATGGAGCCATCCCTTAGTTTTCATTATCACCGGGAATGGTATTGCGATGGACCAACTCATTGCAACCTCGAACCAAAAGAGTGTGCTTAATTAGGGTCAGATGATCTAAACCTGTTAATTAATTCCCTAAACTAAACACTCGTTAATCAATACAAGCTAGTTAACGGACAAACTAACTTTTGCATCCGTCGACGCGGTAGGGATTGCCGATGTATCCCTTGGAGCAATTGCAGAGGTACCCCTGCCTTTCTGCGAAGTTGGTACAGTAGCTGTGGTCGCTGACACAGGCGGGAGCTGTTGGGTTTGCTGACGAGAGCGGGCACGTCCCATTACTCGTGATGGCCCAATCGAGCACCAGCGGAATACTTCTCTCTCCAGCCCGTCTGTCGAAGGCCTTGTCACCTGTACCGTTGAGATCTTCCCGGCTAAAATTGTACCTAAAACATAAATAAGTTTACAGTGTTACTCCCTCATGTAGGAAAAAAAAAGAATCTTGATAACTTCTGTACTTGTTTCGCAAAAAAAAACCTATCAATGGCAAATTACTAATATTATTTTCGTGCGAGCATTATTAATCGCTCAAATTAGATATAAAATCCATCTATTTATTTGCTATTATATATATACTTTTCTCTTCAGATGGGAGTGGAAAACTATTTTTTTTTTAAAGATGGGAGTGGAAAAGAGGCACGACGGATCGAACTCCCTCTTAATCATAGTGTATGTATGTATAGATTTAGCACTTGCAACTTTGACACGATAACGGCGCGTGCGTTGGCGTACTTGTCTTTCTCGGCCACGAACTCACGAAGGCGTAGCTGCAGGGGTTGTACCCCCACGCAGGTTTGCTAAGGTTGCTCAGGATGGGCGCCTGGCAGCAACCGAGCCCCGTGCACTTGTCACCGTCTTTGGCAGCACCTTCCACGCTCTCGCACGTCGTGAGGCAGCCGGTCAAGTAGCGCCAAGGTGCTGCACCCGACGGCAGTGAACTCATTCCTCTCCGGCGAGATCAGGAACGACGAGGGGGTGTGCAGCGTCCAGGTGATTCCGGACTTGATGGTGTTGGACGGGTTGTAGCAGTTGTAAGACACGGGAGTGGAGACGCGCATCTCGCCAGTCTCCAACGTCATATCGATGACCTCAATGTTGCCTAGGTACGGTCTCGGAGGGTTAAAGCTATGGTTGCAAGTGAGGCTGGAGCAAGCTTAAATAATCTAAATGTTAAGGAAAGCATTATTAATGGCTCAAATTAGATACAAAACCCATCGATTTATTTGCTAATATATATATATATATATATATATATATATATATATATATATATATATATATATATATATATATATATATATATATATATATATATATATATATATATATATATATATATATATATATATATATATATATATATACACACACACACAAAACCCATCGATATATGGTCTTATATATTTGTATACTACACATACATATTTCGGTTGCGCAAGATACTCCCAGTATCTTGCAACCGAGAGTATGTATGTGTAGTATACGAGTATATAAGACCACATAGGTGATATTTATACCTTTTCAGGGTGGTATGTATAATTTTTAGACATACTCTTTTTATGTGCGAATATGAAGATATTTACAAAATATGCTAAAAACTATAGACTCTCTTGCAAATTTTTAGTGTAATTCACATTGGAGTATCTTATAATTAGTATATAAGTATACCCAAAGTGATAATGGAGTATGTCAAATTATTTTAGGTGGTATTTCAGAGGTGGGAGTAACTACTCCTGGGTAGAAAGTATTTTTCCTATATATATATATATATATATATATATATATATATATATATATATATATATATATATATACTTTTCTTTCAAAAGGAGTGGAAAGATGTTTTAAAAAAACATGGAGTGGAAAGGAGGCACGATGGATCGAGCTCCATCTTTGTCATAGTGTGTGTATTGATGCAATCAGTCTTGTTGATAGCTTCTTGTTTTGGTATCGGATTTGGACGATAAGTTCGAGTGGCATAACAGTCGTGTTGGTTTTAAGATCCATATAATCGGCCATTATAAGAGTTAGCAAAGTCATGTAAATCGATTGAGTTAAGAAGCAATAGAAAAAGAAATTCGAGCAGGAACCAGGATCGATACAGCTTTGTCTGAGCAGCGAGTCGCACGGAGAAAAAAAGAAATTCCAACATGTATGTATAGTATATGTACGTACTGGTCTTTCTCGGCCACGAAGGCGTAGCTGCAGGGGCTGTATCTCCACGCAGGGTTGTTGAAGACGGTGTCGTTGACGTTGTTACCCCAGCCGACCGCTATTTTGCTAAGGTTGCTCAGGATGGGCGCCTGGCAGCAACCGAGCCCCGTGCACTCGTCACCGTCGTTGGCAGCACCTTCCAAGCTCTCGCACGTCGTGATGCAGCCGGTCGAGTAGCTCAAGTCGTCCCTGCCACGAAGATACGCCAGGGTGCCGCACCCAATGGCCGTGAACACGTTCCTCTCCGACGAGATCAGGAACGGCGAGGTGGTGAAGGTGATTGCCCAGACTAAGTCGGACTCAATGGTGTTGGGCGAACTGTAGCAGATGTACGACACGGGAGTGAAGACGCGCATCTCGCCGGTCTCCAACGTCATATCGATGACCTCAATGTTGAAAAGGTACGGTCTCGGAGGGTTGAAGCTGTGGTTGCAAGTGAGGCTGAAGCCCGACAAGGCACAGTCCTCGCCGATGCCGAATGGGTAGGGAATGTCTACGTTGCCGCACCTGCTAGGGCATCCCGGGGGTGGAGGCGACATTGGTGACGGCGCCATGTCAGAGACTGGGGCGGCCGCCGGCGCTGGCACCGGCTGGGAAAGTAGTAGGGCGGGAGTAAGAAGAAACCACAGCACTTGTGGCACGGCTACTAGGACGTATTTCATGTTTGTAAAGGAGCAGCTACTATACTCACAGGCTGTGTGTAAGCACAGGCTGCTCTCGATCGGCATGGGTATATATAGGCAGGCGCCCGTGTCATTCTATAATCTATTTAAACTATACTCAGTGGAGCATCGATCTAATTAGCGCGCGTGACTTTGTAGGTCTCTACTTACTCGTCTATTTAAGTGTCTTATTTGAATTAAGACACGTGAAGTATTTAATTTGGTTACGTGCTTAGGTGTAGACTTTGTGATTTGCAAAAAGTTGGAGGAAAGGAGAAGGTTCTAAAAGTTCAACAAAATTACAAATGGACAAAGAACACGCGCGCGCTGAGGTTAAGAACGAAAGAATGCACAAGAGAAGAGTTAACTGGCTAGTTTCGGCCCAAAATTTGGGCTGCACTTCGTAAACTTTTCCTTTCCCCTTCCATTTGCGTTGCTGGTTCGGCTCATGTGTTCATACATCGAAAGAAAGGCAAAGGACAAAAGAACCAGTGGGCCGGCAAGCCCAAAAATTTATACATGCCGTTCGGCGTACGTTGCGGCCTAGCATATGATCAATCTATACTAATTAACCGTGTTGAAAAGCATATGATAGTGCGGACCTAATTATTTCGGCGTACGTTGCGACAGCAACAGGCGACCAACTTCATCTGCATGCTCACAAGTATAACCTACAATAATGTTTTCTTTATTAAATAATCTAGTTTTTATTCGAAATTACAGTAATAATACCATCTTTTTTCTTTATATATAGAAATAATCATATGTTGCTCAAACGTTGGGCGATCAACGGTTGAGCGACTTGGACACTTGTCGCCCAACGGACTCAATGCATGCCCTGTTGTGGCGACCCGACCTGGGGTCTCCTGAGAGACCCTCCAGGAGCTCCCGAAAAGTCCACTAAGACCTCCTAGGAGGTTTAGCAGGATCACCCGAGAGGACCTCCATAGGACCTCCCACCTGAGCTTTGACTGGTCACATCTGTCAGTCCTGCTCATCTTCTCCTTCCTCCGACCGTATCACGGACGCCATAGAAGTCTTCGTGCATTTAATGCCGGTTGTGTCACATTAAATGCTGTCACTTCTGCAGCACCCGTTCCTTCTCTTGTCATCTCCTTTACCTGCTCCCATCTCCTCCATCACCTACCCTTGAACACGTATGCCTTTGAAACTCCCAACAGCCCTAGCTATATAAGCTTGGGCAGCTCTCTATCTCTACCTTCTTTCTCATTTTCAGCTCTCTTGTTCTCCGAGCCAGCTCTTTGGACCTCCCTCCAAAGCTTTGGATCTCCTCCGACTACCTCCTTGGACCTCCCCCAAACCATCGGAGTTTTTCTGTTGGTTTTAGTTGGTGTTTTCTTTGAAGTTCTTTTGGTTTCTGCTTGAGCTTTATTTGAGTTGGTTTTGTTCTCTCGTGTAGATTGTGACGACGCCGAGGAGCCCGAGTTCTTCGAGGAAGAAGACACCCAAGCTTTCGAGCAAGATAAGTTATACCCTTGATCATGTTGACACCCAGTAATTCACCTTATGTACTTTCTGTTTCAAGCTAAGTATTACATGCATACTTTACTTAGTATTTCAATACCAGCCTTTAAATTCGTAGCTAGACCTAACTCCTTCGTATGGCCAATGTTAACATTAAAAACGAACTTGTTGTTGCCATAGTAAAACATGGTCAGTGCAATAGTGTAGACCAGGACCCTTTTGAAAAGAAATGCTTAGTCATGCTTAGACCAAAATCTTGATTTGGAAAGTTTTACTGCCAGAGATGAATGTTTATCTCAAATGTTTTAACTGTGACATTGGGTTGTCATGAAAAATCTGTTATTGTTTTCAAAAGCAACAAATGGAAAAAGGGTTTGGACTTGAGCGAATTGGTTGTCTGGTGGGTGCATGTTTATGCACAGGCTCAACTGGGTAGGTTGAGACCCGGGATTCTATTGGTTATCGCCTAAGTCAGTTATGGACCGGTCTTCGAGCATTCCTTTGCTATGCCCCATCGTGCAACCACAAGTCTTGTATTGGCAAGACCTGGCTGAATAATTTGTAATGTCTCACCATGGTTGTTCCATTTGGTTGAGTGGGTGGTCCTTCATAACCTTTTATTTACATTCCCACCTAGCGCATGAGGGGTCTGAACCCTGCGGGTGGTTAGCCCAATGGGGGTGAAACCTTAGTGAGGGGGCACTGTGGTGAGAAAGAGCAATGTAAAGGTCTTGTGATAACCTTTTAGTCGTACACCTTCGGAAGTGTGTGAGCGGACAGTAAAAATTGGTTATCTCTTGTGGGTAAAGCTGTACACCTCTGCGGAGTGTAAATCTATTCGAGTAGCCGTGTCCATGGTTATGAACATGCTAGCAAAGCCACTCCAAGTTAGATTTTGGTTTTATTTTTTCAAATGTCTTTGTTAACTGGTTTTGGATCTCTATCCAAATGGGTTTTGGGTGGAGAGCCCTGGCAGTTAGCCTGGTGATAAGAGGTTATCCTTCACACTTTTATTCTTGTTATCAATCAATCAAAACTGTGTTAGAAAGTGAATTTTATGTATGGTTTAGACTGCTTTAGAACTTATTACTTGTACTTTGAAAGAAACTTAGCTTTGTGCAAATCAACCATATTAGACCTCTTTTGAGATATCCTTGTATGCTTGTCATTCTGTTATTTGACGAGTGTGACTTGCGAGCATAGTTGTTGTGCTCACTCTTGCTTTGTTGTAAAAAGCAGGTGAAGAGATCTATGCTGAGGACCAAGAGGTCCTGGACGACTAGGCTACGCCCTCCAGCTGATTGCCTGTGGTGTATCGGGTGGACTTATCATTTTGCCTCGAAATAAGTCCAATTTACCCCCCTGAACTATGAACCGAGTCCAAAAAAACACTTTGAACTACAAAACCGTTCACTTTACACCCCTTAATTGTCAAAACCAGATCAAATAATCCCCTTGAGCCAAAACTAGGTGGTTTTTCCCCTACGCGGCATCCACGCTGGCACTATTTCGCCTCGTCAGCACCTTCATGTGTGCTTCTTCTTCCTCCCATCCACTTGCTTCTTACTTCACCTCACCTCTTTCTCCTTCCACTCTTGGCGCCGCCTCTCCTTCTAACTCAGACGACGCTGCACCCGGCCGCCGGCGCCGCCATGCTCTTCCCCGGCTCCTGCCTCCAGCTGCTCCACACGACTCCACCCCACGCCTAGCTCTCTCTCTCTCTCTCTTGGCTCGTGCGTGGCCCAGTGCCACCTTGACCCAGTCCTGTGTCGCTCGCCTGTGCCCCACGGCGTTGCCACCAGTGGCTTGGCCTGGCTGCGCCCTCG
The DNA here is from genome assembly GCA_036346255.1 of Ampelocalamus luodianensis. NCBI lineage: Eukaryota > Viridiplantae > Streptophyta > Magnoliopsida > Poales > Poaceae > Ampelocalamus > Ampelocalamus luodianensis. The sequence goes on from CM070638.1 coordinate 2,090,844, forward strand.
GCTTCCCCGTGTGGTTCGGCCCCGGCAGCGACGGTCTCATCGCCGACAGCTTCACCTACTCATTCGTGCTCAACGCCGTCGTGGTGCTCATGCTGTCGGTCGAGGGCCGCAAGGCGCGCGGGCGGCCATGAATACCGGGTTCTGGTGGGACGCGTACACCATGAGCTCGATGATGGAGATGTACACGATGCTGGACCGTGTGGATGTCGCGCGGAAGTTGTTCGACGAAATGCCACAGAGGGCGCTGGTGCTGTGAAATGCCTCGACCTCATCCGCCAGTGGTGCAAGCACCTCGCCATCGCTGCCGCGCCAGCTGTAGGCAATCGGGGGAGGCCTACCGGTGCCCCGCGCACATGATATCGCTGCCACGGGAGGCCTCGCTTCTGCCATGTACACCATGGGTGCTGTGCTCTTTGTCATTTACTAGGCGCTTGTGGCCGCCATCCCGTGCCAGGACCGCGGCCTCCAGGTGCACTTGTCAGTGCCCAGGGGCTTCCCCTGGTCCGGTTCCATCACAACGCTCTACGAGCGCATCCTCGAGGAGTCCAAGAAGAAGGAGCGCAAGCACTCGTGTGGGCTGCTCAAGGAGATCCACTAGATCGAGTGATGTTCGCGGTAGCTGTCGGGACCCAAAATTACGATTTTGGAACCCTCTGTGTATACTGCACTAGTCCAGGATCACGCTAGTGCACATAGGGTCAACATAGGTAAATATCGATCCACACAAACGATAAATAAAGTAAACGATTAGTTTGAATAACAAATACGGATTTTGACCTTATGGTCGAGTTTACACTTATTAAGCCACGCAGGGCTAACAGAGAATAAAGCAGCAGCGGAACGGAAATAACTCCAGCGTAGATCCCATCAATTCACCACAGGCAACCAACTGGGATCCAGACCTTAACGATCAGCAACCTTCGACGAACTCCTCGAAAGCAGGCGTAGACTCCTCCTCTTCTGTAGGTTTGGGCGCAAGTTTTACAACAAGCGTGAGTACACAACCATACTTGCAAATCATACCACAGAATGCAATTTATAGATGCAGGCTTATTTCAAAGAAAAGGTTTCTGTGGTTCTTTTGCTTAAAAGCAACATTTGCAATTGAATACAAATAATAAATTAAAAGCATAATTCAAAACAAATAGACATTAATAATTTAACAGTTATTCCATAAAGACGTACACAAAGCTAAACAAATTATTTCACATAGCCATATGATTGAGATCACGCAGCTCCCATCCCAACATTTTATGAAAACTACCCCTCATGTGAAATCCCCGAGCATGTCCATGACCGCGAACGCGGCTATTCGAATAGATTAATTTAACACTCTGCAGAGGTTGTACACTTTACCCACACGATACAACTAGTGTAGCAAGCACTAATCATAACAAAACGGTTCAGAAACTTCATCTCAACATTGACACTCCCGATGTGCTTACAAACCGCTATGCCAACCCAAACGAAGCGCTTTGGCATAACACACACCGCTGGACAGGGACACGGCGAACCGCCCCGTGATGCGACTACCTTGTAGTACACACCTCCACCCATAGCCTAACCTACCACCTGAGTAATCAATGCCAAGAATCCATAACTTACTAAGTTAGGCCCGTCCCATACCAGGCATGTGGTCGTACAGTAAGGCTCAGTTCAATGGCGCACAAAGTTAAGACCTTAATTGACCAAGACAAGACTTCCATATTCTAACTAAATCACAAAGATTATCAATCCCATCACAAAGCCCACCATATCACACAACTTCCACCACTTGCCTCAGTCTAAATCCTTTACCACCCAGTTAGTTTTAGTGCAACACATGCCATCACGAAGTAATAACACATAGCACACAGTTTTACACGAAGTTCCATAGTCACTTAGTCACATTTAAATAATTGCAACTTTCCATGAGATGTGAGACTCGTAGCATGGCTAAGCAATTGTACTCGCATCTAACCAACCCACGTTGGTGCTATAATAATACCAACTAATAACCAATCTAGGGTGACAAGGAAATATGACATACAAGGCCAAAGTGTGGTAACAATTTGGATAATAACTATACCCAAAACATTTAAATAAATAATTAAAGTAGAATGCAATAATTTAACATAAAGTAATTTGGAAACTGGGTTCAAGATGATCAAAGGTATGACTTGCCTTGGAAAAGGTCTATGTACTGGTCTTGATCTTGGGGTGCTCCTTCTTCAACGAAATTCCCCGACGAATCAACGTCTACTCACAAACGAAACAAATAAACAACACAAATAAATAACAGAGGCAAAACAAGCTCCAAAAATTAAATAAAAATCTCAGATAAATAGAGCTTGAATTTAGATAAATTTAGAAATTTGAATGGACTCAATCGGAGTTAGGATGCAAAAGTTATGGCCTCTGGAAGTTTTAAATCTAAAAGAAACCCTAATTTGGATTTTCTGGAATTTCCGAATTATTTCTCTAAAGAAAAATCGGATTATAGCGCAATGCTGACGTCAGCAAGGAATTTCGGAAATAAAAAGAAATAAAAGAATTCACTAACATGTGGGACCCACATGTCAGTGAGATGGCTCACGGTGGACTGAGTCCACACCGGATTGGATCTGGGGTGGTGCGGTTAGGTGGCACGTTCGCGCACGTGGATGCTGACACAGCGATGACTCAGCGACACGCGGCGAAAAGGGATGACATGGCACCCAGGTGGCACCCGATGTGGACGGACACGTCAACAAGTGACGTCACTTTTCCGGGAAGCCTACTGGTTCCGATGACAACGACGCACGGCGGTGTCTCGTCGGCGGCGGGTGTGCTCAACAGCTGGAGCGGGTTATTGCGAACCTCTTGGTACCGGGCTTGGCTCGGAAGGACGTCTGAGGTCGTCGGAATTGACGTCGGAGCGGAGGGAGACGATCGGCTATTGTTGGGACTGCCCACCAGCGATGCTCCACGCCAATGAAGGGGTGCAAGAGGTTGATCTTGCGACGAGGAAGCCGGTGGTGTACTCCCCGGGGGCAAGGCATCACCGGCGGCGGGGAATTTTGAAGATTGATCTTCGGCTCTGGAAACCCTAAACTTCGAATTGCGCCGCACGAGAACTTTGGGTGGAGAACAGGATGGGGATTTGGGGTGAGGAGACCTGGGCGAAGCTCGGGTGCTATTTATAGGGGCTTGGGTGCCCGGGATAGGAACGAGTTCTGATTTTGTGAGATTTGGATGCGGGAAGATAGGGGATAGAGTTTGGCACGATTTCTAGAAGGGCTTCCAACGGAAAAACGCGTTGTCAGACGGAGGTCCGAGGGGCTTCAATGGCGGGCGGAGCCGACTCGTGCGCGGAGAAGAAACGAGTCGGAGACGACGACCTCGGCGGGCCCACCTGGCAGCGGGTGGAGGCGAGGCGCGTTCGGCGATTTGATCCGAGCGCCCAACCTTGATCGGACGGCGGGGACGGATGGGCTGGCGAGTCGCGCGGAGCTGGGCTGCAAGCGGGCTGCGCGCGCAGGAAGAAGGGATTGGGCCCGAGAGGATTTTATGAGATTTTAATAGCTTTTCCATTTTAGAAAATACCAGAAATTCAAATAAGCAATAGAAAATAGCAAATGAACTCAGGAAAATTCTAGAAAAATCTAGAAAATATATCTGAGCACAAGGAACCCAAATAAAATAGTTTTGGCTATTGTCCAAATTGGGATTATTCACATTAAATGTTTTTGATTGTAAAGCTCAATATTAAGCGTTTGAATTTAAATTCAAACAAATCCAAATGGTGACTTTTTCCCTACTAACTATTCAAAAGATTTTTAAACTCAGAAAATTGGGATGTTACAGTAGCTCATGGAGATCACTGATGCATCACAGTTCCCCTTGGCTGAGGATAAGGATGCAGAGGTACGGGAGGCCGCGCAGGAGCCGAAGTGGAGCCGGAGACGGCGACGGACCGGCGGTGCCGGCGACACCCGAGGGAGGAGGTGCCAGGGCTAGAGCTGGTGGAGAGTGGTGTCGTGGGGGATGGAGAGTGAATGTGGAGTGGAGCTAGTGGAGCCTAGCTAAAGAAGAAGGGCATCAGTATGCCACATCAGCGAAAGATGTACACGTGGATGCCACGTCAGATAAAATCAGGGTGGTTTAGGGCGAGGGGGTTATTTGATCTGGTTTTGACAATTGAGGGGTGTAAAGTGAACGGTTTTGTAGTTCAGGATGTTTTTTGGACTCGGTTCATAGTTCAGGGGGGTAAATTGGACTTATTCCTTTTGCCTTCGCTGTGTAAAGTTGCTTTTGCTGGCTTGTAAGCCAATCTTGTAATCAACTCTTTTGTCATTAATAAAGTTTGTGTTGATGTATGTTACCACTTGTGCTTACTGTGTGAGCTAGCCATTGACCGTTGGGACTAGTTCAGATCACAGAAGATTTAGGGCTTTTCCAAGTCCCATGACCTCCTCGAGCTTGGTCTCTCGACCTCCCTCAGGTCAGGTCGTGGCATTTGGGGAGGTCCTGGGTCTCAAGACCTCATCGGGTCAGGTCTCCAGACCTCCGAGTGGTTCTGTTTGACCTCCTAGGTGGTCCTGGAGGTCCTCTCGGGTGATCCTGCTGGACCTCTTTGGAGGTACTAGTGGACTTTTCGGGAGCTCCTGGAGGGTCTCTCGGGAGACCCCAGGTCGGGTCGCCATAGAGGCTGCAGTGTTCTCCAAGATTGACTTAAGATCAGGCTATCACCAATTGAAGATCTGACAAGAAGATATCCCAAAGACAGATTTATCTACTTGTTATGGATTCTATGAGTTCACTGTCATGTCCTTTGGATTAACCAATGCTCCTGCTTACTTTATGAACCTGATGAATAAAGTGTTCATGGAGTACTTGGATAAGTTTGTCATTGTCTTCATTGATGACATTCTAGTGTACTCTAAGAAAGAAGCACAGCATGAAGGGCACATTTTGTTGGTCCTAGATAAGCTCAGAGACCACCAACTCTATGCCAAATTCATTAAGTGTGACTTTTGGATGAAAGATGTCACCTTTTTGGGACATGTTATGTTAGCAGCAGGCGTAGCCGTCAATCCCAGTAAGGTCCAAGATGTGCTAAATTGGAAGTCACCCAAATCAGTGCCTCAGATCAGAAGTTTTCTTGGTATAGCAGGGTATTACCGTAGGTACATTGAAGGCTTTTCAAGACAAGCCAGACCTCTCACCTAGTTGCTCAAGAAGGAAAGCAAGTATGTTTGGACACCAGCCTGTGAGCAAAGTTTTCAAGAGTTGAAAAAGCGTTTGACCTCTGTCCCAGTGCTGATTTTGCCAGATATTCGAAAAGATTTTGAGGTCTTTTGATGCATCCCGACAGGGCCTTGGCTATGTTTTGATGCAAGAAGGAAGAGTGGTATCATACACATCCCGACAACTGAAGCTCATGAAGCCAACTACCCCACTCATGATTTGGAATTGGCTACTGTAGTGCATGTCTTAAAATTTTGGCACCATTACCTCATTGATAATCGCTATGAGGTCTTTACAGACCACAAAAGCTTGAAGTATATCTTCACTCAGTCTGACCTCAATCTTAGGCAGAGAAGATGGTTGGAGCTCATAAAGGACTATGATCTTAGAATCCACTACCACCTAGGCAAAGCAAATGTAGTAGCTAATGCCCTAAGTCGAAAGAGCTATTGCAACACTTTGTTGGTCCAGGAAAGTCAGCCCAAGTTGTATGAGGAGTTGAGACATTTAAAATTGAAAATTGCCCATCAAGGTTGTGTGCATGCTCTGGAAGTTGAGCCCACTATCCAGAAACAGATCCGAGAGAACCAAGCTAAAGATGATGACCTCCAAGAGATCAAAGAAAACTTGAAGAGAGGAAAGGCTCCTAGTTTTTCGAAAGATAAACAGGGAGCTCTTTGGTTCGGCAACCGCCTCTGTGTGTCGGATCATCAAGAACTAAAGCAGCTCATTCTTAAGGAAGCTCACGAATCTCCTTATTCCATTCATCCAAGGAGTACCAAGATGTATGAAGACCTCAAAGAGAAGTATTGGTGGGTCAGCATGAAGAAAGAAATAGCTGAGTTTGTGGAACGTTGTGATGTATGCCGAAGGGTCAAGGCCGAGCATCAAAGACCAGTAGGTCTGCTACAACCCCTACCCATTCCCGAGTGGAAGTAGGAGCAAGTAGGCATAGACTTCATCACTAGATTGCCTAGGACCCAATCAGGCAATGACTCCATTTGGGTAGTGATCGATCGTTTAAACAAAGCGGCACATTTCATCCCTATCAAGACCACTTACCCAAGTAGTAAGTTGGCAGAACTGTACATGATCCGAATTGTCTACCTGTATGGCGTACCCCAAAAGATAGTGTCCGACAGAGGTTCTCAGTTCACCTCCAGGTTTTGAAAGAGCTTGCATGAAACCTTGGGAACAAGACTCAATTTCAGTACATCTTATCATCCTCAAACAGATGGACAGACAGAGCATGTGAATCAAGTCCTTGAAGACATGCTCTGAGCCTGTGCAGTGGACTATGGAAAGAGTTGGGACAAGAACCTCCCCTATGCTAAGTTCTCCTATAACAACAACTACCAAGCCAACTTGAAGATGTCTCCATTTGAAGCCTTGTATGGAAGACAGTGTCGAACTCCACTCCTTTGAGATCAAGTTGGTGAGCGACAGTTCTTTGGACCTGAGTTGATCCAGGAAGCTGAGAATAAAGTAAAGCTCATAAGAGAACGTTTGAAAGTGGCTCAATCCCAACAAAAGAGCTATGCTGACAACCGTAGAAGGGAGTTATCTTTTGACTTGGGGGATTATGTGTATCTCAGGGAAACTCCACTCAGAGGAGTGAAAAGATTTCAAACCAAGGGAAAGCTTGCGCCAAAATTTGTCGGTCATTCAAAGTTTTGGAAAGGGAGGGTGAGGTTGCTTATTAGTTGGAACTGCCAGCAACCTTGTCGGTGGTACATGATGTCTTCCATGTATTTCAGTTAAAGAAGTGTCTACGGGTTCTTGATGAACAGACCTCCGTAGAGAGTGTAGATCTTCAAGAAGACCTCACCTATGTGGAGCGGTCAATCAAGATTTTGGACGTCGCAGAGTGTGTTACCCAAAGCGAAGTCATCCGATCATGCAAGGTGCAGTGGAGTCATCACTTCGAAGATAAAGCCACTTGGGAGCGTGAAGAAGACCTCAAGGCTGAGTATCCTCACCTCTTTGCTAGCCAAGTCTGAATCTCGGGGTCGAGATTCCCTTAAGGGGGTAGGTTTGTAACGCCCTAGTTCTTGGAGCCTTTTTGAAAATTTCAAAATAAAACGAACCATTTGATTTTATCAAAGTCTAAAAGCTTAATTTGCGATTTTAGAATGGTTTCCTATTGATTAACTCGAACTTCAACTAAAATTCCCTGTTGGTTTGTCGGGTTTGTGGGAGTGTTGAAGCTCTAGTGTTCTCTCCCCCTTCTGTGCTTGCTTTGTTTTCCCCTTTGGCCAACCCTCCTCTTTGGTTTAGACCTCCTCAGGTCTAGACCTCCTCTTTAGTTTAGATCTCCCTAGGTCTAGACTCCCTTGTGTTGGACCTCTTCGTTGGCTCAGGTTTGTGTTTTAAACGTCTTTTGATCTCATCTTAACCGTTGAGACCTCCTTTGATTTCATGTTGACCGTCAGGACCTCCTTTGGTTCCATCCTGACTATTAGGACCTCCTTGGATCTCCTTCCTTGGATCTCCTCCATTAGATCCTTTCCCCTTTGGATCTCATCCGTTGAAATTCCTCCTTGTTTGGACCTCCCCTTGAGTCCAGACCTCCTCTATCCTTTCGTGTGGTTCGATCCTGTGCGCACTTACCCCTCTTGAGGACCGTCGGATCTTGTTTGGATGGCCCGATCGAGAGGAGGCATTCGAATGGTCCGAACGTTCCCTAGTGTTGTGGTGCGTCCGATTGAGTTTGGGCGACCCGATGTAAGTGAGCATTCGTGCAGTCTGAATGTTCCTACCTCCTTGCGCCACCCGATCAAAATCGTATGACTCTGTTTCGCCGCGCCTTTTCCTTTCTCCTTTGGACCTCCTCCTCCTCTCGACCCTCTGGTCTTTTTTCAAAGACCACCCTCTTTGGTCAAGACCACCCTTTGTGGTCACGACCTCTGGTCTTTTGCAAAAATCACCCTCTTTGGTCAAGACCACCTTTTGTGGTCATGACCTCTGGTCTTTTTTGCAAAGATCACCCTAGTGGGGCAGGACCTCCTCTGACCTCTATGGGATCTCCTCAGGACCTCTGCAGGACCTCCCACCTAAGCTTTTACTGGTCACATCTGTCAGCCCGCTCACCTTCTCCTTCCTCCAACCGTATCACGGACGCCACAGAAGTCTTCGTGCATTTAATGCCAGTTGTGTCACATTAAATGTTGTCACTTCTGTAGCACCCGTTCCTGCTCTTGTCATCTCCTTTACCTGCTCCCATCTCCTCCTTCACCTACCCTTGAACACGTATGCCTTTGAAACTTCCAGCAGTCCTGGCTATATAAACTTGGGCAGCTCTCTATCTCTACCTTCTTCCTCATTTTCAGCTCTCTTGTTCTCCCAGCCAGCTCTTTGGACCTCCCTCCAAAGCTTCGGATCTCCTCCGACCACTTCCTTGGACCTCCCCTAAACCATCGGAGTTTTTCTATTGGTTTTAGTTGGCGTTTTCTTTGAAGTTCTTTTGGTTTCTGCTTGAGGTTTGTTTGAGTTGGTTTTGTTCTCTCGTATAGATTGCGATGACACCGAGGAGCCTGAGTTCTTTGAGGAAGAAGACACCCAAGCTTCGAGCAAGACAAGTCATACCCTTGATCATGTTGACACCCAGTAATTCACCTTATGTACTTTCTATTTCAAGCTAAGTATTGCATGCATACTTTACTTAGTATTTCAATACCAGCCTTTAAATTCATAATTAGACCTAACTCCTTCATATGGCCAATGTTGACATTAAAAACAAACTTGTTGTCGCCAGAGTAAAACCTGGTCAGTGCAATAGTATGGACTAGGACCCTTTTGAAAAGAAATGCTTAGTCATGCTTAGACCAAAATCTTGATTTGAGAAGTTTTACTGCCAAAGACTAATGTTTATCTCAAATGTTTTAACTGTGACATTGGGTTGTCGTGGAAAATCTGTTGTTGTTTTCAAAAGCAACAAATGGAAAAGGGGTGTGGACTTAGGCGAATTGGTTGTCTGGTGGGTGCATGTTTATGCACGGGCTCAACTGGGTAGGTTGAGACCCGAGGTTCTGTTGGTTGTCGCCCAAGTCAATTAGGGGCCGGCCTTCGAGCGTTCTTTTGCTATGCCCCATCGTGCAACCACAAGTCTTGTATGGGTAGAACCTGGCTGAATAATTTGTAATGTCTCAGCATGGTTGTCCCATTTCATTCAGTGGGTAGTCCTTCATGACCTTTTCTTTACATTCTCACCTGGTGCAAGAGGGGGCCTGAACCCTGCGGGTGGTTAGCCCAATGGGGGTGAAACCTTAGCGAGATGGTACTGTGGTGAGAAGGAGCATTGTAAAGGACTTGTGATAACCTTTTAGTTGCACACCTTCGGAAATGTGTGTGCGGACAGTAAAGATTGGTTATCTCTTTTGGGTAAAGCTATACACCTCTAGTTCTTCTTTGGCCTAGCTTGCTCCAGCTGACTCCCCTCCTAGCTCGGTCTCTAGCCTGGCTCCCTTGGTTCACCGCTGCCGACCGTGCCACTGCCGGCTCCTCTCATGGCGCCTTGCTCCACCGACCCCGCGTGTGTGCCAGCTCTACCCCAACGCCGCGCCTAGGATGCTGGTGCCGTGCTTCTTCCTGATCTTCGCGCAGTGGAAGTGCCCCAGCCCGGTGATGTTGCGGGCCATCGAGCACGACGACGGCGGCGAGCTGGGGCTTCGACTCCCTGTCTGGGGCCCGCGGATGAACCGCCGCAACCGGAGCCACCTCATTCCCATCATCACCCTGGCGTACCCGTGAATGAACTCGACCTACAACATCTCCCACGCCACCCTAGAGGTCATCACGGAGTAGGCTGTTGGCTCCGGAGCTCGGCGGCCACAGCGTAGGAAAGCTCGTGCATGCCTTTACACGATGAAGGTGGTGGACCGATGGGCCGTGGCCAAGCAGCATAAGCTGGAGTGCGCGGCATTCGAGAAGCGCATCCTCTGGCTGCTCGACCACCCCTTCCTCCCCACACTCTTCGCCGACCACCTCCTCCAGTTTAAGAGGTGGAGGCGTCGTCGGGGCACGACGGCGGATGCGCCCCCTCAATTTGTGGCGGAGCTGGTGTCCGCACGGCAAGGTTGGGGGAGGCGAGCGCGCGGCGGCGATGGCGAGGTGCTTGCGCCACTGATGGATGAGGTCGAGGCATTTCACAACACCAGCGCCCTCTGCGGCATTTCGTCGAACAACTTCCGCGCAACATCTGGAGGCGGAAGCCGTTGAAGAGCACGGTGGCGCCGGCCGAGTCGGGAGGAGAGGCGGCGTCAAGAGTGGAAGGAGCAAGAGGTGAGGTGAGGTAAGAAGAAAGTGGATGGGAGGAAGAAGAAGCACACATGAAGGTGCTGACATGAAGATGTTGACGAGGCGAAATAGTGCCAGCGTGGATGCCACGTGGACACCACGCCAACTAAAACCAAGGGGTTTAGGGAGAGGGGGTTATTTGATCTGGTTTTGACAATTGAGGGGTGTAAAGTGAACGGTTTTGTAGTTCAGGGTGTTTTTTGGACTCGGTCCATAGTTTAGGGGGTTAAATTGGACTTATTCCTCTTAATTAACTATACCAACTATTGATATGTCTCTGTGAGTCGGAGTGTGAAATGAAGTGAGGTGATCCTTTATCACCTCTGCTATTTGTTCTGACCGCTGACTTGCCTCAATCAATTTTAAATGTAGCAATGCAAAAAAGAATTATATAGTCACCATTGCCAATTCAAGCTTGTCCAGATTTTCTAGTAATACAATATGTGGATGATACTATAGATATCATGGGGATATACTCATAATCTTAGGATGATGATACAATTGGCAATGGTGTTGAGGGTTTGTCGAAACACTTGTTTTCAACAATTTTTAGATGTTGTCAGGCTTTATGACCACTGCAGTCCTACGACCACTGTAGCTCTATGACCACTGCAGTCCTACAACCACTATAGCTTCGACCATTATAGTACGCTGCTGCTTCGACCACTGCAGCTTCTACGACCACGACGCTTCGAGTCGAAGCTACGACCACGCTCATGTTGCGGCCCTTTGTGTTGGAAATATGTCCTAGAGACAATCATAGAGATGATTATGTTTCAATATGTTCATAACATTATATAATATGTTATCTTGTTCCTATAATAATATCGTTAATATTTATCATCAAGTATGTAACTTGATTGTGAAACTCTGTATTTCTACGATGATTATTCTTAAACATCCCCTAGTCAGAAACATATGAGAACACATATGAATAGACTAGCATATGTATTTGTTGATGACCACGTTTCACAGGTCATAGATATAAAGATATCAAACCAATAATATGGACACATGTTGGTTTGACCCACCTTGAGACACTGTTGAGATGGTTATGATTTCTTGTGTCATCAGTTGGTCTCAAGCAATGATGATGTATAATTCTTAGACCTGAGATCAGCATAGTTTTCTACATGTGTAATAGCACTCTTAGGGGTTGCGAAACGCTACTCGTAACTGGGTAGTCATAAAGATAGATTTCGGGTATACTATGAAACATGGAGAGTAATATGACTGGTTGGATATGGGATTTGCTCCTCATAATATAACAAGAGAGATGTCTCTGGGCCCCTCGTTGTTGTCGAATAAAGAAAGTGCATGACCATGCCACTAGTGATCGAAATGTTGACCACATTAAGTTATTCGACACTTGATCGAGAAAGTATTGAAAAGTCTATGGATGAAAAATTATCTCACCTAGAGTTCAACCAGATGTCGTGAGGCAAAGGGAGAATACACAAACAGGTCGTTCACTTCGACTAGATACAAACTGATCGTAGACTGGTCATACACAGTTACGAGCTGATCATATGGAGATACGAGCTGGTCATAGACTGATCAGAACTGGTCGTAGATTGGTCGTACACAGTTACGATATGGTCATATGAAGATACAAGCTGGTCGTAGACTGGTCGAAACTGGTCGTACACAGTTACGAGCAGGTCGTACGGAGATACGAGTTAGTCACAGACTGGTCATAAGGTGTTACAAACTAATCATAAGGAGTTGCAAACTGGTCGTAAGGAGTTACAGACTAGTCGTAACTACACATGAACTGGTCGTGACTGAATTTGAGTTAGTCGTGATTGATAAGGACCTGGTCATAGATCATATTGCACTAAGGTTCGTCTGATATATTCTATGTGTGTTCGAGAATCGTTATGTGCTGCTAGGTACCGCTAACGACTCGTGGTCGGAAAAAAGAGTTTCCGAGTCACGATCGATCACACATGAACCTATAGGGTCACATACGTAAAGGGCAAGGATTTGATTTGGATGTGATCCGAATTCTTATATGCCTCCTGTTCCTAATGTCCCTCAAGTTGGAGACCCGTTATGGATGCCTATAAATAGAGAGGCGATGGCATGGGGCTAAGCAAGCTTTGGAAGAACTCTCGAAACCCTAATAGCCACACCCTCCTCTTGCGCGTGGTGTCTCTGCCCCGTACGTGTGGATACCTTGGAGATGTTGTTGCGAAACATCAGCACTAGGACGATCCGCAACTCGCGGCAATCATCGAGCAGGAGAAGAAGACACGCGACAAGTACAACTACGTCTGCATCAACTCACTGCATCGACTCTACTTCCGCTACGAGTTGGCGCATCTAGTGGTAATCTCGTGATCTATTACTAGCGGAGGTTCCTTGGTTGCGTGGCAAAAATTTTGTTTTGTGCTCTCGTAGCTTTCCCGCGATCCTTCACTTTGCTCGTTGCAGATATTGGTGCCTCCGTCCGACCGCTTCTCACGGCTCAGTATGCACTCTGGCTCAAGCCTCCATACTTGTGCTGGCGATGACGAGGCCGGGGCTAGGTGGAGGAGGCCGGGGGTGACGAGGTCGTGGGAGGCCGGGGCGACGAAGTGGAGGAGGCTGGGGGCGACGAGGTCGTGGGAGGCTGGGGCGACGAAGTGGAGGAGGACGGGGGCGACGATGTCGGGGGAGCCCATGGGCTATGAGGTCGGGGGAGGGCGGGGCTAGGTGGAGGAGGCCGCAGGCGACGAGCTCGGGGAGGCCGGTGTGCAAGGTCAGGGCGAGACGACAAAACTTGGTTAGAGAAGAGATGGCAGAGGAGGAGATGGAGGTGTGAGATGTGAGGAGACTAGGTTAATATAAAGCGAGTTTCGGTAGCCCACCCATTTAGTCCAAATTTTCGTTTTCTTGCCCAACAAAACAAAAATATTAGAGACGGTTCGTGAATAGAACCGCCTGTAACACGTAACTATCACAGACGGTTCGTGAATAGAACCGTCTATGATAATTCACATATGGTTCTTAAGAAGAACTATCTGTGATGTCTGCGATTATCACAGGTGGTTCTATTCATGAACCGTCTGTGTTAGTTACGTATCACAGACGGTTCGGTTCCAAAGGAACCGTCTGTGATGAGATTGTTTTGTAGTAGCGTTGTAACTTTGTAACATTTTTTTGTTTTTTTATATATATCTAAATATACATAGGATCATTTCCTACTGTTTCTGTAAAAAAATGAAGTGAGGTGTGGTGCGTGCGACTGCCATGGACGCTGCTACATGTAACAGAGGATTTTAAAAAAAGAAACAGGGGAGTTACCTATTATATTAATAAAGAAGGTGGTACAAAACCGTTAAAGTAACCGGTTTAAGAGAGGACCTTAATTAAAAAAGGAAATTGCTCTAGATATTTGGCCCCTGCCAGAGACAATTAAGCTCGACCCTCCTCAATGACAGAAGAAATAATTAAGGGCTAATGACAGTGTGGACCTAATGCTCGGCTGCTTTCTTCGTGCGCTGTGCTACTGCTACCCAGTTGCAAATGGTTAAAAGAATAGGAAAGAAATATTCGTATGGGCTCGTATGCTTTGTGCAACTTGCTCACGTTTCATTTAGCTAAAGAAGGTACCCATATTAACTTAGGAAAAAGAAGCCACCGAGTCAGTCAAGGCCCCTTAAAGTAAGCGATTCAAGTTCTCAATTATATATTCATGGATCGCACTACTTTTATTGTAGTATGTATCCTTTGTAGATAAGCATGCATATATAAGATAAGTTTTGTTAACAAATACCAGTTCTCTCGCTGATAGAATTATAAGGCATTGTAGTGCTAGTATTTTTTTAGTAGCAGACATTTCAGAGGCTTGCGCACACTCTCGAGCTCAGCATCTAAGGAACATAATCTTGCCTTGCTTCCTCGAGGAGCTTTAGGCTCTGTTTGGAACGCTTCAACGCGGAAATTTTACAAGAATTTCGCAAAAACTATGTAAAAAATAGTTTAATTCATACAGGTTTCAGGAAATATTCCCGCATTCCAAACTGGACCTTGGATTCATCGGTGATCAACACGCCAAGCTTCTGAATCAAGCAAGATCACATGGCGCCCGGTGATGCGCTCACTAGTCACTACTGCCCCTCCATTGCCTTAAATTCTTTTCCTGTGCTCTCAAGTTGGCAGCGTGCGGCTCTCTTTGGAGTGCATTTTGAGGTCAGTCAAGCGAACCAAGCACTTGGAACGAAGGAGGCCACTGTCCCATTTGATAATTATCTTCCTAGACACACTGAAAGTCTGAAAGCGACGACGACGACTTGGAAGCCTTCCGGACACAAAACAAACGGAAAAGAAGCAGCGATGACGACTTGGAAGTCGATCTTTGGTTGCTCGTCAGGCTCCACCACGTCCGACATCTTCAGGAACGCGTGCTTTGAGCAGCTTGTACTTGTCAGCGAGCAAGTCACTAGACCGCAGTGAGTCGTTGCTTCTGGAAAACAACCGGCACGTGTGAAATGCTGAGGTGGAATGTTGTGATCAGCACTGTGACGTACATAAAGGAATTTTTTTGTTTGGCCCTGTGGTGCCACCTGAATTGCAAGACTGCTACTCTTGGCCCGAAAATTTCAAATTTGACCATCTCCCGAGCGCGAAATGACCGAAGGTTGACACGTGTTGCTTTCCGCGCTCAGAGGGCGCAGAAACCTGCCGGCCAACGCGGTATTTCAATCGGCGTGGAAACAAGCACGACGCCGCGAAAGGTGGTGGACCCAGGCTCGGAAGGTTGCCGCGAACTGGCCGGTTGCTTCCGGCGGCAGAGGAGCGCGGGAAATGCTCATTTCTTTACATGCATTGCATCTTTGTCTGCATTAAATAGTGCAAAGAAATGCCGCCTCATTCAATGATGATTATAGGTTACGAACAAAACAAAACACCCGCCTCCTGCGCTCGATGTTGTTTTTCCTGCCGTTTCCGCGCTCCAGTAACCTTCCGCGGCACTGTGTTCTGCCACGTTGGTCATTAGGTTTCCGCGCCCTCTGAGCGCGGAAAGCGACACTTATCGACCTCCGGTCATTTCGTATTCGGGAGAGAGCTAAATTTGAAATTTTCGGACCAAGGGAGTTAGTCTTGTAATTCAGATGGTACCACGGGGCCAAATGAAGAAAAAAATCGTATATAAAGGCGGAAAGCATATCAGCAGATTTTTTCTGAAAAACAGTCGGCGCACGTACATAGATAGTTACCACTACACACGCAACACAGTGGTAGAAGAGTTAGTGTAACCTGGTTCAACATCGCGTGTGTCAATGTAACGAAAGTAGTCGATCGTCCAATGTCTTTGATCATCGATCGTCTTCTCCAATGGCCTCCTGTGTTCCCTACATACTTCGTGGTTCATACTCGATCATCGCAGCAGCTATCAACACCTCTATAGTATCCACACGTCTAGGAGTGGAACGTCGTGCACCGATGTGCTACCACTAGCACGGCAAGGAGAGGTACCGACTAGGGTTTCAGTTGGTGGCACAACCTTATCCCAAAAGCCCTCACGTCTTGTAACACCCTGGCTATTCGGAAACCAAAATGTTACCTAAAGACCTAACGTAATATCATACGGTGGAATAACTTCGACAATAATTCATCAACTAAGCTAAACAGATCAATATCAGTTGGAACATAAACAGGAATGTAATAATGGATCTACTAAGATAAACCTATCAACGAATGATCAATGAACAACGAAGGATCAATGGACATAAACAATTATTTAAACAAACTCGTCGAAAGGAAGTTACCCTCCATGTCTAAGTTTATTTATTACAATCCAACAATTAACGAATGAAAGACAATAACAATTCTTTTGTTGAATCTCGTGTAGAGTGAAATATATTTGAGTAGTGCGTGTCTACTCCCTCCCAAGAGAAACTTCATCAACGGTCACCTAAAAACAAATAAACAAAGCAAGAGTGAGTCTAAGACTCAGCAAGTACATTGACTATAAGAACAGACCTCCAATATGAATAAGATCACCTCTTCACAGTTTCTGAACATACAACACATGAATATTTATGAATGCATGAGATGAATGGAAATAATCGAAGGAAGGACTGCACACGGGCTTATACCGGTATAGCTAGTGACACACCCGTCGGTGTGCACTTAAGCCAGCATTTAACCAAAATACAGGGATCCCAATACCGCATGAAGAACGTTTCATACGGGTGTCCAAAAACTACCCACATTGGACTAGTGGGTCTTACGTACCCATACTGGAATTGATGGGTCTTATAATCCACTCCCGTGGAAGGCACATGAAACAGAATGCATGAATTGAAGTATGAATTATGAAAGACATCATATATATACTCATGGATATAACACATAAGATAATGACATACACTTTGAATATTCTCGTGGATATTAGAAAAACACAATACAGTCATCAAGCATGCATCATACACCAAACATATGAACATCGAAGTACTTGCCTTCCGCGATGCGACGCGTTAGCAGGCAACGATGATGCTCCCAAACTCATAGCCTCGCTGCCTAAACAATTAAGTAATTGAAATAAGAACACATTGCACACGACACTTCTCAACACCGTTCTACAACGCTTTCCCAGTGACTCAAGATTCAACTAGAAACTCTAATCTGAAAATTGACTATTCATGCACAAACCGAAACTGGACAGCAGTACGGTAATAATCATATCTATTGATCTGCAACTCGGAATGAGGTGAGACCAGTTTCTATGGATTATTAACTAACATATCTATAATACTCTAGTTGACAACGTAACCCAATTCGGCCAATTTAATTTGCTAATTGTTAGATGAAATTACAGAACAGAAACTTCCTAGATGAAAAAGACAGCAGCACTAAAAAGATCATAACTTTTATTTTACAACTCCGATTAGAGTGTTCTTTAACAATATTGAAAGGTTATAAAATTACCTATAATAACCTAGTTAGCATGACATTCATATTTTTCCTTTAACAAAAAGTGGCACACGGGTCAAAACTAATGATAGAAACTGACATACAATCTGGACAGTCACATTGAAATGTCAATAACTTTTGTTCTACAAATCCAAATAGGGCATTCTTTATCAATCCTGAAAGTTAATGAGATCACGTACAAAAGTCGTTATGGGCAAGACTTCTGAATCATCTTCTATCTAGGTCATTGTTTAACAATTACAATGACTGCTAATTCTCGTCAGACTTTCGGGACAGCAGTAAAGAATTGATCATAACTTTTGAACCGTAACTCGGAATTAAGTGTTCTTGGCGGTCACCGAAAGCTAAGAACATTATATAAATATCTCTAGGAGATGGAAACCTCCAATTCGGCCTCTAAGAACCCGAAACTGACCACGCAAACCACTGGACAGAATTGAATCTACAACAGGACGAACTCGATCCAATCAAACTAATCCAATTTCACATCTAAACATCATCAAAATAGCGGGGAAACGAATTGATACCCTTGGAGATGCGTGTTACGCTGATCAAACCCCACGAGGACAACCTCTCCTCTTCTCCTTCTTCCTTCCTCTTCCTTATGGCCGGCCAATTTGCAGGGGAAACACCGGAGATGGTAGCGACGGCCAAGGGTGTGACTCATCAGAGTAGCCTGGTGCTTTAGCAGGGGCAGCAACTGAGCAGACGGAAATACTATAGCAGACTAGGGTTTGTGGCTTGATCCCCCCCCCCTTCCTTGCCTTCAAGTGGGCTACCATCCTTCCATGGGCCATGAGCCTCTAAGGTCGGCTCTTTCCTCTGCGACTGTGGGTTGGCGGCCCAAAACTCTCTAAAAAAAATCTGAATTTTGAACTTATTTTCATCTCTAAACTTTGTTGCATTCGATATTGAATAAATTTCCCTCTTCCGAATAATATTCTCTCTAATTGGAATTTGAGGTATTACACGTCTCCCCTTATAAAGAGTCCCTAACAGATTCATACGTTATAAAACTATTAGGACTTTTAACCACGTACCGATTATAGTCCGATTTTAGCCTCTAACAGATTTAATTCGAACTAGTTTATCCCAACTCGTTAAATATGTGACCTATAGGTTCATGCGTAATCGACCGTGACCCAGAAACTCCACACCCGGCCCATTTGGAAATTAGGCCTGCCACTGCGCTGCAACGCAGGGCCGGTAACAATTCCTCGCAAAGGGTCAACTGTCGAGTGCACTTCCCATCCATGCCCAGAAATACTAGATGAAATGCCATGTCCTTAGCAGAACCATCGTGCCTATTTCAAGTATTCCCTCGTCCATGTGCATGATAATCAGCTGATTTACCAGGCTCTCCACCTTCGCTAAATTCGGTAACTTGCCCTTCTGATCGGCCAACAGTAATTACACCATTATCAGGCCCATTTGGTGGATTATTAGGCACAAAATTGCGACTTTCAGAAACAGAATTAAGCTTGTCAACGAAAGGAGCGATATCACTGATGACAGCGCTGAGAAATCAATCATAGCTTGCTACAATGACCGAGACTCACCTAGCTTTTTTCTTATTATTATTTTGAAGATGGCTTTTAATTGTTTTTGGCTCTCGATGCTAGCACGCATCCATCCATCCCTTTTCAGTTCGAGCCAAGAGATGACACATCAAGCAATATTTATTATCTCTAAGTACTACTCTCCTGTTCACAAAAACAAATCGTTTTGGATATCGACACGGTCTCTAAAATACAACTTTAATCACTAATTACTATTGTAATATATTTGTAAAATCCAATAAAATTATAATATTACGAAAGTATTTTTCAAGACGAATCTACGCAAATGATTTTCATGTATCCAATCTAAGTATTTAGAAAGACATCGATAACCAAAGTTTTCAAATTTTGACTGCACGTATTAATTCCAAAACGACTTGTTTTTTTACTGGAGGGAGTATATTCAATGCATGCATGTAGGAAATACAAAATAAAGTTGAATATTTATTAGGGGTATAGAAAAAACAACACATTTATTTTGTATTGGAATATGAAATCCGTCGTATATTTATGGACAAAGACCATTCAAAAATTAAGCCTTGTAATTTTGGACGCGGAGTACATGCCAACGCTTTGCGTCAAGCCGTT
This sequence comes from Ampelocalamus luodianensis, assembly GCA_036346255.1. Taxonomy (NCBI): domain Eukaryota; kingdom Viridiplantae; phylum Streptophyta; class Magnoliopsida; order Poales; family Poaceae; genus Ampelocalamus; species Ampelocalamus luodianensis. Next base: position 2,110,418 of record CM070638.1, read on the forward strand.
CACAACGTGATGGATACACCATCGGTATATGTCATGATGCCACGCAGTATTCTCTAGCTTCAATAAAGCTTTGGCACCATCGATGATACTATGCATGCAGTGCTTAATTTTAGTGCTACTAGCTAGTATCTAATATTTTAGCTGGGGCTTAGGTGCTCACAATAAATAAGACTTGTGAGATGCAAGTCTTCCAGCGAAGGAGAAGGTTTTAAAAGTTCAAATGGGCATGAAGTGGCTAGTTGTTAGCAATACGCCAATACCAAGTGTAGCTAGTTTGGGGAAAAAAAAGCAAGAAGGAAAGAAAGAAAGCACTACAGAGGAGATAGTGGGCTAAACGGCCCAAGCTTTGGTCTGCACCTAAACCAACAGACTTCATTTGTCTAGGCTAAACCGGGTACTCCCAAGCTCACCACCGCCAAACAGGGCGGCCCAAAGCAAGCATGTACAGTACAAATTATTTGAATGTATGTTCCCAAACGAGTGAACGAGCACATATTTTTTTTTAATGGAAAGAGTACGGTAAAATAAATTGTATTAATATATAAAGAAAGTTACAAAAAAATTAATAAAAGGATTAAGATAGATTATACAACCATTCTTCTATAGCAAGAAAGTAACTCTTCTTTGCCGGATGGATAACCATGACAAACTCATGTTTAAACTTTCTTTTACATTCATCTATTGAAGGATCCATTGATTGAAAAACCTTCCTATTCCTTGTGATCCGAAGGATTCATAAAGAAATATCAGGCCTCCCGTGTCGCTCTCCTGGGCGACACCGGGGGCGATACAGCAATAACTTGAGCCCGCCCCTCCTCCCTTCCTCTCTCGCCGCGCCGCGATCGCATGCGCAGCGCGGCAGCGCAGTGACCCGGCGATCGCCACTGAACGGTCGCGGGCGGACGGCTTGGATCTGGAGCGAGGTTGGGGACCGGCGGCGGCGCGAGGCCCCCCAGAGTGGCGGCTTTAGGCTGCTCCGAGCGTGGGTCTAGCGGCCTCTCTGACGGTGCCACAAAGCTTCTCGCGCGGGCGGTGTGGATCTAGAGTGGGGGCCGGCTTGCAGCGTGGCCGGAGTACCTCACCCCCCCCCCCCACCTCGGTGTGGCGGCACGGCGAGGGTCTGGCGGCCTCTCTGGCGGCGTCGCGAGGCTCCTCGTGCGTGCAGCGTGGATCTGGAGCAGGGGCCGACTCGCAGCGTGGTCGGAGCACCTCACCCCCCACCCCCACACCTCGGAGTGGCGGTGCGGTGAGGGTCAGGCAGCCTCTTCGACAGATTTGCAAGTCCTGAGCTCCATCAGGGTGGCGCAGCACAACCTCCCTGGCTGCCTTCCCGTGCCTCCTCCACCGGCTCTGCGCCCCTTCGCTGTCAAGCTCCAAAGGCATTGAGCGTGGCCCCGCCGAGGATGGCGTTGTACTGGTAGGGCATTTGAACCACATCGAACGTGACTATCTCTGTTCGAGATGTGAAGTCTTCGCTGAACGTGATGGCCAAGTTGATCTGGTCTAGAGCTGTCACGGGCCTTCCCCAGAAGCCTATGAGGGGTATGCCCGGGGGTGACAAGCGGTCCCGGGGAATCATCATTTTGTCGGCGTCGCGAACGTGAGGTCCGCCGAGCTCCCCATCGATGAGGACGCTTTGACGTCGAAATTTGCAATGTCGGCGGAGATGACGAGTGGGTCCTGGTGTGGGAACACACCCGGGCATCCTCGGGCCGAAAGAGATTGGTATTTTGGCGTAGCGAGGTGGGTGGATAGGGGTATGTTGCGAGGTGGAGAATCTGTTTGGCGACGCTGGCGCCGTTGTCTTTGAGGACATGCCGAGCGGGATCCTCCGTGATCATGTTTATGATTCGTTGATGGTGGTCCCCGCCTCCTCTATGCGGGTCTTGGTTGTGGGGCGGCGCTTGGTTGCGGTGCCTCCCCGTCATCCCGCCGTCCCGTTGGCGACCTTGGTTTGGCCCATGTAGTCTGACATGGCCGCAATGGTGCGGCACTCGCTCGTTGTGTGCGATCCTTCGCCGTGGAAGTCACAAGATAGCGGTGGCCGCCCAGCGTCAATCACGGCGACTGGGTGTCGATCGTCGTGGCGTCTGCGCCCTCGCCACGGCGGCGCCTCGGCTGTCGCGCTCTCACCATCGGGGGGTGGGTCGTTGTCTACGTGGTAGATGTCTCGTCCCTTTTGCCTGTAGTTGTTGGCGCGTGGCTTTGCTAGTGCCCCTGCCACGATGGTTGCGACCGCACCAGGGGTGTGTGCTGGTGTAGTGAGGGTCGGCGCCCTCCGAGTGCTATCTTCCTCCGCCCGGGCGTATTCTTTGATTTTGTCGAAGAGTTCTATCACTATGTAAATGGGCTTGCGGGCCAGTCTTTCCGATAGGGGGCCCTTCTGGAGCCCGCACGTGTACATGTTATGATGGTTGTTTCGTTGACACCCTTGACCTGGCACTTTACCTCCGCGATTTTTTTGAAAAAACTGTGAAGGGTTTCACCGGGGGCCTACTTTACTGCGAACAGGTGCCCCGCGTCCTTTGGCTCTGTGTAGTTTCCCTAGAAATTGATGCGAACGAGGTCCCGCAACTGTTCCCATGCGTATATGGACCGGGGAGGGATGCTGAATAACCACGTCAGTGCCACGCCCTTGAGGGCGAGGGTGATGCTTTTCTCCTTTGTAGTATCGTCTCCTCCCACCACCTCAACGGCAGTTTCGTATACCCTGAGGAACTCCGAAGGGTCTGTGTGCCCCTCAAAGGGCGCGACCTCCAGCATCTTGAAGGCTGGTGGCCAGCAGGTTGTCTCCAACTCGACGCTCAACAGGGAGTTAGGGTCCTCCCGCGCGGGACCGGCCGAAGGGCGGCGGCGGCCGGTCGGGGGGCGCGGGCTGAAGTCGAAGCGGCCCCACTTTGGGGCCGGGAAGGCGGGACAGACCGCGAGCCGCGCCCAGTGGACGTCGGAGGTCCGCCACCTCCCGACGGAGGTCTGCCAGCTCTTGCTGGAGGGCTTCGTACGATTCTTGGTTTGCGCCCATTGCACCCTGCGTGGAGTTGTTCACCTCCTCTTTTGCAGCCCCGGTGAGGGGCGCTGCTGCTGAGGAGGCTCTGCTTCGCTTGGCTCTCGGGGTGCTCGGTGCCGCGGCCGCTGCGACCGCTTCGGCTGTCGAGACCTTAGGTTTGGCCCTCTTTTGGGGGACCATGCTAGTGCCTCAGCTGGGCTTTGTAGCTTTCTTGCCGATCCCCATGGACGGCGCCAACTGTCGTAGTAAAAAAGACTAAACAGTAGAAGAGAGGGGCCCCTGGTGCCACCTAGGGTGCCCGAAGGGTCCTCGAAGAGGGGACTAGTTGCCATGAAGTAAACAAGTATTTATCAGAAAAATAAATGTCCCCTACTACATGGGGGGAGATGGCTATTTATAGCCTCTCTACTGGGTACATGAGATTACAAGCCTACCCTCTACAGGGTCCTATGCTGGTAGGGGTTGCAGGGACTTTTTCTACCCCTAGGCGTAGCTTTTGGCTCATGGTGGACCCTCTTGGTCCTGGTCCACCCAACCGGTGCGATCGGCTCAGCGGTACTGTAGTCCTTCGGGGAGGGGGTATGAGGCCCCCCTGCCCGAATGGCTTTAGGCCTTCCTGGAGGTTGGGAAGCTCCGGGCGTCCTTGGCCCCTCTGGGCCCCTTCGGGCTTCAGACCCCTCCGGCGATGCCCGACGGGGTGGGTGCACTTTGTGTTCGCCTGGTCGTGGGGGCCGGTGGGCTGCCACGACGACAATAGCAATTCCCTAAAATTAATTACACAAAGGGAATAAAATATAGATCAGTACGTTACTACACATTCGCTTAAACTTTTTTCCTTTTTTCTATTTTGTTTCTCTGATCCAAACACACACATATAGATGTAAATTACATGCGAGACCATGTGTCTGGGCACTATGATCTAAAATTGGAATTCCCTCTATGTATCGTGCACGAAAACATTTAAAAAAATTTGGACGTTGAGTTTACATCAGATACTCCTCCCTTGGCGACCCCGACTACTCCACCGTCTAATCCCTTAAATCCCTTTTCAAAGAGGACGACTCCACAGAAACGGAGAAGGATGTATACTGCATATTTTTTGTAGGTTCAGATTGCAATGGTGTGCATTAATCGGATATAATATAACAGTTGTTACAGTTGTATAATTAAGAAATAAATTTATATTTTCCATAGGCATTAAAATTGTATAACAAATACAATGTGTTGCAACTCTAGCCGCACAAATTGTGTGGGCAATTTCGCTAGTTTCTTGTTTACTTTGCTCTGTCTCATCCAAATTCCCTAATCCTTCTGAAATTCTACCGGATTGGATCGTAATTACATTGGATCCTATCAACATGGATGATTAATCTATGGCCTGTGCGCCGTCATACTCCTACTGGATCACGGTAGCCTACGTCGGCGTCAGCGCGTCAACTGTACCTGGATGGAGCCTGTGCAGCGACCGCAACGACGATGGCGGCTGCTCCGCCATGAGACATAGAACTCCGAGCTGGCTTCTCCTCGAAAAACCTCTATTTTTTTATACTGTTTGATTAAAAAAACAAAAGCGTTACAAATGACCGGTGGATCACCACGGGCTACACTACCACCTTAGACCATACTAGCCCATGTTGTGTAATTAATAGAATCGATGTGGCAAGTTGCAATACCGGAATTTTATCACAATCTCACCAGAATTTTGTAGCAATAATGGCGCAGTTTGGTTCTAATCCCATGGATGCTAGACCAAAATTTGGTAACTTTGACCAATGTTGGCATCCATTTGGTTCACTACCAATTTGACACCAAAATAATTTTGGTAAGACTCCTTTTCTATTGGCTCCTTAGTTGGATTGTTGCCAAAATTTAGGCCAAAACATCGGCCAAGAATTTGATAACAAAAATTTGGCACACATTGGTAAGGTTCACATATGTCATTAACCAAACAACCTAAATATAATTCCCACATAAATCCTACGAAATTCCCTCGATCCGAACGAAACCACATACTATAGTAGGCATATTTGAGGAAATAAAAGTCTAGCAAGCTCACATCTCATAAAGTGGCAGTACATGATATTACAAGCTACTTAATAAATCTCACACTAAAGGAAATTAAATGACATATTACAAGCATATATAATTAGTACAATCAACTCGACGTCAATAAGGATGGACGGTTGTAGAAAAACCGAAGATTATTACTCCTATAAAGTAGCATCTGAAGCAAAATCAGGAGATATCGTTGACCATGCTTGCATTGCTTCATCTACGTGCCCTAGCCCATAATTTCAGCCTCACGGGCTCTTAATTTCACTAGCTTAAGTTGCTCCACCACTTGTGCCATAGTTGGTCTATCATCAACATCTTCTTTGAGACACTGGATTGCGATTTCGCTAAACCTGTCGAGGCACTCCATGTAATGAGGCTGAGAGGCAAACAAGATCTCTTGGTCATACATCTCCCTTCTTGTACCCTCGTGCTTGTAAGCCTTAACAAAGTTTATCGAAAGGCTGTTGTTCTCATTGTACTTGGCCTTCTTCCGAGTGATGAGCTCCAAGAGCACAACTCCAAAGCTGTAGACATCGCTTTTCTCTGTGAAATGACCTGTTTTAATGTATGTGGGGTCTATGTAATTCATATCCCCCATCACGGACCACTTGGCATACCTAATTATTAACTCGTGCTTAGATGACCCAAAGTCGGAGACCTTTGGTTGGAAGCTGTCATCAAGGAGAATGTTGCCGGATTTGACATCACCATGAAGAATCTTTTGACTAGCATGTGAGTGCATATAGGTGAGAGCTTCTGCAGAGCCAATGGCGATGTCCAAGCGCGCCGGCAGTGAGAGAATATGCTTTTCGGGTCCATGAAGCACACGGTCAAGGCTTCCTTTGGGGATGAACTCGAAGACCAACCTGGGAACGTTTGTCTCCAGGCAACAACCGACGAGCCGGACCAGATTCGTGTGGCTGATTCGAAGTTGGATCTTGATCTCGTTCGCGAAATCTTCCTTGCGGCGTCGTTGCTCACCTTTTGCGATGGAGCGTTTCACGGCAACTCGTTGGTTGTCGTCAATAATGGTTCCCATGAAGACCTCGCCGAAGGCACCATTTCCAATGATGGTGCTATAGTTATTTGTGATTTTGTCCAGCTGCTCTTCTGTGAAGATCTTGATGTTCATGCTCTTCAGTAAGTCACCGCCATTTTTGTCAAAAAAACGCCTCTGCTTTCGTATCTTATGTTCCCTGCGAATAAAATATAATAGGACTCCCAAGAGAATAATGGCACAGAATATTGCTGCGAAACACAAATAGCGTAGATGATATCAGTTGCGATGTCGTTCATTACATTTGTATGCATGTCATGTTGCTTGCGTTGATTCGACTAAAGACCACAAGTATATAATTTACTATATATGAGTACAAGCGAAACAGACAGCTACTAGTATTTATAATAAGGATGCTCACCTACTGTCGCAACTGCAGTCGTGGAAAGTATGGGCCGACATCCCTCGGCACTTTTACCGTCCCCTTTTTGTCCAAACTTGCATTTGCACTCATAACCACCCGGTGTATCATGGCATGTGCTACCGCTTTGGCAATCATTTTGCTTTTCACACTCATTAATATCTGTATAATAATTAACATTCAAATATTTAATATAAGGGGAAAATAATGAAAAGTCGCTACTTTTGTGTCTTACTCCATATATGCAAGCTACTTTACTTTATGGACACCCTATAGAATGTTTTAGGGAGGTGGGGGTTGGATTTCCCCTAGTTTAACTACATGCATGCATGCATGTATTCTCAAACAAGTGTTTGGTTGCAGAGAGAATAATGGAGCCATCCCTTAGTTTCTATTATCACCAGGAATTAATGGTATTGCGATGGACCAACTCATGGCAACGTCGAACCAAAAGAGTGTGCTTAATTAGGGTCAGATGATCTAGACTGTCCCATTCCCTAAACCAAACACTTGTTAATTAATGGTGCCAAAGAATACAAACTAGTTAACAGACAAACTAACTTTTGCATCCGCCGGTGACGTAAGGATTGCCCAAGTATCCCTTGGAACATTTGCAGAGATACCCCCGTCTTTCTTTGGCGTTGGTACAGTAGCTGTCGGAGCTGACACAGGCGGCAGCTGTTGGCGGGCATGTCCCATTACTCGTGATGGCCCAGTCAAGCACTAGCGGAATACTTCTATCTCCAACTCGTTTGTAGAAGGCCCTATCACCATTGAGATCTTTCCGGCTAAATTTGTACCTAAAACATAAATAAATTCCAGTGTTGCTCCCTCATGTAGGAGAAAAAAAAAATCTCGATAACTTCTTGTTATGGTCATCGCAAAAAAAAAAAAAAAAGCTATCAATGACAAATCTACTCATATCATTTTCCTGCGAGCTAGAAGAATCTAAATATTAAGGAAAGCATTATTAATCGCTCAAATTAGATGCAAAATTCATCGATTTATTTGCTAATATATATATACTTTTCTTTCAAAAGGGAGTGGAATAAAGCTGTTTCAAAAAAAAAGATGGGAGTGGAAAGGAGGCACGATGCATGGATCGAACTCCCTCTTTGTCATAGTGTATGTATTGATGGAATTAGTCTTGTTGATAGTTTTATGTTTTTATAGTCTATATAACCGGCCTTTATAAGGGAAAATAATCCTATAGGATCTGGTCCACAATTCCATCAGTGTAGACCTATTCCACTGCGTGACACGTGTGTTTTCACGAATCTCAAAGCATGACATGCTAGTCTTCAGTATTTAATTCGTGAAAATTTACATCAATGATTTATTGAGCTGTGCGCTTTGAGATTCGTGAAAAGACATATATTATATGGTGGAATGGGTCTACACTAATGGAATTGTGGACCAGGTCCTATAAGATTATTTTCCCTTTATAAGGGGCTAGCGAAGTCACGTAAATCGATTGAGTTGAGAAGCAATAGAAAAGGAAGGAAGAAAACGCTGCTTGCAGCACCAAAACACAATCCTATGGTTTCCTCTGTTCGGCGAGTTCTAGCGATTCAGTTTCTTGTTTTTTTTTTGGCTTCGGTGATACTCTTCAACACAGAGGAGCCAGGCGGGGCGCTACTTTTATCAGACGGGTGCTTCACGTACGAAGCTTTGTCTGAGCAGCGAGTCTCACGGAGAAAAGCTTTGTCTGAGCAGTGACAGAACAAAAGACAAGAAAGGAAATTCCAACATGTATGTACGTACCAGCCTTTCTCGGCCACGAAGGCGTAGCTGCAGGGGCTGTACCTCCACGCAGCGTTGTTGAAGATGGTGTTGTTGACGTCGTTACCCCAGTCGACCCATATTCTGCTAAGGTTGCTCATGATGGGCGCCTGGCAGCAACCGAGCCCCGTGCACTTGTCACCGTCTTTGGCAGCACCTTCCACGCTCTCGCATGTCGTGAGGCAGCCGGTCAAGTAGCTCAAGTCACTGCCATTAAGAAGCGCCAAGGTGTTGCACCCGATGGCAGTGAACTCGTTCCTCTCCGACGAGATCAGGTACGGCGAGTGGAGGATGAACCCCCAAGCGATTCCGGACTCGGTGGTGTTGGACGAGTTGTAGCACATGTACGACACGGGAGTGAAGACGCGTATCTCGCCGGTCTCCAACGACATATTGATGACCTGAATGTTGCCTTTGCCTAGGTACAGTCTCGGAGGGTTAAAGCTATGGTTGCAAGTGAGGGTGAAGTTCGGCCAGGCACAGTCCTTGCCGATGCCGAATGGGTAGGGAATGTGTATGTTGCCGCACGTGCTAGGGCAGCCTGGGGGTGGAGCCGGCATTGGTGACAGCGCCACGTCAGAGACTGGGGCGGCCGCCGGCGTCGGCACCGGCTGGAAAAGTAGCAGGACGAGAGTAAGGAGAAACCACAGCACTTGTGGCATGGCTACTAGGACGTATTTCATGTTTGTGAAGGAGCAGCTACTAGTTAACACTGCCTGGTCTCGGCATCGGTTATATAGGCGGGTCTTTAGAAGATTATAGATCAATTAGTAGATAAGAGAGAGAACTTGAATACGTCAGCTTGCATGCAAGGCTGGCTGGTTCGATTGTGGGCATGGAACTGATATACGCACATACAAACAAGGGTTGGCCCACATCACGTCGATGGAGTTATCCATCCTGGGTACAGGCGCCGTCTCATCCTACTCCCGTCAGGTATTTTTTTGCCGGCGCCAGGGGTACGTACATATCTGTACGTCAGGAAGCTAATTATCATGAGGTCTTAAAAAAAGGAATACACTAGAAATTATAAGAAAATGCCCTCTAGTCTTTAATTTGGTGGACTCTAATTTTAAAGGCTTTAATTTGATAATTGGTTCAGTCCCCTCATTCATACCCCTGGAGCGCGATTGAGCCTCGGCCGGTCCCTGGGCCACGGCAGCCCCCTAAGCACCCCACCTCCACCCCTCAACTTGAAGTTTTTATTTTTTTAACCTAATTGTTTCTTTTGACGTCCAGATTTAGGGAATAAAATTTGAAAAATGAAATTGTCGAAATTTTGCAATGAAATTTGAGAGACTTCTGAATGAAATTTGTGAATTACATTACCTAACGCGCAACAGTTGGTTACGTGGATTACATCTCAGACTTAGAACTCCAAGCTAGTCTTTTCTTTTTTTGATCTTTCAAGTGTTGGTCGTTGCTCATCTTTCGATCCCTTCCGTTTGACAAAAGAGAAAACACTGATGTGATCGATTTTTTTTCCCGACAACCGTGGACGACTTTCCATGCTTGATTGCACGAGTAGGTGAACATCGATTAATGCGCGCTTGGACTTCCTACCGCTGCCTCCGTTGGCTATATTTTTTCATAACTCATGTACACGCGGATCAAAGGAATTTTTTTAAAATAACTTAATTTTTATTTCGAAATACAGTAATATACCTACTTTTTTGTTTTACAGAAATAATCATCTGTCACCTAACCGTTGGGCGACTAGTACAAGTCGCTCAACAGTTGAGCGACTTTTGCACTTGTTGCTCAACGATTGGTCCAAGTGTACAGGGCGCTCAGCTAGAAAGGCATGTATGTTAGATGACAAGTATACAAGTCGTTTAACCGTTGAGCGACTTGGACTAGTTGCCCAACGGTTGAGCGATAGATGATTATTTCTGTAAAACAAAAAAAAAATGTAGGTATATTATTGCATTTCGGAATAAAAACTAGGTTATTGTTTTTTTTTTAAAAAAAGTTCTAGATCAAAGAACACCCCACATCTTTCTGGATCACGCAGCCTCCCAGCGGTGGCCCTGAAGGAAGGCGTGGAGCTGACGCACCGCTGTCGCCGTTGTCATGTTGACTAATGCGTAGCCCTTGTTGCACTTGGACCCTAATTCACAAAACCCTAAAACACCGATAACAGTTCACATGAAATCGTGAAACCCTAATTTTTGAGACCTGAAGTCTTAATTTTTGAGACAATTTTAAAACATATAAAATTCTGAAAAAATTACAAAATCAAGTACACTGTGTAAGAAGCATTCAAAAAAAACTTTATAATTTTAGAGCCTATTTTCTATATTTAGAAATTCCTACAAACAATATATTTAAATAATTTTTTGAGAAAATTAATAATGGATAAAATTATTAAAAAAATTACACAAACAAGAACACTGTGTCGAGAGTCTCCACGAAATATTTTATAATTTTATGAGCTCATTTGCTATATTTAAAAATTCCTACGAATAGTACTATTCTAGAGGAGAGAATGTGTTCCGTGGCTGTGCGGACGATGCACGTACGTCCCGTGGTCGTATGGACGAGGCGGGTGCGGCCTCTGGGCGTGAGGACGAGAGGTGTCCAGCCGGCCACCGTGCGGACAAGGCATGTCCGGTCCTTGGTCGTGCGGATGAGGGTGCGTGTCCGGCACATGGTGTGTCCGGCCGGTGGCCGTGCGGACGAGGTGTCATTTTTGGCGTTGCGTCGCGACAGGCGCTAATTGCGTCAGAAATGCCCGCAACAGTGACATTTGCACCAAAAACTCAGGACACAGACCTAGCCGAACTCAGGAGGCTTCCCAACAGTTAGGCCTGCTAATGGACGAGAACCCAACACCAAATCCAGATTTTTTTTTAATAATATATTTCTTTAATAGAATTGCAGAAATAAATGGTTGTTTAACAAAATTAAAAAATAGGCTTCTATCTCCAATCCAAATGGCGAAATGGTCATATTGCCATTTTGATTGACAATCCAAATGGCAACAACAGCCCTATCGTCATGCAAACAGTGCAAAATGTCACTGCCGCCATTTGGAATAGCGGAGAGACTTAAGTCGCCATTTGAATTGGCGAAAAGCTCATGTGGCCAATTCAAATGACAACAAGACCTGTAATTTTTTTTTCCATTTTTTTTTTTTTGAAAGTAGAGATAAAAGGAATACCAAAAATTAGTTGGTTACATTATTATTCATAGTAAGAAACATAAACAGAAAGTAATAAGAGATAATATTAGTGGTAGTACATATATTACACAATAACTCGACGCATGACATAACATCAATACATCGGACAACACAACTAAATAAAAGAGACGTCATCACATAGTTGTTCGACAAATCACAATAATAGTAAGCAAAACATTCATTACAACATATTTCAATAAAATAAATCATCCCCGTGGCCGCCACCTCCACGTCTTCCATGTCGACCTCTACAGCACTCGCCTCGAGTGGGGCAGACGGGTGAGGTCCCCGCAGCGCCGTCTGGACTGCCGACCTCTCTTCATATTGTTCATTTCTCGCATGACGTTACTTGAAGATATGTCCAAACTCCCTGCAAATAGAGTACTTTTTCGTATGATGTTCGACTTCTGCTTCGTTCACGTCGTTCCTAAGAAGCCATCTCTGCTGCCAGCGCCAGCCAACCGTGTGAGGTATGAACTATGAAATAGTGGGAGAGCATTAATGAACCAAGTGTATACCAGTTATGGGGCTCTTTGTTTATCTTGTGCCACCACACTACTGAACCAAACGTTGGCGGCCCTTGTGGACCATGGCCCTAGCGATGTAGGTAAGTAACGACTCTTGTTTGTTGATTGCATTAATATGCCCCGACTACTAATTACTATGCCTCAATATCTAAAACTTTTTTTAATAACATTGTTAGTTAAAACAATACTATGCATGTGAATATCCGACACTCACTCGATTTTATTAAGATAGTTAATAACATCTTACTTTAGTAGACATATCAATTAACTATCAAAATTATAATAGGTAGAGCAATTAGAAAGACATACATAAATGGAATTAGAAAGACATACTTTGGCAACGTATCAATTAACGACCAAACCTCCTATCTAGAAATGCTAGGGTGGAATGGTGTGATCAGCACTGTGACGTACATAAAATCGCCGAGAACTGGATGCGCCGAGCCGGACCAGGGACCACGGGTGCCCAGGATCGATGCGGGGTATACGGGTCGCTGAGAACTGGATGCGTAGGTGCATGTGGATCGATGAAGTCCCACACGCGGATAGATGGAATTTATACCCGTTTGTCAATAGTTCGTAATGGTGCTTTCAGAACTTCCGTGAAAGAATCTGGAAAACGAGAAGATTGTGAGCTTCCTCATCTTGTCTATGTGCTTCTAAGATGCTCTGTCTAATGTATCGCTGAGAACGGCTAAACGAGGATGGAATCGTTAGGAGTTTAAACAACCATTCTGCAATCACGGTGCCTTAAGAATGCAACAACAGTGCAGCAACGTGCTGCAGCGATGGTCTCGTGCCATTTCTATGTGAAAAGAGTTAACAGAACGAACAGGTAAAAAACGGAACTTAAAAACATTAAAAAAATGTACAAATTCTCAACAGGCTACGGTTGCAATAGATCATCTTTTTTAAAAAAACTTCTCAGCACAAGACCACACAAAACCATCTGTCATCTCCAGAGAACAAAGAAAATGCAGCAAAATACGTTTTCCCATAGGAGCGAGTCTTTGAAACTACCGGGAGTTAACCTGTTCGGCAGGAAACCCATTCTCCGTCATACATCGGATTAAAAACAAAAAAAAGGCACTGCACTAGTGATTAATCTCATCATACATCAGGGGCTTCCTGCTGAACTGCTGGACCTGGGAACGTTTCAGCTGCTGAAATAGTTGGAGGTATTGCAAGATCAGTCCGTTGGAAAGGTTGGTCAGCCTGTGCGCTGCTGACGTTGCCATCGTTCCGGCCCATGAACGGCACACCCTCCTGGACCAGACCACCAGGCGACATTGGTGACATAGCAGATGTATCGGCCAGTAATTGTCCAGGTACGAGCGCAGAAACAGAAAGTACTGATCCAGGTACAGGTACAGGTACAGGTACAGGCCAAGTCCGACTCCAGCCGCAGGTGGCAGCACATCAAAACCGGATCTTGGCCGGGGCCTGCGTTCCAATGCTGCACCCTGGTCATAGCTTCTGCTCCTGCTACGACTCCGGCTGCGGCTGCGACTCCTCGCCCAGCTCCTGCTGCGGCTTCTGCTACACGACCAGCTCCTCCTATGGCTTCTGCTCCTACTCCTACTCCTGTTTGTTTCAGCTGTGGTTTTCTTGAAAAACGGCTTTCGGCTGCGCTACAGGGCTGAACGGCTGGACTGAAGAGGTTTGATGTTTGGCTGTTTGGCTTTTCGATAGGCTGACTGCAGCTTTCGAGAGCTGATCTGCCAGAATGGTCAGAAGGCAGCCAAGAGCAGTGTTGTTCGCATTATTGAACTGCATATACTGGTCAACCGTAAACGGATACTGTGGGTGGATTACCCACCACAGCCCCGAAGACATGAGCCAAAACTTGGCTCTAGTTCGCAATCTCACGGAATTTCACCGTAAAACCTCTCGTGTTTCATAGCATCAGAAGCTCCGGCCATAGTTGTGTTACAACAAAGTTTACAATAAGGTTTCTGGAATGTTGAAAATGAGGGCAATATTTTAATTCCAGATTTTATTAGAAGGCAAATATTGCTAAAGACTAATGATGCATAAAACAGTACTGATAGCAGATAACTCATTGTATTTCACAATATATGAAAACCAGGATGTAAACAAGTCTATCAATCACACAGTAGACTTACAGATGGGTCTGATGAAGAGCAGGAAGCAACGCAGACTTGATGCAGTGCAGAAACGTAGATGTCGCAGTGCAGCAAGCGGTCGCGCAGATGCCCTGCCCAGAAACCTTATTGCCGCCCCCGTGCAGGTCTTCACGGCAGCAACGGCTCGGAGATACCGCTTCCCTTCTTCACAGTGCACGCCGAGAAGAAGAGTCGGCGAGGTTCGGACGGCGCAGTACAACAGCACAGATTAGAAGGAAGAAGGAATGGAGGCTTTTCTTCTACGCGCTATGCACTGGACGTCTCCAGGCATATATATATATATATATGCAGACTGGTAATTGACAGATTAAACAACCATTTAACCACCGTAATCGACACACTTAACGACCATTTACCCATCGTAATCGTACACTTAACCGATCATTTACCCACTTGTAACTGTCACACTTAACCAGCTATTTACCCACTAGTAACTGCCTGTCATCAACACCCAATAAAGCCTCAAATTCAAACATTTGAATCTCATTCAAACAGAGATAGAGAGATGAATGGTTCAGCAAAAGCAAAATTAAGGTGGACTTGGTCTGCCAAATGGCGCGCCACGTCACGGCACGGTCACGCGTCACAAGTCACGCGATTTTTCACGCGAAAATACGCGAACGCGCGCGCGCATGCGTGCGCGCGTGTGTAATTAGCCAAAGCCCTCCTCCTACCATCCTCATCCATGTGTTACATGTTTCAAGGAGTGGCAATAACTCCACCTTATATGTTGGTCACCTCCACCTTGCCTTAGCAATATGGTACTAACCCATAAATGCTTTGGAATTATAGAAAATGGGCCTCACTCATATGGGCCAATTTCTAACAATCCCCCACCAATTTCAAAGCAAGAAGCAAAAAGGATATTAAAGATATTGTCTTTGAAATCTTGTAATATACGATCTTTTAGTGTAAGTCCCGCAGGTTGAACTTGCACCTAGAATGACAAGATTCATCTTCTCACAGTTGATGAATGGACCATGCCTTGAATTCACAGCTTTTTGTGATTAGATTTCACTTGAAATCTCAACTGATACTAGGCTGTCAAAGAACCGCGCCTAAACGGAGTATTATTTGGTCATGCTCCCTTATCTGCTCATGAGCTTTCTAGAAAATGCCCTATTCTCGTGAACTGCGACCTCGCAGTTGGGCTCAAGTAGGTATATTCTTTCTAGGTATCCTGCAGGCTAATACGTTTTCCTCATTTGGACAACAGAACATATTAAGGCTTAATGCCAACCTTCCATACAGTCGAGAGTAATTTGTCTATTAGGACATGGATTCAATGAATATATACTCTCTTGTTACAACATCAACTTGTTTTTCCCATTGCCTAAGTCACGGGATCTCCGATCAAAAAGGTATGGGTTACTGTTGAGTTATAACTCCAATGGGCCTCATTCCCATGTCCATAGACGCAACGGAAATCGCCTTCTGTGCTAGCCTTTGTGAAAGGGTGCGCAGATTTTCTCGATGTGTATATAATTCACACTAATCACTCGGAGTTCCTCAATTTTCGTGATTTAAGCCTCACGCTTCACATGTCCGGAGGACTTCATGTTATCCTTAGTACTTGTAACCTTAATCAACACTGTTTGATTATCACAGTACATTAGGATTGCTGGTATTGGTTTCTCAACCAGTGGCAAGTCCAATAGAAACTCTCTAAGCCATTCAGCCTCAACAGTAGCTGTGTCTAGTGCTACAAGTTCTGCTTCCATAGTTGACCTCGTCAATACAGTCTGTTTACACGACCTCCATGAAACTGCAGCTCCTGCTAGTGTAAAGACATAACCACTTGTAGCTTTGATCTCATCTGCATCAGAGATCCAATTTGAATCACTATATCCTTCTAATACAGAAGGATGCCCAGTATAGTGAATTCTGTATGAGGTTGTGCCTCTCAAATAACGCAACACTCTCTCAAGTGCCTCCCAGTGATCATCTCCTGGGTTAGAAGTAAACCGACTTAATTTGCTCACAGCAAATGATATGTCACGTCTTGTGGCACCAGATAGATACATAAGTGATCCAATAATTTGTGAAAATCTTAATTGATCTTTTCCAAACCCTTGATTCTTTCGAAGCTTAATGCTTGCATCATAGGGCGTTGGAGAAATTTTACAATTCTCATAGCCAAAACGGCTTAAGATTTTCTCAGCATAATGGGATTGGCTCAAAGTGATCCCATCCTCGTTCTTGATTAATTTAATATTCAGAATAACATCTGCCTCTCCTAAGTCTTTCATATCAAAGCATCGAGATAAAAAAGATTTGACCTCGTCAATTACGGCAGTGTTTGTTCCAAATATAAGTATGTCATCTACATACAAGCACAAGATCACTCCTTGACCCCCACCATAACGATAATATACACATTTATCAGCTTCATTCACAACAAAGCCAGCAGATGTTAAAGTTTTATCAAATTTCTCGTGCCATTGTTTAGGTGCTTGCTTTAGACTATATAAGGATTTCAATAATCTACATACCTTATTTTCCTGTCCAGAAATCACAAAACCATCAGGTTGATCCATATAGATTTCTTCCTCCAACACTCCATTAAGAAAAGCTGTCTTTACATCCATTTGACGGACATGTAGACTATAAGAAGATGCTAACGCAAGGAGCACTCTGATGGTGGTTAGTCTGGTGACAGGAGAATAGGTATCAAAGAAATCTTCTCCCTCTTTCTGGGTGTAACCCTTGGCCACAAGTCTTGCCTTGTACTTCTCAATAGTACCATCAGGCCTTAGTTTCTTTTTTAAGATCCACTTACATCCTACAGATTTGCACCCGATAGGACGATCAGTGATCTCCCAAGTCCCATTAGCCATGATAGAGTCCATCTCGCTACGGACTGCTTCTTTCCAATACTCAGCATCAGAAGATGCATAAGCCTCTAAAAGGGTCTTTGGCACATCATCCACGAGGTATACAATAAAGTCATCACCAAAGGTTTTCTCAACCCTTTGTCTCTTGCTTCTACGAAGAGCTTCTGTGACTAGATTGTTACCCTCCTCAGGGATATCACATATTGGTTCAAAGATGGTGGGAAGTTCATAATTTTGATTATTCTCACTTTCAATGTTTTCAATTTGAACATTCTCGCTTGTGAAATCTTGTCATTGTTCTCATAGGAAAATAATCCTCAAAGAATGAAGCATCTCTAGACTCCATTATTGTGTTAGCAATAATCTCAGGAATTTCTGATTTAACTACTAAAAATCTATAGGCCGTGCTATTATGAGCATATCCTAGAAAAATACAATCGATTGTTTTAGGTCCAAGTTTTCTCTTTTTCTGCAATGGTATATTGACCTTGGCCAAACACCCCCAAGTTCGCAGAAAATTGACATTGGGTTTTCTCCCCTTCCATCCCTCATATGGAGTGATATCACTCTTTTTAGTGATTACTCTATTTAGGACGAAAGTTACTGTCAATATAGCTTCCCCCCACCATGTCTTAGACATACCAGCACTCTCTAACATGGCATTAACCAAGTCCGTTAGTGTCTGGTTTTTCCTCTCAGCTACCCCATTTGATTGGGGTGAATATGGTGGTGTAAATTCATGAACTATTCCATGCTCAGAACAGAATTGAGAAAATTCATGAAAGATGTACTCTCCTCTACGATCAGACCTTAGTCTTTTTATTTTCTTCTCTAGTTGGTTCTCAACCTCGGCCTTATAAGTCTTAAAGTAGTTTAAAGCTTCATCCTTAGTTTTTAGCAAATACACATAGCAGTAGCGTGTTGCATCATCAATAAAAGTTAAAAAATATCTTTTGCCTCCTTTTGTCAACAATCCATTCATTTCACACAAATCTGAATGAACAAGATCTAATGGTGCCAAGTTCTTTTCGTCCTCTAATCCCTTAAAGGGTTTGCGAGGCTGCTTTGCTTGCACACATGACTGGCACTTTGATCCTTTAACAATTTCACATTTTGGAATTAAATCTAATCTGGACATTCTAGCAATACTATCAAAACCAATATGATAGAAACGAGAATGCCAAATATTTGCCTCACATTTATTTAAACTAGTTGCAACATTCAGATTATAACAAGACTCTAAAGTACTTAGGCGGAACAAGCCTCCGCTCTCATAGCCTTTACCAACAAAATTCCCGAACTTAGACATTACAATTTTATTTGACTCAAAGACTAGCTTATAACCATCCCTGCATAGAACAGAACCACTAACGAGGTTCTTGTTTATTGTAGGAGCATGCTGCACGTTCTTCAAGTGGACAATCTTCCCTGAAGTAAGCTTCAGTTCTACCGTACCAACACCAAGAACAGAAGCATGCGACCCGTTTCCCATTAGGACGGAGGAAGCCCCTGCTGCCTGGTAAGAAGAAAACAAGGAAATATCAGAACATACGTGAACATTAGCACCAGTATCAACCCACCAATCAGTGGATTAACATGTTGAAAAAAACAACAGGAGAATTACTATACCCTCCTCAAGTCGAGGCCTCGCCTATGATCACGCTGATGACCTTCTTCTTTGGTCGTTTCACCATCTCTCGCTTATGAAATGACGATCTTTCGCCATATGACCGTTTTCCCACACACAAGCGGTGATGTTCTTCATATCCTTCTTCTCGCTTTTCTTCTTAAAGCTAGTTGTCTTGTTCGTTTTGTTGGATTTGTACTTCTTTGCAATGATCTTTTCTCTATGAAATTTGCATTGTTCGACCGGAAGTGCTAGGTGCATCTTTTGCTCTTGCCTTTTCTTCCACATCGAGGCAAGAATGAAATCTTCAACAGAAATCTCTTCCTCTTGTGTTTGAAGCTAGTGGCAAAATCCGCCAAGAAACAGGAAGTTTGGCGACAATACCGCACCACAAACTTAGGAGGCAACACACAGCCCAGATGCGCAATCTCACCAACCAATAGCTAGAGATCATGAGCTTGTCCAACTATGGACTTAGCCTCATCCATGGTAAAGTCGAAGAATTGCTCACACATGTAGAGCCAACGACCTACCTCTGCCTCTGCATATTTGTGCTCTAGTGCATCACACAACTCTGTGGCAGACTTATAGTCCATGTACACATCATAGAGCTGATCTGCGGAATGGTCGAAGGCGCCAAGAGCGTGTTGTTCGCATTATCGAATCGCATATCTTGGTCAATCAGAACGGATATCGTGGGTGGATTACCCACCACGCCTCAAAGACATGAGCCAAAACTTGGCTCTAGTTCGCCATCTACTGAATTCGACGAAAACCTCTCGGGTTTCATAGCATCAGAAGCTCCGGCCATAGTTGTGTTACAACAAAGTTTACAATAAGGTTTCTGGAATGTTGAAAATGAGGGCAATATTTTAATTCCAGATTTTATTAGAAGGCAAATATTGCTAAAGACCAATGATGCATAAAGCGATCGATAGCGATAACTCATTGTACTTCACAATATATGAAAACCAGGATATAAACAAGTCTATCAATCACACAGTAGACTTACAGATGGGTCTGATGAAGAGCAGGAAGCAACGCAGACTTGATGCAGTGCAGAAACGTAGATGTCGCAGTGCAGCAAGCGGTCGCGCACATGCCCTGCCCAGAAACCTTATTGCCGCCCCCGTGCAGGTCTTCACGGCAGCAACGGCTCGGAGATACCGCTTCCCTTCTTCACGATGCACGCCGAGAAGAAGAGTCGGCGAGGTTCGGACGGCGCAGTACAACAGCACAGATTAGAAGGAAGAAGGAATGGAGGCTTTTCTTCTACGCGCTATGCACTGGACGTCTCCAGGCATATATATATATATATAGATGCAGACTGGTAATTGACAGATTAAACAACCATTTAACCACTGGTAACTGACACACTTAACCAGCCATTTACCCATCGTAATCGTTACACTAACGATCATTTACCTCTCGTAATCTTGTCACATAACCGACTATTTACCCACTAGTAACTGCCTGTCATCAACACCCAATAAAGCCTCAAATTCAAACATTTGAATCTCATTCAAACAGAGATAGAGAGATGAATGGTTCAGCAAAAGCAAAATTAAGGTGGACTTGGTCTGCAAAATGGCGCGCCACGTCACGGTCGCAAGTCACAAGTCACGCGATTTTTCACGCGAAAATACGCGACAGCAGCGCGTCGCGCTTGCGCGTGTAATTAGCCAAAGCGCTCCTCCTGCCATCCTCATCCATGTGTTACATGTTTCAAGGAGTGGCAAGAACTCCACCTTATATGTTGGTCACCTCCACCTTGCCTTAGCAATATGGTACTAACCCATAAATGCTTTGGAATTATAGAAAATGGGCCTCACTCATATGGGCCAATTTCTAACAGCAATGTCCTTCATTCAAGATTTCTCATTTAAGTAAAAGCACCGCCACTCAGTTGGGCACAAATGACCAAGTATGATCATGACTAAAACTGAATGGTTTGCTCACATAATAAAAAAGTTCTAAAAGACCTCAATATGCATTGTTTTTCTGATCTTCCAAAATTCAATGCACACACCAATTCCAGAGCTTGCAAGGATCATCCATGAAGTCTCATTGCCATGCAGGTACATGAAAACAATATGCTGACACACAAAGTTCAGAACCACAGATTTTGCCGATAGACCTTCCATGGACTTGTTCTTATTCCAGAACTGAATATCTGAACAATAGCACATGGAGATCATCAAATATATGTTGAGTTATTGTTGGATAATAGTTCTGGTTATGGTATACATCATATAAAAAAAACTATACAGTGTACATACCGTTCTTGAAAGCCAAGAAATCAAACAGAGTGTAACAGATAAACAACCATGGTCAGTCCCAGAAGATACGGATTTCCTTCAAGGAAAACCCTGTGCATTTTACGAAGAAGTCAAGGATCAGTGGAAACCCATAACCAAGAGCATCTGACTAATACACTAAGCATATGACAAAAGTAACCATCTCCTAAGATTCATGATCAAAGAGTACAGCATCACTATTTCTTGAGCAATGGCACGACGATTCAATTCAGACAAACAACAAGTGTTGAAGCACTTATTGAACATATTTTTCTACTTGGAAAAAGGCGTGTCCCAGATCCTGCATGTCTTGTCTTGGTTACCTGTTGCCAAGAATAATCCATGGAAGACAGATTCTTTGACAAATTATACAATGAAAGAATGCACTGAAGTCTTACTTTCACAGCCCAAGCAAAGAAATGATTGCAGATTTCAAAACTTTCAATGTCAATGTCTCTAACTCCACAATCATTGTTTGAAGCCAGGAAATGCACAGAACCACTGCAAAAAAAACATTTTTAGGTTGTGATCAATACATTCTCAGTTCCCATGAACAGATTGTACCCTAGTAGGGAAAAGAGCATTGCATCCATTTCCAAAAAGAATTAAGTGAAAATACATAGTGTTGCAACTTGAGGCTTCTGTATATACACCAAAGCCGTTAATTGGCAAGTACTACATACATAATGCTATATATATCTTCCATCCATGCTATCGTCGTGCTACCAAAGCCGCTAATTGGCAAGTACTACATACAAAATGGTACATATTTCTTCCATCTATCCTAGCGGCATAGTACCAAAACCGTTAGTTGGCAAGTACTACATACAAAATGGTACATATATCTTCCATCTATACTATCGTCATGCTACCAAAGCCGTTGCAATAGTGTCATGCAGGTCGCTCATGTCAACATCATACATAGCAGCTGTAACATCATGTGCACTGAGGTTAGTGGACATATCCCCATGCACATAGTCTTGATTCCGCTGTGCACAAGCAACATCATTATCAACCAAATCACTGTCTTGAATAAAATTATGCAAAGCCATTGTTACAACGATGATTTTCTTTTGCTTGTCTTCATGATAACTTAGAATCTTCAGTAGAATACACCACTTCATCTTCCAAATGGCGAACGTACGCTCAATAACATTTCGAAGGGAAGAGTGGTGATAATTGAACACCTCTTTCAGTCCAACTGGTGTACCACCGTTTCAGAATTCAGGTACATGATACCTATGGTTCTTGTAGGGAGCTAGATAACCTTTGCGGTTTGGGTATCCAGAATCCACTAGATAGTACTTTCCTACAATTCAAATGGAAGATACTTTTTACCCGCATACGAAGGTACCTTATTGGAAAATGGTAACAAGGAAATTACCTTCTGGAGGGTGTGGAAAGCATTCCTTGTATGTTACCAATGTATCAAGGAATATGCACGTGTCGTGTGCAGACCCTGGCCAACCAGTGCAAACAAAAGTGAACCTCATGTCGAAATCACAAACAGCCATGACATTCTAACTAGTGTATCCGTGCCGGTTGAAATGCACAGGTTGTTTCTCGTATAGCACAGTCACACGTATATGTGTCCCATCTATAGCACTGATGCAATTATGAAAGTGAGGGGAAAAACCTAGCCTCTCTAAGTCTTGCATGTACTGTTGAGAATTTTGGTTTTTTGGGCTTTGTGTTGTCAATACCAAGACGATACACATATTCCAAAACATCCGCAAACTTCCTACTAACGGTTTCTTTGGAATGGCCAAACCGGTTCTTGACTTGACGATTGGATTGAGGAGCTCCACAAGTCCATACGAACAATGCGAATGCTTCCTTTGAGTTGATCTCTCTAGTTGATTTCAAGCCATAGTTATTAACAAGGGTGTCAGCAAGCCTAAGAAAAACTGACCTTCGCATTCTGAACATGTCATAACGCTCTTGTGCACTACTAAGTGTATCCTCAACCCATTGGATCCCCGTCATTGTCGGTATTTTCCTTGGCCTCTTGGTGCTGGAGTCCCCATAGTCATCCATAAATGCAAAAGCGGCAATCACGACTAGCGGCAAGAACATATCCGGTCCTCCATCATCCAAAACACCTTCATGAGTTGATTCATCATCACTAGAACTATACGAACTTGAAGAGCTCATATGGCACAGACAAATAACATAATTAATAAGTGACCACCACATACAAAAACAAATGACATAGTTAACACGTGGCAACTACATGCCATGCTAACATAAGTAATAAGTAACCACCACATATCGAAGACAGCTGTCTCAATTAATAAAAGACCACCAAGTAGCATAGATAAGTCACATATTATGTGGCATAGTACATTACATAACACATGACATGCTAGCCTCCCTCGGGAATACAGTTCAAACTATCTAACGCTTCTTCTTCTCCCATGTCCTTATAAGCCATGCTAGCCTCCCTTGAGGTGTCTTCAGTGTGTGAAAGACATCTCAATACTCCTTGATGAGGAGCTGTGTGGCATAGAAATGCTCATCGCTCCCTTCTTCGGCCCCAGCCTCAATAACCAAATCAATTATCTCTAATATCTCTTGCCTAACAAGATCAACCACTATACCAGATGCATTGTTCACAAAATTCTTGCTACCATGAGACCTCTCCACAATATCCACCAAACGCTTCAATTGCACGTCTTTGAACGTCTTCTTCGGCTTCTTCCCACTTGGTGAGTCATGGGCAGCTCTCTTCGGTCTTGTTGTCTTCTTGCCCTTGTCCACATGGGGTGTCTCCTTCGGTGCAGTGCTTTCCTCCTTGCCCTCAGGCTCATCACCCTCACCCTCATCATCCCCAAGATTCACATGGGCGGCACCCTCTACTTCAGGTACAAGAGCAGATTCATTCGTACAACTTGCACCATAAAAAATGATGTCAAGATTGTCCTCATGCTGTAGGGGTGCTTTCTTGAACTTGCTACAATGTGGCATGGCCTGCAATTAAAAAAAAAATGCAAGTATCCGTTACAAAGTTGGAACAATTGAACTCTCATGCACAAACATGGACTGTAAAGATTGCATACCTTAATGTGTTCAGCCCATCACTCATCACTTGCCTCAATGGATCTAGTCTTAGGATCGATGCCTAGCCCCGATACATGGAGCTTCAATGTTTTCCAATTGGAATAGTCCCTTTTCAAGCTGTCCCAATGGTTCTTTAATTGCTTACAACTGTACTTTCTATTAGTGTGTTCTTTGAACTTGGTCATAAGGTTGTGGTACCCTTTGTTATTCAAACATTGCAGGGATCTATTTTTGGCTACCACCTCTTCCACACATATGTCAATGAACACTTCATTTGTAAATGCATCCCATATTGCAGTGTTAGAGGCTTGTGCTTTATCCATCTACAAGTGTCATGCATATAAGCACAGGTGTAACTACAAAATTGCCTAAATGAACTGACAACTACAAAATGGAAGTTGTAACAGCCTCAGTTTTAATGAACAGTAATAAAATGCTTTTCATAGCATTTCTGGTCATTTTAAAAACATGAGCATTTTGTTACAATTTAAAAACTTCCTTTTCAACCCAAACCTGAGACTTGTTTTGAAGCTTCAAAAGAAAATCCAAGTCAATGCTTGTACTTTGACCGGGGAAGTGTTTTTATCCAATACTAGATAAATTATCTTGAATAGAAATAATTTGTGTCAAATTTTTAAAGATTATTTTACCTTAAGAAAAATCTTTGTCCTCTATTTAAACCTCTTCGGTCAAAGTATTTAAGTAAGTATTTTAAAACATGAGAACAGTGCTTTTCAAAATTTATTGGGTATCTAGATCATCCCAGTAGATTCTCTGAAAAATTTCATATTTTTCTAAAATTATTTGCTATTTATAACACCGGGTCAAACTAGAGGTCTTAGTTTTGAATCGGGTCAAATATCGGGCTCGGTCCAAACCTCGTTGCACTATAGCGACTCAAACCCTTATAACTTGGTTAGGTTCAGCTCTGTGCTGTTGGGACCGATCCGAGCCACGTCCTTTTTCTATGCCAAAACTCTAGGTTGTGCGCCATCCGTTAGTTTTGAAACGGACTGCCCAGATCAAGAGGAACGTTCGGACCACCGAACGCCTCAATCATTTTGAACCTTTGGATCTTAATCCAACCGTCCACATAGCTTGGGACGTTCGGACCTTCGAACGCTCCATGCGATCTGGACCATTTATTTTAAATCCAACCGCGCGCTCCCTTTAAGTTAGGACCCCAAGAGCACCCCTGAGGATCTCCCCAGGACCTCTCCTGGAGCTGCCACATGGGCCTCTCAAGACCACCCTTGGTCACGGCCACCTCGTGTCTTTTTGCAAAGACCACCTCACGCCTTTTTGCAAAGACCACCTTCTTGGTCGTTTTTGCAAAGACCACCTCTTGGTCATTTTACAAAAACCACCCTCTATGATCCTCATGATCACTCTCAAGTGATCTAGACCGTCCAGGACCTCCTCTCAAGTGATCTGGACCGTCCAGGACCTCCTCTCAACAGATCTGAACCGTCCAGGACCTCCTCTCAAGTGATCTGAGCTGTCCAAGACCACCCTCAACAGATCTGAGCTGTCCATGACCACTCCCAAGTAATATGAGCCATCCATGACCACCCTTAAGTGATCAAGGCCATCAAGATTAAATCCAAACGCACGCTCTCTAAGGGTTAAGCCCTTTGCGCGCGAGCCGTTGGATTTTAATCCAACCACCAGATGGAGCGGTAACGTTCGTACCCCCGAACAGCGTTTTCAATCTGGACCTTTGATTCTAGATCGTACCGTTCGCATCTTTTCACTCTCGATCACATCGTTTTCTTTGAGACTGACAGTGCTGGCCCACATGTAAGTCTCACACCTTCGTCTTCTCCACGCCATGGCACCAGCTCCGAGCGCATCGCAGGCGAGGTGGTGTTGCGTGTCGTTTCCGCAGCATGCAATCGCCACTTGGCATCTTTTTGCTGCCGTTTTTGCCACGCACAAGCTTCCTCATTCACTCCGGCGAAATGGCTATAAAAACCCACACTCTCACTCTCGGCCAAATTGCTGTCGCAGTGATTTCTTCCTCATCTTCGGCGTATCCTCTCTTCCTTATACTTTGTTTTTCGCTCAATGCCTTGTTCATCCTGTTAATGGAAGCTTTTGGCATTGCTTGTAGGTTGAGAACGCGAGCTTGTCCTTTGGGTTATCTAGAGCGCGCCCGGAGTGTCGCCGCTGTGGATTTCTTTGTTCCGGTGAGCTCATGCGTATCTTTTGCGTGCCATATCGTGTTCTAGGATGCGCTATACAAAACCCTCAATTAATTTCATCTTTGTTTCAACAGGTTTGTTGAATTTTGAAGTTTTCTCTTTTTTCGGCCAAAATCACCCCTTTTCGTCTCCAACTCTGGCAGGGTGAGCCATTTCTCGATTCCTTCCATTAGGAGCTTCTTATGAACCTAAATGACCTAAACCGATCACTCACTCTTTGTTTCCTTGCTCAGATCATCTTATCACCGTGGGCTACTTCTTGTCGTTTTTGGTTTTTCTTGTCGCCGGTGAGCTCTAGAGCTTCTCCGACCATCCCCTCAGCTCAGGTAGTTTCCTACTAGCTACTAGTAGCTTAAGTAAGCACTAGTTAGCTCTTTGTGCTGTTAAATTGGCAAAAGCTCTCAATCTCCGCAGCTCTGTTGTCGGACGGCCCGATAAAGCTATAACAGAGCCTTTAGCTGTTAATCTTTCTCGACTAGTACTAATGCATGTTTAAACTAGTTTAGTTCTTTACTAAAAATAGTTTCAAACATAAGTATTTTGTTAGTTTGCACATCATTACTTTTGATCATGCATCTTTTCATCATTTGGTATTTTTTATGTTTCTGGATGTTCTTTTGCTGCTTTTCTGTTAGGTTCTGACTTAGCCGACGCGAGTGACTTTGTTTCTGAAGCTCCAAAAACTGAACAAGTGGTTAATTATTATCAATACAAGCATCCTCTTGCACCATGTTGATCCCAGTTTTGATACTTTAGAATTTTGAAATGCAGTGATAATTGTGTGCATGCTATTTTGACGTATCGATAATTTTGTCAGTTTAGTTAGTTATATCCCAACACTTATGGATTACCTTAATCTGTTCATACACTTAAGCTTAAGGTAGCAATCTATGCTAAAATGCTTGGTCTTTAGATAATTGCTTAGCCATGCAAGTCTGTAGAACGTTAGTTGTTTGACAAGCTTATCTTGTCAGACCTGGGAAACACTTTTTGATTTATAATCTTGATTTCTTGTTCAGTTTGGTTAAAACTGAAAGTTAAGTTTGTTTGATAAAAATTTGGTTTAGATCTAGACAAGTGGATGCTAGTGATGGTGCTTTCGTGCACGAGTTTGGATATTGTGGTAGTCTTGTCCAGATCGATTAAGGACCGAACTTTGACCTGTCAATTTGAGTACCTTACGTACTTCCACACGCGGTGTATGGATGCTGCTTGGTTAAGTAAGGGGTTGATGTTATTGAGTTGAGGAACTGGTGATGTGAGAACATATATGTGTTCCATCATATATATGCTTCGTAGGGCTCCGATTGCAATCCTATATGTGCATGGAGCACGATTTTTTTTTTATTTTCAGTTCATTGGATCGGCATTCCCGACATAATATGTGTGCACCGGTTAGCAGACGCTATCAGTCGTTTGTACTAAGCGGGATCAGGTCGTACATGGGTGATTCAACTCAATAATATCAACTTGCTGAAAAATACTGGGTCTTGATTTCCCCGGCCAGCATACCAAAGGAAGTGTGCTATTATCCAGAGGCTTACGGGCTAATCAAGTCGTCTGGGTAAAGATGTACACCCCTGTAGGGTTAAAACTATTCGAATAGTCGTGTCCACGGTTACAGACAACACTTGTTTTGATGGACAACTCAGTATAGACTTGAAATAATTTGTGTTAGGGGTTTACTGGTTTCGGCATGAAGGGAATTCGTGCATGTTTTTGGTCATAGTGGACAACCACTTTGATTTTGTTCTTGTTTGTGATTAAATTCTCTTTTACTTACTATTTTAGTCCAAACTTGTTTATAAAAGTAGCCTTTATGAAAATCAGTAAGTATAGAAGTGGAACTTGGCCTTATGAAAAAAATTAATACCATTACCACCTTCCTGTTGTCAGCCTTAAGCATGTACAGATTCTATTCTTTTGGATAGGTGCTACTAAACACTTTCTTTTAGTAGTTTTGTGTAAGTCTTGCGAGTACCTTTTGTACTCATGTGCTTTAAACACTTGTTGCAGGTGAGGACGGTTACGGGTACAAACTACCCGTTAGCGCCGACCAAGGCGACGCTAACGAGTGAAGCTATTTCTATCCTCCACTCGGTTGCCTTTGGGTGTTGGGCAAACTAGTTGGAACTTTTGTTGTTTATATTCTTGTTTCCGCTGCTAAAACTTCTGTTGGATGCTACTGGTCGGTTGTTTCTGTTGAACCGATCCCAGCTTGTAAAGTTTTGTTATGTATGTATACTGTATGCCTTGTATGACATGGTACAATGTTGTTTAAGATATATGTACAATGGTCGTTGATCCTGGGAACTATTGTAAGACATATATCCGAAGAAACTGGAATCGGGTGGGTTTCCTGTTAAGAGCTATGTCTCTGATATGCTCTTGACTTGAAACTGATTTCGATTTTGGGGTCTCACAGCAGTCCAAGCTGTATGTAACATCACAACAAATCAGTTGCACTTTCCTACTCTGCTAAGACGATATTACTTCCCTACTGATATTAACTAAAAAAAATGCTATCTGTTGCACTTTCTTCCTGGTATAGATAAATATGCCCATACTGATATAGACAGTGAAATTAGTACAAAGTAATTATCTAATTGCTAACATCAGTTAGTACATTTCTGGTATACATAAATATGCCCATACTAGTGGGGCCACAGTTCCCTTTCCATTAAAGAAAGAAACTGCAATTCTTACAGATGTTAGGAGGTAGCTTCTCCTGATATTACATCAAGGACCAAGATATACTCCATAATATACAACTATGAAAGCTACCAATACAAAACATGACACAGTCCATCTAGCCAAAACTGAAATAAAAGTGATGACAAAACTTAATCAGTATCTACAAAAAATCAGGAAACGACCCATGAAATGAGACGGAATAATTTCGCAAGCCCCAAAAACCCCAACTGGAAGCATGGATTCATAGAATGGATAAACTGTTGTCGTTCCCTCTCAACCAACACAATCATGGATTCACAGGAGGGAGTTTATTGGAGGCTGTACCGTCGAATGGAGCAAGGAGGCGCGGGCGGCCTGCTCGGTGGAGGTGGCCGGAGGTGTGGGCGACCGAATGCGCGCGGCGTGGAGCCCAGATTCGGGGGCGGGCCGAACGCGCGGGCTGGCGCTCGGGAGGGAGGGCGATGAGGCTGGGCTCGGCAACGGCGTGCGGGAGGGCGACAGGGCTAGGGTGGTGCTGACGGGGAGGACGAGGAGGGATGCGGGAGACATTGCAGGAGCGCGTGGGGTAGGGAATGCGAATGGAGGCTGCGACTAGGGTTGGGGACCCCGTCCACCGGAGAAATCACCCCGCCCTCGTCCACCAAAACCAGAAGAATCACCCCTGCCACCAAGACTTGCTCCGCCTCTCCCGCCAAAACCACCAGGTCCACAGCCCCCTCTCTCGCCAAAGGCACTGGGCCCCAGGACCGTCCCGTCCACCAAACCCACCAGGCCCGTCCCAACCACGAAAGTCATCAGGGCCCTCCCGACGGCCAAGCCGCCAAGGCCATCCCGACCACCAAAGCCGCCTGGGCCATCCTGACCAACAAAGCCTCCAGGGCCATCCCTAACTCCACGATAACTACCAGGGCCACCAACAGAAGATTCGAAGCGACTACCACCCCCAGGCCCATCCCAACGGCTCATCCCACCACGGTTTCTTGAGCTCGAGTGCACCCCGTGCACCATCTCTTGCACTTTGGGGCGACATGTCGATTAGCACCTTCCAAGACTTTCACCAAATCACCAAAGATATTTCCAATCTTGTTCGGAGAAGAAAGTGTATGAGACTCAGTGGCCCCCACCCTTCTTCACAGACGCCCTATGCGATGCACATAGTCCTCGATCCCAGTTGGAAAGTCATAATTGATCACCACTATGAAGAAACACATTATGCATTATCGCAGTGTCAGCGGTGACAATGAACAATAGAGGAGAGAGAACGTTCGATTCTCGGCGTACGGTGAATGAACTTGAATCTAAAAGATGAAAAAATAGATATTGATAAGGGGTACGAGATGACACGATCGGATTTTGGAAAAACTCACTGAGGAAGCGAAGAACGCGATGAACACATTTCAGCTTTATGGTTTGATATGACCGATGGTACTCCGGTGATCTTCGGATGAAGGGGAAGGAAGCATGACGTAGAACGCGACGACACGAACTCAACGCCATAGACGGTTCGACCGGAGGATGTCGAATGGAGGCGCAACTTGCTGGAGAAGACCTTCAGTTGGAACTCGGTATTTTACCGATTGCGATGAGAATAGATCGATTTGGAGGAAACCAATTTGGGGGATTGGAAGAGGAGATCAAGATGGAAGTTTGAACGTGAACGGTTTGCTTTTATATGCACCGTAGAGGAAGATATGATTTTGAAAAGTTTTGGTTCGCTGCATACACGTTCTGGAGTCCTCCGGCGTTTGGAGCTGGAAGATAAACAGTAACTGTGTGGTACTGTAGCAACCGAGAGGAGAGAGAAAAGAACGGATTTTCGGAATTAAAATAATAAAATACCAAAAATCAAGGAGACCAGATAAATAGCAAACAATTACCAAAAAATCTCAGAAAATACCCAAATATTTCTTGGAACACAAGGAAGCCAAATAACATAGGTTTTTATTTAATTGATGTTTAAATTAGTCAAATTAAATATTTTTAATTTAGGAAAATTTCTAATTAAGCTTTATTAATTCAAATAAAATCGGTAAAATTTTATTGAGACCTAATTTACTCAAAAGATTTTTAAAAAGCTAAATTTTAGGATGTTACAAGCCTCTCGCGTTCCCTACGTACTTTGCAGTTCGTACTCGATCATCACAGCAGCGATCAGCGCCTCTTCGATATCCACACGTCCAGGGGTGGAACGTCGTGCACTGATATGCTAGCACCAACGCGCACGGCAAGACCTTCAGAGAGGAAGCAGGTAGGGTTTCAGTGGGTGGTGCAACCTTATCCCAAAAGCCCCTAAGCCTCCCATTATAAAGAGCTCCTGACGAATTTCTACGTTAGAAAACTATTAGGACTCTTAACCATGTACCGATTATAATTTGATTTAAGCCTTTAACATATTTAATCCGAACTACTTTGTTCCAACCCGTTAAGTATATGACTCATGTGTAATTGACCGTGACCCAGAAACTCCTTTTCGAATCAGAAGTGATATCTGTTCTTAGCAGGAGATAGCGACTCTCGGATAATCATATGTACGAACCTATGTAAAGCTGACATGGTAAGTAGCTTTTGACATTTGCTAGCAGTATATATTTGGGACTGTTTGGATGTTGGTCCTAACAATTACTGCGGCTCGATGCAGTAGGGGTAATAACCATCCTCATGTTTCGCGCCAGCAAGGGCAAGACACACTTCCAAAGTTGCACTGCAGATGCACGTGGATGGATAAAGTGTGCACGTCTGACTTTATATGCTGACATATGGTGTCCGCGAATTAAAAAACGATGGCGTATAGGTGCACACGGACCCACCCAGATCTGCCACCAGTTGAGCGTAGGCGACACGGCAGTGGCCGGATGGAGGATGGCCCGCCCCATTAGAGTCCCGTCGATCGACGGAGGTGGGGCCATGGTAGACGGCACTATGGCTCTGAGGTCGCCGATTAGATCATAGGAGACACGGTGGTGACCGATCCGTGGCGAGCACGAGGCGCGCACACGCGCAGAGGCCGGAGCATGGGAGTGTCACGGTCTTTGGTCATCGAACCGGATTTTCTAATCCGTAATCCTCGTGAAACACCGTGTTATTCCCCGGATCGAGCTAGCACTCACAGATACATCATCGAATCAATTCATACATGGCGAAACCATACCATTCATTAATTAACACAACAGAGTTTACATAGACCTCGTCGGGTCTAGTTTTACAATACGGCCAACAGGCCAAATTGATTACATTACAAAAGCGGGCGACAACGGAAGCAAAAGGGGTGAGAGCACATCTCTCCACAGCAAGCGATCGGAAACCCGCAGTGCGTCCGATATTAACCAAGGCTTTGATAATAGTGGATGCACGCAAGTACCGACGGAGTCAATCGGATCGGCGAGACTAGAACAACTAAAGACTACACTACGCTTCATCATCTCCCGGACCTCCAACTTCTGGATCCTCGTAATAGGCGTAATCTCCGGGAGTTCACGCCTCCCGAGGGTTTTGGGGGAGAGAGCGAGGATGAGCACAACTTCCGTGCTCGCGAGCCAATACACAATGCAATAATATACGTGCAAGGCTTAACAAGGATGGCTCAGGTTCTTTTATTTGCTAAAGCAACATTTTCAATTATCATAATTACAAAGTCCTATTACTCAAAGATTTTTAACTAATTGCATTTTTGTTAAATAGAGTAATTGTGCAATACTTTATAACGAGAGAGGTTCCTCCGTTTGAAACTCTACCTTATGCTTACTTTTGATTGGGTCCGTCCCCAATTACCAACATCATTGAGTTCAAGCACTCAGGCAAAATCCAATCTCAGGGCTAGGTGAGCCCACCACATTTTTCATCCCAACCACAAGATTTTTTAAATAGAACTAACTCGAGTAAATATTCCCATGTCCGCCTTTGACCGTAGGCGCTACTGCTTAAAACGCTTTAGACTCTGCAGAGGTTGTACACTTTACCCACAAGAGATAGTCATACTCGTTACCCCACATGATTCCTTAGTCATGTAGTTGAGCGACCGTCACAGTAACCTTTCAAAATATCTCACCCCTTCCGTCATCTCACCTATATGGGGTTACGCCCATATGTTGGTGCGGGATGTCACCCCCTACATCTTGCTGTAGAAGGCACTTCACCATCGGTGTCCCATTCAAATGTGATCAAGCTCACACTTGCACCCTTTATTGTCCCTTCCGTGAGACTGACTTTCAAGGTTCAATAAATCTACTAAGCCAAGTTGCAGTTTGCAGACTTGTGGTTGTACTTGTTTTACACGGGAGGTCATGACAAGATTAAGTCCTTAGGGTTGTCTAGGCGGATCATTTCACACATAACATTCTTTGGGCTGCATTCGCACCCATCACATACTCTTCAACACACACACCGCCTGCATAAGAATAAAGAAATATTAGGGTTTTGAGGAGTAAAACCAAATCACCACATTTATCTCAGTCATGGACCACCAATGACTGCCCAAATCATTTTTATGTTTAAAGGGATGATGATTGGGACATTTTAATATCCCGGTACTTAAGCAAGACTAGCATGTCGCTTAAGTACAACCTATAGCTAGTATTACCATATAGTTACTAGGGTGACAAAGATTAAGGGATTCAAATTGTCAAGGATGGCGTAATAATTAATTAATCATCAAATGAGTATTAACTACCTTAAGCTTTAACATACATTTGCTTAAAGAATTAAAGCATGCAATTTGCTATTTTAAAAGAATATAATTTGCATAAAATGTAGGCTCAATATGATCAAAGTATTGACTCGCCTTGGTTGTAGGGAAGAGAGTCCGGGTAGTCTTGTTCTTGATCACCCTGGAGATCTCCGGCGTCCTCGAACTCTATGCAGGCGAAGTACCGACAAAATAAACGACAAGCAACAAGAGCAAATAAATACACAAGAATACACAAATGAACTCCAAATTGAACAAGACCTATGCCATTAGCAAGATCTTGAATTAACAAATTTTTAGAAATTTATTTTATAATTTTTGGAGCTAAAATGAGGGAGATGATAATTTTTAAAACCTCACTTTTGAATTAAAAAGAAAAAGGAAAAGAAAATCAATCCAAAAAGAAAATTGTCATGCCCAAAACCAAGGCGGCCCGGCCCACGGCCAAAACCACGCGAAGGTGCGGCCCACTGGCGCGCCGCGCCCACTGCGCGCGCAAAAGAGGGAGGCGGGGCTCGGGCAGCGAGGGGAGGGAGCGGCGGCGCGCGGCGCGCAGGAGGGGGAGATGGGCGGGCGCGCGGAGGAGAAAGGGCGGTGGCGGCGGCTCGGCCGACGCGACGACACGAGGAGGTGGGGCGCGGCGGCGCGGCCACGGGAGGGAGCGGAGCTCGAGGGAAGCGGCGACGCGGGGGAGCTCACCAACGGTGACGGCGACCGGGCGCGACGACGACGACGGCATGGGCGACACTCACCGACGGCACGGCGACGCAGGTAAGCCTCGCGGCTTTTCTTCTCTTCTCCTTCCTCTGCCTCTTCTTTGCTCTCTACTTCTTCGCTTGCGGGTAAGAAGGAAGGAGGAACGGGGAGGAGGGGAATGGAGGGGGACGGGCACCGGGCTTTTAAAGCCGAAGCGAGGAGCTCGGGGAGAAGGGGGTCCGGGCGAGAAGGACGAGCGTGCGGCGCCGGGGAATGATGGTGGCGGGGAGGCGACGGTGCAGAGGGCAGGCGGTGGCGTGCACGCAGCGGCACCGCAGAGCACGTGAGCGCGGGGAAGGGAAGGGAGGAGGGGGGTCCGGGCGAGCGTGCGCGAGGGCGATGAGGGAGATGGGGGTCCGGGCGTGCGCGCAGAGCGCCAGGAGGAAGAGGACAAGGGGAGGGGAGAACCGGCGGGGGTTGACTTGGGGAAGAAGCAAAAAGGGGCGTCACAAATCCTACCCACTTTAAACGGAATCTCGACCGAGATTCGGTGCTAGTCTGATTAGATAGAGAACGTACCTCTTATTAATCCTGAAGCTGCTTGGGCTTCTACGGCGATGACATGTCCTTGACTTCGGCTTTGGCTTGGAGTGGAAGCGGCTCGATGCTCGCGAGACTTGATAACTTTGCTTGCACCACGCCCGCCTCGAAATGGTGTGGTTCTTAAGTCGTACTCCTCTGAGTGACCGGTTGAGGCACCTTCTAGCAAAGTGTCTGCTTTCTCCACAATTGAAACAACGAAGATGAGCTATCGGGTTGACCGTTGTAGGTCATCCGTTGGAGTGAGAAGCGCGGAAATATTCCCACCGGAATGCGGGTTGTGACTAGAGTGGAGGTTGGAGTTGGAACTGGAATCCTTGGTGATGGGGCGGCTAACTGCCGGTAAGACGGGCTGCTCTGAAAAGCTGACTTCTGCGGAAAGCTGTCGTACGGACCTTGGAATACCATCTTCCTTTTGCGGCTAACCTCCATAGTTTTGTTCTTATTTTCACAGATGAGGGCTTTATTGACAAACTGTTGAAAGCTGGAGTAATCGTGGAGGATGAGCTGTCCTCTCATATCTTCACGCATTCCTTCCACAAAGCGATCGATCTTTTCTTCTTCATCAGCTACGTCATTGGGGGCGTAGCGGGCAAGCTGGTTGAACTTGGTTAGATATTCATTGACTGACATCTGACCCTGCTTGAGAGCTCTGAACTCGTTCTTCTTCAATCTCATGGTACCGGCTGGTACGAAGTTGGTTCTGAAAGCGACTTTGAATTCCGCCCAAGGAATTGACTGCCATGCGGATTCGGGCTTCTTAGTCGTATTTCAAAGAACTTCTTCTATGGCGGCAGTAGGCTCTTGTGGGGCTCCAATCGTAGATGCTACGGCTTCTGTTACTTCTGCCTCTTCTTCTTCGTCTGGACTGTCACCACCTCGGGCAGCGAGGTAGTTTTCCCACCAAGCAGCGGCAGCTCCTTTTAGCTGATGGGTGGCAAAATCCACCTTGTCTTCGTTTGAGCAGCGGGCAAGACGGAGCTTCTTTTCGTATCTCCGAGCCGCCTTGACTTCAAGGGTTCATCGGCCGCGCGGCGTGAGGGTCTTGTCCTGAGGAAGTCTGCAAGCTTGGAGTGGCGACCGGCTGGTCCAGTCTGCTGATTGGTTAACAAGGCTTGAAGAATCTGAGTTTGCTGGAACATGACTTGAGCCATTGTTGGGCTTGCTGGTGGTGGAGGAGGTAGACCTTGTCCACGGCCACGACCACGGCCAGTGCCACGGCCTCTTCCTCGGCCAGCTGCAAAGGCACCACGGACTGGGGCGGTGGCTCTTCTTGGCGGCATCTGAAGACACGCTGAAGCTCAGAACGAGGGGAGGGGTATATATGAGGGTTACTAGCCCTCTAGAGCACACACAGAAGAGAACAACACCAGCAAAGAGAATAAAACAATTACAATACCAAGCCTAGAGCGGCTGCATTATATTAAGGAGGAGGGGTTAGGTGTTACATGACTCCTGAAGCATAGCGTATAGGCTAGGCTAAGCCATGACACAAGGTACAAACACAACGTCTCATCGATCGGGTAGAAGAAAGAAAAGATGCTTGCACCAAAAGGCTGCCTAGCAAGCACTGCTAGCTAACCTAAGCTAACTACTCCTCTAACGGGTGTTGACCACCCCAAGCGGTGCGATTGCCCGTGAGCGAGGACGGAACGGTTGCATCGAGGTCGAGCAACCGGGAATAAAAGCGAGAACGAGAAAGGCTGCGTACTCACCGGGAGTCTTCAACGTTGACGGCGGGCGGTGGACTGGGACGTCGCACACTCTTGCATGCAGCGATCCTGGGGCGGGGTCCAAGACGTTGAGTTGGCGCCGGGTTGTTGATGATGACGGTGAGTACAGAGGAGGCTGGG
The DNA here is from genome assembly GCA_036346255.1 of Ampelocalamus luodianensis. Classification (NCBI taxonomy): domain Eukaryota; kingdom Viridiplantae; phylum Streptophyta; class Magnoliopsida; order Poales; family Poaceae; genus Ampelocalamus; species Ampelocalamus luodianensis. The sequence goes on from CM070638.1 coordinate 2,147,084, forward strand.
CGTGCACGCGCGCGCCATCAGTAACAGCTTTTCTTGATGTCGAAGATCTTCGGGTAGCGTTCTCCCTCCTGGAGGGACGGAAAGGGACAGCAAAGGTGACCTCAAAAAGAGATCCTTGTGCACGCGGCACAAGGTGAGTCGAGGCGAAGCGCGCTATGTTACGAACGAAACCGAGCGGCTCTGGAATGCTCACCCAAAAGGTGTGGCGATGAACTCAACCTCCAAGGAACGAGACTCGATCTAGAACCTAGGTCTTCCTACTCAAGAAGGCGGGCGATGCGAACCAAGGTACGCTTTGAGTTTGGCGGGATACCGACAAACTTGTCGTCGTTCTCTCGTGAGAAAAGAAATCCCACGGGCCATCGGACGACGATACGATAATCTAAATTTTTTTTAAAACAAAAGAAAGAGCCAGCGACGGAGTAGGCTCACAAAAGGAGGTAAGTAAAGAACTAAGATAGATGAGTAAGAGCAATAAATAAGCTATATTTTGTCAAAGCTTTTCTTAGTTTTTGAAAATAACACTCAAGTCCTTAGGCTCGACCAGTCTAGCTAAGGCTCCTCTGATCGTATGCTCGATACCACTACATCGGACCGGATTTTCTAATCCAGAATCCTCTGTGAAACACTGTGCTATTCCCTGGATCAGTAGCTAGCACTCACAGATACATCACTGAATCAATTCATACATGGCGTAAAACCATACCATTCATTAATTAACACAACAGAGTTTACATAGACCTCGTCGGGTCGAGTTTTACAATACGGCCGAACAGGCCAAATTGATTACATTACAAAAGCGGAAGCGACAACGGAAGCAAAAGGGGGTGAGAGCACATCTCTCCACAGGCAAGCGACTGGGGAAACCCGTGTGCGTTCGATATTAACCAAGGCTTTGATAATAGTGGATGCACGCAAGTACCGACGGAGTCAACTGGACTGGGGCGAGACTAGAACAACTAAAGACTACACTACGCTTCATCATCTCCCGGACCTCCAACTTCTGGATCCTCGTAATAGTCGTAATCTCCAGGAGTTCCTGCTCCCGAGGTTTTGGGGAGAGAGCGAGGATGAGCACAACTTCCGTGCTCGCGAGCCAATACACAATGCAATAATATACATGCAAGGCTTAACAAGGATGGCTCAGGTTCTTTTATTTGCTAAAGCAATATTTTCAATTATCATAATTACAAAGTCCTATTACTCAGCATTTTTAACGAATTGCATTTTTGTTAAATAGAGTAATTGTGCAATAATTTATAACAAGAGAGGTTCCTTAGTCGGAAACTCTACCTTATGCTTACTTTTGATTGGGTCCGTCCCAATTACCAACATCATTGAGTTCAAGCACTCAGCAAATCCAATCTCGGGGCTAGGTGAGCCCACCACATTTTTCATCCCAACCACAAGATTTTTTAAATAGAACTAACTCAGTAAATATTCCCATGTCCGCCTTTGACCAGTAGCGCGGTTTGTTTAAGAGCTTTAGACTCTGCAGAGGTTGTACACTTTACCCACAAGAGATAGTCATACTCGTTACCCCACATGATTCCTTAGTCATGTAGTTGAGCGACCGTCATAGTAACCTTTCAAAATATCTCACCCCTTCCGTCATCTCACCTATATGGGGTTACGCCCATATGTTGGTGCGGGATGTCACCCCCTACATCTTGCTGTAGAAGGCACTTCACCATCGGTGTCCCATTCAAATGTGATCAAGCTCACACTTGCACCCTTTATTGTCCCTTCCGTGAGACTAACTTTCAAGGTTCAATAAATCTACTAAGCCAAGTTGCAGTTTGCAGACTTGTGGTTGTACTTGTTTTACACGGGAGGTCATGACAAGATTAAGTCCTTAGGGTTGTCTAGGCGGATCATTTCACACATAACATTCTTTGGGCTGCATTCGCACCCATCACATACTCTTCAACACACAGTCCGCCCAGACAGTAACAGCAATATTAGGGTTTTGAGGAGTAAAACCAAATCACCACATTTATCTCAGTCATGGACCACCAATGACTGCCCAAATCATTTTTATGTTTAAAGGGATGATGATTGGGACATTTTAATATCCCTCAGACTTAAGCAAGACTAGCATGTCGCTTAAGTACAACCTATAGCTAGTATTACCATATAGTTACTAGGGTGACAAAGATTAAGGGATTCAAATTGTCAAGGATGGCGTAATAATTAATTAATCATCAAATGGGTATTAACTACCTTAAGCTTTAACATACATTTGCTTAAAGAATTAAAGCATGCAATTTGCTATTTTAAAAGAATATAATTTGCATAAAATGTAGGCTCAATGTGATCAAAGTATTGACTCGCCTTGGTTGTAGGGAAGAGAGTCCGGGTAGTCTTGTTCTTGATCACCATGGAGATCTCCGGCGTCCTCGAACTCTATGCGGGCGAAGTACCGGCAAAATAAACGACAAGCAATAAGAGCAAATAAATACACAAGAATACACAAATGAACTCCAAATTGAACAAGACCTATGCCATTAGCAAGATCTTGAATTAACAAATTTTTAGAAATTTATTTTATAATTTTTGGAGCTAAAATGAGGGAGATGCTAATTTTTAAAACCTCACTTTTGAATTAAAAAGAAAAAGGAAAAGAAAATCAATCCAAAAAAGAAAAATTGTCGGCGGCCCAAAACCAAAAGGCGGCCCGGCCCACGGCCAAAACCACGCGCAGCGCGCGCCCACTGCATAAGGCGGCCACGCGCGCGGCTAAGAGGCGGGGGCTCGGGCTAGCGAGGGGAGGAGCGGCGGCCGCGGCGCGCAGGAGGGAGATAGGGGCGGCGCGGCGAGAGAGAAAGAGGCGGTGGCGGCGGGCTCGGCCGACGGCGACGACACGAGGAGGTGGGGGCGCGGCTGCGGGCGGCAGCCACGGGGAGGGGAGGAGCGGGAGCTCGAGGGGAAGCGGCGGCGCGGGGGAGCTCACCAACGGTGACGGCGACCGGGGGCGACGACGACGGCGGCGGCGGGGCGACACTCACCGACGGCAGCGGCGACGAGGTAAGCCTCGCGGCTTTTCTTCTCTTCTCCTTCCTCTGCCTCTTCTTTGCTCTCTACTTCTTCGCTTGCGGGTAAGAAGGAAGGAGGAACGAGGAGGAGGGGAAGGGAGGGGGACGGGCACCGGGCTTTTAAAGCCGAAGCGAGGAGCTCGGGGAGAAGGGGGGTCCGGGCGAGAAGGACGAGCGTGCGGCGCCGGGGAATGATGGTGGCGGGGAGGCGACGGTGCAAAGGGCAGGCGGTGGCGTGCACGCAGCGGCACCGCAGAGCACGCGAGCGCGGGGAAGGGAAGGGAGGAGGGGGTCCGGGCAAGCGTGCGCGAGGGCGATGAGGGAGATGGGGGGTCCGGGCGTGCGTGCGGCGGCAGAGAGCGCCAGGAGGAAGAGGACAAGGGGAGGGGAGAACCGGCGGGGGTTGACCCGGGGAAGAAGCAAAAAGGGGCGTCACATGGGCCAAACCGGCAGCGGAAACAGGCAGCGCTGTCACCACGCTCGCCTCTCTCTCAAACCCTAGCTCGGGCGATTGGGGGCGAGGGCGAGCAGTGGTCGGCTCGATTCGATCTGAGGGGAGCGGGGGAGGGGGGACGAAATACGAGGGTGCTAATTCAGGGGTTCACAAAAGAGCGTTGAGTGGGAGGTGGGATTTGGTCCTTTTGGATCTTGGCCGCCAATTTCGTGTTGGACGGTCCAGATTCGCTATATCCATATATCCACCAAATATTCTATGTGCATGAGATATGTTGCCCATATGTCGTCGCAAAAAGAAACATATCTCATCATATGGAAAGAAAATTAAATTTTTTTGACAGCAAATTGCTATGTCCACCTGTGAGGTTTGAACTATGAGATAGTGGGAGAGCATAAATGAACCAAGTGTATACCAGTTATGGGGCTCTTTCTTTGTTTATCTCGTGCCACCACACTACTGAACCAAACGTTGGCGGCCCTTGCGGACCATGGCCCTAGCAATGTAGGTAAGTAACCCCTTACTAATTATATCTAATACGACTCTTGTTTGTTGATGGTATTAATATGCCCCGACTGCTAATACTATGCCCTAATGTCCAAAACTTTTTTAATAGCCTTGTTAAGTTAAAACAACACTATGCACGTGAATGTCCAACACTCACTCGATTTTATTAAGATAGTTAATAACATCCTACTTTGGTAGACGTATCAATTAACGATCAAAATTATGATAGGTAGAGCAATTAGAAAGACATACATAAATGGAATTAGAAAGACATACTTTGGCAGACGTATCAATTAACGACCAAATCTCCTAGCTAGAAATGCTGGGGTGGAATGGTGTGATCAGCACTGTGACGTCCATAAAGTCGCCGAGAACTGGATGCGTAGAGTCGGGCCAGGGATGCCCAGGATCGATGCGGGGTTTACGGATGCGCCGAGCCGGACCAGGGACCACGGTCGCTGAGAACTGGATGCGTAGGTGCACGCGGATATATAGATGGTGAGCTTGCATATAGATGGAATTTATACCTGTTTGCCAATAGTTCGTGATGGTGCTTTCAGAACTTCCGTGAAAGAATCTGGAAAACGAGAAGGTTGTGAGCTTCCTCATCTTGTCTCCGTGCTTCTAATGTATCGCTGAGAACGGCTAAACGAGGATGGAATCGTTAGGAGTTTAAACAACCATTCTGCAAGCACGGTGCCTTAAGAATGCAACAACAGTGCAGCAACGTGCTGCAGCGATGATCACATGCCATTTCTATGTGAAAAGAGTTAACAGAACGAACAGGTAAAAAACGGAACTTAAAAACATTAAAAAAAAATGTACAAATTCTCAACAGGCTACGGTTGCAATAGATCATCTTTTTAAAAAACTTCTCAGCACAAGACCACACAAAACCATCTGTCATCTCCAGAGACCATAGAAAATGCAGCAAAAGACGTTTTCCCACGGGCGAGTCCTTGAAACTACCAGGAGTTAACCTGTTTGGCTGCATGCTGAAAATCATGCAATATATTTTGTTCAGCTGGCTGCAGATCGATCAAGATGTGTACAGGTAAGAAAATTAAATAAAACGAATCATTCGGTCGTCATTTTCTCTCTATCCAACGTGTGCTATACTGTACCACTAGCTAGTTCCATGATCCATAGTAAAGCATCGATATATCGGCCGGTGATCGATGAGAATCTGAAAAGGGTTAAAAGAAGAGATACTATCTGTGCTGAGGATTGCATATATGTTACATGTCTTACATCGATCAATGCAAGGTGATTTTGTATTGAAAAGGGGAAAAAGAAGAGATACTATCTGTGCTGAGGATTGCATATATGTTACATGTCTTACATCGATCAATGCAAGGTGATTTTGTATTGAAAAGGGGAAAAAGAAGAGATACTATCTGTGCTGAGGATTGCATATGTGTTACATGTCTTATATCGATCAATGCAAGGTGATTTTGTATCGATTAACAATCAAAACTATGATAGGTGCAGCAATTAGAAAGATATCAAGTTTTACTTAATTTATCTTGAGGGATACTATTCTATCATACCAAAAGTATCTAATGACCAAAGCATTAACAATAACATAATAAGAATATAGATAAACATTCACAGATAATCACATCAAACTATGAGATAGCATGACCCTTGATATGACAATCTACATCACCACACTTCCTGTAAACACATAATACTATATAACGCGTCAACGATTACCTAGCATGGATTGAAAACAACACAAAATATGAATATTTAGATTGGATACATAAAAATGATATATGCAGATTTTCTCGAAAAATAGTTCATGATGTTATAAATTTATTAGGTTTTATAAATATATCATAATAGATATTGATAGTTGAAATTGTGTTTTAGGATCACATCAAGATCCAGAACATGGCCTCTTGTGAATGGAGTGTATCCGGAGTGAGTCGATGGAGTGAATCGATTGCTTCTGGAAAACAACAGCGCGTGTGAATCCACCTCCTAGCTAGAAATGCTAGGGTGGAATGGTGTGATCAGCACTGCGACGTACATAATGTCGGACCAGGGATCATGAGCAGGGAAGAAAAAAACTGGCCAGTTACTGGATTTACCGGTTTTTTCTGGTTTAGCAAATTCAAATTTCAATTTTTGAATTTCGACTGGTTTTTAAGTAAATTCAAGCGAACTTCGTCCGGTTTTTTTTCCGGGAAATCCGGTAACCGGCTAGTTACCGATAGGTTTTTTTTCCGGCTGGCGACCTGGATTTCCACTGGAAACAGGTTTTGGATCCTTGATCACGAGTTCCCATGTGCACGCGAGGTTCACGGGTTGCCGAGAACTGGATGCCCATGTGCACGCGGGGTTCACGGGTTGCCGAGAACTGGATGCCCATGTGCACGCGGGGTTCACAGGTTGCCAAGAATTGGATGCCCATGTGCACATGGATCGATGAAGTTCCACATGCCTGGATACCGATGAGGCCAAAGTCATCCTCTATATCGACCTGTGTCTGTGAACAGACACTCTATATGGACATATATTGTCCGCGAATAGACACAACGATAGACACACTATATCGACATATAGTGTCCATGAATAGACACAACGACGGCATACATGTGCACGCGGATCCGCCCAGATCGCGCCACTAGTGTGCGTGAGTGCCTTGGCGAGGTGGGAGGATGATTTTCTTGCAGTGCGACCCCATATATCTTTGGGTGGCGGAGGTGGAAGAAGGACCGCTAGTGGGCGGCTTTGCCAAGCGTGGCTTCGTGGCCTTCACCACGGACCATTTGAAAATTAGGCTCGCCATCTGCTACGCAACCCAAGGGCCGCATTCTTATCTTTCTAAAGCATCTGTCATAACAATTCCTCGCAAAGAGTCAACTGTAGAGTGCTCTTCCCATCCATGCAGGGGCGGTTCCAGCAATCGGGCGAGACTGGGTGGCCACCCCAGGTCCGACATTGGCGGACCCCCCCCCCTTCCCTCTCGGCGCCGACGGTCCCTTGTCCCTTCCCGCTTCCTGGCTTGGCGGTTTGACGCCTTCCTTCCCCGGTTCCCCCAGCGGCCAGCGCCTTGCGCGCGTACGCTAAAATTCCAAGTTTCCAACCCTAGGCGGGCGCGGGCAAGCGACACAACGGCATTCCAGCAGCGGCAGGGTGAATGCAGCGCGCGGCGGGCTGACACAATGGCGTGGGCCCACGCATGGTGGCTAGTGGCGTGGCGTCGGCGGTCGGCTGATAGCTTGGGAGGGGCGCGCCAACGCTGGGCCTGGGTGCAGACACAAAGGCACGAAACGGCACGGCACATCTGCGCTGCGAGGCCAGACCACCAGGCACCAAAGGGGGGCACGCGAGGGGACGGCGGCGTTGAGGCATTGAGGGCGTGTCGGCGTGACGCCGACTCACTGTGTCGTTGACGCGTGAGGCAGCCAGGATGAAGAGAAAGCACTGCAGTCTGCAGAACCCTAGAACTCAACTTGTAAACATATGTCCAGGTTCAGATTTGGTGCTATTGCAATCAATCTTCCCTGTGCTCATTAAGTCTCATATTTCAAGATATAGTTTCTTTGCTCATATGGATTATGCAGTTGTTTTCTTGCTTATTGATTTTTGTTTTGAATGTATTCTAGATTTATTTTGAGGGTTTTGCCGGCTGAGGTGGCATGTTATGCGTCAGAACAGGAAATGAGTAATAACAAAAGCAATTAGCCCACTTGTTGAAAAGTACTTCCCAAAAGAATCTCCTTTGGGACTTAAGGTAACTTGCTGTCTTGTTGACCTGATTGATGCATCACTTTTTATGTAATCCTTTAGTTAGGGGAGGCATGGTCTGGTAAAAGAACATAGGACATAGAAGCAAGACTACTTGCCTGAGAAAGTGAGAATTTTCTAACAGTAGCAAGCAGGCTTCAGAGTCTATAAAATATTCCTAGTCTTTTTAAGTCTCCCATAATTTATAGGAGCAGTAAGGTCTAATATTTCACCTTGTATTAGTCGTAGAGCTTTCTTCAACTTCAGCAGATGTGGAGTGTTGTTGCTTCAAGATAGGTCTAATTAGGTTACATTGGCCTAACCATTTTAGAGTAAACTAACCACCATTTATAATCATGTGCTAACATCAAATGCTCTGTTCATTTTAGAAAGGGAATGGGCGAATGGTGGAGGTACGTAGTGGGTAGGGCAAGAAGGATTGGGGCTTTGGATGAAACAGTTTAGCCCATGGTAGCAAGGTCTAAAGTTGACTTGAGGGATTAATTTACCTTTCTTGGTACTGACTTGTATGGAGAGTTAGTTTGTTAGATACCTGATATCTGCAAATGATCATATCTGCTCTTATTAACCAGCAAAAATACAAAATGCAGTGTTCAAATTTTATGCTGTGAGAGTGCAATCCTTAGAAAAGTGTGAGTTTAGTCTTCAGTCAATCAGTTTATAAATGCCATTCATCCTTCGTAGATGTGATCCAGCAATAATGTTGAAACCATTTAATGTCATATATTCGTATTGGTGCGATTGCAATGTAGTTCGCATATGGGTTCTTTTGTTTTGGGTAATACTCTTTGGAACGTGTTTTCAACTCCACTGAACTCCTCCATACCTTAAATTCAATCCTAGGTCTGCCACTGCATCCATGCCCAGAAATACTAGATGAAATGTCATGTCCTTAGCAGAACCATCATGCCTATTTCTTCAAGTATTCCCTCATCCATATGCATTGATAATCAGCTGGTTTACCAGGCTCTCCAGCTTCGCTAATTCGGAAGCATTCTCTCAACTTGCCTAAACCAGTGCTGCCCGGTCAGTACAAACCTAAGGAATCCCCATGCCCGGCATTCGATTAGGGCTATTGTTTCAACAATGAAGCAAAACTATCCATTCATCTAAACAAACACGGCTACAATTCCATTATCCATTCAGAAATATTAATTTAAGAGTTTCCTTAAGGCATGATACATTTCACATAATTTCCTTTCTCTATTTAATTAAATCAAGAGCTTCTTGTGCAGATGCTGAGCGCTAGGATTAAAAATGTTAGTACCTCCGGCTTGGCAAGTAGATGGGTTTAGGGATCCCCGCGCCGGGCTTCCTCGTTGAAACCGCCCTTCTGCATCAACATGATTACTGAACCCGTAAGTTAAGAGAGCACCAACGAAATCGCCTAAATTTCAACAACAGCAGCAGCAACAGGAAGAAGAAACAGCAAATGGGACCTCTTGTCGGCGGCGAGCGAGGTGGTGGCCATGGCTTCCCGCGTCGTGTCACGCGAATGAAAGCCGGGACGGTGCAGGCGGCGGCAAGTGGCGACTAGCGCGCGGTGGAGAGGGATCGCTAGAGAATGCGGCGGCGGCGGCGGAGGCAATGAGCGAGAAGAGGTGTGGGAGTGGGAGGGAAGGGTATGGCAGGTGGGGTAGAGGCAACGCACGCAAAACCGGGGGGGATCTGCTCGTGGTATGGTGTGACGGCGCTCGAGACAAAAAAAAAAACAAACACACCGGGGATGGGCAGGTCAAACATCTCAGTGTCTCAAAATCAATGAAACTCGCGCAAAATCAAAATAAAATGATGTTACTACTTTATAATTTAGTGTTTCCATCTGTTTGTTGTAACTTCCAGTCGTGTGGTCTTGGTCACTGCCTTCTAGTAAGCTCTGTGCTCATACCACGAAAGCTCAAAATGTTTGAGCATTGGTCTACGGGAATTGATACAGTGCATACGTTTGGTGTATCAAGCACCATAACACTCATAAATGCGCATCACCTACTCCACTTATTCCTCATATTTAACTCGCTCCACTCTCCACAGCTCGCTCATCCCCTCATTTCTTTCTCTCCATTCTCCCACTTCTTCGATCCCCATTTCTTTCTTTTGGTTCTTGCTCCTGGCCCAAGCTTGCGCCATGAGTGAAGCTCCCTCCGCCCGCCTCCTCCCCTCCGACCTTGCACTCCTCCGGCCTTGCGCTGCCCCTATGAGTGCCTCCCCCTCGGCTCCCCTCGTGCTTCTCCCCTCTTGCACCCGCCCTGGCCCATCGGCGCTGCCCCACAGTCTAGCCTGGCCATGCGGTTCACTGATGTTGCAATTGTTCTGATGTTCTGATGGTATGATGTTGCATGTTCTGATGTTGCAAATGTTCTAATGTTGCGGCACATTGAAAACAATGTTGTGTCCCGTTGAAAACAATATTGCATACTATTCTTTGAAATGTTGCATCTGTAGAAAACAAATGTTGCATATGTAAAAAAAAAAGTTGCATACCTTTCATGGCGATGTTGTAATTTTTTTCAACGCGTTTTATTCAGATGTTTTTGTTTTGATTTGTGATGTCGAAACCGTTGTCTTGGGATATTGCAACAATTGTTTGGGGATGTTGCATGCGGCGACGTACGGAGTTAGCGCTCGGACCGTACGTACGGGGTATACCATGAGCCGATCGTAGGTAGGGGGCGCTAGCCCCCCCTCCCCCCTCCCCTGTCTTCTCTGTGAGTCATGTACACAGGATCCATGTAACCTTTGTCCCCTATCACGAACTCGGCATACTTCTTCTCAGCTTGGACAGCCCAAAGTCTGATACCTTTGGTTGTAAGTTGTCATCGAGGAGAATATTGCGGATTTGATGTTCCCATGAAGGACCTTGAGGCTAGCATGCGGGAATGCATATAAGTGAGAGCTTCTGCAGAGCCAATGGCGATGTCCAAGCGTGTCGACGGTGAAAGGGAATGCCTCTCAGCGGCACCATGATCAACATGAAGCACATTGTAGAGGCTTCTGTTTGCGATGAACTCAAAGACCAGCATGGAGATGTTCGTCTCCAAGCAACACCCAAGGAGACGAACCAGATTCGCATGGCAGATATGAGATTGTATGGTGATCTCGTTCACGAAATCATCAATGCCGCATGCCTCAGTCTTCGAGAGTTTAACTACAACTTGTTGGTTGTCGTCAGTGGTTCCCAAGTAGACCTTACCGAAGAAGCCGTTTCCAATGGTGTTGATGTAGTCGTACATAATTTTGTCCAGGTGCGCTTTTGTGAAGATGTTGATGTTCTTCAGGATTTTGTGACCTTCTCTAGCTGCTCTTCCTTGAAGATGATGTTCATGCTCTTTAGTATTTCATCGCCATTTTTATCAAAAAAAAAACCTCTATGCTAAAACCAGCGATAGCCTGCCTGAGCACCGCTAGACTGGGTGTGCTACTGGGTATACCTTGAGCTAGCCGTAGGTAGGGCGCTAGCCCTCTCTTCGTGAGAACGTCTGTCTTCATGTACACAAGATCCATGTAACCTATGTCCCCTGTCATGAACCTGGCATACTTCTTCTCCATCGATGATAGGACTTGGACAGTCCAAAGTCTGAAACCTTTGGTTGGAAGTTGTCATCGAGGAGAATATTGTCGGATTTGATGTCCCCATGGAGGATCTTGCGGCTAGCATGCTAGGAATGCATGAAAGTGAGAGGTTCTGCAGAGCCAATGACGATGTCCAAGCACGCCGACAATGAAAGGGTATGCCTTTCGACTACGCCATGATCAACATGAAGCACATTTTAGAGGTTTCTGTTGGCAACAAACTCGAAGACCAATATGGGGACGTTCGTGTCTAGGCAACACCCAAGGAGACGGACCAGATTCGTGTGGCAGTCTGAGATTGTATCATCATTGTCGCCTGCCTCAATCTTAGAGAGTTTAACAGCAACTTGATGGCTGTCGTCAGTGGTTCCCACGTAGACCTTGCCGAAGAAGACGTTTCCAATGGTGTTGATGTAGTGGTTCGTAATCTTGTCGAGCTACACTTTGTGAAGTTATTATTGTTCATGTTCCTTAGGATTTTGTGATCTTCTCTAGCTGCTCTTCCTTGAAGATCTTGATGTTCATGCTTTTTAGTATTTCAAAGATATTTTTTGTCGAAAAAACCTCTTTGCTAAAACTAGCGGTGGCCTACCTGAGCGCGGTTGGACTGGAGGTGCTAGGGGTATACCATGAGTCAGCCATAGGTAGGGGCCACTACCCCCCACCCCCTCGCCCTGCTCTTCTCCGTGAGAAGGCCTCCATCGATAAATATGTGGGCTATTGCATTGTCACCTATTTTTGCTACATGCGCACGAGGAAGATTGACCAAGTGTACACAAGAAAATTTCTAGCACATCCTTTGCGAGTTGATTCATGTGAAGCGGGCTCCACCTTGTCTTCTATGTCTTTGTCTTCTATGTCTCCAACATGCTAAGAAATGCACAACGTTAAATGCAAGCTCTGAGCTTCCCTGACCCGATCCCTGGGCTTGCATATATGCCTCATCTAATACAAGCTCTGAGCTTCCCTGGCCCATCCGTGGACTTGCATATATGCCTCATCTTGTGCAAGCTCTCGAGTGGCCTCTATTTGGGCTACGGCTGTAGCTTTGATCTCGACCCTTGTCGCCAAATCCTCAACGACCATCATATCTCCATGATCCATGCACTCGATCGATCAGCTGCGCGCTGGCCAGCCCATCATTTATGATCATAATCCTCCTCCTTTCACTTTCTCTCACTGGCCCTTATGGCGATGTGCCCGCAAGCCTTTGGCTAAAATCTTTGCACAGCCTACTACATAGGTCATTGTTGTGAACTATTATCCCAGTTGGCCATCACGTCACTTGCCCGGCAGGTCTTTGGCTAAAATCTTTGCACAGCCTACTGCATAGGTCATTGTTGTGAACTATTATCCCAGTTAGCCATCACGTCACTTGCCCAGCAGGTCTTTGGCTAAAATCTTTGCACAGCCTGTTGCACAGGTTATTGTTGTGAACTATTATCTCAGGTAGGTGTTTCTTTGAGCGAAGTAGCCCAAGTAGATGATAGATTTAAATTTTGTGTTCACAGTCATGTTGTACAAAGTCTCGTGTAGATATCCATAAGGTATTTAATTCTAGTAATGAGAAGTTCGGCTGGAAGAGCAAGCATACATCAGTTGGTCGTCATGTCAGTTGTCCGACAAGTCTTTGGCTAAAATCTTTGCACAGCCTACTGCACAGGTCATTGTTATGAACTATTATCCCAGGTAGGTGATGATAGACTTAAATTTTATGTTCACAGTGATGTTGTACAGAGTCTCGTGTAGATATGTGAGGCCGCGCCCACACGGGAAAGAAGCGTGCCGCCGTATCGGTTCCCGAGTCGTCTGACAGGAGGAAGGCGCGTAGCGGGCAAGTCGTTCAGGACAAATCGAAATCGAAGAACATTAAGGCGCTTCCGCCTCCTAACCCTAAGAAATACTCTTTCGGAAGTCCGTTGGCGACGAGCACAGTATTAGCCCTCGCTGGATTAGGTTGTCAGAGTTTGCATAGCTGGTACTTGCAGAAGACCAAAGAGAAAGGGTGCGCTGATGGAATCACCGTCAGATACACGGAGGACTATTTCCTCCACGAGCCGATCCCCTTCATCGTGGGCTTCGACGACTTATTCGACCTATTCAACCTCAAAGCCCTCGATGCCTCACTTCTACGATGCTGGACACTGTAAGTGTGTACAATCAAGTTCTACATTCACGTACATTCACGTAATATAACAACTCATTGCTTATGTATAGATACATGATTAAAACTGCCCGGCGATTGAAAGAACCGGTGGGTTTCCTCGACCCACACGTGGTCTCTGAGCAAACCATCTTGGTAGACGCATCCTACGTCGAGAAATACATAACGGCAGGATTGCTTGCTCAAAACTACGGGGACTACATAATGGTGCCCTACAACCAGAAGTAAGTGCTTCACTACTTGCTATACAAATTTCATTTGTACTTTATACGCAGTATGAATTTAGGTTTAATGACTATAGCGACATACATTTGCAAGTAAAGACAATGGTTGTTTGATCTCTAAAAATGGAATGTTTATGGCTTTTGCGCCCATTGTGAATGGGTTATTTATTTTAAATCTTGATGATGCGCCTATCTTTAACATAAATGCTAAAAGACTTCGACCTAATGATTTGAATCCCACCTATGTTTGGCATTGTCGTTTGGGTCACATAAGTGAAAAGCGCATGAAGAAGCTCCATGCTGATGGTCTTCTAACTTCGTTTGATTTTGAATCATACGAGACATGTGAAGCTTGTTTGCTTGGTAAGATGACCAAATCACCTTTCAAAGGTTCTTTTGAGAGGGCGTCAGACTTGTTGGAAATCATACATACGATGTATGTGGACCAATGAGCACGATCGCTAGAGGTGGATTTCATTACTTCATAACTTTCATCGATGATTTTAATAGATATGGCTATGTCTACTTAATGAAGCATAAGTCCAAACTTTTGAAAAGTTCAAAGAGTTCGAATGAGGTTGAAAATCAACGTGCCAAGAAAATTAAGGCTCTGCGATCCGATCGTGGTGGCGAGTATTTGAGTCATGAATTTAACAATCATCCGAAGAGTTGCGGAATTGTTCCACGGCTAACACCGCCCGGCGCCTCAAAGAAACGGGGTATCCGGCGGCGTGTCGGACCTTGTTGGACATGGTTCGATCGATGATGAGCCGATCAGTTACCATTATCCTTTTGGGGTTACGCTCTAGAAACGGCGGCTTTCACTTAATAGGTACCGTCTAAATCCGTAGTTAAGACACCATATGAGATATGGATGGGAAGAGTCACGCTTGTCTTTTCTAAAGATTTGGGGATGTGAGGCGTTTGTCAGCGACTACTGATCGAACAAGCTCACACCTAAGTCGGATAAATGCATTTTCGTGGGATATCCGAAGAAACCTTTGGATATTACTTCTACAACCGACTAGAGGGCAAAGTGTTTGTCGCTCAGTGGTGTTTTCCTAGAGAAAGAGTTTCTCAACAGGGAGACAAGTGGAAGAACGGTGCGGCTTGAAGAGGTTCAAGATGAACCAATCGGGAAGACTCGACGAATGATGCCCATGTGGCGAAACAAGTTGAGGAACCCATGGCAAAGGAAGCACCACCACCACGAAGGTCGGAAAGGCTCGCAATGCGCGAGATATATTATTGTTAGACAATGATGAGCCTACGACCTATGCGGAAGCAATGATGGACCAGACTCGAGAAATGGCATAGTGCCATGAGATCCGAGATAGCATCCATGGGAGACAATCAAGTTTGGAATTTGGTTGACCCTTTGATGGTGTTAAAACCATAGAGTGCAAATGAATCTATAAAAGGAAGATTGATATGGATGGAAATGTTCATATCCATAAAGCTCGACTTGTCGCAAAAGGTTTCGGCAAGTTCAAGGAGTTGACTACGATGAGACTTTCTCCCCGAGCGATGCTTAAATCAATACGGATCATTCTAGCTATTGTTTGCATATTTCGACTATGAGATATGGCGGATGGATGTCAAAACGGCTTTCCTTAATGGAAATTTAACCGAGGACGTGTATATGATACGACCAGGGTTTTGTCGATCCAAACAATGCTAGAAAAGTATGCAAACTTCAAAAATCCATTTATGGATTGAAGCAAGCATCTCGGAGTTGGAACATTCGTTTTGATGAAGTGGTCAAAGGGTTTGACTTCATCAAAAACGAAGAAGAATCTTGTGCTTACAAGAAGACAAGTGGGAGCTCACTCGTATTTCTAATCTTACTAGCAGGGTGCCCGTGCGTTGCAACGAAAACACAAACTTTGCTACGAGATAATATGAAGCATGTGCCATGACTGCTGCTCACCTTGATATTGTTAGTGATTTCTCTAGATTGATCAGATATGCAAAACACTTTTTGAGATACTATAAAATTACAAATGTTGTGAGTTCAAATGAAATCACAAAAAGGTGGTTCTTCATTGTAATGCTCCTCTGGTCTTAAACATGAGATAGAGATCAATTATGTTGTGCTTCATTATAGTTTACCATTCCAAAAGTATTTCAATTAACCATGTTTGTTCTCTTCATTCAAATAACTGGACATACAAAATACTCGAATTTGAAACCATGCATCGACATGCACACATAATCTCCATTGTATCAACCAAAATACTCACAAAGATATAAAATTTTAGTTTTTCGACATTCCATGCAAAAAAAACAGTAGATTTTCGTTGCATCCATTGAAGCTTTCATTGCATATTACAAACACCCCTTTGCAAAAAAAAGCACCTTTATACCAATATGACAAATCAGGAATGTTCACAAAACCTTTATCACAAGTACATATATCAAAAGCGTTGTTTCCATGAAGTTCATAATATAGATTTATGAGCCAGACTTGCCATTCTGCAGAAGAGAAACAGAAACAGATTGGTTGGTAAACCATATCACAGGAGGGGCCAAAGTGACAAACAGCATTTGCTGAGACATGTACCTTTCCAGTCAACAGGCACATTGAGCTTTGTTAGCTCCAATCCCCATTGATGTGATGTGGAGACTACAACCCTGAAATATCAGCAGGCATGATGCAACAACGGAAACAAAGAGAAGTTCCAAAAATTGGATGAGGACAGTGCATTTGATTTTAGGAGATGACCAGATTGTGCATAAAAACAACAACAGTGCATAAGGGTTTGCCAAACCTAGCTTGAGAGAAAAAAGATATATCTTGTAGCCTTGTGACTCCTTGTCAGAGCACATGAAACACTCATTATGTGGCATCCTTGGAAGCATCATCCACCGCGAACAGTAGGGGTCATACGCCTCCCACTCCTACACATTGCAGGAGGAATAGACCTAGTGTTCTGCAATCCCCAACTGTCGCCGTTCCTTATACAGTTCACCATCATGGACAAGTGAGCGGAAGCTCCGGCTGAGTGATGCAATGGAACCATAATCAAACCGAGAGCAACGAACAACGCAATTGATTGAGTTGTCCTGGCCAATAGAACTTATCAGGGTGTTTGAATCGGAGTAGCCCTGATCATTACTGCCTTGACAGTCCAACGGCCCATCCTCGTGGTTGTCCACGGACTTGGGCCACTTTGTCAGCAATGCCACTACAGCAACCCCGTACTGCTCAATAGCCATAGCCCCAGGCAGGCGCTTAGTCCTCGTGATCCCGAGGAGGTGGTAAGTCATGTAAGCTAATCTGGATTCCTACTCGCAGGAGCTAGGCAGTGACCTTGAGATCAGGCAAGATTGACCCTCCAACATTTCGTCAGAATCTACAACAATATCTCAATTGAGAGGGAACCTATACACAATATCCCAACCCCTCTGTATCTTGAACCTGCAACAGATCAAAACTATGTCATTAGGAATTCTACTCAAGTAAGAGTATTATTCTAGCTATATGCAAATAGCAGCAGAAGATTGCATTTGTGTACATAACTGAAAGTTGCAAGACATTTCCAAGCATCACTTAGCTCAATCAATCAAGGATGCATATGATTTCAATACAGGGAAAGACTAACAAAACTACAGACACTGATGAACATTAAAAGTTTGGGCAAATGGTACATACTGATTACAAAATTTAAAAAACAGCAGGGGATTAATAGAATATTGCTGATTACTCACGTGGATAACATGACCATGACATGGAGCTAAATCCAATCAATATGTGAGCCAAAAATATACCAAATCTCCAAACCAACCTAAGGATACATACAACCTATAAGAATCCATCAGTAACACGTTTGTAACATGTCACTCGAAGACGAAGTCCACCCAAAACCTAGCTTAGTCCACCATACTGAAGAAAAACAAATTGAGAAAAGGCCCAAAACTCGCAAATTTCTAAAATGGTCCTTTCAACTGATATGGGCATGTACTCGAACGATTCTAAATCCACACAAAACACACATAACTCAGAACTAAGCAGCGGGCTTCCAAAATTGGCAAAACGCCAATACAGGAAAAAAATCAATAAGAACCAAAAGCAAAACTCGCCGCAAAAAAAACAGAGACTAACTTGCTTGTATGTGGAAATAAATTGATTTGTAAAGAACTTTGAACTACTTTGTTGTCCCGAAGCATCCAAAGATGCATATTAACCGCAACCATACAATTCATTTTCAATAGTTCTCTAGAAAATTCAAGCGGTTAATATTACAAACAACTATTTTAAACAACGAAATTTACATCTGGGCTAACACGTGTCATATCTATGTGAACATGTTTCTTGCAGCTGAACTATAAGAAGTGGTATTCCAAGTTGGTCCTAAGTCCATATATATGAGCTTGGATGATTGGTGAATTTAATAGTGATGTAGCATTTTGGTACAACAGCGAGCATAATGAAAAATTATCAGCTTGAATAGGAAATTAGGAATATTTGTAACTTAGAAAGGAGCATAGCTAATGTTGATTCTTACTAAGTAAATAAAATTTAAACAAAGTCTAACAGGTTGTAGGGAAAAAGATCTTGGGGAGTAGCAACAATATTCTTGATTAAAAAACTATTGTTACTCTAGATAATACTACTTTTCTATACTTGCAATTAAGGATGACAATTCCAAACAGTTCCGTCGTCACTGATGTTATTACCCAACAAAAGTGTGCTCCACTTAAACTTGCGGCTTCTTATATTTAGACCCTTGAACTGGCTTGGCTTTAGCCAGTTCAACCCAGCACTAACTACCGGCTGCTCATCCAGCAGATTAATCTTTATCTTTCCCCGTCGCCCATTGTAAGAACCAATAGTGAACATATCGAAGAAGAAGAAAAGTAGAAAACGTATTCAGGCAACAATCAAGACCAAGGCTGGATTCAACAATACGCCGGCTGCTCGGCCAACAATCGCACCTCAAGCCGTGTCCCCATCCGCGGCAACAAACCATGTTTTTCAATTATATTGCTGGATATTACTACCTAGGCAGCAAGTAGCCAAGTACAATATAGTCAATATGTACAATCTGTAACACAATTTTGAGAAGTGAATACACATTTCCTGTCAATTACTCACATTCCACACATGATTTACATTTCAGTCAACTGCAGTAGTTATACCCAAGCCCCATCTACAGAAAATACACATCATAAATTGAACTTCAAATCAACACCGGATACGCCATAAGCTATTCAACACCGGGCACTGGAACACTCCCCTGTTCAGCATGCTATATACTCAGGCAATGCAACCCCAGGAAAGAGTACACTAACAGAGAAGTTTCAGTTACCTTATTGTGCGCACATCTGTTAAGGGATCATCAATAATAAAGCCACCTCAAGCAAACTTTAAACTACTATTAGAATAAAAATCAACAAAAAAGGCATTGACAAACCTTTAACTTGTTCGTTCCAAACTTTGAATCGGAAGTCAGTAAACTATGGTTCAGCAACAGATGGTTCAGCAATCAAACGCTTCACAATAAAATGGCAAACACAGTCTCTCTTTGTATTAGGGCGACCAGCAGGTGGTTTCCTCTTTTCTGAAAAGGACCTGCTAGGCCGGACAGCACCACCCTTTCTTTAATCATCTGGACCAAAAGAACACCAATACCTGTATCCAAATGTTCAAAAGTTTTGTTTAAATTCTAGCATCTCAAATAGGAACAACTAAGGTTGACAGAACTAAAGAAAAGGTGCACAACCAGTCAATCAAATGATATGTGATGCATGATAATAAAACAGCAAGAAACTGATTATCTTTAGCGAAGAGATAGCTTAATTGCAACAATAAATACATTTTAGTTGATAAGATGAATAAACAGCCCAGGGTCATGTCCTAGAATAAACATTAGTCATGCTCCCATTTACTTACAGAATATACTCGAGTATCCCATCAACTTTTGGTTTGCAGTTCATTGTTGGAGGACACCTTCTCCGTGCTTCGACGTGAAATCTTGTCGGACATTCGTTGTTGTTTGATTCTCCTCTCACAAAATCATTCACCCTAGAATATGGAATGAGCGCAAGCCTGGCCATTGAAACCGCAACCGAGGAGAATTGCGAGGAACAGATTGGCCAAAATGGGGGGAAAACAACAACACTTCCAAAAGAGGGGAAACCACAATCTAGCTCAGAATCCCCAAATTACACACAAAACCAAAACGATCAGGATCAACAACCGCAAAATAAATCTTGAAAACTTGTCAAGAACCCCAAATTTCGCCACAAAGAACGCGATCAACGAAACCCCAAAACAAAACAAAAATCCCCATAACCTCCACGGGCGGCTACCACATCAACCGCATCTACCCAGGCAGTTCCGCATCAGCTGCTTCTCCTCCGCCACCGACACTCTCCTAGCGTCCACCCACACCTCGGCGTCGGCATACGTCACCCCTCTGGCTGCGAGCTATCCGGATCCGGGGCACGTGGCGGCGCAGCCGAGCAGATGGCCGCGGTAGGAGGCGAGCGCGAGGTGGAGGTTGAGCATGGGGAAGGGGGGCGGGTTGACGCAAAAGCGATCGAGGCGGAGGTCGGCGATGTGGGCGGCGGGCACGGAGGGGTAGAGGAGGAAGGCGAGGAGCACGAGGAGGAGTATCCAGGAAGCGGCGGCGAAAGCGCGGGCGAGAGATGCGGCACGAGGCCGAGGCGGAGCGAGATGGCGCGCGGGCGGAGGCGAGCGTGGGCGGGCGGGCACAGCGAGCGAGGCGAGGCGGGCGAGGGAGGCGGGCGGGCTGGGGAAGCTCAGCGGCGGTTTGTTTTTTTTCAGTAGTAGGGGATGGGGGACGGCGAAAAGGGTGGAGAGGTGGATTGAGGTGGGACGATCGTCCTCGCGTGGAGTAAACTCCGAATTATAGTAGTTAAGATATATTTAAGTTCACAAACAACTTCATCCCCATCCCCGAATTTCCCGTTAAGGAACCAGAATATGATTGACGAATACACTACTCTTAAACATTATTTTTCTTCGATGAAAACAAGCTATGGACTGAAGTTACAAGTTACTAAAAATATTAACCTGAGCATTTCTTTACAGTTACAATTTACGACCTGAAATAAGCGAGAGAAGGCAATCTCATAAATTGAAATACAGCTGAAAGAAGACCTCATAATAAAATGCATAAACATAACAAAGTGTGTACATAAAAGGTCACTGAAGATACAAGCTTTATCATGGAAATTGTGGCATAAATTCAGTTTAATTGTGCACAGGTCAATATGAACAATAAACAATTTTCATACAATTCACCTGGATGTTTCCCTACAATTTCAAAAGGTATTATCAATACTCAGATACTTACGATTATTGCTAAATATTAAGGTAAAGATTTTTTTTCTTTTGACAACACAAGGACTGATGGTTTCATATAAGCTATTACTCATTAAAATATTGTTGTTTACTGAATTTCAGACCCATGCAGCAACAGGCCCATATGGCCTTAGAAGTTAGAACTACTACTGCTAAGGCTTTTTTGTTGCGCCAAATCAAGCGTAGTTTTACAACATGCCCTTGTGCTGCTATGATCTTACTTGCTATGTCACTTTTTTTGGGGGTCAGTTTGTCCCAGCTTACAAAGAGATGCCTTCCAGAGTTACCTAGAGCTCATGTTCAGTACAATTTGGGCTAGCAAATTTGTGCTTTTAATTGGTCAGAACTCAAAAGGTAAGCAATTGGTGCTTAGGCATTAATCTCATTCCAAGCTTGCTATACAGCTTGCCTGACATCAACAATAATTTCGTCTATCCAGTAAGCTTGGGCATGCAAAGTGCAGAAGACTTACCTATTGACCGTGACATAGCGAGTATACCAGAGACGCGATAACCATTCCAGTCGATGACCTTCCCACCTGCGGCCTCAATCCTTGCACGCTCATCTTTCCTATCAGGCTGTAATCATCAATTTCTACTCCTCCTGGATTGAATCGGGAAAGGGTGTTCTTCATTTCTACAAGGTGATGCATCGCACCCTCACGCGACAGCGTACCCTCTTGGTCATGGTTCCCAATCACAGCAGCCCACAGAAGTTTCATGGCAATAGCTGGAACAATTGTTGCATCCATAGACTTGGCCGCATCAGTTGCATCCGCGCCATAGATGTTATCACCTGCCCAACAAACACGGTCACGATGGATAAGATAATAAGAAAACTTAAACTAACAACAGCGTCCGTTTCTTGATTCCCAGATGAATCTCAATAATAAGATACACCAAAATGGGGCAATTTCGGATCTGCGCTTTTAGTAACACACCAAAGAATTGCAAAGC
The DNA here is from genome assembly GCA_036346255.1 of Ampelocalamus luodianensis. NCBI lineage: Eukaryota > Viridiplantae > Streptophyta > Magnoliopsida > Poales > Poaceae > Ampelocalamus > Ampelocalamus luodianensis. The sequence goes on from CM070638.1 coordinate 2,169,086, forward strand.
GATCACACAGATCAGGGCTTCGGCGCATGCAATCTTGGGCTGGGGAAATCAAGAACACTAAGCATCGCAGATCCCAAATATCGAGCCCAAGAAAAACAAATTGCATCATCAAATCGATTTTTCCTTCGTTTCCATTCCAATCAAAGCAACGATGTATAGTTCCAATCTAAGACAACAAGAAACGAAAATTCATCCACGAAGGAAACAGACCTTCTTGTGCTTGGCGTTGAGCTCCTTGGAGACGGAGACCTTCTCGTTCATGGCTAAGCGGCGAATCCTCCAACCCGAACAGAAACTGCTCCAAAATCTGGGGCTAACGGCAAGAATAAACAAGCATTTCGGCTTGTTGTTGGATTCGGGTTCTCTGTTGCCATTGAGACGGGAGACGTGGGGTGGAGCGGTGCGGGAGAGGACGAAGATTTGGGGGAGCGAGCGAGAGGGGAGCAGACCTTCTGCTCGAGCGCGGAGGAGTGGGCCATCTGCGGTGCGGCGGCGGCGACGGAGGGCGGGAGGTCGTCGCAGCACTTCTTCAGTAGGCTCTCCTCGCGGCGGCTCTTGCGGATCTCCACCATGCTATCCTCGTGCTGGCGGCGGCCATCCTCCATGTCTAGCGCCACCTTGTAGTGGCTGCGCCGCACCTCCGCCCGCTCGCTCGGCCGCAGCGACATCGTCGCCCTCGCCTCCTTGCCCGCCGCCGCCGCGCCCTTCATCTGCAGACCAAGAACCCAACAAAACCAAACACGGAGACGGAGATCTCGGGGTATGGAGGCGGACGGCAACGGAGATCTTCTCCATGGGCCCGGAGGAGGACGGCGAGGGATCTCGGGGTATGGAGGCGGCGACGGCTGAGGGGTGAGGGGGTCGCGGCGGGCGAAGGCTGCGCGGCGCGGATGGGAGGGAGGTACGGGCGCGGAGGCGAGGGGCAAGCGCGGCGCGAGTGCGGAGGGATGGGAGGGAGGGACGGCCGCAGAGGCGAGGGGGTCGCGGCGGCAGGTGGCGCGGGGCGGATGGGGATGGGTCAGACGGTGGCGTGGGGTTCGCAGATGGGAGGTGGAGGAGAGGAGAGGCGATGAGGTGAGAGGGGGGTGGGTGTCGCGGCAGCGGGCGAGGAGAGGACGCGCAGGTGAGGGAGGCGGGCGAGGGAGGATCAGGCGACGGTTCGTGGAGAAGTGGGGGGAGTCGCGGCGTCGCGGTTTTGGAGGGGACGATCGCTGGGCGAACCGTGCGCACGGAGAAACGAGAGAAGAGATGCAGATCTAACGGCTCACGTCTCACGAAGAAGAATGGATCCAACGGCTCACGTCGTATAGGGGAGGACGGACCGTCACCAACTCGTATTTTTAAGTAGTAGAGATATGTAGATGACATATTACTGATTGGAAATGATATTCCTATGCTCGAGTCCGTTAAGACCTCACTGAAAAATAGTTTCTCAATTAAGGACTTAGGGGAAGCGGCATATATTTTGGGTATTAAGATCTATAGAGATAGATCAAAAAGGCTAATAGGATTAAGCCAGAGTACTTACATTGACAAAGTGTTGAAACGGTTCAACATGGAGGAGGCAAAGAAAGGGTTCTTGCCCATGTCTCATGGCATAAATCTTGGCAAGACTCAGTGTCCTTCGACAAGCGATGAGCGAGATCGCATGAGTAAGATTCCATATGCTTGCCATTGGATCTATCATGTATGCTATGATGTGTACTCGCCAGATGTTTCCTATGCTCTAAGTGTTACGAGCAGATATACAGTGATCCGGTGAGAGTCACTTGGGCTGATGTTAAAACATCCTCAAGTATTTGAGAAGAACTAAGGATGTGTTCCTAGTCTACGGAGGTGAGGAAGAGCTCGTTGTAAATGGTTACACCGATGCAAGCTTCCAAACCGACAAAGATGATTACAAATCGCAATCGGGTTTGTGTTCCTTTGAGCGGTGGTGCGGTAAGTTGGAAGAGTTCCAAGCGGGAGGCATTGCGACTCTACAACGGAGGTAGAGTACATTGCGCTTCAGGCGGCAAAGGAAGGTGTTTGGATAAGGAAGTTCATAAGCGAACTAGGTGTGGTTCCTAGTGCGTGCGATCCTCTGAATCTTTCTTTGTGATAACGGTGGGGCCATGCGCAAGCCAAGGAGCGAGGAATCACCAAAAGAACAAACACATCTGCAAGCGGTTTCATCTCATTCGAGAGATCCTTAATCGAGGAGATTTAAAGATATGCAAAATACACACAGATTTGAATATTTGAGATCCTTTGTGAAGCCTCTCCACACCTAAGCATGAGGCGCACACAAGAGCTATGGGTATTAGATATCTTCTAGATTGACTCTAGTGCAGTGGGAGGCTGTGGAGATATGCCCTAGAGGCAATCATATTGATGATGATATTTCATTGTATCCATGATTTAATAAATGTTCCTTGAATATTGCCTTTGTGTTGATTAACAAGTATGTGACTTGTTTGTGAAACTCTTTACTTGTATGGTTATTCTAAAGTTGTCCCTAGTCGGAGTTCATGTGAGGACACGTGAATGATGGATTAGCACATGTATCGGTTGATGACCATGTTTCACGGTCATAGACATGGAGATGTCAAACCAATAATGTGGACACATGTTTAGAACATGGGTTGGACCGACCCAACATGAGACATAGTAATTATTCTTATGGTTCTCTCTACACAATGTGTACGCCTTGTCCTTAGACACGAGATTATCGCATGTACTTGAGATGTGAATCGACCTACTTAGGGGCTATCAAGCGCTACTCAGTCGGGTAGTTATAAAGGTAGCTTTGGGTTTGTCATGAAGCATCTTTGCGAGGCATGGTCGGTCGAGATGGGATTTGCCCTCTCTACAGAGAGATATCTCGGGCCTCGAGTGATCGGATCCGAAATGCATGGCCATGCTACTTAAGGTTAAGAGTTAACCTAGTAAGGGATTCGGATCACGGGATCGAAAGAGTGGTCGACTTGGAGCTCGACCGAATATCGTGAGGCAAAGGGATTGGCATGTACATAACGTTGTGATGGTTCGTCCGATATGATCTTTACGTATGTTTAGGAGTTGTACGTCTTGCTAGAGGCGCTACCAACTATTGACCAAGTATGTGTACTCGCGTCATGTCTAAACATATGTGAACCATAGGTCACACACTTAAAAGGTGAAGCCTAATTCGGATTGGATCCAAATTAGGCGGGCATTGAGTCCTAATGGGCCTCTATTCGTAGAAGCCCATTATAAGGCGTCTATAAAAGGAGGAGGGGCGCGGGTTGAGGTTGAGTTTTCATGACATCCCCAAACCACGCCGCCACCCTCCCACGCCCTAGTCGCTCGCGCGGATCTAGTAGTCCGGCGTCGTCGCTTCCTCCCGTGCGTGTGGATACCTTTGAAGCGCCGCATCCGTGGCGTTGGGACGAACCGCAAGAAAGGAGTTGTCGTGGGGCGCCACGGCGAGGACGCAGGAAGTAGTCACGACTACTGCGCGACGTCTTGCATCAACGAGCGACGACTGCTTTGCTCGACGTCTTTGCATCAACTTCCGCACTGCGCGTCTAGTGGTAAGACCGTGATCTATAAATCGCAGTGATCTTGGTTTACGGGTAGAATTTTTTTAATTTGCGCTAGTGTAGCCTACCGTTTCCCTCTGATAATTCACTTTGAATAGTTGTAATTCAATGGTACACTAGCGACAATATTTGATATATGTTGGTTTGTAATTGACAATGATCACTTTGGGTTGTCAACGATTGATTTATCTCGTGATGTATCTATTTTCTACCGCTTATTTTGGAGGGCATGGCTAGCAAGTCACGAGGCTAGCGAAAATTTTTAAAAATAGTTAGTGTGATAACTATCACGAGCGGTTTAACAATCAAACCGCTGCAGCGAATATGCATTTCGAACCGCTCTATTTAATAACGTGCATGATATACACATATCTCGGGCGGCTCGTAAATAGAACCGTGCAGGATATCCTTTATCCGCAGGCGGTTCTATTTACGAACCGTGCGGGATATGTGCATATCACGAGCGGTTAAATAATTAGAACCGCGGGATATGTGCATATCACGAATGGTTTGTAAATAGAACCGTGCGTGATAATTAGATAGCACGAATGGTTCTTTAATAGAGCCGTCTGTGATAATTAGATAGCACGACGGTTATATAATTAGAACAAATGCGTGTTGTGACTTATCACAGCAGATTTTTAACCGTCTGTGATAACCGTCAGTTTATCACAGACGTACAAAAACACAGACGGTTCGGAACCGTCTGTGATGACTATTCTGAACCGTCTGTGATGAGGCTGTGTGTAGTAGTGAGAGCAACAAGTAGTTGCTATTGCTGGATCTTTGTGCGGAGAGGCGAGCCAAGATAAGCGCAGTGGCGAGTCCTCTTAGCGGCGGCAGCATGGATTTATTGAAGTGGGCGGCTCCCGGCCCATGCACCAGTGTAGGAGGACTCGATTACGGTCAGCGGTGTGCGGTGGACTTGCTTTCGAGTCAAGCCAATGGCTCCCACATGCATGCAGATTCTACTAGAGGCAGCGGCATGAATGATCAAAGTCGTGGGCCCAAGGTGAATGCATTTGTTAGTGCAAGCAGTTGCTTGGGAGGTCTAGGCAGAGAGCCCCACAGCGGGTCCCTCTACTCGCATGCAGCATGCAACAAGGGAGGAACTGGCATTGAAGATCTTGACGTGAACTATCCTGATATGATTATTAAGGTTCCTATTGATGTATTCATGGGAATCACAGAAGAGGATGCAACTAAAGTTGTTGATGGCCTGGCACCAATGACCATAGATAGACAATCTTGTAGCTCAAAAGGTCCATCTAGCGGGCCCCATTGGAAGTAGGGACTAGCAACTGGAATAATTAATGTTGGCTCTCTCAGTACAACATGAGTTGGTGTACCCAGTAGTGACTGGGGTGCTAGAGGTATACCATGAGTCGACCATAGGTAGGGGCGCTAGCCCCCCTCCCCTCCCCCCTCTTCTCTGTGAGAAGACCCGTCTTCATGTATGTAGGATCCATGTAACCTTAGTCCCCTGTCACGAACCCGGCATACTTCTTCTCGGCTTGGACAGCCCAAAGTCTGATACTTTTGGTTGGAAGTTGTAGTCGAGGATAATATTATCAAATTTAACGCTCCCATGAAGGATTTTGAGGCTAGCATGCTAGGAATGCATGTAGGCGAGAGCTTCTGCAGAGCCAATGGTGATGTCTAAGCGCGTCGACAGTGAAAGGGTATGCCTCTCGGTGGCACCATGATCAACATGAAGCACATTGTAGAGGCTTCTGTTGGCGACGAACTCAAAGACCACGACATGGGGCGTTCGTCTCGAGCGACACAAGGGGACCAGATTCACGTGGTAGATCTGAGATTGTATGGTGATCTCGTTCATGAAATCATCAATGCTGTGTACCTCAGTTTGGAGAGTTTAACTGCAACTTGTTGGTTGTCGTCAGTGGTTCCCAAGTAGACCTTGCTGAAGAAGCCACTTCCAATGGTGTTGCTGTAGTTGTATGTAATCTTGTCCAGCTGCGCTTTTGTGAAGATGTTGATGTTCTTCGAGATTTTGTGACCTTCTCCAATTGCTCTTCCTTGAAGATGTTGATGTTTATGCTCTTTAGTATTTCACCGCTATTTTTATCAAAAAAAAAAAACCTCTCTGCTAAAACCAGCGGTAGCATGCCTGAGTGCGGCTAGACCAGGTGTGCTAGGGGTATACCATGAGCCGAACATAGGTAGGGGCGCTAAGTGCCCCCCCCCATCTCCCCCGTGAGAAGGTCTGTCTTCATGTACACATGATCCATATAACTTATGTCCCCTGTCACAAACTCGGCATACTTCTTCTCTATCGATCATAGGAGCTTGGACAGCCCAAAGTCTGAGACCTTTGGTTGGAAGTTGTCATCGAGGAGAATATTGTCAGATTTGATGTCCCCATGAAGGATCTTGCGACTAGCATGCTGGGAATGCATGTAGGAAAGAGCTTCTACAGAGCCAATAGCGATGTCCAAATGCGTCGGCAGCGAAAGGGTATGCCTTTCGGCTGCGCAATGATCAACATGAAGCACATTTTAGAGGCTTCCGTTGGCGACAAACTCGAAGGCCAGCATGGGAACGTTCGTGTCTAGGCAACACCCAAGGAGACAGACTAGATTCGTGCGGTAGATCTGAGATTGTATTATCATTGCCGCGTGCCTCAGTCTTGGAGAGTTTAACTACAACTTGTTGGCTGTTGTCAGTGGTTCCCAAGTAGACCTTGCTGAAGAAGACGTTTCCAATGGTGTTGCTGTAGTTGTTCGTGATCTTGTAGAGCTGCACTTTGTGAAGTTGTTATTGTTCATGTTCTTTAGGATTTTGTGATCTTCTCGAGCTACTTTTCCTTGAAGATGTTTGTTGGACCGAAAAGGCGACTAGAGGGGGGGTGAATACGAGCACGATCTCTTTTTCTCCCAAATTCAATTCAATACGAATCTCACTCCAATAGCTATGAAAGCTATGAAGATCAATCAATCATGCACGGAAGACTTGTATTGAATCAACTCAAAACCCAAGTAAAATCAACACAAAAGCAAAACACGAAGAACAGCGGTCGACCTCTCACGGGGCGGTCGACCGGTCGGTCTAGCGGTCGAACCGATCAAGCGGTCGGACCGATTTCTCAGCGGTCGACATTGGTTCGATGAACAGAAAACGGCCCGACAAACCAAACGCAAATTGATCAAACTTTTGATTCGTGCGTCCCAACCGTGGTTTGACACACACCTACCTAAGTATGTCAGAACCTATTCCAAGCAACAATCGTGATAATTCTTGTCAAGATTCGACCTTTTACGTTTGAGCGAATTTAGGTCAAAAGCGAGTCAAAGCGAAAATATGATCTTGAGACTTGCTCGTGGGTGATTGATGATATTGATGATCCTAGATATATTCCCACACGTCACGACAAGCTAGATCACGTCCGAAACTAAGCAAATACTCGCGGATCAAAGAAAGACTCAAATCATCAAAAAGAGAGAAAGAAAGCAATTGACCTCATCTTGAAGAAACTTTCTTTGGATTGATTTGATATGGTATTGGTTTCTGACCACTCCATCAATGGATGACAAAGACTCAATACATGAGCACGAAATCCAATCCAACTCTCTAGAACCCTAACCTCCTCTCCTCCTCTCCTAAGCAAATTAGGGTTTCTAAACAATGAAACGTCGAAGGTCGGGGAGAGAGGGTGCAGCCACCTCCTCCTCTATTTATAGTGGAGGCCTAGGGTTTCTAAAGAGTCTTCCTAATGGGCTCCGTTAAGGCCCAAAACAAGCGGGTGACACACGCACGCATTTTAAGCGCCGTGTTCATATTGTGCGAAGCACTCGCTTGTTCGCCACGTGTAGGTTGATCCAACGGCTCTCATCATGTCGGCAAGTCTCTCCCATCCGGCTCCCACCGAAACCACCATGGCACTTGTACCGACCCCGCGCGCTTGATTCAACGATCGCGCCGACCGCCGCGTTCGGTCACCTTTATCCATCTTGCACCATACTTGAGGTCAATGACTTCACGGCATCGTCGATTGTTTTGAACCTCAGCTATCAAGCCTAGTCCGATCATCCTCGCCGTTGACCGTCGTTGACCACCAAGCATCTGCACAACAATAGACAAGAAAATCGAATTGGAACAAGTTCTTCACAACTTGACCCACGTTAGTCAAAACATGCATCATGCAACACATATGACATGAAACCCATGAACTTGACCTAACAAGCAACCATCGTCGCCACCGGGTGGCGATTTAAGTGAAAACCGGTCGGGCCGCTTGACCTTGGCGGTCGGCCCATCGCTGGCCCGATCGGCCAATCGAAGGCGGTCGGACCGCCACCAAAGGACTTAGCCAAAATTTCAACATCAAATCCGCAACCTCTGGAAATTTAAAGCGAATAGAACTTTTGTTGGAGGCTCCAAAATTATGGGACCAAGTGCGGTAGAATCTCCTCACTTGCCTACACACTCTATTTTTGGCCCAGCCTCAAACTCCAATGCCACTCAACTTGCCGGTCCGACCGCTCATCAGACGCCGGTCAGACCACTACCAAATCGGTCGGACCGCCAGCCTGGCGGTCGGACCGCCGATATAATTCACGAGGCATGGGCGGTCGGCCGCCACCAAGGCGGCCGACCGCTGAGACACGACAGAATCGAACTTTGCCGAAACTCGTGTTTCGCAAACCTTCAACGTCATTGCCAATTGTCACATCATCCTAAGATCATGAGCATATCCCCATGATATCCACAATCTCCCCCTTGATGAACACATTGGCAATTCACCACAAATGCAAGTTTTGAGGTTTGAAAAGTAAAAAACTCAACGTTTTCGCGCAAAGGCACAACTTGGTCCAAATGCAGAGAAAGCAATGGAAATGACCAAGTGGCTTGAATAGCATCGGCAAGTGAGATAAGGCAAAAGAAAGCAAGAAAGCTTCAATTTCCAAAGAAGAGTCAAAAATCTCACTTAAGGTCCATATGAAAGAACAATTGTTCGAAATGACCTTTGATCATGGTGAGGCTCAAGAATTGCAATTCAAGTTTAGAAAGAGCAATAAGACCATAAGAATGCAAATAAGAAACTCCCCCTCACTATGATCCTCAAATTTCAGAAAATTTTAAATTCTCCAATTTTCTCCCATTTTCTCCCCCTTTTTAACACTTTTAAAACTTCTCCCCTTTACACATCTTGAAACATCTTCTCCCCCTTTGACAATGGAGTTATCAAAGAATCACACCTTCCTCTCGTCCAGAGATAACAAATGCAGAATAAGGAAAAAGCATAAAAAGGAGCATGCATGAAATGCAATGGAGTGGCTTCATATTTTTGTATTTTTCAATTTTGATTTCAAGAAGCTTTGGAGATTACCCAAAAGAACAAGCTAGCATTTCTAAAATTGCACAAACAACATATCAGCCTGGAAGCGCTAGCAAGATCATGATAAAACATATATAACAAAGCTAAAGCAAGAAAGCTCAATATAAAGCAAGAAATTTTAGCATTTTAAGCAAAGTTTCAAATCTAGCAAGTTCATCAACAAAGATCCTAAAATGATACTGGCCATGTCAAAATGTCAATGTGAGACCAAGAAGCTAACAATGACCACATTAAGAGACAAAGATGTCCTGAATTGAATCATTTTGCTCAATTTGTCTCAAACGCCCATTTTTCAACAGTTTTTCATTTGCAATGAATATTGAAGTTGATTAAAGGTATATCTTAGTGAAGAAGATCTGGACTAGGAGCCATCCACAAACTCTTCCTAAGCTTCTACCAATTTTGATAATTCATTTTCGATCCATGTGCTAGATCTCAAGCCTTGCATGACCATCTTAAGCACAAAAAGCTTAAAAGAATGGTCTAGGTCATCCAAAACTCCCTCTGAGTTCATGCCTAGTGCAATGGCAAGCCGTCTCATGAGAAAGAATTGGTGAGATCGGTTTTTCGCACAAAGAGACCTCTCTTTTTTCACAAGAGCGATTTAGATTCTTAGAAGAACAAGAAGCTCAAGTAATGATCAATACTCGATTCAAGAGCTAACACCAATTTTACAGGGCCAATGTCACAAAAGGAGCACTAATTGCGCAACTAGCTAAAACATCCACAAATTGCGGTTTTTAGTTCAAGTTGTCTTAAAGTTCTAGCTCATTCAAAGAAAGACTTAGCTACACATGTGAAAGCATGATAATTCTAGCAAGTCAAAGAACTAGACATGGCATTGAGCATAATTGAAATACTAAAGCTCAAAGGGTAATAAGCAAAGCTTAATCAATTTTAAAAGACAAGCGAAAAACATATAACAATGCATCTTTTGGTTTTTCATATGAATGCAGTATGAAACAATGAGATGCACAAAACTTAAAGAGCCTAAAAGATCAAAAGATCAAAAGAAAATACCACTAGAAGAAGGTATCAGAAAAGCAGAAAAGCTCAAATGAACAAGAGACGTTGAGCAGAGCCAACTCCCCTCAAACCAAACCGTAGGGATAAATTACCCTAACTCACTTCTCAAGGTTGCAAACCTAGTTGGATCTAAAAGCTTGGTGAGGATATCGACCAAGCCGAGCCTCGGACTCCACGAAATGCGGCACAATATCACCCTTCTGACATGATCTCTAAGAAAGTGATAGCGAATGTCTATGTGCTTGGTTCTAGAGTGTTGCACGGGGTTTTTAGCAATGTTAATCGCAAAGTGTTATCACGAGAAAGAGGAACACTATCAAAAGCCAACCCAAAATCCTTAAGAGTGGACACCATCCACAAAATCGACTCTGACAACTAGCGGCGACTACATATTCGGCCAGCAGTGGATTGTGCAATGAAGACCGCTTCCTAGAAGACCAGAGACAAGAGAAGTGCCTAGGAAGTGACAAGTGCACGAGGTACTCTTCCTATCTAGCCGACGACCAAAAATCGAGAATCAAAAACCCCTGAATGGACAAGGAAGACGGCGGGAATACCAAATGCCATCTTGGAGGGTAGAGTGTAAATACACGAAGATGCGCTTAATGGCTTGGCGATGGGAAGTCCTCGGAGGCGCTGAAACCTCGCCTGAGGCGGGCCGTGAAGTGGATGTCGGTCTTGAGGCCGTCAGTGCAGAAGGAGCCAATCATGCTGCGGTACTCACGTTGATCCACGGCTTCTCCTTCCTCATCCGGATCCAAAAGCGATCGAAATCGCCATGGGAGTGGCGATCGAAACTGCGATCACCCATCTCGGCGCTTGAGCGGATCCTTGGTGTGCCGTCGATGGATGAAGATCCCTTCCTTGCATTGCTTGATTTGAAGCCCAAAGTAGTTTAGTTCTCCCATCATACTCATCTCAAATTCCTGGACATGGTCTCAAAAAGTGAAACAAGAGCATGAGAAGAACCACCAAAGATAATATCATCTACATAAATCGAGCAAGCGGGGAAGTCATTGCCACGCCTAAGGATGAGCAGGTCTTGTCTACCTTACCCATCTCAAAATCATTCTTAAGCGAGAAGGTCTTAAGTCTATCATACCAGGCTCTAGGGGCTTGTTTAAGACCATACAAGGCTTTGGATAGCTTGATAACATGATGTGGATGCTTGGGATTCTCAAAGCCTGGGGGTTGTCTAACATACACTTCCTCCTCTATAAAACCATTCAAAAAGGCACTCTTAACATTCATCTGATATAATCTAAAGCCCTTAGAAGCAGCAAATGCAAGCAGAATGCGAATGGCTTCCAATCTAGCAATAGGAGCAAATGTCTCATCAAAGTCTAACCCCTCAACTTGGCTAAAACTCTGAGCTACCAATCTAGCCTTGTTTCTAACCACAGAACCATCCTCATTTTGTTTATTTTGAACACCCAACGGGTTCCTATCACATTATGACCACTAGGAGGTTCTACTAGATTCGGACTTTATTCCTCTCAAAATTCTCTAACTCCTCATGCATGGCATTAACCCGGCTAGAATCGGATAACGCATGTGATATATCGCGGGGTTGAAAGAAGCAACAAATGCAGAGTGAGTAGAGACTTGGATCGTGATACACAGGCGAGTGACTCGCTCATTAAGATTACCAATCATCGATCCGGAGGATGATGCCTCTGAATATGAAGTGGAGCGCGGGAGACAATATCTCGTCAACCTCCGCGGTGCTGGCGATGAAGAAGATGCGGCGAGGAGCCTCAATTGGAGGTGAAGCGATCGTGCGAGTTACGGAACTTGGGCAGAGCCTCGGCGGCGGTGGAGGACAAATATCGACTTCATCATCATCTTCCTCCACAAAAATGCTTTCACACTGTGTATCACTGAAATGTCGGATCTAGCTCGGGGCTAGTCTCATCAAAAGTGACATTGCATGTCTCTGGACAATGTTAGTTTCAACATTAAAACCCGAAACCCCTCGAATGTGCGGGATAACCGAAATAAACCATCAAAGTCCTTGATTCAAATTTATCTAGGTTTCTGTCTTGAGAATGAAACACTTAGCTCAAAAACTCGAAAATGAGAAGCAGAGGGTTTTCTACCAAAACGAAGCTCATATGAAGTCTTGCCCAAAGAAGGTCTCAAGTAGACACGATTTGCAATATGGCAAGTTGTAGAAATAACCGGCCCAAAACCTCCTCGGTGTGCTATACTCATGTAGCATTGTCCTAGCCATCTCGACTAAGGTTCTGTTCTTCCTTTCCACAACGCCATTACATTTGAGGGCGTGTGGAGAAGAGAAGCGATGCTCAATTCGCGCTTCGGCACAAAAAGAGGCAAGCGAGGCATTCTTGAACTCCGTGTCATTGTCATCTGCGGATCGCTCTCAAGGCACCGAAAATTCGAAGCCAAGCGAAGAACAAGATCACGATAATGACCAAAAGCTTCATCCTTGAAGCAAGAAAGAACACCCAAGTGTATCTCGAAAAATCATCAACTATGACAAGAATGTACCACTTGCCACCAATTGGCCGAACCTAGCGGGACCAACGGTATCCATATGAAGCAAGCTGTCCGGTCCGTCGGTCATGACAAAGTCACTGAAGGGTGTGAGGTGGCAACTTGCTTGCCATGCCTACAGGCGCACATACAAGATCCTTGGCGACTTTGAGTTTGGGCAAACCTCTCATGAGATCAAGGTTGCTAACTCGCGTCGGATGATCAAAACCAATGTGCCCCAAACGTCGGTGCCAAAGCGAACTTCGGAAGAAGGAGTAAACAAACATTTAAGAGAACCAACAAGAGATTCGGAAAAATCGGCTCCAAAGATCCTAGCAACTCTATAAATCCCAAAAATGAGCTCACCAAGAATCAAGCACCGACAAGCATTTTTTTAAATATAGTCTCATAACCATCATCAAGAAGGCGTGAGACGAGAGTAAGTTAAACCTAAGCTTGTCCACAAGGCGGCGTCCTTTAGGATGAAATTGTCGTTCACCACTGATTGTTCCTGTTCCTTCAATCCGCCCTTGAGTATTGTCTCCAAAGGTGATCACGGACATCACCTATCGACCGCGTGAAGGAGGTGAACCATTTTGAGTCTCCGGTCATGTGGCGTGAGCGGTGAGTCGGCGAACCACGTGTCCTTCCTTCGCGGCGATCCCGAAAATCAAGGCACGGAAGAGCGAAGTGTCTCAATCTTGGGGTTAGTTAAACATGACTTGGGAACCCAGATCGAGACACATGTCTGCAGTAGTATGCAAAGCGAAGTGCTATCCTTGATTCTATTTGAAATTCATTGTGAGCAATGGTTACTCTAACATGAGAGTTATCTGTCTAGGAGCATGAGCATGATTAGCATGAGAAATAAATCCTAGACCAGTTTCTTCCTTTCTACATTACCATGTCTCACAAAACTCTAGGTTGATTAGATGACATTCTAGCAAGATTTTTCTTAGCATTTTTCAACCTCGCCAACAGAACTCAACCAAATGCCCATCCTTCTTGCAATAGGTGCAATGGTACTTGGTACCACTGGGAGAAGCACCTTTTGGTGAGCAGATGGTTGGGCAAAGCCTGCAGATTTGAAAGTGATCTTTGCGGGTTGGGTATCAAATTCAACTAAGCCATTTCTCAAAATTTGAATGTCATTAGATTTATCACGGGCAAAGTTGTATCCTAACCCTTGCTTCTTATAGAGAGTTTTGACTTGTCAAGAATCATGTTTAATTGTTTCTTACCTTTAGAAAATCTTTCTAATGTGTCATTAAGGTAAGCAATTTCTTTCTAAGGTTAACACATGAATCACAAGTTTTAGCATTAAACCTCTTCTTATAAGAGCAACTTCAACAAGAACTTCACATGAAGTACAAGTAGCAGAATTATCTGTCCTTAAGCTTGGCATATTTAGCTCTAGGCGCTTCTACAACATCATGTAATTCACGTTCACGTTCTAAGCGACGAGCAAGAGCTAGATTCCACCACATCGAAGCAACCAACTTGCTAGACTCTAAACATTTTCGCAAGGAGCAGATTTAACTTTAATTAGCTCAGTTCTAGCATTTTCAAGTTGTTGCAAAGCAATATCATGAGCAGATTGCAGTTTAGCAAATTCAGAATGTAAAGCATAGTAGGATGAACATTCATCAGATTCAAGACTCTTAGCATTCACAAGTTCTAATGTGAGTTTCTTTACTTGTGACTCTAACTCCTCATTCTTAGTCATGATGGACTTTAAAGCTTTATCCTGACCTAGCATTTGCTCATAGACAGTTTCACATCTAGCAAAGAGAACATCATAAGAAGGAGATACCTCATTGTTGTCATCGATGTCGTCGGAGTTAGCCATGAAGCACATGCCGGTGAAGTCCTTGGCCTTCCCTTCTTGTCTTGAGGAGCTCCTCCTCCTTGTCCTCCTCGCTCCCGAGTCCACATCACTCAGGATCGATCTCCAAGAGCGGCAAGAACCGGTGGCGACCTTCCCGAGCTTGGTATCATCAAACTGGACTTGCGCCTGAGGCTTCTTCAAGGCGGCTTTTCATCCTTGTGGTTGCTCTTACCTTTCAGCTTAGGGCAATTTGCGGATGTGATTAAGCTCTCCACACTCATAACAAGTCACGGGCCGCCTCTCTTTTGTTTCTCATATTGTTGTAGGCCCGTGTGAACTTCTTAATCAAAAGCGCCATCTCGGGCTCGGGAATACTCTCAAGATCCTCTTCTTGGATTGCGATAAAGAAGCAAGTGAAAAACCGGAAGAGGACTCAAGCGACCCATCGAGAGCTCTTTTGGCGGTGCTACTACAAAGCCATGTTACCCTTCTTAGAATGGTGACTTTACGGATCTCATGAGTCTTGAGCTTGCTATAGAGCAGCTCCAAAGTCGATCGAGAGAAGTTGACATTTTCTGAATAGCGGTAGCCTTTATCTCCCACTCCACGGTGTTGATTGCAGCGGAGATGGATGGCATTTTCGGTATGTAAATTCAATACCAACGGACTTCATCGATTTATCAACGTGTTGAAGCGATGAAAATGTCATCGATGCTCTCACGGGACGCATCTCGAATTTGTTATATTCTCTTTTATAGACTCTTTGACGTACTTGTTTGATTTGGGAAGAGCCCTCATGATAGGTTTGAGGTCTTCCAAATCTCATGTGCGATCTCGAGATTGCAAATCTGTCATATTTACATCTACCAAGCCCACCATCTGAGAAAATTCTTTGCCTTACGGTCATTAGCCAAGAGGGCTTGAAGTCGGCGTAGCAACCTCGAGCAAGATAAGCGGACCTCGAACGACCTCCCAAATACCTCGTGGTTCGCTCTCAAGAAAGACATGCATGCGGTTCTTCCAAAAGGCATAGTCGTGTCCATCGAAGATATGCGGTTTGGAAGAGTACTTATCCATCGCCAAAGTTCGGTGACCGGTTAAGATCAAGATTGAACTAACGGGCTCATACCACTTGTTGGACGAAAAGGCGACTAGAGGGGTGAATAGAGCACAATCTCTTTTCTCCCAAATTCAATTCAATACGAATCTCACTCCAATAGCTATGAAAGCTATGAAGATCAATCAATCATGCAGTGGAAGACTTGTATTGAATCAACTCAAAACCAGTAAAATCAACACAAAAGCAAAACACGAAGACACCGGCGGTCGACCTCTCACGGGGCGGTCGGACCGGTCGGTCTAGCGGTCGAACCGATTTCTCGGCGGTCGGACCATTGGTTCGATGAACGAAAAGCGGCGGAGACAAACCGAAGCGCAAATTGATCGAACTTTTGATTCGTGCGTCCAAACTTCGTGAAATTTGACACACACCTACCTAAGTATGTCGGAACCTATTCCAAGCAACGATCGTGATAATTCTTGCCAAGATTCGACCTTTTACGGTTTGGCGAAGTTAGGTCAAAACCGAGTCAAAGCGAAAATATGATCTTGAGACTTGCTCGTGGGTGATTGATGATATTGATGATCCTAGATATATTCCCACACGTCACGACAAGCTAGATCACGTCCGAAAACTAAGCAAATACTCGCGGATCAAAGAAAGACTCAAATCATCAAAAAGAGAAAAGAAAGCAATTGACCTCATCTTGAAGAAACTTTCTTTGGATTGATTTGATATGGTATTGGTTCACACCACTCCATCAATGTATGACAAAGACTCAATACATGAGCACGAAATCCAATCCAACTCTCTAGAACCCTAACCTCCTCTCCTCCTCTCCCTAAGCAAATTAGGGTTTCTAAACAATGAAGCGTCGAAGGTCGGGAGAGAGGTGCAGCCACCTCCTCCTCTATTTATAGTGGAGGCCTAGGGTTTCTAAAGAGTCTCCTAATGGGCTCCGTTAAGGCCCAAAACAAGCGGGTGACACACGCACGCATTTTAAAGCGCCGTGTTCATATTGTGCGAAGCACTCGCTGCTCGCCATGTGTAGGTTGATCAACGGCTCTCATCATGTCGGCAAGTCTCTCCCATCCGGCTCCCACGAAACCACCATGGCACTTGCACCGCCCCGCCGCGGCTTGATTCAACGATCGCACCGAAGCGCGTTCGGTCACCTTTCCATCTTGCACCATACTTGAGTCCAATGACTTCACCCGCATCGTCGATCGTTTTGAACCTCAGCTATCCAAGCCTAGTCCCATCATTCCCGCCGTTTACCGTCGGTGGCCACCAAGCAACCCTGCACAACAATAGACAAGAAAATCGAATTCAGGAATAAGTTCTTCACAACTTGACCCACGTTAGTCAAAACATGCATCATGCAACACATATGACATGAAACCCATTAACTTGACCTAACAAGCAACTATCGTCGCCACACGGGGTGACAATTTAAGTGAAAACCGGTCGATCGCTTGACCTTGGCGGTCGACCGCCAATCAAAGTCGGACCGCCACCAAAGGACTTAGCCAAAATTTCAACACTGAAATCCGCAACCTCTCGGAAATTTAAAGCGAATAGAACTTTTGTTGGAGGCTCCAAAATTATGGGACCAAGTGCGGTAGAATCTCTCACTTGCCTACACTCTATTTTGGCCCGACCTCAAACTCAATGCCACTCAACTTGCCGGTCCGGCCGCTCATCGACGCCGTCGACCGCTACCAAATCGGTCGGACCGCCCGGCTGGCGGTCGGACCGCCCGATAATTCACGAGGCATGGGCGGTCTAACCGCCACCAAGGCCGGTCGGACGCTTGAGACTGACAGATCCGAACTTGCGAAAACTTCGTGTTTCCGCAAACCTTCAACGTCATTGCCAATTGTCACATCATCCTAAGATCATGAGCATATCCCCATGATATCCACAATGTTGATGTTCACGCTCTTTAGTATTTCACCGCTAGTTTTGTTGAAAAAAATCTCTCTGCTAAAACTAGCGGTGGCTTGCCTGAGTGCGGCTGGACTGGGTGTGCTACGGGGTATATCATGAGCCGTTCGTAGATAGGGGGCACTAGCTCCCCCCCCCCCTCTTCTCTGTGAGAAGGCCTCCGTCGAGCATGTGTGGGCTGCTGCATTATCACCTATTTTTGCTACATGCGCACGAGGAAGATTGACCAAGTGTACACAAGAAAATTTCCAACACGTCCTTTGCGAGTTGGTTCATGTGGAGCGAGCTCCACTGTGTCTCCTATGTCTCCAACATGCTGAGAAATGCACAACATTAAATGCAAGCTCTGAGCTTCCCTGACTCTATCCCTAGACTTGCATATATGTCTCATCTAATGCAAGCTCTGAACTTCCCTGACCCATCCCTGAACTTGCATATATGTCTCATCTAATGCAAGCTCTCGAGTGGCCTCTATCAGGGCTACGGCTGTAGCTCCGATCCCGACCCTTGTCACCAAATCCTCGACGACCATCATATCTCCATGATCCATGCACTCGATCGATCAGCTGCGCGCTGGCCAACCCATCATTTATTATCATAATCCTCCTCCTCTCACTTTCTCTCACTGGCCCTTATGGCGATGTGCCCGCAAGTCTTTGGCTAAAATCTTTACACAGCCTACTGCATAGGCCATTGTTGTGAACTATTATCCTAGTGTAAACAACTGAAACTATAAACAGACTTATGCAAACCAATCTTATGTTGCAAGTAGTCACCTCGCTGATTGTACGAGACTTGGAGCCGAGTATTGGGAAATCATCCATACTTAGGGCGAACCCCTTCCCATGTGATGCAGGTCCCTACATGACAAAATGAATTATTGGATATATCTATTCAGTTACTTGCCAAATCGAGATATAGATGGAGTTTATACCCGTTTGCCAGTAGTTCTTAATGGTGCTTTCAGAACTTCCGTGAAAGAAACTGGAAAACGAGAAAGTTGTGAGCTTCCTGATCTTGTCTTCTGTGCTTCTAAGATGATTTGAAGTCGTTGGCAAATGATTTGATCGCAATACAGCTGATGCTGACAACGGACGTGAATTTGGACCCCAAGCACTAGGGTCTCCAACCTTCACAAACAAAGCATCACCACTTCAGTTCATAAGACAAGAAGCTCGTATTTTTTTAACACAACTATCCCACAATCAAGAGCTTCTTGTGCAGATGCTGAGCGCTAGGATTAAAAATGTTAGTACCTCCGGCTTGGCAAGTTGATGGGTTTAGGGATCCCCGCGCCGGGGTTCCTCGTTGGAGAAGCCGCCCATCTGCATCAGCATGATTACTAAACCTGTAAGCTAAGAGAGCACCAACGAAATCGCCTAAACTTCAACAACAGCAGCAGCAACAGTAAGAAGCAGCAGCAAATGGGACCCCTTGTCGGCGGCGAGCGCGGTGGTGGCCGTGGCTTCCCGCTTCGTGTCGCGCAAAGGAAAGCTGGGACGGTGCAGCGGTGGCGACCGGTGACTAGCGCGGTGTATAGGGATCACTAGAGAAGGAGGCGACGTTGGCGGTAAGGGAGGATCCATGTAGGGCCCAACGGGGGCACAAGCCACCACTCAATTTTTGGGTTGTAGCTATAAAACATAAGTTTTTACTACCCCACAAGACCGTGTTGTGGTGGGCCGAGCCGGACCATGCATGACACAATACTCTGTGTGCAATGCCGGCCCGATCCGTTAAACTGAGGTTGCGACCTAAGCATGACACGTCTCGTCAGGCCATACCGAGGCTAAGCCAATAGTCCCATGCTTCGAGTCAGCCTGGATAGCACAACCAATTTGGGGTATGACACTATGGCAGGTGGGGCTGAGGCAGCGCAAATAAGAGGAGGGTGGTGTGGTGTGATGGCGCTCGAGACAAAAAAAAAAAAGGGTTTTGCTAGTTTTAAGTTGTTGGGGTTTGCTAAGGAGTACTTGAGTGTTTTTTGGGTGTATGAGTACTTAAGTTTTTTTACCTATATTATGCTTGGTGATATCTCATTAGAGAAAGAGCAAAAGTGATCTTATGCATTGAATCTAGATCTAAGAGTTCAAAATTTGAGTACTAATTAGCAATAAAATACTCAAGTACTCTCTAGACACCACCTAAGTTGTTTGAAATTTTCTTAAGTTTAAATCACTTGTTATGATCATTGGATTTGTGTAGAGATTAGTGTGTCATATAATTGTCATATGATTGGATATTGATCCAATAGATGTTATATGATTGGATATTGATCCAATGGTCACAACAAGTAACTTAAATTTAAGAAAATTTCAGATAACTTATGAATAGATAGTCAAAAAAAAAACGAAGATACTGAAACACATCATGGCATGGGCAGACCAAAAAAACTGTCTCAAAACTCAATCACTGAAACTTGTGCAAAATCAAAATAAAATGATGTTACTACTTTGCAATTTAGTGTTCCATCTGTTTGTTGTACCTTACAGTCGTGTGGTCTTGGTCACTGCCTTCTAGTGAGCTCTGTGCTCATACCACGAAAGCTCAAAGCATTGGTTCTTTCAACTTCCATTAACTTGTGTTCAAGAATCTTTCCCCCCAAAAAAACTTATGACCAAGAAAAAAAGATTCAACACCATTCACAATGCTCTAGTCTAATGCATCTCTGAGAACGGTGAACGAGGATGAAATCGTTAGGAGTTTCAACAACCATTCTGCTAGCACGGTGCCTTGAGAATGCAACAACAGTGCAGCAACGTGCTGCAGCGATGATCTCGTGCCATTTCTATGCGAAAAGAGTTAACAGAACGAACGGTAAAAAACGGAACTTAAAAACATAAAAAAAAATGTGCAATTTCTCAACAGGTTACGGTTGCAATAGATCATCTTTTTTAAAAACTTCTCACACACAAAACCATCTGTCATCTCCAGTGACCAAAGAAAATGCAGCAAAAGACGCTTCCCACAGGGGCGAGTCCTTGAGACTACCATGAGTTAACCTGTTCGGCAGGAAACCCATTCTCCGTCATACATCGGATTAAAAACAAAAAACAAAAAAACACTGCACTAGTGATTAATCTCATCATACATCAGGGGCTTCCTGCTGAACTGCTGGACCTGGGAACGTTTCAGCTGCTGAAATAGTTGGAGGTATTGCAAGATCAGTCCCTTGGAAAGGTTGGTCAGCCTGTGCGCTGCTGACATTGCCATCGTTCCCGCCCATGAATGGCACACCCTCCTGGACCAGGCCACCAGGCGACATTGGTGACATAGCAGATGTATCGGCCAGTGATTGTCCAGGTACGAGCGCAGAAACAGGAAGTACTGATCCAGGTACAGGTACAGGTACAGGCCCAGGCCCGGTTAAATCAGGTCCGGCTCCAGTCGCAGGTGGCAGCACATCAAAACCGGATCTTGGCCGGGGCCTGCGTTCCAATGCTGCACCCTGGTCATAGCTTCTGCTCCTGCTGCGACTCCGGCTGCGGCTGCGGCTCCTCGTCCAGCTCCTGCTGCGGCTTCTGCTCCGTGACCAGCTCCTGCTATGGCTTCTGCTCCTACTACTTAGGCTCCTACTATCGCTTCTTCTGTCATTGCCTCTCGAGTGGCCTCTATCAGGGCTACGGCTGTAGCTCTGGTCCCGACCCTTGTCGCCAAATCCTCGACGGCCATCATATCTTCCCCGCCCATCCGAGATGAACCGATCATGTGAGCCTCGGTCAGAACGTCCCCGCCCTCCAAATCCACGCCCCCTCCCACCACGTCCACCGGAGAAATCACCCCGGCCTCGTCCACCAAAACCAGAAGAATCACCCCTACCACGTCCACCAAAACCAGAAAAATCACCCCTGCCACGTCCACCAAAACCAGGAGAATCACCCCTGCCACCACGACCGCCAAAGCCACCAGGACTTGCTCCACCTCTCCCGCCAAAACCACCAGGTCCACGGCCCCCTCTCCCGCCAAAGGCACTGGGCCCAGGACCCTCCCGTCCAAAAAACCCACCAGGGCCCTTACGTCCACCAAACCCACCAGGCCCATCCCAACCACGAAAGCCATCAGGGCCCTCCCGACCGCCAAAGCCGCCAGGGCCATCCCGACCACCAAAGCCACCTGGGCCATCCCGACCACCAAAGCCTCCAGGGCCATCCCTAACTCCACCATAACTACCAGGGCCACCAACAGAAGATTCGAAACGACTACCAACCCCAGGCCCATCCCAACGGCTCACCCCACCAGTCTGGTTTCTTGGAGCTCCAGGTGCACCCCGTGCAACCATCTCTTGCAGCTCTGGAGGGACATGCTGATTAGCACCTTCCAAGACTTTCACCAAATCACCAGCATATTTCCAATCTTGTTCGGAGAAGAAAGTGTATGAGACTCCAGTGGCCCCAGCCCTTCCTGTACGCCCTATGCGATGCACATAGTCCTCGATCCCAGTTGGAAAGTCATAATTGATCACCACTCTGAAGAAACACATTATGCAGTATCACAGTGTCAGCAGTGACAATGAACAACAGAAGGGCAATAAATAAAAAAGCAAGCATGTCATAAAGCACTTATAAGTGCCATGTGAGACAACATCAAAAACAATCATATCACCTTATGTCTTTGATGTCAAGTCCACGAGCAGCAACATCTGTGGCTACCAATATTGGAGCCCTGCCAGTCCGAAACTGATTAAGAACATGATCCCTTTCAGTCTGCGATTTATCGCCGTGAATACTTGCTGCACCAAAACTACGACCAATGCCGCGAGCAAGCTGGTCGCACATTTTCTTGGTTGAGCAGAATACGATGACCTTTGAGCCCCTTTCTTGAGCTCTTAGAATCTGCTCCAAGCGTTGCTGCTTGTCCATTGGTGGGACCACCTCTACATACTGCATCCATACACAGGGGGTAAACCTTAGAGATGGATCATCCAGAAGAAGAAATGGCCAAATAATACAACAGATCAAGGGCGTTATATTGAATTAGGTGCTCAAGAATTCAATTTCTAAACAATTTAAACATTGTTAGAACCCTGAACACCAATCAGCAGTTGCCACTTGCCACCTTAAGAGACAAGACCTAGAACACCCTAAATGAAGGCAAACAAACAAGCGTATGCATTTGACCATATGAATACCTGTGTGATGGATTTGTTGGCAACAAGTTCATCAATGCTACCAATATTAACCTGAACAGGATCTCTCAGTAAATCCCCAGCTATTTTTGTAACCTCCTTTGGCCAAGTGGCAGTGTACATCATAGTCTGTCTATTACGAGGAATCTCATCCACAATCTTCCGTATCTGTGGCTCAAAACCCATGTCTAGCATACGGTCAGCTTCATCAAGGACAAGTAATGAAACTTGATGGAGGCTAATCTTCTTCATCTCCAGAATATCATTAAGACGTCCAGGTGTTGCTACCACAATATCTGCTCCACGCTCAAGTTCTCTTAGCTGAGGGCCCTTTGAAGCTCCACCATATAGGCACTGGGAAAATAAATCAATAATGAATATCAATTTAAGGACTGTGATATGTTAGTAACAGAACACGACAAATACGGCAACTTTTCTACAAGGCAAATCGATAACAAAATTAAAATAATTTGGTGCACAGGTTCATGCAAGGCCACTCCAAGAATGAGTTTGTTTCTATAGTTAACATTTGATTGTTTTGGCATCAAGACTTGATTCTTTTGTTGAGAGCCAGACTTGATTCCAAGTGTTAAACTAACATCAAACTTTCTGGAGAAGCAGACTACTAGACAAGAGTATACAGAATGTATTTAACCATTATGCATTTTCCTACAAGACAAAGCTTGTAAATGTAATTGCCATGATTAAGATAGTCATTCAGTGTGTTCAAGACAAACAAAAGCATACGCATTCATACAAAAGAGAAAAGGTCAGAACTTACTGTGCAGGATACTCTAGATGATCGGCCAAACTTGACTGTTTCATCTTGTATTTGTGAAGCAAGCTCACGAGTGGGGGCCAAAACCAACACTGTAGGACCCAACAGTGGATTGTTTTGGCATCTCCTCAGATGTATAAAAGCAGGAATAAGGTACCCTAGTGTCTTCCCTGATCCTGTCTTGGCAATAGCTACTATGTCCCGGTTTTGCAGTGCAACAGGCCATGTTTGAGCTTGAATTGGAGTGGGGTTTAAGAATCCAGCTGCATGGATCTGAAACGAAAAAATAAAAAAGAATCATAAGCACATGCGCATCTGCAGAAATTTATAGGCAGTCAGTGCCAAGTAGAAGAAAAACTATCTATAATGAGAAAAATGCTAAATGCTATCCTAAGTGAATATGGCTGCTTACTTAAGCAACTCAAGGCATGAAGAAGGGGCTCTGTGTAGATTCACAGTGGCAGAGACAAGAAGCAGGAAACCTCAGCCACTTTTATAATCTGAAAGAACATCAATCCTTCCAATACTTGTCAGCAGAAAATAGCCCCAAGTATGTCACTATAGTGCCCAGAAAATGGGCACTAGTTATTATGGGATTTTTGAAAAAACCCATCCACAAGTCCGAGAGTTTGTCAAAACCCCACCCGCATCTCAAATTTCATTGCTCACACGCCCACAAGTTATATATAATTGCAAATCCCCACCAGGGCCAGTTGACCATTTGACTGTCCAACATGGCGTCTGTGTGGCATTCCAACGTGGATCCCTTTATAACAGCACACCCTAACTGGTCATCTCCCCCACCCAAACCTAAAGCACCATTTCCTGCTTGACTCAACGACTCGTGGGCAACTCAGCTACGGTTCGAGGTGATGGTCACCATGCGGTTTGGGTCTTGGAGTGGGAGATGAACCATGATTAGGGTGTGCTGTTATAAATGGCTCCACACTAGAATGCCCCGCAGGAGTCACGTTGGATAGTCAGCTGGTCAGCTAGCCCTCGGTGGGGATTTGAAACTACATAAAACTTGCAGGAGTGTGACCGACAAAATTCGAGATGCAGGTGGGTTTTTGACAAACTCCCGAACTTGTGAGTGGGTTTTTGCAAAAATCCCGGTTATTATTAAATTATGGTATCCAGCATCACATCATATGACATGTGCTACAACAATGAGCGATACCATGTGCTGTGTTTGCAACCTAAAAGGCTAATTTTGACTTCTAAGAAATGTTTTTATGGTCCATGCTGACAAAAAAATTTAGATGAAGAGATATAAGAGACTTAACAAGAATTTTATTAATGTATCCACCAGTAGCAAAGTGCAACTAAAAAAGAAACATACCTCTCTCAGGATCTCTGGAGGGAATCCAGTAGCCTCAAAGGTCATAAACGGAGGAGGAACATTCTCACCCTGAATATTTTGAAGAAACAGGATAGTGTGTGACAAAGCTTTATAGGAAATGAAAAACAAAACATAAAACATTGGTAGACCAGTTCAACTAGAAAAATTAACAGGTGACAGCAGAAGTGTAGAACATGAACTTGTAAACCCCAAGAGAGATTTTAAGCTCCTCATTCTGTCAAATTTACTGAGTTGTACATAAGGCAACAGATCACACTAAATTATGGCCAACTGTAGATCATGGGTTATAAATACAAAGAAGTCCAACAAAGAATGCATTATCTGGGCTTGTGGTATGTCAAAAAGATTGTCTCTACATATAACAACTTAAAATCTAAATAGGGTTGTAGAAGTATTTCCCTCTCTGGCTCTCTCATGTTTTCTGTATTGGCATTAAAATCTTGCTGTGATTAATCAGAGATATATGCATCGCATTTGAAATGTCAGATTTTTGTGTGCTACAAAAACAATATCTTTCTCCTGTATTGTAATGTTAGATGTTAAACAGAACCTCCAAAACGCTAACATGTGGCTGAATTATTAAAAGATCTGTTACCCATATTTGGAACAGCATGTTAAAAATCTTTAACAAGCACTGTAGAAAGATAAACAATATTATCATCATCTCGAGAATATTTTAAGCAATGTTGTTTCAGTTTTTTTTTTGTCAAAAAATATAGCCATGCAATTGACTCATTACCATTGCAGTGACTTCATGGTGTTGACGATATGCATCAGCTGAAGCGATGCTCGGGAAATCCAGGGGAGCAAACATTATGGATGGTGGCCTTGTTGTAGCTCCACTAGGAAATGGACCATGGCTATGCGGGTTTGGCACTGAATGTGGAGGTGCCATGTTATAACCACCAAAATTATCTGATTGAGGATAAGGTGGGCCGTTCCTCATATCCTGCTGTACAAGATTATGAACAGTAGAGTTAATGGTGACAACTTCAGAAATTGAGGGAAGTGTGGAGAGAGGATTGTAATTTGAAGTATACAAGAAACAACATGCATCATTATCAGGCTTTTTATGTTTCTTTCCATAGAGTTTTCAAATACCCATCATAACATTCTGATGGGGAAAAAAATCATTTTCATGAGAACAGAGTGATACCACAGCAGGGAACCTTATAATTTACTAGTGTGTTATGGCCTTTCATTTAAGTAGTAAAAAACATGGACTCTTGACTTCATAAGAATTAACAGTGCTGTATGAAGTATTATTACCAGGTGGTTTTGTGAAGGTGGGAGAGCAGCAAGCTTTGGCTGCTGCTGGAGAGCACTTGTTCCATCAAACCTGCCAGAAGAGTGAAGGTCATTTCTTTCAAAATGATCCTCATTATTGCCCATCTTGAAACCCATTGGAGGTCGAACTGGTGAAGAACCAATATGATTTGGAACAGCATGGCCGCTAGCTGGTTGTTGTCTGTAGTTTGTATCCACTCCACCTTGATGCATTTGAGCAGGTGAGCTCAAACAACTCACGTTATTAGTCTCACCTGGAGATGATCCACCAAGATGATGCTTTCCAGGATATGATGGCCCTCCAACTCCAGGAATATTTAGCTGATTATGGGCTCCAGGAAGTTGCTGATTAGAAGGTAACTGCTGGTTTGAAAGAGGGGCTTGGCCACGCTGCTGACTAAGTGGTAACAAAAAGCCAGTCTGCTTTCCTTCATGACCTCCCACCTCGTCAACCTTCAACACGGAACTTTGTTGCCCATGTGACACTTGGATCAGCTGGGCACCTACATGGCCATGATACTGCTGCTTTCCATGCTGAGGAATGAACTGGAAGCCGTGCTGGAGTTGGCCCTGTTGAGAGGGCATTTGAAGTCCTTGAGACTGTGAAGCTTGAGGCACTTGTGAAGCCTGGGCAGGGTGATGAAAGCTGGGTGATTGCTGTGGGTGTTGCACTTGACTCTGAGGGATCCTCATTCCCTGCGTTTGCTGACCTTGATTGTAAGCAGCATGTGGCATTTGTGGCTGCTGGCCTTGATTGTAGGCAGCTTGCGGCATCGGCGGCTGCTGACCGTGATTGTAGGCACCTTGTGGTGCTGGTGGCTGCTGACCTTGATTGTAGGCAGCTTGTGGGATCTGAGGCTGCTGACCTTGATTATAGGCAGTTTGCGGCATTTGTAGCTGCTGGCCTACCTGATATGAATATTGTGGGCCCTGCTGCTGCTGCTGGGGTTGCATATAAGGACCATGCTGGTATGGCATCGGCTGCGGATGTGCATTGGGATACTGAGAAGCTGGTGGCTGCTGTGACACCTGCTGGTTTGGCATATGCTGCTGCTGATACGGCAACTGTTGTGCTTGCTGAAACGGAGGTTGATGCTGAGCTACATGCTGAAACGGCGGTTGCTGGCCCGGATGTTGGGGCTGCTGCTGCTGCCCAAGCTGGCTAACTTGAGGATATAGTGTCTGACCAGGACGTTCCTGCTGCGACACCTGCCCAACTTGGCCTAACTGCATGCTAGGCTGTGAAAAAGGCCCTGGTGTTGATGCTGGCATGGGTGTAGAGGTTGTTGGAGGAGGACCCGCAGGCAACGGAGGTGCGGCTGCTGCCGGCCTCTCGTACTGGGTCACATTTGTATCAGGGTTCCAGTAGTACAGTGTTGAGCCATCGATTAATCCTTTCCATGGCGCAGGGAGCGTTGGGTCATCAGGAGCAAATCGCGGACCCGATGAATCTGCGGCAGCCTCTGCAGCTGTCATGTCCAACAACAAGAGTCTTCTTGCCTAGTCTCCTCCTAATGCCTCCCTTCCTATGCCGCGACCATTACTCAACTTCCCTGCAAACAATTAAAAGATTTTGCTCGAAATCATAACAATTAACAAAGATTTAATCTCTGCGCTTACAATCAAATCCATGGAATCTAAGCCAAAAAGGACTAAAAAATCATATCTGAATCGACATGCAGAATTGCAACCAACCCTACACCCGAATCCGAGCTAAAACCCAACCCTAATCGCAACCGTACCACACCAATGATCAATCCCCACAAAATCATCAAATCCAATCTTGAGCAGTATCCAAAAAACTAGCGATAAACCCCTGAGAAAAAGACTAAAAAAACTCGAGAAATCTCAAAAAAATCGCAAGAGAATCGGCGGGCAGGGGAGGGAGTCCAAGATTACCAGATTAAGAGGAGGAATCGACGGGTTGGGGAGGACAAATCGGAGTGAGACGTCCCCCACGCCTCCTGCGGGAGCGAAGAGCGAGAGAGATAAAACCCTAGCAGCCAGGCGAGAAGTGAGAGAAAATCGACCAAGATGTCCAGGATTTTTTTCCTTTTAGTCTAACCCTTTTCTCTTTAGACCTTGCCTTATGTGGTTTTTATGATATGGGAAAGGATCTGTCCAATTGTTTGCGAATATAAGCCCTTGAGCTGTCGGATTTCGATCTGATGGATATCTTTCTCTATGACATGGTACGTTTCCGAAACTAAGAGGAACTAAAAAGAAGTAAAAAAACTAGAAAAGGCATCGAATATGTGCTCGACTCATATTTCTACGAGGGTTTATTGATAGTATACTTGTGCATACTTTGTGTAACTGTAAGCGTATAATGTCAAATAAACAACTGTCGTCTATGTCTCAAAGATCATAACCCTAACATTGTCGCATCACCTTTGCCCTAGGGATCATCACATGTCTCATCACCGCAACTCCTAAGACCTAACTAGATTCTTGTCTTTGTTATTGACCATCCTCTAGCTCCAGCTATTTGTCATCTTGAAAACCATATAGTCGATGGCACTTCCGCTGCTGTTGTCGATCTTGCAGCCACCTAGGGATCTAAAGTTAACTCTTGACACTAGAGGAGAGTGGCTTTCTAGGGTAATTACCCTTGTCATCATTGAAGGGGAAGAGCTCGTTGGTGAACTTTGCGTTTGTAGTTCTTACTCACGATTTCCATCGGTTTCATTTTTTTTTTTTTTTGAGGTCTGTGCCTACAATGGATTGTAAGGTTGTAAAAAAGTTTGCTCAAGCTCAGATTTAACACACAAAACCTTGCTGGTTGCCCAAGCCAATATTGCATAGTAACACTAGGAAGATATACTTATTCTGGCATTAGTGACTTAGAACCTCTAAATTTAACCATATGTTTTATGACACCTATCAATCACTAAATGTCATAATGTTGTGTGTGTTATATTTCAGATACATCACAGCTTTAGGTATTAGTAACTGGAGGTTGCATATCATACTACAAGGAAATTTCCATAATAAGGAGGCAGATGCTCCAATAAAAAAAAAACTTCCGATTATGATACATTGGACCTTTGGTTATGGCACGGTTGTGTTTTTAACATGAGATGCTGCTAAAGGTTTTTGCAAAGTACTACTAGTATTTTAATAGAGGCTTGCCTTTGTTATAATGTTGAGCGGTCGAATTATGATCTAGCTAGCAAGCAGCCACACCTTTTTCCCCATATGCCAAAAAGGAAATAGTTTATTCATCATAAGGATGTACTGCAATCTAGCTCCAAGACCAAGAGTGAGTTGAGACAAGTAAGGAAGGACTAACAACCAAGTAGCTAGTAGAAAAATTGAAGCTTAAAGCTCACACCAATTCATTGGCAACTTAATGCATATTGCAACATAAGTGCCTCTGAAACTCCTGAAAGGTGTTCCTCCAGATGGCTTAATACTATACCAAACAGTGAACACTTGATAGATGCCTTACTAGCGATGTTGCAAAGTGCTCTTTTATTCCATGCATCTACAACACATTGATTGATGTTATGTTGGAGATATATTCTAGAGGCAATTATAGATATTATTATATTTCGTTACGTTCATAATTTATTGGATAATATGTTATCTTATTCCAAGAATAATAGCATTAATATTTATTATCAAGTATGTGACTTGATTGTGAAACTCTATATTTCTGCGATGATTTTTCTTAAACGTTCCCTGGACGGAAATATATGATGATACATATGAATAGACTAGCATATGTATTGGTTGATGATCATGTTTTATAATAGATATGGAGATATCAAACCAATAATATCAACACATGTTAGCGAATATGGGGTCAGATCGACCCACCATAAGACACTGCGAAAACGTTGCTTTCTTACATGACATTAGTTGGTCTCATTTACAATGCGTATGCTATGTCCTTATACTTGAGGTCGTCGCATGTTCTCGAGATGTGTAATGACTCACTTAGGGGTTGCCAAACGCTACTCTGTAACTGGGCAGTTATAAAGATAGCTTTTGGGTTTTGTCATGATGCATGCAATGAGACATGGTCGATCAAGATAGGATTTGTCCCTCTATGCAATGGGAGTGATATCTCTAGGCCTCTCAAGTGATTGGATTCCAGAAATGCGTGGACATGCTACTCGCGGTTAAAGAGTTAACTGTAGTGGGGGAATTTGAGTCACGTGATTGAGAAAGAGTAGTCAAGCTAACCAACAAGGATGGCACGTACTCGCCTTGAGCTTGATCGATATCGTGAGGCAAAAGGAAATGCATATAGGTTTTATTGAGGTTCATCTGATATGATCTTTATGTATACTTAGGAGTCGGCAGGTCTTTCTAGGGGCCGCTACCGATTAGTGGAGGAGTAGTGTTGGTGATATGCCCTAGAGGCAATCATAGAGATGATTGTATCAAGTCTATATTTATGAGTTATTGAATAAATATTATTCTGTTCCTTGAATGAATCATTGGTTATAAAGATTAACAAGTATGTGACTTGTTGGTGAAGCTCTTTAACTTATATGATGCTGTTCTAAAAAGTATCACTGGTCGGATATCACTGGTCAGAACACTAGTGACTCTATGACCAGCACATGTATTGATTGATGACCATGTTTCACCGGTCATAGATATAGGGATATCCAATCAATAATGTGAACACATGTTAGAAAACATAGTGTTGGATAGACCCACCTTGAGATACTATTGAGATTGTTATGATTCTATGTGTCATTAGTTGGTCTCGAGCGATGATGATGCATAATCCTTAGACCTGAGATCAGCATGGTTTCCTACATGTGTAATAGCACTCTTAGGGGCTGCCAAACACTACTCGTAACTGAGTAGTTATAAAGGTAGCTTTCGGGTATGCTATGAAACATGCAGAGGGATGTGACTGGTCGAATATAAGATTTGCCCCTCCTAACATAACAGGAGAGATATCTCTAGGCTCCTCAAAGTTGTCGAATAAAGAAAGTGCATGACCATACCACTGGTGGTCGAAGAGTTCAACCACATAAGGTTATCCGACACTCGATCGAGAAAGTATTGAACAGTCCATAGATGAAAAATATCTTACCTGGAGTTCAAACCAGATATCGTGAGGCAAAGAGAGAATACACGAGTAGGTCGCTTAGTTTGATCAGTTACAGACTGATCGTATAGAAATATGAGCTGGTCGTAGACTAGTCGAACATAATTACTAAGTGGTCGAAACCTGGTCGTAAGGAGTTACGAACTGGTTGAGACCAAATATGAACTGGCCGTATAGAGATACGAGCTGGTCATTAGTGATATAGACCTGGTCGTAAATCATATTGCATTAAGGTACGTCCGATATATTTTGTGTGTATTCGAGAATCGTTATGTCTTGTTAGGAACCACTAACGACTTATGGTCGGAAAGGATTTCCGAGTCACAAAAGATTACGCATGAACTTACAGGGTCACACACTTAACAGGTTGGAACAAAACGTATTCGGATAGGATCCATCATAGGCAATATATAAGGTGATGCTTGAGGCTATTGGGAGATATGTGAGACATATAAGTTGCTCCAGCGAAACCCTGGCCGCCATCTTCTTGAGAGAGCTCCGCCGTGCGACTTGGTGCTAGTACACCGGCGTTCGGTGTTCTTTCCCTGGACGTGTGGATACCATAGAGGCGCTACTACGGTTGCTGTTGCGCTTGAAGACGATTCGTGATCTTCACAAGGAACTGCAAAGGTTGCTAGAGGAGACGATCGACTCGCAAAAACACTGGACGATCGACTACGACCACTGCATCGACGTGCTCGACATTGGATGATGACGTTGGACCAGTCTACTCCAACTCTTCTTCTGCTGCACTGCGCGTCTGGTGGTAACGATCTAATTGCAGAGGTGGATGGAAGGGTGATGGCAAGAGGTGTGTTGTCAATTTGGAAGACAGGACATGCACATGCAGGGAATGATAGGTTATAGGGAAGCCATGCATACATGCCATAGCTTTCATCACTTCACTTAGAGGCCTCCACTATTGACCAGTATGTGGATTCATGTTTCTCAGTCAACAAACTCAAGGCTACATATGCCTCACATATACTTGCATTGCCTGACAAGTCTGAATGTCCCAAGTTTGATAAAAGCTTCTTCATACATCCACTACTTTTGATTAAGGCAGTTGACAGGCCAAGGAAGAATAGGTACCAAGGATGTACTAACAATTACAGGACTCAAGCAAAGAAAGGCCATATGTGCCCAATATGCAAAGGATATGGCCATCACTGGCATTATTGTAGGTTTGGTGATCCTGAAGACATAGCAACTTATATAACAACTAGGTAAAACTCCTACTCTTGTCTAGGACTTATGTATGCTATTAGCTCAACTTGCTGACAATTTCAACTAATTTGTGGATGTAGGCCAAAACCAATGAAGAAACCAAGGGCAAAAAAGACATCAAATGAAATTGTTATAAGCACATCAAGCATAGAGCTTGTAGCAACTACCTTTTCAGCTCCCACCATGACATATCCACCAAGGTCAGCATTTCTCAATTGTTTTCAATATTTTTTTAATTTGTTGTTTTCTTCGTACTATGTTATGTTGGTTTGTGATTTGCATACAACCAACACACTAAATCCCCTAGTAAGAACAAAGCCAATAGCTCAAGTTCTGGCAGGTCAATGAAGTCCAAGTTTGTGACTGGATCAAACCATCCCGAGGCTATATCAATGGTAATTCCACTGCCAGCTCCAGAGGAACAGACACCACCACTTGCAAGTGACAAGTGCAACGGAAAACACAAGGTCAACAACTCCAACAGGCTGCACCTGACAGTCTAGCACTGGAGACTAGAAGTAAAAGGAAACTTTTTGATTAATTCCATCTTATGTAGTTTGTAAATAACTTGTCATGTGGCCGTGAGGAAGGAGACAAGGCATAGACGGGGTAGAGCCACCAGTCAGAGAGAGGAGGAGGGAGGAAGGAGCTGGGCTGGGCGCCGGTGCGGAAGAAAAAGGAAAAGCGAGAATCGGCTGGGTCGAAAGGAAAGGAGATGGGCCGAAGAGAAAGGAAATCAGCCCAAAGGAAAATCCAAAAAAAGAAATAATTTCTGAATTTCATAAAATAGATAAAAGCAAACCGAGCTTAAAGAAATAGGAAATAAACTTAAAAAAATTCCTAGAAAAATTTAGAAAATACTCTGGAACTCAAGGAATCCAAATAAAATAGTTTTGAATTTAATTAAAGTTTAAATTAATCACATTAAATTATTTTTATTTCTAAAAATTTATATTAAACTTTGACTTAACCAAGAAAATTCAAATATTTTTTTTTTATTTTTAAAGGCTTCAGATGAACTCCAAATTTAGGATGTTACACAAGTGCTAGGGCCCTCCAATTCAGTGAATTCGACACCTCAACAGGAGGAGATGAGATGAGAAAGAGCTCAAGAAGAGGATGGATTAGTCCCGATTCTTACTTATGCAAGCCAAATGGCGCCAACATTTTCCCCCTTGGGGTAGATGGGAAGTTGGGAACACACGTAGGGGCAAACTCGTCTTTTCACGCACCAGTTCATAGCCAAGTTATGGGCAACCGACGGAAGTGACAAAAAAAGAGATAGAACTTGAGATCGAGTGGCAATAGAGGAAGATCAATTTCGCGATAATATTTCATGAGCCAGTCAACTTTCCAATGTCAAATAAAGAATTAATAAATAAAAAAACTACAGGGAACACATGTTATGATGCTAATTTAAGAGTGCCATTCTTGTCATCGTAATCAGGATTGTGGGTTGCAAAGCAAGTTTACACAATCCGTTGCGAAAATAATGTAGAGAGGGTAACATCATGCTTTATATTCTAAGCATCATGCATGTTCCTATGTCTAATGCTGAATCTTTCAAATGATGTGCATTGATTCAAATAGTTTCTACCGACTGGCAAAGCACACAGGACATAGCAATCAAGTGATGCTTGAACATGGCATCAACTTTCATACGCAGTGTATTATCCACTATCTATATTGGCTACCAAATTAAGTGACATCAATTTGAAATAAAAATCAATCATCCAAAAAAATTATAAAGGCACCAAACTATTCTTAGCCCAAAGATTAAAACTTTGTCAAATGATTTGTAAGGCTTCCGTTAATCTCTGTCCGATATTTCTGGTGAAGTTTGCACGCTAAGAATAGAAAACAACGAAAAAATAGAGAAAAATTTAGTGAGCGGCTAAGAATAGAAAATTGCAGTGCTTTTTTTTTCCAGAAGCCAAGAAGAAGCCATGGATGTTGCCACCTCTGCTTCTCTCCATTGACACCAAAACCGAAACCGAAACCGAACACCTCTCAACTCGACAATCGGGTGCTCGTCGGTGAGATCCTGTCTTTGCATTGGCATGGTCTGCGAGGCCGGAGGGTGTGGCGAGTGGGCCGCAGAGCGGCGGCGGAAGATTTGTCGTTGCCGCGGTGGCGGAGGCGGACTCGTCGCCCGAGGAAGGTGGAGGAGGTGGCGGCGCGCGAGAGTGTGAGCGGTGAAGGAGGCGGCGGCGAGCGACGGCGATTCCCGTGAGGCCGACTCGTCGTCGCTCCCCGAGGGCCTCTCCCTCAACTACGAGGTCCGAAATCTCAGATTTTTTTTTTCTGAATATGTGTTTGATGAGCAAGTTGTTTTTCCTGGACAATGTGGTGTTCAATGTTCTTGTTGCTAATTGGGACAAAAAATTGTTGTCTTTGGAAGTTGCAAGCGCCGCAACGGTGTCAAGTTACAATCTTGGTTTGGTTTATTACTTCAAAAAATCCTGGTTTGGTTTTGGGCGCATTGTGATGTAAAAGTGGTGACTTTGGTGGTTGCTATTGCTGCGATCTTGTTGGAAAAGCGTTGTTTTTTGCATTCTTTTCCTCACTTTTGAGTTTTGATTGTATGAGAGGCCATTTGTTTCTTTTGTCCAATTTCAGAAGCATTCGGGATATATGTTTGTAATATGTGAAAGCGTTGTTCTTTGAATATGATGGGTGGGTGATGGTATAAAAAATTTGGTTATGCTTGAGAATGTATGTCAATGTTTTGGTCGACATCAGAGGTTGGATTGTTTAATTGTGAGCAAAGGACTGAAGGGATTCATGTGCATGAGTGTGCCTGCATGCAGAATAGCAGCGGTGTCAAGGCTCGATTTGGATGTTCTGCTGGCAAAAGGGTGCTTTATCTCTAACAAAAGCAGGATAACTTCATTTCATTTCATAAAAGAGGGTTGAGAATTTATGGAGCGTTAAAAAAGGTCACTTGCGCTCTGTCCTTGTGTTAATAATCGGCGTGAGTATGTGAATTCAGAATTATCTGTACTATCATTTTATCATTAGCACGGGAGTTACATTGAGGTAATAATTGTTTAGGAGATTATGAGTGGAGTTACTGTGTCCAAAATGTGATATTGATTCACCATTGTTATATTTGGAAAATGAAATTGAAACTTAGCTTATCTCAGGAAAATTTCAAACTATCGTGTTTTTCTGGTTATTGATACCGAGTTTATTGATATGCCTATTGATAGGAAGCGAGAGCTCTCCTTGGAAGACTGGAATTTCAGAAAGGCAATGTAGAAGCTGCTCTTTGTGTGTTCGATGGAATAGACCTTCAAGCTGCCATTCAGCGCTTCCAACCGTCACTTTCTGAGAAGACACCTTCAAAGAAAGGCCGACCAAAACCAGAGTCACCAAGTTCAGGCCCCCAACATGCTGCTAGCCTTGTTCTTGAAGCCATTTACCTGAAATCATTGTCCCTTCAGAAGCTAGGCAAATCAACAGGTACAAATTACTAGATAAATTCAGACAAACTGTCTTATTATGCTTTTCTTGGATGTTCTAATGACATGTGAAAATGCTTGTTGAAACATGCAGAAGCTGCTCAACAGTGCAAAAGTGTCCTTGATTCTGTTGAAAGTATGTTCCAAAATGGCGCTCCTGATATCGAACAAAAGCTACAGGAAACTGTCAACAAATCTGTGGAACTTCTCCCAGAAGCCTGGAAACAAGCTGGCTGCTATCAGGAAGCATTAGCTTCTTACCGACGTGCTCTTCTTAGCCAATGGAACCTTGACGAGGAATGTTGCACAAGGATTCAGAAGAGATTTGCTGTTTTTCTGTTGTATGGCAGTGTAGAGGGGAGCCCACCTAGCTTGGCTTCACAAGTAGAAGGTTGTTTTGTTCCAAAGAATAATGTGGAAGAGGCTATTCTACTTCTGATGATACTATTGAGGAAATGGTACCAGGGGAAGACCCATTGGGATCCTTCGGTGATGGAACATTTGACCTATGTGTTGTCGCTTTGTGGCCAGCCATCGGTTCTTGCAAAGCATCTTGAAGAGGTTTTACCTGGAATATATCCTCGTACTGAGAGATGGTACACTCTCGCACTTTGCTATTATGCAACTGGTCAGAAAGAAGCATCGCTGAATTTTTTGAGGAAATCTTTAAATAAGCATGAGAATCCAAATGATATAATGGCCTTGCTATTAGCTGCTAAGATATGCAGTCAGGAGTGCCATCTTGCTTCTGAGGGTGTCGAATATGCAAGAAGAGCAGTCACAAATGTTGAATCATCAGATGCTCATTTGAAGAGTGTGAGCCTCCATTTCATGGGGAGTTGTCTGGGTAAGAAGTCTAAGATTGTTTCATCGGATCACCAAAGATCTCTCTTGCAGACAGAAACTTTGAAGTCACTTATGGAGTCAATTGCTCTTGACCGCCACAATCCGGACCTAATATTTGACATGGGAGTTGAATATGCTGAGCAGCGGAACATGAATGCTGCCCTGAGATGTGCGAAGGAGTATATTGATGCAACTGGTGGATCTGTTTCCAAAGGTTGGAGGTTGCTAGCGTTGGTTCTTTCTGCACAGCAGAGATACTCGGAAGCAGAAGTAGCAACCGATGCTGCACTAGATGAGACTGCAAAATGGGATCAAGGGTCATTACTTAGAATAAAGGCTAAGTTGAAGGTTGCTCAATCATCACCTATGGAAGCAGTGGAAGCATACCGTGTCCTTCTTGCTCTTGTTCAAGCCCAAAAGAATTCCTCTGGATCTTGCAAGAATGATGCAGAGGTTTGATTCCTGACCCCATGCACGAAAGTACCATTTAGATTAGTGTAGCCTACTCACCTTTTAGTATGAAGTGACTAAAACCTTTATTTTTGGGAACCATCTAGTATATCTCAATTTGCTAGGTTCTAATAGAAGTAAAGGGCTTTTAGATGATGTCTATACAATACATGATTAGCCTTTTGCAATAGCTAGGCACGGGTTTAGATTCTTATGCTATAGAGTATTTAACCCAAGAAAAATGGTGTTCTTCTAACATCAAGCTGCTTTTAGGTTCTTTCTCATTATTCAAGTGGGATAAATATTTTTTCTGATAGTTGTGCAAGGCATTACCATAATTTTTATCTCTTAAATTTTTTTGGGTAGTTCCTACATTCACTCTTTATTTACTGTCCTTCAGGGTGAGGATGATAGTGTTAGTGAGTTTGAAATCTGGCAAGGTCTTGCGAATCTGTATTCCAGTCTCTCACCTTTGGAGAGATCTTTGAGATATGTTTGCAGAAGGCTAGAGCCCTGAAATCATACTCTTCTGCAACACTGCATGCAGAAGGTGAGGCCAACTTCATTACTACTCTCATGCTATTCATTCCATGGAATAAGCTGTTTAAATTGTGCCATCCATATATCCACTAGTTACCTGTTTTGCAATGGCATAAGAAAAATAAATAGAAATGCTTGAATGCTTTCAAAGAGTGAACTACACAACCAACCTCATTTGCAACTAACATCTACCACAGTACTATCCAAATTACCGTAGGTTACATGAGTTCATCTTGCTTTTCTGTAGTTGTAAGCATGGAAATTTTTAAACTGGCAGGTAGTACATCCTTGCTAATCCTGGTTACCTGAACCTTCACCATTTCCTTGATTTTCTGAGGTCTAATTTCTATGAAATCTCGAGACATGAAAATTCTCTCCATTTCACTGTGTGCAAAGTTGAAAGCTAATCCTGGATGCCATTCCGGTTACATGCATGAGGCACGTCCAACGGACCAAGGATGCATCAAGCCAGATGTCAACGCATTCTCGATCGAGCTAGAGCATGTGCCGTCCAAGGTGGCCATAGGTGCACTTCTCTCCAAGCAAGGGCCCAAGTGTCTCCTGCGGCGAGTGCTTCCTCTCGGATGCCCTAAGAATCGAGCCTACAAACCGGATGGCTTGGTTTTACTTAGGAAAAGTCCACAAGTGTGATGGGAGGATTGCTGATGCCGCGATCGCCTAAGCAATGCGGTGATGCTCGAGGAGAGATCCTGTAGAAAGTTTGTGTCACTCTCATGAGAACAATTTGAGAAAATTTCCATGGTACATAGCTGAGGAAAATTTGCACAACAAATGTAGGTTGTATTTAATATTAGTAAGCTGTCATGATTTTTCTTTTGAGCTTTTGTTGGGCATTAGCAAGATAGCAATTTACCAAAATTGTAACTGATTGCTCATCATTGTTATGTAATTGTTTTACTTGATGGTTTCATAAGGTGTAACACTAGAAACTAAACTACTGTATTTGTTAGTACGAGTCCAGACTCCAGAGTACATCAAGATTAGCCAGTCACGAGTACCATAAAAATGTGATCTGGAGTTCTACATGATGAGGGCATGCATTGATTCCGGAGTTCTACACGATGAGGGCATGCATTGCATTTTATCTTCCATTTTGTGTTCCATTGAACAATCATTGTTTGCACTTTGTTTTGGACTATACTACTCTGAAGTGTTGACATTGAAGGTTCATTAATAGCGCGAGTATGAACCTGAATGAGATAGGAGGTAGTAGTATGCAAAAATCAGCAATCCTAGACTGGTACTAAAAACAAGACTTAAGAAAAACAAAAACTCGAAGCTAAAAGGTTTATATATGTTCCACATTTTGTTTGCCATGATGTGCTGATTGGCATGAACCTTGAGTGGAGAAAAAAGTAACCGAGGGCACTTTCATATGTATCGACTACCTTTGCCTTTCCAGCTACATCATTGTGTCCGGATTATTATCAAGTTCTTGGATGTTCTCCTCTCCATAACTTGACATCAAGTGACTTGACTGGAATATGTAAGTTGTTTGGGTGGAGATATCTGAAGATTGACGAAGCAAGCATTAGGTCACAATTGCGTGCTAAAATTGGAGACCCTGACATAGGACAATGGGGATAAGATGTCGTTCATGTGAATTTCTGCTGCGCCGCGCCCGGGTGTCCATCGTATTGGTAAGGCGCTCATATCTAAATAGAGCCAATTACTAACCTCGGTGAGTCGGCTCCAAGAGGAAGCGTCTGCGGCGGTCTTCTCCTCTGCTCCGCCGAGCGTTGCGAACGGCGGTTTCCTCCTTCCTTCGCGCGCGCCTCCGAGGGGCCACTAGGCGGCGCGCCACCGCAATATTCGCCACCGCTGACGTCCCTTCTTTCGCAGCGATAATACGAGACAAGCCGAGGGCTGCACGAAAACCTACCCGTGTCGGCCTTGCTCGTCGTAAATCTCGATCGCCATGTTAGATTGGACGGTTGGTAGAGACCGGTGAGATATCGTACTTACCCTCTGCGATCCAAATTACGGTGGCTAAACGGTAATATAAGATCAATAGAGGGTCTTCGTGAACGATTACTTCCAACCAACGCTTATTCGTCCTCAATCTCACCGCCATGTTAGATCGGACGGTGAACAAAAGATCGAGGTGTGCATCGCACTTATCCTTGGCGATCCAAATTTGAGGTTAAACAAGAATACCATATAACCGAGGGTCCCTATATAAAACTACCTCAGCAGTCACTCCTCCTCGATCTTTGGCGCCTAAATTTGATCGGACGGTAGGAAGAGAGGTGGGTTTCTGTGAGAACCAGCCTCAGCGACCGTGGAACCACCTGTCGGCGTTACGCACGAACCACCGGTCCCCATCCATTCCATACGAGGAGAGCGAGGAGGCTATCCGGCTCGGCGAACCCCACGGCGAGCCCATGCAAGGCGGCCTCCGCCTCCGTCTCGACGGAAACTGAGTAAACGCGACAGCGGCGAGAAGGATGAGCTCGTCGCCTCACGCCCATCTCCTCCAGGCTCAAGACACCAACTTGCAGTACAATTTGTGCTGCCGCCACCAACGCAGATTGAAAATTAGTTGCCACCCAAAATCTTCATCTTCTCTAAGGACTCTTTGTTTACTGCTTTCGCAGGATGCCTTCGGTGTGAAGAGCAAGATTACTCCCCCCTTGAGGCTCCTAGTGGAACCTCCCCGAGGTACATACATACTCTCTCTGCTTGTTCATTCGTTGATACAAAAAATTAGCAAACAATATCTGAATATCATGTGGCAATTGAAATGTTTCAAACCATTAAATGTCGCATAAAAAAGTTTACAGAAACAGCTATGAGTTCCCAAAATTTTGTATGAATGAATTGGATATCATTTTTTAAACCATGATATCAAATTATATATGGATAATTTCTCTGTGACTAACTTGCATGATGCATTTTTGTTAACAAGGATACTCCCAGCTTTTATATAAAGCAAATAACCAGTTCTTAATGTTGAAGTAATCCAGCCGCACGTCATCGTCTATCTCTAAGTTTAGTTTCCTGCTTCTTTTCTTAATTTAGCTAATGCCGTGTAATAAGGATCACGACCACCGGTTGTGGGTGTGTGCTCAGAGCGCGTCGTGCGGCATGGGATCGTGGAGATCATGCCGCGCATGGCTGCCAAAATGGCGGTATAAGTTGTCAATTTCTCTTTATAGTTCGCTGAATACAATCTGCAACGCCGCGCTCTCGCAGCACAAAAAGTCTCTGTGTCTCCTGCGTTCCAGTTCGCGTGTGTTTCTCGTTCATCGCCGGCGGCGCGTCGGTGAACTCCAACATTTGGTATCAGAGCGAGTACGTTCCAGGGTCAGGGCGCCATGTCGACTCCTGGTCGGGTTCAGGGGAATCCTTCACCTCCGCGTCGCAGCCGTCGTTCACCGTCTCCAGTTCCACGCCGTCCGCTCCATCGAGGAGGCGCACGTGAGGTCGTCGTCGAGCGTGTCGTCGAGAAGTCGACACACGGTCTCGTCTGGCCGATGCTCACCCGCACCAACTATACCGAGTGGTCACTCGTGATGAAGGTGAACCTCTGAGCGACGGAGCCGTGGGACATCATCGAGTTCGACGCCGGCGGTTCGGCGACGATCGGAAGGCGCTGAGTGCGATGCTCGCGCGATGCAGACGACGAGAGATGCACGCCGGCTCGCCGTCAAGACGTCCCGCCGCGGAAGCGTGGGAGTCGTCCGGACTCTGCGTGTCGGTGTCGAAAGGGTGAA
Source organism: Ampelocalamus luodianensis (assembly GCA_036346255.1). NCBI lineage: Eukaryota > Viridiplantae > Streptophyta > Magnoliopsida > Poales > Poaceae > Ampelocalamus > Ampelocalamus luodianensis. The sequence goes on from CM070638.1 coordinate 2,210,256, forward strand.
GGAGGCCAACGTCGAGAAGCCTGCGTCGTGATTTCGCCAAGATTTCATGGAATTCCGGTGAGTCGGTTGAGGACCTATCGCATCGAATCGCCACTTTGGCAAACGAGCTCAGGGTGCTTGGGGATCCAATCTCCGACAAAGAGATGGTCAAGAAGCTGCTGCATACGGTCCCTGACTACCTGGAGCAGGTGGCCATCTCAATCGAGACTCTGCTGGATCTCGACACCATCTCCATCGAAGAAGCGACCGGCCGCCTGAGAGCCGTCGAGCAGAGGAAAAAGTCGACATCTCAGCCCGCTAAAGAATCAGGCGGGAGCCTTCTTCTCACGGAGGAGGAGTGGATGGCTCGGCTGAAAATCCGTGAAGGCAGCTCCAGCTCCGGCGTGAAGCGTGGCGGAGGAGGCGGCGGAAAAGGCAGAGGTCGCGGGCGAAGCGGCGACTCGCGGGAACCGAAATCATATTCGGGCGGTAGGCGGGCGTAATGACAAGTGTAACTACTGTGGCAAAGTGGGCCATTGGGCTCGTGAGTGCAGGAAGAAGAAGCGCGAGGAAGAGGCCCATGTGACCCAAGGCGAGGAGGAAGAGGACTCCTTGATGCTGGTCCAGGCGGTCATTTCAAATTCAAATGAGAAGCCGCCTTTGCCTCCGTTTCTCTCACTCGCGACGCAAACTGAATACCGGCAGCCGTCCCACCATGTTGAGCTCAACGAGCAGAAGGTGGTCGCTCCTCTGGGGCCACAGGACGATCACGACCTCAGTCGCCATCGTTGGGTGCTGGATACCGGAGCCACTAACCACATGACTGGCGCCAGGGCGGTGTTTGCAGAGATGGACACCGGGGTTACGGGTTCAGTCCGTTTCGGCGACGGCTCCGTCGTCGCGATTGAAGGTCGCGGCACCATCATCTTCCTGTGCAAGAATGGTGAGCACCGCACATTGACCGGCGTCTATTACATTCCGCGGCTCAAGACCAACATCATAAGCATCGGTCAGCTGGACGAGTCGGGATGCCGGACTGTCATCGACGGTGGCCTACTGCGGATCGTCGAGCGCGACGGCAAGCTGCTCGCCAAGGTGCCGCGAACCGCGACTCGGCTATACCACCTCGACCTCAACGTCGGCCGTCCAGTCTGCCTCGCCGCCCACTGTACTGAAGACGCCTGGCGCTGGCACGCCAGGTTTGGGCACACGAGCTTCAAGTCGCTGCGGAAGATGGCAACTGAAGGAATGGTTCGTGGCCTACCGCACCTGGAGCAAGTTGATCAAGTGTGTGACGGGTGCCTCGTCGGGAAGCAACGCCGTGCGTCATTCCCGGCCGAAGCACGTCGCAGAGCTGACAACATCCTTGATCTGGTTCATGGGGACCTCTGTGGTCCAATCTCGCCAGTGACACCCAGCGGTAACAAATACTTCTTGCTCTTGGTTGATGATTTGAGTCGCTATATGTGGATCCGGTTGTTGTCAAGCAAGGATCAAGCATCATCGGAGATCAAGAATTTCCAAGCTGCTGTCGAGGTGGAAACAGGAAAGAAGCTGAAGGTTCTCCGCACCGATCGTGGGGGGGAGTTCACGTCAGTTGAATTCGGCGCTCTTGTGCGAGCGCGGTGTTGGCGCCGGTGGCGCCCCTACTCTCCTCAGCAGAACGGAGTGGTCGAGCGCAGGAACCAGAGCGTGGTTGCAATGGCCAGGTGCATGATGAAGGCGAAGAAAATTCCAGGATACTTCTGGGGAGAAGCTGTGTCCACTGCCGTGTTCATTCTGAATCGCACCATGACGCGGTATGGGCGGTAAAACTCCTACGGTGTGGCATGGTGGCGCCAGTGATCCATTACTTTCGCACATTTGGTAGTGTTGCACATGTCAAGAACAATCGGCGAAGTTGAAGAAGTTCGGCGACCGTAGCACTCCGGCAATCTTCGCCGGCTATGAAGGCGGCTCCAAAGCTTACAGTGCTATGATCCCGTGTCCAAGAAGGTCCCGATCTCGCGCGATGTCGTCTTTGATGAAGCGGCTCGGTGGTGTTGGGAGGGCGCTGCGAGACAAGCGGAGGACGGTTTCACTGTTCGAGTTCGAGCACACGGCCGAGGCAGATCATCGAGCACGGAGGAGGTGATCCTGCTCCAAGGTTCCCGGTAAGAACACCTTCACCAGCTCCTGTCCCGACATCGACACTCATTGCAGGGGATGAAGAAGAAGAAGTGCTGGACGAAGGAGAGAACCTTGATGCTGATCACGATGACGCCCCACTCAAGTACCGCAACATCAATGAACTAATTGGGCGCGCGCCGCTGTGGTGTGGCGCGGCTCTCATCGAGGAGCTACACTCGCGATGGCGATGAACGGCGTCCTTTGAAGATGCTGAACAAGAAGCTTGCTGGAGGCAGGCAATGCGGGAAGAAATGAAGGCAATCGTGGAGAATAACACCTGGGAGCTATCTGCGCTCCCTGCCGCATCGAGCAATTGGGCTCAAATGGGTGTTCAAGATCAAGCGCGACGAGAATGGCAAGGTGGTGCGGCACAAGGCGCGCCTGGTGGCAAAGGGCTTCGTGCAGCGCGCCGGAATCGATTATGATGAGGTGTTCGCGCCGGTGGCTCGCCTGGAGTCGGTGCGCGTCATGCTGGCACTAGCGGCGCACGAGAAGTGGGAGGTCCATCACATGGACGTCAAAAGCGCGTTCCTCAACGGCGAGCTCAAGGAGCAAGTCTACGTCGCGCAACCTCTGGGATTCATCGTCGCCGGCAGCGAGAACAAGGTACTGCGCTTGCACAAGGCGCTTTACGGACTTCGCCAGGCACCCAGGGCCTGGAATGCCAAGCTCGACAGCACCATGGCGTCGTTTGGTTTCCAGAGGAGCAGTGCAGAGCATGGAGTCTACACCAGGAGCCAAGCTGGGAGGAGATTGATCGTGGGAGTTTATGTCGACGATCTGATCATTACCGGCAGTAGCAGAGATGACATCAAGAAGTTCAAGGAGGAAATGAAAAGCAAGTTCAAAATGAGTGATCTTGGTTTGCTATCATACTATCTTGGAATTGAAGTTCAGCAGAGTTCCGGAGGAATTGTTTTGTGTCAGTCTGGCTACGCCAAGAAGTTGCTAGAGCGATGTGGAATGGCATCCTGCAATCCCAGCAAGATTCCCATGGAGAATCGCCTGAAGTTGACCAAATTGAGTGCTAGCAAGCCTGTGAATGCAACTGAGTACAGGAGAATCATTGGTGGCCTCAGGTATCTTCTGCACACTCGGCCGGATCTTGCTTTTGTCGTTGGGTACCTTGGTCGGTTCATGGAGGAGCCACATGAAGATCACCTGATGGCAGTGAAACGAGTCCTGAGATTTGTAGCCGGTACTCAGGACAAAGGGCTCTTTACACCGAGCAGAGAGAGGCGCCGGGCATGCGGTTTCGATGATGCGAATATGGCGGTGACCTTGACTCGAGGAAGAGTACGAGTGGAGTTCTTTTCTTCTTTGGAGGAAACCCGGTCACTTGGCAATCCTCAAAGCAGAAGGTTGTAGCACCGCTGTCTTGCGGGCGAGTACATTGCCATGACCACCGCAGCATGCCAAGGAATTTGGCTCACTCGGCTCATAACCGATCTAACGGAGTCGAGTGCAAGCGCGAGCTTACGGTTGATAATCGGTCGCTATTGCTCGGCGAGAATCGGTGTTTCATGAACGGAGCAAGCATATTGATGTCCGCTACCATTTCATCCGAGTGCGTTGAAGAAGGCGAATTGCCGCCACTATGTAGCAACAGAACGTCAATTGGCGGACATTCGACCAAGGCGTTGGGGCGTGTGCGATTTGAAGTTGTGCATCGACATCGGCGTCGTGGTTGGTGATGAACGCGCGCAGCTTAAGGGGAGAATGTTGAAGTAATCCACCGCACGTCATCGCGTCTATCTCTAAGTTTAGTTTCTGCTTCTTTTCTTAATTTAGCTAATGCCGTGTAATAAGGATCACGACCACCGGTTGTGGGTGTGTGCTCGAGCGCGCGTCGTGCGGCATGGGATCGTGGAGATCATGCGCGCATGGCTGCGAAATGGCGGTGTAAGTTGTCAATTTCTCTTTATAGTTCGCTGAATACAATCTGAAACGCTGCGCCTCGCAGCACAAAAGTCTCTGTGTCTCCTGCGTTCCAGTTCGCGTGTGTTTCTCGTTCATCGCCGGCGGCGCGTCGGTGAACTCCAACACTTAATGCAAAAGAGTACGCAAATGCTGGGGATACCAGCTAACTAAGGAAAGCAACAAGCTAAAAGCAAAAGCCAGCCACTCACAGCAGCAGCCCATACACAGAAACCCACAAGCACAAACAGCAACTAAATCTAAATCAGCTCCAACACGCAAAATTTCTTTATCCAGTCTTCAGCCGATGTCAGGAAATCATCCACCTTCCCTCGCTCAACTCCTTTGGCTAGAATGCGCCAGCGCTGCAAACAACACATAAATTTGAACACAACTTCAATTGGTTGCTTAGAAAAAATCTTCTCAATCGCTACTTTGTTCCTGGTTTCCAAAGAGTCCAAACCAAGACTGCAAAACTAAACAAACAAACATGGTTGTCATTAGCACCCTTCCTACAACCAGTTAAGTTGGAAATTATCTGAAGATTTAGGAATTCCCTCCCAGTTTAAGATCTCTTTCACACAAAGCCAAACAAACCTCGCCAGGACACAATTAAACAAAACATGGTCTGCGCTTCCTTCGATCCCACACAGCATACAGTTATCACCCCTTCCAACCTTTTTTCTTTAGCTGATCTGCAGTCTGGATTTTGTTTTGATAGGTTTGCCAGAGAAAGATCTTAACCTTTAACTTGCATGATGCATTGCCAACCTGATGCGAAGAACACAGTGGAGGGCCATGATCTTTGTTAACTATACCATTACCACTAAGAAATACTTTGGTGGGGAATATAAGAATTATCACATTTGAGAACAGCTGAGATGGTGCTTGCCTTGTTGTGCACTGTTGAAAAATCCGCCCTTTGGTGTCTCTTTTGTGCAAACTGTGATGATGCTTCATCCGTCACTTGCGCTGTCACTTTGTGCAAACCTCAGCTGTCTCTCTTTTCTTCTATCCTTTCTTTGGGAACAATGGAGGAACTGATGTAATCATGTAACGCAGGAGAGCTGCATCCTTGGAGAAAGCAGCTATCTATTCATCATGCACAGTTTCTTTGATCAATTGTGCAAACTTTTGGCATGTTTCATTTTATTTTTACCCAAGCAAAGCCCTCAGTTTTCACTCAATCAACACTTGAACCTACTATGTTGAAGCAACACTAGAACTTGAGCCATGCAAATCTGTAGTTTTCATTTTCCAGAAACTTCAGTTTCAGGTTGCTTCAGTTCAGGAGAGGCTATAAACAAAACTTCAATGATCATATGGCGGTTTGGGTATTCTAACTATTGTTGCTGTCAATTATCTTGTTGTATCCCAAGTATTCCTAAAGGTAACTAAATGGGCTCTCGTGCGCGGATTACCCGAAGTTGAAGAGATCTGGCATCACAGGGTGCCATGGGAACCCTGCTTGGGAAGCTTGGGATGTTGCTGGCTGACGAGTACAAGCTCCTTAGAGGATCCAACGGCGAGATCATGTTCCTCGATGAGCTTGAGAACATGCATTGATGCATATGATCGGACACTTCCTTTGATATCCTCGAGTACTGATGCCTTGTCAACTTAAGTCAATGATGGCATCTCTCAAATTGTCTTGTTTATACGTCGAAAAGGATTACTCACCTATAAACTACAAAATATTTTCATAACATAAACAGTCCGTATATTTGTGTTTTTTGGGAACCTACCCTCAATGTGAAGCACTGTTTCAAATAAGATGGAAAATGGAATTAGCTCAACTTCAAGCATGCAGGTACAATAAGCGACAGGCAACATGATATCATACTGTAGGAAAAGATACGAAGAGATTTGGCATCCATATGTATCTATCAACTTTTATTTTTTATTTGGTTTGGCATTATGCAAAGAGCACCTCATTCTCCATTATTAGGTCTTAAGGATCAGAGAATATTCTAAACTGACCTTCGCATTCTAAACATGTCATAGCACTCTTGTGCACTAGCAAGTGTATCCTCAACCCATTGGATCCCCGTAATTATAGGTATTTTCCTTGGCCTCTTCGTACTAGAGTCACCATAGTTATCAAAATATCCAAAAGCGGCAATCACAACTAGCGGCAAGAACATATCCGGTCCACCATCATCCACCACAGCTTCATCAGTTGATTCATCATCACTTGAACCAGACGAACTTGAAGAGCTCATCTGGCACACACAAATAACATAATTAAAAAATGACCACCACTACACATAAACAAATGACACAACTAAAAAAATGACCACCACTACACATAAACAAATGACACAACTAAAAAAATGACCACCATTGCACATAAATAAATGACACAACTAAAAAATGACCACCATTGCACATAAATAAATGACACAACTAAAAAATGACCACCATTGCACATAAATAAATGACATAGTTATAAGATACTACCAAGTAGCATACATAACTGACATAACAAATCACATAGTATGTTACATAACACAGGACAATTAAAACAAACTAACACCTCTTCTTCTCCTCCCATGTCCTTGTAAGCCATGCTAGCCGCCCTTGAGGTGTCTTCAGTGTGTGAAAGACATCTCGATACTCCTTCTTGATGAGGAGTTGTGTGGCATAGAAATGCTCATCACTCCCTTCTTCGGCCCCCGCCTCAATAACCAAATCAATCATCTCAGATATCTCTTGCCTAACAGGATCAACCACTGGACTAGGTGCACTGGTCACAGAATTCTTGCTACCATGAGACCTCTCCATAATATCCACCAAACGCTTCAGTTGCACGTCTTTGTATGTCTTCTTCGGCCTCTTCCCACTTGGTGAGCCATGGTCAGCTCTCTTCTTGCCCTTGTCCACATGGATTGACTTCTTTGGTGCAGTGGTTCCCTCCTCATCCCGAGGCTCATCACCCTCACCCTCATCATCCTCAAGATTGACATGGGTAGCACCATCTGCTCCAGGGACAAGAGAGGATTCATTCGTACAACTTGCACCATCAAAAATGATGTCGAGCCTGTCCTCATGTTGCAGGGGTGCTTTCTTAAACTTGCTACATTGTGGCATGGCCTGCCATTAGAGAAATGCAAGAATGCATGAAACAATTTGAACAATTAAAATCCAATACACATGCAACAACATTAAAGATTGTATACCTTAATCTGTTCAGCCCACCACTGATCACTTGCCTCAATGGATCCAGTGTTAGGATAGATGGCTAGCCCCGATGCATGGAGCTTCAATGTCTTCCAATTAGAATAGTCCCTTTTCAAACTATCCCAATGGTTCTTTAATTGCTTACGACTGTACTCTTTATTAGTGCGTTCTTTGAACTTGGTCATAAGATTGTGATACCCTTTGTTATTCAAACATTGCAGGGGTCTATTTTTTGCAAGCACCTCTTCCACGCAGATGTCAATGAACACTTCATTTGTGAATGCATCCCATATAGCAGTGTTTGTGGCTTGTGCTTTATCCATCTATATATAAGGAGATATGTAACTACAATATGGAACTGCCATATAATTTGTGCTAGTTAGTGTTTGTGGCAATAACAAATGGACAGACAAGCACAAGCACTAATGCTCTATGAAAGGACTAATCATTCATGGCCCACTATTATGCTTCCATTGTATGGGTCTGTGCTCCTAGTTTTAAATTATCAATGCAAAGATCTCCTATGCATACCTGACTGCCCAGAACTCACCATCAATTGAAGGCAGGCAGTGTATATGCAAGAACATATCCATCAGTTCAAGAGCAATGTATTGCTCAACAGCATAAATTCCATCCATATATAAGGAAATATGTAACTACAATATAGAACTGCTCTAATGCTCAGACAAGCACAAGCACTAATGCTCTATGAAAGCACTAATCATTCATGGCCTTACCATCAGTTCAAGAGCAGAGCACAAGCACTAATGCTCTATGAACTATGAAAGCACTAATCATTCATGGCCTTACCATCAGTTCAAGAGCAGAGCACAAGCACTAATGTTCTTATGGACAGACAAGCACAAGCACTAATGCTCAATGAAACCAAATCAATCATTCATGGCCTTACCATCAGTTCAATTTGCAGAGCACAAGCACTAATGTTCTTATGGACAGACAAGCATTCAATTCAGCAATTCAACCCTCCAGATGAAAATCATTCAATTCGTACTCACATTTTTTCCTTATGAGCAAAGTGCTTTGATATAGGATCACAAATCATAGTTCTATCAGCAAGAATTAGCCAACAAATCCTCATGTTAACAGCAAGATGGGGAGAACTACTTCCGGTAATGTTGCCGCTAAGGATGGGGAGAAGAGAAGACAAGAGAAGCAGTCGCTCACCTTCGGGCCGACGCACTCGCGGACGGCGTCGACGAGGGGGGCGAACCTGTCGCGGTCGTAGGGGTTCTTGGCGGCGCAGTACAACGGCTGTGCGGGAGGGCGACGGGACGACCGGGAGGTGCAGGCGGGCCACCGGCCGTGGCGTCGAGCCGAGAATCCCGATAGCGACGGCGGGGGAGGCGCAGTCGGGGAGGAGCGCGAGTGGGAGAGGCGGCGGACGGCCGGAGGTGCTTGCGCCCACCGGCGTGGCGCCGAGCCGAGAATCCGGAGCGACGGCGGAGGGAGGCGCAGCCGGGGAGGAGCGCGAGTGGGGAGGGCGACGGGACGACCGGGAGGTGCAGGCGGGCCACCGGGCGTGGCGTCGAGCCGAGATTCCCGGAAGCGACGGCGGGGGGAGGAGCAGTCGGGGAGGAGCGCGAGTGGGAGGGGAACGACGCTAGGATAGGCAGCCGCCGGGAGGAGCGAGGGAACGACGCTCCGGCTTAAGTACTCAGTGCAGGCGGGTAATTTTCGGAAGTTGGGGCATTTGGGCGCCGAGGGGAAGTGCGGAAGCGCCTCAACACCAGCTTCCGGCTTTCGGCTTCTATGCGTATTGACGGCTTCGAGCTTCCGACGAAAGCCGACGAAAAAGCCAGCCGTTTGTTTCGGCTTCCGGCTTTTCTCACCCAAAAGCCAAAGCGGAAGCCCCACCAAAGAGGCCCTTAGACTGACCATTGGGAGTTTGGGACCCACTGTAAAGGACAATGGCTGTCTCCAATCCAACGGGCCGAGCGGCCGAACGAATTGGGCTGTGCTATACCGAGTCCAGTCCAAAGGATATTTGGGCAAGAAGTCGTCGGCTGAAGTAACAATTCAATGATACTACAAATAGCATTAGACTTTAGGGAAATTAGGGAAATTAACTAGTGCATGCTGTACTCTCCCCAGTCCCCATGCGGCCATGCCATTCGGCCATTCCTCTCAAGCAGCATTCATAATCTGATCCACAGTGGCTATATCTACAGTATAGACGTGTAGTCACGTAAATATGTTCTATGGAATAAGATTTGTCGCAAAAATTGTAGCATATTCGTATTTGACCGAATTGAGTATATATTCGATTTGAATTCGTATTCGTTACGACATTCGATTCGTATTCGTATTCGAGAATGTTCGAATTAATATTCGTATTCGTTTTAAAAATATGGATTTGTATTCGTATTCGAGACTATTCGATTCGTATCCGATCCGTTTCCATCCCTATTGATCACATGTGAAAAGTTGATGGAAAAAAAGAGCGGTGCAATCGGTCAATAATTGATGAGAGGGATCGCATTTGTGTGGGGCCTCCTTCGTTCCAAGTGCTTGCTTTGCTTGACTGACCTCAAAATGCACTCCAAAGAGAGCCGCACGGTGCCAACTTGAGAGCACAGGGAAAGAAATTAAGGCAATCCAAGGCCCATGCGATCCTGCTTAATTCGGAAGCTTGGCGTGTTGATCACCGATGAATCCAAGGCCCAGTTTGGAATGTGGGAATACTTCCTGAATCCTGTATGATATAAACTATTGTTACGTAGTTTTTGCGAAATTTCTGTGAAATTTTCGCGTTCAAAAGGGGCCTAAAGTTCCTCGAGGGAGCCAAGGCGAGATTATGTTCCTTCGATGCTGAGCTCGAGAGTGTGAGCAAGATTCTGAAATGTTTGCTACTCAAAAAATACTAGCACTACAATGCCTTTTAATTCTATCAGCGAGAGAACTGGTATTTGTTAACAAAATATATAGTGCGATCCATGAATATATAATTGAGAACTGGATATGCATTGGAGTAGCTAGTTCGTAGAATTGTCTATTAATTTACGTATCTTTACTTCCAGTTTGTCCAAATCATAGACAACACTTACTGGGTGAACATTAGTCAGCAAATTATTGTAGGTTATACTTGTAAGCATGCAGATGGAGTTGGTCGCCTATTGCTGTCGCAACGTAGGCCGAAATAAATTTCAATACGCAAGTTGCATAAAAGTAATGGAATTTTGGGATGCTTTTGTACCATCCAACAGCTGCTCGCAAGGACCGGCGTGGTTCCTCGAAAGCAGCCGAGCATTAGGTCCACACTATCATATGCTTTTCAACATGGTTAATTATTATAGAGTGATTAGCCCTTAATTTCCTCTGTCATGTGCAGCAGCCTCCACGGCAGTTGCACAACACCTCGCTTCATTTCACAGTCCGACTCACGGAGACATAGTAGATCAGAAAGGCAATGGAGGCGGCGGTGGTGAGCGCATCGCAGGGCGCCATGGGCTCTCTGCTTGGGAAGCTTGGTGACTTGCTCGCTGACAAGCACAAACTGCTCAAAGAAACCAAGGACGAGATCACGTCCCTTAAAGCTGAGCTCGAGAGCATGCACGCATTCCTGAAGAAGATGTCGGACGTGGAGGAGCCCGATGAGCAAGCAAAGTGCTGGGTGAAGGAGGTGCGCGAGCTGTCCTACGACATCGAGGATGACGTCGATGAGTTCATGCTCCGTGTTGAGCGTGAGTCCAACAGCAAGCCACATGGCTTTAAGGGGTTCGTTGATAGGTGCCTGAGCTTGTTGACGACGATCAGGACTCGCCATCAGACCACAATGGAGTTCCGAGGCCTCAAGAGACGTGTTGTGGAGGTCAGCGAGCGGCGCACGAGGTACAAGGTTGACGACGCCGTCTCCAAGCCAAACAACACACCGATAGATCCTCGCCTGCTGGCACTCTATGCGGAGAAGGCGGGCCTTGCGGGTATCGAAGGGCCGAGGGAGGAACTAATTCAGTTGATGATGGACGAAGATGGTCTCTCTGCACAGCAGCTGAAGGTGCTCTCCATCGTGGGATTTGGAGGTCTTGGTAAGACTACACTTGCAAAAGAGGTTTATCACAAGCTAGAGAGCCAGTTCCAGTGTCGAGCTTTTGTTTGTGTGTCCCAGAAACCAAACGTAAGGAAGATTTTGAGAAATTTACTCTCAAAAGTTGGCTATGTAGCTTCAGAGCAAACCAACATGGAAATATGGGATGATGATGAACTGATCAGTACACTCCAAAAATTCCTTACGGACAAGAGGTATGCCAGTTTGGAAATGACTGTAGTCCAAAGTAATTCATCATGTGTTGGTTTATTTTCTATCGGAGCTGCGCTTCATTTAGCCTGCTAGTGTTTTGTAGTCAAAATTCCAGTAGGTTGATGCGGCCTCTTTCGAGTTTATATTCTTGAGGCTAAAAAGCTTACATCACCCCTTTTAGCAATGCTTTAGATCCTATGGAATGGGTGTTTTAGTAATTAAGACATCAAGTTCCATGAAACCTGTTGTATAATCCTGCAATTTATTCGATCCTTGAAAACTTTGTTGTTACTACAAAGATCAGAGGAACTACAGAAGCACTAGTTTGCAAAGTCAGATATCTGATAATTGCTTCTCGTCTATGTTCTCCAAAAAAAAGTTCCTCAAATCAACATCTCAGTTCTCACAAGTCACAAACATGCCTATAGAAGATTCAGTGCTGACAACTATGTTCAATTTTGCACCATATGGGCTCTTTTGGCGTCATCAAGGCTCAACTAACATGCATGTCTCGTACGGATTTAGCCGAAGTACATATGGACTTTTGAAATTTGATTAAAAGAGTCTTTTTTTGTTGTTGTTTTGGCCTTTTCAAATTCACTTGCAGAAAGTGGGGATGCTTTCATTTATATGTTACGTTTGCCTAATGCTTGTTATACTCCATATGAAATTATTTGGCAGGTACATTATTGTAATCGATGACATATGGGATGCATTTGCATGGAATATTGTTAGATGCGCTCTTCCAGAAAACAAGAATGGTAGCAGAGTAATAACAACTACACGAATTGAGACTGTGGCCACAACGTGCTGCTCCAATCACTATGAGTATGTTTATAAGATGAGGCCACTTAACAGTGAAGACTCAAGAAGGTTATTTTTGAACAGAGTATTTGGTTCAGAGGACGCTTGTCCTCCGAATTTGGGGGAAGTTTCGGCTGAAATTTTAAAAAGATGTGGTGGCTTGCCACTCGCAATTATCACTATATCTAGCCTTTTAGCTAGTCAACGAATGAAACTGAAGGAGCGCTGGGAGCACGTACTGAATTCTTTGAGCTCTAACTTTGAAGTGAATCCCACCTTGGAAGGAATGAGACAGATATTAAGCCTTAGCTACATAAGCCTTCCTCATTGTTTGAAGACATGCATGCTATATTTGGGTGTATATCTAGAGGATTACGAAATCGACAAGTATGATTTGGTTAGGCAATGGGTAGCCCAAGGTTTTATAAGTAAAGAGCTTGGGCGGGATCCCGAGGATGTTGCAGAGGGCTATTTTAATGAGCTTGTGAATAGGAGCGTTATTCAACCAGTAGATACAGATCCTAATGATGATGTACTGTCTTGTAGAGTACATGATATGATGCTTGATCTTATTATACACAAGTGCAGAGAAGAGAATTTCATCACTGCAATAGATGACATACAAGACATTACAGGACTGCATGACAAGGTCCGTCGAATCTCCCTCTGCTTGGATGGTGTAATAGATGATGGCACGACACTTGGAACCATTCGGCTCTCACAAATAAGAGCGCTAGTGAGATTTGGTACCTCCACATATGCACCTCGTTTGTTGGAGTTCAAGCATCTTCGAGTTTTAAGGCTTGAATTTCCAAGTCGACGTAGTTTGTCGGAGATACTTGACCTCACTGGAATGTGCTATTTGTTCCAACTAAGGTATCTAAAAGTTGTAGCTCATGGTAAAATAGCGCTACCGAGTAAAATTCGGGGACTACAGCAATTGGAGACACTGGACTTGAGAGGATATTGCACGGTTGAAGTTCCATCAGATGTTGTTCATTTGCGCCGGTTGTTGCACCTGACCGTTCCTAATAGGATAGGTCTGCCAGACGGGATTGGTGACATGAAATCCCTACGTACGCTTCAAGACTTCGATTTGGACATCAACTCAATAGACAACATCAGAGACCTCAGAGACCTGACCAATTTGAGGGATCTTCATATATGTTTCGGCGGTAACAAGCAATTGGATGACATGGCAGCAAGACGTAGGGGTGTTTTGCGGTCTTCCCTTGAAAAACTGAGCAACCTCAAATACCTGAGTATAGGTCACAATTGCTACCGTGCCTGCTGGGATGAATTGAGTTCACTGTTTGCTTCCCTCCCACTTCTTCAGAGACTCCATATGTGGTGCACGTTTTCGAGGGTCCCCAAGCGGATCGGCGGACTCCATAACCTCTACGACCTGATACTCTGTGTTAAGGAGGTGCGGGATGATGATGTTGGAATCCTTGCACAGTTGCCCTCCCTTATCGGCATGCATTTGCACATCGGAGGAACTCCTGGAGAGAAAGTCGTCATCCGCGGAATGGGATTCCCTATTCTGAAGCATTTTAGAATCAGTTGTAGAAGGATATCATACCTGACCTTCAAGGCAGGGGCAATGCCCAAGCTCCAAAGGCTCCATCTATCTTTCGATGCACGGGGATGGCACAAGTACGGCGCTGCGCCCGCTGGCATCGAGCACCTGTCAGCCCTCAAGGAAATCTCTGTAGAAATCGGGGGGTTTGCCGCTAAGGAATCCGATAGAAGAGCTACACAGTCCGCGTTGAGGGACGCCATTGATGTGCACCCAGGTCGTCCTACAGCTAATATCGAGTGTCTGCCCGATACGATATTTTTTTTGAGGGAGATGGAAGACGAGAATGTAAGATTCTGTTCCTCCTAGCAGCACTATTTCTTTTATTTCTTTGTTTAGAAATTTGACGGTACATTCTACTAGTAAGTATATGGTGATAGTATAAATAAAATCCGACTATTGATTTGTTAGGAGCATAATATACTTTTCTTTGTATTTATAATTTTTTCACGAGGGTATTGTGGATTTTTACAATTAAGGTTGAAAATATTACTATTGTGCTATGTGATCCCTACATGTACAATTACAATCTTACCCTCCTGAGAGTATACTACTCATACTATCAGGTGTAGTATAACTAAATTCTAACTAATTTGAACCATTGGATCAAAAAGAATGAACAGTCCGTATTAAATTGAGTGTACCGTAAAAGAACTCTTCTTTGTTTGGGTGGGCTGCAGATGTAAATTCAGTTCCCGCACCACGCCTATATATATATTCCATTGTTACTACCGGTGACTATGTATGCCCCGTTGTGTTATTTTAATAGAAGATGAATCTGAATCGGGACTTCGAATCTCTTTCTCCTTGAGTTGCTTGGCAACGCCCGCTTCACTTGAGAGCAGCCACCTTTACTTCACATCTTCATCAAAGTTCACATGCATCTTTGATCCCCACTTCGATCCTTGGCCACTAGTTGGGCTGCTTCAGGTGTCTACTTTGCTCTTCACGTTTGTTCTTCAAGGCTAGAGTATGGACGGATTATGTGAGCTCTCTATCTTATCTAGCTACTATTATTACCATGCATGTGTTGGTGACTAATAATAATTTTTTTCCATCTTGTTATGCACTTATTAATGATGTTGTACTGTATCTAGTATTCTTGTTTGACACCTATTGTGCCGATCCATGATGTCACTATGTTTCCTGTGAGAATTGTTGTGTACAATCCATATGATTCGAGTAAACAGTTTAGTGCAGGTGGCCACCTTGTACTACTCCCTCAAGTCACAAAGAGAGTGCCGTTTTGGAATACATGTGGTCAAACATTTTAAAGTTTGGTTATCGATATCGCCATGAATATTGGGATTGAAAATATGAAAACAATATATATATATATATATATATATATATATATCGAAACTAATCTCATAATACTATTATAGTCCATCATGGTGTTTTTTTTTGCGAGGGTAAAGAGAGATTTTATTAGATTTCAGTAGTAATTTTGAAATCTTCAATCACAAATTGCTCAATACAGCTTGGAGTACCTGCCAACCAAACCGCCGTAGACAGGGTACGACGGGCATGGTGGCTTAGCTCATGAGCTACCCTATTTTGATCTCTCTAAAACCTTACAATCTTTACCTCCCCCAAATTTGACATCAGAGCTTTAGCATCACCAATGATTGCCGCCATGCTGGACAGATCCTGGTTCGAAGCCGACAGACAAGCCACACAGGCAGCATTATTAGTCTCCAAGATGACTGGCCCCTTAAACCAGTTTTGCGCCAAGTGCAATCCTTCCCGGCAAGCTATGAATTCTGCTTCCTCTGCCGATGCAACATGACGGAACAGCTTTCAGCTTGATAATATCATGGTGTATTCTGATGAACCAAGGTTCAGTAATGGCGTCAGTAACGGCGTGAGTATGAACCTGAATGAGGCAGGAAATAGTAGTATGTGAAAAGTATCTATCTATTTCACAACGATATGTGCCATATATCTATATTTTTTTTCGAGTGAGTACATCGCTTATTTGTTAGTGAGATCAGACTATAACGGTGTTGATTAATCATCTATCAAACATTAGATATATTAGAATAGTAGATACAACTCTAATTTGAATATACGACGGATACTCTAAGGAGAGGTGGAATCATTCGTTATGTAGATAAAAAAGGTGGCGTGCACGTAGATTAACTGGGCATTCAGCCTTAAAGTTGGTGGATGACGAAGAGATCTTCTAACTTGCTAGTGTCACATGCATTCGAAGTGATTTCAAGCGGAATTTAAGATCCTATTTGCAAAAAAATAGCATAATCCCTATATAAATACTACAAAACTCCCATGCGCTTGGGTTTGAAGCTTATCACGATATTTCCTGTGTAGACACGGAAGAGTTCAGAGATTGGAACGAGCCTTCTTGAAGTTACATATCGATCCAACCTCATGCTACAAGAAGCAAGTAGATTGGCTGTCAAAGTAGAGCTCAACCTTTAAGAGGAAAAATAACATAATAAATAAGAGGGAGTTTTGATGAGGATGATTTCTTTGGGAATTTGTTGAACTAAATCCAAGGATTTGATCCAAATTCCCCTATCCAAACAGACCCTAAGAGGAAAAATTAGTATCTCTCTCACATGCCCACTGGATTTGAAAAGGAGAAGAAAGAAATCGAGTGAGATGCGAGAATCAGTAGACGAGTAGGAGTTACTATTGAGAGTACTACTCAGATGCATGTTGAGCTTACAGGGTGTACGTGAGTCGAGCTATTTTTTCCCCATTAAAGTGTACTTGAATATTATGTTTCTAAGGCCCATACAACGTATCATGCTTGAATTGATTTTTTTTAATGAAACATTAACATTCAATTACATTTCTCAAGGTGTTTTTTAGCTTCAGAATTTTATTATCATTTTAAATCTTCATCTTAAAACCCATATATCCCAAATATTATATAAAAGATATTCTAAACCATCTAAGCTGTTACTTGATAAAAAAGAAATATGTACAAAATCTAGCCGCGCAGCAAATGTGCGGGGACGCTGCTAGTTTGCTTTGCTTTCCCTTCCCGTATACACTTGGTTGCCATATCACGCACATCCATTGCAAACTGCAGCAGTGCAGCGTGCTAGTAGTATTGTTACTGCCCAAATTATAGTTGCACACACAGGCAGCGTTTGGGTGGGCAGCGTCTGGGGTCTTGCTAAGAAACCACTAGGTCGGCCCATATTCGTGGTGATCCGGAGTATCATACGGAGTTGCTGATATCTTCTTGTAACGCAAACTGAAACCACTCCTTTCATTTCTCTCATGTATCGCTTATCCGGTACTCCCGTGTCTCTCCTTAATTTTCTTTTTGTTCGCATGCCAAAGATCAACTTAAAAGTCGTCATCGCTGCTGCTTTTCCGTTTGCTTGCGTCCGAAAGACTTACAAGTCGTCGTCGCTTTCAGACTTTCAGTTTGTCTAGGAAGATAAAGGGACAGTGGTTGAGTAAGTCAAGTTCAAGGTCACTCTCTCGGGAATATTCTAAACATCTCTAATAATAATAACCAGTTTAGTCATAAATAAAATTATTTTTTTGTTATTTCACAGTTCCATGCTTGCTACTCGCGGAATGCGTCGTTGATATATATACATATACCATGAAGAATTTTGGGTAACGGAAACTGAAGCAAGATCTTGGGTAAGCACACAGGAATTTTGACGCTGGCTGTTCAACATTTGCACTCGAGAGAGACAGAGGAGAAACTCATGTCGTAGGGGCGGCCACCGGCACCAACGACATGTCGAAGACACCGAGTTATGGGTACACCTCAACCAAGTCAAAGCGTACCAAGTACCACTTCACACATAATGAAGGGTACAAAAAGACCATCAAAGGCAGCTTTAACTTAAGAGTACAACACATTCTGGAGCGAAGGGGGTCAAGGAGCCTTCGCTTCGGGTCCGCCTTGCATGGTGTGGTGGGAGTCAAACACCACCTGTGGTCCAGGAGTACATGCATGGTGGACTAGGTTCATGAAGAACCACCGTGCACCAAAGACTACGCTTGAGAAGGTACAAAGACCGTGAAACCTCTATAGTCATAGAACCTTTTTAGAAGTAGAATTATAATCTCCAGTTCTATGAAGATAATTATCAAATGGGATAGTGGTTGAATAAGTCAAGTTCAAGGTCACTTTCTTGGGAATATTTTAAACTTCTCAAATAATAATAACCAATTTGGTCATAAACAAAATTATTTTTGTTATTTCACAGTTCCATGCTTACTGCTCGCTGAATGCGTCGTTGATATATATACATATACCACGAACAATTTTGGGCAACGGATAATGAGGCAAGATCTTGCGTAAGCACAAAGGAATTTTGACGCTGGCTGTTCAACATTTGCACTCGAGAGAGGCGGAGAAGAAACTCATGTCGTAGGGGTGGCCAACCGGCCCCAATGACCTGATGAAGACACACAGTCATGGGTACACCTCAACCAAGTTGAAGTGTACCAAGTACCACTTCACATATAGCGAAGGGTACAGAAAGGCCGCCGAAGACAGCTTTAACTGAAGAGTACAACACAACCTGGAGCGAAGGGGGGCCAGGGAGCCTTCGCTCCGGATCTGCCTCGCATGGAGAGGAGGGAGTCAAGGCTACCTGTGGTCTGGGAGTACATACGTGGTGGACTAGGTTCATGAAGGCCCACCGTGCACCAAAGGCTACGCTTGAGGAGATGCAAAGACTGTGAAGCCCTTATAGTCATAGAACATTTTTAGAAGTAGAATTGTAATATTCTATACCCTGGATGTAACACTGTAAATAGTCCATTTCTTTGGGATTATTGGGAATATAAACACATACTTAACGCATTTCATCGCTGTTTTCCATCTTTGAGGACCTTCGGGGTTTGCTCCTTCGCGGTTTCAGGAGCCCGAGGGTCCCTTCTCTATTGTATACAACTCGGATACAAGAATTGCGGAGTGTGAGTAGGAACGATGGAGATGATTTTTCTTCCTGGCCATACGTTGCCAACAAATTAAACAGCCTTGCCTTGAGTTAATTTGGTTGTTCAGATGTATGCAAAACATATCAATCCGGATTAATAAATTAGAGCCACATAACCGGCAGTTTTTTTTAGATCATACTAGCTTTGATTTTTTTCCCTTTTTTTTGTGACTGTTTGCTCGGAGATATTTTGATCAAAATAAGTCTATATATCACGTTGTTAAGAGTCTATATATCTATGTCTCAGCTTCAACCTTGAGCCAGGTAGACTTCTTGTAACGTAAATAGACCACTTATTTCGTTTTCTCATTTCACTATTGTGAAAAGACAGGGACAATGGATCTTCTCCAGTGTCTTAATTTGCATCCCAATTACATATTTGTTTTCTTGTGAAAACTTCCAATATTCCATGTCGTCGTTCCTATATATCTCAGTATCAGTTTCCTGGATGAATATCACAAGTCGCACTTCTTGAATAAATGCAATACTAGCTAGTACTCACTACTAGAAAATGGAGAAAACCTTATGGCCACGAATTACGCAGGCCCGCAATAGCTGTCAAGTTTTACATGAATTACACTGACAGGCCCCCAATGACCGTCAAGTTTTACTATTTTGGTCATAGAAATAGTAACTCCCTCAGCAAAATTCCAAATTTCCTTACGGTTATAATAAAACTGTTAATACAATATATTTTCCTGATTACAACCGTCAGGTTAAGTGGTTGGGTCGTCCGCGCCAAAAAAAATTGATGTCACACCAACAAAAATTGATGTCGCGCACACGGCACATCCAAAAAAAATCACCTGAGCTTAGCGACACTTCCTCAATCCTGTGAAATCCCTAGCTCTCCACAATCCGCTGCGCGCCTCCACCATCTCCGGCCGAGCCTCTCCCCAATCCGCCGCCTCCACCATCTCCAGCCGCAGCCACTCCCTCCTCTCCAAATCCCTAGCTCCCTCCTCAATCCGCCGCCCCCACGCCATCTCCGGCCATGCCCGCCACCTCCACGCCGTCGCCATCCGAGGGCAGCGGCGTCTTGCCCGAACCGTGCTTGGCCAGCTAATGTAGCAACCGGACCCTGGCCGCATTCCTAGGTTCAACCGGGTTTACTTTCCGGGCCACAAGTCCAAACAGACTGAACACAATTAAACCCACGGGCTGCCGAATGTAAACCCTATAGCAATAGCTTTATAAGTGGTATTGGACTTCCCCCTCCAAGACTAGTTCAATAGGTGATATCTCTCTCATACTTGTAAGTTGTGTTTTTTTCTTTCTCATAACCAATGTGAGGCTATTCCACGAACAATGAGTTCCCGACGTCGAGCTCGCCTTCCGGTAAGCTAGCGCCGGCCGCAGAACAAATGACAGGTAAAAAAGGTGAAACGAGCGTACTAGCGCGCACTGATGTTTCAGCACTTAAAAATGGGACGGCGAAACCATCTTCATCATCCAGTGCCTTTTTTCCCCATCTTTTCAGTCAGTTTGCAGTGCAATGTAGTCTTCTTTTAAGTGGACATCATGGGTATATATGTACAAGTTTGGTTTATTGTTGAGAATAGCTAGTGGCATTGCCCTTGCTGCTCGCCGATGTTCTTGCGGTTCTCGTCTTGATCATCTGTCGTGTTTGTATAACTGGGTTCTGGATACTGACTGTTACTTGTGACCGTGATTTTATTCAGCTTGTTTGTTTCCCAACAAGATTTGTGCGTCAAGCAGACAGCTGGCTTCTGCTTGCCTCCGGAATTCGGTTAATGCTATTTCAGTTCGTCAGATTTCATTTATTCGATCGGCCGATACATTAGAACACAGCCAAAGACTTGCCTTCATTTTCTGATATTTGTGATTTTGCCTTCTGCTAGTACGCTTCTTGCCATTGCCCTAGCTTGCCACGTACCGGTTGTGTCGCGCAACTGAATTTACCGATCAATTTAAGTCATTCTTGTTCACATTTCTTACTACATGGAACCGTTTGAGCTAGGACAGTTAGAGCTACAAGTGTGTGGGCTGCCATGGGCTTCCTTACTAGGCACCCAAGACCCGTCTGATCAAGTAGACGACCTCTAGCTAGAGCTTCGCCCTTGTTGCCTCCAACAGCACCCCAAGCACCGTGCGTCCTCACGTCGGCCTTCTCCTATTGACTCATAGGTGTAAGAATTAATGAAGTAACGAACAAACCAAATTGTAATGTGGGGTGAAAGATTCCGTGTAAGAATGTTGTGCTACCTTTTGTGACCACTTTGGTGCTAAATATATAATATAGTTCAGGCTGGCGTAAGCTCGTCGAAGTTTCCGTAAAATGTTTCATTTTTTTAATTTTGTTTTTTGAGACGTAGAGGAGGGTATATTCTATATATATCCATATAGAATTTCAATATCAAAATCGATCGTATTAGAAAGACACGAAATCGAAAAGCAGCAAAATGAATAGCAGTGAACACTGAAATCACTATTCATGCAAATTTGTCTTTTCCGTACTTTCCGAGTGCAATCGAGTTTGGCCTAGAAATGTTACATGGTATGTTGCAGAATATGCCTTTCCCTGCATCTCTAATTTTTAAAATAATTTTTGTAAACTTTTATACGTAAGAAACACGAAGCCAGCACCATATGAGCAGAAGTTCAACATATTACCATATGAGGAGAAGCTCAACATATTTCCCCATGAGTTGACGTAGGGAATGGAAAAATGAGAAGGCGTGTTTGACTGTTTCAAAAAATGTGCCATGTGTTTTCATGTATTCTGTTGGAAAACGGATCTTTCTGGGTGGTGATTTATTTTCCTGGGGAGTCCAGGTCGAACCATACCGGCAAATCTTAGCGGTTGCAATCCTAGGTACTGGCTGTTTTCGAGCCGGCCCAATCTTCACTCTCCCCATTTTATCATTCTATTATCTCTTCAGCAATGGCAGGATGTCACACATAATTATCTACTACTCATTTGAGCTGGCTAGTGGCTAGCAAGCTTTTGGCTCTTCAACATAATATCATAGTTTGTTAGGGAAGCTAATAAAGAGGAGAGAAAATTGTGCGAGATGGTCAGGCTCCACCCGTCGACGCGGCTTCATTTAATAAATGCGTGTATGGAGAGGTTGATGAACCACCACCACCAACTCATCATTTTATGATAGTAGATTGCAAAATACGCCCTATATGGTAACCTCTATGCATATATCTCTATGCATATATATCTTTGTTTGTGAGAACTACAAATTTTCTGCTCGGTGGCTGCTGTCTCCTAAGCTTGCTGGGACTTTGTTTGTCCTTTACGAAGCCTAAATTTGTCTGTACATGACTCAATCGCTGATTTCAAGCACCTGCTTCAGCAACTTTTTTATAAGGAAATCATCATCTTGACTGCATGGAGCATATGGATCACAAGGAATAGGAAGGTTTTTCAATCAATTGATCCTTCAATAGATGAATGTAAAAGAAAGTTCAAACATGAGTTTGTCATGGTTATCCATCGGGCAGAGAAGAGTTACTTTCTTGCTGTAGAAAAATGGTTGTATGATCTATCTTAATCCTTTTATTAATTTTTTTGTAACTTTATTTATATACTAATACAATTTATATACCGTACTCTTTCCATTAAAATAATAATAATATGTGCTCGTTCAGTCGTTTGGGAACATATATGCAAATAATTTGTGCTGTGCATGCTAGCTTTGGGCCGGCCTGTTTGGCGGTGGTGAGCTTGGGAGCACCCGGTTTAGCCCAGAGAAATGAAATCTGTTTGTTTAGGTGCAGCCCAAAGTTTGGGCCGTTTAGCCTATTATCTCCTTTCTAGTGCTTTCTTTCTTTCCTTGCTTTTTTTTCCCCAAAATATAGCTAACAACTCGCCACTTCATGCCCATTTGAACTTTTAAAACCTTCTCCTTCGCTGGAACACTTGCATCTCACAAGTCTTATTTATTGTGAACACCAAAGCACCAGCTAATAAAATATTAGATACTAGTAGCACTAAAATTAAGCACTGCATGCATAGTATCATCGATAGTGCCAAAGCTTTACTGAAGCCAAAGAATACTGCCTGTGACATCATGACATATGTCGATGGTGTATCCATCACGTTGTGAACGACTTGACGCAAAACATTGGCATTTTAACGCTAGCCTACGGCAGGATGCATTCATGCATGCACAAGAGTATCACCTACATTAATATTGAAATCATCGGTGATGCAGGCCATCTATCTAGTCCTTATTTTCTTTTAGAATGAAGAGCTTAGATTACATTAATCTAGTCATCGATGATGCAGGCCAGTTATCTCTCTTTTGAATAAACAATAGTACCACGTATATCACAAGGGCGAGTTACCGAATTTAGCGAAGACGGAGAGCCTGGTAAATCAGCTGATTATCATGCACATGGACGAGGGAATACTTGAAGAAATAAGCATGATGGTTCTGCTAAGGACATGACATTTCATCTAGTATTTCTGGGCATGGATGGGAAGGGCACTCTCCAGTTGAATCTTTGCGAGGAATGTAGTTTCTGAAATCCTAACGGATAATTCTGCATTTTGAGGTAAATGCAAATCATGCGAAGTGTGGGTATTGATGTGTAATTATCAATTTCATAAACACTTAAAGGATCGATATGTAAAACATATCTTAGGAGGTGAGCGTCCTTGTCATGATAGGCAAGTCCAATCACTTGTCATGATGGTTGAAGGAGGTGGGCGTCCTTGTCATGAATCATGATTCTAATGACTGTCGCCGCACGGTCACTATTAGAGGTGGAGCAAGTCGTGGTGGCTTTGGTCAATGTGGGACCACCTACACTTCTAGTTCTCGACTACCCGTGAACTGGACACCATATGTCGATCGACCGACGGGACGGCAATGGGGTGGGCCATCCATCCGGCCACCACCGCATCTGAATGCACCTGTACGCCGTCGTTGTGTCAATTCATGTCAGCATTTAAAGTCAGGTGTACACACTTTATCCACCCCGGTGCACCTGCAGTGCAACTCTGGAAGTGTCTTGCCCTTGCTCGGGTGAAACATGAGGACCCCTACTGCATCGAGCCACGGTATATGTTAGTACCAACGTTCAAACAGTCCCAAATATGTACTGCTAGCAAATGTCTAAGGCTACTTACCGTCTCAGCTTTACATAGGTTCATGATTTTTATATGTATTTGAGAGAGGTTATGTGCTGATAGGAACTGTAAATGCTTATTTTCCCAGTTAGCCAAGGGCGCAGCCATATATAGATTTGTAAAAGATAAGAAGAGTGCAACAATACAACTAAACCCTGATGAATTTTATTGGAATTTACTAGTGAATTTCAACTTTCCATTGTTTTTACTTGAACATGGAGTCATGTATTAGGACATTAATGTGCCGTCGATCTAAACCAAGAACAAAATAAGCCGCGGCACTACCTGTGTACGTGACTGTAGATGAGTGGTTCGCACGTAGTAAGAAAGGTGTCATACGCATAGCACTGCGGTTATTTCATATTCGATAAAAACCCACAGAGCGACTAGTTGCACACCCTGATCTGATTTTAAAAACTTGCAGTTTAGTGGTATTCTCATATGTTATAGGCATTTGTATGGCCTGTGTTTACTAACAAAACTTCTCAAATTATATGTCTTACAACGGGTAGCTACTTAGCTAGTAGCGCATATGCATAATAATTAGCTAACAGGCAAGGGCTACGAAACGAAAGATGGCATGGCATGCATTTGGTTCGAAATCATGGCGCGGGTTCTCCTATCCTGTCGGGTTTCTTCATTAATCATAATTTGTCCTTTGAGTTTCAGAGCAGACCTGACCTGCTTGGGCTGATGGATTGGACGTAGACTTGACGTGGGCTGGAGAAAGGCAAAGGAGCCACATGGGCAACCCGTGATCCAGCAGTGACACGGGTGGCCACTAGCCCGTGATCCAGCCATGTCAGTCGTGATCCAGCAATGTCAGTGAGTCTCGATCATTGTAATTTTGATGTCAGTTTCGGCCACAGCATTCTTAATTACCTTACTTTCGCATGGAATACATCCTAATCGATTACAGTACGTCACCAGTACGACGTTGTGAACGGCTGTGACGCAAAGCGTTGGCATTTTCGTACGGCAAGATGCATCGCAAGTTAGCGGGTTGGAGGTTGTGAACTTGGCTTTGACGTGAGTTACGTATGACCCAGAGGGTCACACATTTAGCATATTGAAAGTTCGAATAAATTAGCTTGGATTAAATCAATTAGAGGCATAAATCAGATTATAATAGATACGTGGCTAAGAGCCCTGATGGTTTTATAACGTAGAAATCTGTTAGAGACTCTTTATAAAGGGAGATGTTAGGGGTTTTTACGATAAGGTTGCACCACCCACTAAAACAATAGCCGCTACCTCTCTGAAGACCTTGCTGTGCGCGCTGGAGGCTTCGCCCTTTGCACCCTCTAATCCATAATATTTTGTAACCCTACGCAACAGCGTCTCCTCTGTTAGGCTGTGTCCGGAAAACATACGCCGCGCTCTCGCTTTCCATACATAGCTCTTTCCTTTCTCGTTGTTATATATAAGCCATACACAACACCATGTTACACTGCACATGTGATTGTTTTTGTGCACAGTTGCCAGGGAATACATTACCGGTTTGGAAAAATTACCAAGGGGCGCCGATAAGGACATAAGGCTGGTAAGGCCAGTTAACTGCCCGAGATTTTCAAACACATATTTAAATTTTCATCCGAATTTTTACTGATTATTTTTGAAATTATGAAGAATTGGTTATATACATCTCTTCCGATCCGGAAATAACAGGGCATTGGGACGCAATAACACAATCAAAGAAATAAACAAATGCGTAGTCATATACCTTCGTTTTTGCTCAAATTTTCAATTATTCCGAAACTTTTAATCCAGTAAGTTTTTTTATCATGGACCCACCGATATTGTCGATAAGCCCGAGATTTCGCCAATATATCGCCAATAGCGTTATCCCTGCCTGTCAGCGAGTGTACACGCTGAACTGTCAAAACAGGATATGTGTGGAAAATCCGCATCCTCTAAAACCTTAAAAAAAAATTCACTTTTCTAAAACAAATCTCTATGGGTGAGTTAAGCCTCATCCTTTTCCGCTCTCTCAGTGGAATCTGTACGGACCCATATTAATTAACTGTAAATACTTATTTTCCCAGTTGGCCAAGGGCGCAGCCATATATAGATTTCTAAAAGATAAGAAGAGTGCAACAATACAACTAAGCCCTGATGAATTTTATTGGAATTTACTAGTGAACTTTAACTTTTCATTGTTTTTACTTGGACACAAAGTCATGGATTAGGATATTAATGTGTCATCGATCTAAACCGTAGAAAAAATAAGTCGCGCTATCGGACACACCCCTTTGCCGAGTGCAAAAATCTTTGCCGAGTGCCAAATATCGGGCACTTTCGGCAAAGAGCTATTTTGCCGAGCGACACTCGACAAAGAACTACACTCTGCAAAGCCCTCTTTGCCGAGTGCCATCACTCGGCAAAGATTAACACTCGGTACATTCAACCTTTGCCGAGTGCGGGCACTCGGCAAAGGGGCACTCGGCAAAGCGGTGCGAGGTAACGGTTCCGCCGACGTCAAATTTTGCTTGGCGCGCCGCGTTTGGCACTTCGGCAAAATAAATCTTTGCCGAGTGTCACACATACGACACTCGGCAAAGACCCACTGCGAGTCTGCTCTCGGCACTTTCGGCAAAGAATTTTTATTTTTATTTTGGCCTCAAATTTTTTTGCAGCCTACTACGATGTCGGGTACTCTATGTTAGGATTTGGTACATTTTTGTGGCTCTTTGTTATACTTAGTTAATTTATTTCATTTACTAGAATTATTTGGAAAATGCAAATTTGAATGCGATGCATCGAATAATGGAATTTTATGATTCAAAAATGATAGTCATGTTATTGATCATAGTGAGGCCGTATCGAGAACGGACCGAAATTTCGGACATCTTGTTGTGAAACATGATCAAGTGAACTTGCGGGCGAAGTGTTTTTAAATTATATAAAAACAAACAACGTCAGAAAATTATGAAACTTCGTGGAGATGTCATGATATCATATGTGGAGGTTGTGATAAAAATTTGAGACGGTTTAGCGCGTTGTCACGTCACGATGCTTTCAAACCAGGACATCTCGATACAATGCATATATCCCGGTGGAGATGTCACGGTTTGAAAGCATCGTCTGCGTGACAACGCACGTAAACTGTCTCAAATTTTTATCACAGCCTCCACATATGATATCATGACATCTCCACGAGTTTCATAATTTTCTGGGCGTTGTTTGCTTTTTATATAATTTAAAACACTTCGCCCGCAAGTTCACTCATCATGTTTCACAACAAGATGTCCAAATTTCGGTCCGTTCTGATACGGCCTCACACTACATCAATAACATGACTATCATTTTTGAATCATAAAATTCCATTATTCGATGCATCGCAGCTCAAATTTGCATTTTCCAAATAATTCTAGTAAATGAAATAAATTAACTAAGTATAACAAAGAGCCACAAAAATGTACCAAATCCTAACATAGAGTACTGATATCTTAAGTAGCTGCAAAAAAAAAGGCCAAAATAAAAATAAAAATTCTTGCCGAGTGCCGTGGCACCAAGACTTGAAAGTGGTCTTTGCCGAGTGCCACACAGCCGACACTCCGGCAAAGGCGGGAAGGTCCTGTTGTTTTTAAAAAAATTGGAGAGGAAAAAATTTAAAAAAATGTGAAAAATTCCTCTTTGTAGAGTGCCATAAATCGGGCACTCGGCAAAGAAATTAAAATAATTAAAAACAATTAAAAAAATAAAAAACCCTCTTTAGGAGTGCCATATCAGGGCACTCAAAGAAAATTTTAAAAAAATAAAAAATAATTAAAAATAAAAAAAACTCTTTCTGAGTGCGGATCTAGGCACTCGGCAAAGAAAATAAAATAAATTTAAAAATGTTTGCGAGTGCGGATCTCGGCACTCGGCAAACCTCGACACTTATGCGCTTTTGTTGGCACGACGCACCCGCACACACGCACACACGCACACACACCTAAAATCACTTCTGCGCGCGCATGCCCGCCGCCGCCGCCGCCGCTTCCGCGCCGCCGCGCGCGCGCCGCGCGCGCCGCCGCCGCCGCCGCGCGCCGCCGCCGCCGCCGCACCGCCGCGCGCCGCCGCCGCGCCGCGCCGCCGCCGCCGCGCCCCTGCGCCGCCGCCGCCGCCGCCGCCGCCGCCGCGCCGCCCGCGCCGCCGCCGCCGCGCCGCCGCCGCGCGCCGCCGCCGCCGCGCCGCACCGCCGCTGCCGCCGCTGCCCGCTTTCGCCCTACTGCCGCCGCCACGCGGCCAGCCGCCCCGCTGCCCGCCCGCCCTGCGCCACCCTAGGCGCGCCACCGCGAGCCTTCCTGCGCTGCCCCAGCCCCACGCCGTCGGCCTTCTCTGGAGCTCCTCCGCCTCCACGGACCACTCGGTGAGCATTCTTCCCCCTTCCTAATGCTCATGCTCCCCTCCCCTTCATCTCCCCTCCCTCCGCCAAGAAGAAGTCCTCTCATCGTCACGTTCATCTCCGCTTGCAAGGGTGCTGCCCGTTCACCCTCAGAGCTGCACGCTCATACATGCATGCATTCCGATCAGTGGTTGTTATGCCATGTTATACCAACGACGACGTACGGCAAGGTTTACAAAAATATCGTTGCGTGGATATCGACGACGAACAGAAATGAAATGAACATTTGTATATGCATGGTTAATTTGAGTGAGCTTGGTCACTCACGACCTGGAGGGATTTGTGGGGAGCTTGGCGGCGAGGACAAGTGGGAGCTTGGCCATGATTTATTGGTTTTGTCCTTGGAGCCGCTAGCTTTGTTGTGTGAGCTAGTCGTAGGTAGTTAAGCTTAAGATTCTTTTGGTAGGTGGTATTTATAGATGAAGTAGGTATAGCTTATCACAGGCGTCGTGATCGATGGATCGATTGGTCATGCGACCATTTTACCAATTAAGTGTGTAACAAGATCGATCTCGACCGTTCGGTTGGGTAGCTAGGCGATGTGAGTGAATCTGTTTCTTCTCACGTTAAGTATCAATTGAAATGATCATGATCGTTTTATTTATATGCAAACTAGCCGCATGCATTCAACATCGAAAAAATGACACGATCGAGAGAGTGAGAGAGAAGTTGCATTTCACTTTCTTGCTTATTACTTATGCGCCATATCGTGTGCACGTGCACATATATTCTGTGCGAGATAAAGGATCGAAACCACCACATTAATCGATTCTTGATCTTTTAGATCCAATTATTATTTTTCGAATTCCGTCCATAATAATTCATATATTTGTGTGTGTGTGTGTGTGTAGGCTAGTCATTATGTGTGCAAGAATAATCGATGGATAATTAATGCCGATTACGTGTAGTTGTGGTTGTGGTTGTATATGTGGTTGTCGGCCATCGTGCCGTTGTTTTGCAGTTTTGGAAACCTCACCGTGCGAGGAGGTTCTCGCGATTTTTTTAAATGACGATATTTGTTCCATTTTGCGAGAAGAGCCCGTCGGGCCGAGTCGGAGTTCCGGCGCCGTGCGGTCTCCACGCAGCGTCGCCGCCATCGCACCGACCCGCCACGACCCGCTTAGCCCGACTCCACCGCCACCTAGGTATAACCCTCTTTTCGTATCATGGTCGTAGATCACGTAGATGCAATTAATGGTTACATTACTCGATACATATGTCGAGGATGGATGACCGTCATTGGATGTACACGGCCGGAGAAGTCGAGTGATTACACCACGAGAATGGATGAACAAGACCGATGCTTTCTTGAACTGCATTTGGCAAGGTCGCTAAAGGACATTGTCTAGTTTTGTGTCCCTGCGACAAATGTGGAAACAGGAGAAGGGTAAACAAGGTGGACATGGGTAAACATCTTTTGAAGAATGGATTTACGCCGGACTACACCGGTGGGTCCACCATGGTGAAGCCCATCGTATGAGAGAGGAGGTGGTGAGACCACGCGCCGAGGCTTATGATGTCGATGCGGGGTAGCGGACATGTTAGATGACTTTCACCAAGGGCGATTCGATGAGGGACGTGAGAAGGAGGAGATGGAGGCAGCCGCACAGGCGTTCTACGACATGATGGACTCAGCACAGAAACCCCTTCACGATCGGTCAGCGGTGTCTCAAGTGGATGCCATTGGACGCTTAATGGGGTTGAAGTCCGAGTTAAACCTGAGTCGAGAAGGCTTCGATAAGATGTTGACCGTGATTGGCACCCTGCTCCGGAGGGCCACATTCTGCCAAAGAGCATGTACGAGTCACAGAAACTCCTTCGTGCACTTAAGATGCCGTATGAGCAGATACATGCTTGTTCGAAGGGGTGCGTCCTATTTAGGAAAGAACACAAGGATGCAAAGTACTGTCAAAGTGTAAATCCTCCAGGTACCTGGAGGTAGACTCGTGATGGCGGAAGAGGCGCCTACGATCCCGTGAAAATCCTACTGGTACCTTCCGCTCCTACCGAGGATCCAACGGCTATACATGACCGAGAATCCGCGAAATGATGACATGGCACAAAAATGGCAAACGGTACAATCCTGACAAGATGGTACATATGTGGACTCATAAGTCGGGCTTGACGAGGCTCCCCTATTTCGATGACCTTCTTCGCCACATAACATTGATGTAATGCACATCGAAAGAATGTCGCCGAGGCACTTTGGGCAACACTCATGGACACCGAAAAGTCTAAGGACAACCCTAAGGCTAGAGTGGACACGCAACGTTATGCGATAGACCAAATCAAGAGATGCAGCCTCTAGTCGCGGCAAGACATGGAGAAGGCCTAAGGCCGATTTTGTCTTGAAAAAGGACCAAAGGAGGGAAGTACTTGAATGGATCCAGACGCTAATGTTCCCGATGGGTATGCGAAATCGAAGAGGGAGTGAACTTAGGCACTCGCGAATCAACGGGATGAAGAGTCATGACTACCACATATGGATTGAGCGGCTTCTACCGCGATGGTTCGAGGCTATGTCCTCGAGCATGTCCGGCAAGTCTTTGCAGAGTTGAGCTATTTCTTCCGCCACTTTGTGCCAAGGAGCTATCTCGGACCGTCATTGATGACTTGGAAAAAGTGACACCCGTGTTGCTCGTAAGTTGGAGAAGATCTTTCCACCCGCTTTTTCTTGGCGATGCAAAGATTTGATTGTGCACCTCCGTATGAGGCATCGTATGGGGGCCGTGCGAGCCCGTTGGTGCTATCCAATTGAGAGATGTCTCAAGACTCTTCGCAAAAATGTAGAAATAAAGCCAAAATTGAGGCTTCCATTGCGAGGCATACATTCGGAGGAGGTGTCAAACTTCACGAGAAATACTACACCGAACCTTCCTAGCGTTCATAATCCACCCCTCGTTACAATGTCGGCGAAAATGAATCGAACCTCGACCTTTTCCAAGGGCAACTTCGGAGCGCAAGTGCATCGACCACTAAGCAATTGAAAATGAAGAGTGGCGCAGATCATGCTATATGTGTTGACCAACCTTGTCGAGGTGCAATGCTCATTGCGTAAGTTCTCAATGAACTTGTTTCAATACGCCGTCACTCCTTGTTTCTTCATCCAACCCCTTGTTTCTCGTTGGTGCAGGAATTTCTTCGTCAATCCCGCATGAATCAAGGGATCCTACCCGCAGAAACGATACCCTTCTTTCACGAGTGCGGGACCAGGAGCCCGATTTCATTTCTTGGTTCAAACAGAAGGTACTGTCCAATTTAGCTCGTACTTAGTTCGACATTCCAAGTTGATCGTACGTTTGAATAATATAATGATCTATCCTGCTTGAGCTTGCGGCCCAAACCGATGCGTCTATAAGTGACGAGTTGAGACAAAGTTGCAAACGGTACATGTCGTTAGGGTCAAGTCATTTACAAGTTATGA
Organism: Ampelocalamus luodianensis; assembly: GCA_036346255.1. Lineage (NCBI taxonomy): Eukaryota > Viridiplantae > Streptophyta > Magnoliopsida > Poales > Poaceae > Ampelocalamus > Ampelocalamus luodianensis. The sequence continues at coordinate 2,242,006 of CM070638.1, forward strand.
CGTGAATGGATATCGTTTTCACACAAAGCAAGCTACGAGCGAGTCGCCCAATCAAAAAGCACAAACAATGAGTTTTTACGCCCGCACCGATGGCCTCGACTATTATGGAAGAATTGAAGAAATCTCGAACTTCCATTCTATGGTTCCAAACCTCTTAATCCCGCATATTCAAATGTCTTGGTTTGATCCTCGAGTAACGAGACGAACCCTAATCTTGGGCTAGTCGAGATTCGACAGATTCCGTCTATCCAGAAAAGATGTCTACATTGTGGCTCAACAGCCGTCCAGTTTATTATACGCCATACGCGTGCCAAGACAAAGAGCATCTTAAGGGTTGGGCTATTAGCACAAGGTATCGCCACACGGTAAACTACCTGTCCCAAACGATGAAGATTACAACTTCAACCCAAACACATATGATGGAGAGTTCTTTCAAGAAGAGGGGCTACAAGGAGGTTTGAGATAGACTTAACCGGCGATAGGAATGGAAGTAGACAATGAAAGGGTTGATGACGAGGACGCTGAGACGAGGTGCGAAATGTGAAGGACTTACAAATGCTTGAGCGATTACGTTTAGGCAATGACAATGAAGACAACATTCCTCCTTCGGATAGTGTTGATGATTTGGACAATGTTGATAGTGATGACGAGACCTATGATCCAATAATCCCAATCATGAAGATTATTTCTAATACATGTAATCTGTGTTTTTGTAATTATGTTTTGTTCATTTTGCATCTATTTCTAATACATGTATTACTATGTTTTTGTAATTATGTTATGTTCATTTTGCATCTATTTCTAATTACGTCTTGCTTATTCTTTTTAATTGCAGTGAGTGAACAAAGATGGCGGGAACAGTCGTAACGTGTCCTCGCTTACCAGAGACCACGCATCATGGAGGAGGGGGCGGAGGGTCGGACAGAGGAGGAGGAAGAGGACCGCCGGCGCAGAGGGGCCGCCTCCTCCCATGCCGCGTGAGGAGGTGCTTTGGAGGAGGAGGAGGAGGTGGCGCCGTGGACGAGTTGGACGAGGAGCCGGTTGGCAGACGGGGCGGAGGAGGGGCGGACGAGGACGACGACGAGGCGGTAGGCACGGTTCCGCTTCCTCCTCCGCCTCTTCGGTGTCTACTTGCGAGGTCCCGCGAGCCTCCCTCGTGTTCTCATCGGTCCCACCGACGCCCGTGATTCGCCCAAGGGCAAAAAGTAAGTAACTTTAGATGTTGTCACCACTACTTCATATGATATGTTGAAAAAAGAGAAACTAATAATTTTTCTTAATCACTTGTGCAGAACCGGGTGATTGTGTCGGTGGTGGCGCACGCCCCCCAATGGCATCCTCGGGTCTTCGTGGCAGCAACACTACCCGCATTGTCACGTCTGCCGAAGGCGAGCCGCCTACTCGCTTGACCACTACGCCGTCGGCCCCGGCGCGAGTACCCCAACAAGGCGCGGGTGAAGGCGAGTTTTGGGTAAGTCTCCTCGCACAACATTGCTCAATACATCGCATTCATTGGACTTTTCTTGAAATAATGAATGGATACATCGCGTTTGTATGCGGACTTATTTCGGATGCGATGAGGATTTGAGGCCGGCGGACGGTGGCTACCAAAGCTCAGTAAAACTCATCACCGACATGCATCACGAGTGCGCATCCAGCCATCGTAACCTACCACGGTCGAAGCTTGGAGAGAAGGTCACCAAGAAAGACGCAAGAAACATGACGCCGACCGGGAGCGAGACCTTGAGGTAGATGAAGAACATTAATATTGATTCGCTTTGAGATTAAGTACGTTTAATTTGATCTTCTTATATGTCAAATACTTGATGACGTGTAGATGATTCCCCTGTGGTGCCAATCGATCCCGAGTCTTTGGCGATGATCGTGGACAAGTGGTTCACTGAGGAGTATCTCGGATGCACAGTGATGCCCGGACCGCGTTTGATGATGCAAGGTCCAAAGACACCATCAAGGCGTACGCGACCTCTCCGCATACAAACAAGCATGGGTACACGAATTCATTTATCTATTGTGACGCTCAATTCGCACGATTTCTAATTATCTTGTTGTCTTTCTCGCAATCGGCGTCACATAGTGCCCACCTTGCTCGGACTTCCGTGCATGGTGTATGGCCCACAAGGGCAAGGCGACGTCCGACGCCTCCTTCAACTCGAGGACCCGCCCGAGGCGCACACGAACCCGAGCGCCCACACCCGCATCGCGAGTACATCGTCGGCGGCAAGGTCGGTCCATGGGCCGACCATGATCCGAGCACCCGTGACTTTGATGGAGAGATCGCCATGAGGGTGGGACAAGGCAAGAAGCATGGGCGGTTACGGCTTGGCGACGGCCTCATCGACACGCCTCTACTCCATCTCTCTCCCGCATCCGAGCACGAGCACGAGCGAGCTCGCCATACGCCATCGGCAGCATCACCTGACAAAGACCGGTCGACGCGACTCGAGGTTATTCATGTTTTACTCGTCGTACATTGATCTTTACACACCTTTATTAGCTTTGCATTATCAAACATTGGAGTAAAATATTGCAGGCCACCGGAACAAGAAATGAGGCAACGCTGGGCCGGAGGCCGAGCGGCAGAGGATGTCGGCCACCGAGACCGAAGGGGCGAGCGGCAGCCCGAGACGCAGAGGTCGGACATGATGGAGTTCCTACAAGGTCTTGGGCAACATACGGGCTTCGCTATGCCACTGGTCATTGGCTCAACCTCCGCCACGCGTCCTGCGGTGCAGCTACTCCTGTGAGTATGAAAGTTATTTGCTTTCGCTTGTGCTTTGCTTGTATGACCTCTACCTTCCTAGATTAGGTATCTAATGTAATCTTGTCTCACATACAATCTCTTCTCCTTTGTGCACCTCAATCGGCGGGTTCGAATAATCCACCTCATGCGCCCGAATGATGGAGCTTTTCCTTCACCACGATCGCAGATGGCCACCTTCGAGATGAATGGTAGTTGTATTTTCATTTGTTGTTCACTTGGTGATGGACTTGTGATATACTTATGATGCACTTGTCATTGTTATGAACTTGTGGATTTGTTTGGATGGACTTGAGCACTTATTGTTATATATGTGATGGATGTGATAAATATGTGATGGATGAGATATATATGTGATGGATGTGATATATATGTGATGGATGAGATATATATGTGATGGATGTGATATATATGTGTTGGATCCGATATATGTTTGGATGGATTTGTTTGTCGTGATGGAATGTAAAAACAAATAAAAACGCAGCTTTAGGTCACTTTGCCGAGTGCAACACACTCAAATAGGTCCTTTGTCGAGTGCCATGGTCATGGCACTCGGCAAAGCCGGGAATGGGCACCTCAAAATCCCAGTTTTCCAGCTTTGCCGAGTGCCATGACCATGGCACTCGGCAAAGAATTTTTTTTAAAAAAAAACTAAAACTTTGCCGAGTGCCAGGCCCTGCGGCACTCGGCAAAGAAGTTTCAAAAAATTTTTTTAACAAGTTTGCCGAGTGCCAAGACCATCGCACTCGGCAAAGAATTTTTTTTAAAAAAATTAAAACTTTGCCGAGTGCCATGACCATGACACTCGGCAAAGGATTTTCAAAAAAAAAAAAATTTAAACTTTGCCGAGTGCCATGGCCAAGGCACTCGGCAAAGGATTTTCAATTTTTTTTTTCCAAAACTTTGCCGAGTGCCATAATTCCGACACTCGGCAAAGACATTTTCAAAAAAATCTTTGCCGAGTGCCTCCGGGTTGGCACTCGGTAAAGCGGCCGTCAACAGGGCCGGCGCCGTAACTGGGCCTTTTCTTTGCCGAGTGCTGACTCGACACTCGGTAAAGCCTTTACCGAGTGCCCGAAAAAATACACTCGGCAAAGGATGTTTTGCCGATTAATTTTTTTCCGAGTGCTCTTTGCCGAGTGTCGCACTCGGCAAAGCCTTTGCCGAGTGCAAAGGGGCCTTTGCCTAGTGCCGGAGGCACTCGGCAAAGTGACTGAGTCCGGTAGTGGCGGCACTACCTGTGCATGTGCATGTGACTGTAGATGGGTGGTTCGCGTATGGTAAGAAAGGTGTCCTTACGCATAGCACTACGGTTATTCCATATTCAATAAAAACCCACAGAGCGACTAGTTGCATACCCTGATCTGATCCTAAAAAACTTGCAGTGTAGTGGTATTCTCATAGGTTATAGGCATTTGTATGCTCTGTGTTTATTAACAAAACTTCTCAAATTATATGTCTTACAACGGGTAGCTACTAGCTAGTAGCGCATATGCGTAATGATTAGCTGACAGGCAAGGGCTACGAAACGCAAGATGGCATGGCATGCATTTGGTTCGAAATCATGTCGCGGGGTCTCCTATCCTGTCGGGTTTCTTCACTATTTATAATTTGTCCTTTGAGTTTCAGAGCACACGACCTGACCTGACCTGACCTGCTTGGGCCTGAAGACATGTGCCACCTTGGACTGTTGGATTGGACGTAGACTTGACGCGCTTGGCCTGGAGAAAGGCAAAGGAACCAGCTGGGGACAAGCATGCGGTGGCGCAAGAGTGGTCGGAGGAAGCAGCTTTACCCTGCAGAATTCACGTGCCGACGAGCCCAACTAGGGCTAGGATAGGACAGCCTGTTCTGTAGGATTTTTTTTAAATATAATATTTTTTTTTAAAGGAGAACGTAACTTATAGTTTTATAGAATTTGACTCGGTTTTTTTAATATATTGAAGTCAGAAGTGTGTGCCTAACCGATTGTTTTCAAAAAAGAAAACAAAATATTAAATAAAGAATAATTTATGAGTTTCTGAATACAAATGTCTTTTGTTTTAAGTATAAAGCAGAGATTATATACGAGTTTATGTATTTTATAGATTGAGTTAATGTTTCTGTTTATACGTATGTGAAAAAAAATAATATTTATTATGCGGTTTATAATCTCATCTGCTTATATATATAACTGTTTTTTAAGGTTTTGTTGGTACGCACAAACACCATACTAGTAGATTTCTAAAAGATAGAGTGCAACAATACAACTAAGCCCTAATGAATTTTATTGAAATTTCCTCGTGAATTTCAACTTTCCATTGTTTTTACTTGGACACAGGGTCATGGATTAGGACATTAATGTGTCGTCGGTCTAAACCAAGAACAAATAAGCCACGACACTACCGGTTCACGTGACCGTAGATGGATGGTTTGTGCATAGTAAGAAAAGTGTCGTACGCATAGCATTGCTGTTATTTCTTATTCGATAAAAACTCAGAGCGACTATTTGCAGAATTCTTATTTAAAAGTTATTTTAAAAAGAACATCTTTCTAACTTTATTATCAATTCTGACATCTTTAATCACGCTGTGACACGTGGCGTGATAAAACTACACTATCACGTTACCGATCATGGTATGATCAAACTGCGCTGTCACGCTACTCCTTTTGGTGTAATAGGACATAACCCAAAAATAAAGTTAGAAAAAAAAACTATCTTTAAAATAATTTTTTAAAAAATAAAAAAGGCTCCTAGTTGCACACCCTCATCTGATCTAAAAAAATTTACAGTTTAATGGTATTCTCATAGATTATAGGCATTTGTATGCCCTATATTTATTAACAGACCTTATCAAATTATACGTCTTACAACGGGTAGCTGCTAGCTATTGGTTCGAAATCGTGGTGTGGGGTCTCCTATTCCTATCCTGTCAGGTTTCTTCTCTATTCATAATTTGTCCTTTGAGTTTCAGAGCAGATGATGATTGATTGATGGTTCAAATGCAGAGGAACAGGGAGCAGCGACAGACAGTTTTAGAGCTCATGATGGATCGGTGGATATGTGCCGCCTTGGACTTGACCTGCTTGGGGCTGAAGAAAGGTAAAGGAACCAGCAGGGGACAGACAAGTATGCGATGGCGATGGGAGGAAGCAGCTTTACCCTGCAGAATACACGTGCCGACGAGCCCAGCTAGGGCTAGGATATGACAGCCTCTTTTGTGGGAATTTTTTAGAATATAATATATTTTTTAAAGGAGAACGCAACTTCTAATCTAATTTTATACTAACTGACCCAGTTTTTTTTATATTGTATTGAAGCGTGTACTCAACTGATTATTTTCAAAAAAAAGAATAACAAAATATTAAATAGAAAATAATTTTGGAGTTAAATTTGCAAGAGTAAGACTTTGTAATGTTCTTACGAATTACACGACACATGATTTGATTACGTGCATTACAAACGACAACATGAACGGATCAACATACATTACAAACAGAGGCATGTCGCTAATCAGACCGGCGACAAGGCAATGTCACCATTTTAAACGACGATGAAAACTTATTTTTCTAATTTTATTATATGTGTATTTATTTATGTACATGGTTAAGAGTTCTAGCAGTTTTCTAACATAGGAATCCGTTAAGACTATAATAAGAAAAGGCATGAAAGTTTTAAGGATAAAGTTGCACCACCTGCTAGCAGCCCCTTCTTCCACCTCCGGTCACTCAGCATATATGGGTCGCACCGCGCAAGAAAATCATCCTCTCAACCCTCACCAAGGCACTCGCGCACACTGGTGGCAGATCTGGGTGGATCCGTATGCACATGTACGTCATTTCGCAGACAGTGTATGTCGATACAGTGTTTCTATACGCGGACACTGTATATCGATATAGAATGTGCCTATTCACGAACACCATATGTCGGTACAGAGGATGACTTTTGCCTCGTAGCTATCCAGCATGTCAGTATGCAGGCATATGAGACTTTATCCACATGGGCAACCCGTGATCCAGCAAACTTAACCGACTACAGCGATGGATGGCCACCACAGGGCGACGAAAACGATGCTTACGTACACGCAGAGCGCGCTTGCTAGCTCCCCTTGTACACTTCGGAGTACATCTTAATTTCTTTGCCATGCAATCATTGTTGGCTAAACGATGTCTAACTTAGTCTTGCCTTCCATTCCATGCATGCAGGTATAGTACATATCTGAAGATTTGTAGTTGGTAGTAACAGATTCTTCACATGCTTCTTTAATTCTTCCTTTCAGAGGAAAAGAAGGTTACCTCAGCCCCTGGATGGGCACTCTTTTAGCCTGATCTCAAGGTAAAGTTGCATGGTACTCTACAAATTAATGCTAGCAAAGGCCAACTGTGCCTCTTTAATTTGAACAGCCAAGGAGGGGACAGGGAACTAGGAATTTTTTTTTAATTATTATTATTTTTAAAAATATTTATAAAAATAAATAATCGATTAAAAAAATTACAAAAATATATCTCTATCGCCAGTTCAATCGGCAGCACGTAAATGAATCGTTCGGCTTCAATCGGCGGCAGGACCTGTCTCATCGCCTTGATTGAGGTATTATCGCCGCTTGAATCGGCGACAGCATGAATCGTCAGTTCAACTGGCGACAGGAATGAATCGCCAGTTCAACTGGCGACCGGACCTATCGCCAGTTCAACTGGCGATTCATCCCCCAACCCTTATTTTCCCTATTTCACTTAGGTAGTTTGTGAATTTTATAAAATTTAAACGGTACGAAATCTGTTAGACTCGTAATAACATTTTATCATCATCGTATGTTGTTCTACTACGGTTAATTTTTTGGAGAATTTAGCGAGGACGTTTGAGGTATGAACGATTCGTAAAAAGGAAGATAAGTGATATTGCCATTCCCAACCCTTATTTTTAGTATTTCACTTAGGCGAGGTGTGATTTTCATAAATTTTAAGCGATGCAAATCATTAGACTCGTAATAATATTTTATCATCATCGTATGTTGTTCTCTTTGCGGTTAATTTTGGAGAATTTAGCGAAGGCGTTTGAGGCATGAGCGATTCGTAAAAGGAAGATAAGTGATATTGCCATTCGATCGGAATTCATACTCGATATTACGAACTTGCGGAAGAACGCGTCATAACACTTAACTAAAATGATAATTGACAACATTGATAATAATATTTTTGTCGTGGCGCGGCGTCAACGTCTCCCATGTGGATCGCCTATAGTCGGGCGCCGGATGAGGTCCCCGTGGTGACGTCCGAATCGCCGATGTCTCCTTGGTCTGAGCATTTCGCGTGGGGCATGTCTTGAAGGTGTGCCCGGACTCCGCAAATGGAGCACTTCTTCGTGCGACGTCCGCTTTGCCTCGTCCATATCGTTCTGATCGTCGTACTGCCGCCGCCAACCTTTCCCTTGAGCCTACCAATGTCCGCGCCCGCATTAGTTGCTCCGGGATGGATGGCGGTGAAATGGCCAACAAAGGCGTAACCATACATCTCTCCACTCCATGTTTGCATCACGCCTCCTTGGTGAAATAGTGAGAGAGGTATTGGCGGGATCTTTGCGCCACCGTCGAACAGGCGGCCATGACATGGGAGCAGGGCCTATGCAGAAGAAGGGGCTTGTTACAAGTGCATACGCAACGATCGCGGCGTAGCGTGCACTCATGGGTGATCCTCTCGCGGTTAGTCCCGGCGCCCTTTATCCTCGCACATTATCTCGGCGAAGCTCCTCGTGCCCATCTTGAATGCCCGGTGCATCTCACCCTTCTTGCTCTTCTCCTCCATGTATGCGGTGATCATGGCGGAGTAAAGTACTCTGTCATTTGCCATGGTGAGCGACGCATTGCTGCATCTGTTAACAAAGTAGTTTGTGGTACCGCGAGAATTGCCTCCACAATACCAACCAAAGGAGGCACACGCGCGCGCATGACCAGGTTGTAGACCTCAACTAGGTTGGTTGTCATGATACCGTGTCGAGCACCACCCACGTCATGCGGCGACCACTTCTCCTTAGGCTCGTGCTCAATCCGATCCCGAGAAGCATTTGACCTGTGCCCTCGTCTTCCTCGTGACACTAGGAGCGTGCTCAGGGTAGCCGTGGCAATGCTTGGGGGCCTGGTCGGCGCTTAGGCGGCCCTTGTCGATGCCTCCCTTACGTGGGTTTGGGTCGGTCGTCCGAATCTTCCGAGTGTGTCGAACTTACGCCGCTGGTTACGGTTGCACTGGCGCTTGAACATGTTCATCAAGTCCTTGTTGCGGAACTGCTTATAGAAGTTTGCTCCCAAGTGCCTCATGCACCACCTGCTCTGTAGATCCGGCCATGGAAGTGGAACGTTCTCTCCTCATTGTGTTGTGTTATTGCACGCAGCAGGGCCAGCGTCTTGGTCATGTATGAGGCATACGTTGGGACGGTCTGCGCATACCGTAAATCCTCACATTCTTGAAAGCACGACCAACTATTCGTGTTCTCGCTTTCAACAAGCGAATGTCACGGAAGAACTTGATTGTTTCCGTCCGTCGCTATTGCGGTCAGTATCTGGCCCTTGTACCTGCCAGTCAGGAATGTGCCATCGATACACAAGATTGGACCCGCACCCACGCACTGCAGATCGAATCGCGCATGACCCGTCAGATCTGGTACTCCTCCGAAGATGTCGTGCACCAAGGCACTCGCGTGTACCAAAGGCGGGTAGTCTCGCGTGCAGCACAAAGACCGGCTGCATCGCTGGGGCGCGCGATCACCTTGTCGCCATTGATGGGGTCGGATAGACGCGGTCATCGGTCGGTGATCGAACATCGCAGCGTACTCGGGTTGGAGCCTGCGAGGTGATCGGCGTGAAGGTGACTGTGCAATACAACACCGCAAACTAAGCACACAAAAATAATGATTGCAAAATGAAAATAATAAATGATTACGAAACTAACCCGTCGGCGGCACCACAAAGTGCCCATGGTCGGCCGGTCCAGGTCGTCCTGCGGGACGTACAAGCCGTCCCCGTACGCTGTCAAGTCCACCTGTGGTCGTCCGATCTGGAAACGCTCCAACGACCACAGCTGCAGTAGGAGCGGGCATCCCGAGAGGATGGAGCCGTCACGCCAACGCTGGCACGCGTCGCACGCGGTCGCGTGATGCGTCGCGCCGCAAAGACGCGGACCCGCACGCGTACTACGGGATCCGCTCGATCGGTGACTCCGCCACCTCATGCGCGTACTGGATGTAGTGCTTGTCCACGCTGTCGCCGTGGGAGCTCGGGAACATCACCCACCCAACAACCACGGTATATGCGCCTCGAAGTGCCTGCATGCGTGACGGCGCGTCGTCCAGCGACCATGCGCTCGAGTACGCAAGAAGACACGTAACGCGTCGATAGGGTTCACAAGCGAATTATTACGAGAAAAATAGTTAGGAAAACACTTACGTGAATCCGGCGGATCCACTTCGCGTGGGCTCGTGCGGCTGCCGAACTCCACGTCTGTATTGCTGGCGGCGAGATATCGCGGAACACAGCTAGAGTCCGTGCGCCACGTGGCGGGACGTCGTGGCGCCACCATCGGAGCGCCTCGCGGGCAACCCGGCGGGTAGCTCACATCCTGCGGCGTCGGCGTCATCTCCTCGCCGCGGGAGATGGAGCGTATGGGTCTCGGCCTCGGCCGGTCAACCCGCCGCCGTAAGGAGGGCGGTCGTATGGAAACCGCCTGGGCGTCGACCGCGCGGTGGTCTGGTCGTCCTCGTCGTCGCCTCCACCATCCTCGCTAGTGGAAGGAGGCTCGCGGCTCTCAACTGCGTCGAAGCGATTCGAACAAACATGAGTCAACGCCACATAAGCGGATCGCGATTGAGTGCATCAAGGTCGAAACTTCACGTACCTCGGAATCGGTCTCGTCGACCTCCATGCCACGATGGGGATGCGTGGCGAAACGCCCCAAGCTCTATCGGCGTCGCCCTCTGAGGAGCACGATGCGAGGCGACTACGGTGGCGCTCGTCAATCAACGGGTCAAGCAACTCAGCGTCTTGACTCGCGTCGCCATACGAAAATGCGGCAAGAGAAAGTTCATATTTTTTCATGCATCTTTACATAGCCTATGTAGCAACTACGAATTTTCTTTACAAATGTAATACATGTCATGCTACTTTTCTAGTTAAGCGGTGTTTCGGCACTAACAAGATATTGACCAGCGCTAACACAACTAATAACACATACTAACAAAATAATACCCGCAAGACAAATATTTCTATGTCGCTACACAACTCAAAATATGTCTTTGCAGTTCGACTAAATTTATGTGACCTCACATAATTCTATGTCGCTATTGTCGCATTTCTATGTCGCTACACAACTCAAAATATATATCTGCACATTCGACTAAATTTATGTCACCTCACGCAATTCTATGTCGCTATTGTCGCATTTCTATGTCATTCTGACTCAAAATATATCTTGCACAGTCGACTAAATTTATGTGACCTACTCAATTCTATGTCGCTATAGTCGCAATTCTATGTCGCTACACAACTGAAAATATGTACTACAGAGTTCGAGTACATGTATCTAACCTACTCAATTCTATGTCGCTATTGTCGTTTGCTAACCTACAAGGTTTGGACGTAACATACGATTTGAAAAAATTTACTCGCAACACAAGATGATCGATCGAAACTGATGCTCTATCAATCTCTCTCCACCGCGACAAACCGACAGGGCTTCGCCGCAATTTCTTCTCACCCTCTCCAACTCTCTCTTGTTTTTTTCTGGAATTAAAATGAATTCTGGATTGATTTTTCGAGATTTTATAGTGCACGCTTACGCCGCTAGTTGAGCTGCCGACAGAACCTATCGCCGATTGAGCCGCGATAGCTACCTATCGCCGCTCATTCAAGCGACAGAAATCGCCAAACTTTCTATCGCCAGTTCAACTGGCGTTAGGTAGTCGCCGGCCATGAGAGGCGGCGAGTTCCTGTCGCCAGCTTGAATCGCGATAGGTTTCTGTTGCCATTTCAACTGGCGAGAGATACATTTTTGTAATTTTTTTAAACGACTATTTATTTTTGTAAATATCTTTAAAAATAATAATATTTTTAAAAAAATTCAGGAAACTAGTATTAGTACACTACCACATCGCTCTGCGTTACGAGTCCATTCCCGCGAGTTGTGTGACTTTGTGTCGATCTGGGTGAAAATCTCATGAAATGCGGCTAGCTAGCTACGAGCCTCATACTAGGGAAATGACTGAGCACGTTGAATTTTTTCAATTTAACTTTTTAGTTAAAACTCACATTTATACACTGCTCGCCTTATTTCGATTTTGGACCGGGGTGTGTGCGGACTCACGTGCGCCGAAACTAAATGCCGCGCCATGACTCATGGCGCCGAGGTACTGCACCGACCACCGTGGCGGCCAGGCGTGAGTCATGCTGCGTGGCGGTGCCTCGGCGCCATGACTCATGGCGCCGAAGCTAGCAGTTAGCTCGGCGCCGTGAGTCACGGCGCCAACCCTGGTCCAAAATCGGAAATAAGACAAGCAAGCAGTATAAATGTGAGTTTTAACGAAAAAGGGTTAAATTAAAAATACGGCCTGCCTGACAAGTGCATGCTCTGCTCATGAGTTTCTGGTAGTTAGGCCGTGCGTGCAGAGAGGGGCTGTGCGTGGCTGTGCCTGTGCGACGAGTGAGATTCGCGCGATCCCTTGTTTGGTTGGACCATGGCACAGTACCACGTGTGTTGGCCGGGACTGCGAGCAGCAGCAGCAGCAGCAGCCATGCACGCCATGATTCCATCTCTCAAGGACAGAGCAGCTGTTTGGTGCTTATCAATTACTTTTTTTTTTGAAACTGCTTATCAATTACTAGTTACGTTGCAATCAAGTGATTAATGATTTGTCTTAACTGATTACAAGTATTTGGCTGGCTGTGCTGTGGACTGGCGTGGTCACGTACGCGACATGCAGGCACAGCATGGCTTTGTAAGCTTTTTTGTTCTGTCTGCTCGTATTTGGTAACGTGCATCGTAAGATGGTTTCACTCTTGTTCCTTGACATACATGGTAGTTAATCCATTCATCGCAATTCTGGAAACTGGCTACCCTACATATCTGGGAATGCTGCATCCTAGCTAGCTTATTAAGATAGCATGTGTCCATTAGCAGCAAGTACATCGGTCCAATTTGCTACAGCAAGTTGCCGCTACCCCGGTCCCAAATGTTGAACTGAAAAAGCTACAATGCCATGCCTTTATATTGTAAAAGAGAGGATGCGTTTCCTCGTTGGCAACTAGATGGTTCTTTGTTAGCTCACATTGCAACCTGTACGATACACATCGATCCGCGTGCACATGGGCACCCGTGATCCAACCATGTCAGTATGCAGGCATGTGGGACTTCATCCACATGGGCACCCGTGATCCCTGGTCCCACTTTACGTATGTCACGGTGCTGATCATAGCATTACACCCCAGCATTTCGAGCTAGCTAGGATGTCGATTCACACGCGTCGTTGTTTTCAGAAGCTACGACTCACTCCGGATATACTTCCTCCGTTCACAAGAAGCCATGTTCGGGATCTTGACGTGATCCTAAAATACAATTTCAACTATCAATTTCTATTATATAATATATTTATAAAACCTAATAAATTTATAATATCATGAACTACTTTTCGAGAAAATCTGCATATATCGTTTTCATGTGTTCACTCTAAATATTCATATTTTGTGTTGTTTTCAATCCATGTTAGGTAATAGTTGATGTGTTATATAGTATTATGTGTTTACAGGAAGCATGGTGGTGTAGATTATTATATTAATGGCCATACTATCTCATAGTTTGATGTGATTATATGTGAATGCTTATCTATATTCCTATTATGTTATTGTTAATGCTTCGGTCATTAGATACTTTTGGTATGATAGAATAGTATCTCTAAAAAAAATGACGATAGTAGCTTAGTTTTGTAAATAAAAAAATCGACTACTTATTTTCGTTATTTTTTTTAAAATAATATTATTTAAAAAAATCATTTTTGTCTAATCTGAATAAGTATTGGAGTTTGTGCTAAGCGACTTTTTGCAAATAAGAATTCTCGAAGGAGGAGGGGGTGTTGGGGGGCAGTAGTGCAACCGAGCCCGATGATAATTCTAACAAGTTGGGGTATGGATATGTAATCAAACTCCGCAATTTCAAGGAAGTGCAGGTCTCCTCCCATGAAACGTACCTAGAAATATAATTTTTATATTTACTTGGTCATCGTTAAGTCTTTACTCTTTCCTTTCATCCATTGGCCGGAGGGGGATCCAAGTCTAGCCAATCTTAGAAAATTTTGCCAATTGCAGAGTAAGATCAAGTCAAGAACAGCTAACCTACCACATACCACATATATAAATCATGTATGATTAAGTTGAGTGCGATAAGTATGCCGGCCGACCTGGATGCTAATGTAGTTGTCAATTACGGTAATGTGCATATATAATTCTGTAAGTTAACTGTCATAAGATACAACTTCTGGTTACTCATACTCATTATCTACAGATTTACAAGTTACGATGGCCTTCAGTAGTTGTTTAGTTATAAGCTAGCTTGCATAATTAATTAGACTAGTCATCAACTCGCACATTCTTACGGGCCACATATTTTAAATGATGTCATGGTGGTATAGAAGTTATAAATTCCTAACCGTGTCTTCGTGTCATTATTTCGAGGGAATCAAACATTCACATTCTTCAATTTGAATTCATATTTGCAACCATGTAGAACTTGCAGATGGTTTTTTTTTACGATCTTTGATATGCATGTGGGTTTTTTTTTTATGAATTCCCCCACATGTAGATGAGTTTTTTTTTTTTTTGCAAAAATCCCTTTATTTAAATCAGTAGAAGTTTGAAACCGAAACATCCCCATATTCACATGTTGAGCCAGTTTGGTTTGGTATTCATGGGAGCCAAAATTTGGTTATCAAACCAAATTTTGGTAATGTTGACCATAGTTTCAGTAATATTCCATTCGCATTGGCTCTCTTATTCATTTTTGGAGGCAAACTTTGCGAGAATCTAGACGACCAATTTGACCACCTCGACTTAAGTAACACCAATATTTTACCTTAGGCTTTCATTTGCAATTTTGGCTCTCAAACCAAACAACCTCGATATGTATGAATCGTGACTAATATCTAATGCAAAAAAAATTTTATTGAAAATAGTGTATAAGGAATTGTTTAGTATGTTACTTTGAAATATTTATGATTTTAAAAGAATATAATATGAATTTTTATTCGGAGCAATGTGTGAGCATTTTGCTAGATTTTTAAAACAAAACAAATCCCAACCACGTGTCATACACTGTGCGCATGTCCCAGTGTGGCTACGAAATAACCCTGTTTAGTTGAGGTTACCTGGGTTGGAGACTTCGAGCCCCACTAGCTCCGAATTTTTGGCCTTATTAGCGTAATTTTGTTTCGTATTTACAAAAATAGCTGGGGCAGAAAATTATTTGCAAAACTAGCACCGCGACTGTACGGCCACCTGCGCCCACCACGCATCGCTTCCGCACGGCCGCCGTGCGGTCACGCTCATGGCCCGTCATGTGTCCCTAGGGTATGGTTAGGGTTTAAAGCAGGTTCTGACGATTTTTTTTTGAATTTTAAAATATAGCAAACGACTTCAAAAAAATTATGAAATTTTATGTCGAGCCTTCTAACACTGTGTACTTGTATAAATTTATCATAATTTTATTCATTCCATATTTTTGTCGTATTTTCATAAAGGTTTATATCAAGCTTAGCGCTTGGGTTTAAAGCGGATTCTCGCAAAAAAAAAAATTGAATTTTGAAATATAGCAAACAACTTCAAAAAATTATAAATTTACGTTGAGCGTCCCCCAACACTGTGTACTTACTTGTGTAAATTTTTCATAATTTTATTCTTTTCTGATTTTTGTCGTATTTTCATTAACATGTACTGTTTTTATGGATTTGTAAATGTAGAAAATAAGCTCCAAAAATATGATTTTTTTTATTGTGTAATGTTTTGACAATTTTATATGTGTTCTGGAATTGTCTCGGAAAGCATTTAGGTCGCGAGAATTTGGATTTTAGGTTACGGAAATTAGGGTTTCATGACTTCATATGACTTGAATTGTATTTGAGATTTACTGATGTTTCAAAGGAGGCCTGCTTGTATGTAAACATCTTAGGTTACATTTTGGTGATATACATTTCTTGACAGCAATGTATATTAGCAGTCTAGAGGAGGTTGTGCGATATTCCAAATATGTTATACTTTTCCCTACTTGTGGAAAACTATCTGTTAGACACACAATAATATTTTATGATCGTTGTATGTTGTTGTGGTGCACTAAATTTCTAAAAAAAAATTGTGAGGTAGCAATGATTCGTAAGTACGAAGGTAGATGATATTACGATGCGCCAGGAAATTCATACACGGGTAACATACACGGCAGTTTTGGAGAAATGACGCAACGATAACAACACGACAGTTGATCTGACAAGGGGGTTATATGGCACGCAGGCTAACAACCCAAGGATAGTACACACATGCCTTTAGGAAATTAGAAATACATGAGACATGTGGATGAAGAGGGTTGGACTACTGCGTGGACTGGGGCTATTTGCCCTTCTTTGCGAGCTCGGCGTTGTACCACTCGCTATTCGCCTTGGCCTCGGCCGCCATTCCTCTCTTTTTCTCGCACTACCTCTCGCGAACTTCGCGCTTCCTACGCCTGCACGCCTGGAGATGGTCTTGCGTCACCCACTGGATACTCTCGTTGTGCTCTTCGGTGCAGCGCTTCTCCTCCCTCATCTCGCGGTCCCTGTTGGCATCCCACTCCTCGCAGTCGAGAGTCCACTGGTCGTGTGGGTGGATCTCTAGGTCGATCCACTTACGGTAGCCACATAGCAGATCCGGAGACTACGGGTAGACAGGAGACATTGTTAGTGCGTACTTTGAAAAAGAAATGGTAGGGGAACATACTGTAACCTGTCCTTACTAACTGCCGATAGCATCTTGTGTCCCAACGGCGGTTAGGATAGCCGCAGGAGTAGTTTACACACCCCTAGTAATGCATGCCCAAGCTGAGCCGGTGCTTGGACTTAAAGAACTTGCATCTGTCCCTGCACCAACAGAGGGCGGCGTCTCCCCATCAGGCGGGTGTTGCGGTGAATGCTCTGTTAGGATGTTGTTGTAGGGTTGCTGCTATGGGGGCGATGCCATTGTAGGGAGGTGGCCTCCTGACATACTCCCTTTGTTCCTCCTTGGCAACATACTCCCTTTGCATTTCACAGATCTCCTCCCAGTGCTTGTCTATCTGAGTGAGATTATGTTGAAGTCTAGATGTAGGAGAACCCCACGTGGAAGGGGTAGTACTTATATGCCGAGCCGGTGTTGCATACGCTGCTGAATTGTAATTCAGTTGAAGGAAATTCACGTCCGCGAGGTAGCGGCCCTGAGGAGACTCATCGGGTCACGTCGCTGCGCAAAGCTGGGGAGGTAGAGTTGTCATTTCCCTCAGGATTTACAATCATTACATGAACCAATTTAAGATCTTTTCATACATAAAATTAGAAGCCCGAGTTCACATGATACAATATAGCTCACTCATCTAAGTCTGAACCACTACCCTCTACTCATTGTGGCAGCCTCCACGTGCGCCTAGATGTCTTGCGTCGGGTATGCCCCGTGGAGTACGTGAAGCGGTTGGGTGAGCGCGTGTCCGTTCAGAGGGGATATGGAGACTGTTGAGGTGGCGGAGGTGCACCGATAGGCTCAGTATGGCCCAGCAAAGTCTGGTAAGAGTACATGTCATCGTGTTGAGGCATGTCAGCCTAGGGGGCACCTCCGAAGAAATCATGAGTGACGGTCTCAAAAAAATCACTCCCAGGGAATGATGCCTGCAACTCCGGTTGCGCGGATGAGCGCTGCCCTTGGAGGTACGGTGGGACAACGAACTCGAAGGAGTTCTGCCCTTGAACGTACGGTGGGACAGTGAACCCGGAGGAGCTCTACCCTGCGTACGCTCCAAATTCTGGCTGCCATGATCCATACCCTAACGACGTGTACTACTCCCCGGTAGGAGTTGGGAGGCCCGTGTGGCCGTCACCCCCACGGTCAACTGAAGGCTGCAAGACGGAACGATGTTATTACAGATAAACACTCGGGATGTGGACTGAGAATCTCGTACCTCCCGAATATGAAGTGCAGATGACCTAGGGGAGCGCTAGTCTGTGTACCAATTGCGGACGGTAGAAGTGTTTCATTCCGACGAATCTGCGGCGGGAGAACGACATGATGCTAGCGCAACATAAGGCATAACCAAAAACACAACGTAGATTTGTACATAACTTACCTCCCCACTGATTTGGCCCGCGAATGACCGACGGGGAATGCTACGACACCTGCCAAACTCACTAGGTCGTGGTGACCTAGCAGGTGAGCACACCCCCCACATGGTGTCCGATGCGTAGGACGTCGTCCGTTGAATGACCGCATCTCAAGTTCTTTATTATCTTCTTCATCTCCGCCGAGATGTGCTTCAATTTTTTTATATCCTGCCGGGGTTCTATTTGGGCTGCAGAGGGCGGCCTCTGATGCGCTATGGACGTGCTAGTGACATACGTAACAGGTTCATTAATGAAGAGTACGAATGTCATCAATGAAATGACCAAATGTTGTAAGTGTCTTACGGTGTCGTCACGCCGCGAAGTGCTATGACGGTTGTACTTGCTGCAGAGGGTCTCGTGGTGCGTCTGTGATGTCACCCGTCCAGGTGCTCCGGTGGAGGAATGGTGAGTCCTGCACGCGTCCGTGGCACATACCACTCCAAGTACGCACCGTACGTCTCAAGGTCGTACGGATGCGGCTCATTCTAGACATCCATGTTCGCCCTGTCCGTTCATGTTGTAGTCCACTCCTCCTGGATCGGGTGCCAGTCCTGAATATGCCTACCCGCCCTCGATTGTCTGCATTTCCGGAAGGATTGATGTTAGAAAAGAAGACGTAAGGACTGTAAACATTACTTAGATAAAGTTTGACTCACTGGTGTACGACCCATTGTAGGAGCCTGCCGTCCAGGGGTGCACGACCTGGTACCAACCAAGCTGTCGCATTATGCGCTGCGGCGCGTAAGGCTCCACTATATGTGCGAACACCAGGTGGCAGGTCGTCATCCACAGTCCTGCATCCTAGATGTATTGCACGGATAGCCAGTGTGGCGCTATCGTGCACAGAAAATCTGGATACCATGGACACCACATGATGTTGCTCTCGTGCAACAACTCGAACTCGTTGTGTTACAACGAGTAGCACCTCATCGGCCTATCCTTGGCCTAGCGTAGACGGCCAGCAATCCACCGTGAGCTTATGGTGGGCCTGTCTATCGCCTCGATCGGGGGAGGGGGGCGCATGGGTGCACCGCTATCTCGATGGACGGCCGCCCAATTGGAAAGTGCTCCTACCTCCACAATTGCAGGAGCACGTAGCAGAGGACCAGGCTAGGGGTACCACCAGTGCCACACCGTGAAGTGTTACACAACCCCTGGTATGTGGCGCAAAGGACGACTCACCCTCAGCTGTACTGATGAACCCGAAGGTCCGATTGTTGGCCCGATCTTTCGATGAGAACGATAAGTTCGGTAGGCGTCGCTCAACTCTCATGATCCTGGCTACGAATACGCAAGGCTCGAAACCGCGCAATTCTTGAACCGATTGACAAGTCGTTATCAGCGTACGCGAATACCGGATGACTCGACCACGAAGTCGATTCTGCATACACCAAGAAGCACGCAAGAAAAGATAAAGCAATCTGAAATTGCAAATAGGAATTAAAATATTGAATTGAGTTGGGATTTTGAAGCGGTATTATGGTTGGTCTAGTCGACACAAGCCAATACACGAAGTTGCACAAGGCTAACTTTTAACTAAACAAAATCCAAGAAAAACTAGAGGGGTGCGGCCTTCTTATATAGGGGAGGGGGAGCCGCACATCTAATAGAACCAGCGGGGCGGGACTAAATTTGTGGTTACTGTTCACGTGAACAGTAACCACACCCCCAAGTGGGCCGCCTGCAGATGGGCCAAGTTCAGTATGATTACAAAGCCCAAATTGGCTCAAACAAGTGATATGAAATCTTCTTTTGATGATTGCGATCAGCCCAGAAGGAATTTGGAAGTGAGGCCAGATCCGTTGGAAAGAGGACGAAATAAGCTTTCAATCAAGTACTCGTGGACCTCTAACGGACTCCGTATGTGAAAGTTATGTCTGTTTTAAGTTGGTGTTGTCAAGCTGATTCTAGAGGCCGAATCGGATTCCAAAACGGGTCCAACTCGAGCTGCTTGCTTGTCTTGGACCAAAAGTGACATGGCGCTGCACATATATATATTCATCATTAGGTAGCATCATATAATTCATATAATATAAAGACACTCCTAAAAACAAGCTCACTGATAATTTAAGTGAAGCGTCTGAGCTCTTATACTTGGAGCAGATGAAACATAGCAAATATGGTTGTATCCATAGGTGTCATGTCCTCATCATCCCCCTTTCTTGAAAACAAAGCCGTCCTCGGCTTTTGATAAGCTGAAAATAGGGTAACAAAGAAGCCAAAGTGTATGCATGGTATATGTATATGTCATCTGTTTTAACGGTTCTTCGTTGTTGCACAATTAATGTTAGGCAGCGAAGTGATCATAAAAGATCATTGTATTATTACCCCAAGAATAATCATATATGTTAATGAGCAAAACAAAATTTCTCACATAGCAATTATTGCAACTAGTTTTGCAAATATAAGTGAAGTATTTATGCAATTCAACTCTCTGAAGTTGTAAACTTGCGATGGTAGCACATATGGGCAAATCTACAACTTTTGGAATCAAACAAAGTTCATCCATATTATTAGATTTCAATGGAGCAATAGCAAATTCATCTAGCAAGGGTGAAAGGATGTGTAAATTTTTCCATACTTCAACATCTTGACGTAGATTGTCCACACTAGATGGTGCAACAAAAAATAAACACATGGGCATTGAATGAATACTAAATTTTAATTTTCTCTCATAATGAACAAGATTCTGCACATAATAATTGTTGTTCAAAACAGCAAGCTTCAATTCATCCATGTAATCACAAGTTATGCATATTCGATAAACAAGAAATTGATTGTCTACACCATAATCTTCAATCAAATTAAACTTATACCCAGTGGTGTAGGCACTAGACAAGCATTTTGAACATGCGATTTCAGAAACTTTCTCCATAGCATGTGACAATTTCACAGGTGGATCCAACATAATATAACATAAAGAGTCAGTAGGAGAAATTCTAGTCAAAACATCTTTATGTCTAACCAATTCCACATGATCATTGTATGTGATTAAATCATCACATGACTCATTCAAAACAGCATGCAATTCAATTATTTCAGCATATGGTGCACTCAACTCTGTTGGCAAATCAATCAAATTATCACAGGATTCATGCAAATTCTCAATAATATCAGATTTTGTAGCTAGAAAATTAATTTCTACCTTCTCAGCACTAGATTCATCCACCTCATGTGATGCAGTGGTTTCTACTACAATCTGATTTTCCCTTTGCTCAATGATACTAGGCATGAAATCATGGTTATTGTTCTTAGGTTGATTGTTCAAATCAGTACCTTTGGTATTACCTTGTAGGATCGCCTCAGATGATGTTGATACTGAAATTGGTGAGTAGTTAAAAGCTTTTCCTTCCTCTTCTTGCTCCAGCTCAATTAACAATGAGCGAGCCACGGGTGCAAGACAACGAGACAGAGTAACGCCCACAGCAGTAGGGGCGGCCATCATGGTAGATGCAGCGACGGGAGAAGCAAACCGAAGATGATCTTGATGCAGAGGTTTGTACCGTGCGCTTATTTGTTTCATGTACACGTGAAGGTGTAGTGGAAGTAGGCGAAAGAGCACGAGCGGTCTTGGATTGTCGTCCACTGTACTTCTTTTTCAACTTGGCAAGCAAGGCGAAACAAGCGAGTGACGATGGGAGGTTTATAAACAAGTTTATTCCGAATTTGATGGTTTAATCCTCCTAGAAATCTAGTTATCTTTGCATCTTGATTTCTTCTAAACCACAACGAGACAAAGCGGTTTGCAAATCTTGATAATAATCCTCTACAGAACTACTACCTTATCTTAAGCGTTGCAATTTATTAAGCAATTCACGAGAATAATATGAAGGTACAAATCTATGTCTCATTGCTCTCTTCAAATCATTCCATGTTCTAGGTTTGTTCTGATTAGTACGACAATATTCACTCCACCAAAAGTTTTATATGGCTTATATATGCTTGTTTGTAAGGTTTCGACGAGATCTACAACTTTTAGGTTGAGGTGAACTCCAAATTCGAAAGGAAGCTCGAAATAAGCGGCAAAAGCAGAACCGAAAACTTGCGGCGAAGATGGCGATTTTGGGGCACTGAAGAGAGACTAGTGGCTTAGGTAGAAAAGATGCGCCGTCATTAGCGTCAAAGCGAGTACAAACGTCAAAAGCGGACACCGTATGCAAAAGTTATGCCCGTTTTCTGAAGGTGTCTCGGATCACGAATTCTACTCGGACTCGAATCCGTCTCGGGTTTAAATTTGAAACTGCTATATCTTTCAAACCCGTGGGCCAAACTTGCTGAAATTTTTGTGGAAGCTTTTAGTTATATGTAGAAGGTCTCCACCAATTTTTATGCACTTTTATTTTTCTTTTTTTCCTTTTACATGGCTTTTGTTCTATCACATTGCCTCTTTTCCTTCTAATATTTGGTCGGCCTAAGGTTTATCACAAGTCGCAAATAATATCAATTCGCCAAAAGATTACAGCAACCTCTCTTTTTTTCAGATGAACAACGGTAAGGATTTTCTAGTTTTGAGTGCGGATTAGAGGAGTTCTAACCCACGAATTTTCTGTTTTAGATGCAAAAACTAAGACCCTAAGCGAACGATCAAGCGTATTTGTGAGGACCCGGTTTATTCGGCTTGTTGTTTAACCAACCACTTGGTCCTAACGGTACAAATCAAATAAATCAAGTCTCGAGATATGTATACTTCCAAATGCGGTATACACACCTGTTACAAAATTATGCACCAATTCCATTCATTCACATAGAACCGAGGCATAACACTAAAAGCAAACGACATACATAGCATAAGAGTTAATACAAAGAGAGGCCGACCGCCAAAATGACATACAACTAGACAAGTAAACAGCGAAGCAAAGGGCCATAAGATGGCAATAAACAAAAGCCAATCGGTGTGCCTTTCACCCACAAGGCAACCAACCGGACCGCCGACTAGTCGTCCCAAACGCCACCACAACATGACTCACAAAAGTGAGGCCCTTGGGGCTCACCTTCTTCCTCTGCAACAAAACAATTAAGCATAGCATCAGTACAAAAATGTTTTGTACTCGCAAGACTGACGTGTAAGATAACAGAACTATAATTAACTACATGCAAGCTTTATTTAAGTGGAGGAGGCTCTGGACTTATTTTTAGCATAAAGCAAGTTTTCATTTGCAATAAGGTAATAGATTCCAAAGCAAGTGTGCAATTAACTTTTATTGTTCAAATAGCAGCAGGATAACAATAGGTAGAAGACAACACATCCCTAGAAGTGACTAACCCAATAGTCACCACAACAATAGCATGAAGTACCCCTTCGTACCACCCATGTCAAGTTTATGTTTTTAAAAGGTTGTAGTCTAGTTCTTGCACGACCTTACCAAGCAATGTCCATAACCTAGGACGAGGCTATTCGAATAGTTTTAACCCTGCAGGGGTGTACCAATGTACCCACACGATAGACCGTCTTTCCACGACCACGGTTAGCATACTTCCTTTGGTATGCGAGCATGGCTAAGTCTAACAAGGCGCTTTCAATGGGCGATGCTAATCAAGAGCGCAATCCACGGGAGAGACACATTAGACAGCCCTAACCGGTGCGCTAATGCTCCCCTCACAACACCACGTTTCAAAACACCCACCAACCAGCTCATGATTAACACCTCCCAAAGTACTTCGTCAAGAGAGGTCCCATATCCCCCTCGTGTGGTTAGCACGCAATAAGCGCTTGGCTTAGTGACACAAGTAACTCGGTCCTTGGGAACTTAGGCACCATTCAATCACACCCAGCAGATCACACCAACATAACATTATGCCCAAGTCAAGATATAATTTTTGTTTTCAGTTTTTGATTTGCAAATTGGTAAAACACAAGGGCTAGACATAATGGAATAATAATAGCATTAGTGTGATCAAGATCACCGACTAAGTCGATGATCGCCCAATACTACCGATAACTAAGCATTGCTAAGCATCATATCGTAAAGACAAATAAAAGGCCCTAAATCATTCATCGAGCTCTAATTCACGGTGAGGATAATATTCCTAAGGTTGTGGCGGTGAACAATTTAAGGAAACAATGCAATAGGCTTAGCTACCTCTATTCGCAAAATTAATCATTGACACAAAAGCATGCATACATACAAGTAAAACAAAGTATTAGATCTTAAAAGTAATGGGATTGAGTGGATATGATCAAACTGCTTGCCTGCTTGCTGTTGCTTAAACTGTTGCAGAGGATCGTTCTCGGGGTTACCGCAAATGTCGAAGCCTAAGCGAAAAGCAAAAAGAAGCGAGAACAACCAATAAGACGAGCAACACTTAAACAAAAGAGCAAGCAAAAATTATCCAAATGCGACGAAATTTATACACAAGGTAGTCTAAGGTCCTATCTAACCTTAGGAACAAGAACTAACTAAAAAGGATTAGTGAAGAAAAAGATATGATCTAAATACTCATTTTCGGCCAAAATGCTATACTTAATTAGTACTGTTCATAAAATATTTTCTAGAGTGATTTTGAAGCTGAAACTTTTATGGTAGTTAGCTACTGGTATTATAAGGTTACATGTAAATTTTTGGGTCATTTGGAGTTATATTGAAATAGTTATGATTTGTCTAAATTGTTTAGGGTATTAAACTAAAATATGATTCTTATGATTCTTAAAAACAGTAAAATTTGTGAAACCAATTTTCCTAGCAAATACACTAG
Source organism: Ampelocalamus luodianensis (assembly GCA_036346255.1). Taxonomy (NCBI): domain Eukaryota; kingdom Viridiplantae; phylum Streptophyta; class Magnoliopsida; order Poales; family Poaceae; genus Ampelocalamus; species Ampelocalamus luodianensis. Next base: position 2,266,857 of record CM070638.1, read on the forward strand.
CAGTGGAAGCTAATCCAATCGGATTCATACAAAAATGAGCTATAGATAAAAAGATATGCATTTTACAAGTTTGCTAAAAGTTCTGAAAAACAGTATTAAGTTCACTTACTTACTATTTTTTAGAATGGTTTTCCAGGGTTTATCGTGGTCTCTAATTATTTTTCCATTTAAGTTAAAGTTATAAGGAAGCTAAAAAAATTGGAATCATCTGATTTGGAGCTAAGATGACAAAGATATGAAAATGAGAAGACCCTAATGTGATACTGATTTCTGGACTTAGCGGCCGGCGGATCGAGAAAGGGGCGGCGTGGCTAACCCACGGCCGCAGCTCTCGGATCAACGGACGACATTGAACCAGGCCAATACACTCCTCACGCGCGCGAGCGGAGGGCCGACGTGGAGGCTCGAGGTCGTTGATCTGGATCCAGCGGCCAAGACCACCACGTCGCTCCGCGGCGTTGTCGTCCGACAACGAGCCGCGACGCCGCTCGCTTACTGGCGCGGCGGCGGCGAAGCTGGGCCGCGCTGCGGCGCGGCCGAGTGGCCAAATGGGAGCGCAATACCCTGCGCTGCGCGCGCACAAAAACACCGCCGGAGATGACCTACCGCGCGCGCGGCAAAGAGGGCGGAGCGATCTGCGGTAAAAAAGCGACAACCGCGAGCGCTAGGGGCTAAGCCCCATTATCTGTGCGCTAGCTCTTGGATGGTGCCGAGGACTCACCGGAGGTCGCGGTGAAGATAAGTAGCGGAGGTCTTGGCGGCGGAGGACGAGGCGGCGGAGGCTTCACGCGAAGGAGAAATCTGGATCAAACAAAGAAGAGTGGGTGATGCCAATAGCTTCTCAACACCCGAGAGGAGGTCGGCCGAGAGCAATAGAAATGAAGGTCTTCTGTGCGGGAAGAAGAAGTCGAGAATCGGCGCGGAAGGAAACCAAAATTGGTGACCTCTGCGAAGATCAAGACCAGCCGAGTTAGGGTTAATGCTCACGGAGGTGAGGGGTGGAGAGAACCAAGCGCCGAGCCCGAGGGCAGCGGATGTCGGCTTCAGAAGCTCTGCGGCAATGGCCGAAATGGCGCGGGTGAGTTTGGGGCTCGCCCAAGCTTAGTGAGTGCAAGAGGAGGCTGCGGGGAGAGGAAAGGAAGCCAAAGGAGGTGACCGGGGCTTAAGTAGCCGGGAAGAGCGAGAAGGCACCGTTGCTCGCCTCGGATCCTAACTGCTGCTTCTGCTGCGTGAGAGAGCGAGGAGGCGAGTAGAAGGTGGACTTCGGGGCGGCCTGGCGTGCGCATTTAATGCACCGCCCGTTGGCGTCGGGTGAGTGGGCGGCGCTACTGCCCATGAGCCTCTGCCATGGCGCGAGCGGCCTTGCGAGCGGGCGGCGCGCGCGAGGGGACGGCGAGGGTGGCGCGCGATCTTGATCAACGGCGGACAAGAGAACGCGTCACCACCTTGTTGGTGAGCGAGGACGCGTGATGGAGATCCGACACACACAGCGAGCCACGTCGACGGATCAAACTGAGCGATGCAGATTAGGTGGTTGGACCCGCCAAGCCGACTCGAGCAGATGAGCAGTCACGACCAGTTAGGTTTGATTTTTGAACTGAAACTTTGGTGATTTAATTGAGGTATCAAACCAACTCCAAAAATTATGAAATTTTAACTGGAGCTTCCTGAGTTCAGGATTAACCTCCCATAAAATTTCCAGGAATTTTTGTGCACTGGAATTTCCTCAAGAAATTCCAGAATGTTATTTTAGAGGTTTGACCCGGGTTTGACTTGCCTCTAAAATATTTCAAATAATTTCCAAAAATTATGAAATAATTCAGAGGTGTCACAAGGTAACCTTAGAACCAAGGAAAATTATTTCCAAGGGTTTGACACAAGATTTCACCAAGGAGGTTGTTGACTTGAGATAATTGAGGATTTTGGTTTCGAATTTCCCAAAATTCCTTTACAAGAATTTAAGAAAAGTTCAAAAGCATTAAGATGTAAGAAAAGTTTTAATTTATCCTCATTTTATTACATTTGAAACACAAGTTGAAAATTGGGATGTTACAAACCTCCCCCCCTTACAAAAATCTCGTCCCGAGATTTGGTTTACTCGGAAAAGAAAGAGGGGTAGTCTGCACGGAGACGATCTTCTCGTTCCCATGTAGCTTCATCCTCGGAATGGTTTGGCCACTGAACTTTGAGGAACTTGATGGTCTTATTCCTTGTTCTCCGTTCAGCCTCCTCGAGGATGCTGAGCAGTGCTCGCGATAGGTCAAATTCTCTTACACATCCAGGGTTTCCAGCGAACTTCTCGGTTGGAACACGGAGGCACTTTTTTTAGCTGGGACACATGGAACACATCATGTACCCCTGCAAGTGCAGCAGGCAACTCAAACTTGTAGGCAACTCTCCCTTCTTCTCGATGACACGGTATGGACCGACATATCGAGGAGCTAACTTGCCCTTGACACCAAAACGGTGACCTTTCGGAGGAGAAACCTTGAGGTAAGCGAAGTCATTGGGCTCAAAGCTCAACTCACGCGGCGGCGATCCGCATAACTCTTTTGCTGGATTGAGGCGTGCGTAGCGATCACGAATGAGCTGGACTTGACTCTCGGCCTCATTAATCGAGTCGGGCCAAAGAAAGGTCTTTTCACGGTCTCGAACCAGTTCAACGAGGTCCTACACTTCCTCCCGTATAAGGCCTCAAATGGTGCCATCAGAGGCCGCTTGAAAAATTGTTGTTATAAGAAAACTCGGCGAATGGCAAGCACTTCTCCCAATGCTTCCCATAGGAAAGGACACAAGCTCGAAGCATGTCCTCTAATACTTGGTTGACCCTCTCGGTCTGACCATCTGTTTGGGGATGAAAAGCTGAGCTGAAAGAAAGGTAAGTTCCCATAGCCTCTTGCAGGCTATGCCAAAATCGCGAAGTGAACAGCGAACCACGATCTGACACAATCGTCTTTGGCACACCATGAAAACTCACGATGCGGGCTTTGTAGAGATCCGCCAGAAGACCTACTCGAAGGTCAATCTTAACAGGAAGGAAATGAGCCACCTTAGTCAATCGATCGATGACGACCCAGATGGCATCATTCTTCCTTGGAGATCGGGGTAGCCCAGAGATGAAGTCCATTCCGACCGAATCCCACTTCCACTCTGGAATTGGTAAAAAGCCGATCCGTGGGACGCGATGTTCGACCTTGACATGGCGACACCGCGTCGCGCTCGACGCGAACCTTGCGATCTCCTCTTCATTCGGGTCCACAAAATCTCGCGAGATCATGATACATCTTCGTGGTCCGGGATGAATGGATAACGAAGTCGTGGGCTTGCGGAGGATCAACTCCGCAATTCCATGTCCTTTGGAACTACAAGGCGTTGCGAACCGCACAACACCAAGCTCATCTTGGAGAAGCACTTGCTGTTCCATTCTTGACATTTTCCTTGATGCGGTTCACTCCAATATCATTCTTGGCGGACTTGATCCGATCCACCAAGGTTGGTTTGTATAACCAAGGCGGCGAGAGAACCATGCTCAACCAAACCCAAGTTGAGGCAGCTGAAACTCCTCTAGAAGGGGTGATGCTCACGAAGCAACAAGGCAACTTGCAATGCGCTGCGACTAAAGCGCATCCATAGCGACATTAGCCTTGCCGGATGGTAGTGAATACCCATGTCATAGTCCTTGATCAACTCCAACCATCTCCTTTGCACGAGGTTCGGATCTGGTTGGGTGAATAAATACTTTAAGCTTTTGTGATCGAATACACTTCACAGCGATTCTGAGATTAGGTAATGTCGCCAAATCTTAAGCGCATGGATCACGGCGGCCAACTCCAAGTCGTGGGTAGGATAGTTGAGTTCATGTGGTCTCAATTGCCTTGATGCATAGGCCACTACCTTGCCTTCTTGCATAAGGACACAACCGAGGCCTCAACGAGGCGTCACAAAGATATCGAAGCTTGGCGGACATCGGGAGAACAAGAGCGGGAGCGGTGGTCAATCACTTCTTAAGCGCTTGGAAACTTTCCTGCAATCAGCGGACCACGAGAACTTCTTGTCCTTCTTGAGCAACTCCGTCATCGGCCGCTATCTTGGAGAAGTTCTCGATAAGCGGCGATAATATCGCTAAACCAAGAAAACTTGAACCGGTGGCCAAAGTGGTGACTCGAGAAAGCACGTCGATCTTGCTAGGATCCGACTCGCCTCCTACGAAAGAATATGGCCTAAGAAGGCTACTTCCTTCAACGAATGCGCACTTGCGAACTTCGCATACGACTTGTGCTCGCGAATCTTGCCCAACACAAGCCTCAAATGACCGGTGTGTTCCTCATCGCTCTTGGAGTAGATAAGGATATCATCGATGAAGACCACAACGAACCTATCCAAATACTCCATGAACCACGAATTCATGAGGGTCATGAACATGGCGGAGCATTGGTTAAGCGAATGACATGACGGTATACTTGTACAAGCCATAACGAGTAGAAAAAGCGTCTTTGGGATATCCTCGGTCGAATCGAACTGATGATATCCCACTCTGAATCAATCTTGGAGAAACTCGAGCTCGAGTTAATTGATCGAAGAGATCGTCGATCTGGGGCAAAGGGTACTTGTTCTTTACCGTTACTTCATTAAGTGGACGGTAATCAACGCACATGCGTGACGTCTTGTCCTTTTGGGACAAAGATTGCTGAGCATCCCCAAGGATGAAACCCTTCTCTTGCGACTCACCCGGTGCTTCTTCAACTCCACCAACTCAATTGGGTCCATCCGTAAGGCCTCTTTGAAATCGGGTGATGCAGGAACCAACTCAATGACAAACTCGAGGTCTCGAGTGGTGGCATCCTGGAAGGTCGTCGGGGAAGACATCAACAAAGTCACATACCACTGGGACTTCACTAATATCTAGAGCTGGCTTTGCTTCAAGCGCGAAGAGATGCGGATCCTGCGACTTCGGAGAAAGCGAACACAGTCGCGGAAGGGTGGTGAGGTAGATGAGCCTCTAGCGCAATCAATTTGTCCCATGTCTTTGAGACAACCAATCCATGCCTAGGATTACATCTAAGCTCGCCGATCGAAGGAGGATAAGGTTTGCTAAGAATCCTACCCCTCTATCTCAACGAGGACATCTCTACACTCGGACTCGACCCTCAACTCCGAACCGGGAGGCGAATGAGCGGCGGGACCAACAATGGAGTGGCAAGACCCCCACCACAGACAAAGACTGAGAAACAAGCGAATGAGATGCGCTGAATCAAACAAAGCGTAGCGAGGAAAGAGTTAGCAGAAAGGGTACCCAACACGGCGTCGGTGCCTCCTGTGCCTCCTCGCGGAGATGAGGTTGGCGCGCCACTACCCACGCCTTGGGTAGCGGGGACAACCTTCGATCACGGGAGGACCACCTCCTGCCGCGTCCTCCATTAGGGCGAGGGCGCTCGATCCTATTAGGGCAACTATTGGCATAATGCCCCTTACGGTTGCAAGAAAAGCAAGTGACCGGCGGCCGGATTGCGGGGCCACCTGCTGGTTCGCGGCGCGTGGCGAGGCACGGCTGCGAGGCGGAGGCGGTCTTGCGGCCTCGGTGGTAGTGAAGCCACGAGCGGGGCCACAGGGTAGGCCCGACACGGGGGCGAGAGGGCGGCACATGCGGACCGTGGGCCTCCCACTTGCGCTTGCGGGACTTGCCCGGCGCCTTCGCCTTGTGCTCGGCAACAATGGCCTTGTCCACCAAGGCACGAAAGTCGACAAAGTCCACAATAGAGAGCTTGTCTTGCGGCTCCTCGGACAAGCCCTCCATGAACTTCTCTGCTTGGCCTCATCGGTGGCCACCTCGGATGGAGCATAACGAGCCAAGTGGTTGAACTCGTGCAGTGCTCCATCAGCGACTTACGCCCTTGCGAGCGCGAAACTCCTTCTTCTTGACTTCATCAAGCGGCGGGGATGTGAGCTCGGCGAGCGCCGTCGGAACTCATCCCAAGAGCGGTGTGGCGGCGGTGCATGGCCAAGAAGTTCTCCCACCGGAGGCGCGCCCTGCGGTGATGGGAGGCAAGAGTGCCTTGTCTGGTCGAGACAGCGAGCAACGTCGAGCTTACGCTCAACTTTGCGCGGCCAGTCATACGCATCCAATGGGTCCTCGAGCTGGAAGCGTGGGGTGAGTGCGAAGAAACTCGGTAAACCCCACGAGGCGATGTCGCCCCTGCCGGATCACGAGGCACCGGTCGAGCGGAGGTGTTGCGCGCAATAACATCGGCGAGGACCCTCCGTCCTCTGAGCAGTTGCGCTCGATCGAAGAAGGACCTCGGCCATGGTCGGAGGCGGGGCTCCTCATCAAGCAGTGCGCGACCACGGCGGCGTATGAGTACCTCGACCATCTGCTCAAGAAAATTAGGTTAGAAACCAAAGCACTAATACTAGAAGTTGATGGCGAAAAGCTAACGATTAGGAAATGAGATATCACCTAACCGAAAGCCAAAAACAGCAAGGAAACTCCAAACCAAGCTCAACTTCTCAATGCCATTAACCGTATTGAATGAGCAGTAATAGTGTGAGAAGATAAAAATTTCAGCACACTACAACAAGTCTAACACTACTCGAGAGCAAGGTTAAACTAGCGAAATAAGTGTTAGATACTTAGCTAACTAGTATCACATCTTACCCTTTTATTCCCACAAGTTTTTAGTTGATTAACCTCTCATTTTCTATCTATTTAGAACCATTGAGCTTGCTGTCAGGAAATTGAATGATCGCTGTCCAGATTTTGCATCCAAGCCTCCTAGTCGATATCTTCAACTTGAAGCTTCAAGACCTAGTGGAGGGCGATATGAGTTCAATTTGCCAAACTCATTGGTTCCCAAAACCCAATTAATTAATAACAACTATCTTTGGAGGAAGAGAAAACAACTCTTAAAACTTAAATTAGAGCAAGGTGAGATAGAAAGCTAAGATAGGTAAGGAGTAAAATCTGAGAACTTACTTAAGCTTTCATAAATCATTGATACTTTGAAAATAAGATTTTCAAAATATCCTAAGGGCGACCAAGCTTGGGTTACTACGGTGGAATGGCTCGATACCAACTTTGTGAGGACCGGTTTATTAGAAGCATCTTTATTTAACCAACCACTTGGTCCTAACGGTACAAATCAAATAAATCAAGCCTCGAGATATGTATACTTCAAATGCATATACACCCCGTTACAAATTATGCACCAATTCCATTCATTCACATAGAACCGAGGCACAACACTAAAAGCAAAAGACATACATAGCATAAAGAGTTAGTACAAAGAGAGCCGCCGGCCAAAATGACATACAACTAAACAAGTAAACAACGAAGCAAAGGGCCATAAGATGGCAATAAACAAAAGCCAATCGGTGTGCCTTTCACCCACAAGGCAACCAACCAGGACCGCCGGGCTAGTCGTCCCAAACGCCACCACAACACGACTCACAAAGTGAGGCCCTTGGGGCTCACCTTCTTCCTCTGCAACAAAACAATTAAGCATAGCATCCGAGTACAAAAATTGTTTTTGTACTACTTAAGGCCGACGTGTAAGATAACATAACTATAATTAACTACATGCAAGCTTTATTTAAGTGGAGGAGGCTCTGGACTTATTTTGACATAAAGCAAGTTTTCATTTGCAATAAGGTAATAGATTCCAAAGCAAGTGTGCAATGCTTCTATTGTTCAAATAGCGGCGGGATAACAATAGGTAGAAGACAACCTGACCCTAGAAGTGACTAACCCAATAGTCACCACAACAATAGCATGAAGTACCCCTTCATACCACCCATGTCAAGTTTAAGTTTTTAAAAGGTTGTAGTCTAGTTCTTGCACGACCTTACCAAGCAATGTCACATGAACAGTAACCACACCCCCAAGTGGGCCGCCTGCAGATGGGCCAAGTTCAGTATGATTACAAAGCCCAAATTGGCTCAAACAAGTGATATGACATCTTCTTTTGATGATTGCGATCAGCCCAGAAGGAATTTGGAGGTGAGGCCAGATCCGTTGGAAAGAGGACGAAATAAGCTTTCAATCAAGTACTCGTGGACCTCTAACGGACTCCGTATGTGAAAGTTATGTCTGTTTTAAGTTGGTGTTGTCGGGCTGATTCTAGAGGCCAGGCCCGGATTCCAAAAGCAGGTCCAGCTCGAACTGCTTGCTTGTCTTGGACCAAAAGTGACATGGCGCTGCACATATATATATTTCATCATTAGGTAGCATCATATAATTCATATAATATAAAGACACTCCTAAAACAAGCTCACGATAATTTAAGTGAAGCGTCGAGCTCTTATACTTGGAGCGATAAACATAGCAAATATGGTTGTATCCATAGGTGTCATGTCCTCATCATCCTCCCTTTCTTGAAAACAAAGCCGTTCTTGGCTTTTGATAAGCTGAAAATAGGGTAACAAAGAAGCCAAAGTGTATGCATGGTATATGTATATGTCATCTGTTTTAACGGTTCTTCATTGTTGCACAATTAATGTTAGACGGCAGAAGTGATCATAAAAGATCATTGTATTATTACCCCAAGAATAATCAGATATGTTAATGAGCAAAACAAAATTTCTCACATAGCAATTATTGCAACTAGTTTTGCAAATATAAGTGAAGTATTTATGCAATTCAACTATCTGAAGTTGTAAACTTGCAGTGGTAGCACATATGGGCAAATCTACAACTTTTGGAATCAAACAAAGTTCATCCATATTTTTAGATTTCAATGGAGCAATAGCAAATTCATCTAGCAAGGGTGAAAGGATGTGTAAATTCTTCCATACTTCAACATCTTGATGTAGATTGTCCACACTAGATGGTGCAACAAGAGATAAACACATGGGCATTGAATGAATACTAAATTTTAATTTTCTCTCATAATGAACGACAATATTCACTCCACCAAATAGATGCAAAATCATAAAACTCACGGGTAACAGCCCTAACTTTTAGATGATCAGGAAATTCATGGCATGCAAATAATTGTTGTACATCTAATTCCCATATGAGATAAGCATCGAGGATCATAATTCCCGACAAGCGAGTGTACAGTGAAGTTAATTTTATGAGACATACTATCACTATCATAGACCTCCGTGGTGAAAAACTTGTCTCAAGTGTGCATCTTCCTCGTTCACTATCTTGCACTCCAGTCCAACAGTTCGAAGAAGAGGTGGATATATCTTGTAATCTTTACGTGATCCTGCCATAGTTAGTAGAAAACAAGGAAACAAATCACAAGTATATGTCCCTATCAACTACTAGGTTACGGAGGCTTAACTAAGTCACTCACACTCAAGCTTATACCCGGTTCTTACAAGTTCTTACCAATGCGACAGGAAGTGGTACAGCCGGTGGTGGTTCGTGATATTCTCACTGCGATCACCCAACGATTGCGAGGAACGACACTCTTGAGTTAGTAGGAAGTGGAGCTTGGAAGGCTTCAATATGGTAGCAAGGATCAGCAATAATCAAAATAGTTAATGCAAGTTGAAAGATTGTTCAAAGTACTAGCCAATGTTGCTGATCCTAGCCTAATCAAATCTAGCTAATCAAAGCCCTATGAAGAGAAGTGTATGCGCGCTGCATAGCGATCAATGTGACTTGATGCAAGCAAGGCAAAGCCTCACAACAAGTGCTAGGAGAGACACTAGCCAACTACTCAAACTTTTTCTAAGGACACAAGATTATTCGCGTGATGTAGAGCACAAAAACAGCAATATCGATGCATAAAAAGCCCTCTAGATTGGCGAAACAATAGCTAGTCTCAAATGATGAAAAAAAGTTTTATATGGCTTATATATGCTTGTTTGAAATGTTTCGACGAGATCTACAACTTTTCGATTGAGGTGAACTCCAAATTCGAAAGGAAGATCGAAATAAGCGGCAAAACAGAAACCGAAAACTTGCGACACGAATTCGGGGCCGAAGATGGCCGATTTTGGGGCACCTGGAGAGAGACTAGTGGCTTAGGTAGAAAAGATGCGCCTCGTCATTAGCGTCAAAACGAGCACAAGAACGTCAAAACGGACACCGTATGCAAAAGTTATGCCCGTTTCTTGAAGGTGTCTCGGATCGAATTCTACTCGGACTCGAATCCGTCTCGTGTTTAAATTTGAAACTGCTATATCTTTCAAACCCGTGGGCCAAACTTGCTGAAATTTTTGTGAAAGCTTTTGGTTATATGTAGAAGGTCTCCACCAATTTTCATGCACTTTTATTTTCTCTTTTTTTTTACATGGCTTTTGTTCTATCACGGTGCCTCTTTCCTTATAATATTTGGTGGCCCTAAGGTTTATCATAAATCGCAAATAATATCAATTCTGCAAAAGATTACAGCAACCCTCTCTTTTTCAGATGAACAACGGTAAGGATTTTCTAGTTTTGAGTGCGGATTAGAGGAGTTCTAACCCACGAATTTTCTGTTTTAGATGCAAAAACTAAGACCTAAGCGAGCGATCAAGCGGCGCAAAGAAACACGAGATGCAACTAGACAAAGACTAACTAGACAATAACTAGAACTAGAAATCGACAAGCTGGACACGACGATGCAACCAATGATTCAACAAGCAAAATACGAAAAGAAAATTGCAATGGCTCCAGTTGGTTGGTATGGATGATAGATGCGAATTTTTAGGGCAATTTTACGGACTCTAGGTATGAAAAATAAATATACTACTAAAGTGCGATTTCTCACCAAGAAGCGTAGCTCGATACCACGATGAACCCGAATGTCCGATTGTTGGCGATCTTTCGATGAGAACGATAAGTTCGGTGGCGTCGCTCAACTCTCACGATCCTGACTCACGAACACGCAAGGCTCGAAACCGCGCAATCGTTGAACCGATTGACAAGTCGTTATCAGCGGTGCGAATACCGGATGACTGACCACGAAGGTCGATTCACGCATACACCGAAGAAGCACGCAAGAAAAGATAAAGCAATCTGAAATTGCAAATAGGAATTGAAATATTGAATTGAGTTGGGATTTTGAAGCGGTATTATGGTTGGTCTAGTCGACACAAGCCAATACACGAAGTTGCAACAAGGCTAACTTTTAACTAAACAAAATCCAAGAAAAACTAGAGGGGTGCGGCCTCCTTATATAAGGGAGGGGGAGCCGCACATCTAATAGAACCAGCGGGGCGGGACTAAATTTGTGGGTACTGTTCACGTGAACAGTAACCACGCCCCCAAGTGGGCCGCCTGCAGATGGGCCAAGTTCAGTATGATTACAAAGCTCAAATTGGCCCAAACAAGTGATATGACGTCTTCTTTTGATGATTGCGATCAGCCCAGAAGGAATTTGGAGGTGAGGCCAGATCCGTTGGAAAGAGGACGAAATAAGCTTTCAATCAAGTACTCGTGGACCTCTAACGGACTCCGTATGTGAAAGTTATGTCTGTTTTAAGTTGGTGTTGTCGGGCTGATTACGGAGGCCAGCTGGATTCCAAACGGGTCCAGCTCGAGCGCTTGCTTGTCTTGGACCAAAAGTGACATGGCGCTGCACATATATATATATTTCATCATTAGGTAGCATCATATAATTCATATAATATAAAGACACTCCTAAAAACAAGCTCACCTGATAATTTAAGTGAAGCGTACGAGCTCTTATACTTGGAACAGTAAACATAGCAAATATGGTTGTATCCATAGGTGTCATGTCCTCATCATGTACCGAGGCATGAGCCTAGCCCCCGCGTCAACCAGTGACTCGGTGAGGCGGACGTAGCTGGGATAGCACCAATCGCCCTGTGTGGTTGGAAACAGGACCCAACCAAAGAGCTGAAGAAGGTAACCTACGAGGTGCGTCCTAACGATCTCGTCAGGTGCACCCTACGGGCAATCATCGAACTGCCTCGGCCAAGTACGGGGGATGCCACGTGCACCCTCCGGGAGAGGTTGGCCGAACCGCTACTCCAACATGTCCTTCCAATGCGCCGGCGGAGGGCCTAGAACAAGTGGCTCATCCCGGATCAGGAGATCGGTCAAGAGCGAGACGTCCTGCAGGGTGACCGTCATCTTACCCCACCGAAAGTGGAAGGTGTGCGTTTCGGACCTCCACCTGTCGGCAAGTGCCGACAGCAGGCTGGCGTCTAGGAGGAACCAGCGTCCAAGGGATACGAGCGTCGCAAGGGGCAACAAGCCCGTGCCCCTGAAAGATCGGGACATAGCGATCGTCCAGCTCCCAGGAATCCCTCCCCGCCCGAAGCTACAAGGGCGAAGGCCATTGGTGTTACCGGCGATCCACAGCATGCGCCGGTGGTCCTCATCGTAGAAGTTTCGAGAAGCGCCAGTATAGACATGACTTACAACACATGAAATAGATAGAATATTAGTGAGAAGATTGATAATGACCAGAAAATAACTAGCACAAAATAATTAGTTGCATGAATAACTAGCAGTGCATGATGTCGTTATTTTTCTATTTTCTAATTGTTTAAAACTAATTAATTAAGACAAACTAATTATTTCGTAAATAATCAACCTCGCCTCAATAATTACACACACTAAGCCCTGTTCTTTTTATTTGCTAAAAAAAATATTAATTGCACATGTGTGTTCATTGCATGGTTGCATGCATACTTGAGTACGAAGCAACTAATTATTTGCATGGTAACTAATAGTGCATGTTGTCATTATTTTGGCGAGCATGCATGCACATGCTAGAATAACTTGCATATCATTATGAACTACCACGAAATAATTAGTTGCATGAATAACTAGTAGTGCATACTTTCATTATTTTTGTATTTTCTAATTATTTAGAACTAATTAATGAAGACAAACTAAATATTTTGTAACTAATTAACCTCGCCAGGAGTAAGTGCAGAGTAAGTGCATCGCATGACATTTTGTTAACTACAAATTATGAATTTAGACCTAATTACTTACGTAACATTAGGTAAATTGGCTTCTAATGAAGAATTTATGAACAACAAAAAAATTGCTATGCGGTCAATAAATATGATCAAGTCTGTGGCCAAAAAATTGGCTTCTTGGTACATTTCTAAACCTAGCATCTAACTACTTAAGTACGCAGTTAATAAATAATTTACGAAGAACAAAAAATCGACAGAGATAAAAAATTATCTGCTCAATTGGCTTATAATGACAACGGTTAATAAGGCTAATATGTCATCAGAAATATAATCAACACAGAGAGCAACCGAAAGAGAGAGTCAGCGACTGCAAAATGAAATCGCGCTCGTCACTCGCTAATTTATAGCCTGGAGGGAAGGAGGTTTTAATTTACATGCGGTAGACAAGATTACAGTGAATAGATTGATGAGATGGGATGACAACACAGGGGAGACAGCGAATGACAGATGACACATAAAATTATGATAAATTTACACAAGCAAGTACACAGTGTTGGAAAGCTCGACATAAAATTTTATAATATTTTGAAGTCGTTGCTATATTTAAAAATTCAAACAAAAATCGTCGGAACCCGCTTTAAACCCTAACCCTAACCTAAACCCTAGGGGACACGTGGCGGGCTGTGAGCGCGACCGCACAGCGGCCATGCGGAAGCGACGAGTGGCGGGTGCAGGCGGTTGCCGCACGGCAGCCGTGCGATCGCAGTGCTAGTTTTGCAAATAATTTTTCGTCCCCAGCTATTTTTGTAAATACAAAACAAAATTACGCTAATACGGCAAAAAATTCACTAGCTCCCACATGAACCAATTTATCTTTGCAGCGTTTTTTTTTTCAAATTTGCTGGTTGTAGGACCCATCAACTTATTATTTTCTTTTGCCTCGGCAAGAGTGATCGGATCCCCAACTCCCACTGAAGGAGCCACCACTAAGTGGGGCAGTGGAGTTATGGGTGCACGACTTCATCTATTATGATTTAAATTCTGATATCTATTTTTATGCATATACTTGTGCGTTTTCAGTAGAAATTTTATGAGGTCGCGAATTTACCTTGCGTGTCCATCATTTTAAACGTATGCTAAAAGGATGTACTCGTCTGTGCGTGCGTGCATGGTGGTGCATGATAGTGTGCATGCGTGTGCGTCCTTGTAATTGAAAAAACTCATTTTTTTTTTTGCTGCGAACCCAAAGTGTCGCCGCAGCCAAGAGAGTTGTGGAGGTCGTGGCTGCAGGAGGAGCCCGCCAAAGCCACTGCCAAAGAACCGCCGGAGTATGGTATGCGTTTTGATATCATCTTTTGTAGATCGATGATCTTGTTTGTGTGGTTTTGTTTCATGCTTAATTTGGCCTTTTTGAATTTCAAATCGTTTTGAAATTCAAATGTAAGCTTAAGATTTTCATATTTTTTCTTGAAAATTTCTGAAAACCGGAGAGGTCCGAAATTTTTCCTCAACGATAATGTTTTCCCATCGGGACTGCCGCAGACTCAATCTCGAGAGATATAGCACGGCGACCTACAGGAGTAAAATCCATGCATAAGAAGCTAAAAATAGAAGCTAATTAATGTACTCACACAGACAAGTGTGAATACCTTTGTATACTACTCACTCCTTGTTGAAATTATTAGTAATTATGATTTAAATTGTTAGTAAAAATATTTTAGATGATATTTTAGACTCAGTATGTTAGACCGGGGTGTTACGTAAAGAGAACTGGAAAAGCGTTAAGTTTCGACCAAAAGAAGCCTTGCTTGAAAATTGCGTTACTGTTTTCTCTAAAAGCATATTCATTACCCGTTTCTGATGCTGTCACAACGTATTGTGCTCACCGACTTTTTTTTAAATCAAAGGTTATCCTTCAATTATATTTTCTTAAGATATATTTTGGTTTTATTTTAGCTTCGAATTTTTCTCTCGAGGATCCCCTGGTTCCCCTCGTGACCTCCACACGCAAGGCAACCGAGGTCTCTTTTTCTTCTGTCTAGTTTCGTTGCTACGATACCAATGATTTAAAGCACCTAAAAATCATTAGCAACAATATATAATAATTCTAAAACACTGCAACAATACATAATCAGTTTAAAGCACCTAAATTGTCCTTTAGTAGTGATGTCTAGATAGTACTTGAGTGTTTTGTTGCTAGATAGTACTCAAATTTTGAAATCTCAGATCTAGATCCAATAGATGAGATCACTTTGCCTCCTTCCCTACAGAGATATCAGCATGAATTAAAAAAAAAAAACTCAAGTACTCGCAAACAAAAAAACACTCAAGTACCATTTAGCAAACCCCTTGTGAGAAATCTAGCAACGCAAATTTTGTGGACCATCCGGCTTGTTTATATAACAGAAAAAAAGCACGGTACACCGCTATCCAGTACACCAATATTGTTTCTTACAGAGCTGAATCAAAGACAGAAAACGTTGGATAGGTAAAGTACTGGGCACTTAGCACAACACAATCGACAAGAGCAAATTCCGAAAATCAAATCCGACAATATGAACTTTCTAACAACAGAAGATCACGGTTTGATCAATATGGAAGGACACATAACTTGCACGAAGTACAATAGTAGTTCTCATATTTTTCTGACTGTCACCGATTTGAAAACTCAGGATCATGAATCATCTTCGTATCAGCCCGATACACCAAAGCATAGAATCATCTTCTTAGTACGTAGGCTGGTACAAGTAGCACTTTCAGTCCTGCAATTCTAGCAAGTAGCAACAGATGGCAATTCACGTAAAATTGCATTACCACATACTGCATAATCTAAATGCACATCATGTCGCCGTATTTAGGGTATGTACAGTGGTATAGACAGTGGTTGTCTGTAATACCTTCCATGTCATCTATAGACAGAACTAAACGCAATCCATACAATGAGATGTCTTTAAGTTGTCTATATATATCCTCCATAAAATAAGATCATAAAACATGTGGGTTCCAGACGGTATAGATACAACAACAAAAGTGATGTCTATAAGGACCTTATAGACCGTCTGTTGCATGCCAGACGGCTTCTACCTCTCTCCTCCTTTTCTCTCATCCATGTCACAAAAAATCTTACATAGCAAGTATTATAGACGACTTATGTCACCCTACTGTACATGTCCTTAGAAGAAAAAAAAACTCTTGCCTTCAACCGAAAAACCAAGGTACAACACCGCTTGGACTAGAGCTGGGACTTGGGCCGTGCTTTTTGGGCGACTAAAGCACGGGCGACGGCGCGGTCTAAGCACGACCGCGACGCGGCGCGTGGTGGGTGGGCGATGCGTCGCCGCCGAACTACTGGCGGTGGGCTCGAATGCGGCTGTTGGGCGGCGCGACGCGGCGCGATCGGTTGGGCGTGTTTGGGCGACACGCGACGCGAAATAGGCCCAACCTTCCGTTCTAGCCCAATCCCTCCCTCTCTCAGCCTGGCTCAATCACTCCCTCATCTCGATGCAGTGCAACCAATAACCCTCCTCTGCCATTCCGGTCTGGCCCAACCAATAACCCCCTCTGCCACCCGGTCTAGCCTAACATTCCTCTTGAGCTCCCCAAACCCCCATCCCCAACCCCTTCTCCCGGGCCTCGGCTCCAAAATTCACAATCCCTAATCACATTCTCTGATTCCCTTCCCTCTAGCTCCAACCACCTCCTCTCCATACGCCGCCGATCGCGCCCTCCTCCCTCCGTGCTGTCGGCGCCCCTCCCTCCATTCCTCCAACCACCTCCTCTCATCCTCTCTTTCCCACATGTTGCTCTATAGTTACTTAGGGTGGGCTTGGTAGCCGGCAACCACGACCCGACACGACGGGCTTTGGGCGTGCAGGCCTAGCCGGAGGTGAGGTGGTGGCGCGGCGCGACACGGCCGGGTGGTGGGCGAATTGCGCGGCACGCGCGCGCGGCGGCACGGCGGGCTTGGGCGGGCGGCACGGCGGCCCCAATGCCCACTCTAGCTTGGACTACCAATGGTTGGCATTGCTGGCAGGATGGGTTGGGTTTGGTGGAGTGGCTTGTATGCTCATTAAAGATGACAAGCACAAATTTTAAAGAATTAAGGGTTTACTTTGCAACCATCCAATGCACTACTAAAGGTATAGTGGTTTTCTAAAGATAGCCTGCTCGAGCTATTACTCTTCAGTGCAATATTGTTAACAAAAACAGCTAAGTCTGGTTGTGTGTTTGAAGGACAAAAGTGTAAAGTAACTAACAGGATTAATCAATAAGACAAGGTTATTATTATCCAGCAACCATGGCATTTGTGTACGACGGCTAATTGGCTAGTAGCACTACTAGGTTCAAGTAATAGATTGCAATAATTAACTAGGAATTAAATATCTAACGAATTTAAGCAGCATCTCAGATTTTTGTGGAAAAGATATGTGTCTAAAAACAAGGAAGAAAACAAAACAAAACGAGCAAAGATATTATATTTACCAGAAAGAAAGACTTGGATGCCGTCTGCACGGCCGAGCAATCCGATCGATCCCTTGTGAGTTAGTTCCTGGGATGCTAGTTGCCGTCGCTGATTCCTCTGGAACAATTTTTCTCCGTGTGGTCTGGATTGGACTGCACTATTCATCTGAACGGCGTGGGGTTCTGAACCTTCCTCAGCTATCTGCCCTTGCATGGCAGTCTGATCAGGCGCATCTTCCTCGGGAGCAGCGACTGGATTCTCCGTGGCGTTGCCCGTCGGATCATCAACCATTTCGAATAGCAAAACATTGGGCCTATTAGGGTGTTTCCCTGCCGCTTCTTCCCATGCCTCTCTTGTTTCGGTAGTCACTCTAGAATCAAGAGTGACTTCCTTAAGACTCGTGAGGTGTCTGATTTTGATGTCAGAAAGACCAGCTAGATGCTTACAGATGAGCTGAAGTGAGACAAGCTCCGGCAGAGCTCCGTCTTGGATTTCTGGGAGGATAGGATTTGGGCCTCTCACCACAAAACGCAGGCGCCGCAGGCTTTGGAATGCTCCAGCTCGCATGACGAAATTATCCAGGTGATCTGCGATCAGTTTGAGATAAAGCAAATTTTCCAAATTGCTCACAGCTGACAGAACATCCTGCGTCACAGTAGTTGATGAAAGGCACAGCTGTTTGAGATCTTTAGCATACGCAACGAAAGGAGGCAATGTGAGTAGCTTGCCGTGCAGTTTCAGAGAGCTAAGATAACAGGGAGCTTCGAGTGAATGCAGGAAATTCTGGAGTTGTTCGGATTCGGAACACTTTTGGAAGTCAATTGACAAGGAGCGAACATCGCCGTTATCCTTGTGCGCTCTCATGTACTCCCGAATGGCACGTGAAAGGTGGTCAGTTGACTTACTACCGCTGCCTCCAGTGAACTCGCACCATATCTTAACCTTTCTCAATTTCTTCATATGGACCATAAGTTGTGGGAATACTTGGCTCTGATCACTGGCGACATATCCTGCTAGCGTCTCCAGGTCCAGGTTACTACCTTTTGACAGTTGCTCCAGTCCACTGCTCACTGGCTCTTGATCCGGAAGCTTAAACTTTCCGATCAGATGAATTAAACAGGGCAGTCCGATGACTTCCACTGGCAGCTCATTCACCCTATTTTTGCTTAAATGGAGTGTCTCCAATAGTTTCAGTTTCGCAATCTCCCTGGGAAGCGTAGTAATCGTGCCCCCAGGCTTAGATATCTCAGATTCCACAGCTTGCATATGTCTTTGAGATGACCATCATTCACATCGCTGCATTCTTCCAGATCCAAGACTCTCATCAGTTTGTACTTGCCAAAACCAGAAATAGCATCACCTGCACTCCCAGAGACTGTGAGAGACCGGACACGGGATAAGTCCATGTCCAAGGTAGTTGTGCAACTTGTATCGTGCACAGAGAGGTGACGAACCGTTTTGAGACTTGGACCACGAGACGACACAATGAATTTCTCAGATACGGACTTTTGCAAAAGGAACTCGTGCATGATACCTTGAGTTTTGCAGGCCTTGGTTACTTCATTGTTGCTTGTAGCAACAGGCTGAATGATATTCCAGTTAATAAATGTATCAAAATTTGCATTCGCAACCTCCAGGTTGCTACTATATGGAAGATCGGTTCGTGCATACCCTTCAGCTAACCACCGCCTGATTACCACATTCCTCCTCAGGGGACGATCATTTGGGAAGATACAGAGATATAACAAGCAGGACCTAACAGTGTGGTTAGACAGACCGGTGTAGTTATCCGCAAGCACACCTCGAAGTCTTGCAAAGTTAGGCTCGTCGTCGACTTCCCGTTCCAAATAGGAACCCAGGCGTCTGCACAGTTTTGCGCAGAATAGCCCAGTGGGCTCATCTTCACTTTTCAATTGATTGGCCACACTGACGAGCGCAAGTGGAAGACCATCGCATTTCTTCAGGAGCGTTGTCGAACCCTCCACCAACTCTTGTGTACGTCTCTTCCCAAGAGCTATTTCCATACAATATTCATTTCCAAGACTTCTCATTTTGTACACATAACCACTACCACTGCTGCATCTATTAGCTGCGGACCGAAAGGTTGTAGTCACTATTATTCTGCTGCCTCGACCATTCTTTTCCAAGATTGATGTTATAGTATCCCACTGCTCTCCCTCGATATCACCGATCCCATCAATAACAACTAAATACCTAACAGATGAAATAACAGTGAAACGCAAAAGTTAATCCAGCGACCTATATGTTAACAAGAGTTCTGCAATCCAGCAATTATGGTGAAAACAGTTAAGCAATAGAGTACTTGACCGACTACATATCAGATGCATAAGCATAAGGGCTATTTGGTACACCATGTACAAAAACCCAACTGTGTCCATCCCTAATCTTTAGATAGTATTATTTTGTAAACAAGTTTTAAAATTATGGTCCACCAAATTAAGGGCAAGATGTTTTTCTTTCTTTGAGAATTTTTCAAATTCTGAAATCTCTAGTCAACTATCAAATCTAAACCTTTAAAATTATGGTCCACCAAATTAAGGGCTAGATGCTTTTATTTTTTGAGAATTTATAACATTTTTTCCTTAGCAATTGTAAATCACATGTCATCAGCTTTTATATGTAGATTAGCCAAGCAATAGCACGAGCAATCCTAAATCAACTAGGTTTCTGCATCTATTTATATAATAAAAATTGATCTATTTATATAATAAAAATTGATGAAGTGTGGTTAAATGTTCTAAAAATAGATATATGTCACAGGTTTTCACAAAAAAAAGGAAAAATACGTCTCCCTCAATTTGATGACCATAACTACGACTATAATCTGTTATTCAGGTCATATTTAATCTTAAAAGATAAAGAAACGGTCACAACATAAAAGTAACTCATATAAAGATATACACCGTGTCAAATATTGAGTTGTGTTTTCCTCAAAATAAATATTGAGTTGTGTACTAAAACCGGAGTCCATGCAGTACACTAGACCACACCGTGCAATTACATAATAAAAGAATCATTTAATTGGGGCACAGCGATAATATTATTTATTTCACAATATATTTGCGTGAGGCTAAAACATCATTTATTGCAAAAAATATTGAGGGAGCAATGTACTAAGATTCTTTAGTAAACTGGTCCAATAAGCAAATATATATTTACGAGCATGGAAAAACATTTCGCCAGTTACCAGCGAAAACTGGTGATTTTGGTGATGGGGCGGTAAGGTAAACACCAGCCGGTTTTTCGGGGTGGGGCCCATATTTTCAAATAAAATTCATCTAAATGCGAAAATACATCAAATTTTAACTTCATTTTCATCTCTATTTTCTGTATATCTGAATATCTAGTTTATGTCCACAAGTTTCCATAGTGTTTTCTAAAAAATCGAAAAATTTCACAAGTTAACTGAAGGCGGTAATATTTTTAAACCGGTAGGAAAAACCCTGTCAACGAGTAGTGATTTACTGAAGTTAATTGAAGGCATGCTCGAGTGACTAAAAAATTCCACGTAAATCGGAAGAAAGAGGAAAAAACCAGTGATATCGTATTCGAGTTCTATAATGAACTATAATTTATGAATATAACTCTACTTTCGCAGCTGCGAGGCGTAACTACGCAGGGCTCATTGCTAGTTTCAACTTTCAACTTGAAGAAATGTTGTTGAGTAGGAAAGATGCCCACCTCTTATCCTGGAGGTATTCTGAGAGAGAAGTTTCTGAATACCGTTGATCCGGAAGAAGTTCCTGTTGTATATACCTCAGAATTCCGGTGGCATCGCTGCGCTCCAGCGAGCGCACGGCAACCCAAGCACGGCATGGGAATTTACCGACGACATCAGTGTCGTCATACGCTGCCCTTGCGAGGGTTGTCTTCCCGGAGCCGCCAAATCCCACGATGGAGATCACCCTGAGCTGCTGCTGCTGCTGGTCCTCCAACAGCGCGAGAAGGTCCCCTTGGGTTTCGCCATGCCCACAGCAGGTTTTCTCCCAGCTGGATCAGATTCAGATCCACGTCTAGGAGGATTGAGCTCTGCGGAGAATTGGTCGCTGCCAGGAAGTTTTTTTATCCGGTCACGCGCTTCCTCCAAGCGCTTCTTGAGCTTGTTGATTCTAGTCGCGAACTGATAACGGCTGCGAAGAGTCTTGACTCGATGAGCAGCCCAACGGATCCGCGAGAACCGCGACGCTCCCACCTTGCAGGTAACAGGATGCAGGAAGAGCTCTATGCAGTCCTCCATGTCGTGCGTCCAGTCACGCATCTTTTTACTGTACTCTCTTGCAACGGCTGTACGAGGTGCATCCCTCCGCTTGAGCTGATCATCCATGTAAGCAGAAAGCATGTCAAGCTCGTCTATTATGGCTTCAGTGTCACGCTTTAGGTCCTTCGTCATCTTGTATCTCTTGTCGATCTCCAAGAGGAGCCTGCTCATGACGATCTTCGAGAAAGCGGTCGCCGCGGCATGCTCCATCCCTATTTCTCAATTGATCGATCACCGGCTTCAGATAGATCCTCTGGATTTTTGGTAGATGGAAAACACTCGATCAATCAGCATGACAACATATATACACAAGGCCGGCGGGAAAGCAAGAGAACTAGAGAAGGCTGCACTAACAATATCTATGCAAGAGATCTAGCTAGACAAGGGATCTGCACTGCAGCGAACATGCAAGTCAAAACGGTTTAGGTCTGTTCGGGACGGTTGCAGTTTTTATGAAAAACAGTTTCTGATTAGGCTAAAGAACTTAACGGTTGAGCTAAAAAAGGTTTGGTATTTGGTTGTTTGGCTTTTAGGTAGGCTAATTAGAGCATTTAGTTGGAAAATATCTAAATACCCCTAGACAAATGATGACTTATTTGATACCGTTTAACGACAATGGATGACAATTGACGACACTTTACAACTACCACAATTAACACAACTGACGACAATTAATGCAATGGACGATAACTACCGTAATTAACGACAGCTACCGCAACTAACAACAACTACCGTAATTAATAACAATTAACGTAATTAACCATAATTAACTATAATTAGCGCAATTAACGATAATTAACACAACTAACCGTAATTAACAACAATTAACTCAAGGTACTACGAAATTGTGGTCATTTGCCGGAATATACTATATGGTAAGAGTGTAAAAAGTAGCTTTTGCGCTTGAAACTACACTGAGCACACATGTCAATGGCCTCACACGTGCCACACAAACACAGAGACAGGTGGGCTCATTTTAGTTTCAAGGGAAAAAGCGACTTCTCTCCCCACTCTCTTATAAAATTCGAAACAGTATTATTTAATGTATACGGTGTGTTTTGATAAATAGCAACAATTTTGTAGTGTCTTCCAACCAAATTATGATTTTACGGTGTGTTTTAGCAAATGCCATCTAAATATAGTGTCTAGGAGTCAATTTTGCTATTTTTTCAATTTAGATATTTTAACTCCCTCTAGCCCAAAATTATTACAAGTCCTTTTTTACTATATCTGTTTTTTGTTCTGAACTATATTACTAAAATATTACAAAAATGCACCATTATGAAAGTATTTAGAGGCCCCACGGTATTTTGATCTAAAATAAAAAATGATTTTAGTGATGTATAGAGATAAAGACCGTTGTTTGTTAGGAGTTTTATCGCGAAAAATAAATTTTTAGAATATGGGAAATGATGTTACTTTAGAAAGTTGAGGAACAATTTTGCACTTTTAGGTGTATGTGAATTACATAAATGTGTAGTAGTAGTATGTAAAACGCGCCAGTCTGTCATTATACAATTTTGCAAGAATGTAGGGCTTAGTATGTAATTGTTCATCAAAGCGAATTGTAACGCATGGCCCGCTTAATAAAGGTGCGATGTTTCAGTTTACTCTTTATTACCTCAAATTTAGTGCTGGTCTTGTGGAATATATGAGCCTAGCATCCCTGCACAAGTCCCGTGTTAAGATTTGGAGAGAGAACCCCCTCATCGGTTTTTCCTTGTTTGATTTCTTCTTCCTGCAGGGTATTTCTTCTTCTTGGGCTGTAATAATAGCATTTGAAGGAACTAATTAGTCTGTATTTTATGGTTTTGTTGGCTTCAGGTTCAGGGACGAGGAGATGGAGGTTCCAATTACAGTTAGTGCTTCGGAGGGCACCCTGCGCTCCCTCCCTGGGAAGCTCGACTCGTTGCTGTCGGAGCCTCAAACGCGAGCTGAATACGAGCTGCAGCAGGCAGAGAAGGATGAGATCGGCCACCTCAAACGCGATCTCGAAGAATTACTAAGCAAATATCTTATTGAGCCATCAGAGGTGGAGGCCCCTGCCTTGACGGCCGAGCGCTGGGTGAAGGAGGTGCGCGAACTGTCATACGACGTCGACGACTTCGTCGACGAGCTCATCTACGACGGTGCCAACGCCAGGATCAGTTTCGCGCGGAAAACTTCCCGTGTTAAGATCGCTCGGCTTCGGAAGAAGCTGAATCCACGCGGATGGATCACCGCCGAGATCTCAGGGTTCAGGACTCGTGTGGAGGAGATGATTCAACGACACAGAAGCTATCATCTTGATAAATGCACCATGAGGAAAAAGTGGGGCGATCCCCATGAAGGTCAGCTTCCACTGCTGCATGGGGTGGAGGCTGCACACCAGCTTGTTGATATCGACGACTCGATGAAAAAACTTGAGAGCATGTTGCTGACTGACGATGGCAAGCTTAAGGTGGTATCCATTACTGGATTTGGCGGGGTTGGCAAGACCACGCTTGCCAAACAACTATATTCTCATCTCAGAGGGCGATTCGAATGCCGGGCTTTTGTGCGTTCATCCCGAAAGCCTGACATGAGGAGGCTTCTCACGAATATGCTCTCACAACTTCGACGGAATCAGCCCGTGGACGCATGGGGGTGCCTGATCTCATCAACAATATTAGGACGCATCTACAAGATAAGAAGTATGCTTTTCCCTTTCACATAGTACAACTTCCTTTTGTTTGTTTGCACTCAACTTCGTTTTTGCTGTACCTTCAAATCTAAATCTGCATCGTTATAATCATGTCCTACCAAATAAAACAGTGTAGATACTACTTCTCCTTTTCTCTTCATTCATGTCCTTTAATCTCACCCATTTTTTGTATTTATATAGATGTGATTTTTATTTGATATCTTAAAACTAGCAGAGTGTCCCGCGCATTTGCGTGACTAGATTTGTTTTAAAGTTTTTAATGTCAAATGATATAATTTAGATGCTTGAGAATATATTTACGTATCTCGTAGCTATTTAGATTTTTAAGATATCGTAAACATTAGAAATAGCAATAGAAACTTGAAGAAAAACACAACTTGAGGAACGCAACTAATGTATGAGTTTTGATGAAAGAAAATCTCTAGCATAATAAATTAACCACTCTCCATCATGTATGCATCATGTAGCTGCATGCTCTTTTTTTTTTTCCACCGGTTACTCTTTTCCAAAATATTTGCATGCACATGTACCTCTGTTAATATCAAGCAATACGTTGATTTTATATACAACAAATTATCTTATTAGTTTATATGGTATTAGAGTACATTGCCCACGTATACACCAATGCACTATGGATGACCTATCTTGAATTTATCTTCCCTCACGTCAGTTGCCCTACCGAACCGTGTGTCTTCTATCTCTTCTCCTCGCCACAGTTTTTCTGCTTCAATCTCCAACAGCAAACCCAATTCTTGATCGATATCTCTCAGCTGCTACCCCTTCCGATGCAATACTCTACCACACAGTTATGTTCTACTTCTCTCCAATTATTGTTTAATACTAACCGTTGTGGCATCAACATACACCGGGGACACCCTTCGCACTCTCTAGTGGCTCCGAGCTTATTCCTTACTATTGCTCCATCTCTACTCTGAGTTTTTTGTTCATTTGTTTATGTACACTCATGTTTATATTCGTATGGATTCATGTATGTATATACACATGATGATATTATACTTGCTCGATGTCTTCTTCTACCATGTTGGTCACTCCTCTTCGACGTTGTCCAACTCAACGATGTGGCTTCCTTACTAAGCGCTATGACCTCCCATCTTCACCGATGCGGTATATGCGCTTTGAGTCATTTGTCTAACGATATCAAGAATCTTTTCGCCATCGCTGGCGACGTCGTGTCACCAATGATGGCAGCTCCTAGCTACGCGATAAACCCATATCGTCGATAGCTTGTCTTCAATGCAAAACTTCATCTCCTCTTTGCTAGGGCTTTCCCATCATCAAGCTTCTTTGACCATTGACTTTTTCAACAACGCTGATGCTCACCACTTATCGTCACAACACTTGGATCCTTCGACTCCGACCTTTCTCTTCGGTAGCTCCAGCGAGTAGCACGACATTGTCCTCGTGGAACGGCTAAGGTGAGTAGCATGAAATTGTTCTTATCTTCGTCGTCACTGCCGTGGCTCTTCGTTCCTTGTGGATTAATGTCTTTTTGTAGAACAGATCGACATCATTGCACTCTTTTGTGGTCTCATCCGACACCAATCGTGGTATTCTCATTATAACTTATATTTTATTTATTCAAAATTTTAGTTATTCGGGGATTTCACTTTGGAATTCGTATGGAAATAGAATTTCAAAATTTCTTTTATTTTTTGTCCCTGATTTAAGTTATTTATTATTGGAATTCATATACTAATCCAACTGTTAATTTTTATTTAATTTTTATGCTGAATTAAATTTATTTATGGATTTTAATTTCGAATTCGCATCAAAATCGAATTGCCAATTTTAAATTATTTTTATTCCAAATAGTAGTTATTTTTTGTTGAAATTCGTACAACAATCCAATTGCAATTTTTGTTTAATTTTTATTCTTGGTTATATTTATTTAGGATTTTACTTAGGAATTTGTATGTAAATCAAATTGATAATGTTATTTTTTTTGTTCCGAATTTTAGTTATTTAAATATTTTACTTTGGAATTCATATGGAAATCATATTGCAATTTTTATTTTTATTTTTATCCCAATTTCAATTGTTTTTGGAATTCGTATTGAAATCAAATTTCTTATTTTATTTTTAATTCCGAAATCTAGGTATTTTTGTTGTAATTCGTATACTAATCAAAAAGTTATTTTGAATTATATATATTTTAGGAATTTTACTTAGGAATTCGTATCAAAATCAATTTGCTATTTTTATTTTGTTTTTTATTCTGAATTTAAGTTATTTTTTGTTGGAATTTGTGTACTAATCCAATTACTATTTTTTAAAAATTTTATTCCGAATTATGTTTATCTAGTTATTTTACTTAGGAATTCATATCAAAATCAAGTTGCTAATTTTATTTTATTTTTATTCCAATAGTAGTTATTTTTTTGTTGAAATTCGTACAACAATCCAATTACAGTTTTTGTTTAATTTTTATTCTTGGTTATATTTATTTAGGATTTTACTTAGGAATTCGTATGTAAATCAAATTGTTAATGTTATTTTATTTTTTTGTTCCAGATTTTAGTTATTTCAATATTTTACTTTGGAATTCATATGGAAATCAAATTGCAAATTTTATTTTTAATTTTATCCCAATTTCAATTATTTTTGGAATTCGTATTGAAATCATATTTCTTATTTTATTTTTAATTCTGAAATAATTTTTGTTGGAATTCGTATACTAATCAAAAAATAATATTTTGAATTATATATATTTTTAGGAATTTTACTTAGGAATTCATATCAAAATCAATTTGCTTTTTTATTTTGTTTTGTATTCAGAATTCCAGTTATTTTTTTGTTGGAATTTGTGTACTAATCCAATTACTATTTTTTTAATTTTTATTCCGAATATGTTTATCTAGTGATTTTACTTAGGAATTTGTATCAAAATTAAGTTGCTAATTTTATTTTATTTATTTGGCCGTATCGATCTGTCAAAAATATATTCCTATCAAATTCGATATATAATCATCGCTTGTGTGATTTCTTTGACCAATAATGAAAGAAAAAAAGACATTAATTATCTCGTATGCATGCTAGACGTAACATCACATTCAATAAAGTTAGTCGAAGAAGAGTGTTCATCACATGTTATTCGTTTCAACTCTTGAAAATACTATAATATTAAATTTCAAAACATCTCTGTAGTTGTTACTTTCTGAAATTTTGTCCCAAGACTTGATCAATACTGATACGTAGCTGCCGTCCCACAATTGTAATCCCCCAAGTGTGCACGCGCATATAAGATCCAATCCGTCCATCAGATCAGATAATTGGTTTGGCTAATTGCCCTCATATTTCGTGCAACCTCAGGAGAAATTCGACTTTAGTTACATATCTAGATTACGTGCAATAACAGTTTAGTAAGACTTGTATCATGGCCTTTAGATGTACTTGAGATGGACTCTTATTTCTATATTGTACCTGATATAGACTCTTTCCTTTAATCTAAATCCACTATAATCAACGGTGTGGATGTTTTTCTTTTTTTACCGATTAACGTGAGAATTTTTAGCTCTTGAGAGCGAACGTGGTGGCTTCTTTTTCTATCGCTTTAATAATATAATAGATAGATAGATAGATTAGCTTGACATAATACAGTTATTATGTTAAACTCCTTGGCAGGTACTTCATTATAATTGATGATTTGTGGACTCTTTCAGCGTGGGATATTGTTAGTTATGCTTTAACGGAAAGTAATCGCTGCAGCAGAGTACTAATAACGACAGAAGTTGACATTTTAGCTCAGGCATGTTGTGGTCATAACTCCAACAATATAGTTACCATGAAACCACTCAGTGACATTGGGTCAGCAGAGTTATTCTTAAGTAGAGTTTTTGGCCATGAACATGAATGCTCTGAACAACTTAATGAAGTTTCATGTGAAATTATAAGAAAATGTGGCGGCTTCCCGCTAGCAATTATCGCCGCAGCCAGTCTTTTGGCAAACCAGCCAGTCATAATAGACAAATGGAGCTATGTGCAGAATTCATTCAGTTCCAATTTAAGGACGAATCCTACTCCGGAAGGGATGAAGCAAGTACTCAACCTTAGCTACAACAATCTTCCTCAACAATTGAAGGCATGCATGTTATATCTCAGCATATATCAAGAGGACTACATAATCTGGAAGGATGATTTGGTGAAGCAATGGAATGCTGAAGGTTTTATCAGTGAAGTAGAAGGCAAAGACATAGAGGAGGTTGCAGGGAGCTATTTCAATAAGCTTATCAATAAGGGAATGATCCAGCCTGTAGATATCAACTACAATGGAGAGGTGTTGTCATGTACTGTGCACTACATGGTGCTTAATCTTATTAGGTACAAGTCCATAGAAGAGAACTTCGTCACTGCAATAGATTACTCTCAGACCGCTATAAGACTTGCTGACAAGGTTCGTCGTCTGTCTCTCCACTTTGGCAATGAAGAAGATGCAACACCGCCAACAAATATGAGACTATCGCAAGTTCGATCGCTTGCCTTTTCTGGATTGTTCAAGTGCATGCCTTCCATCAATGAGTTTAAGCTTCTTCGAGTTCTAATCCTTAAATTGTGGGTTGATTCTGATGACACGAGTTACAATCTCAAGGAAATTTCGAAACTGTTTCGACTTAGATATTTGTATATTGATGCATGTCATTTAAGCTTGGAACTACCAGCGGAGATGCAACAGTTAAAAGATTTGGTGACACTGGAAATTGATGCAAAAGTAAGTGAAGTTCCATCGGACATCGTTCATTTGCATGGCTTGTCTCATCTCCGTCTTCCTGGCGAGACAAATTTGCCTTGCAGGATTGGCTATATGACCTCTCTTCGAACACTAGGATATTATAATCTCAGTAGCAACTCAAAAGACAATGTGCTGAACTTAGGCGAGCTGGCCAACTTGTGGGATCTTCGTCTCACCTGTTCTGTAGTACTGCCTGATAATCTGGAGAGCAACATGCAACATCTCGGCTCAATTCTTGGGAAACTCCGCAACCTCAAGTCTCTAACTCTAAATACCCTGGATCATGCTGGTGCTACAAGCATGAGCATTTCCTGTGATGTCTTGAGCAGCATGTCCGTTCCTCCGGCCCTTCTAGAAAGACTTGAGTTCTCCCGGCGCATTTGCACCTTTTCCAGTCTACCCAGGTGGATCGGAAAACTCAACAAGCTCTGCATTCTAAAGATTGCAGTTAGGGAGCTATGGTGGAATGATATTGATATTCTCAAACAATTGCCTGCCCTTACTGCTCTCTTGTTGTATGTCCGGATCGCCCCTTCAAGAAGGGTCTTCTTTGACGGGGCAGGATTCCAACTTCTCAAGTATTTCAAGTTCGTGTGTACTGCACCATGCCTTGCCTTCATGAAAGGAGCGATGCCAAATGTCAGAAGGCTCAAGCTAGGTTTCAATGCTAACTGTATGGAGCAATACAACCCTAAACGGGCTGGCTTCGAGCATTTGACAGGCCTTAAAGAGATCTCAGTAAAAATTGGGGGTGCAAGTGCTGATGCAGAGTCTGTCTTGATGACTGCCGTTAGCAAACATGCAAGCAATCCTAGAATCAACGTACACTTGGTGGATTGGAATTTTTATGGTGACGAATATAGAACTCCAGAAGAACCAGATGAGAGCAAACCGTCAATAGTGGAGGATGGTACGGTGAGCGCTTCCACGGGGACAATAAACTCCCTTGTAACGAAGCTCTCTACTCTGACGAAGCTCATAGGCACGCGGCGTAAAGAGGTCAGGATCCTCAAAGATGAGGTTGGCGCCATGAATGCTCTTCTTGAGAAACTGGCAGACATGGCTGAGCTGAACATGCAGATGAAGGACTGGAGGAATCAACTGAGGGAGATTACATACGACATTGAGGACTGTATTGATGATCTCATGCTCCACTTCGACAAAGATAATGCTGAGAAATGGGTTATGCTACAGAAGTTCATTCTCCAAATTCAAAGCCTCATGGGGAAGGGAGACCTAGGAAGCATGGTGCATAAGACTGAAGTGCAGATCTTGGGATCAAGCTATATGGCAACGGAGTCACGGCTGCCCGCAGTCTATGATAAAGCTGTTGGCCTCGTGGGAATGGATGGCCCGCGAGACGAACTTGTTAGGTGGCTGATGGACTATAAGCAACAACACAAGGTGGTTTGCATATTGGGACCTGGAGGACTAGGCAAGACCACACTTGCCAAGGAGGTGTATAATAAGATCAAAGGGCGATTTGGTCGCCGAGTATTTGTACCGGTGGCCCAGAAGATCGACATCACAAGGCTTCTCGGAAACATAAGACATTTACAAGATAACAGGTACTTATTGTTGTTGCTTATTGTAGAGAAGACAATGTCATGTGTGAATATGTGATCCGTTCATTTCTAACCTGTGAGTATTCCAAAATGGGCAATAACATTGTTAAAAGAAACCAAGCTCCGAAACCCCATGCAATTTCATGGTCCAATCTTGGATTTCCTGTGAGTACTATTTTAATAAGTCTAGTGTGTTCTAGCAAATTACCACAATTTTGTAGTGTCCATCGGCGAAATAATGATTTTTTATGTTCTTAAGCAAATGACATACTTTTGCAATGTCCTAGAGCCAATTTTGCCTAAAATTTACTCAAAAGAGCCACTTTTTAACAATAAGACACTTGATGAATAAACACATTTTTTTTCTATCACCTATGGAAGAAATATGTGAGAATGTCTTACAAAAAAAATGTGCCTCAACAAATCTTCGCTACAGGATACCACCATTCTTTTACTAAATTTTACAGGACCCTATATACTTTTACATATGTAACACATGTAATGTAGTAGGAACACTTTTGATCTCTCCATCACAAAAAATACTTTGTTAATCAGATTTGTCCCTTTTTTTTTTCTTGTAGAAGCTCCATATATAGGTAGTTGAAGAGACCACCAAGACAAAAAAAAAATTAAGAGGGACGTTGTTAGTTGTACATAATGGTATTTTTCTATGGCAGTTCGTCCAACCTTTCATATGGACATATTGTGTATGAGTATTAATATTTTGTGGTGAAAAAAAGGGTAAGATAGTTAAAACGGATAGCGTGGGTTGACAACTGGCACGTGGTCTAGCGTGTGTATAAGTACTAATATTTTATAATGTTGACTCGTTGATCACTTATTGCTATACGTCTTAGAACATCACTTACTGCCTTCACAATTTACATGTCAGGTATCTCATCGTATTGGATGGTGTATGGTCTGTTGAGACATGGAAATACATCCAACGTGCTTTGCCCGAGAATAATCGTGCAAGTAGGATAATCATCACGACCACCATCAGGGATGTAGCCGAATCATGTGTCAGGCATTCCTCTGATTTTATCTATTACATGAGGCCTCTTCATCCTGATGACTCATACAAGTTATTTCGAAGCATAATATTTGGCTCTGAAAGAAGTTGCCCAGGTGCATTGGGAAACGTTGGTGATAAAATACTGGAAGCATGTGGTGGCATACCGTTGGCGATAATTATAATAGCTAGCTTCTTAGCCAATAAACCTACAGAAGTGGAACAGTGGGAAATGGTGGAGAAACGCATGGACCCAGCAGAGAAGTGTGATCTCACAACAGAAGGGATGAAGAAAATATTTCACATCAGTTACTCTGATCTTCCTCGACATATTAAGTCTTGCCTTTTGTATTTGAGTGTTTTCCCTGGGAACCATGTGATCAGGAAGGATCGTGTTATATGGAGATGGATTGCCGAAGGATTCATCCCTAGAAGAGGCGAGGAAAGTTTATGGGAGACAGGGGAGAGCTACTTTCAGGAGCTTATCTGCAGGAAACTGATTGAACCAGCTTATGGTGATGAGGAAGATGATGATGTCCCAACGAGTTGTAAAGTCCATGGTGTGATTCTTGAGTTCATTACGTCGTTGTCCAATGAAGAGAACTTCGTGACAACGGATGCAAAAATAACTTATATGCGACATGGTGTCATTCGACGCCTCACTGTCAGCTACAACAACAAAGAAAAAGATGACGCCTCTTGGCCAATCACCGAGGGCCTTTCGAAAGTCCGATCACTTACTATTTCGGGGGTTGTTCAACGGGATTTTCCTTCTACTTTAATAAGAATGCGTTTTCTGCGAGTGCTGGATCTCGAAGATACTGAGAATTTTGGGAACCACCACCTTAAAGGCATTGGGCAATTGGTTCTACTGAGATACTTGGGACTCGGAGGGATTGGTATGTATGAGCTACCAGAGGAAATCGGAGAGCTACAGCACTTGGAGACCCTATATTTGAGGCAGACCACCCGGCTGAGGACTTTGCCTGCATCTATAGTTGGATTGCGAAAGTTGGTGCGTCTACTACTTGACAGACTTGTCGAACTGCCGGGAGAAATCTGGAAAGTAGAGAAATTAGAAGAACTATCAACCATTGATATCGGAAGTAGCAGCTCACTCGATTCTGTGGCAGAGCTGCTGATTAAGTCGAAGCGGCTGAGGATGCTAGGCATGCGCTGGGGCTGGGGTGTGTATGCACGTGACCGTAAGACGATCGAAACCAACTTGAGGTCTTTCCTCAAGGAGGCTGGAAAATCGAACCTTCAGTCCCTATTTCTTGAGGTTTGCCGTGAAGGTGGTTTGCTTGACATACTGCTGGATTCGTGGGTCCCTCCGCATCACCTCCGAAGATTCGAGCTGACAATCTCTGGCCCCTTAAGAGGAGGAGTTCCACCTAAGATGGCCTCACTCGCAAACCTCACCCACCTGCGCATTAGCATCAATCATGTAGAAGCGGAAGATCTCCGTGTCCTCGGGGACTTGCCTAATCTGATACTTCTCAAATTAGAGTCAAAGTCTAGTGGATTTCATGACGAAAGAAGGCTCATCACTAGCAGGCATGGATTTCGGTGTCTCGTGGTATTTTCCTACACATGTTGGTTTGCTGGGATGGGGCTGCAGTTCACACCAGGGGCCATGCCGCAGCTCCGAAGGCTACGGATTGAATTCAGCGCCAGGGAAACAGAGCATCTGCATGGAGATTTTGATTTTGGCATCCAGCACCTCTCTTGCCTCACGCGAGTCCATGTCGCCATCCATTGTCATGATGCTACAGAAGATTGGGCGCTGGAGGCGGTGGAGGCTGCCATCACAGAACAAGTATCTAACAACCCCAACAGTCCAGTATTGGAATTGAGCAGAGAAAGTCTTGCTCACAAGTTATTTGAACATGCACCCTCCGGTGTCTTCTAGTCAACTCAAACTGTGCAAGTCTCTGATGCAGATAGAACCGGCCGCACAAGTTATTGTTATATGGCCGTCCATTTCTCAATCGAGCTCGTGTTCATATCTTTCATATTGAGAGTTCCTTTTACGCCTTGCAAGTTTACTACAGGTGGGAGTCGGGCCGTGCCGTGCCGGCACGGCACGGGCACGACGGGCCACGGGCCACGGCGGGCCATGGAGGCCGGCACGGCGAACTCCCCGGGCCGTGCCGTGCCGGCACGGGCACGGCACATGGCCGCTGTAGCTCGGGCGCGAAGGAGACGACGCGACATGGAGGAGGCCCCGGAGCCGCGGGTGATGGCGAAGGCGAAGACGAGGAGCACGATGAGCGCCGCCATGGAGAAGAGGTAGAAGGTGAGGAGGCGGCGGCGGTTCCAGTACGCGCCGACGAA
This sequence comes from Ampelocalamus luodianensis, assembly GCA_036346255.1. Lineage (NCBI taxonomy): Eukaryota > Viridiplantae > Streptophyta > Magnoliopsida > Poales > Poaceae > Ampelocalamus > Ampelocalamus luodianensis. The sequence goes on from CM070638.1 coordinate 2,300,770, forward strand.
GCCGGCGAGGGCGGCCGGGAGGAGGAGCCCGCGCGGAGGCGAACCAGAAGCCCGAAGCGATGACACGGACCGCGCGGATGAGCGCCATGAGCGTCACGCTCACGCGCGCCGTGCCCGTGATGTTGCTCACCGGCACCGCCATGGCTCAAGCTTCGCATAGGGGGGTGTGCGTGCGCGTGCGCGTGCGCGTGATGTGCGGCCTTGCCGGCCTGTGCTGCTGCTCTATCTTTGTGGATGAGTGGCTGACTCCAATTCCAATAATCTAATGTATGGCGGTATGGGTTAATGGGTACTAGTGTGTTGTCTTGTTGATTGCGATTGATGGGAAGTGGAGCTGTAGAGGGAGGCCTCTTTGGACTGAAGGGTGGTCGGACCCGGATTCAGTAACTTTGCATAGTAAAGTTACGGTGTGACTTTGCAGATCTGGACCCTCCAGATGACATCTGACGGCTGGATCAAGTGATTTTGCTCTGTAAAATCACTGAATCCGAATCCAGGGTGGCTTGACTTTTGCGAGGAAAGATATCATCACAAAGAGAGAATGAAGTCTTGTATTATTGCAATAAAGGCAATTTGTTATGGAGAAATCAGAGGCGATTTAGTACGTGTATGCAAGAATTGTCTATTTGTGTTAGTTAGTATGGTAGGAAGGATCTCGGTTTCCCGTGGTATGATTAATTATTTTGTTATATGAATATCCGGCTGCCTCCAACAAGTTCCAAAGGAGATGGCCTCTCTGATAGCCCTCACGCACCTGCATATCAATGTTGAAGTAGTACGAGCACAATGTGTCCGTGCCCTCGGGAACTTGCCTAACTTGGTCCTCCTAAACCTGTGTTCAGATACTGGAGTGCCAAGGTTGGCCGTGAGCAGCAAGGATGGCTTTCAGTGCCTCAAGGTGTTCTGTTACTGGAGTGGTGGGATGGGGCTGCAGTTTGAAGCAGGAGCCATGCCGCAGCTCCGAAGGCTTGTGCTAGATTTCAATGTCCGGGAAACAATATCCAAACATGGCGACTTCGATTTTGGTGTCCAGCACCTCTCTTACCTCGTACAGGTCCGTGCCACCATGAGGACTGTCGGTCTGCTACAGCTTCGGAGGTGGAGGCCGCGGAGGCCAAGATGAGGGACCAAGTATCTCAGAACCCCAACCATCCCGTATTGGAATGGAAAACAAGGCAGTGCTCTACAGCGGCAGCGGAGGGGTCGGTGATTGCGATCCACCGCCAGGACGAGTGGACCAAGCAGATCGAGGAGGCCAATGTCACCAACAAGCTGGTGGTGATTTTCTTCACCGCCTCATGGTGCCGACCATCCGTCAAGATGGCTCCAGTTTTTGCTTATCTCGCCAAGAAGTTCCCAAATGTCGTTTTCCTCAAGGTTGATCTCGATGTTGATGAAACGAGGGATATTGTTGCGCAGTTCCGTGTTGACGGCTCGCCAACCTTCCTGTTCATGAAGGGGGGCGACGTTAAGGACACGCTTCGTGGCGCACACAAGGAAGAGCTGGTGCGGAAGCTTGAGTTGCAGATGGCCCAGTAGATCAGTGATGTAATAGTGAAGTAGTATTCGCCTAAATAAGAAAGAGCCTTCAACTCCGAGAAACTAATGGCATAATGCCTTTGCTTGATCCAAAATAAAAGGGTGAAGGGTAGGACACTAAAAAGTGACGATCGAGTCGATCGTCGTGTGATCTTCACCTCCGGCCGGTGTCTTTCATCTCTGTTGCATTGTATCGACTGTTTGTTTCCACATGCGTCCTTGCTTCGACTCTTTTTATTGATTTGTGTCAGACTGCAGTAATAATAGTCCTAATACTAGTGTAAGCTGTGAACTGATTTATGTGTGTGGATATCAAGGCCTCATGCATGGCTATGTAAAGCACCGTGCATATGATGTATTGCTCCATGACTTGTTATTTTTCCAAGGAAACAGGTGCATCTGAATCTGTGGACTGCATCGCTCAGATACATCTGTCGTGTAGGCGTAGCTAGCTTTCCCCATAGATTTTATACCGGTGTATCTGCTACCTACCTTGTTCATATATATTTTTCTTGTTGTAAAACTGCAGCATGCTAGTGCTACTGTGTTACCCAGAATTGTGCAACTAGTTGAACTCTATTTTCACAATGGCAAATCCAGGACTGTAACATGAATGGAGGCTCTGTACGATCTGAGGAACTTGCAGCTCCTACCGTCTGGATGTGGATGTTGATTTGAACACGCCTGCGCTGCCATAGTGCCATGCCAAGTGTAAGCGCCTTATCTGGGCTTCGGTGGGCCGTATGGCTTTGCGGATGTTGAGCTTCAGCTGTAGTCGTCCTGCCTCTAAATGATGGTCTGTCGCGTCTGACTGGGATGGGAGGAACCCAGACTTCACGGCCTACTAGGCCCAAATAGCCATTTCTTTCTGACCTTTTACCCTTTTTGAGTTTTCCTCCTTTTCTATTCCTTATTATTTATTACCAGTTATTTTAATTTCTATTCTTGGCCTTCATGTTTACTTAGCAATTTTAAAACAGTTGATGCAACGATTTGCCAAATCTGATTCAATGACCAGTAATACCGTACTCATCCTTTTTTAACCAATGCGACATTTTCAAAAGACTTGGCCCAACATCGTCTAGAAGATGCTTGTACGAGAATCTAGCTGGCTGGTTTGAGAAGCTGATTCTACAAAAGCTGATTGTGGATTTTGCTTTTGATATAAATGAAGTGTGTAATATATGTAATACCCCTATTGACAGTCTCAGAACATCATCCATGAGAATCCACAAAAGCAGCTCCAGACCACCTAGTAAGACAGTTTTTTATTCTGAGAATCAAAAGCTCCCAAAAGCTTCCCCAAACAGCGCCTTAGTCCACTGCGTACCGACTTCATACATACTCACACGTATCTTTTCAAATCAGCTTTTAAAAGCAGCTTTTGGAAAAGCCTCAGCCCAAATAAATAGGCCCTAAGATTGTTTAGAAGCTGCTTGTATGAGAATCTAGCTAGCTGGTTTGAGAAGCTGATTCTACAAAAGCTAATTGTGGATTTGGCTTTTGATATGAATGAAGTGTGTAATATATGTAATACCCCTATTGATAGCCTCAGAACATCATCCCTCAGAATCAACAAAAGCAGCTCCAGACCAGCTTTCGGATTCTAGTAGTAAGACAGCTTTTGATTCTGAGAATCGACTTGCAGAATCATAGCTGTTTGGGGGGAGCTTTTGTAGAATCCAGAATCAAAAGCTCCCAGAAGCTCCCCAAACAGGGCCTTAGTCAACTAGGTATCGACTTTCGGCTTTATACATGCTCACATGTATGTTAGCTAAAGAGTAAGAAGTGTTTGATATCAGGGGACTAAGATCTTGCAAATCTCTCGGCCATTTAAACTTGAAGTAAATTATTTCACAAGAATTAGAGGTTAGGGATGGAGAATTTAGGGCTTAGGCTTAGGGATTTACTTGTGCCCGGTGGTGTTAGAGGGATCGCTGGGGAGGTCCGTCTGCCTAGCTGAGGTGGCGGGGGGCGAACGGGACGGTGTCGCCCGCTGTGGTTGGTGGAGGACTGCCAATGGGCGGTGCGGTCGATGGGGGTGCCGTGTGCTGAAGTGGTTAGCGAGGCGACGGTTAATATCGATAGATCTGGTGATGGGATGTAACAGCCCTGATTCTTGAGACTGTTAAACCTTTCGCAAACGTCCAGGATGTACAGTTGCGAAGCAAATAGTATCTCAAGCAAGCTTTCGATTGCAATAAAAATCAGATTTTTATTATACAAAGCTAAGGTTTAACAACCTGTTTTGACCTGACACGGGCATCCAAGCCCAAAGTTAAATATAGTACAAAACAAAAGAACTTCAAACCACAGGTACGCTTGAGCGCAGTTGAGACCTAATAGTAGTAGTCGTTGCCTTCTGGGGGTCCACCGAAATCTTGCTCACAAGGGTCCTCTGCACTTTCCCAAGTTTCTTCTGTAGATGTTTTGCAAATAGCAATAATGAGTACTACCACTATACTCAACAAGCCGCATGAAAATGCTAAATAATTACATGCAAGGAGTTCAATGGATGGTTAGGGTTTACCATACCTAGCATATGTGGATGCACTTTGCATTTAAAACAATCACTACTACAAAACAGGCCATACCAGACACCTCATTACAGACGGTTCCAAAGGAGCAAAGGAGCCGTCTGTGTTGAACTTATACAGACGGTTCCATTTGGAATCGTCTGTGATACGCGCCTCATCACAGACGGTTCTTAATACCAACCGTTTGTGATACTTTACAGACGGTTGGTAATAAGAACCGTCTGTGATAGTTCCTCATCACGCAGGCGGTTGATATTATGAACCGTCGTGATACTCATAGACGGTTCATAATATCAACCGTCTGTGATGAGTATGGTTTATCACAGACGGTTTGGAAATAAAACCATCTGTGAAGTATCACAGACGGTTCAATTTTAGAACCGTCGGTAATATTCTAGTATCACAGACGGCTATATTAAATAACCGTATGTGATAGTATTATCACAGACGATTCCAAGATAGAACCGTCTGCAATATTTCTTTCGTACCTCTTCGTCTCCCGCGCGATGTGTCTCTTCATCTCACCAACGCAGAACCGTCTCTTTGTCTCGCACGCCAACTACATGCGTCTCTTCGTCTCGCACGCCAACTACATGCATCTCTTCATCTCACATGCCAGTTACTCCTAATTCTTTATAAGACAGAATAATTCACCGAAGATTAAACTCCTCCCATCACTCTTCGTCTCACGGTTTTGAGTACATACACGCAGCAATCGCCAAGGTGAGCATGCAGAGCAGTCAGGCCAGCACCAAGGCGAGGAGGTCGGTGATCGCCGCTCTTTCTCACGATGTCGTCGTCGACATCGTCGGCCGTGTGGCCGCGAGCTCTCCTCAGCCCATGGAGGACCTATGCAGCCTACGATTAACGTACGTACATATTTATATCTACAATATACGTACGTACGTACTACTATTTATTCTAACATCTTGAATTTTGTATGTACGTATATTGGAGTTGCAAGGCCTTGTACAAGGTGTCAAAGGCAGCGCCGTGGGAGGCACGTGGCGCTGGAGCGAGAGGAGGCGATGAAGTGGCGGACAACGAGCGCTACCTGCCGTCGTCAACCACCGGCGGCGCGGCAACCCGGCTTGTTTCATCGTCGGCCTCGGGCTTGTCTTCGCGCCCCAAGACATGCAGTGTGGCCTCATGTTCCTTGAACGGGCGGCCATGGCCGGCCACAAGGCTGTGGCCTACGTGCTCGATCTCCTCCTCTACACGGCCGGCGAGACCCGCGACATTGGGAAGCACTACATCAGCCGGTCGAGGACGAGCCGACCGGCGCGGTGCGAGCAGCCAAGACCAACCGGAGTGCAGGCGGTGCGAGGCTCGCCGCGACATGGTCGAGCGGCGTGGGGGAAGAAGGCCGCCACCGGGTCGGTGTGGGCGCTGTCGGAGGATGGCCACCGCACGAGCACCGGCCGCGGTGTGGAAGGGTGGGGCGACTACGTCGTCTTCGCGATGGCGATCGCGAGAATTAGGCATGAGTATGCCAGTTTCTTTGCAAATGTGTTGGACTATTTGCCATAAAATTTCAGTTTTTTAGGTTTCTAGAAAGGTGGTGCAGTTGGACTATTTTTCAAATTAAATGAATTTTCAAATATACGATCCACAAGGACAGGAGGGATTACAATTCCACGTTGACATCAAAATATACGTACGACATATTACAAGTCCATAACACATGATGTTATGGAATAAATTAATTACAATGGAGCAATTTCTTAATTAAAATATAACCCTTCATGATGATCGACGCGCATATAGCTAGCTTCCTCGCTGGGTTCTTCCTCGAGCCTGATGCCGTCTCCGAAAGGAGGCAACTCGTCAAATTGATTGTATTCTTCCTCGTCCACTATATTCTCAACTCCGACGATCCTTCTTTTTCCATGAAGAACTACGTGACGCTTCTTATTTGCTGGGTCAGTTACATAGAAGACTTGAACAACTTGGTTAGCCAGTACGAATGGTTCATCTTTGTATCCGACACGATCGAGGTCCACGGTAGTGACGCCGTACTTGTCGACCTTCACCTGTGGGAGATGGACCCAACGACACCGAAATAGGGGATCTTGAAAAGCACGTAGTCGAGCTCCCATATCTCCTCTATTTGCCCATAGTACGAGCTCCTCAGCCCATCGGTACTGAATGCATCTATGCGGACACCGCTGTTCTGGACTGTGCTCTTCCTATCCTGAGCTACCGTATAAAATGTGTACCCATTTATGTCGTATCCTTGCCATGTGACAATTGTAAATTGTGGCCCTTTTGCCAACCATAGCAGCGTATCATCACTTGATGACCTCCACCATGATTCGCACCTTTAACCATTCGTTGAACCGACGGTTGTGCTCTCGTGATCCAAACCTCAGACCGATCCGGATTCTGTTGGCGTACCATGTCTTTGTGCTCGTCGATGTACGGGATACTTGGGTCATGTGTTGCAAGACCGTGAAATGGGCTTGAGCGTGCGTATCGGTCGGGGTGATTGATTTCCTTCCGATGGTCCCGATACCATCGAGCCTTCTCTCATGAAGAGATAGAGGCACACCTATCGGTTCCACCTGCACTACTACAAAACAGGTCATACTGGACGCCTCATCAAAGACGGTTCCAAAGGAGCCGTCTGTGTTAAATTTATACAGACGGTTCCCTTTGGAACCGTGCGTGATAGCTACTCACCACGACGGTTCTTGGCCAACCGTCAGGAATATCCTGACGGTTCCTAATAAGAACCGCTGTGGTATCCTGAGCGGTTAATTCTACAAACCGTCGTAGTATCACGAATGGTTCCTAATAAAACCGTGCGTGATCGGCGCCTCATCACGCGATTCCAAAGGCCGTGCGTGTTGAACTTTCTGACGGTTACATTTGGAACCGTGCGTGATAGTGACTTATCACGGTGTAGGACCGGAAAGGCGACTAGAGGGGGGGGGGGTGAATAGGAGCACAAACTCTTTTTCTCCCAAATCAAATTCAATATGAATCTCACTCCAATAGCTATGAAAGCTATGAAGATCAATCAATCAAGCACAGCGGAGGACTTGTATTGAATCCAACCAAAACCCCAAAAGAAACGACCACAAACACAAGAAGACAGCCTGATGAACAGTACTCGTAGCTTGTACTCGAAAATGAACAGTGCTCGAAAGAATAGAACTCGAAGCTACAGTGATCGGTAAACAGTACTCGTAGCTTGAACTCGAAATGAATAGTACTCGATGCTACAGTACTCGTAGCAAGCAGTCGACATGACAAGAACTCGATGCTACAGTACTCGATACTCGATGCTACAGTACTCGTAGCAAGCAGTCGAAATAACAAGAACTCGATGCTACAACACTCGAAGTGAACAGTAAAAAACAGCACAGAAAACAGAATCTCAGCACGATTTCGAAATCGAAAATTGATCTAACTTTTGATCTACTCGGCCAAACTTGACCAAATTTGGAACACACCTTTCCAAGGATATTAGGAACCTATTCCAAGCAACGATTGAGTAGATCCATGTCAAAGTATAGACTTTTTCCATTTTACCGAAGGAGAGTTCAAAACCGGGTCAAAAATGAAATCTGATCTAGAGACTTGCTCGTGGGTGATTGATGATCAAGATGATCCTAGATGTGTTCCCACATGTCACAGCAAGCTAGATCAAGAGAGGAAATCAAGCAAAAACTCACGGATCAAAGAAACCTCCAAAATCTCAGAACTCAACAAAAAAAGGAGAACGAAGAACAGAGAGGACAGAGAGCATGAATAGAAGAAAACTTCAGGTTTCCACTCATTGAATCAGGAGTGAGATACAAAGAGATACGTCCCAATACGCAAGGACAATCGAACAAGAAAGATTACAAGCTCATCAAACCATCCTCTCCCTCTCCAACTCAAGAACACAACCCATACATGCTTGAGAGGGAATGATACACAGTCTTTCAAGAACCCAACGAAGGGGACACAGAGGGAACACAACTCTGCCTCCACCAACAACTCTCAACCGCTAAAGCCTAAAGCCAAAGCAGACTTTAAAGCCTTTTTTGACTAAAGGAAACCCTAAAATCCCTTGAAGTGTTCACCTGGGCTTGCAACCCCTCCAACCTATTTATAGCCTATGGCTAACGGGTCTCCACCCCGTTACGCCCGCTAAGTCCACCGGAGCCCGCTCCCGCTTGTGCAGCCTTGCAAAATTCCCGTTTCGCCCCTCCTGCACCTTCCGGGAAGCTTCCGCGTTCCTTGTCTTGCACTCCTCGCAACCACCTCGAGTCCATGTCGTCTTCGACACATCCCGACCGTTCTGACCTCAGCGTCACCTGCGCCTAGTCCAGTCCACCGTGTCTCGCCACGACTTCGCAACCACCTCGAGTCCACGTCGTCTTCGACACATCCCGACCGTTTTGACCTCAGCGCCACCTGCGCCTAGTCCGGTCCACCGTGTCTCGCCACGACTTCGCCGCGCTCCTTATCTCGCACGCCTCGCAACCACCTCAAGTCCGAACTACTCAAACCAAACTCGACTTACCTAAACCAATGTCAATTACTCATCACACACAAGGGATGACCTCCACATAGTCTCTCAATCTCCCCCTTGATGAGTATATTGACAAACCCAGAAAAAGATGAAGTTGAGTTTGATTTCCAAAGTCCAATATGGTCCAAAGAAAAGAATGAAAGTAATGACCATGTCGACAGAAGGAAAACTAGAGCAACAACTGAAAGAGCAATTTTTTTTTCAAAGCTCTAAAAAGATCTCAAACTAGCCTTTTCTTCTCTATTCTCCCCCCTTTTGGCAATGAACACATCAAGAAAGTAAAAGAGAGAATAGGATCACAAATATAGATGAAAATGCTGAAGATTGATTATTTCTAAGCATTTTGAGCCATGAGAATTATCCATAATGACCATAATGAACTACACCCAGCCATAACTCAATACAAGGCTATCTAGATCATGACAACATAAATATAAGCCAGCTAGAGCACATAGATGACAAACTGAAATGTAATGCATTTTATGAGTAAATCAAGTCATCAATGAGCAAAGTCTAGCTAGAGATATCCAAGGATGATGTAGGCCATGTCAATAAGCTAAGCAGAACAAGGAACTACTATTGAGACCAAATAGAGAGCTATGCTCAAGATTGAAACATTAGTTAAGTACTTGATTCTTTTTGTAGCTTTAAGCAAATTGAACACATAACACATATTTTCTTTTGAAATTCATGGTTGTTGCCAACCGGATTTTTGTTTTATCATGTGCTAGGTCTCAAGCCTTATGCGACTACTCCAAGCGAGAAGCTTAAGAAGATAGTCTAGGTCACCCAAAACTCCCCCTAAGTTCATGCCAAGTGCAATGGCAAGCCGTCTCATAGGAAAGAATTGGTGAGATCAGTTTTTTCGCACAAAAGAGATCTTTTTGCCTTTTAACAAGTTGTGCTAACTCATGCATCATCAAGAGACTAAAACAACTCAATCTAAGGCTCATTATAGATTCAACGCTCTACCCAGCCTATTTGACATGGCATGAATCATAAAAGGATAGCTCAAGAAAGACTAATCTCGAGTGCTAACATGACAAGTTTTAGTTTAAGTTGAACAATTTTAATTAACTTATCATGGCAGAAGCTGGTCCATACATATGAAGTCATGATAAATCTAGCAAACTAAGCACAATTCATGGCAAGGTGTAAAGCATTGAAGCATGTCATAACAGGATAACAATCAAGGCTCAATGCAAATATATTACAATGCTAGATGCTGAAAATGCAAGAAAGTCCAGCTCCCTCTCAACATTAGATGCAACTTTCAGTTCAAGTTGAGTTATGTCAAAATTAAGCTCCAGTAGCCCCCAAATGAACTCCCCCTGAACTAAAGCAATAAAAACAAGAAGCTGGCAAAGAAAACAGCAAAAAGGTAGTCCTTAAAGCATAGATAAGATATAGAGAAAACTATCGCTCAAACTAACTCTCATCTACCCCATATGACTCTAGGACTATCAACTGCCCACCTAACACACCTAGGAGCAAACACGTACCCTGTCTACCCGAGGGTGGCCCGACCCTCGCTAGAACCTAAAAGTAGTGAGTGAGCTCAACCTAGTGAGAAGAGAGACAGCTAATAAGCAGCATCCTAGAACCACAAGATAAGAGTAGGAAGACTAAGCAACTCGACTAGAGAAACACTCTAATCTATGCTAGGAGGACTACTCCCAAATGCACCCAAAATGCAATGCAACAACAAGGAGTAAGAGCATAATTAGTATAGTAAAGCAGTAAAGAATAGAAACTCCCCCTCACTTTAGTCCATAAGGACAGACCACCCTAAGCTCTCCCCGTAGAGTTGAAAACCTCGAACTATCCAATGGCTTGGTGAAGATGTCAGCCAACTGGTGGTCACTCTCCACAAACTGAAGCACTATATCGCCCTTCTCTACATGGTCTCTAAGGAAGTGATAACGGATATCAATGTGCTTGGTCCGGGAGTGTTGCATTGGGTTCTTGGCAATGTTAATCGCAGAAGTATTATCACAAAAGAGTGGAACACTGTCGATAACTAACCCAAAGTCCCGCAGGGTCGAAGCCATCCAGAGCACTTGGCTACAGCAACTGGCTGCAGCAACGTACTCGGCCTCTGCGGTGGACTGTGCAACACCGGACTGCTTCCTTGAAGACCAGGAAACAAGAGAAGTACCAATAAATTGGCAGGTGCCAGAAGTGCTCTTCCTATCTATCCTACAGCTGGCAAAGTCTGCATCCGAGAAGGCTCTCAAGGAAAGACAGGATGAGGAAGAGTACCAGATACCATAGTCAATGGTAGCTCGAAGGTACCGAAAGATGCGTTTCATCGCCTGACGGTGAGAGACGCGAGGAGAAGCCTGAAACCGAGCACACAGACACACGGAGAAGTGTATGTCCGGTCTCGAGGCAGTGAGGAGAAGAAGTGGCCTCTACCTCGTGTGCAGACGAGGCAGGGACAGAGCCACTAGCTCCGGAGGAAGCAGTAGGTAAGGACTGATCGCTTTGAGGTGTTGTGGAAGAAGGCATCTCAAGGGGAGGATGAGGAGCTGGATCAGGTAAACAACCATCGTCTCCATCGTCCTCATCATCCACAAAGATGGTCTCGGACTGCTCTAAAGAACCTGAGATATCTGGCCTAGTCCCGACCGGTCTCGTCAAGGTCACCTCGCGGTCTCTACCAACTTGCTAGACTCGCAGATTCCTGGACCTAAAGCCCACGAAGAAGTCGAGTAGCCTAGAAAGATACCGTCACAGAACGTGACTCGAACTTGTCTAGGTTCCCGGACTTGAGAATAAAGCACTTGCAACCAAACACACAAAAATGAAAGACAATGGGCTTTGCGTATCTCGACTCATAAGAAGTGCGGTGCAAGTGTGCCCAAGAAAACTCGATTCGAAACATGGCACGCGGTGCAATGGCTTCACCCAAAACTTCCTCGGTGTAGAGTACTCATCAAGCATCGTCCGGCCATCTCGACCAAGGTGCGGTTCTTCCTCTCCACAACGCCATTCTGAGGGACGTATGGAGAAGAGAACGGTGCTCTACACTGTCTCCCCACAAAAACTCTCAAAGTAGGAATTCTTGAACTCTGTGCCATTGTCATTGCGGATCGCTTGTAAGGCACATGGAAGCTCAACAGAAAGCCTACTAAAAAGACATCGAAAATGTGAAAATGTATCATCCTTCGAGGCTAAGAAAAACACCCAAGAATACCTCGAGAAGTCATCGACCACAACAAGAACATACCACTTCCCTCCTGCTGACTGTACTCGAGCTGGTCCAACTGTGTCCATGTGGAGCGGTGTCTCTGCATCGGTCATAATAATCGTGGGGAGGATGAGAAGCGGCAACCATCTTGCCGTGCCGGCATGGAGTGCAAACAAGATCTTTGACCTTCTTGAGTTTCGGTAGACCACGAATGAGATCGTGGCCGCTAACTCGGGTCAAATGGTCAAATCCAATATGACCAAGTCTCCTATGCCAGAAAGAGAGGTCGCGGGACTCAGAAGCAACTAAACACCTGAGAGGATCGCCAGACGACTCAGAAAACTTAGCACGAAAGATCCTCCCATAACGAGAAATCCCGCAAACTAGACTACCCGAAGAATCAAGAATTTTGCAATTGTTTTTCTTAAAGCTCACATCGAAACCGTCATCGGTAAGTCGAGAAACGAAAGCAAATTGTATTGCAGCTTACTAACAAGGCAACATCTTTCAAAATGAAAGAATCATTCACGTGCCGCATACCTTTGGCGATGACGCGCCGGATGAAGCATCTCGAAGGTGATCTTCTCATCACCCGAGCACGGACTAGGAAGAAAACCAACAAGAATCTCGGTCATGTGTCGAGAACACCCGGAGTCGACGAGTCAAACCTTTCCCTTCCCTGCCCGGCGAACCTGAGTCAACAAGAGAGTAAAGTCTCAGCACTGGGGTAAATCAACAGTGATTTTGGCACCCAATACTGAGTAACACGTCGAGCAGATGAAGTAGTCAAGCACGACTGACTTCTATCTACCCTACGCTCTCTGTCACTCAAAGAAGAAGGTCTATGAGCAGACCTGAAGCTGTTGCTAGGTCCAACTACTACGAGGTAGCGAGTCGGAGCATCTGCAACATGCTGAACACGCCGCGGGTAGCTATCTTGATGAGGAAAACGAGATCTACCCTCAGGACGGCAGAAGTCACGACCAGGAGCATATCGGGGACGAAAACCAGAAAATTCAGTAAAACCGAGTCCTCGATACTGCCCAAACATAGACTCAACAGTCCTAGACCTCGTGTTGGTCCTAGGTGCACTCAAGGTCTGGGGCCGACCCTGAATACGCCCAAGAGACTCAACACGGTCTCTACGCGCGATCTTGCGCGCTGAAGCATCGATCGATCAGTGTGTCCACCCTTCCGGCGAAGGTGCGGTGATACTTCACCTTCCGAGAGGTAGAAGCGACGGGAGGCTTCGCCTTCGAGAGAGGTGAGCGAGGTGAACCTTCTCGCCGAAATCCTGGACATAGCCCGCGACTTAAATTGGACTTTCTCGGTCCGGCTTAGTCTCGATCACACCGGTGCTATGGGTCTAAGCACGGCGGTGGATGCTTCCTTATGTCCTCATAAAAATCATATCCTAGACCTTGATTAAATCTGCAGATCTTAGATTGGTCTAGAATAAGATTGAGCTTCTTCTTGCCTCCTACAAATCTCTCGAGAGTGTTCATAAGGTGCGACACTCCAAAGAGAGAGTGCAAGAAGAGCGAGGGGAAGAAGAGACAGAGAAGGTAAGGGAGCAAAAGAAGAACCACAGCGAGAGGAAGAATGGCTTGTGCACGCACGGCCGACTCAAGGGCAGTCCTCTTGCTAGCTGGGCTTGGTTCACGTCGCTAAGCGTCTCAACCTTACCTTGGGGCTTCTCCCCCTTCTCCACAATCACATTACAAACACAATGTGGATTCTCTAGAAGGTCCTTAGTTAGCTTCACACATTTCTCATCCAAAGCAATCGAGTCAGATTTTAGTTTGTTACAATTAATGCATGGTGAGCTAACAGGGTCCTTAGTAGCAAACTGTGCCAACTTCTTATCATGGTCAATCATATCTTGAAACTATTTGGAGACAGCTTCAAGTTCAGCAGTTAACTTAGGACAGTTCAAGCATGAATCAATTGGCTCAAGTAAAGAAGCTTGTAGTTCAGCAATTTTATGATCTGCCCGTTTTAAGTTCATCTTCAAGTTATTGCAATTTTCACAAGACTCGGGCAGATCAAGGAGCATGGCATAAGATCCTCTAGCAGCAATGTTCTTATCCTCACATGAGGTGGGAGAAGTAGTCTCATCAGTAGTAAGTAGGGTAACAGCCATCCTACTCAATTCTAACTCAGCAAGCAGACTAACATTCTTCACCTTAACAATATCAAGCTCGGAGGACACACTATCATGTGAGGTCCTTAGTTTCTCCATGTCACCCAATAGAGCACAGCATGTATCACAATTATCATGGGAGGGAGCAGATGTAAGAGAAGTAAGCTCCTGTGATAGTCTATCTACTTCCTTCTTTAACTCAGTACACCTAGCCCTAGCTCTAGCATGAAAACCACCTAGCTTAAGAAAAGCATGATTGAGCTAGTCGTAGGTGGGGCATACCTCGTCCGAGTCGAGAGTACTCATTGTCTCTCGATTCGCCCTCGAGGCCATGAAGCACATCTTGGAGAAGTCGTTGCCGCCATCCTTGGGCTCTTGGTCACCCGTCCCGTCGTCGTCGCTCCATCCTTCCACCTCGCTGAGGTCGAGGTCGTCGAAGGCGGTGAGTACGCGGTGGAAGAGCTTCTTAGCTTTGCCAAAGTTGCGGAACTTCTTCTTGCCTTGTGCAGGAGCTGGAGGCTTCTTGTTGCGGTTCTTATCGGTGTAGTCATTCTTGCCCGAACCGCCATAGTCATTCTTGCCTTTCTCCAGCTTGGGGCAGTTTTCCCGAATGTGGTTGGGGCCACCACACTCGAAGCAAATCACCGATCCTCCTCTCTTTCTGTCCCTCCTCCCCTTGTAAGCATGGGAGAATCTTCGAGCAAGGAGGGCCAGCTGCTCATCCACAAGCTGCTCTAACTGATCATCAGTTATGTCACAGAGAGCAACAAGGGAGAATCCACAAAGAGAATCAGAAGAAGAGGAACCAGAATCCAACGTTGGATCAGTGACCAAAGCCATCGACTGTTACTTCGACTTACGAGAGACAACGTCAATCTCGTGAGTCTTGAGGCGCGAGTACAGCGCGTCAAGATTCAAGGTCAAGAGGTCTGTCGTATCCTTGATGGTGGTCACTTTCATCTCCCAAACACGCATATCAAGTGCCGCGAGCATCTAACGAGCGTTGTCCGAGTCGGGGTATGTGAGACCGACCGCTCGAAGGTTGCTTAAGATCTTGTGGAAACGCGCGAAGCACTCATCGAGGGACTCACGGCAAGCATCTCGAATTTGTTATATTCTCGCTTGAACCGGTCTGTCGAATCGTCTTGATCCGGTGGTGCCCTCATGGTATGCGTCGAGGGTCACCCAGATATCGTAGGCGGACAACAGGTGAGAGATGCGATCGAACTCGCTACGACTCAGGCCCTGAATAATGATGTTCCTTGCCTTAGCGTTTGCCTCAACATCATGCATATTCCCAGTATTGATGTTCTCATCGGTAGGAACAACAAACCGGACCTTGACCTTGCGCCAGATAGCGTACCCCTGAGCCTGGATGTATGTCTCCATTCGACTCTTCCAGAAAGGGTAATCGATGCCATCGAAAATGGGCGGCTTGGTCGAGTACTTGTCCGTCGCCATAGCTCTTGAGACCGGTTAAGATCTATTGATTAGAGCTAACCTTGCTCTGATACCAATTGTAGGACCGGAAAGGCGACTAGAGGAGGGGTGAATACGAGCACAAACTCTTTTTCTCCCAAATCAAATTCAATACGAATCTCACTCCAATAGCTATGAAAGCTATGAAGATCAATCAATCAAGCACAGTGGAAGACTTGTATTGAATCCAACCAAAACCCCAAAAGAAACGACCACAAACACAAGAAGACAGCCTGATGAACAGTACTCATAGCTTGTACTCGAAAATGAGCGATTAACGAAAGAACGATTACTGAAGCTACGGTGGTGGTAGCGATACTCGTAGCGAACTCGAAATGAATAGTACTCGATGCTCAAAGACTCGTAGCAAGCGATCGAAATGACAAGAACTCGATGCTCGATGCTGGTTTCGATGCTACAATACTCATAGCAAGCGATCGAAATAACAAGAACTTCGATGCTCGATGCTCGGTACTCGATGCTACGATGATCGAAGTGAGCGATAAAAACAGCGACAGAATCTCGTGCGATTTGAAATCGAAAATTGATCTAACTTTTGATCTACTCGGCCAAACTTGACCAAATTTGGAACACACCTTTCCAAGGATATTAGGAAACTATTCCAAGCAACGATTGAGTAGATCCATGTCAAAGTATAGACCTTTTTCCATTTTACCGAAGGAGGGTTCAAAATCGGGTCAAAAATGAAATCTGATCTAGAGACTTGCTCGTGGGTGATTGATGATCAAGATGATCCTAAATGTGTTCCCACATGTCACAGCAAGCTAGATCAAGAGAGGAAATCAAGCAAAAACTCACGGATCAAAGAAACCTCCAAAATCTCAGAAATCAACCAAAAAGGGAGAACGAAGAACAGAGAGGACAGAGAGCATGAATAGAAGAAAACTTCAGGTTTCCACTCATTGAATCAGGAGTGAGATACAAAGAGATACGTCCCAATACGCAAGGACAATCGAACAAGAAAGATTACAAGCTCATCAAACCATCCTCTCCCTCTCCAACTCAAGAACACAACCCATATATGCTTGAGAGGGAATGATACACAGTCTTTCAAAAACCCAACGAAGGGGACACAGAGGGAACACAACTCTGCCTCCACCAACAACTCTCAACCACTAAAGCCAAAAGCCAAAGCAGACTCTAAAGCCTCTTTTGACTAAAGGAAACCCTAAAATCCCTTGAAGTGTTCACACAGGCTTGCAGCCCTCAACCTATTTATAGCCTATGGCTAACGGGTCTCCACCCTGTTACGCCCGCTAAGTCCACCGGAGCCCGCTCCCGCTTGTGCAGCCTTGCGAAATTCCCGTTTCGGCCCTCCTGCACCTTCCGGGAAGCTTCCGCGCTCCTTGTCTTGCACTCCTCGCAACCACCTCGAGTCCATGTCGTCTTCGACACATCCCGACCGTTCTGACCTCAGCGCCACCTGTGCCTAGTCCGGTCCACCGTGTCTCGCCACGACTTCGCAACCACCTCGAGTCCACGTCGTCTTCGACACATCCCGACCATTCTGACCTCAGCGCCACCTGCGCCTAGTCCGGTCCACCGTGTCTCGCCATGACTTCGCCGCGCTCCTTGTCTCGCACGCCTCACAACCACCTCGAGTCCGAACCACTCAAACCAAACTCGACTTACCTAAACCAATGTCAATTACTCATCACACACAAGGGATGACCTCCACATGGTCTCTCACAGACGATTCTTTTACAAACCGTCTGTGATATAATTAAACAAAAAGATTAAGAAAAGATCACATGTCGCTGACATAATTAAACAAAAAGATTAAACCATCTCTGATATAATTAAACAAAAAGATTAAGAAAAGATAACCGTCTTCAAAAGGTAGAAACCGAAAAATTTGTAAATAAAGTTTTTCTAGTGACGGAGGTAGGCTGATATCTCCGTCTTCAATACTTCATAGGCGACGGCGACGACATCGGACGGTTCTGATCGGCGGCGAATGAAGCCCGAATCGTCCACTGGCGGCGCTGCTTGATGTCTCCTCAAGACCATCGTCTTTGTAGAATCAAGAAGTATTGAGCCCATAGCCTCTCTTCCCTTGCTTGGGGTCTTGGCACGATGGATTCGGTCGCTTCTTTGCCTCGATACGCAGAGTCAAGTCACGGCAAGCCTCTTGGAGATGTGCAACGTCATTTTGGAGGACCACGTCGATGACACGATAAACTTCGCTGAAAGTGGAGATCACCGGAAGACACGGTGGAGGAGGATGTCAAGACGACGAAGGTGGTCGCCACTGCTCGGCAAATTCTCGGCCGACGAGAGGTAGAAGACACTGTTGAAGCAGATGTTCTTCTGCGGCGACGGTCAACTGACAGAGAGGTGCTCGTGCGGTGCGCGGGGAAGGCTATCAATGCCGGCGACAAGGAAGAGGCAGCCATTTCGTTTTCTTATAAGTGTGTGGGATGATCATCTTCAATGGCGGATGATCCTTTATATAAAACAAGGAATAAATTGGAGCGTGAGACAAAGAGACGCAAATCATCCGGGATGCATGAGCGACTATCACAAGCGGTTTGTAATAAGAGCCGTCGGTGATATAGAACATCCTGAGCGGTTCTATATTCAACCGTCATGATATAGTCCACATCACGAGCGGTTCTATTTACAAACCGTCGTGATATGGTTGAATATCACGAGCGATTCAATTTTAGAACCGTCGTAATATACTAGTATCGCAGACGGCTCTATTAAAGAACCGCTCGTGATATTATGGTTCTGACAGTTCCACGATAGAATAAATGCGTGATATTATCATCGCTGAGCGGTTCCAAGATAGAACCGTGCGTGATATTTCCTACCTCTTCGTCTCCCGCGCGATATGTCTCTTCATCTCACCATCGCTGCAACCGTCTCTTCGTCTTGCACACGATTACTCCTAGTTCTTTATAAGACGAATAATTCACCAAAGATTAAACTCCCATCGCTCTTCGTCTCACGGTTTTGAGTGCGTGCGCGCGGCAATCGCCAAGGTGAGCATGCGAGCATGATGGCGAGCACCAAGGCGAGGAGGTCGGTGATCGCCGCTCTTTCTCACGATGTCGCTGCCGACATCGCCGTCGATAATGACGCGAGCTCTCTCGACCATGGAGGACCTATGCAGCCTACGATTAGCGTGCGTACATATTTATACCTACAAAATACGCGTGCACGCATTTACTATTTATTCTAACATCTTGACTTTCGTATGTACGTATATTGGGTTGCAAGGCCTTGTACAAGGTGTCAAGGAACGCGCCGTGGGGGCGCGTGGCGGCTGGGCGAGGGAGGCGATGAAGTGGCGGAGACAACGAGCGCCTCGCGATCGTCAACCACCGGCGGCGCCGACAACCGGGGCTTGTTGGGCGCCGAGCCAGCGGGCGAGTGTGGGCGCTGCCGGAGGATGGCCACCGCACGAGCACCTGCGGTGTGGAAGGTGGGGCGACTACGTCCTCTTACTGCGATGGACGATGCGCAGATTAGGCATGAGTATACCGGTTTCTTTGCAAAGGTGTTGGACTATTTGCCATAAAATTTTAGTTTTTTAGGTTTCTAGAAAGGTGGTGCAGCTGGACTATTTTCCAAATTAAATAAATTTTTAATGCACCAAAATATACGGTACACAAGGACAGGAGCGATTACAATTCCACATTGACATCAAAATATACGTACGATAGATTACAAGTCAATAACACATGATGTTATGGAATAAATTAATTACAATGGAGTAATTTCTTAATTAAAATATAGTCCTTCATGATGATCGACGCGCATATAGCTAGCTTCCTTGCTGGCTTCTTCCTCGAGCCTGATGCCGTCTCCGAAAGGAGGCAACTCGTCAAATTGATTGTATTCTTCCTCGTCCACTATATTCTCAACCTCGACAATCCTTCTTTTTCCATGAAGAACTATGTGACGCTTCTTATTTGCCGGGTCGGTTACATAGAAGACTTGAATAACTTGGTTAGCCAGTACGAATGGTTCGTCTTTGTATCCGACACGATCGAGGTCCACAGTAGTGACACCGTGCATTTGTCGACCTTCACTGTGGGAGATGGACCCAACGGCACCAAATAGGGGATCTTGAAAAGCACGTAGTCGAGCTCCCATATCTCCTCTATTTGCCCATAGTACGAGCTCCTTAGCCCATCGGTACTGAATGCATCTATGCGGACACCGCTGTTCTGGACTATGCTCTTCCTATCCTGAGTATCCATATAAAATGTGTACCCATTTATGTCGTATCCTTGCCATGTGACAATTGTAAATTGTGGCCCTTTACCAACCATAGCGGCGTATCATCACTTGATGACCTCCGGTCATGATTCGCACTTTAACCATTCGTTGAACCGACGGTTGTGCTCTCGTGATCCAAACCTCCGACCGTCGGATTACGTTGGCGTACCATGTCTTTGTGCTCGTCGATGTACGGGGACACTTGGGTCATGTGTTGCAAGACCGTGAAATGGGCTTGAGCATACGTATCGGATCGGGAGTGATTGATTTCCTTCCGATGGTCCCGATACCATCGGCCTTCCCTCATGGCGAGATAGAGGCACACCTATCGGTTCCACGAGCCATCTAGTCGGCGCAGAACTCAATGACCTCTTGGTTGCTGCATAACCTTCGATGATGCTGCCCTCCGGTCGAGATCAATTCCGCACGTAGGACTTGAGAATTCCCATATACCTCTCGAGCAGGTACATATGGCGTAGGAACACAGGACCGCATATCTTTATCTCTTTCACAAGATGAACAATGAGATGGACCATGATATCGAAAAATGACGGAGGGAAATACATCTCAAGTTGACATAGAGTCGTCACCACCTCGGCTGTAGAGCATCTAGTCCCGGGATCGATGACCTTACGAGCAATTGAGTTGAAGAAATAACACGACCTCAAGATTGCCACTCGGACCTTGTTCGGCAAGATACCCCTAATTACAACAGAAGCATTTGTGTCATCGGCACATGACAATCATGAGACTTCATACCAATTAATTTCAAATCTTGCATAGAAACAAGTTTCTTAATGTTAGCGGAGTAACCAAGCGGGACTTTGACACCATACAAGCTTTGGCACAATTCATTTCTCGGCCTTGGACATAGTGTAGCAAGCTGGTGGAAGGTATGTTCGTCCTTTATCGGTCTCTTTCGGTGCTAACTCGGAACTTATGTTCATATCAACCAAGTCATGTCGTGCGTTAACACCATCCTTTGTTTTGCCACTAATGTTCAGTAAGAGACCAATCAAGCTTTCACATACATTCTTCTCCACGTGCATGACGTCGATGCAGTGACGAACTTCTAAGTGCTCCCAATAAGGCAAGTCCCAAAAAATTGTCCGCTTCTTCCAGATGTTCTTATGACGGGTTTTTAATTTACGTCCCTTCCCAAGCACAACATCGATACCCTTAACCATATCATAGACCTCTTTCCCTTTAAAAGCCCTTGGAGCTGAACTGTCCTCCTTATTTCCGTCGAATTGTTTCTTCATCTTGCGGTATGAGTGACTCCTAGGAAGGAACATACGGTGACGCATATACACAGTTTTGCACGAGTTGTTCAGCCATACACTCTCCGTAGCATCTAAGCGGTGACAGGCTTTGGCTCCTTTCGCATCAAGCCCGACAGTTACCAAGGGCGGAAAATCATTGATAGTGCAGAACAACATGACGCGTAAAGAGAAGTTCTCTCGTTTGTACGCATCCCATATGACGAGGATTAAAACCTCTATATATTATCTTTAATATATAAAAGACCATACGTCTTCATGGTCGTAACCCTGAGGTGCACGACCTCACTGGTCGTAGAGATTCCAGAGGTTACATAATGGGTATCCTGGTCGGACGAAGGCCTAAGCCAAGCTTCCGACTAGGAGAACTGCTCGTAGAAGGTATGAACTGATACTCGGAATAAATCCCAAGGTATGATGAATGGAGTACGTGTATATTCCATGTCGTACGATGCATCTTATTCAGACACACCAGCGAACAACCTCCATGCGGTTGTATGTTTCTTAGACATATAACCGCCGAACGGTTGATTCCGTATCAATCGTCATCTGACTCCGACCAGACGCAACGCTTCGCATCAGACGTCTTCTCCGGAAGTAACTGCCACCTCTTCGAGGGCTATTTAAAGATGGAACCTGGACGGATCAGAGGGAAGAAACAAGACAACAGAAGAAGGAAGGAACATAAACCATAGTTTCGTGTGATAGACCTGAGATAGCAAGAGAGCAAGCAGAGTTCTTAGTACATACCTTGTAAATTCCAGTTCATATTAATAAAGAGCAGCCCCTTCATTTCCTGAGATTTCCCACGTCACTTTCTCCTTTTTATTTTCGTAAGATCGACATCTTGATCGTCGACACCATACTTGTACCCCTTCGTTCCACAGTGTCACAAGATCATCCAGTAATGGTGCTAGGTACACATCAATATCGTTCCCAGGTTGCTTCGACCCTTGGATAAGTATTGACATCAAAATGTACTTCCGCTTCATACACAGCCACGGAGGAAGGTTCTACATACATAGATTCACGGGCCAGGTGCTATATCGGTTGCTCATGTTAATGAAAGGATTCATTCCATCCACTCAACCCTAACCTTATGTTCCTCGGTTCCGCACCAACTCTTTGAAGGTCCGATCGAAGTTTCTCCACCGCGAATCAGCAGGTGTCTTAGTTTTCCATCTTTCTTACGCTCCTCCGAGTGCCAACGCAGCAATCTTGCCTCCTTCGGTTCGCAAATAAACGCTTCAAACGTGGGATCACAGCAGATACCACAACACCTTAGCAGAGGTCCTTGCTTCACCTTAGCGATATTCTTACGCTTGTATCAGGATGCTTTACACACGGACATACATGCAAGTCTCGCATACTTTACGATACATGATACAATCGTTCGGACATGCATGTATTCTTTCTACTTCCATTCCCAATGGACAAAGAACCTTCTTGGCTTGGTAGGTGGTCTTTGGGCAACACGTTTCCCTCCTAAGAATGTCCGCTAGGAGACCTAACAACGCCGTGAAACTCTTGTCGGACCAACCATTGCTCGCCTTCAATTTCAGCGGTTCAAGTACGGTTGACAATCTTGTGTATTCCGGCTTGCGGCGTGGAACAAAGGTTTCCCGAGTCCTCCATTAAGCGCTCGAATTTACAAAACTCTCTCTCTGTAGTTTCCTTCTGCATCGCGTAGCATCTGATCTAGATTGTCATCGTACGACCTATCGTCATAAAAAACACACTCCACATCCGGCATATCGTTGACTTCCTCGGCGATGTCATCATTATTAACTTCCTCGGCGATGTCATCATTATTAACTTCCTGTATAATCTGCTCTTCACCGTGACTGTTCCAACATGTATACCCTTTTTTGAAACCCCTTCGAATCAAGTGCCCTACGATCTGCGCCGGGTTGTTAAAAATCTTCAGATTACCGCAATCAATGCATGGACAGTACATAAATTCTATCCCCTTATTCAGCATATCCTGCTCCGTGGCTCTTTTAAAAGCAATCACGCCATTAATGTACTCTTCACTCACATGGTTCGCACCGTACATCCAGTTTCGGTCCATCTACGCTACACACGTAACAATTAGTAGTGTTAAATTATATTAATAAACTGCAAATACGTTACTCCTCCTATTAACCAAATACACTAAAATTGATTAAAGATAAACCTAGAGAAAATATAAAGAGTTAAAGATCGTTACCCTCGGAGCTCACGACGAAAATTCCTAATATCCCGCGAGATTTCTCACTGTCCTTCTCCTTGAGCCACGGTGCAATGTGAGACTTAAATGAACAGGGCAAGAGAAGAGCCACGATCAAATGCACCTCCCCATAAGCTTATCCCACTCAAAACACCCACACCTAAAACAAAACACTCATTCACAACACCCAAACCGAGAGCTACCACCAAAGCCAAGCCTTACAAAGCAAGCATGCAAGCCAAATAGCCATAAGTTGCTAGGGCAACCCACAACCAAGAACAAGGCAAGCAAAATAAACAAGCCTCCTACAGCCAACACAGAGCAAAGCTTCTCAAGCCCTCTATTCCAAAGAAGAGATTAGAGCGCTAGGCGAAGGTGGGGTGCAGTCGGGTCTTTATATTTATAGGGTGGCATATCACGGGCGGTTCTTATTCCCAACCGTCGTGATATGAGTATATCACGATTCCTCTAACTAACCGCATGTTGAACTTATACTGACGGCTCCATGTGGAACCGTCTGTGATATCTTATCACAGACGATTCCATTAAATAACCGTCTTTGATATGGAGGATATCACGAGCGGTTCCATTAAAAATAAATCGTGATATCCTCCATATCAAAGACGGTTATTTAATGGAATCGTCTGTGATATCTTATCACAGACGGTGCTTTAATAGAGCCGTTTGTGATATTCTTTTTTTATAAAAAGGCGCACCGCTAGGGTTTTGCTCTTTACTCGTCACTTCCTCTCCCGCACCCCTTAGGCTCTCGCGCGCTCTCTCGGCTCCTCTAGGGTTTTGCTCCTTACTCGTCACTTCCTCTCCCGCACCCCTTAGGCTCTCGCGCGCTCTCTCGGCTCCTCTAGGGTTCGCCCATTCACCTCCCCGGCCGTAGGACCCGACGCCGCCGCCCCTTCATCGACGACGCTGCCTCCGCCTCGACGTGCGGCCTCCTCCCCATGTCGGCCTCCTCCCTCTGCGCCGGCCTCCTCCCCGCGTCATCCTCCTCCCCTGCACTGGCCTCCTCCCGGCGCCGTCCTCCTCCCCATGTCGGCCTCCTCCCCGCGTCGGCCTCCTCCCCTGCACCAGCCTCCTCCTTGCACCGTGAGTTGTTGTGCGGCATCCTCTCTGTGAGTATTCCTCTCTGTGAGTACTAAAGATATTGCAAATTGATCGATGGGCTTTGTTGACATGCTCTGTGATGAACTTTGTCTTATCTTGAGATTGAATGTGATAGTTAGTTGATTCTTGAGCTCTATTGTATTACTTGCTCTGTCAATTTGATATCTTTTTAATTTGTTACTTTCGGTTGAATGCTAGTTATCACGACATTTTTGAATGCTATTGTCAATTTGATATCTTGTTAGTTCATTCTTGAGCTCTATTGTATTGACGAACCGTCGTGATGTGACTTTGATAGTCTTTGATAATATGTGAACTGAAATTGATCGGTGGGCTTTGTTCTAGTTAGCTCTGTGATGAACTTTTGTCTTATACTTGAGATTGAATGTGATAGTTAAGATCATTTTGATGAATGATTGAGATCATTTGTGATTAAGCAAAAATCTTGTTTAGAGCTCATAGTTTGAATTTATACTATCATATTCATTTAATGAAGAGTATAGACAATAGGATTGAGATGACAAAGACTTGTTCTTTATAACTCTCATTCGAGAGCACAAACTACCATCAATCCTTCTTTATATATTACGTTTGTGCATCATTTTCGGTTAAGTTGAGTAAATCTGCTTGAATCTGGTCGGTTAGAGCTTACGCATATTGCTTCGTGCATATATAGATAGCAAGTAAGCGACATGGCGTTCGCACCGTCTTCGCCGCCGTCATCGACGTCGCCGAATGCGTCTGGATCTCCGAGGAAAGTGGTACGTACGCGAGATGACAGAGGAACATCGAAAATTCTTCCAAGCCTAATGACCGTCACGGAGGTCAATGCCAATGGGATCCCTGTGAGTCCCCCCAAAGCAGTGGTGAGATTCCGGACCATGTGCGGGATACTTGGAAGGGAACGGGTCCCCATCACCACACTGAGCTGGGACACTGTGTCGGATGTTCGGAGACGCGAGCTATGGGACGAAGTTTTAAAATCGTTCACTTTCCCAGCCGCGGACTGCGCGCGTGGAGCGGCGGCGTTGCTCTCGATCGGAAGGCGTGGAGGACCTTCAAGAGCGTGCTTGTCGCAAATGCGTGAACACAGTCGAACGCCCTTCACGGCGTATAAATTCTTGTCGCGGGATATATGGGGCGCCTTTGTGCAAATGAAGACAACGCCGAATTTCTTGAAGAAAGTGCGGCGCACAAGGCTCTCGGACACGAACACTCACCCCACAAACTCGGCACGGCACTGAGTACGCGGTAAAACCGCGCAATGGGCGCGGAGGGCGAACATAACAAGGCCATTTCTTTGAGATCACGCAGACGAGCGCGCTCGTCTTGGTTAAGAGCGAGGGCATCAGTCATGTCTTGGTAAATCTTTTCACAAACCCGCAGACCGGATGTGGCCAACCGTGTGGTAAATATGTCTTGAACTACCTAGTTGTTAATAAGTCCATAACTTCATAATGTCTATAATAACATGATGACCTCTTGCGGCAAGAATTGAGTTCGCATGTTCGATGGCTCCTTCCAAGAGGCGGGGAGAAGGATATACTATCTATGGCTCTGGGAAACAAGGAGCACCCGGGTCGCACACGAGGCAAAGGGGTTAACGTATCTTGGAGGGATGGATTCCCAAACGACTACTGCACGTATAGGAGCAGGAAGAGATCCAAGGCCGAGTACGACACAGAGTTGGAACATGTGCTTACTACAAAATTTGAAGGAAAAGAATGGGTGCTTACTGTAAAATTTAAAGAAAAGATAGCAAGATTGCAGGATCAAGTGAATCAACTCCTACTCCTCAACCAGTCGCAAGCCGCCCCCGTTGTTTTGGGAGCCAGTCCTCCTCAACATCGGAGTAGCGTTGCGTCCACGCAAAATTATGAACATGATGACGTCCAATTACCTATCGACGAGATCAAGGTAATGTACATCTCTGGAATGCTCCAAAGATAGACCTATAGGACGCCTTAGCTAATTGCGTATCATTTTGTAGGAGCCAACGCACTGCACGCTCCAAGTGAGGATGATTGGGATGTCTATTGAGGCTGGGCGTGGGGTGGCGTATCCATGCATGGAAGGGATAGTGCAGCACGGTGCCCAGGTAGCGTAGGGTTACGCCAGGGTCCAGGTGGACATGGTACATGACAATTTTAAGGCCGTCCACTGAGATTCGCCCAACGACGACATACAGAACACTAGGGATGCCGTGTGCGTTTTATCGATGGCCCAAGAAGGACATCGCCGGACCTGCGATGCGCCTCAACCTTTGATGACTCCACCCCAACCATCTCGACACGACCATGCCTCTCAACGGACCCAAGAAGGACATCCATGCTGACCTGCGGTGCCGCCTCAACCTCGATGACTCTACCCCAACCATCTTGGCACGACCATGCCTCTCCAATAGGACCCTCCATGACTACACCTTAACCTTCGCCCGAAGCCCGCCTCACCTCGGTTCTGTGGAGAAGACACCGAACGAACAAAAAGCGTGCCACCGTTTGGTTCCGAGTCGTCTCACGGGAGGACGCGTGAGCGAGCAAGTCATTCAGACAAATCAAATCGAAAGAACATTAAGGCGCTTAGCCTCCTAACCCTAAGAAATACTCTTTGAAAGTCCGTTGGCAACCACCGCAGATGGCCTCTGCCTGGATTAGGTTGTCGAGTTTGCATACCGGTACTTGCACAAGACCAAAGAGAAGGGTGCGCTGATGGAATCATCATCGGATACACGGAGGACTACTTCCTCCACGAGCCGCCCTTCCGTCGTGGGCTTGGCGACTTATTCGACCTATTCAACCTCAAAGCCCTCGATGCCTCACTTCTCGATCTTCGGACAATCGTAGTGCGTACAATCAAGTTCTACATTCACGTAATACCAAATATAACAACTCATTGCTTATGTATAGATACATGATTAAAAATGGCGGCGATTGAAAGAACCGGTGGGTTTCCTCGACCCACACGTGGTCTCTGAGCAAACCATCTTAGCGAGCGCATCCTCGTCGAAATACATAACGAGCGAGATTGCTTGCTCAAAGCGACAAGGACTACATAATGGTGCCCTACAACGGAAGAAGTGCTTCACTACTTGCTATACAAATTTCATTTGTACTTTATCACGCAGCACAACTTAGGTTTAATGACTCAGCGACATACATGAGTAGGCACCACTGGGTCCTTTTAGTCATTATACCAAAGAGGAACCAGGTACTATACCTTGATTCCCTAATGAAAAAAAGCCACGACTTCACCCTTGTGTGAGAAGTACTCGACAGGTGTGCTTATTTCCTCCATACATAACTCTATTGTAGTCTTCCTTCGTTTGAAATGACCGAGGTTAACTTTTTGGAAACATGTAGGTCGTTCATCTCCTATATTGCCGAGGGAGGGCTACACAAGGGAACGAACGCCACATTTAATCACAGGACGCGATTTTTGGTACGTGCTACAACACAATAATTCTATCATACTTCGTAATAATGCGTCTCGAACTGACTATACCTATATATGTAATTCTATTTTTGCAGTGTCGTCAGCAAAAAGCAGAAGAATGTGCATTCTACGTTTGCCATCATATGCAGATTTTCATGAGTGCTAAGTTGGAGGATCCCGAGGTTGGTCAATCTCGAAATAATTATTTCCTAATTATAAATTTAAATATACATGCTTACTACTTCACTCTTCCTAGCTACAAATCTTCAATATAGATTTAGATTCACTTGTTCAGAGAGAGATGTCGGATATTCGAGGGAAGCTCTGCACCTTCATCATGACGGATATCATTAGCGCCAACGGAGAGTTTCACTACTCCAACACAGCTGAACGACCTTAAATGATTCATTAATGTAATTCACTTTGAATAGTTGTAATTCAATTGTAACTCCTGAGGTTGGCCAATATTTGATACATATTTGTGTCGAATTGATTTTGAGTTAAATGATCACTTTGAGTGTCAATGATTGATTCATCTGTAATGTATCTATTTTCTGCCTGCTTGTTTTCACAGGGCATGGCTAGCAATTCCTAAGGCTAGCCAAAATCAAAATTAAATTAGTTATCTTTGAAAGAGCTATCACGACGGTTCATAACTATATAAATGCGTGATAGATGGATATCCTGACGGTTCGTAAATATCGCGTGCAGTGATATATGGATATCACAGAGCGGTTCATAATTATCACCGTCGTGATATGTGGATATTCGAGCGGTGCTAATTATGAACCGTCGCGATATCCATATATCACGACGGCTATATTCTGAACCGCTCGTGATATCTATATATCACGACGGTGCGGATTATGATAAATGCGTGATATATGGATATTACAGACGGTTCGTAAATATCGCGTGCGTGATATGTGAATATTACTGACGGTTGTTCATTAGAAACCGTGCGTATTGTTACTATCACATACGGTTTTTAACAAATGCGTGATAACCGCCGATTATCACAGAGCGTGCAAAAACACGGTGCGAACCGTGCGTGATGACGATTACAATAAATGCGTGATAACGTTTTCTGTAGTAGTGTAATTAGAGAAGAAAAGATAAATTAGTATATTTGTTTTTGTCAAACAATGGGATTGAGCAACTTTTTTTTGTAGTATATATCTTGATCGAGCAATGAGTATTTGATGCAGAGTAAAAAGATGTTTGTTGGAAATCTGTTAGACGTTAATTAGTGAAATATGTTAGCTGGTAATTTGAGAAGAACAGAGAAATTAGTATTGAAAATACGTGGATAAAAGTAAACCAGGGGTAAGTGTCACTACTTGCTCTACAAATTTTATTTGTACTTTATACGCAACACGAACTCAGGTTTAATGACTATAGTGACATACATGAGTAGGTACCACTGGATCCTTTTAGTCATCATAGCAAAGAGGAACCATGTGATATAACTTGATTCCTAATCATAACGACCACAACTTGACGTTCGCAAGGAATACTCGATGGTATGCTTATTTCCTTCATACATAACTCTATTTTAGTCTTCATTCGTTTGAAATGGTCGATGATAACTTTTGGAATCATGTAGGTGGTTCATCGACTATGTTGCCAACAAAGGAATATACGATGGAAAGAGCGCCGAACTAACACGGGACAAAATTTCGATGGCGCTACAACACGATAATCCTATATCATCTTGTTGGACCGAAAAGCGACTAGAGGGGTGAATAGAGCACGATCTCTTTTCTCCCAAAATCAATTCAATACGAATCTCACTCCAATAGCTATGAAAGCTATGAAGATCAATCAATCATGCCTGTGGAAGACTTGTATTGAATCAACTCAAAACCCCAAAGTAAAATCAACACAAAACCAAAACACGAAGACAACGGGCGGTCGACCTCTCACGGATTTGTCTGGACAGGTCACCGGGCGGTCGACCGATCCCGGCCCGTCGGACCGTTCCTCGGGCGGTCGGACCGATTTCACGGAGAGTCGAGACCTCTCGTTCGATGAACAGAAAAACAGCCGACAAACGAAACGCAAATTGATCAAACTTTTGATTCGTGAGTCCAAACTTCGTGAAACTTGACACACAACTTCCTAAGGATGTCAGGAACCTATTCCAAGCAACAATTGTGATAATTCTTGCTCAGGTTCAGACCTTTTACCGTTTGAGCGAAGTTAGGTCAAAAACCGAGTCAAAACGAAAATATGATCTTAAGACTTGCGTGGGTGATTGATGATCTTGATGATCCTAGATGTATTCTCACACTTCACAGCAAGCTAAATCACGTCAAGAAACTAAGCAATAACTCGCGGATCAAGCAAAGACTCAATTCATCAAAAGAGAGAAAGAAAGCACATGAACTCACTTTTGAAGAAACTTTCTTTGGATTGATTTGATCTGGTTTACAGCCACTCCATCAATGGATGACAAAGACTCAATACATGAGCACGAAATCAAATCCAACTCTCTAGAACCCTAACCTCCTCTCCTCCTCTCCTAAGCAAATTAGGGTTTCTAAACAATGAAGCGTCGAAAGGTCGGGCAAAGGTGCAGCCACCTCCTCCTCTATTTATAGTGGAGGCTTAGGGTTTCTAATAGAGTCTCCTAATGGGCTCCCGTTAAGGCCCAAAACAAGCGGGTGACACACGCATACGCATTTTAAAGCGCCGTGTTCATATTGTGCGAAGCACTCGCTGCTTCGCCACGTGTAGGTTGATCCAACGACTCTCATCATGTCGGCAAGTCTCTCCCATCCGGCTCCCACCGAAACCACCATGGCACTTGCACCGACCCGCCGCTTGATTCAACCGATGCGCACCAATCGCCGTTCGGTCACCTTTGTCCATCTTGCACCATGCTTGAGTCCATGACTTCACCCGGCATCGTCGATCGTTTTGAACCTCGACTCTCCAAGCCTAGTCCGATCATCCTCGCCGTTGACCGTCGTTGACCACCAAGCAACTTTGCACAACAATAGACAAGCAAATCGAATTCGGGAACAAGTTCTTCACAACTTGACCCGTTAGTCAAAACATGCATCATGCAACACATATGCCATGAAATCCACGAACTTGACCTAACAAGCAATCATCGCGCCACACGGCGGCGACTTAGTGAAAACCGGTCGATCCGCCACCTTGGCGGTCGGCCGCCACCGCGGCCGACCGCCAACGAAGGCCGTCGATCCGCACAAAAGGACTTAGCCAAAATTTCAACGCTGAAATCCGCAACCTCTCTGGAAATTTAAAACGAATAGAACTTTTGACTGGAAGCTCCAAAAATTATGGGACCAAGTGCAGTAGAATCTCCTCACTTGCCTACACCCTCTATTTTTGGCCCAGCCTCAAACTCCAAAGTCACTCAACTTGCCGGTCCGACCGCTCAACAGACGCCGGTCAGACCGCTACCAAATCGGTCAGACCGCCGACCTGGCCGGTCAGACCGCCAGCACAGAACACCCGAGGCATGGGCGGTCTGACCGCCACCAGGGCCGGTCTGACCGCCTAAGACCTGACAGAAACTGAACTTTGCCGAAAACTCATGTTTCCGCAAACCTTCAACGTCATTGCCAATTGACACATCATCCTAAGATCATGAGCATATCCCCATGATATCCACAATCTCCCCCTTGATGAACACATTGGCAATTCCCAACAAATGCAAGTTTTGAGGTTTGAAAAGTAAAAACTCAACGTTTTCGCGCAAAGACACAACTTGGTCCAAATGCAAGAGAAAGCAATGGAAATGACCAAGCTGGCTTCAGAATAGCATCGGCAAGTGAGATAAGACAAAAGAAAGCAAGAAAGCTTCAATTTCCAAATAAGAGTCAAAAAATCTCACTGAAGGTCCATATGAAAGAACAATTGTTCGAAATGACCTTTGATCATGGTGAAGATCAAGAATTGCAATTCAAGTTCAGAAAGAGCAATAAAACCATAAGAATGCAATAAAACCATAAGAATGCAACTAAGATGCAAATAAGAAACTCCCCCTCACTATGATCCTCAAATTTCAGAATCTCCAATTTTCTCCCTCTTTTTAATACTTTTCCCTTTTACACATCTTGAAATATCTTCTCCCCCTTTGACAATGGAGTCATCAAGGAATCACGCCTTCCTCTCATCCAGAGATAACAAATGCAGAACGAGGAGAAAAAAACATAAGAAGGAGCATGCATGAAATGTAATGAAGTGGCTTCATATTTTTGTATTTTTCAATTTTGGATTACAAGAAGCTTTGGAGATTACCCAAAAGAACAAGCTAGCATTTCAAATTTTGCATAAACACCATATCAGCCTGAATGCGCTATCAAGATCATGATAAGACATATATAACAAAGCTAAAGCAAGAAGGCTCAATGTAAAGTAATAAATTTTAGCATTTTAAGCAACGCTTCAAATCTAGCAAGTTCATCAACAGAGATCCGAAAATGATACTGGCCATGTCAAAATGTCAATGTGAGACCAAGACGCTAACAATGACCACATTAAGAGACAAACAAGTCCTGAATTGAATCAGTTTGCTCAAATTGTCTCAAACGCCCATTTTTCAACAGATTTTCATTTGCAAAGGAATATTGAAGTTGATGAAAGGTATATCTTAGTGAAGAAGATCCTGGACTAGGAGCCATCCACAAACTCTTCCTAAGCTTCTACCCATTTGATAATTCATTTTCTTATCCACGTGCTAGATCTCAAGCCTTGCCGCGACCATCTTAAGCACAAAAGGCTTAAAAGAATGGTCTAGATCATCCAAAACTCCCCCTGAGTTCATGCCTAGTGCAATGGCAAGCCGTCTCAAGAGAAAGAATTGGTGAGATCAGTTTTTTCGCACGAAAGAGACCTCCTTTTTTGTTCACAAGAGCAGATTTAGATTCTTAAAAGAACAAGAAGCTCAAGTAATGATCAACACTAGATTCAAGAGCTAACACCGCAATTTTGACAGGGCCAATGTCATAAAAGGAGCACTAATTGCGCAACTAGCTAAAACATCCACAAATTGCAGTTTTTAGTTCAAGTTGTCTTAAAGTTCTAGCTCATTCAGCAAAGACTTAGCTACACATGTGCAATCATGATACTTCTAGCAAGTCAAAGAACTAAACATGGCATTGAGCAGAATTGAAATACTAAAAGCTCAAAAAGGGTAATAAGCAAAGCTTCATCAATTTTAAAAGACAAGCAGAAAAGCTTATATTACAATGCATCTTTTTGGTTTTTCATATGAATGTAGTATGAAACAATGAGATGCACACAAACTTAAAAAAAAAACCTAAAAAGATCAAAAAGATCAAAAGAAGATCAAGAAAAGATCAAATGAACAAGGTAAGATCAGAAAAGATCAAACTGCCCCTCAAACCAAACCATAGGGATAAATTACCCCTAACTCACTTCTCAAGGTGGCAAACCTAGTTGGATCTAAAGGCTTGGTGAGGATATCAGCCAACTGAGCCTCGGACTCCACGAAATGCAGCACAATATCACCCTTCTCGACATGATCTCTAAGAAAGTGATAGCAAATGTCTATGTGCTTGGTCCTAGAGTGTTGTACAGGGTTTTTAGCAATGTTAATCGCAGAAGTGTTATCGCGAGAAAGGGGAACACTATCAAAAGCCAACCCAAAATCCTTAGAGTGGACACCATCCACAAAATCGACTCTGACAACTAGCAATGACTACATATTCAGCAGATGGATTGTGCAGCAGGTGCTTCCTAGAAGACCAAGAGACAAGAGAAGTGCCTAGGAAGTGACAAGTGCACAGGTACTCTTCCTATCTAGCCGACACCCACAAAATCGAATCAAAAACCCCGAATGGACGGGGACGAAGAGCAAGAATACAAAATGCCATCTTGGAGGGTAGAGTGTAAATACACGAAGATGCGCAACGGCTTGGCGATGGGAAGTCCTCGAGGCGCTGAAACCTCGCATGCAGGCGGGCACCGTGAAGTGGATGTCCGGTCTTGAGGCCGTCGAGTGCGAGGAGTGAACCAATCATCTTTGCGGTACTCGCGTTGATCCACGGCTTCTCCTTCCTCATCCGGATCCAAAAGCGATCGAAGTCGCCATGGGAGTGGCGATCGGCTTCATGATCCACTCATCTCGGCGCTTGAGGAGATCCTTGGTGTGCCGTCGATGAATGAAGATCCCTTCCTTGCATTGCTTGATTTGAAGCCCCAGAAAATAGTTGAGTTCTCCCATCATGCTCATCTCAAATTCCCTAGACATGGTCTCAGAAAAGCTAGAAACAAGAGCATGAGAAGAACCACCAAAGATAATATCATCTACATAAATCTGAGCAAGCAGGAAGTCATTGCCACGCCTAAGGATGAACAGAGTCTTATCTACCTTACCCATCTCAAAATCATTCTTAAGCAGAAAGGTCTTAAGTCTATCATACCAGGCTCTAGGGGCTTGCTTAAGACCATACAAGGCTTTGGATAGCTTGAAAACATGATGTGGATGCTTGGGATTCTCAAAGCCTGGGGGTTGTCTAACATACACTTCCTCCTCTATAAAACCATTCAAAAAAACACTCTTAACATCCATCTGATATAATCTAAAGCCCTTAGAAGCAACAAATGCAAGCGAGAATGCGAATGGCTTCCAATCTAGCAACAGGAGCAAATGTCTCATCAAAGTCTAACCCCTCAACTTGGCTAAAACCACGAGCTACCAATCTAGCCTTGTTTCTAACCACGAACCATCCTCATTTTGTTTATTTTTGAACACCCAACGGGTTCCTATCACATTATGACCACTAGGAGGTTCTACTAGATTCGGACCTTATTCCTCTCAAAATTCTCTAACTCCTCATGCATGGCATTAACCCAACTAGAATCGGATAACGCATGTGATATATCGCGGGGTTGAAAGAAGCAACAAATGCGAATGAGAGTAGAGACTTGGATCGTGATACTGGAGCGAGTGACTCGCTCATTAAGATTACCAATCATCTGATCCGGAGGATGATGCCTCTAAATATGAAGTGGAGCGCCCGGGGGAGACAATATCTCCTCAACCTCCGCAGGTACTGCTGATGAAGAAGATGCAGCAGGAGCCTCAATTGGAGGTGAAGCGGGCGTGTGAGTTACGGAACTTGGACGGGAGACTCAAAGCGCGGCGGTGGAGGACAAATATCGCCTTCATCATCTTCCTCCACAAAAATGCTTTCACACTGTGTATCACTGAAATGTTGGATCTAGCTCGGGGCTAGTCTCATCAAAAGTGACATTGCATGTCTCTGGACAATGTTAGTTTCAACATTAAAAACCAAAACCCTCGAATGTGCGGGATAACCTGAAATAAACCATCAAAAGTTCTTGATTCAAATTTATCTAGATTTCTGTCTTAAGAATGAAACACTTAGCTCCAAAACTCAAAATGAGAAGCAGAGGTTTTCTACCAAAACGAAGCTCATATGAAGTCTTGCCCAAAGAAGGTCTCAAGAAGACACGATTTGCAATATGGCAAGTGTAGAAATAGCTTGACCCAAAACCTCCTCGGTGTGCTATACTCATCTAGCATTGTCCTAGCCATCTCGACTAAGGTTACTGTTCTTCCTTTCCACAACGCCATTACTGTTGAGGGACGTGTGGAGAAGAGAATTGATGCTCAATTCGCTCGGCACAAAAGAGAGCAAGCGAGGCATTCTTGAACTCCGTGCCATTGTCACTGCGGATCGCTCTCAAAGCACCGAGAAAATTCGAAGCCAAGCGAAGAACAAGATCACGATAAAAACCAAAAGCTTCATCCTTGAAGCAGAAAGAACACCCAAGTGTATCTCGAAAAATCATCAACTATGACAAGAATGTACCACTTGCCACCAATTGGCGAACCTAGCGGGACCAACGGTATCCATATGAAGCAATCGTCGGTCCGTCGGTCATGACCAAAGTCACCGAAGGGTGTGAGCGGCAACTTGCTTGCCATGCCTACGAGGCGCACATACAACATCCTTGGCGGCTTTGAGTTTGGGCAACCCTCTCATGAGATCAAGGTTGCTAACTCGCGTCGATGATCAAAACCAATGTGCCCCAAGCGTCGGTGCCAAAGCGAACTCGTAAGAAGGTGTAAACAAACATTTAAGAGAACCAGACAAGAGATTGGAAAAATCAGCTCCAAAGATCCTAGCAACTCTATAAATCCCAAAAAGCGAGCTCACCAAACGGAATCAAGCACCGATAAGCATTTTTCTTAAATATAGTCTCATAACCATCATCAAGAAGTTGTGAGACAAAGAGTAAGTTAAACCTAAGCTTGTCCACAAGGGCGGCGTCCTTTAGGATGAAATTGTCGTTCCCCCGATTGTTCTGTTCCTTCAATCCGCCCTTGAGTATTGTCTCCAAAGGTGATGGCGACAACACCTATCGACCGCGTGAAGGAGGTGAACCATTTTGAGTCTCGGTCATGTGGCGTGAGCAGTGGTCGGCGAACCATGTGTCCTTCCTTCGCGGTGATCTTGAAAATCAAGGCACAAAGAACGATGTGTCTCAATCTGCAAGTTAGTTAAACATGACTTGGGAACCCGATCGAGACACATGTCTGAGTAGTATGCAAAGCGAAGTGCTATCTTTGATTCTATTTGAAATTCATTTGTGAGCAATGGTTACTCTAACATGAGAGTTATCTGTCTAGGAGCATGAGCATCATTAGCATGTGAAATAAATCCTAGACCAGGTTTCTTCCTTTCTAAATTACCATGTCTCATAAAAGCTCTAGGTTGATTAGATGACATTCTAGCAAGATTTTTCTTAGCATTTTTCAACCTCGCCAGCAGAACTCAACCAAATGCCCATCCTTCTTGCAATAGGTGCAATGGTACTTGCTACCAGGGAGAAGCACCTTTGATGAGCAGATGGTTGGGCAAAACCTGCATTTGAAAGTGATCTTTGAGTTGGGTATCAAATTCAACTAAGCCATTTTCAAAATTTGAATGTCATTAGATTTATCACAGGCAAAATTGTATCCTAACCCTTGCTTCTTATAAGGAGTTTTTGACTTGTCAAGAATCATGTTTAAGCATTTCTTACCTTTAGAAAATCTTTCTAATGTGTCATTAAGGTAAGCAATTTCTTTTCTAAGGTTAACACATGAATCACACGTTTTAGCATCAAACCTCTTCTTATAAAGAGCAACTTCAAGCAAGAGCTTCACATGAAGCACAAGTAGCGAATTAATCTGTCCTTAAGCTTGGCATATTTAGCTCTATTTGCTTCTACAACATCATGTAATTCACGTTCACGTTCTAAGCGCATGAGCAAGAGCTAGATTCAACCACATCGAAACAACCAACATGCTAGACTTTAAGCATTTTTACTAAGGAGCAGATTTAACTTCAATTAGCTCAGTTCTAGCATTTTCAAGTTGTTGCAAAGCAATATCATGAGCAGATTGCAGTTTAGCAAATTCAGAATGTAAAGCATAGCAGGATGAACATTCATCAGATTCAAGACTCTTAGCATTCACAAGTTCTAATGTGAGTTTCTTTACTTGTGACTCTAACTCCTCATTCTTAGTCATGATGAACTTTAAAGCTTTATCGACCTAGCATTTGCTCATAAACGGTTTCACATCTAGCAAAGAGAACATCATAAGAAGGAGATACCTCATTGTTGTCATTGATGTCGTCGGAGTCAGCCATGAAGCACATGCCGGTGAAGTCCTTGGCCTTCCCCTTCTTGTCTTGAGGGAGCTCCTCCTCCTTGTCCTCCTCGCTCCCGGAGTCCACATCACTCAAGGATCGATCTCCAAGAGCGGCAAGAACCCGGTGAGCAGCCTTCCTGAGCTTGGCATCATCAAACCTGGACTTGCGCCCCTGAGCCTTCTTCCAAGCTGGCTTTTCATCCTTGTGGTTGCTCTTACCTTTCAGCTTGGGGCAATTTGCCCGGATGTGATTAAGCTCTCCACACTCATAACAAGTCACAGGGCCGCCTCTCTTTTTATTTCTCATATTGTTGTAGGCCCGTGTGAACTTCTTAATCAAAAGCGCCATCTCAGGCTCAGGAATACTCTCAAGATCCTCTTCTTGGATTGCAGATAAAGAAGCAAGTGAAAAACACAGAAGAGGACTCAAGCGACCCATCGAGGCTCTCTTGGCGGTGCGCTACCAAAGCCATGTTGCCCTTCTTAGAATGGTGACTTTACGGATCTCATGAGTCTTGAGCTTGCTATAGAGCAGCTCAAAGTCAGATCGGAGAAGTTGACATTTTCTGAATGGCGGTAGCCTTTATCTCCCACTCCACGGTGTTGATTGCAGCGAGAGATGGATGGAATTTTCAGATTGAGTAAATTCAATACCAATGGACTTCATCCGATTTATCAACGTGTTGAAGCGATGAAAATGTCATCGATGCTCTCACGGGGCATCTCGAATTTGTTATATTCTCTTTTATACACTGCTGACGCACTTGTTTGATTTGGGAAGAACCCTCATGATAGGTTTGAGAGTCTTCCAAATCTCATGTGCGATCTCGAGATTGCAAATCCTATCATATTCTGTCTACCAAGCCCACCATCTGAAAATTCTTTGCCTTACGGTCATTAGCCAAAGAGCTTGAAGTGGCGTAGCAACCTCGAGCAAGATAAGCGGACTTGACAGCCTCCCAAATACCTCGTGGTTCGCTCTCAAGAAAGACACGCATGCGGTTCTTCCAAAGGCATAGTCGTGCCATCGAAGATATGCGGTTTGGAGAGTACTTATCCATCGCCAAAGTTCGTTGACGGTTAAGATCAGATTGAACTAACCGTGCTCGATACCACTTGTTGGACCGAAAAGCGACTAGAGGGGTGAATAGAGCACGATCTCTTTTTCTCCCAAAATCAATTCAATACGAATCTCACTCCAATAGCTATGAAAGCTATGAAGATCAATCAATCATGCACAACGGAAGACTTGTATTGAATCAACTCAAAAACCCCAAAGTAAAATCAACACAAAACCAAAACACGAAGACACTGGCGGTCTGACCTCTCACGAGGCGGTCGGACCGATCCCGCTGATCGAACCGTTCCCTCGGTGGTCGGACCGATTTCACGGAGGTCGGACCTCGTTCGATGAGCGAGAAAACGGCGGAAACAAGCCAAACGCAAATTGATCAAACTTTTGATTCGTGAGTCCAAACTTCGTGAAACTTGACACACAACTTCCTAAGGATGTCAGGAACCTATTCCAAGCAACAATTGTGATAATTCTTGCTCAGGTTCAGACCTTTTACCGTTTGAGCGAAGTTAGGTCAAAACCGAGTCAAAGCGAAAATATGATCTTAAGACTTGCGTGGGTGATTGATGATCTTGATGATCCTAGATGTATTCTCACGTCACAGCAAGCTAAATCACGTCAAGAAACTAAGCAATAACTCGCGGATCAAGCAAAGACTCAATTCATCAAAAGAGAGAAAGAAAGCACATGAACTCACTTTTGAAGAAACTTTCTTTGGATTGATTTGATCGGTTTACACCACTCCATCAATGGATGACAAAGACTCAATACATGAGCACGAAATCAAATCCAACTCTCTAGAACCCTAACCTCCTCT
Source organism: Ampelocalamus luodianensis (assembly GCA_036346255.1). Classification (NCBI taxonomy): domain Eukaryota; kingdom Viridiplantae; phylum Streptophyta; class Magnoliopsida; order Poales; family Poaceae; genus Ampelocalamus; species Ampelocalamus luodianensis. Next base: position 2,340,039 of record CM070638.1, read on the forward strand.
CCTCCTCTCCTAAGCAAATTAGGGTTTCTAAACAATGAAACGTCGAAAGGTGGGCAAAGGTGCAGCCACCTCCCTCCTCTATTTATAGTGGAGGCTTAGGGTTTCTAATAGAGTCTCCTAATGGGCTCCGTTAAGGCCCAAAACAAGCGGGTGACACACGCACGCATTTTAAGCGCCGTGTTCATATTGTCTGGCACTCGCTTGCTCCGCCACGTGTAGGTTGATCCAACGGCTCTCATCATGTCGGCAAGTCTCTCCCATCCGGCTCCCACGAAACCACCATGGCACTTGCACGACCCCGCGCCGCAGTTCAACTCGATGCGCACCGAGCGCCGTTCGGTCACCTTTGTCCATCTTGCACCATGCTTGAGTCAATGACTTCACGGCGCATCGTCGATCGTTTTGAACCTCAGCTCTCAAGCCTAGTCCCGATCATCCTCGCCGTTGACCGTCGTTGACCACCAAGCAACTTTGCACAACAATAGACAAGCAAATCGAATTGGGGAACAAGTTCTTCACAACTTGACCCGTTAGTCAAAACATGCATCATGCAACACATATGCCATGAAATCCACGAACTTGACCTAACAAGCAATCATCGCGCCACACGAGCGGCGACTTAAGTGAAAACCGGTCGGACCGCCGGCCTTGGCGGTCGCGCCACCACCGATCGACCGCCAACGAAGGCGGTCGGACCGCCACAAAGGACTTAGCCAAAATTTCAGCGCTGAAATCCATAACCTCTCGGAAATTTAAAACGAATAGAACTTTTGGTAGGAAGCTCCAAAAATATGGGACCAAGTGAAGTAGAATCTCCTCACTTGCCTACACCCTCTATTTTTGGCCCGACCTCAAACTCCAAAGTCACTCAACTTGCGGTCCGGCCGCTCAGAGGCGCCGGTCGGACCGCTACCAAATCGGTCGGACCGCCCGACTGGCGGTCGGACCGCCACCTGAACACGAGGCATGGGCGGTCGGCCGCCACGGGCGATCGACGCCTAAGACTGACAGAATGAACTTTGCCGAAAACTCATGTTTCCGCAAACCTTCAACGTCATTGCCAATTGACACATCATCCTAAGATCATGAGCATATCCCCATGATATCCACACATACTTCATAATAATGCATCTCGAACTAATATATGTAATTCTATTTTTGCAGTGCTGCCAGCAAAAAAAATGATGAGTTATGTGCAATCTACGTTTGCCATCATATGGAGCAAATCATTAGAGCTAGGAAGAAGGATCCCGAGGTTTGTGAATCTCGAAATGATTATTTCGTAATTATAAATTTAAATATATATGCTTAACACTTTACTCTTGCTAGCGACAGTCCTTGAATATAGAATTAGATGGACTCTTTGAGAATGAGATCAAGGACATTCAAGGGAAGCTCTGCAGCTTTATCATATCAGAGATAATTAAGGACACCGGAGAATTTCACTCTGCTGCCGATCCAGCGCATCACCCCGCCGACACTTCTCAACCACCTGCAAACAATTGACTCAACTGTAATCAAATTTATTTTGTAACAATACTTGAACAAATGTGATCTTTTGTAATTTATTTTGAGTAATGATCAGATTGAGTTTGTCGACAATTGACTATCTGTGATGTATCTGTTTTTCTGCATGCTTGTTTTCAGAGAGCATGTCTAGCAATTCCTGAGGCTAGCCAAAAATCTGTAAAAATTAGTTAGTTTAATGAACTATCACAGACGGTTTTTAAATAAAAACCGTGCGTGAATCTGATATCCGCAGAGCAGTTACGTACGGCGCGTCTGTGAAGTCGAATATCACGAGGCGGTTTACATTAAGAAGCATGCAGCGAAGTCGAGTATCACGAGCGGTTCTAAACATAAACCGTTTGTGATAATCGACTTCACGACGATTCGTGTGCGAACCGTCGTGATACTCGACTTCCAGAGCGGTTCGATGTCTGGCTTCGTCGTGATCTTGCGCATTCGCTGATGGTTTTATTTAAAAACCGTTTGTGATATTAAATATCATAGACGGTTTCTTGACCGTGCGTAATAACAACCTGCTATCGAGACCCAACTTGTCGGACGGTTCGGCAAATGCGTGATGAGGGTTCCGAACCGTCTGTGATGACTGTTTCTGTAGTAGTGTAGGCATGTTTGAAGGGGCTTCCTTCACCACGGTGCCAGGCATAAAGCTTGCCGACACAATGGTGAATGCCTCACTGAGACGGGGGTGTACTCAGGTAAAGTGAGAGTGTTCATTAGCCAGGCTAGTGCAAGGTTAGGACTAGGTGATATAAAGGCTTCTAGACTGATACGTGCTCTGATATAAAGACTAGGTGATACGTGCTCTAGACTGCTTACCAAATGTCAGACCCCTGGTGTGGAATACTCGACGACCCTATGTGTTTATCGTGCTAATCCCTGGATCAGTGGCTAGCACCCACATTCACAATATTTGGTATTACATCCATATAATCAAAACTAAAAGTAAACAAAAGGGTAATCTACTTAAGCTATTACATTCACGGCCAACCGGCAAAATAAAAGCAGTCATCAGAGGAAAATATATTGTAGTGGATATATAGTAGTAGCAAAACTCCAGTGGCATGCCCATCCAATCCCGCAGGCAGCCGATAAGGAACAAGGACTAGGTAGACCCGTCACCAAACCCTCCGATGCTGGGAGCAAAGAACTCGTGATCTGACATCTGCTCATCTTCGATCTCTGAACAACAATATTAGCAAGATTGAGTACTTATGTACTCAGCAAGACTTGTAGTGTATCACAAAATTATATTAAATGCAAGGCTAACAAAGAATGAAGCTCTACTCTACCAATTGTTTTGCTGAAAGCCACTTTTGTTTGCAATAATCACAAGTAATACTTTGCAACAGTATTTTGAAAGATCAATATAAATAAGTACAGAACAGTAAATAAAGTACTGAATCAAATAATAACAACACCTACAACCCTACTCGGTTGCAAGCAAAAAGGTCCTGCTATAGACATAGCAAATCAGCCATAGAAATGCAGTTCTGCTATAGACATAGCAATCCAGCCATAGACACGGTAGTTAACTAACAAATAAAAACCTCATGTCATTACCCAAGTTTTGTGACAACCCAGTTTTTAGAAAAACAAGACTACAACCATACCAGCCGTACTAAGCATGCTCAAGACCGCGAGTACGACTATTTAAATAGATTTTTACTCTGTAGAGGTGTACAACTTACCCATAGTACGCGGTATTTCTGTTGCCTAGAATATCTCTATATCACTACTCACAACCAAACGTGATGCGGCCTTTACATCATCTAGCCTTAACATTGCACTAGCCTTGCGAATCATTATCCTCATTCATCCGGATAGAAACCAATCGAATGAGGAGCCTCACTCACCTGGATAGAAACCTGTTGAGTGAGTCCCTCACTTCGCCCGGATAGAAACCCGTCGAAGTGAGGCATTCACAGTTGTGACGGCAATAGAAATTGCCCGCACTACTTCTGCCTACTAATCATGCAAGGCTATGATTTGATAACTTAGTTAGCTACGGCTATCCCATACTAGCACATATGGTTGTACGATCAGGTCTTAGTCTCGGATTTGCTAATTTTGGTCCTTAATCGACTACGGACGAGATTCTCCACCCTAGCTACTAGTGAGTCACGATCCTCACTTTTTCAGAATACAATATAACTCGCCCACGTCTAAAAACTAAAGTTTTCATTTTATTTTCATAAAAATAACAGAGCTTTCTCCTCTGGATATTTTTCAAAATATCACAAATTCTCAAATTATCATATTGTCCTTTTATCAATTTTTTTCGAAAAACCTATCGTTCTAGTTGCATTTGTGCGATAACCTCACTAAAAAAATCCCCAAATGATATTATAGATTGCTGACCATATTCTAATGACTACAATAGTAAAAGATCAATATTTCAAGGATGTATATGCAGCAAATGGGAGTACAACTACCAATTTCCCAATAATAGCATTTTTCATGCAAAACATACACGCATACATAATAGAATTTACAAAAAAAAGTACAATAAGTAAAATATTGGGATCAACAAGATCAAAGGAGGCTCTTGCCTTGCTCTTGTTGTTCTGAATATATGGTGGATTGATCATCGCAATAATAACCCGAACAATCGACGTCTAAAAAGAGCTAGAAACAAATTAAATAACATCCAATAAATTCAACAACGGCCAAAATTAAATATTTTTACATATTATGGTAGTTCATGGTTTTAGATGAATTTAGAGACCAATTTCACTCAATTTGGAGTTCTGTAGCAAAAGCTATTAATGTTCGAATCTCTCTCGGTTTGATAATTCCAGATTAAATGAGAAATACACTTTCCAACAGAGAAAACATAATCCCACGCATGAACTATTGAGGTTTACGCTTTCCAGTGAGGAAAGTGTATTTTCCTTGGGTTTCACTGAAGTTCACACTGTCCAAATCTGGAAAGCGTACATCCTCAAAACTAAAAGTGTATTTTCTATTTTTCTCCCGATTTTCATTAAACTGACAAGTGGGGTCCACTTTCAGTGACACAGTCCAGGAGCACAGCGCATAGACCAATGGTCTATATGCATAGTGTGTGGTCCACAGGACCAGCGCTGTGCACTTAAGTGGCTTAGTTCATGTTTTGCTTTTAAATCCAAAAACCAAATTCAACATGCTATATTTCATATGCAATTGATTAAGGTAATTTCTCTAATGCATTTTGTCGGTGTTTTAGAACCGATCTTACGTAAAGATTGTTTGATTCGGGGGGTCTCCACAATTGATCACACAGACGAAGAAGACACGGGGATTTTTATACAGGTTCGGGCCTTCTCCGGTGAGAATAACAACCCTACTCCTGTGTATCTTGTATTTGCTCTTTGGATTACAATCGAATAAGTATTTTCCTAACGGTTCTCCAAAGAAGGCTCTGTTTCTTCTTTGCCCAAAGGCCTCCTCTCTATCTCTAGAGATACCTATTTATACTAAGCAATAGTGGGCGTTGTCCTTCGAGGCTAATTAGTCGCTCATTATTATGTAATAATGAGAGTAATTCTGAGTAATAACCTCCCATCTTGTCAATCGATTACGATCGAGAGATAGTGGGAATTATCTACGATTATGTCGAGAGATAGCTGCGTATTTTGATTGCTTAGATTCTCAGCGCTTAATGGGTTTGTCAAGCGGGTGGGTCCAATAAGTCGTGAGGAACTGTGCAGGCCCCGATCGTAGAAAAACTTACGACCAGACATACTCGTAACGATCATACCATAGTCGTAGAAGAGCTTACGACTAGGTAGTAGTCGAACGATTATACCATGGTCGTAGAAGAGCTACGACTAGGGGTAGTCGTAGGGATTATCCGTGGTCGTGAAGAGCTTACGACCGGGGGTAGTTGTAGGGATTATCACGGTGGTCGTAGAAGAGCTTACGACCGGGGTAGTCGTGGGATAGCCTACGACTTCACGACTAGTTCTTCCTTTTGATATTTAAGGGTATGTCTTATGGCGTCATATTTCTTGATTATGGAGTAAATAAATGTGGATTATTTAGATCCTTGTCATCTAGCCCCGACTTCAAGTGAAAATAACTTACTTGAGTGAAGGGTCGTGAGCGATCCTTTGACCACTAAGGGGTCGTTAGGAAAGCGTTGAAGGAAAAACTCTTCAACCCTTGTTTCTCGACCGAGAATATGCTTGATCGAGGTAATTGGTTTAAGGTTGTCACGACTACGAGATGTCTTACGACTTGAAGCCGTCGTGTATAAAGCTGGAAATAAGGTTTTCGGTTGGTCTTTTACTTGACCGGGGTCAAGATGGTAATTTCACTTGAGGTGTGAAAAGGTGTCTTGGGACTTTCCATAGGCGGTAAAAAGCTGTCCGTTGAAGCGATTCGGCGGTGGCGTTGGGATTTGCGACGTTTCATCTCAAGCGTGCGGTTATAAAGCGGGCCACGGGAAGAACATAGGGTTCTTACCTTTTACCCATGATCTATTGCTTTCTTGTTTCTTAGCGCGGTGACTCAGTACATTTTCTTGAAGCTTTCCCAACCTTAAATCTTCGTTCTTGAGAAAAATGGCGAGATTGTCTCTGAATGGGCCGAGTCGGAGATGGGCGATGCAAAAATGATGCTTTAGTGCGCCGAGAAGATCCCGAGGGTCTTCGTGACTTGGATTGCGGCGAATGGCGCACGATTAGCCTTGGGAGAGGTAGGCCAAATTCCGTCTTCGGGCTTCTTGTGAGTGTGGCCTCGATTGCTGCTCACCCTTTCCTCACGCTTCGTACTCGAGCATTTGAGTGGAATTAGTGAACCTTGGTCCTAATTCCATCACGATGTTAAGTGTATTCGTGTACTTGTGTGAGGCCTACCTAGGGATTCCGGCGGACCTCGGCTGTTCGGTATTATTATGGAATGGCTCGTCAGTCGGATCGATGGTAGGCTAATGATGCAGCTCCATGACAACAAGTCGAAGGAGTATATTCAGATGTTTACCCGGCCGTCTGGCGGGTTGGAAGAAGAGGTGGTTCTCTTGGGAGGTTACCGGAAGATAGCCTCGTTCGTTGGACAAGCCATGAGCGAACTTCTTCTGGGGACTCGGCGGATAGCCCCTATATTCAAGTTATCAAAGACTTGAAGTCGGAGGGCTCACCGGTTGCACGTGGTGAAGGACTTCATCACGCGCGGATTAGTCCTTTGAAGACAAGGGTCCCTCCCATGTGGAGGTACTCGGAAAGAACGACCCAACGGGGACTACAAGGGCGGTGAGTAGAAAGACTTACTCTTTTGGTTTTATCCTTGGTTAACCCTGATTTAGTCTGTTTAATCGTATTGTCCATATTCCCGGATCTTTCGCAGCGGAGGTTGGCGCTTGCGTGTCGGCTCATCTGCGAAAGCATCCGGCGAATATGGCGGCCCTCAAATCCTCGCGGTTTGACCACAGAGGAGAAAGAAAGGTGCCTAAAGGTAATCAAGCGACTATGCCTTTAGGTGTTTTATTGTCGTAGAATAGTATCGACTAGCTGATTTGTCGCGAAAAACTTACGATTGAGTGCGATCGTGAAAAACTTACGACCGGATGTAATCGTAGAATAACTTACGATTAGACAATGTCGAGAAAAACTTCGACTTAACGTAATCGTAGAATGACTTACGATTAGATAATGTCGTAGAAATACTACGATTTAACGTAATCGTAGAATGACTTACGATTAGATAGCGTCGTAGAAATACTTATAATTTTTGAGTGATCATTGGACCACGTTTCTCCTTCTTCAGCGAGAAAGTTGGCATGGAGAACGCAGGAGGCGACGAGGAAGTCGGTGGTGGTTGTAGGCGACTACTGCAGACGAGTCGTGAAGTCCCCTCCATCTAAGCGTCGGTGGTAAAAGTCGGCGACAAGGGGTTCGAGTTACGCTCCTCTGCTCCTTTTGCTAAGTTTGCCGCAGATGTAGCCGCGGCAAGAAAGAGAGCAGAAGAAGAGGTTCTTGCCCTTAAGCGCAAGGTCCCCAAAGTTAAGGTACCTTTCTACTACGATGACAAGTCCTTCGTAGTTTCTGCTTCTCGCGGCTTTGTAAGCCAGCTAGAAAAGGAGAACTAGAAGGAGTTCATGTCTTTTGTGAAGGAAACTGCTGCTCCGGTGGAATCTGAAGCCAGGGGAAGCAGCATTCTCAGGGTTGTCGAGACTAATCTCGTCCACTCGGGAAGTCGGGAGGAGATGACTCCTGTTGCCCCGAGTGCATCTCAACCAATGGTGGTTGAGAAGAAGTCGAAGAAATCTTCCGTTGGGAAGGTTGCTCTCAAATTTCGGGTTAGGTCCAGCGCACAGAGGTATGTAAAATAAAACACATGAGTGTAATGACTACTTACTGTTTTATTTGTTGACTTATTGTTGCGCTGCGATTCTCGGCCCGCGTCTTGACCCGGGGAACTCTCATAGAGGATCCGTTATCACCCCTTCAGCCAGAAGAAGTGCGACAACGATGGCGAAGATCTAGCTCTCATCCCTGCGGCGAGAAGAGGCTGCGATTCTTTGAAGTCGCTCACGAAGACCAATGATGTTGAAGTCGCTCGACATGCGGAGTGTCGTAAAGAGCGTGATGGAGGCCACACAAGCCTCGAGGAGGCACGAGGGGAGCGAGCGGCGAGAGCGGCGCGACGGCGGCGGCAAGGAGTCGTTGAGGATGTTCCCTCCGGCCCACGGTGGAGTTCACGTCCGCAGTCGGAGGAAGAGGAGTATTTCAACTTTGCTCGACTTCTTTGGCCCCGACTCCATCGTAGGATCTTCCGCCTACCGCTCACGCGATCGAGTTCCCCACGGTAGCATTGTCAATTGCGGAGCGTATTTGACAATGAGCGACGATAAGGGTATGGTGGGCGAGTCGAGGAGATGGATGGTGAAGGATCCATCACGAATAGTCTCCATGTTTGCTTGGTCAAACATGAGCGTAAATATTTATCGATACTCACTTAGGGTTTTATCTCTTTATCTTATCGTTTCTCTCTTTTTGAGAGCCGTTGAGCAAGTCGCTACGATTTGCGAGTACAATCGCAACTTGTCAAGCTTCGACAAGAAAGGCAACACTCTGCGAACAAGCGAGAGGTGGTGAGTGACACTCGTAACCGGTTGTCGTAGAAAACTACGACTTATACTAGTCGTAGAAAAAACTTACAACTAGGGGTGGTCGTAGAATAACTTACGACTACCCATTGGTCATAAAATGCTTATGACCACTTGTTTTCATGTCGCTCTTTTATCTTTACAGGTTTAAGAGCGACGAAAAGACCTTGGTTGATTGCTCGACTTTGAAAAAGCCGAGTCAAATAAGCTAAGGGACAAAATCACGACCTCTGAAGAAGCTTGGGAGGCTAACTCTGACTAAGCGATTGCGGGAAAAATAAATGATACGTATTACTCATTGCTTCTAATCTTGGTTTCTGCATCCCTTTGCTTTTGACCTCTTATTCTTTTGTAGAAAAAGAAGTCGAAATTAAGACCCTTCAGTCAATATGGGGCTCTCGGATGAGGTTAATGAGAAGACCTCCGTTGTCATAAAATCTCGGATCGCGAAGGAGAAAGACCAAGAGATTGAGAACTTGGGTTCTCAATTGGTAGTAAGTAGAACTTTTACCTACTATTTATTCATTCTATCTTCTCATAGAATCGTTTTCTTATTCAATCCTCGCTCTTATCGGACGATTGGTGAAATAAAGCGGCTCCATGAGCTTGACTTATTCCCGGAGAGACAAAATCAATGAAGATCAATCTTGAGGATAATATCTCACTTACAAGAATGTACTCGATGGGCTTCGTCTTGGGAGGTTGTTCCTCGTGGCGACACGATGGCGCTCATCACGAATGCCATTGGGGAACAAGTCGGTACTCGAGCGAGATGATATCTACTCGAAGGCCAATCGAGCGATTCAATAAGGGAGCGGTCAAAGGAGCTGTGAGTTTTATTTTAGCAAAACTCAAAGCCGCGATCTAACCTTAATCTTCATTCTCATTTGAAGCCTTCCATTGCGAATCTGAAGCCGAGAAGGCGATCGAAGAGATGCGATCGGTTGGCGAGAAGGTCGCGGAGGAGATGCGGATAGAATCTCCTAGACAGAGTAGTCTTTAATATATTCTTGTATAAACAAGTCTTTTTGGTGGTGACGCCTAAATATATGATCCTTTTTCACATAAATTATCTTGTAGAGTAAATAGTAACTCGTAAGATAAAAGAAGAAATAGTTAGACCAGATATGAGCGATTCCTCCTTCCTTAGTATCTTTCCATGAATCATCTCATAGAGTAGTTAGTAACTCGTAGGATGATATCTTAGAAAAATTAGACTAAGAAGCGAAGTCATGTTTACAACTTTATCCTAGCCCTGGCTACTTACTTAGTTTATTTTTAATAAACTAGGTAAGTAGTAAAGAAAGGGTTACGAAAAAAGCAGAGGTTTGTTAGTCTTAGAGTTGTCAAATATCGACTTGTTTGCACTAGTCGAAAGAGTAGAAAGCAGATCGGCGTTAGGAAGTTCCCTCTAGTGGGCGGGACCGCGTGCAGAGAAAAAAAGGCCGACTAGGTGATGTTACCATCTCCGACCAGATTAATTAACTTCGATAACGGCGACTAGAAGCGAAACAAGCTTCTCGAGTACCTTAAGGATTCATTCGGCTACATTCATCTTTCCGGACTTAGTTGTTCGGCGGCAAAAGTAGGAAAGCTGAGCGACATTAAGAAGTTCCGTCTGGTGGGCGAGAACCACGTGCGAGCGGGAGAGGCTTCGACTAAGTGTGTTTCTTCCTTTGACCGATAAAACTAATCAAGTTATTTGAAAAGGTAGCGAATGCATCTCAAAGAAAGGTTACTCTTCTCGGTTTATTTTTGAAATAAGCTAGGTGATATGAATTAAACAACAACTTTGACCATTTTTACGAGCTCAGTAAGCTTTGTCTGATTGTTTAGAGCGAGCGATATTAGGAAGCTCCTTCCGTTGGCGAAACCACATGCGAGAGAGAGAGACTTGACTAAATGTATCGTCCTTTTGCTAACCATTTTACGGGAAGGATGAGAAGAAAAAATGGTTGAAAGAATAAAAGCGAGATTCAAAATAGACAAAAAGATAGGAGAACACATGTTGCTTTATTGCCGTTGAAGTTTGTTACACATAAAATTTAAATAATCGGTCAATGTTCCAAGAATTTGAGAGAACACGGCCGTCTTCCATTGCAAGTCGTCACGATCCGGACGCGTTACGCCGACCACGGTGTAAGGACCTTCCCACTTGGGAAAGTTTGTTCGATTAGGCGGGATTGGATAAGTCTCAATACCAAATCACTGCGGCGAGGCTGCGAGGTTGAACCTTCTGATCATAGTATCTGCGCGGGCTTGTTGGTAGGCTGCGGAGCGGAATAAAGCTTTGTTCCTCTGTTCTTGGCGAGTTGATGTCGTGCTGCTCGAAGATGTTCTTGAGGCAGTCGTGAAACTTGTCGACTCTTTCGACTGATCTTAATTTACGGAGGAAGCATGGCTTGGCACAAAAACTAGAAAGAAAGGTGTTTCTCCGTAGCTCGGCTAGTTGTCGTATGAATTGCCCATATCACGAAGGTAATTCCTGTACCCAAGCCCCAGCGCTTTACGGTGATCGAAGACTCGGGTCTTGATTCCCTTCATTATCGGCCGTTCGCTCTCTCGCTCCGTTGCTTTGGGGTGTGCGGCGGGCGTAACACAAGCGAGTTCCCAACTCGTCGCAAAATTCTGAAATTTTGCGCTTGTAAATTATTCCGTTATCGTGATAATTCGACTTGGTACTCGAATCGGTGATCACGCATCTCATCATGAACCGTTTTGTTTCTTCGTTGTTATCCCGATCACGAGTTCGGCTTCTATCCATTTTGTGAGCGTATCAATAGCCACAAGCAGAACTCGAAACCTCACGGAGCTCGGGTAACGGTCCTAGGATATCGAGACCCCAAGTTGCAAAAGGCCATGCGGAGGAATTGTTTACAACGCTGAGTGGTTGGTGTATTTGCCGCTATGAAACGACATCATGTACATCTTTTAACCATCTCCTTGGCATCGTAGAGGTTGTTGTAATAAAAACCTTGTGAAAAGCTTTACCAACCGGTGTTCGCAGGAAGCATGAGTTCCACAGATCCCTCCGTGTATGTCGTGAAGGAGTTTTAATCCTTAAACTGCGAATACATCGCATGAGCACCCCTTGGGTTCCTCTTTATAAAGAACACCTTCGACCAAAGTATACATTTTGGCTTTTCAGGATAATCGATCGATTCTAGATCATCATCGGTAAGAACCCTCTTGAAGATACTCATAAATGGCGCCATCCATGTATCTTACGTACTCTAGAGAGGTTGTTTCTATAGAAGGTGTCTCGGTTAAATGCGACTATGGGCGGTTTAGAAGCTATTCAGGAACACCCCTTTGGTACTACGGATCTTGAGAAGCTAGATGAGCCGTTGGTTTGCGAGAAATTATCCTTTCGAGGGATAAATTGTACCTCAAAGCCCAAAAAGTGCTTTTCTAACTTTCGTACTTCCGATGGAGTGCAGGGACATGGTCGAATTGGAGCACTGGTACTCCTTTCCGACTTGATTCACGACTAGCTGAGAGTCTCCTCTTACGAGCAATCGTCGAATCGAGAGTGCTTTCGCAACTCGTATGCCAGCTAGCAAACCTTCGTACTCTGCCACGTTATTAGTGGCACGAAAGTTTAATTGTATGGCATACTTTAGGTTTCTCCGTAGGAGATTCGGAGACCACCCGACCCCAGAGCCACTTATCGTAAGTGACCCATCAAAGTACATCATCCATCGATCGTGGGAATCGTACTAGGGATCTGAGCAGTTCGGATTTGTCCGATCGGCGACAAAGTCGCCAAGATCTGGGATTTAACGGCCGTTCGGGACACGAAATGGATGTCGAGCGCCCCAAGTTCGATGACCATTTTGCCATGCATCCGCTGTTTCCTATTACGGAGGATCGCTCCCAGGAAACTCGGGCGGCACAACTAGTTTGTGCGTGCGAAAATAATACCGCAGATTTCCTCGAAGACATGAGGAGGGCATAAAAGTTTTGAACTGAGGGTAACGCTCCTTAGGTCAGTGCAAAACCTCACTCCGTAGTATCTTGGTGGTTGTATGTTCTCACGTTCTCGACCAGACCTGCGCTCTTGCTGTGGCGTGGCGCTAGGTAAATTAAGGCGTCTCTCTAGCCGGGAAACTAGAGCAGGAGCACTCGTAAGATACCTCTTGACTTCCTCGAAGGCTAAGTTAGCCTCTTCGACCATTGAAACCTTCATGTTTCCTTAGAAGTTTGAAGAAAGGCAATCCTTTTCTCCCGATCGTGCTATAAACGACTTAACGCATCCATGCACCACAGTGAGTGTTTGGACTTCTTTTTAAGTGGTCGGCGCATCGAGTGATGGCTTTGATCTTTTGGGATTTGCTTGATTCCCGTTCGAAACCAGGAATCAAGCAATTTTCTGAAGAGACCCGAACACACACTTCTCGGGATTTAGTTTCAATTGGTGTTTTACGAGGTTGTCGAAAGTCTCTGCAAAGTCTGTGATATGTTAAGTCGTTTGATGCTTTTCGACTAGGTCATCAACATAGGCTTCAAATTTCGGCCTAGTTGAGGAGCGAAAGTCGTTTGCATCAAGCGTTGAAAAGAAGCTCCAACATTTTTAGGCGAATGGCATTTGACATAACAAAATACTCCAAATGGTGTAATAAATGCGGTCTTTTCTTCATCTTCTCGATGCATCTTGATCGATGATAACGAGTATGCATCTAGAAAACTCAACATTTCACATCTGCGATGAGAGTCAACGGTGATCGATCACGCGAGGTAAAGAAATCATCTTTTGGACAAGCTTTATTAAGATCGAGTAAAGTCTACGCACATACGCCATTTGCCGTTAGACTTTCTAACCATTCTGAGGTTGGCCAACCACTCTGGGTGGTTGACTTCTCTTATAAAGCTGTTTTAAGCAACTTGTCAATTCTAACCTAATAGCATCTCGTCGATCGAGGGCAAATCTCCGTAACTTTTGTTTCTGGGTAGTTTATCGGTAGTAAGGCTAGCATGTGCTCGATCACATTCCTTGGGACTCGGGCATGTCGGATGCTTGCCACGCAAAGACATCGCGTTTGCACGGAGGAAGGTGATGAGGGCATCTTCCTATTTAGGTCGGAAGAATCCCCAATGCAAGCGATCTTGAGGACTCCTCTGCGTCCGAGGAACCTCTTTGACCTAGTCGTTCGGCTTAGGTGCGAGCTTTAGGCTTGACTTGCTAATCGAAGGTGACTTTGTCTCGAGTTGGTAGTTGTCCAACCATCTCAAGGGAACGGCGGTCGCGAGAATGCGCCATCTTCTTGTCACAATATATTGTGATCACTCCTTTGGGACCTGGCATCTCAAGACATTGGTACCCATAGTGAGTAGCTATCAAAAATTTTGCCAGAGTAGGTCGTCCGAGTATGGCGTTATATGCGTATCGAAATCGACTACATCATAGGAGACTTTCTCTGTCCTGAAATTGCTTGGTGATCCAAACGTTAAAAGAAGAGAAACTTGGCCAATGGGTTTGGCCGAAGACCCCGGTATGATTCCATGAAATGAATATTGTCACGTCTTACCTTTGTCTGGTACTTGCATCTCGTCCGAGGTACTCGTAAGCGATATATTTAACGAGCTTCCACCATCAACTAAAACTCGATTGACTCGACAATTGTTGATGGTGGGTTCGACTACTATCGAAAATCGACCTGGTCTAGTCGAAGGTATCGGACAATCACCTTTCTCGAAAGCAAGGGTGATTTCACCACCACTTGATAATTTATTGACAAGAGGAGAGTCGATTGTGTTTACCTCACGTTCGACTGCTTTCAGCTGTCTTCGTGATTCGTATGCCGAAGACCCCCCATAGATGTGATCAATGGTGTGCTGCGGGTCTTGGAACGACATCTCCTCATCGTCCGACTCCTTTTGTCCACTGGTTTGGCCCACTGTTCAAGAATGGAAGTGGCCCTTTGCGAATAATAGTCCTCGAGTTTAGTAAGAAAACTTCGGCGATTCTGAAGGTCATGCCCTTCTTTTTATGAAAAGGACACCACACAGGTTTGTCGTTTCTCGATCTTGGTGTTTACCTTTACATCGATCGGGATTTTGCTTGGGGTTGTGTGGCTCCTTATCGCTTACGGCTAGGACCTCCTTAGAACTAGCATCTGGAGATTTTTGATTTTTCGCTTTGTTCTTAGATTTCCTAGCCTTTTTATCCTTTTTCTTACCACTTTCACCTGCTTCTCGAGGGATGCCATCTTTGAGATCGATGGTATTGTTCCATTCGACCGCTTCAAAGAAGATCGCATATCTATCGACCATCTCAAAGAGCTCGGCGGCGGCGAGTGGATGTAAGGTGATGTCCTCTGTTATTCTTCTGCTACGGACTCCCTGTTTGAAAGCCCTGATCACAGATGAGTCAGAAACTTCCGGAATAGAGTTTGAACTGATGAAGCGCTGATGAATTGTCGTAGCGTTTCATGGTTGTTCTGTCTTATCAGGTGCGGTTATCCTCCTTTCTGGCGATTGTAAGTTCCCGAAATTAGCCAGATGATCCTGAGGTGTTGCCACGAGTAGATCGACTCAAATGGTTGGTTTAGAAGCCATGATCGTGCCGATCCTTGAGCACGATCGGAAGGTAATTCGCCATGACATGCTCTCCTCCTCCTGCGGCTCGGATAGGCAGTAGTGTAGATTTGGAGGAACTCGATGGGGTTTTGAGTTCCATCGAATTTTTCCATATTCGTCGGTCGAAATCGAGCGCCAGCGAGCCGCTCGAAGGTCGGCGAGCGCCCGACATCGAGATAACCTCTTGTCTTCTTTTTGCGAAGCGAAGGGTTAATGTCGCGAGCGATCGAACTCGTCGATACCCGACCATGGGGACTAGGCCTATAATAGACCTCGACCTTACGGAAATACTCCTCGTACCCGCTTGCCGCCGTCGTCGGTCATTGAAGTGGTGAAAGATCACCCTCCCGTTGGCTTGTGGCATTTTCTCATGTCGAGAACGACATGAGGGAGAGTCGTCCGCCTTCCATGCGACGAGTTTCTGAGCGGTTTGCGGAAGAAGTAGCGCACTAGTGCGACCGTGGTTGTGGTGCGACCTCGTCGCTCGAGTTTGGCCATCATGTCACGAAGTCTTTGCGCGATCTCCTCGGCAAAAGATCATAACACGGTGCTCGGCGAGTTCTTGGGTCGGGTTCTCCGACCAAATCATTGATGTCTTTGGAGTTCTTGAGCTTCCTTCGATTTGAAATAAGCGCTCGGGAGGTTCTTACGAGCCACTATTTTCTCCAAAGCGGCAATACCGTCGAGAAGATTCGATACTCGGTTCGTATTGAGACCGGCATCCATGTCGATGTCTGCGTGTCGACCAAGTCGAACAAATTCTCCTCATTCCATTCTCTGGCATGGTAGCATAAAGAAAAAAGGAAGAAGCGTGACAAGGAATTACGAGGCTCCCACGGTCGGCGCCAGCGCCGGTGTTTTAGAACCGATCTTACGTAAAGATTGTTTGATTGGAGGTCTCCACAATTGATCACAGCAGCGAAGAAGACACGGGGATTTTTATACGAGTTCGGGCCTTCTCGGTGAGAATAACAACCCTACTCCTGTGTATCTTGTATTTGCTCTTTGGATTACAATCGAATAAGTATTTTCCTAACGGTTCTCCAAAGAAGGCTCTGTTTCTTCTTTGCCCAAAGGCCTCCCTCTCTATCTCTAACAGATACCTATTTATACTAAGCAATAGTGGACGTTGTCCTTCCAGGCTAATTAGTCGCTCATTATTATGTAATAATGAGTAATTACGAGTAATAACCTCCCATCTTGTCAATCGGTTACGATCGAGATAGTGGGAATTATCTCTGATTATGTCGGAGATAGCTGCGTATTTTGACCGCTTAGATTCTCCTTTGTTTAATGGGCGTCAAGCGGGTGGGTCCGATGAAGTCGTGAGGAACCATGTAGAGCCCCGATCGTGAAAAACTTACGACCAGATATACTCGTAACGATCATACCATAGTCGTAGAAGAGCTTACGACTAGGTAGTAATCGTAACGATTATACCATGGTCGTAGAAGAGCTTACGACCAGGGGGTAGTCGTAGGGATTATCTTGTGGTCGTGAAGAGCTTACGACGGGGGGTAGTTGTAGGGATTATCGGTGGTGCGTAGAAGAGCTTACGACGGGGTAGTCGTAGGATAGCCTACGACTTCCTGACTAGTTCTTCCCTTTTGATATTTAAAGGGTATGTCTTATGACGTCATATTTCTTGATTATGGAGTAAATAAATGTGGATTATTTAGATCCTCGTCACATTTATATTACATAATCCCAGAATTCAGATTTTTGGGATGTTACACCAAAGGTAGTGAGCGGTGGTATCGACGGATGCCAAACAAACTAGAGAATTCGGGTGCTGTGGATAAAGTTGTATAGCTTTGTTGAGTGTAAATCTATTTAAATAGCCATGCTCGTGGTCATGAGCATGCTTAGTGCAGTGTTAATGGGTATAGTCTTGGTTTTCATAAAACAGTTTTGTTGGGAAATGTGGGAAATGATTTGTTGATTTATATTTGAGTTGAGTGTCATGTCTATAGATGAAAATAACATGTTGCTCGCAGCCGAGGAGGGTTGCGAATTGTTATTTATTCAATTACTTACTTGTTGTTCCTTATCTATTTAACTGCTCTTTAAAATCTTCGTTGCAAAATACTACATATTGATATTGCAAATAAAATTTTCTTAATGCTAAAAACAACTTGTAGCATAGAGCCTCCTCTTTTGTTAGCCTTGAATTAATACAAATTTTGGGATACACTACAAGTCTTGCTGAGTACACAATGTACTCAATCTTGCTTAAATTGTTGTTCAGAGTTAGAGGATGATCCTACACCAGATGACGTCTTCTTTGCACCCAGAACCGTTGGGTTCGGTGACGGTTGTTTCTAGGACTTGTCTCTAGTCGGTTGCCTGAAGGTTCAGATGGACATGCCACTAGAATTTTTGACTCATTATACAATTTTGCTTCCACTGTTACATTTGCTACTTCTAATACTTAAGCTTTCATTTGGCCGGTTGGCCCTTGTATTGTAAATAATGTAATCACTTAAGTTATATACCATATTTTATTTATTTTGTTTTTATGAATGTATGGTTGTGAATGCAAACGTTGTGGATGTGTGTACTAGTCACTGATTATGGGATTAGTACGGTACACACACGAGGGTTTCGGGTATTCCACGCCTAGGGTCCGACATTTAGTTAATGCGAAATTACATTTTCCAAACATATTTATACTCATTTACCAAGAATTACAATGCAATGGCATGCTTGTTGATGTAAGTGTGCATCACTAGCTTGGTTCATTGAAGGTTTTTTTTTTCTTTTGCCGAGGAACATTGAAGAATTGTACACGAAGTTAGTGGTTCGAATAAGTCGAATCGAACAATGCTTCAAAGAATAGGATGAACACTCGTTGGACTGAAACGATGACTAAGGGGGTTGAATAGGAGCACTACCTCTTTTTTCACCTTGATCGGATTCGACTCAATTCTTACTCCAATAGTTATGAAAGCTATGAAGATCGAAGTACAAGTACAGCGGAAGTCTTGTATTGAATCCAATCCAAACCCCAAATCACAACAACCAAAAACACCAAAAACTCAAATCAAAGTGAGTTGGGCGGTCAGACCTCTCAAGATGGGCAGTCTAACCGATGGCTTGGCAGTCTGAACTCTAGCACGATGAACAGTGAAATCAGCACGAAATCAAAATCACAAACCGATGCAACTTTTGATCTGATGATCCAAATCCCGTTAAATTTTAACCATAGCTCATGAAGATGGTTAGAAACCTATTCCAATCTACGATCGGGGAGATCAAGGCCAAAGTTCCATGAATTTTATAGATGGGGGAAGGAGGGCATAAGAACCTAGGAAAATCAAACTTTGATCCTAAAACTTGCTTGTGGGTAAAAGATGATCAAGATGATCCTAGATATATTTTTACATGTCATAGCAAGTAAGATCACAACAAGAAAAATCAAAGGAAAGACAAAGAATCACCAAAATCCCAAAAGTCACCAAAGAAAGAGCAAGAACATGAAGAGGCTCATCTTGAAGGAATCTTTCTTGGATCGATTTGAGATAGATGTTGGTGTATAGCCGCTCTACCATAAAGGATAAAAGCTCAACACTTGAGCATGCAATCAATCTATCTCTCACAAACCCTAGCCTCAACTACTCCAAAAATCCCAAATCACAAATTAGGGTTTTTTCTTGGAAGGACTTGGGAACTCCACATCTAGACATTTCCTTTTATAGTGGAGGCTAGACTCAGAGAGAAGACCCTAACGGGCACCCGTTAAGCCCACACACAAACGAGTCTACACTCACGCATGCTTCTAAAAGCGGATGACGAACCGGGCTTTCTGAATCTGTTTCTTCGTGCTCTTTATCTTCATTTGACCTAAACCACCCTCCTTGTGCCGTCTTACACCATGATTTAGCCAAAGGTCACGAAGACAGTATTTTAGTGAAGTTACCAAAATACCCTTTCTCGATCCTTCTCCAAAGATCGAGTCCAATCTTCATAAAGCAATCCCATGCTTCACCACGTGTAGGTTGCTCAACGACTCTCTTCATGTCGGTAAGCCTCTCCCATCCGGCTCTCACCGAAACCACCATGGCACTTACACTGATCCCCGCACCGCTTGATGCAACCGGTCACACCAAACTTCTCGTTCAGTCATCCTTGTCCATTTTGCGCCATGCTTGAGTCCACTAACTTAATCCAACATCCTCGATCATTCTGGACCTCAGCTCTCCAATCCTAGTCCCAATCATCCTCACTGTTGACCGTTGTTGATTTCCAAGCCTCCTGCACAACAATAGACCCAGAAATCGATTTCGGGCATACTTTCTTCGCAACTTAACCCACGTTAGTCAAAACATGCATCATGCAACACATATGCAATGAAAACCATGAATTTGACCTAACCTACGAACATCGCCGCCTTGCCGGCTAGCAAACAGGATGAAATCGATCAGACCGCCACCCATAGCCGGTCTGACCGCCCCCTGGCTGCTCTAATCGCCCAGCATGGCCGGTCTAACTGCTAGCATAGGGACTTATCCAGATTTTCTCCCTGAAAATCTAAAACCTCTCTAAAAATTTTAAATGAATATAACTTTTGTCTCAAAGCTCCAAAAATTATGAGATCAAGTGCAGAAGAATCCCCTCTCTTGCCTACACCCTCTGAGAAAGTCACATTTTTGGCCGGTCAGATAGCCATCCATGGTAGGTTTGACCGCTGGCCCTTTGGTCTGTCCTAGGCCAGTCTAACCGCCAGTGGTGGCCGGTCAAACCGCTAGTTAGGCCGATCAAACTGCTACCATGGCCGGTCAGACCACCTGAAGCCTAACAGAAACTTAATTTTGCCGAAAACACGTGTTTCGACAAACCACCGCAACCATTGCCAATTGTATCATCATCCTAAGATCATGAACATATCCCCACGATATCCACAACACTTCAATTAGAGATTGGTCGAAATGAAGGATCGATAGACCAGAGGTGTGTCATGCGAGCATGCATATCCCTATCTGATTTACTGCTCCGGTCACAAAATTGTGACATTTTTAACATCCATAAACATGATTTCTAAAATACAACTTTGATCATTAATTTTCTATTGACGTTATCTATTTGTAAGGTGACTTAAATTTCCTTAAGCATATATAAGTCATAATTATTTATCCTTTTGATCAACATTCAATCAAATAGCACATCAATCTCTATCCAGATCCTATGGTCACAAAGTTTGACTTGACTTAAAATTTTAGACGACTTAGAAATAGCAAGTCCGATTTATGAAACCTAATCTATATAAATACAAACGTCTGGTTTGAGTCAAGTCAATTCCTTTGTTTTGAGGCAAGAAAATCCTATAGTAATAATCTAAACAAAATTCTAGAATTTTTCTAATTAATCGAGAGAAATAGAGAATAATCTACATCGCTTATTTTGGTGAGAACATATTATAACGGTGCAGATTAACCAAATATATCAATATTAGAGTTGTATAACAAATACAATTATATTTTCAATCATACACATTAGAGTATTATAGCATAGACAATTTTTTCTTAGTATCTAGCTACACTTATCCATGGGAATAATCCCCGCGGGTCCCACCCTCCCGGGGCAAAATTGCAACCCCTCTTTTTTCAATAATGTCTCAGTTTGGTCCGAAGACTTCCAGGTCGTCGATCCTATCCTTTTGTTTTGGATTTTTTCCCTTCATAAAGGCTCAACCCAAAACTTTGTGCATTGCTCAACCTAAAATCATTTTAAGGGGGAAAAAGGAACACTTATCCAAAGGGTAATTATTTGATGGGACAAGAAACACAGTGCTTGTCCTATTGAACATGAGCCAGAAGCATCACCACAATTAATGGATAAAATAGTTGCTAACTATCACGAAATCAAGTCCAATTGGGGAAAAGACAGACCTGAATTTCCAAGATGTCGAAATCAAGCCATATTGTATGCAGTCGTTGAATGATGAATATATATATGTTAACCTCTATTTACAAAATTCGGGGCTATCCTCTTTGTAGCCATTGAATGGGTGAAATTTAATACCGCTAAAGACGTCTCTTGTCTTTTCGCACGTTCCTCTGTTGAGTCTTGAACCATCACATCTCTTAATCAACTGTCGTAAGGTACCAGATGCACCAATAACCGCTCTCACATTAGTCATGTGGGAAACTGTCATGTCTCCTGACCAGTTTGCTAGTCGGAGGTCGCCTAAAACCGTATGGCTGGTCGGGTGGTGTCCATATCTGGTCATCTCATGACTCAAACTAGCCTGCGATCAGTTCGGCTATAGTAAAGACGTTAAGACTTTCTTTAAATACTGGGCGTAGGTTCATCACCGTTATAGAATGAGCATCTGATATGGATCTGTTTTGACAGAGACTCTGACTTTAACTGAAAATGTTGACCTAGTTTAGAATCGTCGTCAGTTACCATGATGAACAGGTGGTTCACAACAAGATTTGTGCATCAAGAAGACTGTAGGCTTCTGTTTGCCTCCGGAGTTCGGTTAATGTTATTTCAGTTCGTCGGCTTTTGCTTACTCGGCCGGTACAAATTACAATAGAAAGCCATAAAAGACTTATCATTTCCGAGGCTGTGATTTTGCCTTCTGCTAGTTCGCTTCTAGCCATTTCCCTTGCGTTTCTTGCCCTAGCCTACCACGTACCGGTTGTGTTGCGCAACTGAAGTTACCGCTCAATTTAATTCACTCTTGTTCACATTTCTTACTACATGGAACCGTTTCAGGTGTAGGAGCTGGGAGCCAGGAGAGCTGAACCATGTTCGGACAAAGTTTCATTTCAGAGTCAAGAGAGCGATGCTATATATGTTGTCCAGAGCTAAAGCATCAAGTGCTTCTTCGTGCGAATTAAGGCACTGCATGGTGAGGGCAATTCCTCCGACACCTTATTCTTCTCCACCTAATGCTCAAGATGCATCGAGTTGTATGCCGACTGGATTAATTACACGAGCACGTGCCAAGAAACTTCAAGATCAGACGAACTTGCTCCTTAATGAATGTGTCATTACTTTTAACGAGAATTTTACACTACCTACAAATAGTGTTTTGATTGTTTGAAGATTCAACGTTAGAAGAAGTTGATGTTCATGGCAATGATGATGGAATTTCGGTTGGAGAAGATAAATGAATGAAGACTTTTTGCATGCTGACCACGAGGAAATAAAAGGAAGAAGATTATTTGCATGCAAGGAAGAGGGACAAGGAAATTTCGGCTTGCCTAATTTCTAAGGGGGGCCCACCAGAATAGGAGATAGGCATGCAAGCTTCTTTATTCTTGCCGAGTCCACGTAATCAGCATGTAATCAATTTTGGCTGGTTCGGTTGTACACATATTAGGCATGTGTTCATTTTAGCAATAGTTGGCAAGGAATAGGAAACATAGTTGGGCCCTGGCAATCAGCCACGGGCGATAATTGCTTTGGTCCTTAAAATAGCTAGCGCATGGATTGTTACGGACAGACCATACTTTTATGCAAAGAACTGAAACATAGTTTTTGCTTGTTCTTTCGTCTCAGAGTTTATGCGAGGATTTTTGAAAGAGAATTAGACGATTTAATATTCATTCTGTAAGCCAAGGTCAAGTTTGTTTTTCCGCTAGGAATTGAGGGCTTGGTGATCTCCGCTCGTGGTCTAGCGGCGATCATCCCGGTGCGTCTTGGCAAATATCTATAGAGCTGCAAGTTTGTGCATTGGCACGTGGTGTACAGTTGAATGTTGTTCGTCGTCAAGCATAATTTATCTACAGTTCTACTTGAGAAGATCAGACCACCCGTATCACTGGATCCGACACTTTTGTTCGAGTCCCCAGCGGCTATTAGGTGGCCTGGCCTCTATATTATTTCACTCGACGTGACAACATTTGATCGGATGTGATTTGATGATAGCCGGGCATGACCTGCAATCGATCATATTCGGTTGATTTTCTTAGGAAGGCATGGAGTATAAACATTCATTAGTTTTCATTTCCTACTTGTCCTGCTGGGATTTGCCGGTGTGATCTTATTGTACTTACTGGTGGTTGGAAACTTTGTACCTAGGCACGGAAGTCGAATTAATATTGTTCTTGCACATTTGCTTTGTTCACATATGGGATTTGTTTTGTTTCAGCATTTGTTGGGAGGGATGATTAATTTTGTTTTAGCATTAAGCATCTCTCTTCTCATCTGTTTCACATACGTAATCGTGCTGCTTCAGCCTTTCTTTGTTTTGCTAGAAACAGTTAGTTGTCTACCGAAGTGTAGTAGTAATTAATCGTGCATGACTTGCATTCCTTTTGGTCGCAGGTGGTGCATCGATCAGCTGAACAACGTAGTACGAAGTTGGGGGTGGTTATTTGTTAGTGCGTACATTATTTTTCATCTCTGAACAATTTAAAGGGGTGTTTGGCATGATTTCCGCTCCACGATTCTCGTTTGGAGCAGCAGGAGCCCAGCCTAAACCTCTGTTGGAGGAGGGTTCCCGCGCTACCTTAAGCCGATGGTAACCGGAGGAGGGTTCCCGCGCTACCTTAAGCCGATGGTAACCCTGCGAAGGCATGACGCCCGAACGGATCAACCTCGGACGAGGTCCAGGGACTGAGCCCGGACAGGGTCTGAGGGCCAATCTCGTCGAGGTACGACACATCGGCGGACCAACCCTAGATGGGGTCCAGGGGCCAACCTCGCCAAGGTACGACACATCGGCGGACCACCCTAGTGGGGTCCGAGGGCCAATCTCGCCGAGGTAACCCACCCTGGGCGAGGTCCGGAGACCAACCCCGGACGGGGTCCGGGGGCCAACCTCGTCGAGGTATGACACATCGGTGAACCCACTCTGGACTAGGTCCGAGGACCAAACCTGTACGGGGTCCAGGGGCCAACCTCGCCGATGTGCAACACATCGGCGAGCTCACTCTGGACAAGGTCTGTAGACTAACCTCGGACAGGGTTCGGGGGACCAACCTTGCCGAGGTGTGACACATCGACGGACCCACTTGAAGGTGGCAGGATCCGCTTGGCGAAACGAACGAAAGTATCCCCGGGATGAACTAGGTACCGAGGGCAATGATGTAACTTCGCATGCCTACCACTCCCACTCTATAAATATGCTCCATGTAAATGGATGAAAGGAGGCCATTTTGTAACTACTACTATACATATGCAATACATCCATACAACTCCTTTGTGTGTGGTTCTTGTGGAATCCCCTTCGCACCCTCGACGGTTGATGCGTCTGACCAGGGGTGCCACAAGTTTACTGTCCGATCTCGTATCGACGATAGTTAGCGCCGTTCGTGGGGATTGTAACGAGAAGCTACAAGTTCGTGACTCACCTCAGCCTCGTCCCACCCCGGACCGGGCCAGGGCTCACCTCGATCTCTACCTACCTTGGAGCTATTTCGGGCAGGCACCTCCCCAGGGCATGCATCTAGGCTTGCATCGGTCTCTTGCACTGTTTAATGGCATCGCAACATTTGACGGCCTTGTCTCGGCGTGGCACAACTTGGCCTCGATGGCTTTTCCTCAGCCCAGCTTCGCTTCACCTCGATGGTGTCTCCTCGACTAGAGACTTCCCCTAGCTCAACGGATTCACCTCGGCGAACCCCAACACGCCTCGATGGATTGGCCTCGGCATGGTTCAACTTGGCCTCGTCGGCTTTGCCTTGACCGAGCAAGAACAGACTCACCCTCCGGGGGCAAGTACGCGATAAAGACTCATCCCTTGGGGCCGAGTAGGGAGCAAGACTCACTACTAGAAGATTCAGGGTATTCTGACTCCGGAGAGGCTAGGGCAAAAGCCTATTGTGTCCGCTCGCCCGTCGAACCTCGGAACTTGCAAACGAGGGAGTACTGTCGTAGCAATGCCCCATCCCCTAGGGTTGTCAGGAATACCTAGTATACCCTGAGGAATATGAGCATTTACATAGGCTAGATATATAGATATACCCACAGAAATGTACCAAAATATCTCTTTCTTTATCATTGTAAGGAGGGAGCAAGAAATGAAATATCCTTCCCCTCATATATATATATATATATATATATATATATATATATATATATATATATATATATATATATATATATATGAAATTGAAGAGATTGGGCATCCAACCATACGTGCCTATCAACTTCAAAAATGTGTAAGAAAATATTTTATTTTATTTTGTTTTACTAGTCAACAACCCGTGCGTCGGCACGGGCTAGTAATTATTCAAAAATGTCCACATGTCAAGTTTCACGTTGTGTGTACATGTAATTTTAGTGTTAAAGAATCTGTAAGAATAATAACCGAATTAGGATAAACTTTTTATCTTTTATTAGTTTGGATTGTTCAAAGTTCAAACTTTACGTTTTCAAAGAGCATAGGCTTCCAATACAATTATATAATCAATTTGCAAACTCCAAAACATAAATTTCAATAATACTATAGTTTTAATTCCAAATGGAAATATGCTTGGGAAGTAAAGTTTGAGTTTGCATTATTACTAAAAACAATTTATAAATTAAAATAAGTAAAAACAATCTTTATTTTCTATAAATTTCACTTGAACCATAAATTAATTTCAAATTTGATCTCAATTAGAATTTCTATTTTACTCCGGACTTTGAATTTATTTTTAGTATTCAGGATTAATTTCTTATTGACATTTAGTTATGTTTTAAATTAATACCTAATTTTGACCTTACTTACAAAATTAATTTAAAATCCAATTTTTCATGTATACACTCCGAATTAGGCTTCAGTTCACAACTTAATTTACTATTCATAATCCTACTGTGGCGTTGGAAATTCCTAGCTTTTGATAAGTTGATTGTATTAGATTAAATCTCTTTGTAAACAAAATTACTACTATCTCTTTATCCAAGGTTTTAAGTTCTAGCTCAAAATTAATACATGTTTCAAAATGAAAATTTTTATTTTTTATTTTGAATTTGTACATGCTATACAGGTTCGCATCTTGCTTTCTTGTACATGCATGACCGCCTCTACTCTTAATGCTTAGCCTCTTTGCTCTAACTCATGAATTGAATTATAGTATCTATATCTCTTTAATTATTTTTTTTTCTAAACTTCTATATATGACGCCTAAAAATAGGTAACGTCCCATCCCAACGCTTCTAGTGCTCCTGGACGTCTTCCTGTCCGAAATGAATTGTTGAGGAGCTAGTTTCTGACGGGATAGTCATGATTAACAACGTGAATTTCCTGACCCGCAGCACAAATGTGTCCAGGAGAAAGAGATCATCGGTAAATCAGGACACTTGATTCATAATTAGGTCATGCACAGATCACGACTCGGATTCTAATTTGTAAATTGTAAGCAGAGCACGCCTATAGCACAAAAGAAGATGTATACTTGCTATTTTATTTCCATACATGACCAGTTACAAAACAAAAAAAGATTTCCATAAAAGACATGCAGAGGATTAGTGTTCTGGTGGGACAGCTAGTCGTGACCTTGTGTCCGGTTCGGCGTCAGGTTTGAATGTTCAATCAAACTCTTATTTCTACCAACACATAAGGCAGGTATTATAGAAAAGCTTGAATCCGAGTCCATGCAGCTACCGGCTAAAAAAATAAATCCAAGCTGTAGGTTGTATCACATGATAAATTGGATGGATATGATTTTCCCCTTTTCTCTGGTTAATGTGGGAATTTCTAGCATTTTTCTTTTTCTCTGATTAATGTGGAAATTTCTACCTTTTTACATCCTAGGATTAATATGGGGGCTTCTAGAAAAGCTTCCAATTAGTACAGATATAGATAGATATATATGCCCACGGAAAGTGACTGGGTGTCATCTTTCGGAGGAATCCTTCCATGAGGACTGCAATCCCTTAATTTAAGTGGCCTCCTCGTTACCTAGTGCATGACTGACTCATGGCCTCCAAACTGAAAGCAAACCGAAGGAAGCGTAGATGCATGTTTTTGGTTGTTAGCAAATGGAAGGAAGTAATTAGCATAAATCAACCTTTCTGGTATTCGTTGCATCTTGTTGATGACTTGTGCAGTAGCATATATGTTCATATTTATTTTCCTGCGTTAATGGGTGCTTCTTTAGCTAAATTAAACATGAGCAAGTTGCAAGCGGGTAGCACGACGAACGAAAGGAACCAAGTTTGCCGGCCATTTGACAGCGCCCGCTCGATCGACCGGTAATTTTCCATCGAAAATGCCAAATCTTTAGGGTCCTTTCTTTGGGGTGGCATTTATATGTAGCTAGAGTTCTTTGGAGTGTCACATTCTAAAATGCCAATCTTTAGGGTCTCATGCCCCCATCTTACATTTAAATTAGAGGATATGCATTGGAGTAGCTAGTTCGTAGAATTGTCTATTAATTTACGTACCTTTACTTCCAGTTTGTCTACTCCAAATCAGAGACAACATTTACGGGGTGAACATTAGTCAGCAAATTATTGTAGGTTATACTTGTGACCATGCAGATGGAGTTGGTCGCCTATTGCTGTCGCAACGTAGGCCGAAATAAATTTCAATACGCAAGTCGCATAAAAGTAATGGAATTTCATGTCATCCAACAGCTGCTCACAAGGAACGGTGTGGTTCCACGAAAGCAGCCGAGCATTAGGTCCACATTATCATATGCTTTTCAACACGGTTAATCAGTATAGAGTGATTAGCCCTTAATTTCCTCTGTCATGTGCAGCAGCCTCCACGACAGTTGCACAACACCTCGCTTCATTTCACAGTCCGACTCACGGAGACATAGTAGATCAGAAAGGAAAGGCAATGGAGGCGGCGGTGGTGAGCGCATCGCAGGGCGCCATGGGCTCTCTGCTTTGGAAGCTTGGTGACTTGCTCGCTGACAAGTACAAGCTGCTCAAAGAAGCCAAGGGCGAGATCATGTTCCTCAAAGCTGAGCTCGAGAGCATACACGCGTTCCTGAAGAAGATGTCGGACGTGGAGGAGCCAGACGAGCAAGCAAAGTGCTGGGTGAAGGAGGTGCGCGAGCTGTCCTACGATATCGAGGATGACGTCGATGAGTTCATGCTCCGTGTTGAGCGTGAGTCCAACAGCAAGCCACATGGCTTTAAGGGGTTCGTTGATAGGTGCCTAAGCTTGTTGACGACGATCACGACTCGCCATCAGACCACAATGGAGTTCCGAGGCCTCAAGAGACGTGTTGTGGAGGTCAGCGAGCGGCGCACAAGGTACAAGGTTGACGACGCCGTCTCCAAGCCAAACAACACACCGATAGATCCTCGCCTGCTGGCACTTTATGCGGAGAAGGCGGGCCTTGCGGGTATCGATGGGCCAAGGGAGGAACTAATTCAGTTGATGATGGACGAAGAGGGTGTCTCTGCACAGCAGCTGAAGGTGCTCTCTATCGTGGGATTTGGAGGACTTGGTAAGACTACACTTGCAAAAGAGATTTATCACAAGCTAGAGAGCCAGTTCCAGTGTCGAGCTTTTGTTTCCGTGTCCCAGAAACCAAACGTAAGGAAGATTTTCAGAAATATACTCTCTCAAGTTGGCTATGTAGCCCCAGAGCAAACCAATTTCAATGTATGGGATGAGAATGAACTAATCAGCACACTCCAAAAATTCCTTACGGACAAGAGGTATGCCAGTTTGGAAATGACTGTACTCCAAAGTAATTTATCATGTGTTGGTTTATTTTGTTGTTTTGTGAATGTATTTCTTGTATCTTCACTATTGCTCACTTGGTATATACATACACATTACATGACCACATGGGCCACCCGGCATAAAGCCCATATACTCAACACTCCTCCTTAAGATGGACGATAGATATCTATCATTCCTATGTTGTCACATGTCGACAAACACTCCTTAGTTTCCAACGCTTTTGTTAGACAATTGGTTATTTGTTCTCTAGAGGTTACATGACTCAACTTCAAGGTACCCTCATCAAGTTTCTCTTTGATGAAGAACCGGTCCATATCCACATGCTTAGTTCGGTCGTGCTGAACTGGATTATTTGTAATGTTGATTGCTGATTGGTTGTCACACCAAAGATTTAATAGTCCACCTGTTAGTAACCTCAACTCCGATAGAAGACCTCTCATCCATAGAATTTCACACAGGCATATTGCCATGGATCGATATTTTGACTCTATTGTTGATTTGGACACCACCGATTGCTTCTTTGCTCCTCCAAGATACTATATCCCCCCCCCCCCTCAAAGATACAATACCCTGATGTTGATCTCCTATCATCAAGATAGTTAGCCCAATCAGCATCACAATATCCACCAATGTCCAGGTGATCATTCCTTTTGAACCATAGGTCTTTTCCAGGACTTCCCTTTAAATATTATAGGATTCGATGAGCTGCTTCCAGATGTTCACTCCTAGGGTTATGCATATAGCGGCTCACAACGCTTACTGCATAGGAGATGTCAGGCCTTGAGTTACACAAATAAATGAGACGACCAACAAGCCTCTGGTATCTCTCCTTATCAACTGGATCTCTTGACTGAGCACACAGTTTATGGTCTTCATCAACTGGGGTCATTGCAGCTCGGCATCCAAGCATTCTTGTATCACTGAGAAGATCCAAGACATACTTCCGCTATGAGAGAACTATCCCTTTGGGGGACCTCGCGATTTCAATGCCCAAGAAATACCTCAACTGGCCTAGATTCTTAACCGCAAACTCCTTGCTCAGTCTCTACTTCAGTTGCGACATCTCAATAGTATCATCTCCTGTAATGACTATTGTCATCCAGATATACCGCAAAGATTGTGGTGTGACCCTCTGAGTGACGATAGAACAAAGTGTAATCCCCATTACACTACTTGTAGCCCATACCACACATAGCACGACGAAATCGATCAAACCATGCTCTTGGAGATTGTTTAAACCCATACAATGACTCCCTGAACGTACATACCTTCCCCTTAGTCTGAGGTGAACCACAACCAGCTGGAATCTCCATGTAAACCTCCTCCTGAAGATCACCATGTAAGAATGTATTCTTCACATCAAGTTGATATAAAGGCCAATTACGATTTGCTGCATAGGATATCAACGTTCACACTGTACTAATTTTTGCCACCGGTGCAAAGGTCTCATCATAATCAATCCCATAAGTCTGACTATAACCCTTTGCAACAAGCATAGCCTTATATATTTCAATCTTCCCATTTGGTTCTTGCTTCACAGTGTAGACCCACTTGTAATTAACCACCTTCTTCCCCATTGGGACAGGTACAAGCTCCCAAGTCTTATTCTTCTCTAGAGCTGCCAGTTCCTCCAACATAGCCTCAGGTCACTTGGAGTCTTGCTTCGTGGCTCTCCAATCAGTTAGAGCTACCACAAACTGTAGTGAAGCAATAAAGGCTTTGTACTTCGGTGACAAAGATTCATATGACACATAGTTCATTATATCATGCTCGAAGCCATACCTCAGAGGAAGCTTCCCTGCCCCAACTCGTGGTTCCTTTCTCAAGGCAATAGGCAGATCCATCGAATCATCTGTAGCACATGGTTCATCATCAAATAAGTCAGCACCTTCAACAGCCACTGGAACCTGCTGCTGTTGTTGCTCCCCCTGCAACTATGCCCTGCCTACTGCTAGAACCTACTGCTGCTGCCTCCTTGAATACACCCTTAGATTTCTCTCCTCATTGACCATTCTCCACCTATCTCCACCCATAGGATATGGAATTGGACCAACCACAACCCTCGGTTGCTCACCTTCCTCAATCCTTGAGGCTTCAAGCTCCCCCTCTCGACTACCATCACCTATGCTAGAAGAGCCGAGGTCAAGCAGAGAACTCAAATCAGTTCTCTCTCCATAGAAGGGCTCTGACTCCCTGAAAGTCACATCTATACTCACAAACGTGCATCGTTCAGAAGGACTCCAACACTTATATCCCTTCTATCCAGAAGAGTATCCCAGGAAGATACACTTAACAACCTGAGGATCCAGCTTTCCCACCAAAAGTCTGTGATCTCGAACGAAGTATGTACATCCAAATACTTTTGGAGGGACGATGAACTCATTTTTTTCCTTTCAACATCTCACATGGAGTCTTCATTTCAAGTATTCTTGATAGCATACGATTGATGAGATATGTTGCAGTTACAACTGCTTCACTCCACAGAAATTTAGGCACATTCATAATATACATGAGTGACCGGGCTACCTCAAAGAGATGACAATTTTTTTCTTTTAGCCACTCCATTCTGAGGGGGTGTATTTGGACAAGAGGTTTGATGTAAGATTCCTTCGGCTGATAAGAAGGTATCAAACTCCTTATTCACATACTATGTTCCATTATCTGTTCTTATAATCTAGACATGTGTATTGAATTGATTTTTGCCATACGCATAGAAGTCTTGGAAGCATTTTAGCACCTCTGTTTTGTGTCTCATAATATAAATCCAAGTCATACGAGTGTGGCAATTAATAAAGGTAACAAAATATTTCATGCCACTAGTAGAGACAACAGGAGATGTCCATACATCATAGTGCACAAGTACAAAGAGAGACACATTGCGGAGTCCCTTGCTCACATATGAGGATCTAATGTACTTTCCAAATTCACATGCATTACAAATTATTTTACTCCATTACACTTTGTTCATTACATCAGGAAATACCTTACTCATAGTTTCAAAAGATATATGGCCCAGCTGACAATGCATAAGCATCACCCTGGCCTCCTCTTCACTTGACATCGCCACCAAAGCCGTACATATCCCAACATCTCCCTCCCTTGGATCCAAGTAACACAACCCATTATTCTTGATGCTAGTCCCAAGCTTTTTGCCATTCTGTCTCTCCTGAACAAAACAAGTTTCTCGATCAAATATAACCCGGCAATCCAAATGATCAACTAATGAACTTATTGAGAGCAAATTGACTAGAAATGGTGGAACATGTAAAACTAATGGTAGTGTAATGGAGGAACTGCATTGGACAACACAAACACCTTTAATGGGTTGAGATGTCCTATCGGTCGTTTGAATAGTTTTCATGTATGTGGGTGAGAATGGAGTATATGATTTAAACTCATCCAACATACTTGTAACATGTGTTGATGCACCCGAATCTATAATCCATTTACCTGAATTTGAGTGAGCCAGATTAGCGGAAGCGTTGGATACAATCGCAGTCCTTTCATCTTTATTTCCTAAATTTTCAACTCTCTTCTTTAGCTGCCTCAGCTCCTCTAGCTCTACAACTGAGACCTCTACATGTTCAGGTGATTCTTCTCCAGTCATTGCAAAGTTTGCCTTGTAGCTACTCTTGCCTCCCTTTGCTTCCACCTCCTTTCTGTCCACTCTTAACATAGACCCGATCTTTACCCCGATTAGGCTTGCGGGGATGGGGACAGTTACGGTTTGGGTGACCCGTCTCATCACAATTGAAACACACTACTACATAAAATATTTTTACAGACGGTTCAAAAACGTCATCACAGACGGTTTCGTGAGCCGTCTGAGTTTATGGGTCATTGATGACATGAGTCATTATAGACGGTTTTTCAGAACCGTTTGTGATAGTCTATTTTTACAGACGGTTCTGAACAAAAACTGTGTGTGATAAATAATTATCACAGACGGTTCTTGTTCAGAATCGTCTGTGATAATTTTTCTATTGCAAAAAAAATGGATTTTGAGCCAAACCAATCAATTGCTGGACAATAGTTTCCATATGCAACCTCTAGCAAGACAACTAAAATCCAATTAAAATTCTGATGGCAAACACATTATAGGAAAGGGAAACCAAAAGGTTTCATAACGTCCCCTCCGGATGTGAAAAAAAAAATAATAAAGTTACAAAGTTAAACTAGCTAGGAACCAACTATGCCTCCAAGCTCCTGAAGAACTCATCGGCTTCTTGGATTGGTTCAACATTGCTTCTCTCTGTACCTCACTAGCATATCACAAGCTGTTCTTGCATGTCGTCCGAGTTCGACTCAAGCTTGTCAGCAAGGAGAGATGACCGAAAACCTCCGGCGACGCTCTGGCATTAGCTACAAATAAAATAAAAATCATCAAACAACCAACAAATTGTGTATGTTTTGGGGATATACACGTACCTTCTGGCATTCTACCTCCTGCGACAGACATGGAGCACCTACGCGTCCCTCCTCCTCCTCCTCGTCGGCTGCGTCTCCTCGTCGAACCGCGCCGGGGAATCGAGGGCGGTCGTCGGAGCTCAGCGTGGGGAGGGGAGAGGGAGAGACTGATGGAAGACAAAGCGGGGGTGGGTATAATATATAAGGACAGCGCCAAAACATTTCGCCTCTCGCGCAAGCGTTCAAAAATTTCCATGAATCACAGACGGTTTCAAATAAAAACCGTCTGTGATAAGCTAGTATCATAGACGGTTCAGATTAAAAACCGTCTGTGACTTAGAATTTTTCTAACTCTTTGATTTTACCATGGCTTGAAATCACCAGAGTTTACCATGTTTTGTGAATGTATTTCTTGTATCTTCACTCTTGCTCACTTGATACATACATATTACATGGGCCACATGGGCTACCCGGCATAAAGCCCATATACTCAACATATTTTCTATCGGAGCTGCTCTTCTTTTAGCCTTCTTGTGTTCTGTAGGCAAAATTCCTGTATGTTGATGCGGCTTCTTTCGAGTTTATATTCTTGAGGATAAAAAGCTTACATCACCCCTTTTATCAATGCTTTAGATCATATGGAATGGGTGTTTTAGTAATTAAGACAGCAAGTTCCATGAAGCCTGTAGTATAATCCTGCAATTTATTCGATCCTTGAAAACTTTGCTGTTACTACAAAGATCCGAGGAACTACAGAAGCACTAGTTTGCAAAGTCAGAAATCTGATAATTGCTTCTCGTTTATGTTCTCCAAAAAAAAATTCCTCAAATCAACATCTCAGTTCTAACAAACGCGCCTATAGAAGATTCAGTGCTAACAACTATTACTTGACAATTCTTGCACCATATGGGCTCTTTTGGCGTCATCAAGGCTCAACTAACAAGCATGTCTCGTACGGATTTAGCCGAAGTACATATGAGCTTTTAAAATTTGATTAAAAGAGTCTTTTTTGTTGTTTTGCCCATTTCAAATTCACTTGCAGAAAGCGGGGATGCTTTCATTTATGTGTTACGTTTGCCTAATGCTTGTTATACTCCATATGAAATTATTTGGCAGGTACATTATTGTAATTGATGACATATGGGATGCAATTGCATGGAATCTTATTAGATGCACTCTTCCAGAAAACAAGAATGGTAGCAGAGTAATAACAACTACACGAATTGAGACTGTGGCCACAACGTGCTGCTCCAATCACTATGAGTATGTTTATAAGATGAGGCCACTTAGCAGTGAAGACTCAAGAATGTTATTTTTGAACAGAGTATTTGGTTCAGAGGACGCTTGTCCTCCGAATTTGGGGGAAGTTTCGGCTGAAATTTTAAAAAGATGTGGTGGCTTGCCACTCGCAATTATCACTATATCTAGCCTTTTGGCTAATCAACGACTGAAACTGAAGGAGCGCTGGGAGCACGTACTGAATTCTTTGAGCTCTAACTTTGAAGTGAATCCCACCTTGGAAGGAATGAGACAGATATTAAGCCTTAGCTACATAAGCCTTCCTCACTGTTTGAAGACATGCATGCTGTATTTGGGTGTATATCCAGAGGATTACGAAATCGACAAGTATGATTTGGTTAGGCAATGGGTAGCCCAAGGTTTTATATGTAAAGAGCCTGGGCGAGATCCCGAGGATGTTGCAGAGGGCTATTTTAATGAGCTTGTGAATAGGAGCATTATTCAACCGGTGGATAAATGTTTTAATGACGATGTACTGTCTTGTAGAGTACATGATATGATGCTTGATCTTATTATACACAAGTGCAAAGAAGAGAATTTCATCACTGTAATAGATGACATACAAGACATTGCAGGTCAGCATGACAAGGTCCGTCGACTCTCCCTCTGCTTGGATGGTGTAATAGATGGCACAACACTTGGAACCATTCGGCTCTCACAAGTAAGAGCGCTAACGAGATTTGGTACCTCCACATATGCACCTCGTTTGTTGGGGTTCAATCATCTTCGAGTTTTAAGGCTTGAATTTCCAAGCGGAAACCGTAAGCTGGTGATACCTGACCTCACTGGAATGTGCCATTTGTTCCAACTGAGGTATCTAAAAGTTGTAGCTCGAGGTAAAATAGCGCTACCGAGTAAAATTCGGGGACTACAGCAATTGGAGACACTGGAATTAAGAGGATCTAGAATGGTTAAAGTTCCATCGGATGTTGTTCATTTGCGCCGGTTGTTGCACCTAATCGTTCCTAATGGGATAGGTCTGCCAGGCGGGATTGGTGGCATGAAATCCCTACGTACGCTTCGAGACTTCGATTTGGACATCAACTCAATAGACAACATCAGAGACCTCGGAGACCTGACCAATTTGAGGGATCTTGATATATGTTTTTTCCGCGGTAAGAAGCAATTGGATGACATGGCAGCAAGACGTACGGGTGTTTTGCGGTCTTCCCTTGAAAAACTTAGCAACCTCAAATACCTGAGTATAGATTATGATTTCCACAGTGCCTGCTGGGATGAATTGAGTTCACTGTTTGCTTCCCTCCCACTTCTTCAGAGACTCCATATGTGGTGCACGTTTTCGAGGGTCCCCAAGCGGATCGGTGAACTCCATAACCTCTACGACCTGATACTTCGGGTTAAGGAGGTGCAGAGGGATGATGTTGGAATCCTCGCACAGTTGCCCTCCCTTATCCGCCTGCATTTGCACATCGGAGGAACTCCTGGAGAGAAAGTCGTCATCCGCGGAATGGGATTCTCTGTTCTGAAGCATTTTAGAATCGAATGTGGCAGGATATCATACCTGACCTTCGAGGCAGGGGCAATGCCCAAGCTCCAAAGGCTCCATCTATCTTTCAATGCTTGGGGATGGCACAAGTACGGCGCTGCGCCCGCCGGCATCGAGCACCTGTCAGCCCTCAAGGAAATCTCTGTACGAATCGGGGGGCATGGCGCTAAGGAATCCAATAGAAGAGCTGCACAGTCCGCGTCGAGGGACGCCATTGACCTGCACCCTGGTCATCCTACAACTAACATCGAATGTCCGCCCAATTTGACAATTGGTTTCGAGGGTGTTCAAAACAAGGCAAAGGACGAAGACGATGACGTAAACAACAGCAGTTGATGGCAAAATTCTAGTATGTACGATTGTACGAATCCGTTCCTCCTAGCAGCACTATTTTTTTTATAGGAAAAAGTCTGGTTTACTCCCTCGAACTATCAGAAAAGTCTGGTTTACCTCCTGAACTACAAAACCAATTATTTAACCCCATAAACTTGCGAAAACCGGTCAAAAGACCCCTCACAGCGGTTTGGAGCGGTGGTTTTGCTGACGTGGCAGTGGTTTTGCTGACTGGCAGTCAGAGAGAGAGAGAGCAGAGCAGAGGAGTGGAGGCCTCGAGCCTAACAACAACGGCAAAGGGGAGAGCAAAAATGGGTTAGGGGCACTGAGGACCACGCTGCGCCGCTGCTCGACCCCCTCGAGGCGTCTGGCTCCACGCGCGACTCCCTCGTCTCCCTCACCATGCTCCACCTCACCAAGCTCGTCAGCCGCGCCGCCTTCGTGCTCAAGCCCCACAAGAAGTCGCAGAGCAGCTCGTCCAACCCGATGTCGTCTGACCACATCGTCAACACCTTTCGCTACTTGAGCGGCGAGCCACCCCGCGCGGTCACCGTGAGCCGTCAGACGCCGCGTCGCCTACACCTTGATGCACCATGACGTGTGCTCGCTGGCGCACAACCGCAAGGCCAACCTCATCTTGCTACCCTTCCACAAGTTGTCGGACGGCGCGCATGACATGGCCAACAACACCATCCGCTCCATCAACCGCTCCGTGCTGCAACACACGCCGTGCTCCGAGACAGCGGCGGCTGCCGGAGGGAGGTGGTGCTAGTAGAGAGGCGCGC
Organism: Ampelocalamus luodianensis; assembly: GCA_036346255.1. NCBI lineage: Eukaryota > Viridiplantae > Streptophyta > Magnoliopsida > Poales > Poaceae > Ampelocalamus > Ampelocalamus luodianensis. The sequence continues at coordinate 2,377,154 of CM070638.1, forward strand.
GGCCAAGCCGGGGAGGAGCCAAGTCGGGGGGAGGTGGTGCCAGCAGAGAGGCGCGCGGCCGAGCCGGGGCGCAGGGGAGGTTGGCCGGTGGAGGTGGCGGAGAGTCCTTGACCGGTGGGGGGCCAGATCAGCTCGGAGGCAACCAAATCTGGCTCGGTGGAGGTGGCAGAGAGCTAGATCCATGTCGACCCCGGCAAGATTCAGATTTGGTGGGGAGGCGGTGGCGGCGAATGCGGTGGGGAGGAGGCGGCCAGCGAACAGGGAGGAGACGTACGAGGTGGCGGGCGGATCGGGAGAGGAGGCGATCGGTGTGGGTTGCGGTGTAGAGAGGCGGCCAACAATGGGGAGGGAAGACTGCGGTGGGCAGATGAGGAGAGGAGGAGGCGGCGGGCATATGAGGTGGGGAGGAGGCGGGGGATGTGGTGGGGAGGAGGTGGCCGACGGATGGGAAGTGGAGGCGGCAGTAGGAGGACGCAGTGTGGGAGCGGGGGAGGTTGGTCGAAGGGAGGTGAGGAGATATCGGGAAGCATTCGATAGTGAGGAAATAGAGAGAGATGGAGAAGAAGAAAGCTAACTTGGACAAACACATGCTGACTTGGATGACAAATTCATGTTGATTTGGACAAAACCAGCCACGTGTGCAAAACCACCACTCCAAACCGCTGTGAGGGGTCTTTGACCGGTTTTCGCAAGTTCAGAGGATTAAATAACCGGTTTTGTAGTTCAGGGGTAAACCAGACGTTTCTGATAGTTCGAGGGAGTAAACCGGACTTTTTCCTTTTTATATTTCTTTGTTTAGAAATTTTATGGTACATTCTACTAGTAAGTATACGGCGGTAGTATAAATCAAATCTGACCATTGATTTGTTAAGAGCATAATATATTTTTCTTTGTATTTATAATTTTCTCGTGAGGGTATTGTGGATTTTTACAACTATGGTTGAAAATATTACTATTGTGCCATGTGATCTCCACATGTGCAATTACAATTCTATCATCTTGAGAATATACTACTCATACTATCAGGTGTAGTGTAACTAAATCCTAACTAATCTGAACCATTGGATCAAAAAGAATGGACAACCCGTATTAAATTGAGTGTATCGTAAAATAACTCTTCTTTGTTTGGGTGGGCTACAAAAGTGAGTACCAGTGACTATGTATGCCCCATTGTGTTGTTTTAATGGAAGATGAATCTGAATCGGATGTATGTTGTCAGCAGGATTTCTGTGTCAAGATAGGGGGCTTCGATTCTCTTTCTCCTTGAGTCGCTTGGCAACGCTCGCTTCACTTGAGAGCAGCCACCTTTACTTGAGGTCTTCATCAAAGTTCGCATGCATCTTTGATCCCCACTTCGATCCTTCGCCAGTAGTTGGGCTGCTTCAGGTTGTCTACTTCGCTCTTCACGTTTGTTCTTCAAGACTAGAGTATGGACGGATTATGTGAGCTCTCTATCTTATCTGGCTACTGTTATTACCATGCATGTGTTGGTGAATGATAATAATTTTTCCATCTTGTTATGCACTTATTAATGATGTTGTACTGTACCTAGTATTATTGTTTGACACCTATTGTGCCGATCCATGATGTCACTATGTTTCATGTTAGAATTGTTGTATACAATCCATATGATTCGAGTAGTGCAGGTGGTCGCCTTGTCGTACTACTCCCTCGAGTCGCAAAGAGAGTGTCGTTTTATAATACATGTAGTCAAACATTTTAAAGTTTGGTTATCAATATTGCTATGAATATTGGGATTGAACATATGAAAATGATATACGTAGATTTATCTCAAAACTAATCTCATAATACTATTATAGTCCATCATGGTGTTTTCTGATGAACCAAGGTTCAGTAATGGCGTGAGTACGATCCTGAATGAGGCAGGAAATAGTATTATGTGAAAAGTATCTATATATTTCACAACGATACGTGCCATATATCTATTTTTTTTTTGAGTGAATACATCGCTTATTTGTTAGTGGAACTAGATTATAACGGTATAGATTAATTATCTATCAAACATTAGATATATTAGAATAGTATATACAACTCTAATTTAAATATAAGACAGATACTCTACGGAGAGGTGGAATTAATCATGCGTTATGTAGATCAAAAACGTGGTGTGCACGCAGATCAGCCTTATAGTTGGTGGATGACGAAGAGATCTTCTAAGTTGCTGGTGTCACATGCATTCGAAGTGATTTCCAGCAGAATTTAAGATCCTATTTGCAAAAAAAAAAAAAAAAAGAGTATTACGATAAATTCTCATACGCTTGGGTTTGAAGCTATTACGATATTTCCTGTGTAGACACGGAAGAGTTCAGAGATTGGAACGAGCGTTCTTGAAGTTACATATCGATCCAACCTCATGCTACAACAAGCAAGTAGATTGGCTGTCAAAGTAGAGCTCAACCTTTAAGAGGAAAAGTAACATAATAAATAAGAGGGCGTTTGGATGAGGATGATTTCTTTGGGATATTAGTATCTCTTTCACATGCCCACTGGATTTGAAAAGGAGAAGAAAGAAATCGAGTGAGATGCGAGAATTAGTAGATAAGTAGGAGTTACTATTGAGAGTACTACTCAGGATGCATGTTGAGCTTACAGGGTGCACGTGAGTCAAGCTATTTTTTCCCATTAAAGTGTTGTATTTGAATATTTTGTTTCTAAGGCCCATACAACGTATCATGCTTGAATTGATTTTTTTTTCAAGAAACATTAGCATTCAATTACATTTCTCAAGATGTTTTTTAGCTTCAGAATTTTATTATCATTTTAAATCTTCATCTTAAAACCCATATATCCCAAATATTATATAAAAGATATTCTAAACCATCTAAGTTGTTACTTGATAAAAAGAAATATGTACAAAATCTAGCCGCTCAAATGTGTGACCACGCTGCTAGTTTGCTTTGCTTTCCCATCCCGTGTACACTTGATTGCTATATCACGCACATTCATTTCAAACTGCAGCAGTGCAGCGGTGGCAGGGCCCTTAATTGGGACATATATATCTGGGGTGAGATGAGTACCTGTTAGAGTACAACTCTGCGCACCCTCGTCTTGCTAAGAAACCTTCGGGGTTAAGCAGACTAGTAGCCCTGCACGCGCCAAGGTGCAGAGACAATGTGAGTGGAAAATAGTTTTAAGACAAATTAGATTTGCTTTAAATGGGGTAGCGCCAGAAAAAGATATACTTAAGTACAACAACGGTCTTATGGATATATATTCATGAAATCTTTCCAAACACAATGATATCAATCAAAGCATAGGCATTTGTTTCCGGATCACCGGTATGTATGACTGTCTAGTGCATGTAAAATGTAGATGCAAAATTACAGATTGCATCATCCCAACAGATAAAAGTTCCTAAAACAGGGGGAGAGAATCAGAGAGACAGAGACAATAGAGTAATAGTTTTGTGTCCCAAAATGACAGTTCTGGCCAAAGGATCTTCCAAGTTTCAACATGCCAACAATTCAAATCTTGGTCTCTACTCTTCACCACTTTTGGACCATAGTAGCCTAGTGGGTATCTGGACGTTGCCTCAAGCATTAAGATGGATAATCAACCTAAATGGTTAAAGTGATATCAACTTTAACGAATCTCTTGTTGCCAGCTAAGGTCTTGCTAATCTTGGTATCAATAACACAAATCGTTTTTAAAAACATAGAATTTCACAACTGCATCAGCGCATCACTACATGGTTCTCCCTGATCGCACTGAATTGCTACAACTATACAAGACAGAATTAACAATTCTATATACGCTAATCCAGTTACCCAATTCCTTAACAACAATACCTCTAATCTACTACAACACGAAGCACACGCAACTATATGAATCCAACGCCACAAATTCCATCACAATTCTAACACATTCGTCATATCGAATCAGCAAGAGGCGAGGCCACATACCAAAAAACGGTGACCCACTCCTCGTCGTCGACCCGGCCAGCGGTGGTCACTGAATCCCTTGGCATCTCCGGCAACGCAACCTCCCTGGGCGGCGGTAGCGTGATGAGCGCCACCTGTTGCTAGTGCTGCTGCGACTGCTGCCCCGACGCTGTCGTCGGGGACTGTTGCTGATGCACGACACCGTCCACCGGAGAACTATCCCTAGCCCTCTCCTCCCTCGAGGGGGACCACCACGCCGCGGGGGCGAGGGAGCCGTAGGAGCGTAGCGGGGAGGAGAAGAGGCCAGCGCGAGGGAGCGGAGGCAACGGGGTCATGGTTGTCTGCGGAGGGGTAGGGGGCTGAGGAGAAGGGGAGTGGTGGGAGAGGTCGTCAAGGGAGAGCATCTCACGGCGCAGGGAGGTCGGGGGCAGGCGGACGGATGAGGAAACTGGGGAGGAGAGGTCCCGGAGGAATGGTGGGTGGTAGCGCCGGTGGTCCGGCCTGGTGGCGCTCATCTCGGCGGGATCATCCCCATCATCCCTACTAGGCGAATAAGAAGAAGGGGATCCCCATCATGCGAATAAGGAGAGGAAGGTGAAGGGGATTGAGGCGGAGGCCGAGGGTGGGCAAGGGGAGGAGTGGCAGCGGAGCAATCGTGGAGGAGACTAGATGGGAGACCTGGAGGGGATGAGGACGAGGAAACATCGGATGAGTGAACGACAGAGGAGGAGGAAGAGCATCGAACGGACGCAGAAGCGACGACGCGGGCAAGACTGGCAGGCAAGCGAAACTGAAAAGGAATCGGATGGCTGCGAATGAAAGGAACACCAAATCCGACGCGCAAGAAGTTTCAGGGTGACGTGGCCTGTCTAACTGCGCCTCAACTTTCCCTTCCTTTATGCCGGAGGACTAGGTACCAGTGCGCTTCGCTTGTTATATGCAGAAGTGAAGAAAAATAGCGATGAAGAGTGGAAATAGGATTTAGACGAAGAGCGGAATTTGAGTACTAAAAGACAAGCGATTAATTGGAAGATCCGAAAAAGACGTTGACGAAAAATTATTAGGGAATTTGCTATTACACTTGAAGCAAGAATATAGTGATAGATAAGTTTAGTACGTTGTAATGATTTAGTCTGTATGTATTAGATAGATGGGTGACCTGCGAAAGTAGAACTGTTCTATGTTCAATTTGGGGGTCCTTGAGTTCATCGATATCTTTAACCTTGTCCCACCACACCTTTTGAAGGCGTTCGTCATCAAAGACATCCCTCTGTTAGGAATGTCCTTAGGGTGAGGAACTTGGTTGCGAGATTTGAATGAAGAAGACCCTACAATGGTTGCTGGGCCAAAGAATTCAGATAAGAAGTTGAAGCACTCTTCTTCTTCTTCTTCGATAATAGTAGCTTCTCCTTGAGGACCGGGAGGAACCTCTTCGACGACTTCCTTCCTAATGCGGTGGTCAGAGGCTGCATCACAACATCTGTTAGCTGCTTCCACCGCTTCATTATCCGTCTTCGCCTCTCCCTCTACGACCACATTAGTAATCATAGTAGCCTCAGCAGTAATGGCTTCTTCCACCATGCAGATAGGGGCCAATCCTTCGACTACCTCCGCTATCGTTTCTTCAACTATAGGAGAGACATTTGTTGTCTCTATGACTGCTGTCAGACCCGGGTATTAATACATCCAGATCCTCTGTGCATTTCTGGACTAGTCCCATGATCAGTAGCTAGTCCACACAGTAAACAAAATGATAACAAATTCATATCACGACTTTATTAATAAATAACAACAGAGTTTATTACAAAAGAGGCTTACAAGCCAACAATAAAGAACACAGCGGGAGACGAAGAAGTAGTAGGGTCCAGCAATCTGCCACAGGCAATCGACTGGGGTAGCGGCCTAGTCGTCGAGATCCACACGGGTAGTAAAGTCCTCCTCCTCTGAAATTTTGTTTGTATAAAGCAAGAATGAGCACAACTTCCGTGCTCGCAAGTTACACCCGTCAAGTAATAGAATGACATGCATATATGGATGTAACAAGGATGGCTTGTGTGTTAATTTGCATAAAGCAGCATTTTCTTTAAATACTTGTACTAAGTTCCAAAGCAATTATTCTATACTACAAATCATTTTGTAAATTCTCAGTTTTATAGTCAGATAACATTCACACATGAATGGTGAAGGATACCTTCCTATCACATGGCTTCCTGCCCAAAATCCCATCTGGATAAACCAGTTTTGAAGAAGTTTATTTTTAAACAAAATCAAAGTCTAACTTTGAGTAGTTCTGCTAGCATGTCTATAACCGCGGACACGGCTATTCGAATAGTTTTACACTCTGCAGAGGTTGTACAGCTTTACCCACATGACAAGACTTCTCTAGTTTGTCCGGCATATATCTATGCCACCATTCACTACCTTTGGTAAGCGGTCTAGAGCACGTGTCAAGGCCTTTACAATGCGCCATTCCACCGTAGTTACCCCTCGCTAAGGTTTCGCCACCCCCTTTGGAATAAAGACCTCCGGGTTCGGGCCCCCTCTTGCGCTAAGTGGGACCAACATAAGTCGTAACATGACTACCCATTGCATCTGTAGGGAATGACCACAGTGGAACGTTGCAAATTAATTGGCCAGGTCCTGCCCACACAGGACATGTGGTGGTACGGTATGGCATAGCATCATGCGCTCGAAGACCGGTCCTTAACTGACTTGGGCAACTTTCCAACAAAACCCATGGGCCTCAACCATACCCGATTGAGCCTGTGCATAGACTTGCACCCACCGAACATCCATTATGCCCAAGTCCAAACCATTTTCATTTATTTCATTTTTCAAAGTCATAAAATTCCATGACATACCGATGCCATGGATACCATCTAAACAACAATTGATTTTTGGCTGAAATTCCCAAAATAAACATGTTTGGTCTATAAGCATGGCTAAGCATGATTTTTCTCAAAATATTCTAGTTAATACTATCGTATCAACTAGGTTTTATCTATGGTGACAATATGTTTGCTTCAATTATCAAAGTTGGCCATACAAAGGATTTTAGGCATAACTATACATTTAAAGCAGGAATTCAAATTACTGATATAAATAAGCATGCAGTAATAATTTAAAACATAATATAAATAATTTGAAATAATGGGATCGATATGATCAAGGGTATAACTTGCCTCGCTTGAGGTGATGCAGATCACCTGATACTGATGTGGTGTTGTTTTCCTCAACAGGTCACCTAGTACTCACAAGTACTATCTTCAGGTAGTCCAAGTGTACGATCACGATGATCATACAGTCAAAATCAATCTTCTTATGTTGCTCTTCAATCGGCGTCGAAATCTGATTCTCTGAAGTCGTCGAAATCTAATCGTGAAAATACGACAAATTCAACTCAAATTCAAATAAATTCAAAAAGACAGATCAAAATAACTCCAAATAGAAATATTTTGGTTTAATTAGCTAGATAATAATTTTATATAAATTTACAAATTTGAATGGACTAAATCGGAGCTGGGATTCAGAAGATATGAATTTTCTAAGTTTGAATTTACATGGAATAATGAATTAGGGTTTAAAGGAATCATTGGTCAAATGAACCCAAAATTAAATAATTTTGGTTTGGATGGCTAGATCTTGATTTTATATGAATTTAGGAATTTGAATCGACGAAATCGGAGTTCGTATGAGGGAGAACGAACCCCGGGAAGTTTTGAATATCAAAAACCCTAATTTTCAGATTTTATGAATTTCTTGAATTATTTTTCTAAAGGAAATTCGGTTTATTGCACATGCTGACGTCAGCAGGTGGAAAAAGGATTTTCGGCCAAATTATTTTCCTAAAGGAAAATAATTTGTTCCTCTGACATGTGGGCCCGCGGTCAATGGACCAGGTCCACGAATTGGTCAAAGTCAACGGTGGACCCGGTGCACAAAATAGTGCACGGTGCGGGCGTGATGGCGCGTTATGCCACGTGGGCGATGACTTGTCGCTGGCTCAGCCACAAGGGCTGATGTGGCCGCCAGATGGCACCGAGGTGGCGCCCATGTGGCGGTGCCACCTCAGCGAGAACCGGCGGCGGCTCGGGCGTGTATGGCGCCGTGACGGCGCCGGCGACGTCCGACAAGAGTACCAAAAGGAGGAGGAGGCGAGGACCATATGCGCACAAATTTATCACCGAGGTGGCGGCGTTAGCCGCGGCGGTATTTGGCGGCGGTGGGGATCGGTCACGGCGGCGGTGGCGATGCGGTGGGTTTCGCGGCGACGAGCGCACCGGTTCGCGAGTGAAGCGATGCCGTTGGTGTCGACGGTGACGGCGAGGAGGTGATGTCGGCGCGGGATCGGAGGAGAACGAACTCGCGGCGACGCGTGGAAATGCAATCCGCCGATAGAGAGGAGGAAGGAGAAGGGGTGATGGGGCGGAGTGAGTGAGAGGATGCGCACCTCGTGCTTCCCTTTATAGGAGCGAGGGGCACGGAGGAGGGAATCGGGCGCGGGAAGACGGCGGCGGCTCGGGCGGTTGCGCGATTGCGCCATGAGGAGGGAAAGGTGGCGGGAGAGAGGCGGCAAGATCCGGGGTTTTAATGCGCGTGCGAGCACGGAGAAAGGGCGGGATTTGAGGAGCCGACGAGCTCTCACGTGGCAAGAATGGCGGCGCATCGGGCCGGAGGAGGAAGACACGGGGGAGGAAGAAGGGTGCGGGGCGGTGGGATTTCGATCCGACGGTGAGGAGAGGAGGAGGGGGCGGTAAGGGCGTGGAGTGGTAGTGGCCGTCCGATCCAAATCGGACGGTGGGGTGGATGGGGAGGCGAGCGGGCGGAAGTGGACCGGAGTCGGGCTGGCGCGGGAAGAAAAGGGAGATGGGCCGGGAGAGATTAGGCCCGAAAGGGGTTAGGAATTTTCAATTGATTTTCTAATTGATTTAAATCTAGAAATTCGAAATAGCTTTAGAAAATAGCAAATTAAATCCAAAAATTCTAGAAAAATTCACAGAAATTTCTAGAGTTATTTTGGACTTAAATAAAATAGTTCCAACTTAAAGTTGGCTATAGTTTTTGCAAATAAATTTATTTTGACTTTGAAATAATTCAGAAAAAGCTTTTAAAAAAACTCAGAAAATTCCATAAATTAATTACATTTTTATTTTTCAGATCAAACCAGCTGAAACTTCAAGAACTTCAAATAAATTTTAAATTTTGGACTTTTAAAACTTCATAAATTCAACTAAGGCAATTAAACTCTTTCAAATCTCAAAAATTCCAATAAAACAATAACTTTATTTTATTTTATTTTGGTAACAGCACTTTGGGATGTTACAAACTACCCCCCTTAAAAGGAATCTCGTCCCCGAGATTCAGAGTGGCTAGAAAGAAAACTAGGGAATACAAGGTTTTCAGCTGGAGTTGTTGTCGTTCACATCCTGCTCATCATCTGACAGAATTTGAGTTGTGACATTGTACAGACGTCCTCGTCCAGAATTTTGCGGCTTCTTGTTTGCTTGCATGATGTTGACTTCAGTTTTACTGGGTTTGCTGCATGCTGCTTCTTTGGACATTTTCTGGCAAAATGCCCAACCTCATGACAGTTGAAGCATGTGATGCTTGCAACATGAGATGGGTCTTTCTGTGATTGGCCTCCAACAGAGATGTTGGGGAGCAACAAGCTGGCTGGCTGGTCCTGGTCATTTCTTGAGGCATTGGCAGGCCTAGACTTATGTATTTCTGCAACTGGGACATGTATCTTCTATTGTTTTTACCTCCTGCTTCTGGTGTTATTGTTGCGATCAGAGTAGCCTCTGGAATTTTGTCGAAGGTGAGTGCTAAGCGTCTTTTTGGGCATCGATTGGCATAGTGCCCTATATCCCGACAATTGAGGCATTGTACTCCTGCCCTTGATGTTTTGTTCTGCTGAGATTGGCCACCCTTGATGTTGTGGAACGTCTGCATTGGGGGTCGTAGTGCTAATCCTGGATTCATGAGTACGGTCATCGTTGGGGTTTGGTTGGGTTGGGGTTGATTCCCACGAGCTTTGGAGTTTCTTGCATCATGTTGCCCTTGATCCACCATCTTCCTCTTGGAACACTTGGTGCAGTCATGCTGTTCTTGTGTTGTAGGGGCAGTGTTTGAGAAAACATTGTTGTTGCTCATTTGTTTAATCTACTGTTGCATTAGTTGAGTCTGGGTGATGATAGACTAGTTCAGATTCCGAAGGGTTTCTGCTATCAGTTGTTGGTTGCCTTCAGCAGGGGCATCCTTGTTGGTGTTGGTACCATTTCCAGAACGACAGGTGTTCTTCATCTGCCAGTTATTCCAGAGGATCAGGAAAGGAGACAAAGGATAGGGAAGAGACAAATATGAAGAACTAAGGGGATAGTGTGAAACAATACTCACAAATGAAAGAACCAACTCAAAAAGCTTTACAACGTTCTATCGATTGAGATTCTTAACTTGGTGAAGCGACTCAGTACATAGAATGAGTCTTGACAAACTTATACTATATGGCTGGGCTGACATCGTATCTTCTGCTCATGATCTTTGCTGACGATGCTCCCTTTATAACTTCATGTCTTCTTGTTTGGATCGTAATGGGAAAGATGTATTGACCTGTTGGACCGAAAAGGCGACTAGAGGGGGGGTGAATAGGAGCACGATCTCTTTTTCTCTCAAAATAAATTCAATACGAATCTCACTCCAATAGCTATGAAAGCTATGAAGATCAATCAATCATGCACAGCGGAAGACTTGTATTGAACCAACTCAAAACCCCAAAGTAAAATCAACACAAAACCAAAACACGAAGACACTGGCGGTCTGACCTCTCACGGGGGCGGTCAGACCGGTCAGCTGGGAGGTCAGACCGATCCCAGCGGTCAGACCGTTCCCTCGAGCGGTCAGACCGATTTCACAGGAGGTCAGACCTCTCGTTCGGTGAACAGAGAAAACAGCCCGACAAACCGAGACGCAAATTGATCAAACTTTTGATTCGTGCGTCCAAACTTCGTGAAACTTGACACACAACTTCCTAAAGATGTCAGGAACCTATTCCAAGCAACAATTGTGATAATTCTTGCTCAGGTTCAGACCTTTTACCGTTTGAGCGAGTTAGGTCAAAACCGAGTCAAAACGAAAATATGATCTTAAGACTTGCGTGGGTGATTGATGATCTTGATGATCCTAGATGTATTCTCACACGTCACAGCAAGCTAAATCACGTCAAGAAACTAAGCAATAACTCGCGGATTAAACAAAGACTCAATTCATCAAAAAAGAGAAAGAAAGCACATGAACTCACTTTTGAAGAAACTTCCTTTGGATTGATTTGATCTGGTTTACAGCCACTCCATCAATGGATGACAAGGACTCAATACATGAGCACGAAATCAAATCCAACCCCCAAGAACCCTAACCTCCTTTCCTCCTCTCCCTAAGCAAATTAGGGTTTCTAAACAATGAAACGTCGAAAAGTCCGGGGGAAAAGTGCAGCCACCTCCCTCCTCTATTTATAGTGGAGGCTTAGGGTTTCTAATAGAGTCTCCCTAATGGGCTCCCGTTAAGGCCCAAAACAAACGGATGACACACGCACGCCTTTTAAAGCGCCGTGTTCATATTGTCTGGCACTCGCTGTTCGCCACGTGTAGGTTGATCCAACGGCTCTCATCATGTCGGCAAGTCTCTCCCATCCGGCTCCCACCGAAACCACCATGGCACTTGCACCGACCCGCGCCGCTTGATTCAACGATCCGCACCAACCGCCTGTTCGGTCACCTTTGTCCATCTTGCACCATGCTTGAGTCAATGACTTCACCCGGCATCGTCGATCGTTTTGAACCTCGGCTCTCCAAGCCTAGTCCGATCATCCTCGCCGTTGACCGTCGTTAACCACCAAGCAACCTGCACAACACTAGACAAGAAAATCGAATTAGAACAAGTTCTTCACAACTTGACCCACGTTAGTCAAAACATGCATCATGCAACACATATGCCATGAAATCCACGAACTTGACCTAACAAACAACCATCGCGCCACAGGCGGCGACATAAGTGAAAACCGGTCGACCGCCGGCCTTGGCGGTCGATCACACCACCGCCCGATCGCCAACAAGTCCGGTCGGCCGCCACAAAAGGACTTAGCCGAAATTTCAACGCTGAAATCCGCAACCTCTCGGAAATTTAAAACGAATAGAACTTTTGACCGAAGCTCCAAAATTATGGGACCAAGTGCGAGAATCTCCTCACTTGCCTACACCTCTATTTTTGGCCCACCTCAAACTCCAAAGTCACTCAACTTGCCGGTCCGCCAGCTCAGCAGACGCCGGTCGACCGCTACCAAATCGATCGGACCGCCGACCGGCGGTCGGACCGCCAAACGAACAACACCCAAGGCATGGTCGGTCCGCCACCACGAGGCGATCGACCGCCGAGACTGACAGAACCGAATTTTGCCGAAAACTCGTGTTTCCGCAAACCTTCAACGTCATTGCCAATTGACACATCATCCTAAGATCATGAGCATATCCCCATGATATCCACATGACCATCTATAGAAATTTCCAAGGGAGAGAGGATCCATTTACTTTATAAAATGGTGAGGAGGAATTAGACAAGAAAGAATTTATATAAGGAAGCTATAGATAGACGACCAAGATGAGAAGGGAACAAATTATTTTTCTTGTTAAATAAGTTTTGAAATTTTCAACTAACGGCCATTCTAACTAGGTCACGACCTACAGACGATATGGCTCTGATACCAATTTGTCAGACCCGGGAATTAATACACCCAGATCCTCTGTGCATTTCTGGACTAGTCCCATGATCAGTAGCTAGTCCACACAGTAAACAAAATGATACCAATTCATATCACGACTTTATTAATAAATAACAACAGAGTTTATTACAAAAGAGGCTTACAAGCCAACAATAAAGAACACAGCGGGAGACGAAGAAGTAGTAGGGTCCAGCAATCTGCCACAGGCAATCGACTGGGGTAGCGGCCTAGTCGTCGAGATCCACACGGGTAGCAAAGTCCTTCTCCTCTAAAATTTTGTTTGCATAAAGCAAGAATGAGCACAACTTCCGTGCTCGCAAGTTACACCCGTCAAGTAACAGAATGACATGCATATATGGATGTAACAAGGATGGCTTGTGTGTTAATTTGCATAAAGCAGCATTTTCTTTAAATACTTGTACTAAGTTCCAAAGCAATTATTCTATACTACAAATCATTTTGTAAATTCTCTGTTTTATAGTCAGATAACATTCACACATGAATGGTGAAGGATACCTTCCTATCACATGGCTTCCTGCCCAAAATCCCATCTGGATAAACCAGTTTTGAAGAAGTTTATTTTCAAACAAAACCAAAGTCTAACTTTGAGTAGTTCTGCTAGCATGTCCATAACCGCGGACACGGCTATTCGAATAGTTTTACACTCTGCAGAGGTTGTACAGCTTTACCCACATGACAAGACTTCTCTAGTTTGTCTGGCATATATCTATGCTACCGTTCACTACCTTTGGTAAGCGGTCTAGAGCACGTGTCAAGGCCTTTACAATGCGCCATTCCACCGTAGTTACCCCTCGCTAAGGTTTCGCCACCCCCTTTGGAATAAAGACCTCCGGGTTCGGGCCCCCTCTTGCGCTAGGTGGGACCAACATAAGTCGTAACATGACTACCCATTGCATCTGTAGGGAATGACCACAGTGGAACGTTGCAAATTAATTGGCCAGGTCCTGCCCACACAGGACATATGGTGGTACGGTATGGCATAGCATCATGCGCTCGAAGACCGGTCCTTAACTGACTTGGGCAACTTTCCAACAAAACCCATGGGCCTCAACCATACCCGATTGAGCCCGTGCATAGACTTGCACCCACCGAACATCCATTATGCCCAAGTCCAAACCATTTTCATTTATTTCATTTTTCAAAGTCATAAACTTCCATGACATACCTATGCTATGGATACCATCTAAACAACAATTGATTTTTGGCTGAAATTCTCAAAATAAACATGTTTGGTCTATAAGCATGGCTAAGCATGATTTTTCTCAAAATGTTCTAGTTAATACTATCGTATCAACTAGGTTTTATCTATGGTGACAATATGTTTACTTCAATTATCAAAGTTGGCCATACAAAGAATTTTAGGCATAACTATACATTTAAAGCAGGAATTCAAATTACTGATATAAATAAGCATGCAGTAATAATTTAAAACATAATATAAATAATTTGAAATAATGGGATCGATATGATCAAGGGTATAACTTGCCTCGCTTGAGGTGATGCAGATCACCTGATACTGATGTGATGCTGTTTTCCTCAACAGGTCACCTAGTACTCACAAGCACTATCTTCAGGTAGTCCAAGTGTACGATCACGATGATCATACAGTCAAAATCAATCTTCTTATGTTGCTCTTCAATCGGCGTCGAAATCTGATTCTCTGAAGTCGTCGAAATCTAATCGTGAAAATACGACAAATTCAACTCAAATTCAAATAAATTCAAAAAGATAGATCAAAATAACTCCAAATAGAAATATTTTGGTTTAATTAGCTAGATAATAATTTATATAAATTTACAAATTTGAATGGACTAAATCGGATCTGGGATTCAGAAGATATGAATTTTCTAAGTTTGAATTTACATGGAATAATGAATTAGGGTTTAAAGGAATCATTGGTCAAATGAACTCAAAATTAAATAATTTTGGTTTGGATAGCTAGATCTTGATTTTATATGAATTTAGGAATTTGAATCGACGAAATCGGAGTTCGTATGAGGGAGAACGAACCCTGGGAAGTTTTGAATATCAAAAACCCTAATTTTCATATTTTATGAATTTCTTGAATTATTTTTCTAAAGGAAATTCGGTTTATTGCGCATGCTGACGTCAGCAGGTGGAAAAAGGATTTTCGGCCGAATTATTTTCCTAAAGGAAAATAATTTGTTCATCTGACATGTGGGCCCGCGGTCAATGGACCAGGTCCACGAATTGGTCAAAGTCCACGGTGGACCCGGTGCACAAAATAGTGCACGGTGCGGGCGTGCTGGCGCGTTATGCCACGTGGGCGATGACTTGTCGCTGGCTCAGCCACAAGGGCTGGTGTGGCCGCCAGATGGCACCGAGGTGGCGCCCATGTGGCGGTGCCACCTCAGCGAGAACCGACGGCGGCTCGGGCGTGTATAGCGCCGGCGAACGGCGGCCCGGCGACGTCCGACAAGAGTACCAAAAGGAGGAGGGGAGTGCGAGGGTCCATATGCGCACAAATTTATCACCTGAGGTGGCGGCGTTAGCCGGCGGCGAGGTATTTGGCGGCGGTAGGGATCGGGTCACGGCGGCGGTGGCGATGCGGTGGGTTTCCGGCGAAGGCGACGAGCGCACCGGGTTCGCGAGGTGAAGGCGATGCTGTTGGTGTCGACGGTGACGGAGAGGAGGTGATGTCGGCGCCGGGATCGGAGGAGAACGAACTCGCGGCCGGCGGTGAGGAAATGTGAAATCCGACCGAAAGAGAGGGAGGAAGGAGAAGGGGGTGATGGGGGCGGAGTGATTGAGAGAATGCGCACCTCGTGCTTCCCTTTATAGGAGCGGAGGGGCACGGGAGGAGGGAATCGGGCGCGGGGAAGACGGCGGCGGCTCGGGGCGGTTGCGGTGATTGCGGCCATGAGGGAGGGAAAGGTGGCCGGGAGGAGAGGCGGCAAGATCTGGGGGTTTTAATGCGCGTGCGGGCACGGAGAAAGGGGCGGGATTTGAGGAGCTGACGGAGCTCTCACGTGGCAAGAATGGCGGCGGCATCAGCGGCTGGAGGAGGAAGACGCGGGGGAGGAAGAAGGGTGCGGGGTGGTGGGATTTCGATCCGACGGTGAGGAGAGGAGGAGGGGGCGGTGAGGGCGTGGAGTGGTAGTGGCCGTCCGATCCAAATCGGACGGTGGGGTGGATGGGGAGGCGCGCGGGCGGAAGTGGGCCGGAGTCGGGTTGGCGCGGGAAGAAAAGGGAGATGGGCCGGGAGAGATTAGGCCCGAAAGGGGTTAGGAATTTCCAATTGATTTTCTAATTGATTTAAATCTAGAAATTCGAAATAGCTTTAGAAAATAGCAAATTAAATCCAAAAATTCTAGAAAAATTCACAAAAATTTCTAGAGTTATTTTGGACTTAAATAAAATAGTTCCAACTTAAAGTTGGCTATAGTTTTTGCAAATAAATTTATTTTGACTTTGAAATAATTCGGAAAAAGCTTTAAAAAAACTCAGAAAATTCCAGAAATTAATTACATTTTTATTTTTCAGATCAAACCAGCTGAAACTTCAAGAACTTCAAATAAATTTTAAATTTTGGACTTTTAAAACTTCAGAAATTCAACTAAGGCAATTAAACTCTTTCAAATCTCAGAAATTCCAATAAAACAATAACTTTATTTTATTTTATTTTGGTAACAGCACTTTGGGATGTTACAACTGCAGAAGAAGTAGCGATGGGCTTCTCGAGGGAGGCGTCCTTGGAGGCTGGAGGAGTCGGGCTAAGATCACAGGAAGGAAAACATGTCAAATTTATAGAAAGCAAAAGGCAAATGCTATTCTTATACTTTTGTCTTTTTACATACCTATGTTTTCTAGACTTGATCTTGAATCCAAAAGAAACCTTCCCTAAGGAAGATTTCTTCGACTTCTTCTCTTCAACCACGTCTGGTCGAAATTTAAGTAGAGGAATAGGGTTTTCCATGACCATGTCTGGTCGTGGGTCTTGAGCAAGAGCTACCGCTCTTTGACCCTCCTGACTCGCTTGATGGTCGAGACCTGTCCTGACCACCTCAAAAGTAGTACCTCTCTCGACCATAGGCTCTACTGATGCAGCGGTATCCTTCACAAAAGATACAAAGCTTTTCCTGTTCTCCTTTTCTAATCGCTTAACAAAGCCGTGAGAACCTGAGATTGAAAAAGTCTTATCGTCATAGTAGAATGGTACCTTGGTCTTGGGGGCTTTGTGCTTAAGGGCTTCAATCGCCTTTGATTTCTCTGCAACAACTACATCTATAAACAATTGTGCAAAGGGTCTGGTCGAATCGAAACTTGAGCTCGTCTCTTGCTTGTCGACGGCCTTCACCAGCCGACGCTTTTTGGCCGAAGGAGCTTTGACTTGCTCCGCCACCGTGCCGATGACCATCAGTCTGACCTCTTGGTCGTCCTGACGGTCCGCTATGTCTACTTTCTACAAAGGTCAGGAAAAGAAACATTGCTTAGTAGTCGTAAGTTTTCCTACGACTACAGAGGCCCAAAGATGGAATCAATCCTTGATTACCTTTAGGCGTTCCTCCTTCTCCTTTGCGGATATGACCGTCAGGATCCGAGGAGCCACTGCATCAGGTGGTGGACTTTTCTCGCAAACGAGTTTGACTCGGTGTCAATCTCTGTTCGAAGAAGATCTGCGCAAGCGGACAAAACATTCAGCGGTTAGGCTTGACATTAACCAAGAGATAGCTAAGTTGAAATATTACTAACCTTTCTTGTAATCTCTGGTCGAATCCTTAGCCCCCCGAGTACCTCTACATAGGATGTGCTCGTTTCTTCAAAGGGTTAATGT
This sequence comes from Ampelocalamus luodianensis, assembly GCA_036346255.1. Taxonomy (NCBI): domain Eukaryota; kingdom Viridiplantae; phylum Streptophyta; class Magnoliopsida; order Poales; family Poaceae; genus Ampelocalamus; species Ampelocalamus luodianensis. The sequence continues at coordinate 2,394,642 of CM070638.1, forward strand.
GGTGCATAATGAAATTCTTCACCGTGTGCCATCCGGTGAGCCCTCTTCCTTCAAGTCTTTGATAGCTTGAATATAGAGGGCGATCCGGCCAAGATCCTTGGGAGTCGAATCCTAAGAAGAAATCTTTTCAGCAGTCTTCCCTATGAAGGAAAGGTTGTCTTCGCTGGTCATCTCCCAGTAGAACTACTTCTTCTTCCATCTCAGCCACGACGACTGGGTAAACATCTGAATGTACTCCTTGGTCTTCCCGTCGTGGAGCTTCAGACCGCAGCTCTGGCGACTCCAGACTGTCTGCTCATTCCATAGTAATATTGGAGGAGCTCCAGGTTAGGAAGGATCCCAAGGTAAGCCTCACACAAGTACATGAGCACACTCAACATTGTGATGGAGTTGAAAACAAGGTTCACCAACTCCACCCCAAAGTGCTTGAGTACGAGTGTGAGGAATAGATGAGCAGGCAGTCGAAGGCCACACTCGCAGTATGCCTGAAAGATGGGGATCTGATTGATCTCCTCTAACAGCCAATGTTGCCCGACAGCCTCAATCCACTTCACAAATTCCCTCTTTGATATCTTCTCGGCAGTGACTAAAGCCTTTATCTTATATGAATCCATCTCTGATTCCGCCCACTTAGAAGCGGCTTCAGCCATTTTCTCTGAGTGTGATTGATTTGGGTTTGGAAAGATTTCAAGAGAGAAAACGATTTGGTTGGCAGCGGAGAGCGCAAGAGCTTGACGAACAGTGCAAGCAAATGGGGAAAAGTAAAAACCCTAAGCTGCGCCTACGGTGCCTTCTTATAATCGCACGCTTGAGTTAAAAGATCGTAGGAACTCAACAGTTGCCACCTCTTCGGGAACCGCTTCAACGAATAGAATTATGAGAGTCGATTGGGATTCTTTAATTTACCTGTTCGCGACAACCGAGTTGGTCTCTACACCTCAAGCGAAATTACCTTCTTGACCAAGTTTACTTCTGGTCAAATGAAATGCCATTCGAAAAGCCTTTCCTTCGACCATCATTCTATGACCACCTAATGGTCATAAGATCTTCTACGACTCCTTCTTCCAAGTAAGTTACTTTCACTTGAAGCTAGGGGGCTAGATGACGAGGATCTAATAATTCTTATTTATTTATCCATCTGTAATTCTTATTATAGATATTGATATTCTTATATTGATCTTAAGTATACCCCTTCAATATTTATAAGGGAGAGGCCAAGCTGTCTAGTCGTAAACCACCCTATGGTCGTAAGTCTTTCTACAACTATGGTATAATCATGAGCCTCTCTACGACTATCGTGTAGTCGTAAGATCTTCTACGACTCATTTGGCTCCGACCAGCCCGGCTTCGACAACTCTATTGATAAGGCCTGCTGACCTGTGGGCCTAATTAGTTAGGGAGTATTATACGCCATATTTAACACATGGGGTATTTAATATACGCTGTTACTCTCTGTGAATAACCACATGAATCACTTCTGTCTCTAACAACAACCACCTAGCAACGTGGGGGTGCCACGTCCCTAGCGACAACTTCCATCAAGCAGTTCATCAATTGGAATGTTGGGATGCCTCTCCATCTGAAGGAACTGCCACCTCTTCACACTTTATATAAGGTTGAAGTCAGAAGGTAGAAAGGGAAAAGCATGTATGATGCGCATCACCTACATTGTTGCCTTTGTTAGAGATATTTTAGGGGATAAGAAAGGAAGGGACCAAGCAAACCACGGAAGAGATCAACAAGAACCGCCCACCTGCATGTACGACCGTACGAGTAGTCTACATTATCAAGTTGGCGCATATTTGTTTATTAGGAAACTAAGTCCCCAGTTCCCCTCCTTGCTTCTTTCTTTTTCACTGGATTGCCTGTTCTGAATCTCTCTCTTTCTCACCTATATCCACCCCATCGCCTGCTTCTCTCACTTGCTTTTTGTTGCTCTCTTCATGTATTTTCTATTCTCTTGTTCATGGGAGAGTAGCAACTCGATCTGTTTCTTTCTTTCGACTTCTTCCTGGTTTGTTGTTTTTGTTTCGATCTGCTCTTACGTGGTGGTGGTGCTAACAATTATTGAAAGTTTTCTGTGATGAGGCTGTATTACAAGTTTTCTTGGTTCTTGGTAGTAGCACTAGTACGTACTAGTACTACTTTGTTTGGCTTGAAACCTGTTCGAACCAGAAAACTTATATCTCTTTCGATCAATCTGGAGCTCTTCCCGAGGTGGCAGTGACGTGACTCGCAAATCTTTCCCTAAGTGAAACATGATGATTCTGAGCAGAGCCCTTGCTGCTAGAAATGCTGAGAAAAAAATGTTGCGACGGTCAGAAAAAATTTGTATCCTGTTTTTTTGTTATGTTGGACCCGTTAAAAAAATATTACGACCATCAAAAAAAACTATTGTAGCCCGTCGAAAAAATGTTGCATCCTATTTTTTATATGTTGCATCACGTTCTTTATTTTTTTGACCAGGATGTTGCAAGATGAGCTTTTTAACCTTTTTCTTTTTTTTTCCAAATGTTTTATTTTGATTTTGAATTTTTTAATATAAATTTTGATATGTTACAACAAGTAAAAAAAATGTTGCAACTATTCTTACATCATGTTGCAACCGGATCGTACGATTGATCGTACGTCCGACCGTAGTTGCGCACTTGTTTACTTAGAAAACCAGGTTGTTTCGTTTTTGTGAGATGAGTCATGCATGTACGTCTCTTGGTTGAGTCCTAGCGTGAGTTTTATTTCTGCATACGTGCGTGTGTGCTGGCTATATAAGCCAAGGGTTGAGTGTCATCTAAAAGGGAGTTTAGTTTTGAGTTATGAATTAAAATGTGTATGTGTGTTGGCCTTCGATCGTTAGGGTCCATCTCTGTGTTTATGAGTGTTCTTGTGAATTTTAATATCGGATTTCATCTTGACGTGTGAGTTTCTAGCTATGATGCTAAGAATTACTCGTTGAACCTTTGATTTTCATTTTTCGTTTGTGTACCGAGGTGTCCGCCCGTATATCTGACCTCGTGGGTGGCGAGATGATCTGAAATCTGGAGCGAGCGCCCATACACAGTGACAACTGACTCCCGGATCCCGACAACGCGAGCTAGCAGGCGACGTACCATTTGGCGGAGTTTTTTTTCTCTCTCTCTTGTTTAGAGTGTTTTTGAAATAGTAAAAAATAGTTTCACAAAATACGAAATGCTGGTGTGCCACACCCCAAAGAGCGGCAAGTCACATACCCACACCACCTGCCGCACTCGGGGGGCGTGGCGCGGCAGACCACCTGCCACTCCGTGAGGGTGTGATAGTCCGACCGCCACCGAATAGGAGCTCGGCACGTGACATGAGAAGCTATTTTTGCTATTTTGTTCGCATGAAACAATGTCATTTTAGTCATAAACTTTCTGTGTGGGGAACCCAGGTACGAACCGGTACCCAAGAGAGCCATACCCACGCACGCACGACAGGGTCGACTACTGCATGAGCATCACACGTAGGCTAATATTCTTCACAGATCATGAGGTCAACAATAGCTTCGACGTCGACCTGTATCCTCATGCCCATAGAGCAACAAAATGTATGCTTAATGGAGATCCAAAGCTTAATGACATTTGAACCACGTGATGCTTGAATTGGACGGCAGGTCGTCGATCGATGGATGGATCGAGGTTGTACACTGGAGTCTCGTGACAAAGATGGCTTTGGCCCAGGGTGATGCACGCATCCAGCATCATGCATGCATGCATAGTGGTGGTGGCCGTGAAAACAGTGTGTAGTCAGTCAGGCCAGGGATCAGATTTTTGCTTTCGTAGCGTCCCAAAGGCTTTAGTTGGGACCTTGCATCAAAATGTGTTGTTTGCTGATCTAAGCAGAGCTCCTAGTACAAACCCGGCCACTGCCACCCGGTACTGCTACACTGCGTGCAAAAGAATTGACATTGCAAGCTGAGCTAGCAGCTGGGCTTTATGGCCGTGGAGGCTAGCTAGCTTGCTTGCAGTCCAACTATACACTCCAGTCTGACATGCATGTAGTTTTTCTCCTTTCCTTTGCATATTTTGTTCTTATTCGAAATGTTCTGGCAGTAGTTTTTAATGACCATCTTGAACAATTGGAAGACTGAAGGATATTAGCTAGGTTGTCTCTATGAGTGTACATAAATAAACTGGCAAGTTGCTCTAGCTTCCCCTCATCAACTTCAAGAAAGATTGGTTGATTGGAAGCTACTAGGACACACACTAGTATAAAATGATATGGAGGCAGGCCGGGCACAGGGGTGATGGTCATACCATGCGGTGAATTCAATCGATGGACCAGTGATGTACGTGTAGATGCAAAAAGCTGACCCTTTTGCTTAGCCTGCTTTACCACTCACTCCCCCCTTTTTCCTTAGCCATATAAATGAATCAAGAGCCCGTCATTCTCCCGGAAATCATACCAGCCTTTTTATCAGAATTTTTCCCACTTTTAAAGACAGTTCGGTGCCCTAATTTTATTGCCCTACCTGCTGAAAGATTTGGTGCTCTCCTCTCACTGGATTTGCATACCAAACCCAAAGCTGGAGGAGAGATCGATGTTGAAAGATATGTACACACATGGGCAGATCCAAGCCTCGGCCGGTGGGCTATAGTTCAAAATCTAAAAATCTTACCAGCGTTAAAGCATACGAAAAATCTCTTGAAAAATCATCAAACATTCGAGTTTGCACTAAAAACAGCTAGCCTAGCTCGAGGCATGAGCCGTGGCTGACTCCGCCCTTATACACGTGCATGCATGCGCGCGCATATCAACAAGAATAATGGAAACGTCAGATTTTTGTGTCTCATGTCTTGATGTTCTCTCTCCGTGAAGTGCCTGGGTGACCCTCTGGAGTACCACAAACCGAATTATATCCAATCATGTGAAAACTAACTGTAACACCACAAAATTTGGTTTTATTTTCAAATATGTGAAAATATGAATTTTAAAACCTTTTGATGGATTTTGTTGACATTCGTTTTTCTAGATTTTATTGCAAGACTTTTTGTCTAATAAAGATAATTTAATAACCAAATTATGGAAATACAAAACTAATTAAGGATCAAAATAAATTGCAAAAAAATATGGTAATCCAAACTTGGTGTAATTATACTGTCAATAAAATGAGAAATATCTAAAGCATGTCTTGAAACTTTCCTCGGGTCAAACAATGAAAATGTATACAAATAGGAACTTAAAATATTTTTAGAAAAAAGTAAGGAACAAATAAATTGCATAAAAATTACAATATGAACTGGACTATGTCAGGAATCTCCCCATAAGTTTTCATAATTGTTGGGACTATATATCTATGTCAAAAATTCCTAAAGCTCTCAGCATTTTCAGAAAAAGTTTTGGAAACAAAACTTCCTTCCCTCACTCACCTGTCGAGCCCACCCGACAGGGTTTCCCTTCCACGCCTTGCCAGCGCTCAACGCCAACACACCTAGGCGCCATGGCCACTCAGCTGCCTGCACATCCGCGCCAGCGTAGCTCGCCACGCCCTAGTCTTGGCCGGCCGCCCCCGGTTTTGGACCACGCCCACGGCTTCTTCCTCGCCCATGCCCTCGTCTTGCCCATGCCTTGCTGCCGACCCGCACGCGCCACGCGACTGTGCATGTTGTGCTCGCCCGTGCGCCGCCCATGTCGCCGCCTTGTGTTCTCCGCCCCTTGGCTATAAAGAGGCGCCAGAGCCATCGCCCTTCCCCCTCCTCGCCATCTCCTCCCTCACCATCACCTCCCATCTCCATTTCCATCCTTCTCCAAGCTCTACTCGAGCAAAGACCCAAATGCTGCTCCCGGCTCCCGCATCGATGGACTCTGCCCATTACTTCTTGTCTCTATTGATCTCCTGGACTTCCTCTTTCTATCCCTCACTCTCTTTGGTTCTCCTTGCAGCCGGAGCTCGGGAACACGGGCTTCTTCCTCATGCCTGATGACATTTGGCTCAGCCCACCGCTTCAACTCGCCGTTCTGGCCAACCCAGTGAGTCCCTCCACTAATTAAACATGTCACCTCATGTTCTAACCTCCCAGGGCGAATTGCCCCTAGTTAATTTGGCCCCTAATCCGTAGAAGCACCATGCCACTGTCATTTCCCTCATGCACAGTTAAAACTGCCACCGCTGGCGCCATTACCTCTTCGGTGAAACCCTCTTCAATCCCTTGCACCTAGATCACCCCATGGCCTCTCTTTACCTCCCCCAACTTCCACTCTTGCTCCCTCTCCCTGTAGCACTACCCCCACGGTGACACCCCGCCGCCCATGGCTCATGCCGCTGGCCCACCTTGGTGCTTCCCCGTCTTCACTGACCACTTTGGTGTGCTCCAAGTACCTCCCTCATGCTCCCTCCTACTTTTCCCCCTACCCCATTCTAGCCCAATGGTTTATGATTTATAATTGAGTTAACTGCCATGTTTATGGCTAAACGTAAATTGTTGCTCGTGGCCGGGTTGAGAGATATTGTTATTATCCATTCAATCACTTACTTAATATCCTGTATCTATTTAACTACTCTTTAAACTTCTGTTGCAAAATACTACATATTGATATTGCAAATAAAATCTGCTTGATGCAAAAACAACTTGTAGCATAGAGCCTTCCTCTTGTTAGCCTTGCATCTATATAACCTTTGCGATACACTACAAATTTTGCTGAGTACACAATTTACTCAATCTTGCTTAAATTGTTGCTCAGAATACGAAGATGAACCTACACCAGACGACACATTCTTCGCACCGAACTGGAGGGTTCGGTGACGGGCCTATCTATGTTTTGTTTCTTGTCGGTTGCCTTTAGGTTTTGGATGAGCATGCAGCTGGAACCTGTTTACTTTCACTGCTATTTTTGTACTCTGTTGATACATGTTTTATTTGGCGATTGGCCAGTGTTGTAGTAACTTTAATCGCTTAAATTAAGTACTATTTTGCTTTACTTTGTATATGCGAATGCCAAATGTTGTGAGTGTACTAGTCACTGATCATGGGACTAGTACGGTATACACATATGGTGTTCGGGTATTCTACGCCGAGGGTCTGATAGTAACCTTCGATTAGTTTGAATGATATTACCTTAATTATGCTATTAGGATATAATGGTCCAATGTATCTTCTTCATGTAATTAAATATGACTACAAGTTAACCCGCGTCAATGGCGCGGCTGTTCTTGTTTTACGTCGGCCACGAATGATGGGTTCTTAGGCCGTAACATGGTAGCGCTAGGGGTTTATAGGTGAGAAGACATTGGCTGATCGTCGAAGCATCAGGTGTTAGGGGCTTGGTACACACCAGACAATAAATAATAGAGTAATTTTGTATGCAATGCCATGTCGGACCAGCACAGCACTTGTTAAGGCCTTGGTAGACAACAGATAATAATAAATAGAGTCATTTTAGATGTAGTAGGACATGAATCGGCGAGTTGAAGCGGCGGCTGCGAGCCGAATGTCACCGGGCATGAGGAATTTTTATATGTTGGAGTAGGACATGAATCTGGCATTTCCGGGCTAAAAAATATACATTTTACAGAAGAACATAACCAACAATAACAAATAGAGCAATTCTAGATGTAGCGGCGTGCTAGAGCACATGTATTTTTCATTCTAGGACACAAAATTGAAATCTCATGGAGAACCTATAGGTACCGTAAGTGGTGTAATAATAGAAACCTAGATTGGAACCCTCACAGAAAAACTCGTTGAATCAATCAAGAAGCAAAAACAAAGCTAACGGAGAGTAGAGTACCGTAAGTGGATCAATAATAGAAACATAGATTGAAACCCCTATAGGAAAATTGGTCGAATCAATCAAGCAGACGCATGAACTGAGAATAGAAATAACATGCCCTTGGGAGGACATGACAACTAATGTAAAATACCTCTACGTTCATACATGAAATGCGGTGCCCCGTGTCATTACTCTAGGGGTAATTACACTTAAGCATACGGATTACTATTCATTTGCCCAGTAGAACACTGCTCCAACGAATAGTAAGCTTTTACCAGAGTTAGCACAGCAGAACAATAAGATAGAAACTGTTCTTTATTACAACAGTAGCCACACAAGACTAAGGTTTTGAATACAATTACCTAATTACAAAGGGGTAATACTATCCCCACGCTTGCCTGCTAGGTCTAATCGGTGGTCTACTCGTCCCACGGGTCGGATAGGGCGTCCACCTTGCCCTACACCTCGCAACCAACACCCTTGTCATCAGCGGCCTCCTCGGTACCTACAAATCCCTCATCCCACTCGGGATAACTCCCGGTCGGATTAGGATCTAAGCAAAGGGGGGAGATAGCAAGGGTGAGTACTAGTGTACTCAGCAAGCATGTAATAACAAAATGCACCTGATGACTACTCTTGTCCTTATCATATTCCTACCTCTTCTCTTGTTCTAAACATAGCCATCAAAACTTAGGTTGCAATTTTAATTCTAAAAGACTACTTGTCACTTGAATAGAAGATAGACCCCCTGGTGGTTCCCGTATACTCTAATCCAGGAGACTGGCATGAATTCATGATTTTATATAGCACTGCGCAGGCTTATACCACTTTACCCATAGCTATTCTGAGCTCTAATTGAACCAGGTTCCCAGCATTTCCTTTGATGCGGGTTCGAGTCCAGAATACAGAACGTTTTCGGGGTTACGTGATTAAGTCTCCACCCATTATTTTTCGTCGGTGTCCTGAGCGCACCCAGCCCTCCACCGAGTTCCAACAATGTTGGTTGGGGCGTCCATCTCTCCTATGCCCCAACACTCCACCTATTGCGCTACTATAACGCCTTGGACTCCCTCAGTTCCGGACTTATCCTACCGGCCCCTGAGATCCTCATCCCTACTCAACCCATGCAATATTACTTACCCGATGTGGAGAGGACAAATCACGTAACAAGGTAGCATTTCCTGTCGCCGAAACGGGAAAATGATTGACACTTAAATACGGCTTCTGACCCGGGTGAGAGTTTTGTTGATCCTTATATACTAACCATATGTAAAGGGGTCCCACCTCTTACCACATCATCATCTTTCTCTCATCTCCTCCCCTGCCCCGGGCCCCCTTTACCAGCCACAATATTAACTCTTTTCTCATCTTTCTTACCTTTCATCTTCATCTCATTTATTCGATTTGGTTTTGAGACATAGTTTTGATGCAATATATATATATATATATATATATATATATATATATATATATATATATATATATATATATATATATATATATATATATATATATATGAGACAACAATATCTGATTTACATTTAATATAGCTATATTTATGTTCAAAAGAATAGCTTGCCTTGGATTTGTAGAAAGGGTTGTCGTCGATGAACTCGGTATTGGTTACCCCTGTTTGCGTTGGCGCGTCCTCTGCAATCTATATGGCAGACACGAATAATACGTAAATAAATACTTAGTGACTTTTTGGTGTTTAATATGCGTCATAAGTTAGTGGATTTCAATTTGTTAGCGGATTTTATTTTGATAACATTTTTCCGGACCCCCCATTAAGTCAGCACTCCCCACTGTGGTCGTTCTACTGTCTACCGGTTTTAGGATTGAGATTGCCGGTACTAGCTTTTAATCGCACAAACCTAAAATACTAAAGGTGCTCGCATGCAACTATGTTTAATTGATTCTACGCATGCAAAACAGCCTAGCCGATTTATTCCGGTGCGAATGCAAATATTTAATTCTCTGAATAAATTCGGGGTTGATTCATTTAATCATTCTAACTTGATAAAATTATTTCTAATGTATCAGGCTATCTATTTAATTTAGCGGTTCATAATGATGATTTATTTTTATGGTTATATCTGCTACCCATAATCCTTACTAGAAATTATCTCCTTAACCTTTTATCTATTCTATAATTTTCTACACTTAATTTCTTAATCTTTTTCACATAACTCCCTTCCTCCTCTCCACCTCATCTCTTCACTCTTCTCTCTCCTTCCATTCCAATCGGCTGAGCTGAGCAGCCCCCTAGTTTCTTCTTGCTCCTTTCTTTCCCCACTCCTCCCATCTTCTCCATGGCTCTCCCCCGCGGCGCCCTGCTCCACCGGTCCCGAGCCTGACGCCTCCTCGGCCCAGCGCGCTGCCTCCTGGACTCACCCCCATGGCCGCCGTTCGGCTCCCTCGCCCGGTGGCCGCCGCTTGGCTACCTCGCCCGGTTGCTCCCTCAGCTCCTCTCCGCGCGCCCTTGGCCCGGCTCGGCCTCCCCTCTGCTCTCCCCTAGGCCCGGCCCTTGGCTCCGGGTCATGGGCCGCCCCCTCCAGCATTACGCCTAGCCGGCTCGGCCTTTGGCCGCCGGCCGCCTCGGCTCGGTCCAGCTACTGGACTTGATTAATTTTTACTGTTATTAATTTTTATGCTTGAGCAATGATTTGTGTTATGAGGCTTTGATTGGGTTGTTTCCTGAAGTTTGCTTGTTTTTGCTTATGTAGGCATGGTGATGGAGATGGCTTACAGATGTGCATGCATGCAAGAAGGAGGTGGTGGGGTGAGCTTCTGTCGGTGGTGGTGTTTTGCCGCCGATGCACTGAGGTATAACCCTTGCTCTGTGATGGTTACTAAGGATGATACTACTAGTTGCTGCATGAGCTCTATGTGCCACGGTTAGTTTACATGGTGGGTTTTTGATGGGGCAAAAATGCAAGTGGGTAGAGATGATGGGTTACATATGTCTTCTGTGTATGCTTGATTCATACTGAATGGTTCTTCTTGGACAAAATGGTAGTGTGAGCAGAAATGGTGGTTTACCTGTTGGGTTGGTTTTGGAACTGGGACGGCAGTGGTATGGTCGCGGTGGTGCTCTCGGGTGGTTCTTGTTGGTCCCTTCTGTTGCACCTTCTGCTTGTCGGCTCGGCTTGATCTCCAGTGGTCGTTGTCGGTTGTGGGTCGCCTCCGGTCGTCTTGGCTCCGCTGGTCTTCCCCTTCACCTATGCTCCTCATCTCCGGTGGTTTTCTTTGTGGGTGATGATGGTGAGTTGTGCTGGGCTCTGGATGGCAGTGGGAGGGTTTTGCTTGTGTGCTTGCCTTGTGCTTGGTGGTGGAGGCAGTGGGCTTGTTCTTGGAGATGGCAGTGGCTTTGCTTGCCTTCGGTTGAAAGGAAATGTGAGGGGGAATGGCTTTGTGAGTGGAATGAAGTCTTATGCAGGGGGGATGGTTCGGCTGGGGCTTATCCTTTGCCCTGTGCATGATATTTTTAGGGGGGTTTGCTCTTATCTCCTCCTGTGGTTCCTTGTGGTTTTGAGGGAAGCAGTGAGGGATTGGGGAGCTTTATCCAGGGGATGCTCGGCTGCCCTTATCCCGAGCCTGTGCATTTCCCATTTTACCATTTCCCTTTCCATTTTTGCCTTGTGCATGATATGTCTTTAGCCTTTGCTTTGCTTTGGCTGTGAGTTGAAATGAAACATGGTGAGGTTGTTTGGCCTATGAAGTGAGAAATGATTTTTCTGGGGGAGGTGCTGGCTTGTGTTCCTTCGGCTGAGGAAGAATGGGTGGCTTTGTGTATGAGAGCTTGTGTGCTGCTTGTGGGGATGAAGGCTTAATAGGGGATATGCATTTCGGTTGGCTTTCCTTGTGGCATGCTAATGACCACTATGTCACTTGCTTTATCCCTTATGCCCTCTCATGATACTATTGAGATAAGGACCTTTTGATCTATTGGTTACTAAATGAGGATGCATGGTGAAGCTTTGACTTGCACTGGTGGCTTTGGGAGGCTTTTATGTTGGCTGAGGGTGAAATGGACTTGTGTGTGGAAGATGGCTAATGGGGAAGGTGTTCCGGCTGTGGGATATTTCTTTCCCCTGAGCATGGCTCTATCCTTTTGGCCCTGTGCGCTGCTGCTAAGTTGTGATATGTTGATGGATCTCCGGTCCAAAGGATGCTTCTACTGTTGTTGGCTTATGGACCTTGGGTCCAAAAGTGGGCATTTGGTCGGTTTTCGGATATTTGGCTAAGGTAGGTCAGTAAAATGTGGGTATCGGTTTTAATATTACCGGATGATGAAGCCCACAGAAGGTGAGATAGTGCCACTACCCTAGGGTGGTCGGGAAGCCTCACTGACCTTCGCAAAGGATTTGACGGCAATCTCTCTTCTCTAACTTCTATTTATTGCTCTCAATTGGTTTGCTAATTGTTTTCTGCATTTCTTGGCGAGCGATGGAAATGGATCGAGGGACAATTCGATAGATTGGTGATCAATGGATGAGGATACAAGGAGGGTTTCAACGGCATGCATGCAATAATTTTAATTGTAATTTAATTAAATGTTATGCTTTCTATTTGAGTCTGTTGTAAATAATTCTTATAAGTTAATTTTGAGTGTGCAAGAATACTCTACTCTTGCTTGTAATTTATTCTTGTAGGTTGTTTTGATGCAATGGATTACGATATTTTAATCCTGAGCTTGTGGCTTTGGGGTGGTTTGACTGGTTAGGGTTTTCGTAGCATGGTGGATGGTTTCGGTGTTGTTTCGGTTCTCTGGAAAATGGCTAGCATGGATTCTTGCGGAAGGCTTTAAGTTGTATTGATGTTGTAATATTGTTGTAATAATCTTTTACCTTCGCTTGCAACGGATTATTTAATTAACTTAGAGATGGTATTAATGTGGTATGTTCTTTTTGGAATGAATTCACATTGCCATTTTTGGAGATAAATTATTAATAATATATTGTTATATAAAATTGTTTGGTCATGCAATCGATATCACGTGAGATTATGTTTTGTTTTTATTTAAGTGAATTTTATTTACTGCTAACTATTGATTAGCGTTGCTTTAGTTCAGGCGAAATTTTTGGGTTCATAAATCTGAGCTTGCAATGACAATGAAATTCGAGTTTGTTCTGTATCCAATTCGTTCATAATTACTGTGTTGATTAGTTTATTTTATTGTGAAATACTGTTTAACGTTACTTAGCTTAATTTGATTTTCCGGGTTCTCACGTGAAAACTGCATTTCCTTCTAGATCTCCATCGTAATAACCACGTACAGCAAAAAGTATGCAAAAGGAATAGAAGCGTAAAGTAAAACAAACGACAGCACGACTTCACTAAAGTAACAAAAAACAGAATAACTACAAAGCGTTGGTTCTATTAATGAGAATTAAGCATATAAATGGACAGATTACACGAGCTTTAATGACAACTGAGTACGTAACGTTTACTCCTAATAAGTAATCACAACATGGCAAGATTCTGGCCTAAACCTCATCCATAGGTCTAAATTTCTCTGGTAAAGTAGGCAAAGCATAAAAAAAAAAGTAACATTGTGCACGGATATCGCTATAGCCTACATAAAAAAAAAATGCAACATCCCTGTCTGCATATCTATCATTCCTATCAACACCACCATATCTCATCCATGGGTCGTCCCCCAAAGCAGGAACAGTGTAAGCAAAAAAGGCAGTTAAGGCTAGTTGAGTGGGGGGCCGCTAAATACCTAGTTGAAGTGGCTGGATATGGCAACCTCTTTGTTCGTGGAGAAAGGTGTGCTTTGAGGACGATCATCATAAAAAGGATTTGTTTGGTAAGTCTAGATTTAGTATAGCAAAGCAGGACGAAATAGCTGATGAGAAGTACAGTAAGCATCACAGATTCACAGGTATATAAGAGCTAGGATGATAGCAACAATAGATAACACAAGCTGCAGGGGGGAATTTAATGGATCACAGCGAGCAAAGGAGCTCTAAACGCGGAAAGGAAAATCTAAACAACTTTGATGGCGATGGTGGCATAAAAGATATTGGTAAAGAGAGCCTACAAAGACTGCTATACGTGGATACATTTTGGATGATCAACAGATGTACTAAGGCATATGTCTAAGCCGATTACAAACAATAGCATCATGGTACAACCTGTTGGTCTATTATTTTTCGCCTTTTCGGCATGTGATAAAACTGCAGCATATAAGCGACAGATTAGGCGAAGGTGTACGCACGGATTTATATTTAGATGAAGCGACAGCTCTAACATACAAAAAAGAAATCTCTAACAACAAAAGGAGCTAACAAATGTCCAGTGTGCTATGAAGGCTATTGGTAAAGAGGACATATAGATATTGATTTGAATGGCTGTGGCCCGAACCATGAAAGGAACTGTGCTCAAGATGTATAAGCCAATCATAACCGCAAGTAGCATCGCATAATTCAAAGAATCAGAGTGATCAAGTATATTCAGAGAGTAATACTGGGTTTTCTAGGAGTGACTAAAATAGAAAAAGCGGTTCTCAAATTCACCAACAACTACATATGAAACAGATAAGCAGGTTTAATATTTATAGTGGCACGGGCGCATCATCAGGCACAGGCAAACCCGAACTTTCAGAATGGATAGTAGGAGCACTATACCCGAGAACGAAGACCGCTGCAAACCAACGGAGCCACCGACGCAGGCCATAGCATCACATCTGCGAGCGTACATACAGGTAGAGCTAGAAAACAGCTCGAGGCTCATGAGCTCACTCAGGCTCGTCACGAGCCGAGCCGAGCCCGATGCCCAGCTCGCAACAAAACTGAGCCGAGCTTGAGCTGCTCGGTGAGCCACTCATTGGCTCGTGCGGCCCACTAGCGACGACGAAGGCCCAGTCCAACCTCCAGCGTCTTGCTACCCTAGCACTCTAGCATAGGAATGATTGAGATGGCATTTTAAGGGTTTAGATTTGTGATGCTGGTTAGGTGTTGGTTCTTTGTTACAGATGGTGGATGTGTAGACAAAATTTAGATATCTTCAGTTTGCATTACTTGCTGGTTGTAATAGATGGTAGATTTGTAGAGAATTTATATCTTTTAGGCTTGCGTTAATCTGAGCCAATTCATTGCTTGACCTTTGGCTGTAACTGGGCTGGGGGTCCCTTGCTCGAACGAGCTTTCAAGCTGGCTCGAGTTTTTTTTTCGAGCCGAGCCGAGCTGGTTTTCAAGCTCGTTTTTGAAACGAGCCGAATTGAGCTGAGCCGAAGCTTATACCAAGCCTGGACAATCTTGGCTCGTTTCCAGCGCTACATATAGGAACACAATAAGATGGACGAACGCATCAAAGACAGCCGGCCGAAAAAATGGGCCATCAAGAGGAGCACAGGGAGGAACAGGAACAACTGGATATCACGGCGCCGAACGCAGCGCAGCATCGAACGCAGAGCAAGCCGGCCACAGAACGCATGGACGGAAGTGTTGAGGAACCGTCGCTGGCAAGTCCAGTCCGAGCGATTAACTCGTATACAAAATCAGAATCGTAAGAACGATGCAAGAACACAAGAACACAACAATAGATGAAACACAGGTATGAGAGGGATGCAGTCGCTCTTTATTGCTCTTCCAATAATGAATTGTGTACAATGATCGGGGTCCCCTCCTATATATAGTCTAGGGTGGATGAGGTGCCCACCGGACCGGACTCTGGCGGGCGGTTTCCTAATACTCCCCTTGGGCTCTCATCCTTCATGTCCATGCCTCGCTAAAACTCCATAAAAACCAGTGAGAAAAATTTTGGAGAAAGAGTACATGAATCATGTTCTACTATGTTGCACGAATTGCCTCATTAAAAACCTTAGCCGAGAAACTTGGGAAAACTCGTCAAGGGAAAAGAGTACAATCCACCCAATTTCATTTAATCTTCAAGATTTATTCTTTGGGTACTCGACCTTCGTGATCAAGTTTTAGTAATGAGTTCGTGAAGGTTCTCCCCCTGAATTCTGCACTTCTCTAAGTCTTATCATTCCAATTCCACGTATGCACCTTTCAAAGCTAGATCTTTGTGGTGACTTAGTGAACAAATCGCAAGATTTTCACATGACTTAGTATGCAATACTTTGATTTCGTTCATCTTTTGCAATTCATGAGCATAGAAGAACTTGGGGGTTGATATGCTTTGTGAGAGGATTCTTCACATAACCCATCTGTACTTGTGCAACACAAGCTGTATTTATCTTCATATATAATAGTGGGGGTTAGTTCGGCATTCAATCCACATGACTGCTGGATGTGGTGAATCATCCGACGAAGCCAAGCACATTCTTGTGAGGCCTCATACAATGCTATTATTCTGAGTGGTTCGTCGAAGTCGGTTCAAGACTCTGCTTAGGCGATTTTCATGGAATTACGGTTCCACCACATAGGAATACATAGCCTGTTTGTTGCTGTATGCGGGTCCTACAAGTACCCGTTATCTGCATTGCCATTCATAGTTAGGTCTTGGTTCTTTCTATAGAATAGACCAAGTTCTTTGCTTTCTTGGAGGTATCGAAAGATGTCCTTCATTCCCTGCCAATGCCTTTGGTAGGTTCTGTACTATACCTTGCTAATAGGTTCACGGCAAATACAATGCCCGGTCTAGTACAGTTTGTTCAATATATGAGTGTTTCTATCACACTTAAATATGAGAATTCTGGTCCCAGGACTTCCTCCCCCTCTTCTCTAGATCTGAACGGGTCCTTGTCTTGCTGCAAGGATCTCCCGATCATTGGCACTTTCGAGGGATATGCCTTTTCAAAGCCGAACCTTTCCAATACCTTCTGAGTGTAGGTTAACTGATGTACTAAAATCCCTTTAGGGGTCTGCTCAAGCTGCAAGCCTAGGCAATATTTGGTTTTACCCAAATCTTTCATTTCGAACTCCGACTCCAGGTAAGAGCTTGCTTTCTTAATATCCTTCAGGGTTCCGATGATATTCAGATCATTTTCATACACTGAGATTATGCAAAATCCGTTCTGGGATCGTTGTATAAGTACACAGAGATTATTCTCATTGTTCGTGTAACCTTTCTTGCATAGAAAGTCGCTTCAAGCGATTATACCACATTCTGCCTGATTGCTTAAGTTCGTACAATGACTTTCTGAGTTTCACACTGTACATATTTCTATTTACTCTGTTTTGGTTCGGGACAGTGATACATTCAGGTATCTTCATATAAATGTCCGAATCCAATATTTCATAAAGGTATGCTGGTACCCCATCCATCAATTTCACTTCTAACTTCAAGTTCACTGCCATTGAGATAAATATTTAAAAGGGAGTTCCGCCCATGACCGGGGAATATGTTTCTTCATAATCATCTTCTGGATGTCCAGTGAAAACTTGTACAACGAGCCTTGCTTCTTTCATTTCTCTTTCGAATAAATACCCACTTATACCCTACGGGGTGCACAAGGGGAGACGTGCGGCTTACAGGCCCAAACGTCTTTCTTTTATTTGGAGAGAATAATTCAGTTTCTATTGCCTTCTGCCAATCTTCTCAATCTGATCTTTTCTTTCATTCAGTGAGCGATGCAGGCTCTGGATTAAGATTGATGATTGTGGCAAGTTTCTTTGCAAAGTAAGTATCGACATTGGCTGTTGTAATATTCAAAGGTTCTCCCGATGTCATAAAGTTTATAGCTATTTCTTCAAGGGGCGATTCTTTTAATGCTTCTACTTGCTCACCGCTACTTCATTGCGGGGCAAGTCTCTTTAGTTTTTCAGCTCCGATGTGTGCGCACACATCCATACGATGTCTCCTTAATGGGGATGTTCAATTCGGTATGCCTTTCTGAAGGTTCCATACCGATGCAGTCTCAGCGGCTACCCTTCAGTTCGGGCACTTGGTGATCGGGTGTGTCAAGTCCTTCTTATCCTTTTTTCACCAGCGTCCCGGTTGCCGGATTCGAGGACCGGAGTTCTCGCCCTTTTATTCGAGGCCTCGGGCGGGATTAGGGATACCTTCAATGGTATTTCAACCCTCTCCGGTGCATTGCTTGCAGGCAAATGCTACTTATTCATGCTCTTCAAATCACTAAAGTAGTCTGGCAGTTGATTTGTTAATACTTGCAAATCAATTATCTTCTGGACTTCAATTGTCTTCTAGACTTCAATTCAATTATCTTCTGGACTGCTATTATCTTCTGGACTTCTCTGTTTGCTTCACTAGTGCGCGGGTCATATGCATATATTTCAATTATCTTCTGGACTTCAATTATTTCCCGACATTATCATCAAGGGTTGATTTCTCCCCTAATGACGAGAAACTAACCTCATCTAATGTACTATCAGCGAATCGGGCATTATACAAATCTCCATCATATGGTCCAAATACTTGATTATGGATCTGTCTCATAACCAACGTATATCCCAGACTTTCGGAGAAGACCCATTGCAGTTCGCTGCGGTGGTGGTATAGGTATATAACCCTTGCAACCAAACCTACGAAGATGAGAAGTTTTCAGTCCTGACCCTTGCGCTAGTTGCATAGGTGGATGGATGTTATAGGCCGACGGTCTAAAATTGATGAGAGTTGCTGCGAGCAAGACTGCGTGTCCTCAACATATAGTTGGTAAATTATAATTCTTCAAAGTTCTGCTAGTCCATTCTGGGTGCGGACATGTTGTACAAAATGCTCAATTTTTAATTCCCATTTTCATGCAATAATCATCAAATGCTTTCGGAGTAACTCCTCCAACGTTGTCCATTCAGGTGGACTTCTCATGATGATCAGGGAAAATATTTTTAATTATCTGCGAGATTTAGCTATGCAAAAGCGTAGTTTCTCGTAGACAATAAACATACGTGCGACCATTCCAAGGAAGCATCATTGAGCACCATAAAATACATAAATAACCCTTACAGGGGCTGTATAGGACCGCAAATATCTCCCTGGATACGGTCTAGGAATGCAGGGACTTCATCATTCGCTTTCAGAGCAAAAGGTTTAATAATTAATTTCCCGGTGGCACATGCAGGGCACACAAATTCTTTCTGATTTGGGAAATTCTTTATATTCATATTATGTCCCTGTGAATTGTTAATTATATCTCTCATCATCCTAAGACCTAGGCGGCATAATCTATCATGCCAGAGATAGGTAAGTTCAGAGCTTCTAAATACGGTTTTTAAGACAGTATAGGCTGCATGTGCCTTAATATTAGTGTAGTATAGCCCAGTTTCATATGAAGGAAGACATTCTAATGCTATTTTTCACTTTCTTCACGCTTTGTATTGAGCAGGTATTCTGTACCATACTCTTCTTCAGTCTCTACATGGAAACTGTTAGCGCAAATATCCTTGAGAGTTCTAGTCGATTCTGGGTACAACAAGTCTTCTTCAATGACCAAAGTTGTACCCATTGAGAGTATAATTATGGCCCTTCCTGAGCTTATTATACAAGTATCGCTGCCTGCGATTGTCGTAAGACTACCAGCATTCTTGCTGATCGACTGGAATAATTTCCGTTTCTCTCAGGATGGTATTCGTTGTGCCGCTACCTGTTAAGCACACTTCCTCCATAGGGCGCCACACGCGTTCTAATATAATGTACTTTATTAATATGTAGCAGAAAGCAAGCAACACATAAACAAAATACTTCAGATATCAGAACGTAACTTGCTATTATAAAGACGGGAAAATAAGCCTTGCGGAACTCATAATAAGAATTTAATACTTTGCTCTCCTAGAGCTTGCAACCATTATTCAATAATTCAAAATTCTGCTTCAATTACAAACTGCAAGTTTCTAAAAAAGGTCCGAGTGCAATGCGTGCACTGGATCTAATAGGCGAAGTATTCATGAACCTCTGCCTAAATCGGCTCCATACGCGATCTTCTCTTCTTGGCGCCTACATTGCGCGCTTGCTATGTCCAAAGGAGGGATGATGGGGCTGCTCATCGGGCTATTCACATCATTTGCCCTTCTTCTTAGACTGAAATCATCTATAACGTGTGACCCACAACCTTACCTTCTTCTTGCCCTCTCCTTCGTGAGAGGATTTCTCACCGTAGCTACTAGTAGGGCTTCATGACCAACATTGCTACTAGGCGACTGTGAGATGTAGTTCTTTCTTAGAACATCATCTTGAACTTCCGCAACTTGCATGATGTCAATTAATTCGGCATACTACTTGTAACCGTATTGACGATAGTTGCGTGCGGATTGCACCGCATTTGGGTGAAAGGTAGAGAGTCTTCTCGATCTTCTGCTCATCCGTGATTACATTACCACAAAATTGAAGACTGATACAAATTTTATACAAAATCTGGCCATGTTGGGTCAGTTCTTCGAATTCCTGATTCGTGATGCCAGTCATCTTCATATTCATGCAAAAAGTTCAAAGGATTACTGCTGGTAATCTGCATAAAATAGTTGCAAAAATTCTCACAATGCTCTTCGAACTCCAGGTTCGTGATCCCGTATTTTCCTATGCATTTTCATGATTTACTGCTATTTTCGGTGATTAAAAGCAATATAAACAATCACAGATAATCAAAGCAGTAAATACAGTAAATAGATTGCATAGAAATAACAATGACAAAGTTAAACATGCTTCAAATGCAAAAACTGATTCAAAAATTGAATTCCCGATGCCCTTTTCTGCTGGAATATGAATTTTTGGCGAATTCTGCAACTTTTAGGAGTTAACACGTAAAATTTTAGTAGAGAGAAAAATCTGCGTGTAATTTTTTGAATTTCTGGGGGGGCTTTCCGTAACATTTCCTTATTCACGAAAAGTCTCACAATTTTCATAATTCCGAAGGTTTTATTCGCAAATTTTCAGTTCTAAGAAAAATTGTGTGTAATTTTGGAGAAATCCAAGGACTTATTTGCAAAATTTGGAATTACCTTTTCTTTCCTTTTTTTCTTTTCCGTACTATCCTTTTTGGCTTTCACGGTTTCATCCAGGGCCATTCCTTTTGGCCCATCATGGCTAATTCGATTTTGGCTTCCATGGCCCATTACGGTACCGTTCAAGTGCGGTAAAAGGATAGGTTTCCTACCCTGCTTATTGCGTGCGGGCTGTGCTTGTGGCGCATGCGGCGCGATTGAGGTGCATGCAAAGCGGGCACGAAGAGGGTCGGCGGCCGTGTGGTGCACCGGGAGGCCTTGCGGCGCGGTTTCGCATTGGCCGCCGGAGCATGGTGGCATGGCGCATGCGCGGCGGCACACGGGGTGTGCGCGCGCGCCGAACGACAGCGCCGCAGTAGCGGGACGAGCGTGGCGGCGGACGGTGGCGGCGCTACGGCGCATGCGTTTGCCAATGCCGAGGCGACGCGTTCCAAGCGCCATGCGGGCGACTCTTGCTCGACGGCAACTTCATGCGGCGCGACGGCGGTGGGAGGCGCGCCATGCGGGGCGCGGCGGAGGCGGCTTCAAGCGAGAGCGCCGCATGCGGTGGCGCGTTCTTCGAGATGGTGGCGCGTTGATGTGGGCATGGCGTGGGAAGGCGGCGATGATATATATATATATATATATATATATATATATATATATATATATATATATATATATATATATATATATATATATATATATATTTTCAACACTTCGGCGTTGCCGTGGCGTGTTGGCTTCATGGCGGCGTTGGTGGCGGTGCCGTCACATGCGGTGGCGTCGCGGCTGCGGGCGGTGGTATCCGGCTTCAAACCGACGCAGCGTGTGGAAGCGGTGCGGGGCACCGGCAGTCATCTGAGGCCGCCAAAATTTTCATTACTACTCATGCGATGCAATATATTGTTCATGGGATGCATACTGTTCATGCAATTTATATTCATGCGATGATCTACGGTGCAATCAACATCGTCTCTTTCATGCAATCCAACCGATCAGCTTGGCCGGCGACTTCAAGTCGGCTTGCGGTAGATTAGAGAGGATTTGCACCATAAAGAACAATCTAGAAAGCAACAATTGAAGAATTGAAAGCAATCTAGAAAAAATGATTTAATCTACGAGTGTCGTTCATCGACGGTTACCTTTTCGATGCGAGGAGAGTCGATCGTGCTGATAACGTGTTAAGGAACCGTCGCTGGCAAGTCCAGTCCGAGCGATTACCTCGTATACAAAATCAGAATCGTAAGAACGATGCAAGAACACAAGAACACAACAATAGATGAAACACAGGTATGAGAGGGGACTGCAGGCTGCTCTTTATTGCTCTTCCAATAATGAATTGTGTACAATGATCGGGGGGTCCCCCTCCTATATATAGTCTAGGGTGGATGAGGTGCCCACCCGGACCCGGACTCCTGGCCGGGCCCGGTTTCCTAATAGGAAGCACGAACGGACGAAGAACTCTAACCCTGCAGACGCGGAGAAAATAACTAATCAAAACATTGCAACTTTTTTTCCTATTTGCTGTCCAAATTTCGGAGCTGTAATCAGAGTGAGGCTATCTTCATCAAGAACCTTAACTAATCATTAGTTGGCTAGCCGAAACGTGATCTGTTACAAAAAATAAATCTCTAACAACAAAAGGAGCTAACAAATGTAAGATCCAGCTAATGTCCAGTGTGCTATGTGTTAGATATATATATATATATATGTGTGTTATTCCCCATTATTATAAGGGGTTCTTTGCATATTTACCACATGTACTTGTGTATATATACTGGCCCATTGGCCCCATATTGAATACAAGCGCTATTCATAACATGGTATCAGAGCGAACCTAGGGTTTGCTGTCGCTTGTCCTCTCGCCGTGGCGTCGCCTCGCCCTCCTCGCTGCGCGCCTCGCCTCGCCTCGTGCGTGCGCATCGTCGCGCTCGGGCCTCTCGTCACTCGCCGCCGCGCTCCTGGACGCCGCCGCCGTCGGGTCTTCCGAGCCGCGCCGAGCTCGTCTTCGTCATGTGATCATCCGGCCGCCGCCGCTCCTCGCGGTCCACGCCGCCGCCGCCGCCCCGTCGCTTGCCCGGGCCGCCGAGCCGTCGCCGCTCGGCCACCCGCACGAGCCCGAGCGCCTCCTCGCGCCGGGAGCGCCGCCACAGAGCCAACCCACGACCGTCACCGTCCGTTGCTCGCCGTCGCGGTCCTCGCCGGCTACCGCCGCCGCCGGCCTTGCTCGGGCCTTCCGAGCCGTCGCCTGCTCGGCCACCCGCACCAGAACCCGAGCCGCCTCCTCGCGCCGGGGAGCTGCCGCCACAGGAGCCAACCCACGGCCGTCGCCGTCCGTTGCTCCGCCGTCGCCGTCCGCCGCTCCCGTCGCTGCCGACGCCGCCGCCGTTTGCCGCCACTTGGTAGGGGAAACCCTACCGAGCTCGTGCCTCCCTTCGGTTTATAGTGAGCCGGCCCACACCGGCCCGTAAAGAAAAACGTCGTTCTAACCGCCGCGCCGTCCAGCGCCGCCTGTTAGACTTCGTTGTCTTGGTCGCCGCGCCGTCCAGCGCCGCCTACCAATGGGTACCGTTTCCCTCCCTCGTTGCCCGGTGATCTTCGATGGTGTTAATTACACCGACTTCGTGTCTCACATGCGCATCCACATGCGTGGTCTTCGTCTCTGGGGCGTCCTCTCTGGCGATGTTACCTGTCCGCCTTGCCCTACACCTCCGACGGAGCCTACGCCTGTTGCGCTGCCCCCAACAGCCGACAAGGCTGCTGCTGAGACCGCTCGCCTTGCTGATGATGAGGCTATCTCTGCCTACCAGGAGGCTCTGGACTTCTACAAGGATCGCCTGACCGCCTACACTCGGTGAGTACGACGACGGCGCTCGAGTCAGCTGTCCTCATCGCCGATATCCAGCCTCGTTCTCTTACGAGGTTGTGGGACTACCATCGCTTGCCAAATGTGGACTCACCTTCGTCGGCGCTCGAGCCCTCGGTGATGCTCTCTACCGT
Source organism: Ampelocalamus luodianensis (assembly GCA_036346255.1). Taxonomy (NCBI): domain Eukaryota; kingdom Viridiplantae; phylum Streptophyta; class Magnoliopsida; order Poales; family Poaceae; genus Ampelocalamus; species Ampelocalamus luodianensis. The sequence continues at coordinate 2,418,221 of CM070638.1, forward strand.
CCGTGGTCCGCCAGAGCACTCTCTTCAGCAGGTGATGCTCTTGTTGACGCTTTACGCTCGAGCTCTGGCATGCGGCGTCGTTGGACTCTCTCCGCGCCGCTTGGCCGCTCCTGTCGATCTTTGCCTAGTTATGCGTCTTGACACGAGTTTCGCCGATCTACGAGTTCCTTACCCGCCGTCACGAGTTCGGCGGCGTGCCCGGCTCCTGCACGCCACCCTCGTGTCACTCTCTGAGGCCTTGCGAGATACGTGCGGAAGAGACTACTTTGAGTGGTGCCGCCTACTACCACCCCTCCGTGCTCGCCGCTCGCCCACTGCTACACCGACGCTCCCACGCGTCGACTGCCGCCTCTCCAGGCCGCGCCACGAGCGGTGGTGGCCGCTCCATCCGGCGGTGGTCGTCCTCACCGCTCCTCTTGCAATAAGGTCGGCCACATTGAGTCCTGATGCTACAAGAAGCGGCATCTTTCTCGTCATAACACTGTGAAGGCTATTGGTAAAGAAGACCTATAGATATTGATTTGAATGGCTGTGGCCCGAACCATGAAAAGGAACTGTGCTCAAGATGTATAAGCCGATCATAAACACAAGTAGCATTGCAAAATTCAGATAATTAGAGCGATCAAGTATATTCAGAGAGTAATACTGGGTTTCGTAGGAGCGACTGAAATAGAAAAATTGGTTCTCAAATTCACCAACAACTAAATATGAAACGGATAAGCAGGTTTACTATTTATAGTGGCACGGGCGCATCATCAGGCACAGGCAAACCCGAACTTTCAAATGGAGAGTAGGAGCAATATACCCGAGAATGAAGACCGTTGCAAACCAACGGAGCCACCAACGTAGGCCGCAGCATCACATCTGCGAGCGTACATACAGGAACACAATAAGACGGACGAACAGATGAACACATCTCAGACAGCCGGCCGAAAAAAAGGGGCCATCAACAGGATCACAGGGAGGAACAGGAACATTCCAGGAACCTCCCTGATTTATTTCAGGATTTTTAGAAATTTATTTCTATTTTAAACCTTTGGTCAAAGTAGGATCGGTTTAAATCAAAACCAGTCAACTTGAGCACTGTTCCTCAGGCTTAGACTTAACCCCAACTCAGACCCAAACAGTAGTGACTAGACTCGACCGGACCACCTAAAAGCACCCAGACCCGAGCTAGACACTGTTCCGCACCCGACCCCGACTCAAACCCATCACCGACCGAGCACGACTCGACTTGGTTCGACCTAACCAGCTCGGCACATCGCACCCTTTCGCCGAGCCGCTGACGAGGCAGGCTTGCGTTGTCAGCGCCATCTTCAACCTCGGGCAAGAGCGCTCAGGGTGCGAGCTCCACGCGTTCGAGGCATGCTGCGCTGCTCCGTCCTCGCCCGTTGATAATACCCCTCCTTCGCCCCCAATTCTCCTCATCCTTCCTCTTGGGGCTGAGGAAGGAGGAGCTCGCATTTGCTCTGATTCTTGAGTAAAGTCCACGCAACCAAGTCCCTCTCCTTTTTGCCTTTCCATGTCTATCCTTGCTAATGTCAGACCTTGGTTTTGTGTGTAGCACCAGAAACATCGATGAGTCCTTGTCATCAGAGCGCGGGCTATGGAGCTCCACCGCGTCTTTGGCATCACCGGTGAGTATCATCCATCCCTAAGCTCATCACTTCATGTTCTGGAGTATAGGGTTGTCTCCCCCTCATTCAATTTTGACTTTTAATCACAGGAGCATCTAGATTTCGAAGCTTCCCCTTTTAGGCCAAAAAACCCTATTTTCTTCCCTGGCGCCGACACGATGAGTCCCCCTTCGATTCCCCTGGTGCTATTCCCACCTCTCATTTCCTTTCTTTGTGTAACACCCCCCTTTTTTTTCTTTCCTCCTTGGTTCTTCCTCATCCGGACCCCCCTTGCGCGCCTCCGTGCCCCACCCGGACGCCCGGTTCCTCGCGCGTGCACTGCCTGCCACCCGTGCCCGCCGCGCCAGTGTCGTGTTTCCCCCGCCCCGGTTTCCCTGCCGCCCCTGTGCCGCGCCGCACGCTCGTCTTTTACCCTTCCTCGCGCCGCTCATCGCCTCCTCGCTGCTCAGACCGCCGTCCGCGTCGCGCGTCATCACCTCCTCCTCGCGTGCCCGCGCCCCGCGCTGAACCCGTCGCCCGCGCCAGACGCCGCGTCTCGTGCCCGCACGCCCGTCCGCCGCCCGCCAACCCCGCCGAACCCGCCACTCGCCGGTCCCCTTCCCCGAGCCTCCGCTCCTTCTCTCCTCGGCTTTAAAGCCCACGCCGGTGCCCTCCTTCCCTCCCCATTCCTCCTTCCTTCTCTCCCGCAAGCAAAGAAGAAGAGCAAGAAGAAGAGAGGAAGAAGAGGAGAAACCGAGGGGCTTACCTCCGGTTGCCTTAGCCCCGAGCCTTCCCCTTCGTCGTCGTCGCTGTTTCCTCGCGCCACCGCCGTGAGCTCCGAGACCCCCCCTCCGTCGCCATCGCCCTCGAGCCTCGCCACCACCGCACCTGTCGCCCTTCTCCGATCATCGATGCCGCATGAAGCCGTGGATCCGCCGCCGCCTCCTTGCTCTGCTGCTGTTGCCGCGCATTTCCAGCTCCACCACCGCCGCTCGTAGGGACCCCAACCCCCTAGGAGTCCATTTTGCCAACTTGCTCACCGCCCCACTCGCTGGCGCCGCCAACTCCTTCCCAAGCCGCCGCCCCACATTCTCCCCTCCCTATTGCCCCGGCCCGAAAGCCCCTCCTCGGCTTTTAGGGCGCCCGGCCGATGGGCCACGCCCCTCCCATACGGGCATACGCACGCTTCGCCAAGCCGCGGTCGGGCGAAATTTGGTTGTGGGCCGCGCTGGTTTTCTTTTTTTGTATTTGATTTTCTCTTCTCTTTTCTTTTTTATTTCAAAAGAGAGACTTCAAGTATTAGTAACTCCTCCATTTCAACTCCAAAAATTGTAAAGTAAATTTCTAAAAATTTGTTAATTCAAGATCTTGCTAATGGCATAGGTCTTGTTCAATTTGGAGTTCATTTGTTGTTCATTTGTATTTAATTTGCTCTTTTTGCTTGTTTGTGCCTTTTTCCGGTACAATCGCCCGATTAGGATTTGAAGATACGGATGACTTCCAAGTTGAGCAAGCACAAGATTATCAAGATCCTCTAGCCTATATCCCAGGCGAGTCAATACTTTGATCATATTGAGCCTACATTTTATACAAATTATATTCTTTTAAAGTAGCAAATTGCATGCTTTAATTCTTTAATCAAATGTATGTTAAAGCTTAAGGTAGTTAAATACCCATTTGATGATTAATTAATTATTACGCCATCCTTGACAACTTGAATCCCTTAACCATTGTCACCCTAGTAACTATGTGGTAACACTAGTTATAGGTTGTACTTAAGCGACATGCTAGTCTTACTTAAGTACCGGGACATTAAAATGTTCCAATCATCATCTCTTCAAACATGAAAATATTTTGGTCAGTCATTGGTGGTCTATGACTGAGACAAAGGTGGTAATCTGGTTTTACTTCTCAAAACCCTAAAATTGCTATTACCCCGTCTGGGTGGACGGTAAGATGGATGGTATGACAGTGGATGCTAATGTAGCCCAAGGACTGTTGTGATGTGGATCGGAATGTGGAATGAACCGCCCAAACAACCATAAGGACTCAATCTTGTCATGACCTCCCATGTAAAACAAGTGCAACCACAAGTCTGTAAAGTACAATCTGGCTAAATAATTTGTATCCATTAGTACGAGTTGCATCAGATAGATGATCCGCGACGCCGTGAGCTTTTGTGGCGAGGGGTGTCAGGGTGCGCGACGTAAGTCGTTGGATGGCGCAAGAGGGGGTCCGAGTAAGGGTTGACGGGTCTTAAAGAGCGTAACCCTTCGTGGATGAAACCTTAGCGAAGTGTAACTAATACTGATAGATGCATTGTAAAGGCCTTGTGATGATCTCCCCTTGATTCACATGTCTATGGAAACGTGTGTACATATCAAGACGATTATCTCTTGTGGGTAAAGTGTACAATCTCTGCAGAGTTATAAACTGTTTAAACAGCCGTGCCTACGGTCAAAGGCGGACATGAGAACTTAACTTGAGTTAGTTCTATTTCAAAAACCTTTGTGGGTGGTATAAAAATGTGGTGGGCTTACCTAGCCCTGGGTTGGATTTTTCCTGGGTTTGCAGACTCAGTGATGTTAATATATGGGGGTAACCCCAATCAAATTAAGCATGGGTAGAGTTTCCGACGGAGGGAACCTCTGCTGTTATTAAATATTGCACAATTACTCTCTTTCTAAAAATGCAATTTGTTAAAAATGCTGAGTGATAGGACTTTGTAATTATGATAATTGAAAACATCGCTTTAGCAAATAAAAGAACCTGAGTCATCCTTGTTAAGCCTTGCATGTATATTATTGCATTGTGTATTGGCTCGCGAGCACGGAAGTTGTGCTCATCCTCGTTCTTTCCCCAAAAACCTCACAAGCAGGAAACCTTGGAGATTACGACTATTACGAGGATCCAGAAGTCGGAGGACCCAGAGATAATGAAGCGTAGTGTAGTCATTAGCTGCTCTAGTCTCGCCCCAGTCCAGCTGACTCCGTTGGTTCTTGCGTGCATCTTATATTATCTGAGTCTTTAGGTAATATCGGACGCACACGAGTTTCCCTAGTCGCTTGCCTGTGGAGAGATGTGCTCTCACCCCTTTTGCTTCCGTTGTCGCTTCCACTTTTGTAATGTAATCAATTTGGCCTGTTCGGCCCCTTTTGTAAAACTCGACCCGACGCGGTCTATGTAAACTCTGTTGTGTTGAATTAATGAATGGTATGGTTTTACGCCATGTATGAATTGATTCAGTGATGTATCTGTGAGTGCTAGCTACTGATCCAAGGAATAGCACAGTGTTTCACAGAGGATTCTGGATTAGGAAATCCAGGTCCGACACTTTGTCCCCAGAACATCCCCGCCACGGTGACCTCATCCACGCCACCGCCGGCTCGCGTCGTCGGACCACCCTAGTTTCTCCCCTACCGCATTCTAGTGCACAGTGAGCCTCATAAGGATCCCATGAGCCTTTTCCACCTCTTTTTGTTGAAGCTCATGGCCTAACTTGGAACTGCCACCATGTAAGTGTTGTCGCCACCGCATTCTAGTGCCGCCGGAGCTAGAGACGAAGGCCCTTGGCCCCTGTGTCCCATTTTTAGTGTCGCATGAACCCCAGAGGGCCAGACCTGGTGCCAGCTTGTCTTGGAGGAGCCACTACGTCGGGCGTTCTTCGCACCCGCACCGGACCTCCTCCACTCAACTCCACCATCGATACGCCACCATGCCCCTCCACCGGCAAAGACAACACCGAAAGGTAGCCCTGGCTATTGTCTTTTCCATTTTGCTATGGTCTGTGCACTCTCCGGCCTCCCCTTATCGCTGGCGAGTGCGGCGAGGTCACGGCCTCACCCTCTTCTCTGTTGTCGGGCACATCCGATAAAACCCTGTAGCGGTTAGATTAGGAGAAATCCCGATTAGTTTAAGCTAATGTTTGATTAGGTTAAGTAATGATTGATTTTAGAAGGCTAATGTCTCTATTACATGTGGGCCTCATGGCTGGTTAAGTGGATGTGTAGTTCGTGAAATATGTATTCTCTTAAGGAAACACGTATTCTTAGTATACTTAGAAGGAGTTTACATTTTCATGTTTAGAAGACGCATTCATTGGAATACGCCTTCAGCATTGTTTCGGCTGAGACCAAGTCATTATTGACTGGGTCAAACCCTTGACCCCGGTCCCACTTGTCGTCCTCTGTGGCTAGCTGTAGGTGAGTGAGAAAAGTATTTAATCCTTTTAGAAATCTGAAACGATTTAAACTTGCACAGAAAATTCAATTAACTTCAAAAATGCATAACTAATTCATCTTAACTCCAAAATAAGTGAAACCAGTTTTGTTATTTTTCATTTTAAATAAAATATATTTTAAAATAGGTTCCAACCTTGTCACTATCATAGAAAATATAGTTTTTGGAGATTGATGTAAAACCCATTTATTTATACCCTAGAAAATGCTTTAAACCTTGAAAAAATTCATAGGAAATGTTTCTGAACTCCAAATTGAAAGAAACCAATTTTGTTGGCTTTCATTTTTAAAGTGCTTTAAATTGGAATAGGTTTGAGTTATATTTTTTTACAGAAAAATTTTCTAATTAAATTAATTATACATTAAGGACTTAAACCTTGATAAATTCCTAGAAAATTCATATGAGTTCCAATTGAACTAAAAATTTCACCTAAATTCACCTAAAATATTACTCTACCTACTGTGTGAATTTCTTGTAATTTTGAATGTTTTGAATTTTTAGCTTTATTGGCATTTATTGCAATATTGGTCTTTGTTGGGTTTTTTGACGATACAAACGTATTCATGAGTGTAACCTATGGTTGAATAAGTGGTACAGCAAAGGTGTGAGCACCCCCCCTCTTGATCATGTTGCTCCTACTAATTTTAAAAGTTTTGTGTGGATTTTAATCTCGCCATTGCATGCTATTTTGAAAAGTATGTTCATGGGTAGAAGTAGCTAATTTCCTAATTATTGCATTGCCTTCCTTGAATGTTGATAATCCCATGTTCAGTTGATGCCTAGGATATATATATGTATATGTGTGTGTGTGGGGGGGAATTTTCTATTAAGGATAGATCGATGCTTAGCTATGCTAGTAGTTGTAGTCAAAAGTGGTTGATGGAGCTAGTCCATCAGCTAGTGGATTGAATCGAATCTTGATGAAATTTGAGGATTATATGGATTGAATTATGTTGAATTTGAGGAATATGTCCAGATCTTCGAATCTGGTTAGTGTGGACATGTTGGAAGGGTTGTTGTTGTGTGTTGGACTTGGACGGGTGATAGGGTGATGAAGGAAGGTTGTTCCCGGATTCGTGTAGCCCTGTCTGGGTGCTTAAGGACCGATCTGTGGTGTGTCGAACCAAGTCTCACGTGCAACCACACGCCGGGTTTATGGGCGATGGCTTGATTAAATAATTTGTTATGTGTTAGCTTTCAAAACACAATTAGATTGACAATCGTTGTGTTGTCAATCTAGTGGGGGGCATGTTAAGCGCTCTCTTACTTGCTCTTAAGGGTCTCTTGTTTGTAAGGGACTTACTTACACAATGGGGTTCACCTGTGGTTAGGCGACTGTTCAATCTCCTATGGGATTCTGTTCCTCGGGTGGTTTGATAGTTAGGACATGGCATTGTAACGGCCTCGTTATGCTACCTCAGTCACACTCCTAAGGAAGAGTGCATTGGCCGATATTAAGAGAAATGCATATCGTGTGGGTAAAGCTATACAACTCTGCAGAGAACTAAATCTATTCGAATAGTCATGTCTCCGGTTATGGACATCGCTTGGTGAAATCATGCATAGTTAGCTTATGGGGAATTTGGGGTTTGGGTTATGGTTGAAAATGTTATGCCATTATGCTAGTTTGTTCAGATCTTGTATGTTGTCACGAACAGAAAGTTCGAATGTTGATGTGTTTGAGAATTGATATATGCCACGAATGGGAAGTTTATGTGTTGTTATAATTGGAGTATCTACTGATTTTTTATTACGAATTGGAGTACCTACTATTATATATCATTTCTAAAATATTTTACAAATGGCAATTTGAATCTTGACGAGGATCTAATAATCCTCCTTTTACTATTTATTCGTAATTATGTATTATAGGTAAATATGACGTCATACAGTTACTAAGTATACCCCTTACAGTTGTAAGGGAGAGGTCAATTAGGTGGTCGTAAGTCCTTTTACGACCACCCCTATAGTCGTAAGTATTTCTACGACTGTTGTGTAATCGTAAGTTTTTCTACGATTACCTTTGGTCGTAAGTCTTTCTACGACCAGTATCCAGTCGTAAGTTTTTCTACAACTACCCCCTGGTCGTAAGTCCCGCTACGACCAGCCCTGCCACGACTTATCCACAGATAACTAGGTCAAGTCGCCAGTTGGCCCTATTAATTGTGAGATCTGAGCAGTCAAGATATGTAGTTATACCTGGAATAACTACAGATAACTCACTATTATCTCTGATTGATAACCGTCAGGCAATGTGAGGAGGTTACTACTCCGGTAATTACTCTCATTATTACGGAATAATGAGCGCCTCCTGACCTGGAACGACAACCGCCTTCACAGCGTACTATAAATAGGCATCTTTTAGAGGTAATGGGGAGAAGGGGGAGAAGGCAATCAGTAGCAACATTAGCGTAAGCCAGGATATCCAATATAATACACACAGGAGTAGGGTTGTTATTCTCACCGGAGAAGGCCCGAACCTATATAAAAATTCCCGTGTCTCTTTTGTCTGCGTGATCAATTGTGGAGACCCCCCGAATCAAACAATCTTTACGTAAGATCGGTTTTAAAACACCGACAAATCTATATTGTTTATCTAAATGAAAAACTTGCTTTATGCCAAAAATTGACTAGTATAGTAGTCTTCCTTTGATACTTACATGCATCCTTTTTTTTTTGAAAGACTCGCGAGTACAACTTTGTACTTTACCGGATTGTCCATTTGTTCAGGTGAGAACGATGGGAGCAACGGCTTTAACTCCAGTTGGTTGCTTGTTGGTTTGGGCATGCCAACTTGGCTCTTCCTCTTTTATTTCTAAGTTTATCTTCCGCTGTGATTTATTTGTGTTGTTTAGATTTGGCCGATCGGCCCTCTTATGCAACCTTGTATTATAAGGTTCTATTTAAATAATGTTGTATTTGATTCTATTCTCTTGTATGATTGTGTATAGATGTGATTGCAATGTTGAGTTTGGATATATGCATGTAAGCCACTGATCTTTGGGAGCTAACATGAGACACATATCCGGGCACTCGAAATCGTGTTCATTTCTCGTTAAGTGTTGCGCTTTTGGCTTAATCACTTAGCTTGAAACGGGTCCGATCCAGGGTCGCCACACATGTACAAACAGTGGTGTAGTTAGAATCCAAAACCTCGTGGGATCAACCCTAGTAAAATCTTTGGACTTTCATGAGTTTATATACAAATATCAATAATAACTGAGCTTTTTATGCAAAAATCTGTGGAGTCAATTGACCCCACATGTTTAAGCTGTCTTCGCCACTGTATACAAGCCGTTTGGTGTACATCATAAGGTTGGAGGTTGATTTCAGTCTATACAACTGTTCCCAACTAGAGAGCTAGCTCTTGCCCACGTATTGATCAGGTGCTAAGACCAAAAGTTAATGGAAGAAAAAACAGGAGGTAAATGCTACTCCCTCCGTTTATTTTTTATTTGACATCATAGAATTTGTGCAAAAACAGAGAGTTTCCGTATGCTATATCATTTCGGAAAGGGCGCGACTAGCGCTCGGACGTACGGTCCGAACGCTAATGTTGTACGCCCGAGCTCTAACATTTTTTGACGTGCAACAAAAATAGTCCAGCAAGATGAGCTTTTTTTTTAACGCATCAAGCACATGTAGGTGCACTGCCAACAAGGGAGAAATACACATGGAGGCGCACACACAATAAAAAAAACATCTAGAAAAAATCCAATTAAAAGCTCATCTTGCAACATCATGCGCAACAAAAAATGAAGAACGTCAGGAAAAGGAGGATGCAACATTTTTTTCATTTGATACAACATATCAAGAAACAGGATGCAACTTTTTTTTTCGACGGTAGCAACATTTTTTCAACGGGTTGCAACATATTAAAGAACAGGATGCAATATTTTTTTCAACGGGTCACAACATTTCAAAAACATGATGCAATATTTTTTTCAACAGGTTGCAACATCAGAACAATTCACCAGTTTGCAACAAACAAACAAGTGTTGCAACAATTTTACCGCAACAAATTCATTCTACTAGTCATCAACCCGTACATCCGCACGGGCTACGTGGTTTTAATAATATTATGTTATTGATAATATAAGAAAAATTCCATTGGCAAACTTTGGTTCTCATTTCTTTTACTTTTTCTAATTGTTATATATTTCTAATTTATTGCCTCATGGCCCCAATATAGAACCAATATTGTTTTTTTACGTACATTCTAAGTACAAATACTATTAGTGTATGGATCTACATATATATAGAGTACACAAATTGTGATATTATAACATATATAAATTCAAAATTAAAATTTTAGTGTCTAGGCATATGTAATTCCATTGAATATGTGAAACTAATACTTATATATTGAAAAAATATATTTAGGAATTCATAATTAAAAAAATGTTATACGAATATATACAAATTCACACGTGTGAATTTCGAAACAATTTTTATATCCAAGTATATCAATTTGTAATTAGAAATTGTAAAAATTATTGCAAGAAAACAATAATATAATATATTAAGAAAATTTAGAATTCTAACCACAGGACTATCACCTTCTTTGAGATGATCATGGCATGGTGGGCTTCAGATACAATACTACATGCAATCTATAATTTTAATAATTAAAATCCCATAGTTATGAATTTTGAAAATTAGATTTATTTTTGTAATTATACAAATATAGATATTTGGATATAAAAATTTATATCCAAGATTTGAGTATCCGTGTATCTATGCATAGCTTCACAATTTTTCTATGTGGATGCTAATTGTTTTGGGATTCTTTGATGTTCACAGAGTCCTAATTGTAATTTGTATCTAGTACGCTATCCATGGAGTCATATTTCGGTTTTTAGTACCGGACCAATATGCTCCATGCATGCGATCCAAAGTTCTTTTTGTAATTATGCAATTATAGATATTTGGATATAAAAATTTAGATCCAAGATTTGAGTATATATGTATCTATGCACAGCTTCACAATTTTTCTATGTGGATGCTAATTGTTTCGGGATTCTTTGCTGTTCAGAGAGTCCCAATTGTAATTTGTATCTAGTACGCTGTCCATGGAGTCATATTTCGGTTTTTAGTACCAGACCAATATGCACCATGCATGCGATCCGGATTTCTATTTCTAGTATAAACTCTGAATTAAAAGCTATTCACACGGATGGTTAGGATTTTTTCCTTTTTCTCTGATTAACGTGAAAATTTTTAGCTTTTTATTTTTCTCCGATTAATATAAAAAAATTTAGCCTTTTTACCTCCTAGGATTAATAACACCTCCTCTACCGTACCAGCCTCGATCTGAGCTGCAGAGTTTGATCCAACGGTTTATCTGGACCCCGAGGCTGTCGGTGTAGTATTCACCGACCAAAGTTTTATTTTCTTGTTTTTTTTTTCTCGAATCATCACCGACGAGAGGCAAGTGCGGCTGCCGTTGCCTCCCCGCGTGCGTGCGCCATGGCCGCCGACCGTGCTCATGAAGAGGCGCCATACCAACACCGTACAACTCTTGCGGTGCCAGCTTCCGGTCGGCCGGAGCCGACCAACTTCGCCGCCGACCCGTGGCTTCGACTGCTAGCTAGCTCTGTGCCGACTTCGCAAGTCCTCTGTTTGACACCAGGTTGGATCCGAAAGCTGTTGATTTGTACAATTCTTTTTGTTACATGAAGCACGTCAGAAGAGTTCTATTTCTAGTACAAACTCTAAATTAAAAGCTATTCACACCATATGGATGGTTAGGATTTTTCATTTTTCTCTGAATAACGGGAGAATTTCTAGTATTTTTCTTTTTCTCCGATTAATGTGTTAATTTCTAGCCTTTTTACCTCCTAGAATTAATATGGGAGCTTCTAGAAGTACCTCTAATTAGTATAGATATAGATTGTGTTCACATCAACATCCAAAGTCAACATTTGCAACAAAATTGGACCACGCAGACTGAGAAATCATAACATTTCCAAAAACTACTTGCAACATCTCGAATAGCTATTGCAACATCTGCAACTAACTTATGAAACATTTTCGTGACGATGATGGGAAGCTTATCTCAAGAACGCTCTAGCCCAAATCTCTACGAACCAAGAAACACAAAGAAACGTTACAAATTCATGATCGACCACAAGCTCCTTACCAGAACAATGGATGTACCTTCACGAGCATGAGAGCATCAAGCACCTCGTGTACCACCGGCATCCCGCGCCGCCGCGCCGTGTGGCTTGGAAGGTATGGACACAGACGGGGCCCACCCGTACGGATCAACCGGCGAGGAGGACGACGGCACCGCCGCACCATCTCCCTAGATGACGTCGGCCTCGTCGAGCTCCACGGCCGGTTCTCCCGATGCGGCGTGCGGCGTCGGCGCGAAGAGGCAGTGTGAGGCGACCATGGAGAGGCTACTGCTCCGGCCGGGCATCATCGTGTGGGGGGCCGCCTCTCCGACCAGTCCTCCTCTCCTCTCCTCTTCTCTTCGGGTTGCTCGTATGGGCGCATGGGTGCTAGTAGAAAAGGAATGTGTGGTGAGAGAGATGTATGGGCGTTGGTAGAAAAGATAAGGAATGAGTGGTGTTGTATGGAGACAGGTTTGGCGGTATAGTACTGAGGCGTCCGATGCGTCTAGACGCATGGACGGTATCAATACCCTTTCAAAAAAAATATTAGGAAAGGAGTATAAAATGCACAATTTTAGACTGTAGCAGTACTGTGCCATATTACTGTCGTAGTATAAGGCTCCCATGCCTTGGAGCTAGGTAATTAAAATCCTCTGGAAGAGCATGGAATGGGATTAGAGAACAGTAACAGAAGGCACAGGGGATTTCTTGAGGCGGGTGCATCGTCAGAGAGAGAGAGAGGGTGTACTCTAGTGTGATTGTGGGTATCGAATGGGTGGCCGATTGCACACTCGCTCTTGCCCCCTCATCCGCATCTCTCTCCTACCTCATTCCTCTCTCTCTAGCCATCAACCCTAGCTTCTTCCTTCAACCCCACTCTTCCATCTCCCAGCTCAATGCCTCAATCCGATTGATCTCTCACTGATCACTAAGCTGAGAATCGAACCTCGGTTCTTGCTCACAATAGCCAGCTCCATGATTCCATCTATGCCATGATACCAGTGGTACATCACTACTAGCTAGCAGTAGTACTAGTACCCTCGGCCTCACTGCAGCACAACCAAACCACTGGGTCGGCCTGGGTTGGGTGCAACTGCAAGTACCCCCGCCCCAGGCCGCTGCACATGATCGAATCGCCCGCGAGATCTGATCCGTATATCCGATTGAATTCTCACTGAATCCATCATCCATAGCAGCAGCATCAGCAGGAGCTGGTTGATTGGTGTTTGCCATCACAAGAAGATGATGAAGAAGATGTTGAAGTATCTGGCAGAAATTCAGCAGCAGCAGCAGCAGCAGCAGCTGGCCGCCGCCGCCGCCGCCGACGAGAACATGTCGAACCTGACCTCCGCCTCCGGCGACCAGGCCAGCGTCTCCTCCCACCACCTCCCGCCTCAGCAGCAGCAGCAGCTGGCCGCGGCCGCCGCCGACGAGATCATGTCGAACCTGACCTCTGCCTCCGGCGACCAGGCCAGCGTCTCCTCCCACCCCCTCCCGCCTCCGCCCAAGAAGAAGCGCAGCCTCCCGGGAAACCCAGGTACAGCGAATCATCCATCGATCAGCTATGTAGTTCTTGGTTAATTTCTTGATGTGAAGAATTCAGTTAGTTATTGAGTTCTGACGGATGGGTGGATCGATCAACTGCATGGTATGGTAGACCCTGATGCGGAGGTGATCGCGCTGTCGCCGCGGACGCTGATGGCGACGAGCCGGCACGTGTGCGAGATATGCGGCAAGGGGTTCCAGCGCGAGCAGAACCTGCAGCTGCATCGGCGAGGACACAACCTGCCGTGGAAGCTGAAGCAGCTCAACCCCAAGGAGGTGGTGCGCAAGAAGGTGTACGTGTGCCCGGAGCCCGGTTGCGTCCACCACGACCCGCCCCACGCGCTCGGCCACCTCACCAGCATCAAGAAGCACTTCAGCCGCAAGCACGGCGAGAAGAAGTGGAAGTGCGAGAAGTGCTCCAAGCGCTACGCCGTCCACTCCGACTGGGAGGCCCACTCCAAGGTCTGTGGCACGCGCGAGTACCGATGCGACTGCGGCACCCTCTTCTCGCGGCAAGTCGAGAACATCTTTTCTTCTTCTTCGTCGTCGTCGTATTTTTGCTCACAATTACACGCTACACACGCGCGCCATGCACGAGCATGATTAAGCTGTTGAGTTGATGTGTGCATGTTTGCATGTGTTGGTGCGTGCCCGCAGGCGGGACAGCTTCGTCACGCACAGGGCTTTCTGCGACGCGGTGGCGGGACAGCATCCGGGGCTGCTCTTCTCGCACGGCGGCGGCGGCGGCGGGAGTGGCAACGCGGGGTTGCAGCTGCCGTCTGTGCTGGACCCGTCGCAGCAGTTGGGCGGGCACGGGCTGATCCAAGAACCGTGCCTCAAGAGGGAGCAGCAGCAACAGTTCGCGCCGTCCTGGCTCACGGCGCAGCAGCAGCAGCAGCTGGAGCTGGCCGGCGCGGGCAGTCCGGCCATGTTCGGGTCGGCGAGGCTGGACCAGGAGTTCATCGGGAGCTCCACGCCGGAGAGCAGCGCGCAGCTGGCGGGCCTGAGCTTCGGGTCGTTCTCGTCGTCTGCGACGCCGGCCTCGGCGCACATGTCGGCCACCGCGCTGCTGCAGAATGCCGCGCAGATGGGTGCAACGCTGAGCCGGCCGTCGAGCCAAGGCCATATGGCGAATACGCACAGCACCAGCTCCACCACCAACGTCGCGACCACCGATGCCGCAACAGCTGCTACTAGCAACGTGAGGAGCACTGCGGTTGGCGCTGACTACGGGCTCGCGTTCGAGTCGTCTCACTTCGTAGCGGACGTGTGCCCGGAGCGCGTAGACGCGCTCCAGACCGGCATGATGGTCGCGCCCGCGCACCACCGCGAGCGGCAGAAGCACCAGCAACACCACCACCACCACCCGCAGCTGCAGCTGCACGGCGAAGAGCACCACCAGCTGCAGCAACACCAGGAGCAGCAGCGGACGGCGCGTATGTGCTTTCATTCCGTATCTTTGTTAGTGCTTAGTAGGTACACCGCTTAGCTAATCTGTGCTATGCACTTTGGCTTCAGAGGAATCTATGGACGAGGCTCCGATCTGTGCTTTGGGGGGCGCCATGTTCAAGCTCCCCGGGAAGCTCGATGGCCTACTGCGTCAGGGCTACATGCTGCCCAAGGGCGCGGAGGATGAGATACCACTCATCAAGCGTGATCTCGAGGAAATAGTAGCCATTCTCCAGGATCACATCTCAAGATCGGAGGACCCTTCTGTGATGGTAAACTGCTGGATGAAGGAGGTGCGTGAACTGTCATATGACATCGAGGACTGCATCGACCAGTACCAGCACGCTGCTGATTCCGAGAGCAAATATGTCTGCAGAATTCCTCGCCGTAAATTTACTTCGCGTAAGATCAATCGGCGCTCCGAGGCGCTGAAGCAGCGCCTATGGATGGCCAACAAGATCAGAGAATTCAGCGCGCTTGTGCAGGAGGCGCTTCAACGACACGAAATGTATAACCTTGGTGGCATCGGCCGTGCGACTACCCCTCCTACATATGACGTGTCTTTTCGCTCTCCGCATCACATAGTGCATGGGGAGGCTGCTGATCTTGTTGGTATTGATGCCCCCATGAACAAGCTTGAAGAGTGGCTGATTAAGGATGGAGAGCAAAAGCTCAAGGTTGTATCCATTGTTGGAGTTGGAGGCATTGGTAAGACCACACTTGCCAACGAACTGTCTAGTAAGCTTGGAGATCAATTTGATTGCCGGGCTTTTGTGCGGGCATCCCATAAGCCTGATATGAGGAGGCTTCTCATTAGCATGCTCTCACAAGTTCGGCCGCACCATCCCCCTGACACTTGGAAGGTGCATAATCTAATTGCCGATATCAGGACACATCTCCAAGATAAGAGGTAACATATGTCTAATGCAACCATTAGTTACATGTTTTAATTAAGAAATAAAGAGTTCTGCCATGTCTATAAATTGTTGTCCGCTACATGTTTTGGACAATTAAGGAGCTATAACTTTTTTTAGGAACAGGAGCTATAACTATGGTCTACTAAAATAATTGTTTTTTTTTTCTCTCCTGATTGATGAAAGAATCTGTAGCATTTTTCGGTGAAGATGGGAAGGTTCTGAGATATTGTGGGCAGGTCCTTAGTGTGTTTCATCATATAACGTGGTGTTACTTCGTCTTAGATATCTTGATTAGTTAGGTGCTATTTTGGGGTGATCGATGATGATTGTAACCAGTTAGTCCTGTAAAGTGTGAAGTTACAACTATAGTTTTCTTATTCTTTTATATCTTGGAAAACTAATGTTTTGCTTACGCAGTTTTGTAGAAACACTTTATTCTTTCTGCCTTTTCTTTAAGAGAAATTTTACGGTACATTCTATTACTAATATATGGTGGTAATATAAATAAAATCTGAGTATTGATTTGTTAAAAGTATAATAGACTTTTATTTATATTTATATTTTTTCGTGAGAGTATTATGAATTTTTCCAACTAGAGTTGAAAACCTACTACTCATATTAACAAGTTTAGTATTAGTATAACTATATCCTAACTAATCTAACTATTAGACCTTAAACAATGGATGGCTCGTATTAAATTGAGTGTACAGTAAAAAAGCTTTATTTAAAGGAATAAAATCATCTTACTTCCCATTTATGATTTGATATTTGCTATTAGGTTGACAACTGTGCAAAAATATTTCTCAGGTACTTGATTATAGTTGATGATGTACGGGCTACATCAACATGGGATGTTGTTAATTGTGCTTTGCCGGATGATAACCGTTCCAGTAGAATACTACTAACGACAGATATTGAGGATGTAGCTCATAAATGTTGTGGTTATGACTCTAAGTATGTCTTTATGATGAAACCACTTGGTGACGATGATTCAAGAAAATTGTTTTTCAATACAGTGTTTGGCCCTAAACATGAATGTCCTCCAGAACTCGCTGAAGTTTCAAACAGTATTATAAGAAAATGCGGTGGTTTGCCACTAGCAAGTGTTACTATTGCCAGTCTTTTAGCAAGACAGATGGGCAAACCAGAGCAATGGGATTATGTAAATAAATCCTTAGGTTATGGTTTGAGGACAAATACTACGTTGGAAGGGATGAAACTAGTGCTCAACCTTAGCTACAACAATCTTCCTCATCATTTAAAGGCATGCATGCTATATCTTAGTATATATGAACATGACTACGTAATTTGGAAGGATGATTTGGTGAAGCAATGGATAGCTGAAGGTTTTATCTGTGCAACAGAAGAGCAAGACAAGGAGGAAATTTCTGGAAGCTATTTTGATGAGCTTGTCAGTAGGAGAATGATCCAACCTGTACATATCAATGATAACGACGAGGTTTTGTCCTGTATAGTGCACCACATGGTACATAATCTTATTACATATAAGTCCATAGAAGAGAATTTCGCCATTGCAATAGATCATTCTCAGACAACTACAAGACTTGCGGACAAGGTTCATCGACTGTCTCTTCACTTTGGTAATGCAGAAGATGCAACACCACCAACAAATATGAGACTATCACAAGTTCGAACACTTGCATTTTTTGGGGTCTTCAAGTGTATGGCTTCCATTGTAGAGTTTCGGCTTCTTCAAGTTCTAATTCTTCATTTTTGGGGTGATGGGGACAGCATCAGTTTTGATCTCACAAGAATTTCAGAACTTTTCCGACTGAGATATTTGCAGGTCACATGTAATGTCACCTTAGAATTACGAACCCAAATGCGAGGTCTACAATATTTGGAGACACTGAAAATAGAAGCAAGAGTAAGTGCAATTCCGTCAGACATCGTTCATTTGCCGGGTTTGCTGCACCTCAATCTTCCAGCTGAGACAAACCTACCCAATGGGATTGGCCACATGACATCACTTCGCACACTAGGATATTTTGATCTCAGCTGTAACTCAATAGAGAATGTGCAGAGCCTTGGCGAGCTGACCAATCTCCGGGATCTTCAACTCACCTGTTATAACATACAGCCTGACAATCTGAAGAACATGCAATGCTTGGGCTCGATTCTCGGGAAACTCAGCAGCCTCAAGTCTTTAACTCTGGTACGTGCAGGTTCCTCTAATGTAAATACTCTAGATGTTGCTGGTGCTACAAGCATGAGCATTTCAGGTGATGGCTTGAGCAGCGTGTCCTCTCCCCCGTTCCTTCTTCAGAGGCTTGAGTTGTCGCCACGGGTTTGCATCTTCACCAGCCTCCCCAAGTGGATTGGACATCTCTGCAAGCTATGCATTTTAAAGATTGGGGTTAGGGAACTAGCGAGGACTGTTGTTGATGTTCTCAGAGGATTGCCTGCACTCACTGTTCTGTCGTTGTATGTCCACACAAAACCTGCAGAAAGGATTGTCTTTGACAAGGTAGGATTCTCGGTTCTCAAATACTTCAAGTTCAGGTGCAGTGTTGCTTGGCTGAAATTTGGGGCGGGTGCAATGCCTAATCTCCGGAAGCTCAAGCTAGGTTTCAATGCCCACGCAGTGGATCGACACAGTACTACTATACCTGTCGGCATCGAGCACTTGTCAGGACTTAAAGAAATCTCTGCAAAAATTGGGGGCGCCAGCGCTGAAGAACCCGATGGAAGGTCTGCAGAGTCGGCATTGAGTGACGCCATTAGGATGCATCCAGGACGTCCTAACGTCAACATACAGTGTGTAGATCGGATGTTTGGTGGCAAGGATGATGAGAGTAGCAGAACACAAGAGGAAGAACACATGGCTCTGCAAAAACAATACGAGATCATGGAGAAAGACGAAGCGCAGGGGCCGGAGCCCATGTTGCCGGCGTTCGCGGAGTGGTTCATGTCCCCGGAGACGTCACAGAGCCAGGTTACAATATCTGATTCGATCCAACAGTCTGCTACACATAAGAAGAGGTATCGGACTATAACATAATATAATAGAAGAAGATTTCTAGCATATTTCTTTTTATCGCAATGATCTCCTCATGAGCATAACCATAGCCAATGTAGGAAGGCGTTGCCCAAGTGGAGCAGGCACGTGAGGGTGAGCGCTGGGCAGGACGAAGGCCCCCTCGACGACGGCTTCAGCTGGAGGAAGTACGACCAGAAGGACATCTTGGGTGCCAAGTACCCAAGGTCAGCGACCTCTTCGCATCCTCCTCCTCTCTCTTTTTTCGGAGTGTTTTTTTTTTTGGAGTGTCACAATCTTCATTTTCCCTTTTTTTCAAATAGTCTAAATGTCTAATTGTTGTTGCGGAGAAAGTGCAGGTAGGACACTAGTTTAATTTACCAATCTTGACAAGAACCAATAGGTAGTTACCACGAACCAATACTATTTGTGGATCCATGAAAAAAATTGTAAATTCCATAACCTGCATTAAGCAAATTGAATGTACGAGTGAGTTTCTGTAAGACAAACGCGTGAAAATGCCACAGTACTAACGCGCTGTCAAACCATAGTTGCAGAACATGAAAAAGTTCAGAGCAAACAAGCAAGCGATGTGGAGGACGCTATGGTGAGCTCTTCCACGGGGGCGATGAATTCTCTTCTAAAGAAGCATGCCACGCTGATGGGAGAGGAGTACGCAAAGCTGAGAGGTACACGGAAGGAGGTTATGATCCTCAAAGATGAGCTCGGCTCCATGAATGCTCTTCTTGAGAAACTGGCAGGCATGGATGAGCTGAACTTTCAGATGAAGGACTGGAGGAATCAAATGAGGGAGATGACATACGACATTGAGGACTGTATCGATGACCTCATGCTCCAATTCGAGGAAGATAACGCCAAGCCTTACTACATTCACCAACCTACTGCGTATACTGAGAAATGGGATGTGCTGCAGAAGTTCATTCTCCAAATTCAAAGCCTCATGGGGAAGAGAGACCTAGGAAGCATGGTGCATAAGACTGAAGTGCAGATCTTGGGATCAAGCTATATGGCAATGGAGTCACGGCTGCCCGCAGTCTATGATAAAGCTGTTGGCCTCGTGGGAATGGATGGCCCGCGAGACGAACTTGTTAGGTGGCTGATGGATGGCGAGCAACAACACAAGGTGGTTTGCATATTGGGTCCTAGAGGACTAGGCAAGACCACACTTGCCAAGGAGGTGTATAATAGGATCCAAGGGCGATTTGGTCGCCCAGTATTTGTACCGGTGCCCCAGAAGATCGACATCACAAGGCTTCTCGCAAACATACTATCACAACTCAATCATCGAAAAGAACTCTATGGTTGGGATATGGAGGAACTCAGCAATGCGATTAGAAGACGTTTACAACATCAGAGGTACTTATTGTTGTTGCTTATTGTAGAGAAGATAATGTCAGGTGTGATCCGTTCATTTCTAACATGTGAGTATTCCAAAATGGGCAATAACATTATTAAAAGAAACCAAGTTCCGAAACCCCATGCAATTTCATGATCCAATCCTGGAAAAAAAATTTCTTCAAAATAACATCCTGAGAAATCTAAAATTGAGAAGTAAATGGTGGTTACTCCCTCCGTCACTAAACATAGAATGTCGTATGATCCTTGTAATCAAACTTTCGAGACATTGACTACCACTATATGCAAAAGTATATAGACTGACCACACAAAAACAATGACAATAGATTTGTCTTGGAAAATACTTTTATAATATTATATATATAGTAGTATATTGTAATAACTATAGTCAAAATCCTTCATTGGAGAAAAAATGCTTACATTTAGTAACAGAGGGAGTACTTTTATTTATTTTCAGTGCCTAACCAAATGAATTGCATTTATTTGAAATAAATAATTAGTAACTTTTACCATCAGTCCTCCAAACTTTACTCAGAGTTTCAACTAGGTTCTCATACTTTCAACTCCGTCAATTAGACCATAAATTTTAACATTTGATTCAATTGGGTCCTTTCCATCAACCTCCCATTACGTCCATTTAGCGCACCTAGATATGGTGCAATTGATTGACATTTTTTAGTGGAATTCATGCACAGATAATAAATGACTTAGTTACCGAAAAATACAAAGACAATTTTGTAACGGCGGTGGTAACTAGCAAACATGATATGATGGCACATTTTAAAGTGGCGAAAACAATTTTTTTGTTCTTTCGACAGCAGAACCAAAATTACAACCATTGGAAGTATAAAACATACACGTTATCTTAGCCTTGGTTTAATTAAGAAATATGAAATACATATTTACTAACAAAGATAATAAGAACCAATGAGAAATAACTTGTGAATACCAATTAGATCAAACCATGCTACCATCGGTTTTAAGTTTGCCACAACAGACTGTCGGAAAGGATTCAATTAATCAAATGTTAAAGTTTAGGAATTCAATTTTGTCACTGTAAACATATGGGGCTCATTTGAAGTTTCCAGTTAAGTTTGGGGAGCAATGATAAAAGTTAGACAAAAATGGCTCTAGGACATGGCAAAAGTGTTGTATTTGTTGTAGGACACCGGAAAATTGATAATTCACTAATGAACACTACAAAATCGTGGTCATTTGCACGACACACTGCACCTATTAAAATATCATTATTTTGAAACTTAGGAGAGAGAGAAGGGGTGTGAAAATTTCCATTTTAAAAGACAATTTTATAAAATTGGCCATCCAAACTTGATGATTTGACCATTGATTATTCAACCATGCAAACTTTGTTTAAAAAATGTTCGATAATAGAACTTTTCACACCCCTGCTCTCTCGTACATTTCAAAATAGTATTATTTTAATAAGCCTAGTGTGTTCTAGCAAATTACCACAATTTTGTAGTGTCCATCGGCGAAATAATGATTTTTTATGTTCTTCAGCAAATGACATACTTTTGCAATGTCCTAGAGCCAATTTTGCCTAAAATTTACTCAGAAGAGCCACTTTTTAACAATAAGACCGAATAAACACATTTTTTTTTCTATCACCTATGGAAGAAATATGTGAGAATGTCTTACAAAAAAATGTGTCTCTACTCTAAAAAAAAATGTGTCTCAACAGATCTTCGATGCAGGATACCACCATTCTTTTACTAAATTTTATAGACCCTATATACTTTTACATATGTAACACTTGTAATGCAATAGGAACACTTTTGGTCTATCTCCATCATGAAAAATACTTTGTTAATCAGATTTGTCCCTTTTTTTTTCTTCTAGAAGCTCCATATATAGGTAGTTGAAGAGACCACCAAGACAAAAAGTGTGTCCAACCTTTCATATGGACATATTTTGTATGAGTATTAATATTTTGTGGTGAAAAAAAAGTAAGCCAGTTAAAACAGTAGCGTGGGTTGACAACTAGTGCCACGTGGCCTATGTACTGTGTTGACTCGTTGATCACTTACTGCTATACTTCTTAGAAAATCACTTACTGCTATACCAAGCCCTTCATCCTAAATTGCCTTCGCAATTTACATGTCAGGTATCTCATCGTATTGGATGGTGTATGGTCTGCTCAGACATGGAAATACATCCAACGTGCTTTGCCGGAGAATAATCGTGCAAGTAGGATAATCATCACGACCAACATCAGGGATGTAGCCGAATCATGTGTCAGGCATTCCTCTGATTTTATCTATCACATGAGGCCTCTTCATCCTGATGACTCATACAGGTTATTTCGAAGCATAATATTTGGCTCTGAAAGAAGTTGCCCGATTGCATTGGAAAAGGTTGGTGATGAAATACTGAAAGCATGTGGTGGCATACCATTGGCGATAATTATAATAGCTAGCTTCTTAGCCAATAAACCTACAGAGGTGGCACAGTGGGAAATGGTGGAGAAATGCATGGACCGAGTAGAGAAGGGTGATCTCACAACAGAAGGGATGAGGAAAATATTTCACATCTGTTACTCTGATCTTCCTCGCCATATGAAGTCTTGCCTTTTGTATTTGAGTGTTTTCCCTGCAAACCATGTGATTAAGAAGGATCGTGTTATATGGAGATGGATTGCCGAAGGATTCATCCCTAGAAGAGGCGAGGAAAGTTTACGGGAGACAGGGGAGAGCTACTTTCAGGAGCTTTTCTGCAGAAAACTGATTGAACCTGTTTCAAAAAAAAAAAGGAAACTGATTGATGAGAAAGATGATGAGAAAGATGATGAGGAAGATGATGATGTCCCAACGAGTTGTAAAGTTCATGGTGTGATTCTTGAGTTCATTACGTTGTTGTCCAATGAAGAGAACTTCGTGACAACGGACGCAAAAACAACTTATATGCAACATGGTGTCATTCGGCGACTCACTGTCAGCTACAGCAACCAAGAAGAAGATGACGCCTTTTGGCCAATCACTGAGGACCTTTCCAAAGTCCGATCCCTAACATTTTTTGGAGATGTTAAACGGATGTCTGATGAAACTTTGCACTGCTTGAGATTTCTGCGAGTGCTGGATCTCCAAGATACTGAGAATTTGGGGAACCACCATCTTAAAGGCATTGGGCGATTGGTTCTACTGAGATACTTGGGACTCAGAGGGACTGATATCGAGGAGCTACCAGAAGAAATCGGAAAGCTACAGCACTTGGAGACCCTAGATTTGAGGCAGACCACCCGGCTGAGGACTTTGCCTGCATCTATAGTTGGATTGCGAAAGTTGGTGCGTCTACTACTTGACCGACGTGTCGAACTGCCGAGAGAAATCTGGAAAGTGGAGAAGTTAGAAGAACTATCAACCATTGTTGTCGATAGTAGCATCTCACTCGATTCGGTGGCTGAGCTGCTGATTAAGTCGAAGCGGCTGAGGATGCTAGGCGTACGCTGGGGCTGGCGTGTGTATCATCATAATGCACGTGACCGTGAGACGACCGAAACCAACTTCAGGTCTTTCCTCAAGGAGGTTGGAAAGTCGAACCTTCAGTCCCTACTTCTTGAGGTTGGAGCTACGCGGTCTGACCACGAAGCTCACCTCCGCATACTGCTGGATTCGTGGGTCCCTCCGCATCACCTCCGAAGATTCGAGCTGACAATCTCTGACACCTTCAGAGGAAGAGTTCCACCTAAGATGGCCTCACTCGTAAACCTCACTCACCTGCGTATTAGCACTAATCGAGTAAAAGAGGAAGGTCTCCGTGTCCTTGGCTACTTGCCTAATCTGATCCTTCTCAAATTAGAGTCTCGTGGATTTCATGACGAAAGAATTCTCGTCACTAGCAGGGATGGATTTCGGTGTCTCGTGGTGTTTTCCTACACATGTGCTGGGATGGGGCTGCAGTTCACACCAGGGGCCATGCCGCAGCTCCGAAGGCTACGGATTGAATTCAGCGCAAGTGAAACAGTGCGTCGGTATGGAGATTTTGATTTTGGCATCCAGCACCTCTCTTGCCTCACGCGAATCCATGCCGCCATCCGTTGTCGGGATGAAGAATCGAAGGTGGAGGCTGCCATCACAGAACAAGTATCTAAGAACCCCAACAGTCCCGTATTGGAATTGAGCAGAGAGCGACGATGAAATCGTACATTCACCCTCCAGTATTGTTATCTGGCCGCACAAGTTATTGTTATCTGGCCGTCCATTTCTCGGTAAAGCTCGTGTTCATATCTATCATATTGAGTGTTCCTTTTACGCCTTGCAAGTTTACTACTTGTACCTGTAAGCTTATTTCAGAACCGAGCATATCTGTGTGTCTTCTGTTTCCATGCGTCCTTTGTTTCCAAGTTTTTATTGGAGTCGGTTAATTTCATTACTACATCTAGCCTCTTCATTGCTAGTAGTATTATTGTATCGTCCAGATTATGGCCCTGTTTGGTACAGCTCCGCTCCAAGTTTTAGCGACTCCAACTTCAGCTTCATTTTTGGATCCACTCCCCTGAGAAGTTGGAGTAGTATGAGGAGGTGTTTGGTTAGGAAACCAACTCCCACTCCATGAATGAGAATGATCCATGTAAAAAGACGAAAGTAACCTTGGTTCTGTGACTTGTATATTTCTCAGACTTTTTACTGTTTACTTGGTATTTGGGCTGACTAACACCAAGATTAACCGTTGTATTATCGGATTTGCAAAGCCGTTGGATAAAAAATAAAATTGAGGTAAAAAAAAAAAATCGTGTGCATGAACAGAAAAAATGCGTTAGCTACTGTCCATCCAAATGTGCATGTGAGAGTCAAAAAAAATTCGTGTACATGAAAAAAAAATGCGTTTGTTGTAGTCTGCATATCCATAAACTCAAAGATATGAAGTCACCAACAGAAACTAACAAAAGTCTATAACAAAAACTAACATACGTCTCCGATAGAAATTAAATGAGAGGTCATATTATCTTTGCTAACTCATTTTCATACCATACCAAGTCACCAAGAAGTAGCTATGCCAGTAGCAAGCTCATCCCGAAATGTATCCATAGACCGATCATTCGATTGTGATGTTGACCCATCCAAAGCATCTTGAGAAATTGCATATTTTCGGTATCTAGAAGGAATGGTAGGCACATAGTTAGAATCTCGGTCGCACCTACGAAAATGCCAATCCCCGCTACCATGCTCACGTATGAAGTTGTGGAGCGCCATAGTAGCCGCAACAATCATCTTTTGCTTGGCCATTGGATAGCTTGGCATCTTGAGTAGAATAGGCCACTTCATCTTCCATACACCAAATGTTCGCTCAACTATGTTACGCACAGAGGAGTGTACCCTGTTGAACTTTTCCTTGGCAGTAGTTGGTTCGACACCTCTGTGGAACTCAGGAACGTGATACCTTTCGCCCTTGTCTGGGGCTAGGTACCCTGGTCGATTAGGATAGCCGGCATCAACAAGGTAATATTTGTCTGAATCAAAAGTAATATAAAGTTAATAACAATACATGATTAAGGAAGAGGTAATTTATCCAAGAGCAAAGATAGTTACCCAATGGAGGATGTGGGAAGACACCTCGGTCTACTCTCAATGCATGATATAGCACACTTGTGTCATGCATAGCCCCTGGTTGACCAATGGATGCATAAGTGAAACGCATATCAAAGTCCACAACTGCCAACACATTCTGAGAGGGATTTCCGGATCTTTCAATGTATCTCACTTGTTGTTCTAGTGGAAGAGTTGCACGTATATGAGTCCCATCAAGAGCACCTATGCAATCCTTAAGATGTGGCCAGGCCCTTCGATCATCTCTAATCCTACTATGGATGGTGGAGAAGTTTGGATCCTTTGGTTTCACATAATCTACAGACATTGCAACCACACATTCTAGTACTTCTTGAAACTTCCTACTAATAGTCTCACCCGAGTGCTTGAACCGGTTTTGTGTTTTTCTATTCGATTCACCTCCACCGCATACCCATAAGAAGATTGCAAGTGCCTCTAGTGTACTCATATTCTTGGTAGGTTTGAGTTCATACGTACTCACCAACAAGTCATGTAGGTCAAAAAAGATTGTTTGGTTCATATGAAGCATCCTATGAGTCTCTCCCGGAGTAGCCAATGTTTCCTTCAACCAACCCATCCCACTGAGGCGTGAAGTCCGCGTTTCAGCCTTGTCCATGTAGGTTGAATAGTACTCCGCAACAATGGATGCCCCGGCTAGAGAAATGACATCCATGGCGTGCTTTGTTCGCATGATCTTCTCTCTAGTTTTGTTCTCTTCATCGCTATCACTTTCGCAAGACGACATCTGTACATTTCATCACCATCGTGAGAAGCAAGCATAAAAAGAAGCTAACACGACAACATAAGAAGGTAACATAAGAAGCAAACTAATACGACAACATAAGAAGGTAACATAAGAAGCAAGCTAACATAAAGTTCATACAATATCCCAACATAGGGTTATCAGTCTTACATACATAGATCATGAATCGCGAATGAGCTAATACAACAACATAAGAAGAAGCTAACATAAAAAGCAAACAAACGAGCTTGTGGGGTGCCATAATCAATTCCCATACTCCTTCTTGTACTTCCTCTTAAGCCACTCAAAACGAGCTTGTGGGGTGCCCAAGGTTTTGAACATCTGTCTTTGCTCCCTCTTCAAAAACAACTCAGTGGCAATGAAGTGCTCATCACTACCTCGGGAGGCACCACATTCTTCCACCCAGTTCATCACAACATCTATGGAGCAAGGGTCATCTTTCATTGCAAATGACTCCAATGATGACTGGGATTTCTCAGCCATGTTTGCTATCTTTATGATTTGGTCTTGCAGAACTTGAGCTGTGCTTGACTTAGGCTTTTTGCCCGTCCCAATAGATGCAGGAGCTACTCGCTTGCCTTTGCCATTGGAGGGGGGCTCCTCGTCAAGCTCAGTCTCATCCATCTCCTCAATGTCATTGTGAGCATCAAGGTTGACAGATTGAGTATTCCCAACTTGTGTTTGAGGCAATATACCCATTGCCGGAGACCAATGATCAGCACCATCATTGGTGATATCTTCAAACATCTGCCTTAGAAGGCCTTCATTTTGAAGACCTTTTTTGCGAAACTTTATTGCCCCAGGAATTTCCTGTGATAAAATAGGACACCAATTAGGATACATAAGAAGTACATGCTGCTGCCCAAAGTGAAATAAATAAAACAACACTTACTATGTTAACTTTCTTCCACCATGGAAGGGGTTGAGAAATTGTGCCTTTCTCATTGTCCCACCCAGAACCGGTCTCCCTTGTGGTGAGTTTTTTCCAAATGGCGTACTCGGACTTCAACTTATCCCATTTATTCTTGAATTGTGTCTTAGTGTACTCGAGGCCCGTTATATCCTTAAACCCCTTAGCTACCTCGGCATATCCTACAGTGTTCAAGTGGGTGTTTGGCCGGTTCCCAATCCTAACTTGTTCGGCAGATAACTCATACACTACCTTAAGATGTTCATCATTCCACTCAGCAGAACTTGCCATCTGCATATTGTAACATTCATACATACATCAATTTAAACTAACCACATCACAATAAGTTTTGTGCAACAGTTACACCATGGTACAGATGAGCCACAGATTGATATGAGATGACCAAAGCTAGTATGTTGTTGTTTGCACTTTATAGTCCCATATGAGAAAACCAAAGCATCAGGACATCAGGACCAAGCATTAGAACCAATCAAACACTATAAAAGCTACCGGATTTGCTATAAAAGTTGTGACAAGCAATAGTGCTGGTGCAGCAACAGCACAGGCGCAGGAGGAATAATTGGAAGTCGTAGTCTAGTAGGAAGGCATTATTTGCCAGAGATAAGAATTAGAGACTGAGTTTGTTATTAGTAAGAGTCCTAGTCAGTTTTGTTAGGCAGGATTGCTAGTTACGTTTCTAGTGATCTAGTCACATTCCCATATAAGGGACCTATCATGTACTTTGGAAATTAAGCAGTAATAATTCAAGGCTTTATGAACTAGCATGCATGTCTGAGCTGCGCTAAAAAATATGTACTAGCATGCATGTCTGAGCAGGGCACAATACCCTAATAAATAGCTCTAATAGAAGTTAGAACACACCAAACCATTCCAAACTGTATTCTGGTACTTTTCCGAAAGTGTTAAAACCACTACATCGAGCCATAGTTTTGAATAAGACTACAGGCCCACAAACATTGTTATGCAGGATAAAAATGTTACAAGATTATACTAATGTACAAGATTGCATAGATCCAGTTTATTGTATATTCTGTCAGAACAGATACGCCATATGAATTTACACTAGGTTCTATGTGTACAGAACATTTTCATTTGATTTTTGATTTGCAAAAAGTTTCATTTGAGTTATATAACCTGCCACATTGCATCATGGAATGCCAACATTCATATCTTGCACACTTCGAGCTTGTGAAAGAACATTTCAAATAAAACATGAATCAAGTTAAAACACACATAGTCTACACCCTGCACCATAGGATGATGACATTGTAGCATTTCGAAAGGTTCCGCAAGCATTTTGTTGTTCACATGCAGGGCAGTTCATACCAAGAAAGAAAACTACAAACTACAACCAGTGCGAGTGACATGAAATGGTTGTGTATAGCTAAATATTATTGGTGGTTAATCAGTCAATTTCGGAAGATTGAAACCAGGTAATCCTTTTTCAAAGCACATCTTGGGCACAATCACACAAGAGCCCGAAAGAACATCTTGGGCACAATCACACAAGAGCCCGAAATGGTGAGGGAAAGGGGGAGAAGCGGGCGGCGACCAAACCTTCGGGGAAGAAGCCGCCGGGGAAGAAGCTGCTGTCGGGGAGGATCCAGGGAGAGAGGACCGGGCCGGGGAAGAAGCAAACCAGGCCGGGGAAGAAGCCGCCTCTTGATACGGCGTTCATTCATGCTTTGAAAGCAATATTGCAATAAAAAATCACTACAGGGGAGATCAAGCCAACATTAGACCTTGAAGGAGCCAAGGAGGGGAGCGGGCGGACGGTCACGGGGACGGGTGGTCCTCGGGGTTGAGACTCGAGGAACGCGACCAGCCACCAGCGTGTCGATACCGAGATCGTCGGCGTAGAAGCCAGAAGCGGCGCCAGAGCGCCGCGATGCACCGATGCCGCGATGAGCTGCCGGCTGCGGTGCTGCTCCCCTGCGCTGCTACCAGAGCGCCTAGATGGGTAGATGGCACTTAGGCCTGACGCCTCCTTGACAGTGGTGGATCCAAAATGAAAATGACCGGGTCCAAACTCCTCATACATATTATACATGTTTAATTATCAAGCAAGATGAGCCACGTTCGTCTGGGATGTGGCTTGGGGTGTCCTCTCATATTGAGCTAGGGGTGTCCACACTATATATACATGGTTATATCCAAAGAAAAATAATTTTTGGACCCAATGTCCTGTGCACCCTGCTAGATTACTGTAGATCTGTCCTGTCCTTGACTAGTTGACTTGGGCTTGATTCTCAGATTCTATTGGGCCTAAAACCAAATAGGCTACCAGGAGTTGAGGAGTATGTTGTTAGTATGTGTAGTGTATACTTTATGTATTAAGGGGATATATACCAGATTTTTGTGCAAAATTTTTGGGGTGCAACTGTACCCCCATGCACCTACTCTGGCTCCGCCAATGATCTATTCTTTTTAAAATCTGATGGTATTTAACTTCTTCTTCACTTCAATACCTATGAAAGTTATGAAGATTAGAAACACAAAGACAACGAAAGTCTTGCGTTGAAACCGACGAACCCCGAGGTCAAAGACCTGAGGCCAGTCTGACCACTTTTGGTCGGCCGACCTGATCATCCGAAGCCGGTTTGACTACTTGGATGAGCGGTCTAACCTCTGGCTACAAGGCATCAGCCAGAGAAGATCACAAATCAACATAACTTCTAATTTCGTGATCCAAACCCCAAAGATTTCAACCATAGATCGTAAAAAAGGTCAAGAACATATTCCAATCGACGACCAAGATGATCGAAGCTAAGGCTCCACGAATTTCTTGAATGAGATCAAGTAGGCACGGAAAACAGGAAAAATCGAACTTTGATCGTAAAGGAACACACAAAATTTCAAAGGTATAAAAAAGAGAGCAAAAACAAGATAGAACTCATCTTGGGGCAAATCTTGCTTCTATTGATTCAAGAGATTGTAGGTTTACAATTACTCCACTATGACGGACAAAAACTTAATACTTGAGCACTCAATCAATCCATCTCCTAGCCCTAAATCACAAATTAGGGTTCCTGTGGCGACCTGACCCGAGGCCACCCGAGTGGTCCTCATAGACCAACCAGAAAGTCCACCAGGACCTCCCAGGAGGTCCAGTATGATCACCCGAGGGAACCCCCAGGACCATCCAGTGGTACTGGGAGCGGACCCGAGAGGTCGTGGAGCCAAGGAGCACCCCAAGACCTCCCACGACCAGTCCTGAGGGTGGTCGTGGAGAGTTGGGATCACCCTAAGGTCCCTTGTGTCAACTGAGCTAGTCCCAAGGATCACTAGCTAGCTCATCACAGCATACAAAAGTGGTAACATACACCAACGAGATCTTTATTAATATCAACAGAGTTGCTTATAAAAGTGTCCTCGGGCCAAAAGTAAAGCACAAGAAGCAAAAGAGAGACAGTCCATCCATTATACCACAGGCAAAAATGGCTGGAGGGCACAACCTAATTGTCTTGGTCTTCTCCTTAGCTGCTATTGTCTTCAGCTGCCAAAGGTTATATTAAGCAAAAGTGAGCACAACCACCGTGCTCGAAAGTCACACTCGTGGAATAACAAAATGACATGCATATGTGGATAATCAAAGGAAGGCATAATATGGTTGATTTGTACAAATCCAAGTTTCTTTCAATTACATATACTAAGTTCCAAGGCAATTACATAATAGCTAAAATTCATTTTCTCAAATCAATTTTACAGTTGGATAACATTCATCATCAAGTGGTGAAGGATACCACCTAACCATGGGATAGAAATCCCAAAACCAGTTTATCCAAAAAAAATTTAAAAACAAAATCAACATCTAACTTTGAGTAGTTTTTTGACAGCATGTCCATGACCGCGGAAACGGCTATTCGAATAGTTTTCACTCTGTAGAGGTTGTACACTTTACCCACATGACATGATTTCTCTAGTTTGTCCGGCATCCGTCAATGCCACTTCTCACAACCAAAGGTAAGAGGTCTAGAGTTCATGACAAGACCTTTACAATGCATCATTCCACCGCAGCCCCTCCTCGCTAAGGTTTCGTTTCCATTGGATAGAAACCTGCCGAAAAAGCCCCCTCTTGTGCCAGTGGGAAACATATGTTATAAAAGACCATAGGCCATAAAAGACCTCCCACACATCAAAGTGGAACAACCGCGGTGGAACTTTGTAAATTATTCAACCAGGTCCCACACCCCATTCTGGAGACATGTGGTTGCACTGTAAGGCAAAGCCCATTATAAGCCTAGCAAAGGATCGCTCAAAGGCCGGTCCTCAATTGACTAGGGTGACTTCCACAGAACCCAAGAGCCTAAACTCTACCCAAGTTGAGCTCGTACATGGACATGCACCAACCAAGCAACCGATTCGCCTCAGTCTAAACCAACTTTTTTCTATTTATTTGCTTTTCAAACTTTCACAAAACCTTCATGACAACCCAATGCCATGGTTTAAAATATTTTGACAGCATTGGTCATTTGGCAGTAAAATATCCCAAAACAAGAATTGACCTAAGCTTGACTAAGCATATAGTTTGCAATATCTCTAGCCCATACTATTGTATCAACTAGGTTTTCATCTAGGGTGTCGAGGGAGACAAAATCAATATCAAGTCTGGTTGTACAAAGGATATCAAGAAGAACTAGGATTTTAATAACAGGGATTAAATTACTTGAATTGAAATATGCATGCATTATTTAGTTGAAATCAACATAAATAACTTAAAATATTGGGTTCAATATGATCAAGGGCATGACTTGCCTTGCTCACTGTCTTGAGAGTTTTCCTCTTCGGTGCACTCGAGCTCCTCAGAGTCTTCACAACCTATACGGAAGAAAAAGAGACAACTTTAAATAAACCTCCAAATAAAAACTTAAGAAAACTCCAAAAAGGTTTTAAACCTCAAGCTACTGGAAAACACTATACTAACAACAGCTCCTTAGAGCAACAACTTGACTCACCGAGAGGAGGTCCAAGAGAAAAGGTGGTCCTTGTGCACGCCTGAAAAGGGGGGGGTACGGTCACACCGTGCAACCGCAGGAATGGAAGAAAGCAACAAGGTATAAAGGGACCTACCAAATCTAAGTATGAGTTCAAGGTCAAGATGAAGGAGCTGGTCCAGTGATTAGACGGCAACCAGCTAATAGTGGTGTTGAGGATGTTGCTGAAGCTCTGGTGATATTGCCGACAGTGAGGCAACGGCAACGCAAGCTTCGACGGATCTCTCGTTGTCAAAGCCTCAACTCAGAGCCACTTAGCAAAACAAAAGTGTCAAGTGTGGAAAAAGGTGATGAGGCCTGACCACTCGGGCTAGTTACAGCCCAGGTAAGAAGGAAGACACTAGAAATATACGTGTCAAAAGATATGTAAACAGATAGGTCAAGATAGATGATGGACAAGATGGGGTACGACTAGGGTGAGTGAAGAGATAATAAAATAATGCTTGCTGTCAAGGGAAGGAACAAGGGATGAAAACAAGGTGCAACGCGATGTGACCAAATTCAGTGTAAAAGCCATGTATATGGCTGCATTTAATGTGACATGACCGGTTATTAAATGCATCACAGGCCCACTTGGCGAGAGAAGGATAAGAATGAGCCGGACTGACAAATGGGAGCCAGTCAAACTTGGGAAACAATCGGGTCAAAGGAAGTGGTCACGGCCAAGGGGAGGTCGTGTCCTACCAAGATGGCCTTTGCATAAAGACCCCAGAGGAGGTCCTCTGGACAGGGAGGTCCTGTGAGATCAAGAGAGACCTTTGAGGAGGTCCGAAAAGCTTAAGAGGTCCGAAGGACAAAGAGGTCCAAAGGAATCCCGCAATGGGTGTCTCTATAAACAGACCACGAAGTCCTGAAGAGGAGGAGGTCAAGAGGGCAAAGGAAAGCGCAGTGAAACAGAGCCCTCCGGTTCGGTCAGTGTCTCAAAAGGATGAGATGCTCGGACCGACCGAAAGTGCCACAAGGTCAGGTCGTCCAGTGCAGGTCGGGAAGTTCGTAACAAAGGCGCGGAGCTGAGCCGCACGGGGAGGTCTTAGACTGAAAGGAGGTCTAAACCGCGGGGAGGTCTGGACCCTTAGATCCGAGTGAAGGAAGGTATGGACCATCAGATCCAGACAAAGGGGAGGTCCAGGTTGAGAGGTTTCAAAGGAAGAGGGATCCAGTGGAGGAGATCCACAGAAGGTGGTCCACAAGAGATCTCAACGGTCAAGATGAACTCAAAGGAGATCTTGACAATTAAGATAAGATCAAAAGAGGTCTTGGTGGTTAGGATGAACCCGAGGAAGTCCTAACAGTCGAGGTGAAGTGCCAAGGGGTTCGAGAGGACATGGAAAGGTCCAAAGGGACACCAGAAAGGTTCAGATGATCATAAGAGGTCTAAATGAACTAAAGGAGGGTTCAAATGGAAGGAGAATGGACACAAGGAGTGTCCAAGCAAGGGAGAGGTCTGGGCATAAAAGAAATGCCCAGGCAACAGGAAGGTCTATGCCCAAGAGGTCTAGGCGCAAGGGCGGTCTAGACCCAGTAATGCCCGACAAAAGGCATGAGGGGAGATCTTGGACAAGAAGAGAGATCTGAACCACAAAGAAGTTCAAACCAACAAAGAAGAGATGACTCTATAAGGGTGGTCTAGACTCAAAAGGGATCTAAACACACAAGTGTTCTAGACACAAGGAGACTTGGACTCAAAAGATGACTAGCTAAAGAGGATGGTCTGGAAAGAAAGAACTAAGCCAAGGGGAGAGCAAGTCTAAGCGGGAAAGGAAGAGACAGCTCTAGAGCTCATATGACATCAATTAATCCAAACTTTAGGATTAGTTGAGGCTTGACTTAGTCATTTTAAACACTTCAAATTTTGAAAATCTCAAATTAAGCTTTGAACTCTCATCAAAACCAAATGGTTCTTTTTATTTTGAAAATCCAAAAAGGCTCTGAAAAATAGGCTGTTATAGTTTCCTAAGCTTAAGGCTTGGAGGTGCAAATCTGCACTCCTCCCTTTTATAGTGGATGTTAAGTCTAGAAAGAAAATCTTATCGGGCACACGTTAAGCCCACACATAAGTGGGTTTACACTCACGCACACTTCTCAAAGCAGATGACAAACTGGCTCTCCAAATCTGTCTCTTCGTGATCTCCATCTTCTCTTGACCTAAACCGCCTCTCCTTGCGCCATCTTGCGCTGCGGTTTCTCTAAAGGTCATCAACCCGGTATTTTGACGAAGATACCAAAATACCTATTCTTGATCCTTCTCCAAAGGCCGAGTCCAATTATCGTGAACCAATTCTATGCTTCGCCACGTGTAGGTTGATCAACGGCTCTCTTCATGTGGGCAAGTCTCTCCCATTCGGCTCCCACCGAAACCATCATAACACTTGCACTAACCCCCTAGCCACTTGATGCAACATGTTGCACAGAACTTTCGTTCAGTCATCCTTGTCCATCTTGCGCCATGCTTGAGTCCAACTACTTCACCCGATATCTTCGATCATTCTGGATATCAGCTCTCCAAGTCTAGTCCCGATCATCCTTGCCATTGACCGTCATTGACTCTAAGCCACATGCACAATAATAGACCAAGAAATTGATTTCGGCCACAAGTTCTTCGCAACTTGACTCATGTTTACAAAAATATACAACATGCAACACCTATGAATGAAACTCATGACTTTGGACAATTCCACGTACTTCATTACCTTCTCGGTGCATGAAGCAACTCCTGTCGGACAGACCACAAGGCCACCGGTCTGACCACCCCATCGGTTTGACCGCCAATCAGCGGTCGGTCAAACCGCCCAAGACTTAGGAAAGTTTCTAAGTCTGGAAAACTACACTCTTGTAACATCCCAAATTTTGGCCTTTTCAGAAATTTATTTCAAAATAATTAATTCAAAGATTTGAATTTTAAATTGGAGTTCCTCCTAATTCAAGAGCCTTTTTGAATCTTTAAAAATAAAATGAATCATTTGCAATTTATTGCATTAATTTAAAGCTTAATTTTAAATTTTAGAAAAATGAAAAATATTTTAAATGATTAAAATAAACATCAATTAAACTCAAAATTATTTTATTACATCTATCCAGGTTCTGAGGATTTTTTTTTTGTGAAATTTTCTGGGATTTTTTGAATTTATTTTACTTTTGGATTTTCTGAATTTTCTTTTTTCTTTCCTTTTCTCTCTCCTAGTCATCATCCTCAGCCTATGCTACGTGCGTGCAGTTCCCTGTCCAAAGTCAGCCGAAGCCAAACATCAAAACACATTCTTTTCTCCATATCTTCTCGCTCGGATCACCAAATTCAATTCCGTTTGAACCGTTGTGATCCCGTCATCACCATGCTATCAAAGCTACCATTACCACAGCCCCCATCAATGCAAATTGCCGTTTCTTTCAGTTTCCAAACGGAAGCAGCGAATGTCACCGACGTTCTTAATCACGCTCCCATCGATTTGATTTTCGAATGAAGCTATAAATTGGTACACATTAGCTCTTAGACCCCTTTACATCCCCTCCAAGTCTCATAACCACTGGAGCACCAACGACATCGCATTTCTGCTTTTCCGGACGACGTCCGCTTCACCCAAATCGCACATTCGTCGCTCTGGTCAGAGTTTCGTATTTCTCTTTGCGTCATATCGTGTTCCCGAGTATCTTGAACCCTCATGCGAAGTTAATTTGATTTTGTGTAGCGGTTTGTTGGGAATCGAGTTTTTCCCCAAATCGTTCATCACCGTCTTCCGTCGTCGATTCGTCATCTCCAGTCAGCCAAAATTCAATTCTTCACTTCTGCACGATCTCCAGCATCTACTCTACTGAGTGCTTACCTATTTTTGTTCAATTTATCATCAAGCAACGCCACCACCGTGCCGCCCTTATTCTGGCCGTCGGCCATCGTCGCGCCGCTTCTCCGGGCCATCTTTGGCCTCCACGAGCTGCGTCGCACCACCCCCGTGCCTGCACGCAGTTGGTGCGCACGTTCCCTACCCCTCCACGGCGTCCGCTCATCGGCGCCACACACGGCCATGCACCGCTGCCACCGCCCATAGAGCCTCCGCCGCCGTCGCAAGGCTTACCCAGCCGAACCGCCGCCTCCTAGGGGTAGAGGGACCCCATGGGGTTCCATTTTTGTGCTTGGTTGGCCAGCCCTCCGCCGGCTTCACTGGCGCCATCGCCATGGCTGGAGCTTTCCCTATGTCGGTTGAAGCTCTCGGTTCCTTTGCTTCAAATATTTTTGCTTTGAGCATTGTAACATGAGCAATTTGGCTCAGTTGGTTAGATGAGCATAGATAGTAGCCTTAGGTCTTGAATTTGATCCTTGAGAACCCCATTGTTTTTTGGATTTTCAATTCTTTCCCTGGAGTCAATGACAGCCGGGCCCCACGCGTCATACACAAGAGAATTTTTTTTTATCATTTTCGGATTGCAGCACAGTACATTTTTGGATTATTCATCATTTCATGTGATAATCAACCTTCCAGATGTCCGTTCTCCTTCGTACTAACTCCAAATTAATCGATTCTTGATCCTAAATTCATCCAAATTCATTCTATACTTTCCGGTATTTATTTTCTAATTTTATATTTATTTTTTGTTTATCATTTGGTTTGTTTTGCGTGTGTAGAGTCTAACATCGCCGACATGAATTTGGATCAACAAGAAATGCTTTCCTCCAACATCACTGAAGGTGAGTCTCCTTTGAACACTTTGAACCCATATTTGTTAAATAATGTTTTCTGTTTTAAAGTTATGCATCACTAATTTATATAAATGATAAGTTTAAACTGTAGGTTGCTAGTTAAAAACCTAAAGTTTATCCTTGATATTTGTTATCCTGCACTTTTGTAACTTCTGCATTATTGAATACAATTTTGTAGAATAGTTTGATACGGTAGGATTGCTTAGACATGTTGTTCGGTCTTGTTTAGCTTATGGGAGAGAAAAACCATTATTATCTATTATGTTTTAAATTTGGAAAATAGTTGATATTAGGTAATGTCAATATTTGGAAAAATAAAATAAAATGGAGGAAAATGTTATAGACTAGGGTGAGTGGCATGAGTTTTGATTGTCTCACCCCGGTCGATTAAGGACTGACTCTTGTGTTTATTCAAACCAAGCACTACTGTGCAACCACACGTCCTAAATGGGAGGGGCCTCGCTGAGTAATTTACTAAGTTCGAACATTGAGCCCGCAGGCTATAGATGGTATGTATTCCTGGGTAGTGCAGACGATGGTAAATGACATCCATATCTGTCGGGGCTTGCGCCGGATGTTGGTAAATGATATCCAAGTCCGGTAGGTTATCCCCCACAACGGTGAGCTCTAGGTCGATGGTAAATGATGTCCATGACTTGGGATTAAGCTCATCGGGCGGGCTCATGTTAGGATAAAGTATTTGTAAAAGCCTTATGATAATCGCTTAGTCGTACACCTTCAGAAGCATGTGAGCGGATGGTATA
Organism: Ampelocalamus luodianensis; assembly: GCA_036346255.1. Classification (NCBI taxonomy): domain Eukaryota; kingdom Viridiplantae; phylum Streptophyta; class Magnoliopsida; order Poales; family Poaceae; genus Ampelocalamus; species Ampelocalamus luodianensis. The sequence continues at coordinate 2,456,187 of CM070638.1, forward strand.
AGTTGATTATCTCGTGTGGGTCAAGCTGTACAATCTCTGTAGAGTGTTAAAAACTAGTCGAATAGCCGTGCCTATGGTTAAGGGCGGGCAAGGTGCGTATACACATGGTAGATTTCAGTTTTGATTTTAAAGAAATATTTTGAGAATCCAGGAGTAGTTGGAACTCTTAGAGTGTTGTGTCTGGTAGTTAGAGCCAGTTGGGCAACTAGAGCTCAATTCTTGAAAACTTGGCGGTTAGAGCCTCTTCACTAGTGTAAGGTAGTTGAAGCCTGCACTATAGATTAATTCAAATTACTTTAATTGTTTAAATCTTTTTTGTCAAATATACTTTATAAAGATATTTAAACTTAAAATGTTTCTTTGTGCAAAAGAACCCTATATGCCCAATTGTTAAAGCTATGCATATGCATCAATTCCCAAGACTCGCTGTCGGGACCCAAAAATACAATTCTGGACCCTCTGTGTATTCTACACTAGTCCAGATCACGCTAGTGCACATAGTGGCAACATAGATGAATATCGATCCACACAAACGATTAATAGCATAAACGAGTAATTTGAATAACAAATAATAGTTTTGACCTTATGGTCGAGTTTTACATTTATTAAGCCACGCAGGGCTAATAATAAAGAAAATCAGCAGCAGAACAAAATAAATTTCAGTGGAATCCCATCAATTCGCCACAGGCAACCGATTGGGATCAATGACCTAACGATCAGCACCTTCAACGAACTCTTCCTCGAAGGCAGGCAATGACTCCTCATCTTCTGCAGATAAGGCAAGGAAAATCCTTGTTGGCTATTAGATGAGGGCGAGTGTCCTACTCTCGGTTCTCGGACCCGTACCCAACCAACGACCCCAATATTTGGTATCAAAGCCACACACCATGGCTTCTGATGCCGCACTTTCTCTCTTAGAAGTTGAAGGCTAACAACAAAGAGCAGGAGGTTTTACTTGACAACATAACTGTTGTCCATTGGAGCTTCGTTGATCCTCGTCCACATGACGCGATGTCATTATCGTACCCCATCAACATGGGCCACCAAGGACTTCAACTATGACCACCACCGCAGCTCGAGGACGAGCTGCCTCGTCGTGAGGGGTGTAATGTCATGGTCAAATATCCAAGCGAGCACTGTAGTTTGTGCACTGTAGCATCGCGTTACTATAGTAGCGCAAATATTAGGTGAGGTTTCTTATTTAGGAATCTATCTATTAAGTGTTTGGTATTACCTATTAGTTAGGCAAGCTATTATTAGATTGGATTGTTAGAGATAAGTTTTCTTATAGATTATTTCTTAGGGGTTAAGTCAGGTTGTTCCTATAAAAGGGATAGCATGTATCTATTATCAATCAAGCAAAGAAATAAACAAAGTTAGTCATTAACCGGTTGGCTAAAGATCAGAGCCTCCTTGTTCATCGGGAAGAGTCCCGGTCGAGCTTGGAGGGCGATCCCTCGCCTCCCTAGCTAATCAGGCCTCAAAGCCTCGCTACCTCGACAAGGAAGAGCCCTGTTGGTGGTTAGATAAGGCGAGTGCCCTACCCTCGGTCCTCGGGCTCATATCCAACCAACGACCACAACAAGAATCATGTTAAGTTGTTTCTTACCCTTAGAAAAAATTTCTAATGTGTCCCTAAGGTAAGAATTCTCAGTTGTGACATTAGAGCATGATTCATAAGTTTTATCCTTGATAGCTCTAGCAAATTTTACTCTTGAGCTTATCAAACTTGACTCTAAATGCCTCATGCATGTCATTCATCTCATGAACTCGTTCAACACAATATGCACAAGCACAAGAGTCATTCTCGCATCATTCTCAAGAGCTACCAACTTGCTAGTTTCTAGAAATTTTTCACAAGGATTGGATTTAAATTCAATCAACTCATTCCTACCATTTTCAAGTTGGTGCAAAGTAATGTTATGAACATTTTGCAATTTTCCTAGTTCAGAATTTAAAGCATGGCAATAGGCACATTCATCACTATCAAGGTCCTTAGCATTCACAAGTTTAAGTGTAAGACTATCAAATTGAGATTCTAAGTCCTTAGCCCTAGCCAAGATTTTCTTTAGCGCCTTATCCTGACTAAGAACTTGCTCATGCAATCCATCACATCGCATGGAAAGAACTTCATCAAGAGGAGGTACCTCATCGGATGTGTTGATGTTGTCGTCGGAGTGTGACATGAAGCACATGCCCGTGAAGTCCTTCACCTTGCCTTTGTTCTTATCTTGAGGAGTCTCCACCTCTTTGTCTTCCTCTCTCCTAGAGTCCACATTACTCATGGAGTGATCTCCAAAAGCAGTAAGGACCCGGTGAACGACCTTCATGAACTTGGCGGTATCGAACTTGGCCTTGTTGCAGGCTTCTACCAAGCGGCCTTCTCCTCCTTGTGGTTACCTTTTCCCTTAAGCTTGGGGCAGTTAGCCCGAATGTGGTAGAGCTCAAACACTCATAGAAAGTCACCAGACTACCTCTCTTCTTATTCCTCACATTGTGATAGGCTCGTGTGAACTTTTTGGCTAGGAGGGCTACCTCGGGCTCGGGAATGGACTCAAGCTCCTCTTCATTGATTGCAGGAAGACAAGCAAATAAAAAACCCAAAGAATCCAAAGAACTGCCATCATGAGCTCTCTTGGTGAGATCAGCTACCAAAGTTATGTTCTCCTTCTTAGGATGATCAACCTTCTTGATCTCATGGGTCTTGAACTTGCTATAGAGCAGCACCAAAGTGAGATCAGACAAATTGACATTGTCCTCAATGGCGGTAACTTTCATCTCCCACTCGTTGGTGTTGATGGCATCCAAGAGATGGGTTGCATTCTTGGATTGAGAATATTCAATCTCAACCGCTCTCAATTGGTTGAGCACGTTGTTGAAGCGAGTAAACACGGCATCGATGCTCTCTCAAGGACACATGTCTAATTTGTTGTACTCTCGCTTGAAGATCGTTTGATACACTTGCTTGATTTGGAAAGAGCCCTCATGATAGGTCTCAAGAGTGTGCCAAATGTTGTGCACAGTTTCAAGGTGACATATCTTGTCATACTCCTATCTAGCAAGCTTGGCCTATAGGAGGTTCTTCGCGTTATAGTTGTTAGCCAAGATGGCCACAGAAGCCATCGTAGCAACCTTAGGAAGAACGAGCAAAACTCGGATGACCTCTCATATGGCTTGACCTTCGCTCTAAAGGTAGACACGTATACAGTTTTTCCAATAGGTAAAGTCGAGCCCATCAAAGACATGCAGCTTGGTGGAGTACTTTTCTGTTGCCATGTTCATTGGCAGTTAAGATCAACTTTGAACTAACTGGGCTCTGACACTACTTGTAAGGAATCTATTCCAATCGACGGTTGAGATGATCGAATCCAAGGTTCCACAAATTTCTTGGATGAGGTCAAGTAGGCACGGAAAATAGGAAAATCAAACTTTGATCCAAAAACTTGCCCGTGTGTGGATAATGGTGAAGACGACCTTAGATCAGATCTCACACGTCCTCGCAAACAAGATCAAAGCAAAAGCCCCAAAGAAAACCAAAGGAACACACAAAATACCAAGAGCACCAAAGAGATGACAAGAACAAGATAAAACTCATCTTGAGGCAAATCTTACTTGGGTTGATTCAAGAGATTGTAGGTTTACAACCACTCCACAATGGAGGACAAAAGCTCAACACTTGAGCACTCAATCAATCCATCTCTCACAAATCCTAGCCTACTTACTTTCCTCTCCTAGCCCTAAATTAGAAATTATGGTTTCCTAGGCTCAAGGCAGTACGGGTCCTCATATACTCTAATAACTTAGAATATTGATGAACTAGTGGTGGTACGGCAGCAACTTGATTATTCTGATTCAAAAAATTGACTAAGGCAGTGGCGGTCCGATTCTGCTGAGTCATCACATTGTTCATATTCTACATCATTGCATTCATAAGCTAAGTCTAGCTACTAGAAATTGTCCCATGTTTGCATTTGCGGCTCAAGGTACTGCTGACTGTCCACTAGCATTCACATTGGCATTGGCATGGACATCCTCTGACTGAGTACGATTTGTTGTGTTGCGAGTGTCAACCATTTGCGATGATCCTCCACAGGTTTAATAGATAAGATAGAAAAGCACAATAGATGAGAAGGAAAAGCACAATAGATGAGAGAGAACAAGATGGAAAAGATAGAGACAACTTAATTAGGGAAGGTGGATTATACCCAAAGACAAAAGACAAAGGAGACATAGCTGAAATACTATGAAAGACAAATAAACTCTTCAAATTAAAGTCTTAGTGTGACTGCAATATAATGCTTGACAATAAAACTATAGTTCCCACTTACACTCAACCTAAATAAAACCTACTGCAACAACATTCTAACAACGTTGGGCCAAGGCTGAGGTGGGCTGCGTGATATCGGCAGGGAATTGGCAGGGTAGGCCGGCAGGTTAGCGGGGAAGGGAAATGGGCGGGAAAGGATTGGGCCCGAGAGGGAAAATTCGGATTTAACTGATTTCCAAATTTTAGAAATTAGATTAACTAAAACCAAGCTCAAAGAAATAGCAAATAAACTCTAAAAATTCATAGAAAATACTCTGGAACTCAAGGAACCCAAATAAAATAGTTTTGAATTTAATTAAAGCTTGGATTATTCACAGTAAATTATTTTAGTTTCTGAAAATTCAAATTAAACTTTAATTTAAACAAGAAAATTCAAATAGTTATTTTTATTTTTAAAGGCTTCAAATAAACTATAAAAACTTGGGATGTTACAACCGCCTTCCTGGCGCATGAAGCAATTAAGAATTTTTCATCTAGCTTTTGTTACTGTGATTTGCATATCTGTACTACTAACACCTGTTGTCTAAGTAGTTTGCATTTTCTTATTCACTTTTTCTTATGTTGCTCATTGTTCTTTTAAGGAGAAATTTTGTTGTTGCTAAATTTATGATCCATTATAACCAAGATGTTCAATTAAATGTTGTGTGAAATGATGCACATATTAATGATGATGTCATGGTAGGTTTTAGTAACTTAGCTTTAGGTTGGAGCTAGATTACAGTGCTGTGACTATTGAATTAAAATAACTATGGTTGTCACGTCATCGTATAAATGTCACCTAAACGTAAAGGTGCCCTGGGGTAGGGGTGAAAACGGATCGGAAATGGACGGATAATGGCTTTGCCATATTTGTTTTCATATTTTTTTTTCCCGGATTTGGATACGAATACGAATACCCCGGATACGAATACGAATACGAATAGTATCAAATACGAATATGGGGCGAATACGAATCGAAACGAATACGGTCACAGATATTTTTCGGAACATGAAAACCCCTTAAATTGTATGCCAGAAATTAACGAAAACATATAACTAATTTATTTGATGTAAACATTCATGAATTATTCATATTTTCAGCAACCACACATAACATTGGCACTAGCAAGTTACATTAACTAGTTCATCACAAATATAACATTTAGTTTAGCATATTTAGCTCATAAGTCATAACTCACAAAGTCATCACGCATTCACACTTAGTTCATCATATACATAAAATTTAGTTCACACTAACATCGATTAGACTCGATGGTTAATCTATACGCAAATGACTGTAACATCCCAAAGTATGTTACCAAAAATAAAATTAATAAAGTTATTATTTTATTGAATTTTCTGAGATTTAAAAGAGTTTTCCTGGTTAAAAAGGGAAAAATAATAAAATAAAGGCAATTATTTAGTTTCCTAGTTTTTAATGCAAAAAATAAAATTTATTGAGTTTTCTGGGATTTTATTGGATTTAAAGTGAAAAAGAAAATTTTAATTAATTTATTGAATTTTCTAGATTTTAAAAAGGTTTTTCCTATTTTTAAAAATTTAAAATAATTTATATACAAAAAATAAAAACCAACTTTAAGTTGGAATTAATTTTATTAAGTTAAAAAATAATTCAATGAATTTCTGTGATTTTTCTAGGATTTTTGAACTCTATTTGCTATTTTCTAAAAGACTATTTGATTTGTTGCATTTTCTGAAATCAATTAAAATCCCCTTTTCTCTTTTTGGGCTGAAATCCTCTTTTGGGCCGAAATCCGGATATCCGGACTCCGTCTTATCCAGATAATCCGTATTCGTTTCCGTATCCGCCGGATAGCATGCCTACTGTATTCGTTTCCGTTTCCGACAAAAAAAAAACCGAATTCGTTTCCGATCCGAAAACTATCCGAGAAAAATCCGATCCGAGACATTCCGAATCTGTTTTTGTCCGGATCGGTCGGAAACTATCCGATTCGTTTTCACCCCTACCCTGGGGTGGATGCCATGGAGGTCCACCTCGCCTTGGCCAGTTAGGTGAGAGCCAGTGGCAGATCTATAGTACCCAGCAGGGTGCACTGAATATTGGATCTAAAAATTAATTTTTTTTAGATATAATTATGTATATATAGTGTAAAGACTTTTAGCGCAACATGAGAGGATACCTCAAGGTACATCCCAACCGAACGTAGCCCATCTTACTTTATAGATCTCTGGATATTTTCGTTCTGAATCCGCCTGAGAGCCAGGATTTCTCGGCGTCCATGGTGGACTTCTAGGGATGGAGGAGAGAGAGAGAGATAAGTGGCTGCTTGTGTGTGAGAGAGACACATGTGCCTAAGAGAGAGAGAGGCGACTCGGGGCACCACCCCACGTGTGAAATGCATGCTCTGGTCTCCCGGAGCCGGATCTGCTCAGCTGGAGCGCAGAGGTTAACGAGGTACAGGAGGGGGCGAGCGATCGCCCTCCTGGCCATGGCGAGACCTGCTGCTGCTGTGGCAGAGGCTCTGATGCCGCGGTTAACTCAGAAGGGCACTTATTTCTTGATCGATTCCAAACTGATCAGCAGGCTCATCTTAAGTAGAGACGCGCCTAACAAACATGTCTAACTTGGAGATAAATACTAATCTAGAGATATAGTAGGAAATCACTAATCCTTCCAAACTAATTTTATCTCGTACTTAACTAACTTGTTCTTGGTGCCCTTGGATTTCTGCACTAGGCAACTAATGCCTCACACTGCTATGGTTGCTGTTACCCGCCTTAGAGCGATGATCATACGTCTTACTCCAATACGAGTCCACAACTTGACATCTATAATTTGTGGTTTAATGCATGCCTTTATGTTCGCCTAATGTTGCCCAGACAAGGACACCCTAGTCAACAAGTGAACAAGGCGCCTGTTAGGAGCCGTGATCGCCTAATAGGCCGTGACAATCATGAAAATAACAGTGGACCATTTTCAGTTATGTTGGTCCGTTAGTATTAGATCTAAATAACGAATTGTATTAGAGTCAGATTCTACTTCGAGACTATAAATAAAGGCCGTAAGATTCTACGGAGACACACAATTAATCCTCAAAATTCCACATGTATCAGAACTGGTGGACATTTTTGCTGGAGAATGCTACTGTGCAACAATCGTTGCAATCTGACCTCGAGCTCAGTGTTGTTGCTGTACTTTTTTAGTAGCAAGCACATATACTTTTCATGCAGCAACACAACATTTGGTTCTTTCATGTAGCAACACAACATTTGGTTCTGATTTGTGGACATTTTGATGGGGAGTGCTACTGTGCATTGTTGTTGCTGTACCTTTTTAGTAGCAAGCGCACTGTACTTTTTTAGTAGCAAGCACACAAGTTTCTACTTGCCCCTGCATTCCATCCTATGTTGTACTAGCAGCTTGCTATTTGATGGCTTGTCCATTAGTATCTCGTTTGACAGCCCTGTTTTTATGCAGCATCTGTGGACTCCACTGCCCAAACAGGTCATGCAGGTGCAGGTGATTGGCAAGAGGAGATATATCAAATGGTAAGACATGCTACCATCCCTTTTGGTACTTCCGAGCTCGCTCACTTGGATCTTTCTAAAAATCATAGAAAAGGACCTCCATAACAAAGAGGTTGAGATTGCACTGATCTAGATTGGTAGAAGATGAAATAAGAGACCATGTTGGATTTTAGGGGCTTTTCCCCCACTATTCATCTCTGTATAGCTTCTGCCACAAATTACTTGTATGTGGTTTTCTTTGTCCACAGGTTAAGAGCTTGAAGGACCAATACTTTGCAGAACTCAGTGAATTATATAATAAGCTCTCTGTGAAGCTACAGCATTTTGACAGCGTGATACCACCCCAAAAGCCATCAGACCAGTTTGAAAAGGTGACGAACTTTAAAATGATGTTGGAGCGTACATTGCAATTTCTGCAAATTAACAAGAACAACATTCAACCTGCTCTGAGGGAGAAAGTTCCTGCATTCGAGAGGCAAATTATCAGTATACTAAATTCACAAAGAAGGAAGCCTGTGCAGACACAAGGGCAGCAACAGTTTCAGCAATCTGCTGGGCAAGCTCTTAGTTCTAACATTTTACAGCAACAACAGCTCTCCCAAGGTTTGCCACAGCATGATAGTCATACTAATCAGCAAGGTTCAAGAAAGCGCTAGGCGCTAAGCGCTAGGCGGGCGGTGGCCCAAGGCCTAGTGCCTAGGCGGCCGGCTTGACTACGATGCAGATAAGCCCACAAAAGGAATAATATGATGAATTGACAAGCATCAGGTATCAAATTGAACAAGATAGAAGGGAAATTACCTAAAGAAACAAGACATGAGTAATTTGATGTAGTCATGTATATTGTCTTCCCTCCAAGAGCTTGATGTAAACATGTATGTAATCAAATAATGATGTAAACCTACATATTTAATTAATGATGAGTTATTTTGCTATTGTGTGAGAAAGAATATATGAATGATTGATGAATGGAAGTATGAAACATATGCAGTCACACATCTATATTTGCAAATCATCAATCATACATATCAACAGCCCATGGTTTACCAAGCAAGTTTGCACTAATAAGTAATAACGGACTCCTAACTCCTAAATCTTAAAGTCTACATGCAATGATTCCACCCAAGCTTCATGGAAAAGTCTCTAGCAAAGTTGGATCGTGTCAAATCTAATTTCTAACTCCAGACAAAAAAAAATACAGACCACAATGGCACATAATTATGTAAGCATACGCTCCCAAGTCCCAACATATGTAAACTGAGCCAGAACATGCAAGCATATGTTTAGACATTCAGCAATCAGCACAACCATTGAAAGAATCAAAGCATATCAGCACAACTTTTGAATTCAGCAATCAGCAACTTCTCAAAGCATATGCTCCCAAGAGTTGTCACACACCTGACCACACATTCGGACATTCAGTAGAATTCAAACATTCAGTAGTAGGGGGAGGCGGAGCGGAGAAGGGAAAGGAGCAGAGCAGGCAGCAGCAGAGCAATAGAGACTGAGGGGGAGCTGCGGTGCTAGGGGGGAGCAGAGAAGGGAAGGGGGCAGAGCAGCAAAGACCGAGGTACGACCACAGAGGAAGGGGGGAAGGGGACGACCGTGGAGGGAAGAGAAGGGAAGGGGGTAGAGCAGCAGAGCAGGGGAGCTGCGGCGCTAGGGGGAGCTGAGAAGAGAGGAGAAGACGGCGGCGCGGGAGGGGGAGCAGAGAATGGAGCAAGGGAGGGCGGCGGCGCGGAAGGGGGAACCAGAGAGGAGAGAGAGCGGAGAGGGGAGGTCGGCGGCGGGGGAGCAGAGGGAAGAGGCGTACCTCGATTCGATGGCGGGACGACCACGTTTTGGAGGCAGCGAGCTCGATTCGGTGGTGGAGATGGTGGGGTGAGCTCTATTCGGCGGCGACGAGGTTGAATCGGCGACGCAAGATGGCTGGAACCCGGGGCGAGCTCGATTCGATAGCGGGAGGCCAATCCCTAGTGCGCCGTGACAAGGCCGAACTCGGGACGACGCAAGATGTGGTCGGCGTCAGGGCGCTATTCTTCTTATCATCGCCCGCCTCGCCTAGAGCCGTCGCGCGCCACCTTGGACCACCTGGCTGGTCGAAGGCGGTCGTCCCGCCTAGCTCGCCGCCTCGGTGGAAGTCGCCGCGGGAGCACTCTGACTCACGCCTAGTCGACGCCTAGCAGCGCCTTTTAGAACCTTGCTAATCAGATGCCTCAAGCAAGTTTGCCAAATATGAGCACAGGATTACAGTCCTCTAGTGCAGCTGGCATCCAGCATGTACCTGCACCTCCAGCAACAAACTTCGGTGTTCCAACAACACAGCAACATGTTGCAAATGCACCGCTGGCGGGTCTAATTTGGAGGCTGCTCAAGGAAGCAATTTAAATCCTTTGCAGCATGGTTCAATGAGTGGCGCGTTGCAACAGGGAAGCATTGGGTATTAGTGATATGCTCTAGATGCGATCATAGAGATGATTGTATCACTTCTATATTTATGATCTTTTGAATAATATGTTATTTTGTTCTCTGAATAAATGTCTTTCATATTGATTGTAACATCCCAAAAATTGGGATTGTTTTCAGAAATACGAAAATGTGATTTTTTTTAAACTTTTGATGGGTTTTATTTACTGTCGTAGTGGTGAGACTAGACAGTAGAAAGGGGAGGCCCCCTGCGTCAGAAGAACAGGGGGTCCTAGAAAAGGGGTTCGGATTTCATTTGTCAAAGAAAAACCCCCCATTACATGGTCCCGGGGGGGCTATTTATAGCCTCTTGGTAAGGTATCTGAAAGTACAAAAACACCCCTAGCTAAGTACACTGGTCGTAGGGGTAGCAGGGTCTTTTGCACCCTACTCGTAGCCTCCGGTGTATGACGCGTTCTCCTGGACACGGTGTATCGTGGGGGGAATACACCCGGCTTATGGTTCGTGCGGGCCCGCGCCTTCGCTGGTGCTCACCTTCTTCCGGAGGAGTCCCGGGATCCTCGGAGGTCTTGGAATATCCTTCGGGGGCGTCGGGGCCACTCGCGAAGGCCTTGGGCCCTCCTTCTGAGTGCTCGGGCCACTCAGAAGGTCTTGGTTTCCTCGGAGGGTCTTTGGCTACCTCGGAGGGTCTTGGTTTCCTCGGAGGTCTTTGGTGACCTCCGAGGTCTTTGGTCACCTCCGGAGGTCTTTGGTCACCTCGGAGGTTCTTGATTTCTTCGGAGGGTCTTTGGTCACCTCGGAGGGTTTTGGTCGCCTCGGAGGGTCTTTGGTCGTCTTGCTTGGCGGTCGTGGGGCGGTGTGGCGCCCTCGACAAGCCCCTCGCGGTCGAGGTCTGCGCCGCCATGGTGAAACGCGCCACTCTCCCGTAAGGTCGAGCGCACCGTCCTCTCGGCGTGGCGGCCGCCTACCTGAAAGGCTTTGTCGCATTGGTTCTTGCGGCGCCTTGGCGCCGCGTCTTGGGTGGTGATGTCTCGCCATTGATGACAACGGCGGGGGGCGTTATCGCCGTCACGGTGCTTGGCGCCACGCGCCGTTATGGGCTTTGATGACGGCGTTGTTTCATGTGTCTGCGGCGTCGCCTGCGTACTTGGTGCCCGCTGTATTGATGACAGTGGCAACGGTTGGGCTAGCTTGCGCTCTATAAATAGCTGCCTCTGCCCTCCCCTTAGGGCTTTACTCTCGATTCTAAGTGTGCGATCTTCTCTGCTGTCGTTGTGATGACGAAGCGAGGCAGAGATGCGGTGGGAGAGGTGTCATACACGAGCGACCTGGGGAGATCTACGGTGACGGAGGCGACGCTCCGGACTCTCGTGGATGAGGGTAAATTAGAGAGTTTGCGGGTGGTGCGGGTTCCCGGGGTGGAAACGGTGCCATCGCCTCGGGCAGACGAGGCAGTGGTTTTTGTCACGTTTTTCGACGCCAGGCTGCGGATCCCCTGCGTTGGTTTGGTGAAGGACGTCCTACAGCTGTATGGCGTAGAACTAGCGCAGCTACGCCTTTCTGTTGTCAAGTTGGGTGTCTTGAGTGGATCTTTGCGGCGATCGGAGTGCGGCGAAGGTCGTGTCTTCGCCTTTTTGCACGATGCTCGCTGTCAGCCAAAGAAGAACAGCGGCGGGGAAACGCTAAATTTTGGCAGTGTAAACTTTCAGCCGAAGTCGCGCTGCCAAATGTATCTACCCGCCCCGGCTGCTCGGAACCGCTGGGAAACGGCTTGGACACGGAGGTGGTTCTACCATACCTCCGTCCCTGAAGACGGCCTGCGATCCCGGGGTGGGCAGATACAGCCCATCGCGAGTCCTGACATCGAGCTCACCTCTCGTGAGGAGTCTCACTGCGGCTTCTCACGGGCGCGACGAGGCGCTTCTCCACCCGCGACCTGGTGGAGGAATTTTGTGCCGAATTTGGCGGCCCAGGGTCGCGGTCGAGCACGGTTCCTCTGGCTCCGGGCACCCTCTTCTTACCGCACGGGGGCACAAAGGTAAGGCTCCTGGCGCAGCTTCGTTTGTTGGTGTTGCGGCATATTTACGTTTTGTGCTTTTGTGAACCTGGATACGTATATAATGTTCTTTTATATTTTGGTTAGCCGTGCCCATTGCAGAGGCAAGCCGTGCATGAGCTACTTCTTAGCCCATACGGGAGGAGCACTCGAGCGTGGTTTGGTGGTCGCGAGGGCCGATCAACCGCGCATATCTGCGTCGGTTCGCCTCGCCGAGTGTCGACCGGAGGTCAAGAAGAAGAAACGCCCGGCCGGTAGAGGCCGAGGGGCGGCCCGATCTGGTTGCTCAGCGTGTGTAAGCTGCGCCCGTGATCTTGTGTCGCCGCCGCCTGTGCGCGTGCCTTCGCCGTCAAAGGGTCGGGCGAATCCTTGGCGGACTTCTGGACGAGGTGGAAGTTTCGGTCGGCCGAACGCGATCCTTCGGCCTTCGGGGTGTTTCTAGCGCGGGAGCCCGCCGCGGCGCGTTTGCGAAACGGCCTCGCAGTGCAGCAGGCGATGGGCTCGTTCGATGTCATCGGTGGACTCGAGGCCTCCTCGGAGAAAAGTACTCCTCGAATGTCTCGCGGGCCGGAGATCTGCGGACGAGGTTCCTCCTACTCCGCGGGTGCCTCACGGTAAGTTGCGGTTCGCGCTAGTCTTGTGTTTGTTTTGCTTTGTCTTGTGCGCCAAAGGCTTCGATTTTCTGTGGTGAGGCGAGGAGGATGGCTCGGTGGTGGTGGCCTGCTGTTGGCGATTCTAGCCTGCTTTGTTTTCGCCGATGTGCGGTCGAGAGCGGGCCGCCCGCGGCCACGTGACGGTGGACGTGGGGCCTATGTGCCGCGCCGACTTCCGAGTTAGCGAGGGTGCCTCGCGGGTTTGCGGGGCTGTGGCTGACTTCGCTTCGCCACCTCTGCTCCGGGAGCTCTTTGCGCGGATGCCTTTACCTGACATGCTTCGAGGTGTTGAGGCTAACGCCGCCAAGGTCGTAACTGATGGTTTTGTTTTTTCTCGCGCTTTTTTGTTGCCACGCTAATTGGAGTTGGTTATGCGAGCATAATGTTGGCGAGGCCATGCGACGATGTCGCGTGCGCTTTGCCGAGATTCAAAGGCGGTCGAGGATGGACATGCTCGGGCAGGCGCTTAGGGGCGGCGCAGCGCTCGGCTGCGAAGGTGGGGCCTTGAGGCGGTTAGCGGCGCGCGCGACGCCGGCGCCAAGGTGCGAGCCACGGAGGATCGGTGAAGACTCGCAGCGGCGAAGGCGTGGTTGAGGAGGAGTTCGCACCAGGCGCGGTGTCATCCTCCGTTGGACAGGCTGCTTGGCGAGCCATGGAGGTCATCGAGGGGGCCGTGTCGCAGCTCGGCGCCGTGCCCCCGGCGAGGGTTCACCGTCCGTCGGAGATGGACATTACCCTCGGGAGGCTTTGCCGCGCCGGGGAAGTGTGCCTCCCGGCCGCCCGCTCGTACGGAGACCATTGTGCGAAGGCCGCCTGGTCCGCGACCCTTGCCTCGCTCGACAAAGCCGGGTGCGCACATATTGATGGCCTCGCCGCGCGGTCTGTTGCGGTGGCCACGCCGGAGGAGGTAGTGGCCGCTCGGAACCGAACCAGGAAGGCCGGGAGGGTCCTGTTACAAGATTACTGGTCTCTCGGGGTCATGATGACGCAGACGGAATCCTTAGGTTCTTGTGCAGCGCAGAAGGAGAAGGAAGGCCCGCGAGGACACGAGGGTGGAAACAGCGGGGTCCACCCACGGATAAGGTGTGACCCCGCCTTTGGGTTATAGTGTTGTTAGGGTTTTCTTTTTTGAGTGCTCGCTTTTCTTTGGTTGTAAGGGGCGTTTTGTAGGAGGGGAAACTCTTTTTGTGTAACACCCTCCTGTTTTTAAATGGAAAGGAAAAAGGTTCGCTATGATGGTGTGATTTGTATTTGTGATTATGCTTCGTATGTACAGGAACGGTTTTTGGTGAAACGAACCGCTGGGCGAGGTCTCGCTCCCTCGGGGCCGCGAGGCGTCAAAAGAAGCGCTGGTCGCCGAGGCTTGAAAGATGAGCGGCGTGCAGTGCCCATCTGGCCTTTGCGGTTGTGCTACCGGGGGGCGGTGTACCATGGTGCGAAGTGGAGGCGCTGGAAATTGGCGAACCCGACCGGCTCGATGAGGGACTTTTATCGTGCGCGGAAGAGGAAGGCGGCGGAGGCGCGTGCGGAGATTCGTGCGTTTTGGAGGCGTCACGAGGCGATGCTCGCTGGTGCTGGCGCGGACTCGCTCAAGTCTTGCGCCGAGTCTGCGCTTCCGCCCGAAGCTGTGTCGAGCGATAGCTCGTCGGAGTCCTTGGACGCGTACGAGGTTACGGTGCGGGAGTTGTCGGAGTTGCTAGCATGCGACGCGTCGGACGAGGAGCTGCTAGCGTGGGCGACGCGTGTGGAGGAATGGGACTTTGTTCCGCAAGCTTGAGTCCGCTTGACACTGCTGTACTGCATTTGTATGAGTTGTCTTTGTTATGTGCGGAGCCTGTAATCTGTTGAGTTTGAAGCAATAAAATTGTGAGGCGTTCTTTGAGAAGTCTATGTGTACGTATGTATATATGTTTTGTTTTTGATAAGGCTCGGCCGAACCCTGTCTATACAATTCTTCCGAGGGAGGAGCGGCGAAGCCGCGTGCCGTCCCCCTACCTTTTTTGATAGGGCTTCGGAGGAGCCCTGTATATGTAATTTTTCCGAAGGGAGGCGGCGGCGCGTGCGATCCCCTACCTTTTTGATAGGGCTTGGAGGAGCCACAGATATGTAATTTTTCGAAGGGAGCAGCAGCGTGCGTGTGCAGTCCCCTACCTTTTTTGATAGGGCTTCGGAGGAGCCCTGTATACGTGTATTTATTGTATACATATTTTTTATATATATACATGGGCCCGCGGAGGGTTTTCCATGTGCATCGGGGCCGAAGGCCCTGCACGGTGTTTTTTTTTTTACACATGGACCCGAGGAGGGTTTCCATGTGCACCGGGGCCGAAGGCCATGCGTGGTGTCGTTTTTTTTTTATACATGGACCCGCGGAGGGTTTCCATGTGCACCGGGGCCGAAGGCCATGCGCGGTGTCGTTTTTATACATGGACCCGCGGAGGTTTCCATGTGCACCGGGCCAAGGCCATGCGCGGTGTCGCCTTTTTTTTATACATGGACCCGCGGAGGGTTTCCATGTGTACCGGGGCCGAAGGCCATGCGCGGTGTCGCTTTTTTTATACATGGACCCGCGGAGGGTTTCCATGTGCACCGGGGCCGAAGGCCATGTGCGGTGCCGTTTTTATTTTTCTCTTTTTTTTTTTATCTCGGAGGGTCCTCCGGGCATACAGGGTCTTTCATTTCATTGGCGCAAAACGTCCAAAAGAAAGATTTTACAGGTGGTTCAGTACAAGTCCCCCCTCGCTTGTGGGTTAGGACTATTGTCCGGTCGCAGCCGGGTTTTTGTTTTTTTTTTTTTTTTACAATACACCTCCTAAGGGTAGAACTTGCGAAGGCTCTTTGCGTTCCATGTATGGTCGAGCTGTTGTCCTTCTGGTGTGGCCAAGTGGTAGGAGCCTGCTCTGGTGCTGTGGGTGATGATGTAGGGTCCTTCCCATTTGGACTGCAGCTTGCCAACTATTGCGGGGTTTGCTACTCGTTTCAGGACCATGTCTCCTGGGGCGAGGGAGCGGATCCGGACCTTCTTGTTGTACGCCCTCGCGACTCCCGCTGCGTAGCTTGCCATGTTTGATATGGCCTGCACGCGGTGTTCTTCTAACGCGTCCAGGGACACTTGTCGTTCTTGCTGGTTATCGCTTTGGCCCACTCGGAGGGACCTGACAGCGAGCTCCTCGGGTGTCATCGCTTCGTCTCCAAAGAGGAGTTTGAAGGGAGAAAACCCGGTTGCTCTAGTTGGCGAGTCGGATTGCCAGTGGCCTTCGAAGCTCTTGGGCGAGCCCTTTTGGTAAGCCCACTAAGCGCCTATTAAGTCCTGCCATTATGTTGCCATTTGCCCTTTCGATTGCTCCGTTGGACTCCGGGTGGCCCACGGATGCGAAGCATATAGCGGTGCCCAGGCCTTGGCGTAATGATCCAAGGTCGCGGAGTTGAACTGAGTGTTGTTGTCGGTGACTATCTCCGAGGTACTCCGTGATCTGCAAATAATATTTCTCAAAGGAAACGGGCGGTGATGTTATCTTCGGGGTGGCTCGCTTACCCATCTTGAAAATACTCGATAGCGACGAAGCGAAACGGTTGCCTTTTGCCACGGAAGGGGCCGATGATGTCGAGGCCCCACCTTGCGGGCCAAACCGCGTAAGGGTGTAGTGGGATGGGAGGTGCCTTTGGGTTGTGGCCCCCACCGCAACCCCGCATCGCTGGACGAGTGTTGTGCGTCCTGCACATTGGCCAATAGAAACCTTGCCGGAAGGCTTTTGCTACGATGCACCGTGGAGCCTGATGTGCTCCGCAGATTCCCTCGTGTATTTTCTCAAGGAGGTGCTGACCCTCTTGTTGCGAAATGCAGAAGAAATGGGTGCATGCACAACTCCTTTGTACAGGTCTCCTCCGACGAGGTGGTAGTTCCTAGCGCGGTGCCTGAGCCGCTTTGCTTCGATAGGGTCGTCGGGTTCTCCGCTTGTTAAGTAGGCGATGATGACGTCGCGCCAGTCCGGGGCTTCGATGTGCGCCACATGGTGCCCTGCGACTTGGGCTATCGCGATTGGCTTGGTGCCTTCGGCGTTGGCCGCCTGTTTGGCTCGTAGGGCTCCGGGTGGAGCCCCTAGTGCCCCTGACGAGCTCGGGCGCTGCGCGAGCCCACAGTGCTCGAAGCGGGCCCCAGTGCCAGGCGGAGCGATGGGCGCTTTTGTCTGGGTGGACGGTTTGGTCAGTATCTCGTAGAAAACTTCGGGCGGTGGTCTTTCGTTGGCACTGGCCATCTTTGCGGCGATCGGCCCGCCGTTGGCGCTCGGGGATCGTCGGATGGTGATCCCGAGGAACCTTGCCACGGCTCGTCTGCGGCGGCGGTCTCGAGCCATTCAGGTCCCTTGTCTCGAAAGTTTTGTCGGTGGCCCGCCATGAGGCGCGAGTCGCTTTGACTATGACCATTGTACTCTAGTGCCTTCGCCTTGCGGAGGCCTAGGAGGAGTGCCGTATTCGCGGCGTTGTTTTTGGTGGTGAAGTCGAGCGCGGCGTGTGAGATGCCGTCCGTCCGGAGCCACGAGGATGGCTCTGCGCGCTCCCTCGCGCACACCAGAGCCGTCGGTTTGCGCGTCCATGGCGTTCGACGGTGCTGGCGGTTGCTCCATCCGGGGTCCATTCGGCGAAGGTCCGCCAATGATCGAGATTTTATGGCGGTGCGCGGGCGAGCGTGATGTCAAAGGTGCCAGCTCGCGGCCCATTTGCCCACTCGTCCCGGCATCTTTCTTGCGTAGCATCGAGCTAGTGGGTATGAAGTTGGTATAGTGATTGGGTGGGCGAGAAATAGTGGCGAAGCTTGCGCGAGGCCATCGGAGGGCGTATGCTAGCTTTTCCACTCGCATATCTTATCTTGGCTCCTTAGAGTGCTTGAGCGTAGTAGGCGGTCGTTGCCCGTCTTCTTGGGCGTGGATTTGCGCCATCGCGGAGGTGGGCGCGCCGTACAAAAGAAGTCGCGAGTCCCGCGGCTGGGCGAGACTTGGCGGTGGGCGAGGTACTTCTTGAGCTCTTGAATGCGTCTTGACGATCTGCTGTCCATCGGAATGACTCGCGCCTCGAGGGTTTTGAAGAAGGGCGCGCTTCGTTCCGCCAATTTTGACAAAACCTACCGAGGCGGCGAGGCGGCTGTGAGCTTTGTACTTCCGGCGCCGCGGTGGTTGCATTTCTTGTATTGCCCTCGATCTTTTGGGGTTTTCTCGATTCCTCTATTCGAGGCGAGGAAGCCTAGGAGCTTTCTCGCCTTGGCGCTTGAAGGCGCACTTTCAGGTTGAGCTTTATGCCTTCGCTCGAAGGTGGTGAAGGTTTCTTGTAGGTCCGCGTGGTGTGAGCGCGATCTTGCTTTTCACCACGATGTCGTCAACATATGCCTCGGCGCTCGCCCGGTGCCTCGCGAGGACTCGAGATGAGGCGTGTGAAGGTGGCTCCGCATTTTGAGCCCGAAGGGCATGCGTGGTAGCGATATGTGCCAATAGGGGTGATGAAGGCGCTTTGGCCGTCTTCCTTAGCCATGAATATCGATGATATCCGAGTATCGTCCAAAAACTCATGAGCTCGTATCCCGATGTGGCGTCGACCGGTTGGTCGATGCGTTGTAATGGAAGTCATCGCCGGGCATGCCTTGTTGAGGTCGGTGAAGTCGGCGCATACGCGCCATTGGCGGAGCTTTTGGACGAGGCTGGATTGGCGAGCCATTCGAGTGCTTGATTTAGCGAATCACGCGGCTTTTAAGAGCTTGGCGATTTCCTTCTTCGCGCTTCAAAGCGTTCGGTCGCCATACGCCTAAGCTTTTGCTTCACAGGGGTTCGCGTCGGCCCGAGCGCTAATCGATGTTCGATTGTGTCCGGCTATCAGGGGATATCCTCCGAGCTCCATGCGAAGACGTCGGCGTTGTCGCGAGCACGCGGAGGATCTTCTTTGTCTTTGTTCCTCTGTGAGCTCGCGCCGAGGCCACCGTTTTTCTCGCGAGGTGTCCCGAGGGGCACTTCTTGCGCCCTTCGGCCGGGCCTTGCTGAGGCCCATTTGCCTCACCGGGCCACCGCCTTGTGGCTCCGAGTTGGTGTCAATCGCGTGAACGCGCGGGCGTGTGAGCGAGCTCCATCTCGGCCCGACGAGCGAGTTCTTGATTTTCTCGGATCGTGATGACTCTTCGGGCGGGGACCTTCATGCATAGGTAATTATGATGGGCTATGGCACCGAAGGTATTGAGTGTGGCCCTCAGGGGATGGCGTTATCTTGTCGCATCTCGACGACGTCGAAGGTGATTGTCTCGGTGCGGGATGCGGTAGTCGCCAGAAAGTGACGGCAGTCTATCCGCCGAGGCCGTGATGGGCCTTCCGAAAGCCCACCAGGGGATGCTCGGTGGTGATAGGCGATCCACAGGGATCATCATCTTGTCGAAGGCTTTGGCAAAGAGGAGGTCCGCCAGAGCTTCCGCCATCTACGAGGACACACCTGACTTCGTAGCTGGCGATGTTAGTGGAAATGACGAGGGGGTCTTGGTGGGGAAAGCTTATCCCCCGAGCGTCGCTGGGTCCGAATGTTATGGGCATCTCGGCGTAGCGGGGTGGCTGGGAGGCCGGTTGTGTAGCCACGTGGTGGATTTGCCGGACGTAGGCTCGGCGTTGGCGCTTTGACGCTAAACCTAGCGAGGATCCTCCTGTGATCATGTTGATGATCCTTAGGGGCGGCCTTCTGTGGCCTCCCTCGATGCGTGGTCGCAGCGGTGGAGCAGGCAAGAGATTGCCTGCCTCCTTTCGATCCTCGGCTCGGCCGGTTGACGGCTGCGGTGCATGTAGTCCCGCATGGCGCGATGGTGCGGCATTCATTGTTGTGTGCGACCGCCGCGTGAAGGTCACAAAATAGCGGGGCGCTTCTTTGTTCCTCCTCGGGTGTCATGGTGCGGCCCGCCGTTACGCCGCGACTCTGCGCGGCCGGTCCGTCCACCCTCCCGCTTGCGCGTCGGGGGCACCCTTCGTCGGCGTGTTACGCCTCGGCCCTTCTGCGCGTAGTTTATGCGTGACTTGTTAGTGACCGAGGTGGCGGCGCATCCTCCTTGGGTTGCCTTTCCGCGGGTGGCGCTGTTCCTCCGGTGCTATCTTCCTCCTCCGCGTATTCTTCTATTTTGTCGAAGAGTTCCGCCACTGTGTGGGGTGGTTTGCGCGCCAGTTTTTCCGATAGGGGGCCTTTCTGCAAGCCGCAAGTTGCGGCGTTTATGATGATCGTCTCGTTGACTCCCTTGACCTGGCACTCTACTTCTGTGAACTTTCTAAAGAAGCTTCGGAGGGTTTCGCCTGGTGCCTGCTTCACTGCGAACAGGTGTCCTGCGTCTTTGGGCTCGCTGTAACTCCCTTGGAAGTTGTTGCGTATCTGGTCACGCAGCTGCTCCCAGGCGTAGATGGAGCGGGGGGGTATAGTGAAGAACCATGTCGGGCGACGCCCCTAAGGGCGAGCGTGATGCTTTTTGCCTTCGTTGTGTCGTCTCCTCCTGCCGCCTCGACTGCCGTCTCGTATACGCGCAGGAATTCCGAGGGGTCCGTGCCGCCCTCGAAGGGTGTGACTTCCGGCATTTTGAAGTTTCTTGGCCATCGCGCGGCTTCCAGTCCCGTGCTCAACGGGGAGTTGGGGTCTCCCCGGAGCTGCGGGTTTGCGCTTGCTTCGGCTGGGCCTCCCGCTTCGGGAGCGTCTTGCTGCGGTTGATTGGCAGTGACGGTGCCTCCTGTTGTTTGCCGGAGGCTAAGCATTTCCCGGCGAAGGTCCCCTATCTCCATTGGAGTGCTTCATCGCTTCCCGAGTGGCGCCGGGGCTGCGTGTTGGTAGAGACGCCGGTGGGGCGTCGCCTCCCACTATGTCTCCGTGGGTGGAGTTATTCGCTTCTTCCTCGGCTACTCGCGCGGCGGCGGCGGCCGAGGCGGGCCGCCCCCGCTTTGATTTTGGGGTGTTCGGGGCGCGGCGCTGCACCGGTTCTGCTATGAGACTTTGGGCGATGCCCTTGGCGGGAGCCATTGTGTTGTGTGTGTGTGTTTTTTTTGTGTGACCTTCTAGCGAACCCCACGGACGGCGTCAGCGTCGTAGTGGTGAGACTAGGCAGTAGAAAGAGGCCTCTCGTCGGAAGAACAGGGGGTCCTAGAAAAGGGGTTCGGATTTCATTTGTCAAAGAAAACCCCCATTACATGGTCCCGGGGGGGCTATTTATAGCCTCTTGGTAAGGTATCTGAAAGTACAAAAACGCCCCTAGCTAAGTACACTGGTCGTAGGGGTAGCAGGGTCTTTTGCACCCTACTCGTAGCCTCCGGTGTATGGCGCGTTCTCCTGGACACGGTGTATCGTGGGGGGAATACACCCGGCTTATGGTTCGTGCGGGCCCCGCGCCCCTTCGCTGGTGCTCCGCCTTCTTCTCGGAGAGGAGTCCCCGGGATCCTCCGGAGGGTCTTCGGAATATCCTTCGGGGGGGCGTCGGGGCCACTCCGCGAAGGCCTTCGGGCCCTCCTTCGGAGTGCTCCGGGGCCACTCTTGGTCACCTCCAGAGGGTCTTTGGTCACCTCCGGAGGTTCTTCAGTTTCTTCCGGAGGGTCTTTGGTCGCCTCCGGAGGGTCTTTGGTCGCCTTGCTTCGCCGGGTTGTGGGGCCGGTGTGGCGCCCCTACGACATTTACAACTGTTTTTCTGGATTTTATTTGCAAGCCTTTTTGTCTGAATAAATAAATTAAGAATCAAATTATGGAAATCCAAAACTCCCTAAGAAATTAAAATGAATTGAAACAATAGATGATAAAATAACAATCCAAACCTATTTGATAATTAAAACAACTTGAAACAAAATAGGATAATTAAAAATACAAACTTGGTATAAGTATACTGTCAGCAAAATAAGAAATATTTAAAGGATGCTTTGAAACTTTCTTCACATCCAATAATAAAAGTACATACAACGAGAAGAGTAAAATAATTTTAGAAAAGTATACAGAGAACATAAAATTCTGAAAACAATAACATAGAAATCCACACTATGTCAGGAACCTCCTAGAATTTTCATAATTTTTGGAGCTTGATAACTATATTTAACTTTCCACTAAAACTCTCAGCCATTTTGGAAATTCTGGAAACTGAAATCTTTTTCTCTTCCACTGACCAGCCGGCCCCACAATTCAGCCTTTCTTCTCCAACACATCAAACCAGCACAACCATGCCAAGGACACGCGGCCGGACCTCCACGCCGGTGCGCATGCAACGTCCCCGGTTTCGGTGAACCACCCGCGGTTTCTGACCCTTTCCCATCCCAACGCTAGGCTTCATCGTCCACGCACCCAGCCTCCACGCCATGCATTTTGCCACGCCGCCCTTTGCCCATGCCGACGGCATCACCTCGCGTCCTCTGCCACCATCTACAAAAGCCATGCCCGAGCCGGCCTCGCCTCCTCCTGCTGCCACTCTCTTCCTCCCTTCCCCTTCACTCTATCATCCTCCTAGCCGAGCTCAAGAAGCCAGCCACACAGGGCTCCCGTGCCGGCCGCCAAGTCGCCCCGTGTAACAGGAAACAAAAGTTCAATCCAAAATCGCAAGAACACGCACACTGCTTTTGGGGATTTTCAGATTAAAAATGGAAACTGGAATACTAAAGCTAGACTAATGCGGCTAGGGTTTTGTATTGATCAAAACAATAGCGAGCACCTGCTCGATTACATGGCTTGTTCGGTGAAAAGCTTAAAGACAGTAAACTTAAGAGTAACGGTAGTGAAAACGACGATCTACAGACTTAGACGTGGTAACTCGAGTGGTTTTTGACGCTGGCCGCTGGATCAAGATCTAAGGTTCATCTTCAGTTAGTCTTGTTCCCTTCTGTAACTGAAGTCGGCGCCGATACTCATTTTCTACATCACTGTAGGATCTCGACAAGCGTTCCCTTAGAGCATCTATAATAGTTTATTTCTTAGGTTGTTACTAAGAAGAGAGAGAGTACTCAATTTAATAAAAAAATAAGTATTCCAATAGATTGTTTATTAAGCTTATATCTAAGACTTTAATTGCTACAAGTGTGTATAATTTTTTATAATCAACAATGATGTACAACTTTGTGGCCTATATATTTTGGCTCATTTATCATATCATCTAGGGCAAGTATATTGAACACAAACACAAATTATTGAAAGTGAAACTATTTATTTCTCATGGAGAACCATGCCATTTTTCGAACGAGTACAAAGCAAACAGACTAGTTTGAGGGAAAAAAATGCATAACTATTTAGGCCTAATTATTTTAGTTGTGACTAAACCTTTGCCAAATATTCTCAACTAAGTCTCTTTTCTATTGCCGAATAGTGCTATTTCTATGTAGTACATCAACAAAGGCGGGCGGGGCGCCATTGATGATTTCCGGTGGTAGAACAATCGATGTGCACGGAGTCTCATTCAAGTCTAGAGGAATGGTAACCATTTCTTACTCATCTTCTACTATTATGTTGTGAAGAATGATGCAAGCTCGCATGATTTTTCTAAGAGTTGCTTCCCACATACGTGCCAGACGACGCACAATAGAAAAACGAGCTTGCAAGACTCCAAATGCCCGCTCAACGTCCTTTCTTGCCGCTTCTTGATATTGTGCAAATAATTTATCCTTGTCTGTCTGCGGGAGGGGTATTGTCTTCACAAATGCAGCCTATTCCGGGTATATTCCATCGGCAAGGTAGTATCCAGAATTGTATTGCCTTCTATTGACATGGAACTGAACCCCAGGAGCTTGCCCCTTCAACTCATCGACGAACAACGACGATTGATTAAGCACGTTAATATCATTGTTGGATCCAGCAACACCAAAGAAGGCATGCCATATCCAAAGGTCTTGTGAAGCAACCATCTCTAGAATGATCGTAGGGGCGCCATGATCACCACGAGTGAACTGACCCTTCCATGCAACGGGACATTTTTTCCACCACCAGTGCATACAGTCGATGCTTCCTAACATGCCAGGGAAGCCTCGACCCTCACCAATTTGTAGTAGATGCTCCAAATCCTCGTTGGTGGGGCGTCGCACATACTCTCCACCAAACTTATCGATCATGCCTTGCGCGAACAACTTCAAGCACTCTGTAGCAGTAGTTTCGCCAATCTTCAGATATTCATCAAGTTCGTCTGCAATACTGCCATACGCCAACATGTGCATAGCAGTTGCAATGGTGAGAGCCCTTGGTGTTGAGTGCAGTCTCTCCTCTCGGTGAAATATGGAGACCACTCGCCTAGAGCACTCACGATGCGCAGAAAGAGAGGTATTGTCATCCGAAATCTTCTTCGAAAGAGTGTGTCGGTGTAGAGTGGATTGTCCGAGAAGTAATCAGCAACGAGCCGTTGATGGCAATCTTCACGAGGCCTATTGAGGTACCTCCTTGGATCACTTCGACGATGAGATGACCCAGCTTCAAGAGCGTCAAGGTTGTCCTTAAACTTCGTGGCGATCTGCTCGGCAAAATTGTCGAAGACATTCTGCTCGGCGATGAAATTTTCCATGGTATAAATCTCGGTTGGGTCTATGGTATTGGTTTCATCAGCATCATTAGAGGAAGTAGATGAGTTTGTTTGGTGGGACATTTTTTGGTTTGTAGATGTACAGAAGTGTAGCTTTGTATGTCTCAATATATACAAGTGTATAGTTATGTTGGGAATGAAAAGATTCAATTTTCTACAGTCAGCATTGATGCATGGGTTGGGAAAGGCTACTCAACCAGCAGCCATTAAAATGGGTTGGGAAAGATTCAATTTTCTAATCATCAGACATGCCACTAGCATACACTGCCTTCAGCGACAACCAGCAGCCATTAAAATGGTTTATTTGTGTGCTAATTCGGTGCCAATGGATCTTCAGTTGGTTAGCTTTCCTTCTCCGATTACTTGGAGTGGTGCTATTGTAGACAGCAACAACTTGTGACCAATAATGATCATTCTTCTTGCAATTCCCATTGATGGAATCATTCGAGCTGCTCAACCAAGCACTGACCAACCGTATGTCCTCTTCATGTGTCCATGCTAAACGCCTATCGGTCCTTGCAGGTTCAGCATCACCCTCATTATCAAGGTTGATGCAATCTTGGGCTAATTGTTGCGGTACTGAAAGTGGAGTGCCTGAATCCGGCATTGGCATCGATGGACTCCCTTGGGCCGGTGGTGGTGAGAATGGAGCATAGTGCGCGGGAACACCAACAAAATGGAAATTTTCTGGAGGTTGTTCTGGGAATGGCAAAAAATGTTGACTTTGAATCAAATTTGTGAAACCTCCAGGCGGACGAGGATTCATTCCCCTAGGAAAAAAAATGAAAACATGAACTAATTGGAACCACTGGCAGCAAGACTCTGTTTTCGAAATCACAATAGCTATCAGATTGCATCCACTAAATCAACATAAATAATTTCAAAATTACATGCAGCTACTTGTATCATACCACACTCCATTGCATCCACTAACCAAAGAACTAATTGGATCACAGTAAACACAGGATGAAGATTCTCTGCCTTGAACAAATCGAAATTTCAAATCCTTACCCCAACTGCGGAGACAAATCGGTGTGAGGAAGCCCACCAAGCAACGGAGGAGGCGCGGCGCTTTCTCTGCGGTGGTGACCAGCCAACACTTTTCCCGCACCATGTTTTTCATGCGCCCCTTTCTTTCTCCTGCGCCATTGTCTTTCCCCGAGCAGCGCGGCATCCTTCTCCGAGAATGGACCGGCGTTTGGGAGTGGGAGAGAAACAGCGGTGGGGTGGGGCAGATGATGGGCAGCGGGATTTGGGGGAAGAAAGAACGGAGCTAAAAGGAAGAATGGTGGGAACTCAGAGTGAACTGGAGGAAGAAGACATCAGGTTCTGCGGGGGAAGCCAAGAAGTTGGGCTGCACAAGATCCGGTGGATATTTTGTTTATAAACAGTGGGACCCACAAAATGAGTATTTAGGTAACAAGTAAGCCTCTAAAGGAGTATTTGGTAGTTTTTTTTGTGTCTTGGTATTAACAATTTTAAAATGAGCATTTAGGTAACAAGTAAGCCTCTAAAGGAGTATTTGGTAGTTTTTTGTATCTTGGTATTAACAATTCGATAGTTTCTTCGTTTAGAAATAACGTCATCTTTTTTTCTCACTTTCTTTTCTCCATATCATCTAAATGCTGACGTGACGACCCCTTAGTAACAGCTGACGTAGACCGTTGGAGGTGCTCTTAGTTGACTAGGAGACAACGATCTGAGCAGATCCCCATGGACAGTGAAGTCGCATCCAAAGCGCCGCTGCCGCCCCTTGGACGAAGCGGCCGCGGTCGAGGTCCGCGCTTGATGCATGTCGATCCTAAATGTTCCCCACTCGATGTTTTTGGATTTTCAGCCCTAATTTTGGGGTTTGGTTCTTAGGGCAAACCTAACAACCCTTATCTGTGTGTGCTACCTGCAGGGACGGAGAGATTCAATGGAGCCTCCGATCAGTGCTTCGCAGGGCGTCATGCTCTCCCTTCCCGCGGAGCTAGACTCATTGCTGCTGCTTGAGTCCGAATACAGGCGGCTGTGGAAGGGCAGAAGAACAAGATCCGCCTCCTCAAAGGCGATCTCGAAGAGCTGATACTGATAGCCAAAAATACCTCATGGAGCCATCAGAGGTGGATTACCCTGCCGCGACCGCCGCGTGCTGGGTGATGGAGGTGCGCGAACTGGCGAACGACACCGAGGACTTCGTCGACGACGACGCCAATGCCGGGATCGCTTCCCCAGGAAAAGCTTCTCATTCGTTTCCAAGATCACTCGGCTTCTTGCGAAGCTGAATCCGCGCCGATGGGTCACCGACGACGTCTTAGAATTCAGGACTCGAGTGAAGGAGGCGATTCAACGGCACACGACCCATCTTGATAAATGGACCTTTAGGCCTCGGCTCATCTCAGACGAAAGTCCGCTGCCACCGCTGCACAATTAGGAGACCGCCGATCTTGCTGATATTGATAACTCGATGGAAAAGGAGGTTGCTTTGGAAGAGATGAGGCAAGTGTTCAACCTTAATTGCAACAATCTTCCTCACTGTCTGAGAGCATGCATGCTATATCTCAGCATGTATCAAGCGGACTACAAAATCTGGAAGCATGATTTGGTGAAGCAATGGGTTGCCGAAGGTTTTATCGGCACGGAACAAGGGAAAGACATGGAGGAAGTTGCAGGGAGCTGTTTCGATGAGCTTGTCAGGAGGGGAATGATCCAATCTGTAGATACCAACTACAACGGGGGCAGGGAAAACGCTAAATTTGGAGGCTAGCGATAGGCCCGGTTATCGGCACTAGCCGGGTTTTTCGGAATTTTTCGGCCAAAATTTTCGAATCAAACTTTGAAATTCCAATTTTTACTGGCTGCAACCAACCGAGAATTCGCCGAAAATTTTAAGAAGCACGGTTAACACAACACCACAATAACCATGCCGTAGGAAGAGATTTGCATACTATTGCATGTCAATGCAATCTCTCACTCGTGGACACATAGGAGTGCAGACAGATTGCATAACATCGTCCACTAGTCCAAATAGAATTGACAGTTGAGCATGCGCGAGTGCGCAACCCCAGCTGAGATCCAACGAATGTCACAAATTGGCATTGTTACACATGTTGCAAAGGTAACAATTCATCACAAAATTTGTGGTACAATCGATTCTCTGAAGATGCTAAGCCAGCCGCAAAGAGCAAAATGGTGAAACAAATGGAAGAGCAGAATGCATTTCAGCAAAATAAATAATCTTTTATCTAGCTAGCTGGAGAAAGAGGAGCCTCGTCAGAGGAAGAAGATGGCAGATAAGGAGAGGAGGAGGCAGTAGTACTCGGGAGGCCAGAGTCACCTCACGGAGTGGAGGCGCCACCGACTGAGCCGCCGCCGCCGCCGAGGGAGAGCAGGCGCCGCAGAGGGACCTCACGGCCGGGGAAAACACGCAGGTGAGGGCAACGAGCACAGAGAGCCGGTGGCGTCGAAGGATGGACCTCGCGTCCTCGACTCCTTGCCTTAGCTCGGATGCGGCGCCGAAATCACCTTAGCGCACGACTAATTCGGAGTTAGGGCGAGCGAGAGAAGGGGATAGGAGGATGAATGCTACGCTCGGGTGGGCCGGGCTGTGTTTTCGAATCGTTGCCTGGCACTATTTCTTACCGGGTCACACCGGTAAGCCCAAAAATCGCCGATAACTGTCGAAATTTCGGCAAAATTTCTTTCGCTGAATGGGGATATGTTGTCCTGTACAGTACACTCCATGGTACTTAATCTCATCAGGTACAAGTGCATACAAGAGAATTTCATCATCGCAATAGATCATTCTTAGACCGCTATAAGACTTGCTGAAAGTGTTCGTCCACTGGCCCTCCACTTCGGCAATGCACAACATGCAACACCACCAGAAAATTTGAGACTCGCAAGTTCGATCACTTGCCTTTTTCTGGATTATTCAAATGTATGTCTTCCATTGTAGAGTTTCGGTTTCTTCGAGTTCTAATACTTAAATTATGGGTTGATCTTGATGACATGAGTTATGACCTCACTGGAATTTTGAAACTATTTCGATTGATATATTTGCATATTCATGCATGTCATGCGAGTGTGCAACTGCCAACCCAGATGCAAGTTCTACAGTATTTGGAGACAGTGAATTTTTTTGCAAGAGTAAGTGTGGTTCCATCGGACATAATTCAGTTGCCGCGTTTGTCGCACCACAGTCTTCTAGGTGAGATAAATCTGCCCAATGGTATTGGCCACATGACATCGCTTCAAACACTAGGATATTTTGATCTCAGTAGTAACACAATAGACAATGTGCAGAGCCTTGACGAGCTGACCAACCTCCGGGGTCTTCATCTCACCTGTTCTGTAGTGTTGTTAGTTATCTGGAGCGCAATGTGGAATGTCTGGGCTCGATTCTCGGAAAACTCAGCAATCTCAAATCTATTACTTACTCTGGTACCTGCAGGCTCCTCTCATTTAAATACTTTGGATGCAGCAGGAGCTTCAAGAATGAGTATCTCCTGTGATGGCTTGGGAAGTAGCGTGTCCTCTCCTCCTGCCCTTCCTTAGAGATTTGAGTTCTGCCCACTCATTTGCACCTTTTCCATCCTTACCAATCGACTGCATGATGCGGTCGGAAGGAGGCTTGATGGAGAACAGGGCACGGGAGTTTACTAAGATCGAGAGAGAGGTCGGAGGAGGTCGGTGGACGGCAAACGGCGGTGGAGAAGCTCGCAATTGGAGGCGAAGGACGATGATGAAGGGGTCGGCCGGGACTGAAGGAGAAGAGGAAGTGTGGTGGTTCATGTGAAACAAAACTGAAATTAAGTGAGTGGATTGCTTCAAGGAGTTTTGGGGCACGAATTGACGCGGGTAGAAGGGGGGCTGCACTAGTGCGGCGAGGACCGAAAGAAGACACACGGCGGCTTCAACTCGGAGCTCGGGGCTTCGGGCAAACCACGACAACAAAAGCAAGAGAGGGAGAGTTGGATGGGGGAAAGCAAAAAGGGGAACAGGGGGGGTTCTGGGGCACAATTTAACGGGGGAGGAGTAGCGGATAAGCTTTGCGGCATGGGCGGAGCTCCGGATGGCACGGGCTTGGAGTAGGCGAGGGAGGGGATAGGGGCAGGTGGGGGAGGAGACAAGTGGGGAAACGGACGCGGCAGAAGTGACGACATTTAATGCGCATGTCACGGAGGGAAAAAGGGGCGGGATTCGCGCGGGCGACGACTTTCATCGCGGCGGTGACGCACTCTAGCGTTGGCGGCATATATAGCGCGCGAAGAAGACGATGACCAGGCGAGGAGGCTGACAGGCAGGGCTGGTCAAAACCGGGTCGGAGGGTCTGGTCGAAACCGAGAGGGTGGTCGATTTTTCCTTCAAACAACCCTAAAATTGGAATGTTACAAAGACCCAATGGCCGCCTATTGTACAAGACTCGAGCATGACCATTATAATGTCACTAGCCAAGAAATGTAGATTTTTCTTTAATATAACCATAAAACTTTCGATTTTATGAAATTTATTATAAAATGGAATAATTACCCATTTGATAACTTACTAGCGGTCTATTTCCGTCACATGATCACAAGGTAAACTGAGGAAAGAACTAGTCAGACTAGTAGAATTCTACAAATCGTGCGATATAGCTCACAAAGGGATCCATGTGAAATATGTATTCACATTGTTTAAACTTTTACAAATTCAATTCAAGATAAAATCTTGAATTCGAGGAATTGACATCAAATTAATGTTGTAAATTTGAATGTAAGATTTCAAATTCAGTACTTCGATTTTTTTTTGAAATTCTGACATCACTTACGAAAGAAGGTAGGCATCAGGGCGGGCGGGGCGTCCAACAACACGCTCTACCAACTGAGCAACCCTTAGTTCCTGCACTTCAAAACTTTCATCCGTATATTTTGTCAAAAGTTTGAACGGTTGAAGTATTTAATTTCCTAAAACAAGAGAAACATGGCTGCACATATATATTTTGCATCAACACCTATTTAATTTATCCAAACACACATGTACACTTCTATCATTTACTTTTCGAGAATCGATGTTATTTTCATGCGGAGAATAGCATTACCGTGTCCTTGCGTGTGTGCTATTTTTTTCAAAAAAAAGAAAGAAGAGTAGCCGTGACATCCAACATGGAAAGGTGTCCATCAGCCCAAAATCAGAAGTAATCCATATTTTGGGCTAAATTGGGTCTATTAAAAAAGCATTTTTCATGTGCTTCTCCACCAAAACTAATCCCACACCCAATCTGCATTCTTTTCTTTTCTTTTTCTTTTTGTAGTCCATTTCTGACTTAAAATCACAAGGAAGACTTCATGCTTTGTTCAACCTAAAATCCTTTCCCATTTTTTTTCTATTGCTTATCCCCAAACCATCGCCTCATCTTATCCAAAGGGCAAAAAAAAATTTCTCACGAACCCAAAGGGAAATTATTTGATGAGACAAGAATCTCAATGCATGTCCAATTGAATGTGACGGAAGCATCACCATTAATTGTGTAGAGATCATATGGTTTAGTCAATAGATCAAGTGGTGAACAATCGATATCGTTGGCAAGTAGTTTAGAGAGTTAGATTTTAGTCACTGCTAGAAAACAGAGAAAACTTTACTGTCACGGATTATTCTGATGGCTTGTCATGTTTATAATTTTTTTTACAGGAATAATAATTCTGTCAGCAAAATTCTGATTTTGCCGATAGTTGTGACTCGTGAAAAACTGTGCAGAAAATACCTTTTTTGAGGGTGACAACTGACAACCGTCAGGCTAACTATTTGCCCTCCTGTACCCACTAGACTCCCCCAAATACCCAAATCAGCTGCACTAAATGAATAAATAGGAGGGAGCAGGCAATTCAGCTCAGGCTTTGAACCAAGCAGCCTCGAAGTCCCCCAAATCCCAAACTCAAACCTCATCCGCACCGAAGATCAATTTTTTTTTAAATAATATATTTTTAAAAAATATTTACAAAACTAGGTTACCATCTCAAAAAATTGCAAAAATAGGCTCCTGTCGTCAGTTCATCTGGCGATAGGTTCCTATCGCCGTTGAACCAAGCGACGAGAAACCCCTGCATGAGGCGTGTTCTGTCGCTAGTTCAACTGGCGATAGGAATCTATGAATTTTTAAATATAGCAAATAAAGTCAAAAAATTACAAAATTTTTTGTGGAGCATCCTGATAGACTGTTCTTGCTTCTGTAATTTTTTCATAATTTTTATACATAATAAATTTGTCTCTAAAATTCATTTAAGTATACTATTTGTAGACTTTTTAAATATAACAGATGAGCTCCAAAAATTATGAATTTTTTTGTGAACGCTCTTTAGACAGTGTAATTGTTTATGTAATTTTTTCAGAATTTTATAGGCTTTGAAATTGTCTCTAAAATTCTGAATTGAGGTTTCCGATACAGTATACTTGATTGTATACCCTCATTTTTAGAGATAATTGCAAAGCATATAAAATTCTGCAAAAAATACAGAAACAATTATACTATGTAAGGAGAGTTCACAAAAAAAATTCATAATTTTTGGACCTCATCTGATATATTTTAAAATTATACAAATAGTATACTTAAATGAATTTTAGAGACCAATTCATACTGGATAAAATTATGAAAAAAAATTACAGAAGCAAGAACACTCTGTTAGGATGTTCCACAAAAAAAATTGTAATTTTGAGTTTATTTGCTATATTTAAAATTCATAGATTCTGTCGCCATTGAATAGCGACAGAACTCGCCTCGCATGCATGAGTTCTGTGCCGATTCAATCAAGATAGGAACTGTCGCATGAATGTTGGCGGCAGAGGCCTATTTTGCAATTTTTGAGATGGTAACCTACTTTTGTAAATATTTTTAAAAATATATTATTTCAAAAAATTCACCAAGATCGGCACCACCACCTCTAGCCCACCGTCGAAGTCTGTCCCAACCCCCGTCCTCGTCCCCGAATTTTTTTCAATTTAGCCCTTTTTTTCGTAAAAAACGCATTTTATACCCTGCTAGTCTTATTTCTAGTTTTAGACCCGGGTGGCGCGTGACTCACGGCTGAAGCTAACACATCTCGGCCGCCGTGAGTCTTGGCGCCGAGGTCCCAACCCTAGCCACCAGGCAGCCAGGCGTGGCAGTGCCTCGGCGCCATTACTCACGGCGGCCAGTCAGTTACCTCGGCGCCGTGACTCATGGAGCCGACCTCGGCGCCACGCATCTCGTGCGCAGAGCTCATTATATACTGCCCGAGCCTTCATCTATTTCTTCCTCTCCTCTCTCGGGTTTCACTCAACCCAACCCGCCGAACTTTTCGAATCACCAATTTTCACCGTGGAAACTTGAATTGATCCATACAACCGAGAGCAAGGTATTCTCTTTGTCCTCCTCACTTTTACGCATTGATTTGGTCTATATCATGTGTATTATGCAAAATTAGGTTAGTCATGACCTAGGGTTTGAAGCAATTAGTCTCACTTGTTTTATTGATTCGTATTGTGTATTATGGAACCTTAGTTCGTCGGTCCCCTCTGTTTCTCCCATCGTTAGGATGCCGAGGCGTGGTAAAGCTAGTAAACCAAGGTAATCTTTGTCCATCGTATTCTAATTTGTCGGTAATATGTAGTTCATATTATGTAAGGTTCAAACAATTTGTTGTATTTCGATTAGGCAACAACCGTGGGCAATGCGTCGCTGGCTTGCCACGCCTAATGGCGTTCAGGTGCCCATGTGCTCTGCGGTGATGCTTGTAGGGTGGCGAGATCGATGAGGAGGACACGTCAGGCGCAGGTATTGGATGTGTCACAATTATGCCTTTGACCCTACACCTCAACAGATCCGCATTGGATTGTTGGTGAGAAATTAGTGGTTTTTCTTTGTTCTTGCGATGAATCAATAACATTTCATTACGTGCTTAATGGACCCATGTTTTGCAGAACCTCCCCGCTATGTGACTTTGAGCGGTGGATCGACACGAGATCAAGGAGGAGGACAAGCGACATATGGAGGGATCGAAGAAGTGGGATGCGGGCGCGGAGTGTTGGAGAAGACACGCAAAGAGGAGGCGCAGAAAAGGAGCACGAGGAAGAGGTGAAAATGAGGCAGCAACTAAGCGTAGGGGAGAGGGAGAGGAGGCTTGAGCGTGTTGGCCGTGCTAAGGCGCAATGGAGGAGAATCGGATGCTTTGAGGAAGGGAAAGTGGCCTCGTTGCACTCGGTAGTGTGCTAGACTTAGTAGTTATGGTTTAATAATGAACAATGTTATCATTTCTTGGACTTGTTATTTTGTTGTACTCTTGTCATGTCTGCACTTTTTCAAGATGTGCATGTGAGTATATTGTTAAACTTGAACATGTGAGTAGCATGATTTGTTTTTTTCACTATGCCTATATATTTCGGTAACTTTTGGTGCGACCAACAATAAGCACACGTTCCTTTGGTCCCAGCATATAATCACTACTCGCATGTAATCACGGAAAAATTCGCGAGTTTCCCTGTTTCGACCATCCACATTTAATAATATGACACAAATATATCATACGAGCATATATTCATCAAAATACCACACGAATAGTGGAAACAACAATCCAAAAGTCCAAATAGTCCATAAAAGTCCATACAAAGTACATAAACACGGTCCCTCATCGCCTCCTAGCCTTGCCCTTTCCACCAAGAGCGTCGGTGCAGGAGTGTAAGGGTCACGCGGACGTCGGTGCCTACGCGGTGGAGGCTGCGAAGGTCGTGTCGAAGGAGCACCACGAGCCGAGACGGTCCAATCTCCTCGGCCTCGTCCTCCTCCTCGCCACCAATCTCCTCGACCTCGTCCTCCTCCTCGCCACCAAGTCCTCAAAGTATCCACGGTCGATGCGGGACGAGCTCGGCCTCCGGCTGTACCTCAGTGTGAAGAAGTGCCCAGCCTACGGTTTGATGCTGCGTCCGGAAGATGTCTCGTGGCACGTGGGCGCCCATCGGTGCTTGCGCCTGCCGCAACCACAACGGCGGCGACTGCGTAGCCGTCTCGCAAGTCTCTGCGGTTCATCATCATTTTGTTAGTTCACAAATGTCATATTTAGTTACAAGTTTATATTTTGATTGACATGTATTGAAAGACTTACTCCAAGAAAGTTGTTGAGTGTCGTCTCATCGACTCCTGTCCTCGGGAAACGATCTAGGTCAAGCACGGATCGCCTCAACGCGTTGCCCTGCACACATTGTTAACATATGGTTACTCGGTAAGTGTGATGCAAATAACATTAGCGCTATGATTGATTGCAAGAAAAAGGTTAGAAGTGACATTACCACTCGATCTAAGATTGGCGCAGCCTCCACCAATGTCCCTCCCCGAGTCGCAAGGTCGTAGGAAGTGTCTTCATCACCAGAAGACTCCATGTCAGCGTAGTCCGCTTGGGTCCATTGCACCTTCAACTTTGTCCGTGTCACACCAAGGTACCAAGAAAGGTATGCACGGAAGTTGTAGTTCGTGTGCGGGTGCTCATTGGCATAGACGTTCTCATGGAGGAGTTCCCACACGTCTATGTGGTCACGGTGCAACGTCTCGAAGTCTGTCGTCTTTTACGCGCTCGACGATCGATCCCGCAATATATACATCGGTGCAAATATAGTGAATTAGTAGTTATGTATACAAAGGACAAAAAAAGTAGCGTCGCCACTTACTTGTGCAACTCCACGGACGTCGAAGCGGCTCCACCGCCACTCTGCTCGAGGCCAAGCGGCGTGCAACTCTATGTGGCGTGTCGTACTCAACAGCGAAGCGATCGGCGGACACCTCATCGTGTAGAGGTCCTCGCCCACGCCGCACATCGTGCTCGATCCAAAATGGACCACCGGCCGCTCTCGTAAGGCTCCCAAATGACTGCGTACAAAAGGTGTTTAGGTATTGTAAGAAAGATTGAATCGAAAGATGAATGAAAATGTGAAATGAAAATGCAATGAACTCACCATCAGTCGTAAGTGTGTCAAGCTCATTGGCGTACTCAACGTCGCGCGCCTCGTCTGGCAAGCGGAACTCGAACTGGTCCCAAAGGTGGGCAACCGTCGGTCGGTGTCGAGGTTGGCCACTTCAAACCACGAACGAGGAGGAAGAACGCCGGCCGACCAACCGTACACGAGACCACATCCAAAGCTACGAAGGTACACACACCGCCGATCGACGCAGCGTCGAGAAGACCAGCCGACAAGCCGAGCACAAGTGGCGGTAGAGGAAGGACAAAACTCCGAAGCCGGTTGTTGCCACCCGCCATGTCCCGCGGTCAAGCAAGGAGGTACATCCATGACGCGTTGTCTCCGTCGCGTCGAAAGAGAACACACCCAAACAAGTGTAGGATCCAAGCTCTGCGAGAGTAGGTGATTGTCTCCTCGCTTGCATTGTCCGGCACGAGCAAGCTGCTGAGCCAACCGATAAGAACCCCGAGGTGCGGGAAGCGGTGTCTCTGGAGGAAGCTCTCTCCCAGGAAGGCCTCCACTGCTCTCCAACCGTCGAACTGACTGTCCGAATCGGACGGCCCGAACACCGAGACCAAGAAACCTGCGCGCCCCGAGCGTAATGATCATCTCACCACAAGGTAGGTGGAAATCGTGAGTTCGGCCTCCACTGCACAAACATAAACGAGTACTAAGGTCGCCTACATAAATGAACACCGAAACAAAGTGGTAGTGCATGGGTTTGTTAGTCAATGTACCTGTCAACCAAAGCTGTGATCGCCGCGGGGTTGATGACGGGCAACCCACGACGAACCTGAAACGATACGACGTCTAGGCCAGCCCTCTGAAGTAGAGGAGTGTACCTGTCGTCGTACCGCATGTCCTCGAACCCGTCATGGATTCGAGGACGAAGAGGGGGCAGTTCCTGCAAAGATTACAATTATTTAATATGAATCCATCGAAAAAATGAAATATAGAGACATACAAACATGTGTTGGCATTACCACTCCCTCGGCGGTCAGACGTCCTCGGTGGTGCTCCTCGTAGTACGGATCCAGGAGGTGGAACTGCGCCATCCTGCAAACATAAATAGCAGATGTTAGTTACAGTAAAATGTAAAATT
Source organism: Ampelocalamus luodianensis (assembly GCA_036346255.1). Classification (NCBI taxonomy): domain Eukaryota; kingdom Viridiplantae; phylum Streptophyta; class Magnoliopsida; order Poales; family Poaceae; genus Ampelocalamus; species Ampelocalamus luodianensis. Next base: position 2,492,709 of record CM070638.1, read on the forward strand.
GAGTACAAGAGTGGAATAAATACGAAGTTAGTAATTAATAAACCCTTGATAATTATTTATTTGCACCTGACTAAGTGGCCAGTAACAAGTACGAGAATTATGGCCAAGTCTGCCGCATTTGCCACATTGGTTATGCTCGGTCGATGAAGAAAGGGTTGCTCTTCCTCGCCTTGTCCTTCCGAAACTTGATCCATAACCATCTTGTGTCTAGTCCTCTTTCTACTCCCACGTTTGTTCCAACGACAACCGGATCACTATGTACTTGGACCGAGTAAGGAGGCCACCGTCCTCGTCCGTAAGGCTCAAAACGGGAGACCATGTAAGAACAAGGGTATCAACGCCGAACTCCCTAGGTATCCTGCTCTCAGACGCATAGTTGCGATGATTAGTCGCCGCAACATAGTGAGAACATGGAAAGTGGTACTGTCTTGTTCTCCCACACGTGCAAGAGAAATCAATGAGCACGACAATCGACTCCTTGACGGTAGGACCTCACCATCGCCATTGTACCACCCTTTCAATGACCTCATACTTGCTCGTACTATGATCAAAACATGACACCTCATGTGTGCGAGCCCTATCCTTTGCCCTCTCCAGATGCTTTTTGGGTTTAGGTGCCCATGTCTCATTACTACTCTGTCGTCCCATTGCATCCAAGTGCCTCTTGTTAAACCACGCAACAAGCTTATAGAAGGTGAATGATACGATTGCATTGACGGGCATGGCACGTATACCCTTTAGCAAACTATTAAATGATTCACCATGTTGCTAGTCCAAACTCATACCTCCACCACCATGGTCATAGGCCCTAGTCTATTTCTCGAGTTCCTCAAGAAGCCTCTCAACCACTGTCTACCCTCTGTGTTTGTTCCAGTTTTGAGCTGTTCCAGCTTCTCTTCGAACAACGACACCTCAAGGCGGCGTGCAACCTCCTCGAAAGAGGAAAGTTATCCTTTGTACCATCCTTACGAGTAAATTCTCGGCGAGTGCCGAGTGCACCACCGTGATGGATAGGTGCGTGCCGGAATCGCCTCAGACAAACTAAGTATGCCCCGTGTCCGGATATGACACCAACCTCCACTGCCGGGGCCAACAACATGTATCCGAACAAGCCGCAGAACCATCCCCAACTATCTTTGTTCTCCCTCTCCACCAAAGCAAACGCAAGAGGGACCAATGTGTTGTCTCAAATCAGCGAAATGGCTATCAACAATGTGCCCATGTACTTGCCAAGAAGAAAAGTACCATCAATGGAGAAGACGGACAACAATGCCCGAATGCCTCGATGCACTTTATGGAAAACACCGAATGCGCGAGAAGAAAATCGCCTTCCATCCTTCCATTCATTTGGTTTGGGGATGTACTCGTAATGCATGCTGGATTAATCGCTTTCATTGCATTGAACAATGCCGCAACTGCCGTACCCTCCTCCCAATCCCCATATATCATCTTCCGGACTCGCTTTGCCTCCATGCTTTTCCATACCTTATGTTTTATCCAACATCTTCTCGTGTCATCTCCATAATTGTCCTCACCTTCAAATTGGGCTGCCTTCAGATTGAGTATAGTGATCTCGCAATGAGGGTAGATGTCAACTGGCGATGCTTCGCTTCAAGTTTGATTCTGCACAAGTGTGTGGGCCAACAATTTTTGTGATCTTGAACTTGCTGTGTCCTTCTCGCTTCCTAGCACACACCCTCCAATTACAATCGGCCTTCTCACACACCACTGTAACGCCATTGCACATAGGAATGCCTAACCTTGAAAGGTCTTTTGCGCTTCACGAATACTCCTGTAACCACCTTCTCAATGTAAGCAAGTCCTTGAAGACCAAACCCTTCTTGATTTCCATGCTATCCCCGCTTGGGAGCCTCTAACAACTCGTCGTCTCTCGCTCGCATAAGCACCTTGGGAATGACTAAGGTCACAATTCTTCAATAGCCGGATCACGATTAGGCGTAATTGTATGATGAGCTCAATATCTTGTTGTGTCAATGCTTTGCAACAGCCGGTCTTCATCGGAATCAACGGCTCTAGCCGTCCCATAAGGCTCCTCATTATCATCAATCAACATCAACGCTGTTAGAGGCCCTACTGCACTGATCCATGTTGCCCAAGGTGCCACAGAGGACGACCATCATTTTCAGAACATCTCCGCATCACAACCACACATAGAATGGCAATTGAGACAAAGGAATAGATTAATGAATGTTAAACTAAAGTGGTACTACGACACTTACTTGGATGGTTCTCGAGTCAAAGGGATCTCCCGAGGGCGCAGGATGAGAAATTCCAATCTCATTCGGCCGGATTGAGCATCGGGTACCACAATCGGCTCGCTCACATCCGCATCACAATTGGGTAACGGAGGGTCCAAAGGGAGGACTACCCAAATCGGTGAATGCCCACAAAGGGGTGAATGCCCATGAGGGGTGAGTGCCCATGAGGATTAGGATCAATGGACAACTTCCCACAAACAAATCCAAACATTGATATTGGGTCCTCATCACCGACCGACATAATTTTGCCACCGATCCTCGAGTCAATTGAGACCATCCGCCTAAAAATAGAGTCTTTAGAACCAAGGTGAAGTACACCCTCAACTGAGATGTCATCCTCATTACCATGACAACATAGAACCTCACGAGCTCTAGCAACCAATTCACCATAAGACGGACGATCACTAAGCAGCAGGGACACACTTTCCATCCCAACAAATGACACATTTCCATAACCATCTTTCTCAATACTGCTTCCATGGTGCAAGGTTACTAGATTGTCCATCTAATCCATACAAAAGGCAGTGGTTGTTAATGTCTAATAGTAAAGTAGTATACTAACTAATTGCATACGTAACTAATTTAAGTTTATAACTACCCAAGTAATTTGCTACCTAGCAAACTAAATAACTATGTCTAACTAACTATATGTAACTAAACAAACTAAAATTTCTAACTATGTCTAACTATATCTAAACCCTAACTACATTATATGTTACTAAATTAGCTATGTCTAACTATATATCTAAACCCTAACTACATCATATCTAACTAAAATTGCTATGACTAACTATATATCTCAACCCTAACTACATTAACTATATCTAAACCCTAACTAACTACAATTTCTAACTAAATTTACTAACTACATTTTCTAACTCTAAAAAATTTTCTAACTACAATTTCTAACTAAATTTCTAACTACAATTTCTAACTTCAATTTCTAACTAAACTTACTAACTACAATTTCTAACCAAATTTACTAACTAAATTTCTAACTACAATTTCTAACTAAATTTACTAACTACAATTTCTAATTAAATTACTAACTACAATTTCTAATTAAATTACTTATTAAAAAAATTTACCTTAGTAGCGTCCATCTTAGCCGCTTCTTCTTCATTGCGTGCACATTGCCGTGGCAAGCAACAATGTGGCGGGGTGGAGGGCGGGCGGAGCCGCCGTGGCGGCGGCGCGGGGCCGGCAGCGGCGCTCGCGCGCCGTGGCGGAGCATGCTGGAGTGGCTGGTCGGCGCGATGGCCATGGAGCGGAAGCGGCGGCGCGACGAAGCGCGGAGGCGAGGCGGCGCGCGGCGGCCAGCAGCTGCCTCCCCGGCCGGCGAGAGAGAGAGAGAGGAAGAGGAAGGCCCGAGATCTGCAGGCGCGAGGTCGGCGCCAGCGAGTCACGCGCGCCGGTAAATGTAACTGGCTCGCCGTGAGTCATGGCGCCGAGGTATCGCCACGCTGGCCGCCCGGTGGCTTGGTTGGGACCTCGGCGCCATGACTCATGGCGCCGAAGTTGTTACCTCGGCCACATGACTCATGGCGCCAACCCCGGTCCAAAACTAAATAAGACTAGCAGAGGTATAAATATGCGTTTTTTACAAAAAAAAAAAAGGACTAAATTGAAAAAAATTCGGTCCTCGTCCCCACCTCTACCCGCAATGTCAGCATCCGTCCCGAGCGTCGGCTGCCATCGCCCTCCATCCCGAGCGCCCTACCGCAGTGCCCGTCCACCTCCTCGCCGATGCCCGTCTCTCACCTCTCAAATCCCTCTCCTCCACTTCCTCCAGTCACCACCTAAGCGGATCTTGACCAGGACAACCGGCATCCGCCGCATCGAGCATATTTGGACGCCGAGCCGCCACACCATAGATCTGAAAGCCAAAACACCGACGAGCCACCACCTCCCATGGCAACCTCCGCCACCATAGATCCGGTGAGGTCCTCTCTTTCTCTCTCTGACGCTGACGCCGACACCGAGGAGATGCGCCGCTGTTGTAAGATTGACCTGCTGCGACACCGATGGCCTCCATTTTCCCCTCCTATCACATGTCTGTTTGATCCCCATTTGCCCATGATGTTGTCCACCACGTGTTGTTAAAATGCTTCACAGATATAGACAGTTTCATTTATTTCCACCAAGTGTTTGTTTGTTTAATGGTTTGAACAGGAAATTTGTGCCACAGTTTAATTCTCATTTAGTTTGTTTTAGTTGCCTAATAATCAGTCGATGAATACATGTTCCAATAATAAATTACCTTAAATTTTATTTGCTACGTGCTCAGTGCAGGTCTAAACAATTGGATTAAGTGAGTTGTGACGTTCCAATTAGTTGGGCTCAAGTGTTTTCATTGCCCTGTCAAGATAATATGTAATGTAGAGAACTCTTTCACACCCTGGGGACAGTGCGTAACAAAGAGTTCAGTGCATCTATGTGTTCAGGTCCACAAATCACAATTTATAGATGCATATTTATCGACTACCTATTGCTGTTCTTGGTGAACCTTGGAGTTAGTAAATAGAATGTCTTCATATGCGTAATTCTGAGTCAGGTAAATAAGATCTTGCTTTTGTTTAGCATGACTGTTTCTTTACTTGCTAATTACCAGCGTCAAAATTGAGGAATAGTTGGTGCATTTGCATATGCAGAAAATCTTCTTGCTGTTGCTCGCTTCTTTTGTTCCAGATCGGCATATATTGTGCTCTGTTTTCAGACTAGCATGCTGTTAGCTCACACACATTTACTGTCAGTGTCATTATTGCATAGTTTGTCTTCAATTGATTACGTTTCAAATGAAAATGCTTTTGGACAAGATTGGTGAACAACTAGCAGCGGGGATGCAATGATTTCAAACACCTACACAAGCACAGGTTGGCAAAGATTTTTTTTTCTTTAGCGCTTTTTTTCTGCTGAAGACGGTTGTAAATGTGCTTGTAAACAGCATTGTTCAATATCTAGTCAAAATACCATGCCTGATGCAAGCTGAAAGCTTCACTATCAGCCATGGCATAGCCTGTAGTTGGCTGATCTCATCCCAAGGGGATGTTGACTTACATAATGATTATTGTGAGCTATTTTGAGGCTAAACTATTCTTGAGTATAAGCCTGATATTTCCTAAGCTGCTTATTTTAAGCTTAAATATTCTTGAGTAGTTATCATGGTTTGTTAACTCAACAATGTTTATGATTAACCAGTGGTGGACATTTTGTATTAGAAGATTATTTGACATGATATCTTTTTGTAGTCCATTTCTGACTTAAAATCACAAGGAAGACTTCATGCTTTGTTCAACCTAAAATCCTTTCCTTTTATTTTTTCTAAAAAGATGAGAAAACTAACATGCTTATCCCCAAGCTAGCGCCTCATCTTATCCAAAGGGCAATTTTTTTTTCTTGCGAACCCAAAGGGAAATTATGTGATGGGACAAGAAACACACTGCATGTCCAATTGCATTTGACGGGAGCATCACCATTATTTGTATAGAGACCATGTCGTTTGGTTCTAGATTAAGTGATGAACAATTGACATCGTTGTCGAGGAGTTTGGAGAGTTAGATTTCAGTTTTGCAAATTTGAAGTGAAATCTGGGCTTGGGCGGTCCGACCGCTCTTCAGTTGCCGGTCAGACCGTCAGGCCTGGTCTGACCAGGCAGTGTACTGCAGTCATGTAACATCCCAACATTCCTAAAGACCATATAATTAATTTCAAAATCATCTTTTCTGCATTTTCATGCATTTTCAAAAATTTCTGCATTAAAGAATAGGTTTTTCTTAATTCCTAGCTGCTGAAAATGAATTTCTAAAACTAAGTCAAACGTGACCTGAGCCAGCTAACATTTTATTTGAGTTTGAGTTCCTAATAATTTGAGTAGAGAGGAAGGCTAGGGTTAGAGAGATGAATTGAGAGATTGAGTGCTCAAGAGTGAGCTTTGTGTCCTTCAAGTTGGAGTGGCTGTAAACCTTAATCCTTCATCTTCAATACAATCTACTTATTACCAAGATGAAGTTTCTCTCTTGCTCTTGCTCTCTTTTTTGAATTCTTGGTTTTTGTGTTCTAGGCTATTTTCTTGGTTTTTTGTTATGATCTAGCTTGGTAGGACATGTGGAACTTAATCTAAGGTTATTTTGACCATCTTTACTCCACGAGTAAGTCTTTGGATCAAGTTGAGGTTTTGACCCAATTTTGATCTCGCTTGTCCTCAAACTTGAAATTCTTGGAACCTTGCCTTTGATTGTCTGGATCGTCGATGAGAATAGGTTCCTGACCTTGTTGAGTTGTGTTTTAAATTTCAAGTGATTTGAAGCTGCAGGTCAAAAGTTAGGTTTATTTGTGAATCGGATTTCATGCTATTTTTCAGTCAGGCCGAGGAGTGGTCAGACCGCCCGGTACATGGCGGTCAGACCGGCCGGGAAGAACTTTGGTTGCTCATCCTGTTTTGGTTGATTTGATTTGATTTTCGCTGTGCTTTTGATCTTGATAGCTTCCATAGCTATTTGAGAAATTTCCGCTGTGCTTCTGATCTTGATAGCTTCCATAGCTATTTGAGAAGAAGAATTTGAAGTTGAGGGGGTTTTCGAAGAATCTCATATTCACCCCTCTAATCGCACGTTCTGGTCCAATAATTTCGATGTGTTTTCATTCAGTTTACAGCACGTAATGTATAACCTAGTTACAGATTTAAATGGACGTCACGTGCGTGTACATGTTGTTGTGAATGTTTACATCAAGACTGTCCAAAACTATACTATCTATTTCGTTTCCCCATACTTGGTTGGTATAGCTGTTCTTGACTCTGCACTTGTTACTGAGTGCTACAAGTACTAATGCGGGTCATTTCTGAGAGTGGGAGCACACCGAGCCCTTGCGCAACTGATAGCGCTTTTGGATCATACTCGGGCCATCTCCCCCACCTCTACACACAAACAAAGTTCCATATATAAGTTGTGCTCCTTCACTTTCCAAAACCGAGGTAGGACTATCCTGACACGGTGATTAGGCTGAGGTGCCTAAGCAATTGTTAGTCACAATGCTTTGGGTTACGGCTGCAGTCATCCATGACTCGGTCATGTGGGTCATTATGTGGCTTAGTGTTGTACATGTTGGAAATATGGATAATATTTTAATTCTAGATTTTATTATGAGACAAAAATCATATAAAACTATAGATGCATAAAGCAATATTAATAGCAGGCAACTCATTGCATTTTTAAACATACACAATAATATAATTATAACAAAATAGTTTGCTTGTACAACTAACTTATAGTCGGGAGTGATGAAGAACAGGAAGCAACGTAGACTCAAAGTAGTGTAGAACGTAGATGAAGCAGCGAACTAAGCGGTCGCGCAGATGTGTTGCCAAGAAGTCTTATTGCCGCTTTTTGCAAGTGAATTCTGCGACATTGGTTCGGAGTTACTCGCTCACCCTCCTTTCGGTGCACGTAGAATAGAGAGGAAGAAGAAGAAAATGGAAGTGAATCAATTCATTATCTGGTCTGGACATCTTCATATCTTTTTAAGGTCGAGATAACTACTCTCTAGTAACTGCATAATAAAGCATAAATTAAACCACTGGTAACTGCTAATTCAAAACCAATTAATAATAATTAAGTAGTGTTTATCAAATCCTGATTACACACTAGTCTGCAACTTTGATCATTGGTCTACAGATTCGAATAGTGTATTTCGATCATATTGTTTTGACCACACAAGTTTATGGATCCGACCATAGTGTTTCGACCACTCTATTTTGACCACGCTAGTCTAAAAGGAGTGAGAGAAAACAGTTAGCGAAAGAAAGGTGGACTAGGTTCACGACACGTTCATGGTCGCGCGTCACAAGTTACGCGATTACCACACGCGCGTGCGTACGTACGTGTGTGTGGCTTTTGCTATAGTCCTCATGTCACCAATGTCATTTGTCACATGTTTCAATGGGTGACAAAGACTCCATTTTATCAATTGATCTTTCACCACTTGGCCAGGCAATTTCTGGAATGAATGAGCTTTTACACTTATGGACTCAATTTTAACTGCAGATTCAATCTATTCCTTGAAACTTTCAAGTACTACCGTTACTGTCCAAATTATAGTTGCACTTACATTTTCACAATTTGCAACTCTACAACTAGCTAGGGTTGTGGTTGCACACACACTTGCGTGTAATTCACATTGTCGGGTCAGGTGGCTGGACGGCAGCGGTGGCAGGGCCCTTGTGAGGTCTGTATATCTGGGCTGAGATGAATTACTTGTTGAGTACAACTCTACACGCCACAAACGTTGGGCTACTGCAAGAACTGGGCCAGTAAGCTAATTGGGCCCTAAAAATCATATGAGTATGGTATCCAACTGTAAATTGTGTGTCACCATGAACGAGGAGGTCGGGCCTAGACCGAGCGTCTCCTTACTCCAAATGATAAGGTTCAATGGATTTCTCACGACGTTGGGTGCGGTGAACCGCCCCATCGCCGCAATTCGAACACTTCACCGGACCATTCAATTGGTAGGAGTGACGGGCGGTGTTTACAAAGGGCAGGGACGTAGTCAATGATAGTTGATGACACGCGCTTACTAGGCATTCCTCGTTGAAGACCAACAATTTCAATGATCTATCCCTATCATGATGAAATTTCCTAAGATTACCCGGGCCTGTCAGCCAAGGTTATATACTCGTTGAATACATCAGTGTAGCGCGCGTGCGGCCCAGAACATCTAAGGGCATCACAGACTTGTTTTTGCCTCAAACTTCCATGGCCTAAACGGCCATAGTTCCTCTAAGAAGCTAGCTGCGGAGGGATGACTCTGCATAGCTAGTTAGCAGGTTGAGGTCCACAATAATAGGACTATAACCAAATAGTTTGATCGCACAACCAACTTACAGTCGAGAGTGATGAAGAATAAGAAGCAACGTAGACTTGAAGCAATGCAGAACGTAGATGAAGCAGCACACCGAGTGGTCGCGCAGATGTGCTGCCAAGAAACCTTATTGCCGCTCCGTGTAGGTGAGCTCTGCGACAATGGTTCGGAGATACTCGCTCACCCTCCTTTCCGGTGCACGTCGAGAAGAGACGGCTTGGTTAAACAACACAACTCTTCAACACAGTAGAACAGAGAGGAAGAAGAAGAAAATAGAAGTGAATCAATTCATTATCTGGTCTGGACGTCTCGATCTTTTTAAGGTCGAGATAATTACTCTCTAGTAACTGCATAATAAAGCATAAATTAAACCACTGGTAACTGCTAATTCAAAACCAATTAATAGTAATTAAGCAGTGTTTATCAGATCCCAATTACACACTGGTCTTACAGTTTTGATCACTAGTCTACAGTTTTGACCACTTGTCTACAGATTCAAACAGTGTATTTCGACCATATTGTTTCGACCACACAAGTTTATGGATCCGATCACAATGTTTCGATCACTTTATTTTGACCACGCTAGTATAAAAGGAGAGAAAACGGTTAGCAAAAGAAAGGTGGACTAGGTTCATGTAACATCCCTAATTTGCAGAGTTTTAAAATTTTTCAAATTTTAAAAAATAACCATTTGATTTAAGTTGCAAAAGATTAAATTGGAAATTTAGAAATAAAAATCATTTAATTTGAATTAATCCAACTTCAATTAAATTAAAAAGTTAGTTTATTCGAGTTTTCTAGATTTTATTTGGATTTTAAGCCTTTTCTTGCTTTCTCTATATTTTAGAATTGGTTTTTCCTTTTGTTTGAAGTCAAAATCTATTTTGTTTGCAAAATTAAAAACTAAAGTATAGTTAATAGTATTTTTTATTAAGTTCTAAATAATTCAAGGGACTTCTGTGAATTTTCTTAGAATTTTTAGACCTTGTTAGCTATTTTCTAAAAGCCTTTTTTGCTTTTATGGCATTTCTTTAATAAAAATGTTTTAAAATCCTCTAAAGGCTTTTGGGCCGAATCCTTCTCCGACCCATTTCCCCCTCTCCTCGCGCGGCCCGCGTTGGCCCGCTCCGCGCCTTCCTCCCTCGGGCACCGTCCGATCAAAATCGGACGGCTCCCAAACCTCCGCGCCTTCTCCCGCGCCTCTGCTTGCTCTCGCTGACTGGTGGCCTCGCCTTGTCAGCCCTCCTTCGTCTCCGTGTCGTCTTCTTCCTCCGGACCCCTACCGCGCGTTCGCGCCGCGCGCGCGTGCGCGTTTTGCGCCGGCCGCGTCTGCCTCGTCGCCGCCACCCTGACACGCGCATTGAGTGCGGTGTGCTCCACCGCACTCATTGCCACCACCCACGCGTGCTCTCGTATCCTGTCACCTCCACGCCACGCGTGTCCCCTCGCCGGACCCCCCACCGCCGTAGAGCCCGTAGCCCAGCCCCCTCCTAGCCTCCTCCTCGCGCCTATTTAAGGCAAGCACCAGGAGTGTCGTGCCCTCCTCTCTCTTTTCCCCCTTCTCCCTCGCCCTCTCTCGCTCTCCTCCGACCGCAATCAAAGCTTTTTGCCGCCTGCTACCGCAGCTCGCCGCCATTTGTGCCTCCGCCAAGCCCCTCGTCGTCATCGTCTCCAGCTCCGGCTTTGCAAGACTAGCCGCCTACCTCGTGCGCGCCTCCCCGTTCTCGGAAGCCCACCGGACCTCCTCCTCCGCCTTCGACCGCCGCCGCCACCGCCGCCTTTTCTTCCTCGTCGCCGACAACCTTCCGTGCCGCCGCATCCTCGCGATCGTGAGCACCAGCATCGCTGTGTCATCCTCTTCGCGTAGGTGCCCTCGCCGCCCACCGGAGCCCAACCAATCGCCGGCGACCCTCGGCCGTGAGCGCCGCCCGCTCGGGTGCCGAGTGGCTTCCACCTAGCGCCACCTCCGCGCCACCTCAACGCCCTCGGCCCACGTGGTTTCCACCTCGCGACGTGGCCGCATGTGCGCGCGCGTCGGTGCTTGCGTGGCATCGTCGCGTCACCCTTTTGGCCCACGTGGCAGTCCCGGTCAGCGCCACCTCAGCGCCACGTCAACCCTTTGCTGACGCGGCAGTCCAGTTAGTACCACGTGGCTTTTTCCTTGTTTTTCCATTGAAAAATAATTCGGTCGGAAATTAAATTCCCTTCGCTGATGTCAGCTGACGCAATAAATCATTTTTCCTTTAGAAAAATAATTCCAAAAACAAGGAAAATCCCTTTTTCTTGATTTTCAATCTTCCGGAGGCCGTAACTTCTTCGTTCGAACTCCGATTTGAGTGATTCAAATTTCTAAATTCATCTAAAATCCTCCTCTTGCTGTTAGTGCTAGTTTGGTATTTATTTGGAATTTATTTGGAGTTGTTTTATTTATTTAGCTCTTTTCTCACGTGTAGATTCCGGCGTTTCGGACGATTTATCGGACCCGACAATGGAAGCACCTCAACTTTTCAACAAAGGCAAGTCATAGACATTTGATCATGTTGAACCCACTTTATCAAAGTATATTGGTTGATATAAACATGCATTGCTAGCTTTATATTAAATGGTTTCGGGAGTAGTTAATTACCTAATTGCTATTATGCCTCCTTGACAAATTGCAAATGACATGTATCCTTGAATAACATGAACCCTTGGATACCATAGGATGGATTATTTTAGTTGGACATTGTTAAACTACCAACACGGGTATCGTAATATGCTTAGCCATGCTATAGTTGTACGTTGGACTCATGATCACATGCTCGTACGAATAAACATCACTAAATGAATTATGGAATCGTGGCGCGGCCACTATCATTAAAAGATGTTATGTCAAGGCTAGGGTGGTTTTTGGCCAGGTTGAATCGAAAATGTTTTATGCTCGGGCAAGTGGGCGGTGGTGAGTGTGGGTGCCGTAACGCACATTGGGACATGGATTAGTCTCGCCTGAGCAGCCAACTAAGGACTTAACCTTGAACCATTGATCTGGGTCATACCGTGCAACCACATGTCCAGGATGGGGTGGACCTGGCCGATTAATTAGCTATGTTTTGATTCGGTTCTTTTGGGTTGAGAATGGCACAAGAGGGGCCCGTAACGGCGAATCCTTAGCGAGTAGAACCGAGTCAAAACAAAACTTTGTAAGGGCCTTGTCACGTGCTCTAGACTGCATACCTAAGGTAGTGAGCGGTGGTATCGACGGATGTCAAACAAACTAGAGAAGTTGTGTCTTGTGGGTAAAGCTATACAACCTCTGCAGAGTGTAAAATTATTCGAATAGCGGTGTCCCCGGTTATGGACATGCCCAGAGATTTCACGCAAGGGGTAGATGTTTTCATTAAAATGGTGGGAATGATGGTTTGAATGGAATGGTTAAGATGATCTCTAGTTGTTTCAAAGAATTGAATTACTTATGTATTAAACTTTTAAAATGTGCTCTTCAATCTACTTATTGTATTTACTACAAATGTTGCTTTCTACAAAATAGCCATAAAGCTATCCTTGTCTAGCCTCGCATGAATAATAATTGCATTCATTTCCCTATGACTTGCTAAGTACATTCAAAATACTCACGGCTTGCGCCCTGTGTGATCAATCCCCACAGAAGAACCAGGGAACACAGAGTATTATGAAGAAGAGTATCTTGAAGACTTTGCGAACTAGGTCGCGTCCTCCACTCGATTGCCTGTGGGCATGTCGTATGGCCACCACGAGATATTTTATTTCCACTGCAAGTTATCTTTTGTTGTTAAGCCCTGCGTGGCAACTCTGTAAGACTTGATCATAAGGTCCTTTGCTACCTAGTAATATTAATTTGTCCGCTTCATCATTAATTGGTTGAATGGTTATGATTACATCTTTGTTGTAACTGTGCGAGCTAGCTACTGATCATGGGACTAGTTCGGAATGCACAGAGGGTCCTGGGGTTGTATACCTGGGGTCTCGACTGTTCATGACACGTTCACGGTCGCACATCACAAGTTACGCGATTACCACACGCGCGTGCGTACATACGTGTGTGTGGCTTTCGCTATAGTTCTCCTAATGTCACCCATGTCATGTGTCACATGTTTCAATGGGTGGCAAAGACTCCACTTTATAAATTGATCTCCCACCACTTGGTTAGGCAATATGAGACTAAACCATGCATGCTTTGGAATTTCAGGAATGAATAAGCCTTTACACTTATGGGCCCAATTTTAACAGCAGATTCAATCTATTCCTTGAAACTTTCTAGTACTACTGTTACTGTCCAAATTATAGTTGCACTTACATTTTCACAATTTGCAACTCTACAACTAGCTAGGGTTGCGGTTGCACACACACTTGCGTGGCAATTCACATCGTCGGGTCAGGTGGCTAGACGACAGCAGTGGTAGGGCCCTTGTGAGGTTTGTATATTTGGCTGAGATGAATTACTTGTTGAGTACAACTCTGCGCGCCACAAATGTTGGGCTGCTGCAAGAACTAGGCCAGTAAGCTAATTGGGCCCTAAAAATCACACGAGTATGGTACCCAACTACAAATTGTGTCTCACCATGAATAAGGCTAGCAAATATCTTCCTCCAACGCAAACTGAAACCCCTCCTTTCATTTTTCTCATTTCGCCATTGTGATTGTGAATAGACAAGGACCGATGTGTGTATCTTCTCCAGTGTCTTATTCTGCTTCTTATTTATTTTACAAGTTTCCTACTAGAAGGAGACATTCTAGAGTGCAGTTGGATTGCTACAGGAACTGGCCAGTAAGCTAATTGGGCCCTAAAAATCATATGAGTATGGTACCCAACTGCAAACTGTGTTTCACCATGAATGAGGCTGGCAGATATCTTCCTGCAATGCAAACTGAAACCCCTCCTTTCATTTTTCTCATTTCGCCATTGCGATTGTGAATAGACAGGGATCGATGCATGTATCTTCTCCGGTGTCTTCCTCTGCTTCTTAATTTCCTTTTTGTTTGCATGCTAAAGACTTCCAAGTCGTCCTTGCTGCTTTTTTCCGTTTGTTTGTGTTGGAAAACCTTCAAAGTCGTTGTCTCCGTCAGTTTCAGACTTTAAGTCCGTCAAGGAAGATAATGATGACAAGGGACAGAAGTTGAATAAGTCAAGTGCAAGTCACTTTCTCGGAAACATTTTAAACTATTTGAATATAATAACCAATTTGGTCATAAACAAAATTAATTTTGGTTATCTCACTTCCATGCTTATTGCTTGCTGAATGCGTTGTTGACACACACACACCCATATATATACCGCGAAGACCCATATATATACCGCGAAGAATATTGGGCTACACCATGCATGTATTTTTTGTAACGGAAACTAAAGCAAGATCTTCTCTTGTGTTCAGAGAACAGAATCCCGTCCTTAATCGTGCTATTCATCCTCTCACTTCTCAGAAAACGATCCCAATGGTCAGGAACATTTTTGCTAATACTCACATAAAACCATTCTATCGTGCCAAACAATTTTAAATCTAAATTTGATCTACACATTAAGAAATTAAAAAACAAATTCTTCTCAGAAGGAAATCTAAAATAAAATGAAAAAAAGATAAAGAGACTATTCATTAAAATTTGTCCTTTTCTTCTTCTGATATACGTGTTTTCATTTGAAAAATTGTACGAATATACGTGTTTTCATTTGAAAAATTGTAGGATGCTTGATTATATCATACCCTATCTAAAAAAATAATTCAGAATTTTTTAATGACCATTTCAACCATTTTCTAAGGAGTAGAAGCATGGTAGTACAATTAAGGCCGAGAGCACAGGATATGCTCTCCTCACGAAGAAGCTCAAAGGAATTTTGACTGGCTGTTCAACATTTGCACTCCGATACAAGACTTGCGTAGTTTCTTCATGACCACACCTTGCCCTCAGTTAATTTGGTTATTTAGATGTATGCAAAACATATCAATCCGGATTAATAACTTAGAGCCACACAACTTGCAGTGTTTTTTTAATGTTTTCTTAGATTATACTAGATTTGATTCTGGCCATTTGTTTTTGACCCGTTTGCTGGGAGATATTTTGATCAGCATGAGCCTATATGTTGCGTCTATAAGCCTATACTTCTTTGTAACACAAACAAGCCATTTATTTCGTTTTCTCATTTCACTATTGTGAAAAAGACAAGGAAAATGCATCTTCTGCGGTGTCTTAGTCTGCATCTCAATTACATGTTTGTTTCCACGCGAAGACTTCCAATATTCCGTGTCGTTGCTATAAGTACTATTATTGCATTTTTTTTTCTCAAGAAGTGCGCCTTGTGATATTCGTCTAGCAAACTGAAACTGACATATGTAGGAGCAACGACATGGAATATTGGAAGTCTTCGTGTGGAAACAAACATGTAATTGAGATGTAGACTAAGACACCGCAGAAGATGCATTTTCCCTGTCTTTTTCACAGTAGTGAAATGAGAAAACGAAATAAATGGCTTGTTTGTGTTATAAAGAAGTATACGCTTATAGACGCAACATATAGGCTCATGCTGATCAAAATATCTCCCAGCAAACGGGTCAAAATCAAATCTAGTATAATCTAAGAAAACATTAAAATAACCATTGCAAGTTGTGTGGCTCTAATTTATTAATCCGGATTGATATATTTTGCATACATCTAAATAACCAAATTAACTGAGGCAAGGTGTGGTCATGAAGAAACTACGCAAGTCTTGTATCGGAGTGCAAATGTTGAACAGCCAGTCAAAATTCCTTTGAGCTTCTTCGTGAGGAGAGCATATCCTGTGCTCTCGGCCTTAATTGTACTACCATGCTTCTACTCCTTAGAAAATGGTCTAAATGGTCATTAAAAAATTATGAATTATTTTTTTAGATATGGTATGATATAATCAAGCATCCTACAATTTTTCAAATGAAAACACGTATATCAGAAGAAGAAAAAGACAAATTTTAATGAATAGTATCTTTATTTTTTTTCATTTTATTTTAGATTTCCTTTTGAGAAGAATTTGTTTTTTAATTTCTTAATGTGTAGATCGAATTTAGATTTGAAATTGTTTGGCATGATAGAATGGTTTTATGTGAGTATTAACAAAAATGTTCCTGACCATTGGGATCGTTTTCTGAGAAGTGAGAGGATGAATAGCACAATTAAGGACGGGATTCTGTTCTCTGAACACAAGAGAAGATCTTGCTTCAGTTTTCGTTACAAAAAATACATGCATGGTGTAGCCCAATATTCTTCCTGGTATATATATGGGTGTGTGTGTGTGTCAACGACGCATTCAACAAGCAATAAGCATGGAACTGCAAGATAACCAAAATTAATTTTGTTTATGACCAAATTGGTTATTATATTCGAATAGTTTAAAATGTTTCCGAGAAAGTGACTTGCACTTGACTTATTCAACTTCTGTCCCTTGTCATCATTATCTCCCTTGACGGACTTAAAGCCTGAAACTGACGGAGACAACGACTTTGAAGTTTTTCCAACACAAACAAACGGAAAAAAGCAGCAAGGATGACTTGGAAGTCTTTAGCATGCAAACAAAAAGGAAATTAAGAAGCAGAGGAAGACACCGGAGAAGATACATGCATCGATCCCTGACTATTCACAATCGCAATGGCGAAATGAGAAAAATTAAAGGAGGGGTTTCAGTTTGCGTTGCAGGAAGATATCTGCTAGCCTCATTCATGGTGAAACACAGTTTGTAGTTGGGTACCATACTCATATGATTTTTAGGGCCCAATTAGCTTATTGGCGCTTCTGCAACAATCAATCGCACCTAGACTGTCGCCTTCTAGTAGGAAACTTGTAATAAAAAAAAAGAAGCAGAAGAAGACACTGGAGAAGATACACGCATCGGTCCCTATCTATTCACAATCACAATGGCGAAATGAGAAAAATGAAAGGAGGGGTTTCAGTATGTGTTGGAGGAAGATATTTGCTAGCCTTATTCATGGTGAGACACAATTTGTAGTTGGATACCATACTCGTGTGATTTTTAGGGCCCAATTAGCTTACTGGCCCAGTTCTTGCGGCAGCCCAACATTTGTGGCGCGCAGAGTTGTACTCAACAAGTAATTCATTTCAACCCAGATATACAAACCTCACAAGGGCCCTACAACTGCTGTCGTCCAGCCACCTGACTGATGATGTGAATTGCCACGCAAGTGTTTGTGCAACCGCAACCCTAGGTAGTTGTAGAGTTGCAAATTGTGAAAATGTAAGTGCAACTATAATTTGGACAGTAACAGTAGTACTTGAAAGTTTCAAGGAATAGATTGAATCTGCTGTTAAAATTGGGTCCATAAGTGTAAAGGCTTATAACCAATCAAAGTCATCTTAATTTTGTTCCATGCATACCTATGAGTAGTACTAGTTGTATTTACGCATGGTTGATTAACATATCTTGACACCTGCATGAATGTTGGCGAGGTGGTTCGAATCTAATGGTCTACGTGAAGTTTGAAATATATTTAGCACAGAGAAAGTTCATATTGAAAATTCCCCAATGCAAAAATTAAGTTACAAGACCCAGCAGATCCTTATATAGGCTGCTCAAACTGACGCATACACCGACTCGGATACAAACAAAACTACTTGAATATGAACAACATACTGTTCTCTAACTTAATCCGAGTCAATCTAGACTTCACAACTCGTTACAAACTCTGATACATCAAGTTGGTAGGATTAGCTCCAACATACACCCCTAATCCTTGCCTATTCAACCAACTTCTTTTTTAAAATGTTCAATTTTCTGAACACAAGTTCCTCTGATGATAATATCATCAACGTATATGCCAAGTATTAACATGTCACCATCTGACTTTCTTGTATATAAAGCTGGATCTTGCTTGCATCTTTCAAAATGAAGAATCATCAAGGTGTTGTCAAGGTGTTGTCCAACTTCTTATTCCGGCCCTAGTCAATCTCCAGGTTTTGTTTTTCTCAATTGAATCAAGTTCTATCTACATTGCAATCTTCCAATGATGTTCATTGAAAGCCTGCTGAAAACACACTGGTTCTTCTGCAGTTATCATTTGCAATTCACCTTCGATCTCAATAGGTTCAGTCTGCTCATAAATCTCTGCTAAGCTTCGATAAACAGGTGTTATGCTTGGTGGGGTTTCTGCTTCTTCTTGACTGACTTCAGGAGAAGACAAGCTGTCTTCTGAATCTTCCTGTGGTGAGCTTTGTACACTTGACATTGGTAAAACTAGATCATAAGGATAAGATTGATCCGTTTCTATATCATTTTCTCCTTCAACGGTGAAAGAGATCTACTTCTCCAAATAATTTTCTTCTGTTGGCTTTTCCTCCCAATTCCATGTTTTGTCTTCACAGTAGATCACATCATGGCTCACAATGATTTTATCCTCATCCGGTTATAGATCCGACTTGCTTTGGATCCTGGTTCAACTCCCAGGTAAATCAATTCTTTTGATCTGTCATCTAATTTACTCAAATGAGTAGGTATTTTTGCATACCCTAAGCAACCAAATACTCGTTCGAGATTTGGTTTTCTTCCACTTAAAGCTTCATATGGTGTCTGTCCTTCCAGAGATTTTGTAGGAACATGATTGAGTATGTATACTTCATGTCTCACAGCCTCTGCCCAAAATCTTCCTGGTAATAGCCTACTTTTCAGTTAACTCCTTGCCATATTCATCACAGTTTGATTTCGCACTCAACTACTCCATTCTGTTGAGGACTGTATGGAGCTGTAAAAAATCTTTTGATACCTTTCTCCTCACAAATTGACTCGAATTCTTGTACCAAGAACTCGCCTCCATGATCAGATCTTAATGCCTTGATTTTATGATATGTTTCATTTTCAACTTGAACTGTGAATTTTCTAAGTCCTTTGCTTCTGACTTTCTCTTTAGCATATAGACCCACATCACTCTTGAAAAATCATCGATCAGAAGAAAGAAGTATTTGTTTCCAGTGTTTGAATCAGGGGTAATAGGACCACATAAATCTACATGAAGTAGCTCCAAAGGTTGTGATGCCCTAAATTGTGCTTGATTTGGAAATGGGAGTCTTGTCTGTTTTGCTAGAGTGCACTCCTTGGAGAACTGAGATGGGTGATCGATAAGTGGCACCCCATGTACCATCCTTTCTCATCATTTGTTTCAGAGATCAAAAATTCACATGACCCAACCGATCATGCCATAACCATGTTGTATTTTCCATCTAGGCAGAGAAACAAACTGGTTTAGCTGACTCTAGTTGGATTTTATACAACATGTTTGCAGTTATGATTATCTTCATCAGAAGTTGTCCATATTGGTCATGTAGCAATAAACAAGCTCCAAAGGTTGTGATGCCCTAAATTGTGCTTGATTTGGAAATGGGAGTCTTGTCTGTTTTGCTAGAGTGCACTCCTTGGAGAACTGAGATGGGTGATCGATAAGTGGCACCCCATGTACCATCCCTTTCTCTGTCATTTGTTTCAGAGATCAAAAATTCACATGACCCAACCGATCATGCCATAACCATGTTGTATTTTCCATCTAGGCAGAGAAACAAACTGGTTTAGCTGACTCTAGTTGGATTTTATACAACATGTTTGCAGTTATGATTATCTTCATCAGAAGTTGTCCATATTGGTCATGTAGCAATAAACAAGCTCCAAAGGTTGTGATGCCCTAAATTGTGCTTGATTTGGAAATGGGAGTCTTGTCTGTTTTGCTAGAGTGCACTCCTTGGAGAACTGAGATGGGTGATCGATAAGTGGCACCCCATGTACCATCCCTTTCTCTGTCATTTGTTTCAGAGATCAAAAATTCACATGACCCAACCGATCATGCCATAACCATGTTGTATTTTCCATCTAGGCAGAGAAACAAACGTAGTATCTAGCGGATGACATCAACCTGCTCGAAGAGAAGAGAAACCAAGCCTTAATCCATTCAGTGGTCTACCAACAAGCCCTGCGCAGATACTACGATCGTAAGGTCCAACCTTGCAGCCTTACTGTAGGTGACTTGGTATTGAAGCTTATCCAATCCAAGTCTAATTGGAACAAACTTTCCCCCAAATGGGAAGGTCATTGCACTGTGGTCGAAGTCACGTGACCAGGTTCGGTACAACTAGCAATGGAAGATGGCTAGGTTCGCTCAAACTCTTGGAACATCGACCAGTTGCGCAAGTTTTATGTGTAACAAACAACCACAACAATAAAGTATCAGGTTCCTTCTACCTTTATTGTTTTACATTGAGTAGTGCTTTTATAATCTTTCGACAATTTTTTATACGCTCAGTTTTTTCTTTACACTGGTCAAAGGAAGGTCACAATAACTAGTCGAAGTCTTTCCGCTTTGCATGTGATCCTGCCCGTTAGAAGAAACTTTCTAGTATCTCCTTGTTCCTAACTTTTGCTGCCAATACAAAGATGCTAGGCTTAAAAAATATGGTCGAATGATTTTAAGCTAACTCTTTTCACCTTAGTTTATTTCTTCATTCATTTTGAAAAATACTTTAAGTAGAGTGTACTTTTGAGATTTATTCGACTGCTTTTGTTAAAATCGATTAGTTCTAACTGATCGGAGGAAGAAACACACCTAGTCGAAGTCTCTCCTCTCTGCACGTGGTCCTGCCCACTAGAAGGAACTTCCTAGCGTCGTTCTGTTTCCTACTCTTGCTACTAGGGCAAACCTATCGAGTACACCAAAAAAGGTCGAACGAATTTATAAGGTACTCTAGACGTTTGTCTAACTCATGTTACTGTTCTTGATTTGATTAATCTGGTTGGAGATGGTAACATCACCTAGTCGAAGCATTTCCTCTCTACACGTGGTCTTGCCCACTAGAAGGAACTTCCTAGCGTTGATTCGTTTCTACTCTTTCGACTAGTGCAGGATAATCGTGATCGAAAACTATAAGTTAACCAAACCTCTCTGTTTTCATAAACCCTTTTTTCACAATTTACTTAGTTTATTCATATAAACTAAGCAAGTAGTCGGGGGGCTAGGATAAAGTTATAAATATAACTTCAATTCTTAGTCCTGGTTTCTTTTTCCGTTCACTATCTTATGAGTTACTGATTACTCGACAAGATGATTTGTAGGAAAAAGGAGGAAAAAAAGGAAGGATTACATATATCTGGTCTTAACCTCTTTTTCATTTATTATCTTATGAGTTACTAACTACTCTACAAGATGGTTTGTAGGAAAAAGGAAAGATTATATATATCAACAAAAAATTTATCTCTATAGGTCCCTTTTATAGGCTACTCTGACGAAGGAGATCCCATTCGCATCTCCTTCAAGACCTTCTTATTGACCGGCTGCTTTTCTTCAATCAATCATATCGCTTCTGCTTTAGGGCAGTCGAAGTCGGTTTCGATTGGTTGCACGCTAAGGTTGGGGTCACGAGCCTTAAGTTTTGCCAAAGCATAACTTACTACACCTTCGACCGCCTCCCTTATTGAGTCAGCTTGATTGACCTTCAGAGTGGTCACCAGTTCTTGTAAAGTCCCGACTTGTTCCCCATTGGCACTCATGTGAGCAGATATCGTGTCTTCATGAGGAGTAATCCCCTCTGCTTGTAGCTCACCGAGTACATTGTTCAAGAGGGAAATGTTGTCCTGAAGGTTGACCTTCATCAACTTCATCTCCTCCTGGTTACAAGTCGAAGCCTCGCAGATTTGTTTTATCTCGACCGCTTGCTCTGAAAAGAGAAAGTTTGGTTAGACAAAATAACTCTTAGAGAACTTAAAAACCAAACTACTCATAGGTAAAGAGTTGCTTACCTAGTAGTCGAGAATCCATCTTCTCGTTCTCCTGATCTTTGTCTTTAGCTATACGGGAGATCTCATGAATAACCAAGGTCTTTTCATGGACCTCGGTTTGGAGTGTTCCCATTTCGACATGTTTTTCTGAAAAGGAATAAGATTTAAAGAGATAAAGATCAATAACATAAGCAGTCTTAAGTTCAGAACTTACTGTTTATTTGTCCTTGCAGCTTTTGAGTTGCAGAGTAGGCCTCCTGAAACTTTTTCAGAATGTCCTCTTTTTCTGGCCTTAACTTTTTCATCTCGGCTTTCTCATAGTCAAGCGAATCAGCCAAGGTCTTTTCGTCACTTTTAAACTTGCGAAGGTTAAGAGTAGACATGAACACAGAGCCAAGTGGTCGTAAGTTTTTCCACGACCACCCTCAGAGTTGTAAGTTTTTCTACGACAACTATGTGGTCGTATGGTCTTTCACGACTAGTGCCTAGTCGTAAGTTTTTCTACGACTACCCCCACAAGCACTGTACCAGTGGTCAAAGCTTAATTAAGCGACTACGAGTATTAGTGACTTATCACCTCTCTGCTTGCTCGCAAAGTTCCGCTTTCTTCTGTTGTGGCTTGACAAGTTGCTGGTTGTATTCACAAACAGTAGCAATTTGCTCCAAAGCTTTCTGCAAAAAAGGAAGACAATGAGAAGCGAGGAAAAATCGTGCATATGAATGTCGTTAGATACTTACATTCATGCTCGTCTGAGCAAACATGGAGACCATTGCTGGATTCTTCAACTCATTTATCTTTTCGATACGGTCCCACCAAACCTTTTCGAGACGCTCGTCATTGAAAATCTCCCCACTGTTGGGAACATCTTTAGGGTGAGGGACTCGATCATGGGATCTAATGGCAGAAGACCCCACAATGGAAGCATGGCTAAAGAAATCAGAACAGAAGTTGTAGTACTCCTCTTCTTCTGATTCAGTGACAGTAGCTTCTCCTCGGGAACCAGGAGGAACATCTATGACGACTTTCTTCTCGACGCGGTGATCAGATGATCCACCAGCTTGGCTAGAGCTTTCTACTACTACCTCTGTCATATCCCTTTCCATGACCACCTTGGTGGTCGTAGCAACTTTGGCGGCGACATCTTCTTCCACCACAGGAAAAGTGACTGATCCTTCGACCACTTCCGCTGTCGTGCCTTCAATTGCCGAAGAAGTAGCAGCGGGCTTCTCGACAGAAACATCCTTGGGGGTTGAAGGAGTTGGACTAAGATCGCAAAATGGAGAGCATGTTAAATTGTGAAAACACAAAAGGTAAATGTTGTTCTTACACTTTTATCTTTTTACATACCTTTGTGTCCTAGACTTAACCAGGAATTTGGAAGCAACCTTCCCGACGGAAGATTTCTTTGACTTCTTCTCGACCTCTCCTGGTTAGAACTCAAGCAGGGAAACAAGAGTCACTGCTTTTTGAGCCTCTTGACTCCCCCGATGGCCGAGACCTGTCTCGACCACCTCAAGAGCGCTGCTCCCCTCGACCTCAAGCTCTGTTGGAGCAGCAGTTTCCTTCACAAAATATATAAAGCTTTTCCAGTTCTCCTTTTCTAGCTGTTTGATAAAGCCACGAGAGGCAGAAACTATGAAAGTTTTATTGTCGTAATAGAAGAGTACCTTGACCTTGGGGGCTTTGCGTTTAAGAGCTATGGCTGCTTCAACTGCCTTTGCCTTCTCCGCAGCAGCCATGTTTGCAACGAATTTTGCAAAAGGCTTGCTCACAACAACAGGGCTCGAGTTTGTGGCACCCTTGTCAGCGACTTTCACAAGCTGACGTTTTTTGGTCGGAGGAGCTTTGACTTGCTCCGTCTCCACCATTGCTCTGATAACCACCAATTCGGCCTTTGTGTTTTCTTGGCGGTCTTCTATGCCTACTTTCTGCTAGAATCAGAAAAAGAAAACATCACTGAGTGGTCGTAAGTCATTGTACGATTATCCTTTGGTTGTAAGTTTTTCTATGACTAGTCCATAGTCGTAAGTTCTTCTACGACAAAACTCCTAGTCGTAAGTATTTTTGACGAAGTCGTTTTTTGATTACCTTTAGGCGTTCCTTCTTTTCCTCCATGGACAAAACAGCTAGGATTCGAGGAGCCGCCACATTTGGTGGAGCTTTGTCGCAGATGAGCTTGACGCGGTTGTCAATCTCCGTCTGCGAAAGATCTGTGCAAGCAAATAAAGTATTCAACAGACTAGCCTAGGATTAACCAAAGCGAGAGCCAAAAGTAGAATTTCACTTACCCTCCTTGTAATCTCTGGTCAGGTCTGTTGCCCCCCGAGTACGTCCACATAGGAGGAACTCATTTCTTTAGAGGGCTAATACGGCGCGTGATGAAATCCTTCACCACATGCCATTCGGTGCGTCCCTCTACCTTCAAGTCCTTGATAGCTTGGATATATGGGGGCAATCCAGTCGAGGTACTTGGGAGTTGAATCCTAGGAGGAAATCCTCTCAGCAGCACTCCCAACAAACGAGAGGCTATCCTCGTTGGTGATCTCCCAGTAGAACAACCTCTTCTTCCACCCCGGTCACGATGACCAGGTGAATATCTGAATATACTACCTCGATTTGCCATCGTGGAGCTTTAGACCACAACTTCCGGTGATCCCGGCTTGCCGAGCCATTCCATAATAATACTGGAAGAGCTCGAGGTCTGTCAGAATCCCTAGGTATGCCTCACACAAGCACACGAACACACTTAACATGGTGATCGAATTGGGACCTAGGTTCACCAATTCTACCCCAAAGTGCTCAAGTACGAGCGTGAGGAAAGGGCGAGCAGGCAATCAGAGGCCGCATTCACACTTCATGAGTATCTTCCGGAATCTTCCCGGTGGCGACCAGAGCTTCCATCTTCGCTTTGTCCATCTCTGATTCAGCCCACTGAGAAACGATTTTGGCCATCTTTCTCAAAAGAGGGAGGTTTGGATTTGGAAAGGCTTCAAGAAAGTGTACGATTTGATTGGCGGCGGAGAATGTAAGAACGCGATGAACAGTCGAGGCAGTCTGGGGAAAAGTAAGAACCCTAAAAGCACCCTTGCAGTAAGTTTTTATAACCGTATGCTTGAAGCAAAATATCGTGGAAACCCAACGGTTCTCACCGCTTCGAAAATTGCTCCAACAAATAGATTTTCTTAGATTTGCGTGTTTGAGAAAACCGAGGCTGTCTTTGCACCTCAAGCGAAATTACCTCCTTGATTAAGTATATTTTTGGTTAAATGAAATACTAGTTGGAAAGGTTTTACTTTCGACTACCATACTACGACCACTTTGTAGTCGTAGAATTTTCTACAACTACCTTGTAGTCGTAAAATTCCCTACGACTTTCTTGACCAAGTATATTTCTGGTCAAATGAAATACCAATCGAAGAGTTTTCCCTTCAACCATCATCTTACGGCTACCCCTTGGTCGTAAGAAACATCTACGACTCTCTTTTCCAAGTAAGTTACTTTCACTTGAAGCTAAGGGACTAGATGACGAGGATCTAATAATCATCATTTTATTATTTATCGGTAATTCTTATTATGGGTAAATATGACGTCATATAGTATTTGAATATACACCTTATTATAAGGGAGAAACCAACCAAGTGGACATAAAACCTTCTACGACCACACCTATAGTCGTAAGCCCTTCTACGACTACCTCATGATCATAAGTTCTTCTACGACGAGTACCAGTCGTAAGTCTTTCTACAACTACCTTATGATCGTAAGCTCTTCTACGACCAGGTCAGCTACGACCACCCCATAATCAACAGAGCCTACAGGCGAGTGGGCCCAATTGATTAGGGGAATTAAACAGTCAATATACGTTGTTATTCTGCACGTAATACCCCATTATCCCTGACAAGTAACTGTCAGGCGACATGGATGAGTTAATACTCTAGTGATTACTGCCAACAATGCGTCCGTTACAAGAAATAATGAGGCGGCTCTTGACCTGGAGAAACGGCTACTTCGACATACACTATATAAAGGCTACGGTCAGAGACGATAGGGGAGGGGGAATCAGGAGTACAAGTATTAGACTTTACTTTGATTGTAACTAGCATACTCAATACAATACACGCAGAAGTAGAGTTATTGTTTTTTCCGGAGAAGACCTGAACCTGTATAAAAATTCTCATGTCTTTCTGTCCGTGTGATCAATTGTGGAGATCCTCCTCCCCCGAATTAAATAATCTTTACGTAAGATCGGTTCTAAAACACCGGCACAACTAATCCTTATGGTTATTGCCGCAAAAAACGCTAAGCACTAGGCTTCAAGTCGAAAGGATGGGATAAGCACGTTCTTGTTATGTTTCCCCTTCCTCTGTTGTTTTAGGAACTTAAAATTACCCATCTAACCTTCTATCCTATTTTCAAGTTGGTACCTGTCCCACAACTTAAATACCTCCCAGTAGATACCTTTAATTGTGGATCATTGGATTAGAACTAATGAACGGTCATCGTATCTCTCAAGCACCGTAGAAGGTCTCTTACATTACATAGATCATACATGCAGAGATTGGCGCCGGGGAGGGGGAGCCATGGCTCTACTTCTGCCCACGTCAAGAGCGGGAGGCGAGGGGCGACCGGCCAAGCCGAACCACGCCGTCAGGGTACTGGAAGGTGGCGGGCACGCCCGGCCTCTTATACTCCACCGACAGCTGCCCCATCGGGCAGAAGAGGACCATGGTGTTTTACCGCGGCCGCGCGCCTTCCGGTACCGCAACCAAGTGGAAGATGAACGAGTATAGGGCATTGGAGTACGCCGGCCCCGGTGCAACCGCCGGGGCCCGATCCCGCGCCGACGCTGCCACACTACCAAACCCTTTCGGGCAGGTACGTAATTTATACACAATTGTTAATGTCGTTGTCTCGTTGATCGACGAACGTGTTGCACGAAATTAACGTACGGTTCATAATTTCATAATTTATAGTAGTCCGTAATTTGTTTTGTGAACGTTCATATATGTGTTGCAGGTGAGGAGCGAGATCAGCTTGTGTAGACTGTACACCAAATCGATAATGATCCCGCGTCAGTTCGGTGCTGCTGGCAGTGCTGGTGATAGTCCAGCTAGGCTGCTGCAGGAGGAAAAACATCTGGACGAAGACTCCGATGGACAAGGTGGAATTATTCTGAAGGACTCCGGGGATGATGCGAACAAACAAGCTGATAGCAGGTACGGATTTGTACTTCAAACTATAATAAACAAATATTCTCTTCTTCTTGCTCTAGCTTCGTCCAATTTTAATGGAAGCTAAACGTACGGTGGTTACTGTTATCAAGGATTATTTGTTTTTAGAACGAGAAAAAAAAGGACAAACGACATTACAAGATTACAAATTCTGAAGAAAAATATGCAACTTTAAACTTGCCTCTCCTAAAAATGCCACTTCAGACTTAAGAAACTCTAAGAAAAATGTCACTCCCCCTCAATGTATGTAACTGAATCCTTTATTATATTTTCTTATGGGCAGAGAACGCCCTCAGTGTCAGATTGAAGAGAAGAATGTACTGTGCCAGTCCCTGGACCTGAACCGGTGGACGCGGACGCCGCAACGGCGACGGCAGCTGCAGGGTCCGCGCCCGCCAAGGCTGAACGTCAGCGAGGAGTCTCAAAGCGTCGAGAAGCCACGGGTGGTGCCGGACGAAGCCCAGGCAGTTCACGTCGCTCGTGAAGCTGGCTGCTACGACCGTCGCGGAAAAGGGGAGGAAGGTGGCGGAGCCCGAGGGGAGGGCGGAGCTGGCTGATACGCCGTCCCGGAAAAGGCCATATGCCTCGTCCAAGAAGAAACGTGTGAAGACTCTTGGGTTATTTTTGCAAGATCGAGATTTTTTTAATCTTATGGAAATAACTCTGGACTTTAAGTAAATAAATTACATCTTAACGCTATCAAAGTGAGGAGACCTGATCGAACTAGAGCCCCGACGATCATACATACTGCTCCTCTACAAACACTATATGATGACCGGTTCTCCAAATAGTCTAAGTCCACACTTAATGAGTTAAAAGGGAATTAAAAAACAACAGACATGTGTCCGTGTTGGCTCTCAGGATCAGCGACCAACACGTTCATACCCTTATTCAACGTTAATCACATCCATACAACAGCCATACATTGATAATCCAAAAGACATACAACATAGTAATTAAAGTCTACAACTATTACAAAGCCGCTAAGCGGTCAAATTTAAATAAGAATATTAAGTAGCAGTGGAAACAATATAAATAAACCAAAAGGGTCCAGCAAGGTGTGCCCCATAACCCATGGCAACCGACTAGAGGTTAAATAACAGCTCTACTCGTTAGCGTTACCTAAATCAGCGCTAACGAGCTCATCGGACGTGAAGTCTTCCTCACCTGAATTTGCAGAGCCAGGTTGAGTACAATTGTACTCACAAATCTTACAAAAATTAAAATTATTTATGCATAGAGGATATCAAAGGATGGTATTAATGGCTTAGTTTTGCAGAAACACAACAATTTTTATTTCTAGACCATCTAGTTTGAAATTGACAATTTGCAAACATTTATTTACTTACAAAGACTAAGTTGTAACCATGTCAAATTTTAATTACAAGTCTAACGATGACGTCTTCCAAACTAAGTGGTGTCCATAACCGTGGACACGGCTATTCGAATAGATTAAACCCTGCAGGGGTGTACTACTTTATCCACACGACTCGATTAGCCCGTAAGCCTTCGGAAAATGACACACTTCCTAAAGTATACCAGCTGGGGAAATCGAGATTCGATATTGTTTAGCAATAAAGCCCTATTGAGATGAGTCCCTCTTGCAAGATGAACCCCTTACTTAGTACAGCTGCGGATAGCGCTCGCTAAGTAGGCTCGCAAGTTGTGTTAGAAATACCGATGCAATGTAAACAAAGAAAAACAGTGCTCTCATGCACATTATAGAAAATTGCATCGGGTTCTATGAACAAATGATCGAACACAATTGTTCTCACACCACTTGGGACTTAACGCAATAAAACTCTCACCTTACTTAACCAAACGGTACCCATATCCCACGTGTGATAGCACGATAGTTACTTGGAATGACAGCCCATGACTCGGTCCTTAATGGTCCGGACAAGATAACCACATACCTGAGTCTCATGCATAACAGCACCTACACTAGCAACCACTTGTCCAGACCCAAATCTTTCTTTTAATATTTAACCAATATAACATAATAACCAGATTCTAAGATCTGGACCAAGAGCATAACGAAAAGTGCAAGGTGTTTCCCATGATCAACGGGATAAGCTTGTCAACCGTACTAACCTACTCTTTAGACTTGCATGGCTAAGCACTCAATAAACAAAATAGAATATCATCACAACCATCTATCCTTAAACATACATGTACTGGAAGTAATTAAGGATAACCTCATGAGTAGGATATAACTAGCTACATATCACAAAATATCGGTATTCAAATTAGCACGCAAACAATTATCATTGCAATTTAAAATGCTAACTTAACAAAAACTGGGATCAATATGATGCAAAAGAAAATTCAAATGATGCTTGCCTTGCTGGAAGTCAAGTTGTTCGCTCTCGGTGGCGTAGGAATCTACGTCGAGCACTTCGGGCTCTAAAAAATTAAAGACATCGATAAACACTGAGAAATAGCAAAAAAACTCAAAATGCTTCAATATTCATGAAATTTATACAGTAGCTAGATGATGATTTTAGATGAATTTAGGTACAAAAAATGTTCCATTTGGAGTTTATATGAGAGATTTATAGCAGTTTGAAAAATCAGATTTCTGGAAAATCCAGAAAAATTACAATATGTCACTATTCATCTGATTTTAATTATTTAGTAAAAATTTGCAGAACAGTGGTGGATATAAGGATTATATGGTTAGAAAGATAATAAAAAAAATTATGTTTAATAAAATTTAGATCATCTTATTTGGAGTTCAGATGAATTTTCTATGAATTTTTGAAGTTAAAGCACTTTCTAGTATAAAAATAATGTCTTACCGAATTAGATTCCAAACCTGAAATTTTCTGAGACAGTAACATGTTCAAAAATTATACCATGGTGAAGTACATTAAAAATGCAAGCTAAAAAAATTGGTTTCACTCCATTTGGAGTTAAAATGAATTTGTTATGAAATTTTCAAGTTAAAAGCATTTTCTAGTGTAACAATAATTCGGTTTTTAAATAAAATTCCATCAACTATGTTTTCTGTGGTATAAACATATTTAAAACATATTCGAAATTAAAATACATTAAGAAAGAAAATTATCAAAATTGGTTTCAATGTCAGCGCGGAGATATATGGCTTGTTGACGGTGAACCGAGGCAGCGCGGTGGAGCTTCACGTGGAGAGGTCGCTCGAGCGAATGGGGAGGCACAACAAGGCTTGAGGAAGCTTGAGGACGTCCTAGCGATGCTCCTGGTGCAACCAATCGAGGCGGGGTTCACCGAGGAGAAAATGGCAGTGCAGGTGGCGGCGGCGAACAGAGACAAGGAAGAAGCAGCAATTCGACAACTCCTGTGGATCAAAGAGGGAATTGAGTGAGGGGAAAGTTTTAAACAAAAGTCAAAATTTCAAGCATGGGTAGATTTTTATATGCAAAATGATCAAGGTGATTCTCACGATGCATTTATATTATGTATTCCTAAAATATGGATTTTGGAATGTTCCAGACCGGAGGGAATTTGAATTGTTTTATTGCGTTGACTTGCTAGTGCTGTGCTTGATGTGATGGGACCCATACAATAGTGCTGATGGAAGGGATGGCTCATATTACAACGAGACCCCCCTATTCCGGGTCATTGAAACCCATTTCTTGAAAACAATACTATCTTCGCTGTGAAACCGAAACTGTTCAAGTATATTACTCATCTTTTCTCAACAACTTAATCTTTTGGGTAAATTGATCTGTGTATAAACTCAATATGGTATCAGAGCTGAGACGAGTTTAAGACCCGACCAACGCAATATTTTCTAAAAAATAATTACGGCTCACTTCGAGCCCACCGGCTTCCTTTCCTCAACAGATTAACATTTTGGATGAACTGAACAGAAACAATAAACTACAATGTAGTATTTTGGAAAGAGATGTCTGAAACTTCAAATCAAAGAACCATTATTTTGTGGATCCTTAGTTGTGCTAGGTGTGGAAAACATCATCTGATTTCAGTGGAGAGGAACAATATTCTTGGCTCAAAGAAATCCCTAGCACGTTCGAGATGAAAGGTGTACAGTACAGATGCCACAAAGGTTTATTGTCCCGAAATGACTTGCATCAAGATGTGGCAAACTGGCAATGCTTGCAGCCATTTCCACCGAGGAGCATGCTAATTTTTTAGAAAAGGGAAATTTCTTATTCCAGCCTCTGCACAGTAGGGTGCATATGGCTAGTCAACATCCAAAGATGCGACCGAGAGTAACAAAATACAACCAGTGACTGAGAACCTGACATATCAGGACCGGGCCATGTCTAAAAATTAGAAACAAATTCTATTACTGAACTGCCACCCATGGTTGGCAAAAATCTCCATAACAGTAGTTTCCAGACATCGACACATATCCTGAATGAAAGGACGACCCAGCTCCCTCTGCAGCAGCGACCAGAAGCGAAACCAATAGGTACCTTTGAAGATAACCTGTATAGCAGAAGAAACTCGTACCTTGTTAAACACCACATCATTACAGCTCAGCCATATGGCCCAACAAAGAGCACTTGCCCCAACCAATAAAAGATACAGAAGTTTGCAGTTAATCCCCACAAGCCAGTTTTCAAATAAAAGAGAAATACTTGAAGGCGGATTAACACCACTAGAAATATGTACCACACATCAAATAAACTTAGCAAAATGACAATCAAAGAATAAATGTTGTATTGTTTCATCCATACTACAAAAACAACATTTGGTACTACCATTACATTATCTCTTTGCTAGATTATCTTTGGTTAAGGTTACTCCGTTATACATAAACCATATAAAGATCTTAATTTTTAGAGGGATCTTAAGTTTCCATAAGTAGTGATTAGTTGGAATTACCATACCATTAATCAATGCTCTATACATCGAATGGACAGAAAAACTACCATGCTGATGTAAAGACCATCGAAAGGTATCTTGGTCATCTGTTAATTGAAAGGAAGCTAATCTGAGAACCAACTCATTCCACGCAACTAGCTTATCAAATACTAGAGCTCTACGAAACGAAATGTGAAGAGGAACAGAACCTAAAACCTTCGCTACAGTAGCATGCTTTCTATAGACAATATTATATAAAGAAGGATAAAGTTGACTCAACCTAGTTTGCCCCAACCAAACATCTTCCCAAAATCTGATTTGAACATCATTATGCAATGTGAAAGAGCCAAGACTCATAAATTCATTCTTAACCTTCATAAGGCCTGCCCAGAACTGAGAGTCACCTGGTTTATATTCCACACGAGCAATTGTTTTGTTCCTCAAATATTTATTCCATAGCAGTTGTTGCCAAACTCCATCCTCATTAATTAGTTTGTATAACCACTTGCTAAGTAGGCACTTATTCTGCAATTCTAGATTCAGTATGCCCATACCACCCTGATCTTTAGGGGTGCAGAGAATGCTCCACTTAGTAAGTCTATACTTTTTCTTATGCCCATCGCTTTGCCAAAAAAACGAGATCGATAATAATCCAACTTTTTAAGAATTCCTTTGGGCACTTCGAAAAAAGAGAGCATAAACATGGCTAAACTGCTAAGGACAGAATTAGTAAGAACAAGTCTACCCCCAAAAGAAAGAAGTTTGTCCTTCCAACAACTAAGTTTCTTTTGAAAACTCTCTTCAACTACTTGCCAATCCTTATTTACTAACTTCTTGTGATGCATTGGAATACCTAGGTATCTAAACGGCTGATTACCCCTTCCACAACCAAAAATCTGAGAATAAGTGTTTGCCAAATCCTTTGCTTTACCATAACAAAATAATTCACTCTTATGGAAATTTATTGTCAGCCCAGACAGTTGCTCGAACACACATAGCAAGAGCTTCATATTCATGGCTTGTTCTAAATTATGATCCATAAAAAGAATTGTATCGTCGGCATATTGTAAGATTGACAAACCATCGTCAACTAGATGAGGGACAACTCCTTTAAATTGCCCATCATCTTTGGCCCGTTGGATAAGGATAGCCAGCATATCTGCAACAAAGTTAAACAAAATAGGCCGATGTCATCATTTACTTTAACACCTACACTTCCTCTTGTTACTACCTGATCTATCCAAGCACACCACAACAGAGAAAAACTTTTCATCCTAAGGGTCTTGACGAGGATCTAAATAATCCTCATTTTATTATTCATAAACATGTAATATGACGTCACATGGCATACCCCTTAATAATATAAGAGAAGAACAAGTCAGGAAGTCGTAGGACCTTCTACGATTTCCCCCTAGTTGTAAGCATTTCTACGACTATAGTGTAATCGTAAGTTCTGCTACGATTACGTCCGGTCGTAAGTTTTTCTACGACTAGTACCCAGTCGTAAGTCCTTCTACGACTATCCCCCTAGTCGTAAGTCCTGCTATGACTAGGTCTGCTACGAATTCTTCACGACTAACTCGGTCCACCCGTCAGAAGGCCCATTTAATGGTGAGAATCCAAGCAGTCAAAATACGTAGTTATGATTGATATAACTACAGATAATTCTCCACTATCTCGATCGATAACCGTTTGTGACATGGGAGGTTACTACTCGATAATTACTCTCATTATTACTCAATAATGAGCGACTAATTAGCCTGGAACGACAACAGCCACCACTGCGTAGTATAAATAGGTGTCTTTTAGAGATAGAAAGGGAGAGGCTTTTTGGGAGACAGTTAGTAAGACTCTTAGCTGATTGTAATCCAAATACCCAACACAAGATACACAGGAGTAGGGTTGTTATTCTCACCTGAGAAGGCCCGAACCTGTATAAAAATCCCCGTGTCTCTTTCGTCTGCGTGATCAATTGTGGAGACCCCCCGAATCAAACAATCTTTACGTAAGATCGGTTCTAAAACACCGACAGGTCTGTTGTAAAAAGGACCATTTCACCTTATCATACGCTTTCTCAAAATCCAACTTTAAAATTACCCTATCTACCTTTTCCCTATGCATCTCATGAATCGATTCATGTAAAATAACGACCCCCTCCATAATAAAGCGTCCTGGCATAAAAGCAGTTTGAGTCAGTCTGATCACCTTATGAGCTACTACAGATAATCTATTAGTGAGAACTTTAGTGAAGACCTTAAAACTCACGTTTAACAAACAAATAGGCCTAAACTGTTGAATTTGAATAGCATCAGATTTTTTAGGTAGTAAAGTAATGATCCCAAAATTTAGACTATAAATAGGCAATCTCTTATTATGGAAATCATTAAACAAACTCATTAAGTCCTTTTTAATAATTTCCTTAAGTCCTTTTTAATAATTTCCCAAAAAGTCTGATAGAACTTAGCTGGGAAACCATCAGGGCCAGATGACTTGTTTACTTCCATTTGAAAGATCGCCTCTTTGACCTCCTTTTCTGAGAAACATGCAGTTAACATCTCATTTTCAGCAATGGAAACTTGAGGCATATCATCCCGACGAGATTCATCCATTGAAAAATGATTCTCCTCCGGTGACCCAAAAAGACCTTTGTAATATTTAGTGATATATCTTTTAAGGTTATCATTACCCTCTATCACCCCATCCTCTTGTTCCAATTTAAAAATGCGTGCCTTACGATGTCTCCCATTAGCAATCAAATGAAAAAAAATTGTGTTGTCATCACCCTGGAGCAGATTAGTTGTTTTGGAACATTGGAGCCATTTAATCTCCTCTTCCCTTAGCAACTTAGTTAGCCGGACTTTAAGATGATGCCTTAGATCTAAGTCATGAGGTTGTAAAGGCTGAACCTCCACTTTTCTATCTAAGTCATCTAATAGGGACAACAACTCTTTCTTCTCTTTCCTAAAAGCACCTAATGCTCCTCTAGCTTTGTTGTAGACACCTGGAACTGCAAAGACAGGCATATGGTACAAGGGATGACCAGGCCACTAGCTCAGCCTAGCAAATTCCAAGTCTCCAAGTGACGAACTTTTTTATTATTTTTTTTTAATTTTTTTTTAAAGTTAATCCTTCGCAAATTTTATTTCCAATTCTGACCCCTTTGGTCACGCCACCACCCGTGGCGTGACAAAATAACACTGTCACGCCACAGGATAAGTCCCTAAAATCGCACTTTTTGTCACGCCACTGGTGGTGGCGTGACCAAACAACACTGCCATGCCACCACCAGTGGCGTGACAAGACTTTGATCAGAAATAGGCTGACGTGATAGTGTTGTTTTGTCACGCCACGGGTGGTGACGTGATCAAAGGGATCAGAATTGGAAATAAAGTTCGCGATAGGTTAACTTTAAAATAAAATTAAAAAAATATTAAATTAAAAAAATTCCCAAGTGACACTTTACATTTCTTTGGCTTATCTCGTCAGTGTTGAAACAATCTCTTGTGATTTCAGATGACTCTGCTTCTCTTATCTGATGGTGCGTTTCGATTTGGGTATATACCGTCAACAGTTCTTTGTTTTGGGGCATGATCATTTTTTTTTTGTTTCCCTGTAGAACTGTATGCAGGCATTTTTTTTAAGTGATCATGTACCAAATTTCAGGGGGCCGTTTGCTTGGTTTGATGAGCTAGTCCTTTTTGCCTGTTCATTAGGGGTGTAGGGTAAGACTAGTTCCCTAGCTGGGATAAGATGTTTGGAGCATTTCATATCATGTAATTAATAACTTACAATTTGTCCCATAGTTTTTCCGGTTTTGATCTTGTTTCTTCTTTATTAATATAATAGGCATCAGTGGCGGATCTAGAAATTAGACGATGGGGGTGCACACTCCACTCACAATTTTATAGTTTATACAATAATTTTGTAACATCATAAATCCAATACATAGATTTCAAATTTGTCAAAAGCACAATACAATCTACATTGACATATCATAACAAGATTTTCAAATTAGTACATTACTAGTTTACTGGTCTAATGGTCTATCATTCATTCATTCTATCAACTATAAACTATCAAGATAACTAGACAACAAGACAAACGTGCCAAGAAAATATCAAAACAGGCTCTAACAGTCCAACTCCAAGTCATTTACTCATTCGCCAGCGCTTGCGCCCAACGCTCCTTTGCTCCCGAGCAGCGAGCGACGAGGCGAGTGTCGGCGGAGGCCGGGGCGGACCGAGCTCCAGCGCCCGGCCCGGCCTCCTCTCGCGCGCGCCGCGCGCCGACGGCCAACCGGCACCGGCGGCGTCTGGCGCTGCTGCTCCCGCGGCGCGCGCTGCCGGTCTTGTGCGCGCGGTGCTCCCGGCGACCGGCCTCCGCCTCGAGCATCGGCCGCGAGCCGCGAGCGCAGCCTCCTCCCGCGCCGCGACGGCCGGCCGGCGGCGTCTGGCGCTGCTCCCGCGGCCTCGCTTTGCTCGGTCTGCGCTTCCCTTCCGTAATCGGTTCCCAAATCGAGTGCGAGAGTGGGAGTGCTAGTAGGGAGGAGAGTTTAGGGTTGGGGATTGGCCGATTTGGAAATGGGGAGATCAGGAGACTAGGAGAGCTGGAGAAGATTTGTACCGGCTGGGCCTGGTAATTTAACTATTGGGCTGGCTGAAACATGAATTTCTGAAGATATGATCTTTGCTGTTTTCTCAAAATTTTGGGGGTGCCGGTGCATACCCGGCACCCCCTGGATCCGCCCTGATAGGCATCCCTCTTACCCGTTTCTTCAAAAAAAAAA
The DNA here is from genome assembly GCA_036346255.1 of Ampelocalamus luodianensis. NCBI lineage: Eukaryota > Viridiplantae > Streptophyta > Magnoliopsida > Poales > Poaceae > Ampelocalamus > Ampelocalamus luodianensis. The sequence goes on from CM070638.1 coordinate 2,529,424, forward strand.
AAAAAACCTAGGGCATACCCTTTGTTCATATTTCAAGGGCACATCTTTTGTTTCTTGAACAAAGAAATATCTACCATCATCTGTGAAATGGTTTTCGTTACTTGCCTCTCCTTTTGCTCTTCATGTAAGTACTATGCAGTGTGAGTTACGCAGTCTTTTTTTTGGAAAATCAAATATTATCTACCAAAAATTAGTGATGTGATGTGATGCGATATTACGTGGTGCTGTCGTGTGGCATGAGGAGGGATGGCACCGCACGTGATCCATCAGAGAGAGACTCACTCACGTTAGAAAGAAGAAATCACCGGGTTACTGCTGCTGCTGCCTGCTGCATTGTATGAAATGAAATGATCTTATCAACTAACTCATTTTTATATATCTTCCTTCTTTAATGATGAGCAAGCATGTTGCCCTTCCCACTCCCACTCCCACTCCCATCCATCGTCGTAACAAGTTTAGTTTCCAATTGAATTTTATGTGTCCTACTTCACACCTTGGTCGCCACAAATGGGAGGTTCCGGCTAGAAATTAAGCGTCTCCCCTCATCTAATCTAGCTTTCTTGACAAAATCTCGCAAAGCACGAAATTAATCCGGTTGCAATGTCCAAATTAGGCAAAATCGCGCGTGACAAAGACAGAGTTCCTCCATCTTTTAAGTTTGGTAGCCGTGTTAATCGGTACCACGATCGGCCGAAATAAACAAGATTAGGAGTACATATATCATCGATCGTGTCACGCTGCTTTAGAGTTAGTACTTAGCCAACCATGCAACAACTTTTAACTAGTTACTTCAACAAGGAATGCTAACTTAACTAGCTAGGGGATGAATTCAAGCTTTGACTAATCAAGCTCCCAACAAGTCCATGTCACGCATAATTATCGCTGGCTTTCAAGCAAACTTTAGTACCCAAGTCTAATCCCAGATTGTCGCAAAGGGTATGGCACGCATAAAAACCCTAACTTGAGCTCCATCGACCAGTTTGCTTTTTTTTTATATATATATTGATTTCATTTAATTTGACAGCGAGAGTTACCGAATGTCAAAAGCAGCTAGCATCTTGGCAAGAAAAAAGGTATTTATTAATCCGGCCATTTCACTTCGATCGTATGATAATACAACATGAACGGCGGTTGAGATTAGGCAAAATTACTTGTTTTTTTTTCTGGTAAATGAAAAAAGAATTGAAGAATAAAACGAGCTGGATCCGATTAAGTAGGAAATGCCCCACACCCAATTATATACTACGCACGGGAGAAGAGAATAACGCAATAAGCTATATACTCCTCCTTATAGCGGAACGAATCCACGAGCCTTGGGAGCTCTATCTGGGCTGGTTTAGATGGGCTGCTGAAAGAACTGGGGCGAGGCATGTACGGTGCTTGCATGGCTGGTACACCGTGCATGGCTGCACCTGTCTCTCGTCGGCCGCAGTGCTGCTGCCGTGGACTTCAATTTGCATGCGGAGGCCACTGGATCACGGCGTGCTGTGACCTGAGGTTGGCAGATAGTATCTTCTTGTAACGCAAACTAAAACCACTCCTTTCATTTTTCTCATTCGCCGTTGTATATTCTGAATAATAGACAGGGAACAACGCATGTATCGCCTCTCCGGTCCTACTCCGGTACGTGCAAGGTCACACTTTCTCGGAAACGTTTTAAAGTTAACGAATAATAATAACCAGTTTGGTCAAACACAAAATTAATTTTGGTTATTTCACAGTTCCACTCTTATTGCTTGCTGAATGCGCCGTTGACAACCATATTTACCACGAAGAATTTTGGGCTACACCATTCATGTACTTGATGTAACGGAACCTGAAGCAAGATCTCGCGAGGAAGCATGAAGGAATTTTGACGCTGGTTGTTCAACATTTGCACTCGAGAGCTAGAGACCGGAGAAACTCCGATACAAGAATTGCATAGTGTGAGAAAGAACGATGGATGATTTTTCTTCGTGACCATTTTTTCCCATCATACTAGTTTTGATTTTTTACGTTTCTTTCTGAACGTTTGCTTGGAGATATTTTAATCAAAATGAGCCTATATGTCGCGTCGATAAGGCACTATGGATTAGGGTTATGATATATCTGTATCAGCTTCAACCTTGAGCCAGGTAGAGACTTCTTGTAGCGTAAACATGCCACTTATTTCGTTTTCTCATTTCACTATTGTGAAAAAGAGGGACAAATGTATATTCTCCGTTGTCTTAGCATCTCAGTTGCATATTTGTTTGCATGCGAAGACTTCCAATATTAATTCCATGTGGTCGTTCCTATATATCTCAATTTCAGTTTCGAGATGAAAATCACAAGTCCCACTTCTTGAATAAATGCAATACTGGCTAGTACTTATAGTCGAAACCATTTTGAAGTGATTGAATAATAAATTAGTAATAGCCAACTAACGTCATCTTTGTTTTGGGGCATTATCATTTTTTTTTTTTGTTTCCATGTAGAACTGTATGCAGGCATTGTTTTAAGTGATCATGTACCAAATTTCAGGGTGCCGTTTGCTTTGTTTGATGAGCAGGGAAGCTAGTCCTTTTTGCCTGTTCATTAGGGGCGTAGGGTAGAACTTGGACCCTAGCCGGGGCAGATATTTGAAGCATTTTATACCGTGTAATTAATAACTTACAATTTGTCTCATAATTCTTTCAGTTCTGATTTGATTTCTTCTTTATTAATATAATAGACATCCATCTTGTCTGATTCTTAAAAATTTAGGGCGTACCCTTTGTTCATGTTTCAAGGGCACATCTTTTGTTTCTTGAACAAAGAAATGTCTACCATCATCTGTGAAATGGTTTTCATTACTTGCCTCTCCTTTTGCTCTTCATGTAAGTACTATGCAGTGTGAGTTAGGCAGTCTTTTTTTTTGGAAAATCAAATATTATCTACCCAAAATTGTCGCTCTATGAAATGAAATGCCACTCTAAGAATTGCCCTCTAGAATTTGTCATCCAACTCGTGAAAATAGTCAGGATTTTCGTATTCTAGTATTTTTTCAATTGTTTTTGGGCCGAAATTAGCACGCGAGAAAACATCTTTGCCCTCTTTCTCCTCGTCGTCTTCTCTATCTCCCATCCTTCTCCGTCCGCCCATTAATTTGAGTCAATCACTGTTGGCATATACAAGAGCTCTCTATCTGGGCTGGGCTGAGATGGTTACTTTTTAAGTAGGGCTGAGCTGTGCTGGACGGCAAACTCTTGGGCTGCTGAAAGAACTGGGCCCAGGCATGTACGGTGCATGACTGGTACACTTAGATGGCGGCTTGGGTATTGTAACTATTGTTGCTGTCAATTATCTTGTTGTATCCCAAGTATTCCTAAAGGTAGCTAAAGGAAAATAGTAGGATTACCCGGAGTTGAAGAGATTTGGCATCACAGGGTGCCATGGGAACCCTGCTTGGGAAGCTTGGGATGTTGCTGGCTGACGAGTACAAGCTCCTTACAGGATCCAACGGCGAGATCATGTTCCTCAATGAGCTTGAGAACATGCATTGATGCATATGATCGGACACTTCCTTTGATTTCCTCGAGTACTGATGCCTCGTCAACTTAAGTCAATGATGGCATCTCTCCAATTGTCTTGTTTATACGCCGAAAAGGATTACTCACTTATAAACTACAAAATATTTTCATAACATAAACAATCCGTATATTTGTGGTTTTTGGGAACCTACCCTCAATGTGAAGCACTCTTTCAAATAATTCACTACCAGAAACCAGTATTTTTCCGAGTGCCCCAAACACTCGGGAATAAAATTCCCGAAGGTCAACCCTCGGGAAATACCACTCGGGATCATTTAGTCTGGAGCAAATGGTTTCCCAAGTGTTCTCAAGATTTACACTCGGGAAAAATAACTTTCCCGAGTGTTCTGACCTACACTCGGGAAACATAAACACTCGGGAGAATAGTTCGCACAACGGGTTCTCCCACCATAATGGAGTACTTTCCCGAGTGTATTTCGACCAAGGACACTCGGGAATCAAGTTTAAGTCCCGAGTGTTTTTCAACGGGCACTCGGGAATCAAGTTTCAGTCCCAAGTGTTTTCAACGAATGACACTCGGGAAATAAGTTGCCAGCCACATAGGAAACTTGCTTCCCAGCGAATGCAGCTCAATTTTATACATACAATGCGCATTTCATATAATGCATATTCCATCACAATGTATCACCAATGCACAAATCATTACATATATATATTCGACAACAACATTGACATAATGTTCGAATTCAAAATTGACACAATTCTTCAGTATTGAGCCACATCAATGACAGCACATCGGCTATGCAATTCTTTTTATATGTATGAACAACAGTTTATGCGCATACTTCTCAAGATGAGAAAAGACACCAATTATATGGCACTGCACAAATTTAATTCTGTATTCTTTTCTTGAGCGGTAATTGCTATTCTTTGTCTGTAAAAGATGTATCTGTTCATGTACACAAAGAATAAAGAATATGTTACAAGAAAAACTCTGGGAATCAGATTCTGCTAACTGCAAAGCTGGTTGCAGAGTTGGTTGGTCTTATCTTCTGTAGCATCAGCTATAATGTAGCTCCGGTTTATGCATGTACCTTCGCAGGTCAAGTTCAAGGTATTCGCTCATTGAATTGCCTGCAAGGGAAAAGAATTTGGTAATATGCATAGCAAAGCGAACAACAGCGTGCATGTTGAACTGTAAAGGGGTATCTCTTACACAGCTGGCTTCAGCGTTTAGCCAAAGCAACATTTGACACTATATTAAATGGTCTAGTATTCATAGATTTGGCTTTGAGTCAATCAGTCAAAAGGGTATTTCATTTAGTTCCAAAAATACATTTTGGTTCACTACCTAGTGGGCTTAACTTGCTTGTTATCCTTCTAGAAACAGAGAACAATAACTATGGATCTTTATAAGCAGCATACATATTATCACAAATCTGTGAGCAGCAATATGCATGCCAAAACAACACTATTCATAACTGCTTACACTATGCTTGTAATTTCTTTAGATTGTTGTGTTTCATTTGTTGGCAGTGATAAAAGCAGTTGGGAGAGCCAAGCAAGAAGGTAGTTTGGACTATCTTACCGTGCAATATGTTGGTGATGAGTTGCACTTCCATCTTTTTTGTAGGAACACAACTGAGATAGTGACACCAAGAACAGTGATCATTTGCATTATATCCGCAGAAAAGCAGAACTATAGCCACAATAAACCTATAAATTTTAATTGAGAGGTTTCATCAAGTAGAAAACATGTGATAACCTACCTATATATCCATTAAAGCTTGAAGAGGAAGATATGTGAACTTAGCCGACAATGAGCATAATAGCAGCAGCTAACCACAATATGTATTGATATGTCTTGTGCTTGTGTTTCACAGGAGCAGTTTGTTCACAGGAGCAGTTTGTTGTCTAGATGCTGCTCTTTTCTGGTTGATTCACGCAAACTGTGGGCAAATAAACACAACAAATCCAAGAAGGAACCCAGATATAAGGCCCCCAATATGAGCAAAGTTATCCACCCTGGGAAGTATCCCAATAGCCAAGTTCATCACGATTACAAATACCAGAGTTAATAGCGCTGCCCCCTGAAAAAGGAAAAAATCACACCATTTAATCGAATGAAAAGTCCTAAAATGGAGATAAAAATGAATGTGCTGGCACTATAACACTACTTTTACTACTATGTAAGAGAAGGATAGGGAAAAAGCCAAAAAACCTTATTTGCATAAAGTGACCAATTTGTTATGAGTTCGGAAAGCATAGAGCCAATCAATCCAAACAAAGCACCGGATTATTCGGTTTTTCAAGTTAAAGATAGTAATTAAAAAGCCACAGAGAATGAAACGTTAAAGACAATAATTAAAAGTCCATCAAGAATGAATCTAACTAGTTTCGTGCTAGCATTATCCACTATGGCAATGTAACAATAACATAAGTGAGAATGAAAATAACTAGCTTACTATGAGCCACTATTTTGACTCAGTAATAATACCAACAATCTAACATGCTCACGAACAGCACAGGCTTTCCACAGAAACATCAATAAATTACCTCTGATGGCTCCTGTATTTTTCAGGGCTTGCACTATGTTGCCTCTAGTCTCGTTGTGAGAGCATGTGAACGGTGTCGGAAAACTGCACTAGTATAAACACAAAAATCCCATCTTTTCACTCTGAATGTGATTAGCTATGCGTGGAGAACGATGGAGTACTCCATCGGGTTGAGAAAATTATCATCCGGATCTTTCGCCCATCAAGCCGAGGAAAAGTAATCAGAACATGGCGGCAAGCTCCGGTGGTAACGACGAGATTTTTATTCCTTTTTCGAAGGTCCATCGTGTAGTTAGCGCTGCCTTTGGTTCAAGGTTCGGAAGTTGAAAGAAGGGATTCTTCCGATGAGAAGACATCATTTTGGCGGAGGTGGCTGATGAGGTGAAAGTTTGCAATCGGCCGTCGAAGTTTGAGTCTTCTTCATGGTAATGGAGTACCATCATCTACCTATCCTAGTGTTTGCAGATCTTTGCGGATGGGAAGGTTGGGGGCTGGACCATGGATCGTCATTGAAGGTTGTAGGCGAGTTAGCCTTTGGAGAGGCCATTGCGGCGGGTTATTCGACGGCGGACTTGCGTAGGTGGGGTTTCGTCGGGCGTGCTAGCGAGTGCGAAGGGTGCTCAATCGTGGAAGGGCCTCTGCCTTCTCCTAGGCGGTCTCGCCATTGACGATTGGAGACGCCATGGGCGGTGCTCGACGATCGTGTCATTCGGATCCGAGAGTTAGTTCCCAATTTGCGGATATTGTGCACGGTTTGCCGTCCGTTCAAAATTTGAAAACACCGGTGACTTCGGCTAATTGTGCTCATCGGTGGCCAATCATTCAAAGCTTTGAGTCGGATGCTTTTGGGCGGGCCCATCTGCGATGGCAAGTCAATCGGGCGGACAATTTAGGTAGGCGAGGCTACCTTGGCTTCGAAGTTCTTTGGCCGTGGCGGAAAAATCACGTCGTCCTCTCGTTTGCTTTCCTCGCGGTGGCGGCGAGCGGTGCAAGGAGATCTAAGATCTTTTGTCGGCGTGCTCGAGGAGCAAAGTGATATGGCGGGGCGGGGCGAGGAGGAGGTCGTTGTGGCGAGGTTGGCGGCGGTGGCAAGCTCCGGTTGTTGGGGCTTTGGTGGACTAGCGGCGGGTCTAATAGATTTGGTGGTCTGGTAGAGGCATTCCACGAAACAAAATTGTTGATCAGCCCCAAGTTAGCGTCGGGTGGAAGGTCAATTGGGTGGTAATTTCTCTTCAAACTTTCATTCATTGGTTGTGGCACCGACCAGTTCGGACAACAAAGATTGGGTTTGTAAGTGGCGAGTCGAGCGGCGATATGATTGGTTTTGGCGGTGAGCATCAGTATTAGAGGCGCGGCGGTTCTACGCCTTAGGTGGTGTTAGTGGTGCGAATGCGGGGCTGGCGGTGCTTTTGGTGGTCGGGTGGTTTTCCGGTTGTTGGTTTTGGCAATAGTAACTCGCTCGAATGCCTAACAATGGCGAGGAAGGGTCGGAGCAGCCAACAATGGTCGTGGGAGATTCGGAGAAGGTAGCGGTCGGGTCGTGGGCGGTTCGTCTTTCCGCGGTCAATAGCGGTTACGCAAGTGATGCCCTAACATAGTTTGCTTTCGTTGCAAAGGGTAGGACATGGCATTGCTAATTGCAATGCTATTTTCTTGTGTGATATTTGTGAGGGCACGATCATTTGGCAAATAAGTGTCAGTTGTGCTGAAACCGAGGCCTATTGCCGGTTTGTGTGGTTTCGGTCTTGATGGATTGGGATTTTATCACATCCCAACATCCGGGACAAAGCGAAGAAAGTTAACAACAAGGCGGGGATTGTTCGGATAATTGGGGCTCCTATGGCGGAAGACTTGCGATTCTGAGTTGAAAAGAATAAATCCGATACATTGGCAGCCACATGTAGAGATTCGGGGAAAATGAGTTCTTGGTTCATTTTCCTAATAGGCTGATATGCTTCGTATGGTGGCTATTGGCGATGTCAATCTAAAGGAGCATAAAGTAGTGTTACATTTTGAGGAATGGAATGGGGCCTAAACCTAAGTACCAACTTGAAAGGTTTGGGTTGGTGTTAGGTGTGCCATTGGAAGTCAGTGATTTTACAGTCTTTGTCTTTGTAGGATCTATCATTGGCATAGCTTTACGGGTGGATATGGAGAAGGTTCGTAAAAGTGATGTGGTTCGGATCTTTGGTGGGGTCTTTGGACATAGATGCCATACCTTCTAGTGTAGAGATAGTGGTTGGCGAAAATGTTTATGACATTTTCATCAAAATTGAGGATCTTGTGGCGGATGCAGCGATGAGTTGTCGCTCGAATGAAGGACATGACGGAGGAGATAAATCAGCGAGGGCAAAGATGTTGAAATGGAAGACGGGGACTCTAAGAGACCGAAAAATAATTTGGAGAATCCACAATCAAAAGCTTGGAAATTAGTAAGGTGGAGTCTACCACAAATTATCGAGGCAATTCTTTGGGAGTTTCGGCCGGATTTCTTATGGGTTACTCAGGGGCGGACAGAAAGGATATGAAGGCGATGTCGAGAAGAAGGGTGCCAATTTTGGCGCCCGGGGCCAAGTATGGTCGCAACAAAGCTTTACAGTTCGGTTGGGTGAATCAAAGGTATATCATTGTTTGTTACTGTTGAGAAAGGTTACGTGCTTTACTCATGGGGTCAATTGATCTTTGTAAAGAGAGTCTTTCCCTCTTGTTGAGACGATTCTTGCCGAGACGACTTGTCATCTTTGTTAAGGCAGTCTGCTTGCAAGTGGCGATTTCTTTATGAGAGGAAGTTACGGAGAGGATGCATCTAAATTCGGTTGAAACAACGATCGAGCTGGAAAGTGTCTTGCTTTTAATTTGGATTGGAAGTCGGGATGGATGTGGTTTGTGAGCCACTTGAGGATACTAAAATTGGTGACAAATTATGGTTCGGATGGCCTTTGTTGTGAACTCGGTTGTCGGGAGGAAATAATGGAATTGTTGTGTTAAATGAGTTAGGTCTTGTGACTTCGTGTCGCCTCAAGAGCGATCCTTGGAGGCTGCTGCGGTGTGGAGTCTTGCGAGCATTCCTTGGAGCGCGAAGGTGTGGGTGAAGATGTGTTGGCAATACATAAGGTCTGGGTCTTTGGGCGTCACAAGAATTGGCTCGGTCCACGATCTTGTATTTCCACGGGTGTGTCTCGAGCGCCAGCGTCTATGGTGACATCCCTGCGGGCGGTGTCTCCAAACTTCTGTGTTTAAAGTTTCGCTTCTTGATCGGGACAAAGCGAATGAAGCACATTTGACAAGGCCTTTGCGTCAGCGTAGGTCAATTTGACCATTGCTTTGCCTGAGATTCGGAGTAAAGCCATCTCGCGGATATCGACCTACTCGGACTCGGGTTGGCAAGGAGCGCAAGATGGGTGTAGTTCTTCCAAAGCGAGGGTTTCTTGGTCACCATTGTTACACAAGGAGGTTACGGTGGAACCTCGACAAAGTGGCGTATTAAACACAGATGCAGCGATGTTGACCTACTCGAGAAGGCTATCTGAGCGAAGTGAGAAATCTCGAAATCAATCCAAGTAAGTCGAGCAATAATATTTCATTTCTGTCTTTTTCTGATGAGCAAATTGTTGAAAAAGTTACTAGCGTTGGCATTTCTTTAGGAGTTGATAATTCTGAGATTGGTTATTCAATTAACAATCTTAAGAATATTGAACTCGAAGATTAAAAATAAAGAAATTGTAGCGATTGCGGACATAGAAGATGAAAATCTAGATTGCAAAGATTTATCGCCTTGATCATACTCGCAACGATTGGATGGTTCTTTAGAGGATGACCAATCCAATTTTACTTTAGTGACCTATAAAAAGAGGTCGAAAAAGAAGAATCTCCACAATAGGCCAATTAAATTAAAGTTAAAATGAAAGGTCTTTTTTGGAATAGCAGAGGTCTGGGAGACTTGGCTAAACATCGCTATATTAGTGATTTGGTTAAAGAACAACATTTAGATTTTGTGGCCATTTTAGAAACTGGTAAAAAGGACTTTTCTGTGACTTGTCTTAACCATCTTTGTGGTGGGCGAAATTTTTTATGGCATTTTTCTCCCCCACAAGGTCGGTCGGGAGGTATCCTTTTAGGGGTGGATACTCGGGTGTTCGATATTGGCTCTATTGATGTTGGTGATTTTTTTGTTAAGTTTCATCTAAAGAACAGAGAGGATGATTTCCAATGGGTCCTTGTGGCTGTTTATGGTGCAGCTCAAACTCAGTACAAAAAAAGGTTCCTTACTGAACTTGTTCATGCTTGTAGGAAAGAATCGCTTCCTATTTTAATTGGGGGTGATTTTAATATCATCAGACATTCAGATGAAAAAAATAATGATATTTTTGAGCATAGGTGGCCTTTCTTGTTTAATGCTGTGATTAATAACTTGGATTTAAGAGAAATTGCTTTATCAGGAAGACAATTTACTTGGGCCAATTCTTTAGCTAATCCAACCTTTGAAAAACTGGATAGAGTCTTAATGAATATAGATTGGGAGTCTAAATTTCCTTTGGTCACGGTTAATGCCCTTGAAAGATCTTTATCCGATCACACACCCTTACTTCTAAATACGAGAGTGGCTTCTTTTAGAGGAAGTCAACCGTTATTTAAATTTGAATTAGGTTGGTTGTATAGGGAGGGTTCGGGAGTTGGTGGCGAGAGGTGTGGAAAAAGATAATCTTGGGCGATCAGCCTTACAAATTTGGCGGTGTAAGGTCGGATCTCTCGAAGCTTTCTTCGTGGTTGGGCTAAAAATATCGATGGGACGTACAAAAAAATAGAGCTTAATTCATTAATTGATGAGCTTGATAAAAAGGCTGAGATTGGGAGGTTGTCGATCACGAGCTTAATATTAAAAGGGTTGCTAATGAGAGATTGGCTCATCTTCTAAGAGAAGAAGAAATTAAGTGGTATCGAGGTCTAAAGCAAAATTTCTTTTAGGCGGGGATAGAAATACGCGCTATTATCATTTGATTGCGAATGGGAAGCATAGGCGTCAAAGAATTTTTATTTCGACCAAGAGGAAGGAATAATTCGGGGTGATGTACAATTAAGCGTATATCACCAATTATTATAAAGATTTGTTTGGACCTTAGAAAATAATCATTTATCTATGATTGATTACTTTGTGCATGATTTACCTCAAGTCTCAGAAGCGGAAAATAAGTTCCTTCTGAGTCTTTCACCAAAAAGAGGTGAAGAAACGATTTTCAAATGGATCAAAACAAAGCACCGGGGCCAGATGGCTTCCTTGCCGAGTTTTATCAGGTGTTTTGGGATGTCATCAAATTTGACTTGTTAGCTATGTTTCAGGATTTTAATAAATGCTCTCTTTCTCTCTTTAGCTTGAATTTTGGAATCATTACTTTGCTTCCTAAAAAAGCGGATGCTAAACAAATTCAGCAGTACAGACCCATTTGTCTTTTAAATGTTAGTTTTAAAATTTTTACTAAAGTTGTTACTAATAGACTTATGGGAGTTGCTCATAAGGTTGTTAGACCGTCTCAGTCGGCGTTTATGCAGGGGAGATTTATTCTTGATGGAGTTGTTATCCTTCACGAAACCATTCATGAATTGCATAAAAAGAATTTGGATGGGATTGTTTTCAAGATAGATTTTGAGAAAGCTTATGACAAAGTCAAATGGCCTTTTTTAATTCAAACTTTAAGAATGAAAGGTTTTTCTGCTAAGTGGTGCTCTTGGGTGGAAAGTATAATTAAGGGAGGGAGTGTTGGAATACAAGTGAATGATGATCTTGGCTCCTTTTTCCAAACTCAGAAGGGTCTTCGGCAAGGTGATCCTTTGTCCCCTATTCTTTTTAACATTGTAGGGGACATGCTTGCCATTTTATATCTCGTGCTAAAGCGCGGACTCCTATCGGGAATAGTTCCTCACTTGATTGATGATGGGTTGTCAATTTCTGATATCTTGTGACACTATTCTCTTTTTAAATAATGATTTGGAACAAGCCAAGAATCTGAAACTCATTCTTTGTGTCTTTGAACAGTTATCGGGTTTAAAGATTAATTTTCATAAGAGTGAGATCTTTTGTTTTGGTTCCGCCAAAGATGTTGAACATCAGTATACACAATTATTTGGTTGTGAAGTGGGTACTTTTCCTTTCAGTGCCAGGAATCCCAATTCATTTTAAAAAGTTGAGAATAGTGATTGGAAAGGAGTAGAGGATAGAATTGAGAAAAAACTTAGTTGTTGGAAAGGAAAAAATATGTCCGTGGGGGGACGGTTAGTACTTATTAACTCAGTACTCATTGATGCACTATGTTTATGTTTTCTTTTTGAAGTTCCTAGACAAGTTCTCAAGCGACTTGACTTTTATAGATCTAGATTCTTACGGCGGGCGATAATCATAAGCGTAAATGCAGGCTTGTTAAATGGAGTCTAGTTTGTTCACCCAAAGAAGCGAGGCGATCTTGGTATTGAACCTAGGCGCAAAAATAAAAGCTTACTTGGAAAATGGTTATTTAAATTGCTTAATGAAGAAGGGTTTGGCAATCTTTGCTAACTAGGAAGTATTTGGGTGACAAGAGTATTTATGAGGTTAATAAACACAGGACTTCCCATTTTGGTGGGGCTTATGAAAATTAAAGATTATTTTCTTGATTTGGGTCTTTTCGAGTTCATAATGGGATGCAAACTAGGTTTTGAGAAGATATTTGGGTAGGAGATTCTCCGTTGAAAAGACAATACCCTATCCTTTATAATGTGGTAAGGAGAAAGGATGATACTGTGGCAACTATTATGAGATCGACCCCTTTAAATATTTCCTTTCGAAGACCGATTATTGGATCCAAGTTAATTGCTTGGAATGAGTTAATTTTGAGAATTGTGAATTCTGATTAAGCTCTCAAAGGACATCTTTAAGTGGAATTTAAATAGATCTGGTTTGTTTACGGTCAAGTCTTTCTATGGGGCACTTATTAACAATTTTCAAGTCCCTATTAGGAACTTATTTTGGCTAATTAAAATTCCCTTAAAAGTGCAAATTTTCCTTTGGTATCTTAAAGAGAGAGTTGTTTTAACTAAAGATAATCTGCTTAAGCATGGTTGGAGGAAACAAGCGATGTTGTTTACGTATTAAAGATGAAACAATTCAGCATCTTTTTTTTTATTGCCCAGTTGCACGTCTTGCATGGTGGGTTGTTCGATGCGCGTTTAATTTATCTCCCCCTGTGAGCATAGCAAACATGTTCGGAAATTGGTTAGCCGGTATTCCAATAAATTTAAAGTCACAACTCTTGGTGGGAGCTAGTGCCTTATGTTAGTCTATTTGGGGTTGTCGAAACGATATTGTTTTTAACAAAAAGAGGATCACTAATTCTTTGCAGGTTATCTTTTTGTGTGGATTCTGGTTGCGTGCTTGGGCACATTTACAGAAAACAGCCCAGAAGGAGTATATGGTGGATGGAAGCCTAAGATTGGAGTTTGTAGCAAAGCAACTCATCAACTCTCATGGGTGGAGGCTTAGTCACCGGATTGCCAATTGATCATTTAATTTCCAATGGTTTATTTATGGTTGTAAGGCTTTAGCCTTTTATAGCACATTTGGTTATGTTGGTACTTTTGTTCTTTTAATAAATGGGCTGTGTGCATCTTCGATGCAGAGCCCGGAAGAGATTTTTTTTCTCTTCCATTATCTAAAAAAAAAAAAAACCTCCACTGTGTGAGCAAGTGGCATGAATGCATGATGATCTGGCTCCCAGAAAATCTCATGGGCCGCAACCCAGGAAGTGAACATGCGCTTGTTTTCAGTGCTGAAGCCAAATACGCATCAATATTGTAACCAACCCATTCAGATCTATGCTCCCTCAAAAATCGAACCAGTTGATTTAATACCAAATAAAGGAAGAAGGATGTAAGGATTTAACACAGTTGATTTAATAACTAAAACTTCTGAAAATGGGAAAGCTAGTTTTAAAGCACTCAAATCTGTAGTGTACAATGTCTTTATGAAGACCAAAACTGTCTATAATAACCACTTTTCTTAACAATAGTTATGGCAACAATTGAATAAGAATTCTGAAATTAGCAGTCAAATTATAACATCTCAAATACATTAAGATGGCAAAACTTTGAGGTGCACAGCCAGCCATACTTACCCAGAAGGGTTACTTGCATCCGAGGGTTTTGAGGGGTAGTCACATTTGATTCGCAGCTTGTATCATTTGCCCATGAAGTCTGTAACAAATCAGAAGATGTTATCAGGAAAAAGTAGGGTAAAATTAGAACAATCTGGTTGACTTTCTAACATCCCAAGGACCAATTCATGGCAGTTCTAAACCAGCTGATGCATATGTGTGCTAGAGAGTTCCAATGGAGGCAACATTCATGGATTGTAAATTTGAATTGTAAATGCTACTAGTGTAAGATGTAATCCTTGGCTGCCGATGTCACTCCTGTCATTGGAACTGCCCAGTCACCTTAACCATCTCCCAGAGACAACTGCTGCCCCTACCAGGCCATATCCTACCTCCATCACCTGGTGAAGTAAATTAATTGCATAATAAGCAGCATGAGCATCATGATTCATATAAGATGAGCCTAACTCTATCGTGTTTCGGCACCAATTGCAAAATCCAAATACTAGTAAGTAGTACGGAGTAACGGTGAAGTTAAAAATGGATTTCCAGGTACTTGTTATACACGCACCTTCCAGGGCCAGAGCGTGGTGATGGAGGTCTCGGCCATGGAGAAGAATGCTGACAGGCCGAGCAACGCAGTGAGAATGAGCCCCTGCTCCCTGAGAAGCTGCAGAATCTGTAGCACCCTAGGCCAGCTACCGTGCAGCGCCATCCCGCCGATCCCTGCGGCTGCCTCCACCGCGCCGAACGCTCCTGCTCCCTTTCCCGCTCCCACTCCCGCCGCAGCGGCCCCCATAGCCAACGCCCGGTGGGACCACGCCACCGCCAGCGCGCCACACGCCGCCACCACCGCCACCGCAACCCTCCTCACTGACGCCGCCCGCCCGGCGTCATCCTCCGCCTCCACCATAGGCGAGGGAGCGGCCGTCACCAGCAGGGGCAACGCGGAGGCGGAGATTGGGGAGAGCAGGTGGGGCCTGGGGGCAGCACAGTTGCAGAGCCGGGTAGAGGCGGGGGACTTGGTGGGGGCGCGGAGGGACTGGAACCGCGGGAGCCACCCGCTGCCGAGCAGCAACAAGGCTGTGGAGGTGGAAGGGGCGGACATGGCGCTTGTCGTCGGCGACGGCGACGGCGGGGAGGGAGTGAGGAGTTCTTGGGGAGGAGGGCGCTAGGCCTAGGCGGCGAGGTGGGTGGGTGGCCCTCCATGGGCGGCGTAGGGAGGTGCAGGGGGTCGGAGGAGGGAGGAGGCGGGCGGCGCTCGGGAGCAGGGAGGAGGCGGACAGCACTCGGGAGCAGGGAGTTGGGGAAGGAGGCGCTGCAGCAGCGGAGGAGGAGGAGGGCGGCGCGGGCACGGAAGGAGGAGGGAAGGTGCCGGGCGCCGGGGGGAGCAGGAGGGAGAAGGAGGAGGACCGGGAGGCGGTTGCGGGATTGGGGATATAGGGTTAGAAGCGAAAAAACAGCGCGGTGTGGGAAAAAAGCGCGACGGGGAAAAAAAGTTCCGATGCACTCGGTATTATACTTTGATCTCCCGAGTGTTATAGAAAACACTCGGGAAAGTTAATTCCACCGAGTGTTAACTTCTCGTCCTGAGTGTCTTATGAAACACTCGGGATCTGCCCGAGTGTTTTCATCCAGACACTTAGGAAAGATATAGGCACTCGGGAACTACACAGTTTCTGTTATAATATGGAAAATGGAAATAGCTCAACTTCAAGCATGCAGGTACTCTACGTGACGATGATCTAAATAATTCTCATTTTATTATTCATAATCATGAAATATGACATCACATGGCATACCCCTTAATGTTATAGGGGAAGAACAAATCACGAAGTCGTAAGCCTTTCTACGACTACCCACTAGTCATAAGCATTCCTACAACTATGGTGTAATCGTAAGTCCTGCTATGATTATGTCCGGTCGTAAGTCTTTCTACGACTACCCCCCTAGTCGTAAGTCCTTCTACGACTAGATCTGCTACGAGTTCCTCACGACTTACTGGGTCTACCCATCAGAAGACTCATTTAATAGTGAGAATTCAAGCAGTCAAATACGTAGTTATGCGCGATATAACTACAGATAATGCTCCACTATCTCGTGATAGTAGTTTGTGACATGGGAGGTTACTACCCGTAATTACTCTCATTATTACGCAATAATGGCGACTAATTAGTCGGAATGACAGCGACCACCATCGCGCGGTATAAATAGGTGTCTTTAGAGATGAAAGGAGCCCTTACGGAGGATAATTAGAAAGACCCTCGGTGATTATAATCGAGCCAATACAAGATACGGGAGTAGGGTTATTATTCTCACTTGAGAAGGCTGAACTCATATAAAAACGCCCGTGTCTGCATTTAGTCTGCGTGCTCAATTGTAGAGACCCGAATCAAACAATATTTACGTAAGATCGGTTCTAAAACAAGCGGTTGGCGTCGTCAGTGGGGATCTTACGGTAATTCCTTGTCAACAGTTCTTTCTTTTCTCTTTGATGCTACCATGGCGAGGAATGGAGCGAGGAGAATTGTTTCAGCTTGGCCAACTCTGTGAGGCGTCGACATGGATGCGGATTCGACTATGAGCGAGTATCGAATCTTACGAGCGGTGTTGCGTCTCTAGAGATCTTCTATCGGCTCTGGTGCATCACCAGCGGAGTCGAGGAGGATCCTTATCCCCACGACGATGCGCCCGATCGAGGACCAACTTCCTCGGAGGGCAAGGTCAATCGGCCAAGCGGCGGGGCTGTCTTGGGATAAACTACTTAACACGACGAGTTTTCCCTCCAAGTGTTCGAGTCCCCAAGGCGATGCGATTTAGCAAAGCAGGTTACGGAAGCCATCATTCCGAAATCCATCGACACTGGTGGTCCTCTCTCTCAGAGTATTTCGCGAGGAAGAGGATCGAACATCTTTGTTCATACAAATCCAACCGTCCGACGCGGACCCACTTGCGAGCGGAGGCGGTTATAACCCGAATTCCCCTACTTGGAGGTTTACTCCAAAGTCGCGGATGGTGTCGCTCGACTACTCCTCAGCGAGAGGCCTCAAGCACAGTGGAGGTCATCCACGAGAGGTCTTCGTCCTTCCCTCTGATAAGGATCGTTCTCCCAGAAGAAGGATTGGCGATGCTTCCCGACGAGCATACTCTACACCACCTCGTCGTAATGGCAAAGATACCACCGTTGGCAAACCAGACGAGCACTTTAATGAGCGTGCGGGACATCCTCAACATTCTCGCACTCCATTAAAACCAGCTCAGGGGACTGAAATAGTCCATTCTGAAACAACCAGACGGAGGAAAATAGCGGCTCAGAAAAACCTTCCTGAGCGCGCTTGTTTCCAATCGGAGGAAGCTCAAGAACTCCAGCACATCAATGACTTGCTGGAAAATCCAACTCAAGAACTCGCTCGAGTACCAGGTTATGATCTCTTTGCAGAAGAGATTACACAAAGGCTTCGCAACACGATGGCCAAACTCGAGCATCTCCGTTGACCACAACCAGGAAGTCGTAGCAGTACGACTCCTTCTTCTGCTAGCCGTTCAGATAACTCGTCGCAGAAAAAGGGATATAACCTTCACTCACAACACTCTTCTGACTTGAGGAAGACGCCACACACCTACGGGAGAGGTGATCTTTCACCACTTCGGCGACGAGATGCACGGCAGCAAGCGGAATACGAGGAGTATTTCCCTCGTAAAGCTGAGACTTATTATAGGTCCAGCCCTCATGTGGCTGGGTATCGACGAATTCGATCACCCGGCGACATTAACCCTTCTTTTCTGCAGAAAAGAAGGTAAGAGGTCATTTCAGGGTGTCGGGCGTTTTCACCCGACCTTCGAGCGGTTCGCTGGCCGCCTCGTTTCCGACCGACGAATATGGTGAAGTTCGATGGAACTCAAAATCCCATCGAGTTCCTCCAGATTTATACTACAGCAATCCGAGCTGCAGGAGGAGGAGAGCATGTTATGGAAAATTACCTTCCAACTGTGATTGAAGGGTCGGCACGATCATGGCTTTTGAACCAACCATTTGAGTCAATCTACTCGTGGCAACACCTCTGTGATCTTTTGCTGGCAAATTTTCAGGGTACTTACAACCGTCCTGGAAAGGAAGATGACCTGCACCGGATAAGCCAGAACGATCATGAAACGCTACGCCAATTCATCAGGCGCTTCAGTTAGGTTCGAAATTCTATTCCGGAAGTTTCTGACTCATCCGTGATCAGGGCTTTCAAGCGGAGTCATGGCGGGAGGATAGCAGAGATATCGCTTTACATCCACCTTGCTCGCCGCCAAGCTCTTGAGATGGCGATAGATATCGATTCTTCTTGAAGCGATCGAGTGGAATAATACTATCGATCGCAAAGACAACATTCCTCAAGAGGTAGGCGAAAGTGGTAAGAAGAAGGATAAAAAGGCTAGGAAATCTAAGAACAAGGCAAAGAGACACAAATCTCCAGTTGTCGGTTCTAAGGAGGTCTTGGCCGTAAGCGACAAAGAGCCACGCAACTCTAAGCAAAATCCCGATCAAGGTAAAGGTAAGCGCCAAGATCGGAGAAACGACAAACCCAGGTTGTGTCCTTTTCATAAAAAAGAGGGGCATGATCTTCGTAATTGCTGAGTTTTCCTACGAAAACTCGAGGACTATTATTCTGGCAAGGGGCCACTTCCTACTCTTGAACAGGTAGGTCAAACAAGTGAACAAAAGGAGTCGGATGAGGAGGAGATGCCATTCCAGGATCCACAACACACCATTGATCACATCTATGGGGGATCTTCGGCATACGAATCACGGAGACAGCTGAAAGCGGTTGAACATGAGGTAAATACAATTGACTCCCCTCTTGTCAATAAATTACCGAAGTGGTCGGAAGTCACCATTACTTTTGAAAAAGGTGATTGTCCGATCCCTTCGACTAGACCAGGTCAATTTCTGATAGTGGTCGAACCCACCATCAACAATTGTCGAGTCAATCGAGTTTTAGTTGATGGTGGAAGCTCGCTAAACATATCGCTTCTGAGTACCACGGGCGAATCACGGTACCGGGACAAAGGTAAGGCCGGTACGATATTCATTTCATGGAATCGTACCGGGGTCTTCAGCCAAACCGATTGGCCAGGTTTCTCTTCCTTTAACATTTGGATCACCAAGCAATTTCAGGACAGAGAAGGTCTCCTTTGATGTGGTCGACTTCGATACGGCGTATAATGCCATACTCGGACGACCTACTTTGGCAAGGTTCTTAATAGCTACTCATTATAGGTATCAATGTCTTAAGATGCCAGGTCCTAAAGGAGTGATCACGATATACTGTGACAAGAAGATGGCGCACTCCTGCGACCGTCGTTCCCTTGAGATGGTCGGACAGCTACCAACTCGAGATGAAAGTCGACCTTTGACTAGCAAGTGAAGCCTAAAGTGCACCTAAGGTGAGCGACCGAGTCAAAGAGGTTCCTCTGAGCGGGGAGCCCTCGAAGGCTGTTCGCATTGGGGATTCTTCCGACCCCAAATAGGAAGACGCCCTCATCACTTTCCTCTAGGCAAACGCTGATGTCTTCGCGTGGCAAGCATCAGACATGCCCGAGTCCCAGGAAGTGATCGAGCACGAGGCTAGCCTTACGGCACGATAAATTACAGTAAAACAAAAGTTACGGAGATTTGCCCCGATCGACGAGATGCTATTAGGTCGAGATTGGACAAGTACGCTAAAGCGGGCTTTATAAGAGAAGTCAACCACCAGTGGTTGGCCAACCTGTAATGGTTAGAAAGTCTAACGGCAAATGGCGTATGTGCATAGACTTTACTGATCTTAATAAAGCTTGTCCAAAAGATGATTTCCCTTTACCTCGTATCGATCAGCTGGTTGACTCTACTGCGGGATGTGGGATGTTGAGTTTTCTAGATGCCTACTCTGGTTATCACCAGATTAGTATGTATCGAGAAGATGAGGAAAAGACCGCATTTATTATGCCATTTGGGATATTTTGCTATGTCAAAATGTCATTCGGCTTAAAAAATGCTAGGGCTTCTTTTCAGCGTTTGATGCAAACGACTTTCGCTCATCAATTAGGTCGAAATTTGGAAGCCTATGTTGATGATCTAGTTATAAAAAGCACCAAATGACTCAACCATATCACAGATTTACAGGAGACTTTCGACAGCCTCAGAAAACATCACTTGAAACTTAATCCCGAGAAGTGTGTGTTCGGGGTCTCTTCAGGAAAATTACTTGGATTCCTAGTCTCTGTACGAGGAATCGAAGCAAATCCCGAAAAGATAAAAGTCATCACTCAGATGCGCCCCCCTTCCACGAAGAAAGAAGTCCAGAAACTCATGGGATGCATGGCGGCATTAAGTCGTTTCATAGCACGATTGGGGGAAAAAGGACTGCCTTTCTTCAAACTTCTAAGGAAACATGATGGATTCAAGTGGTCGGAAGAGGCTAATCTAGCCTTTGAGGAAGTCAAGAGGTATCTTACGAGTGCTCCTGTTCTGGTTTCCCTGAAACTAGGAGAGACGCTCTTAATTTACCTAGCTGCCACGCCACGAGCGATGGCGCGGTGCTAGTCGTAGAAGCGTGGCGTGCA
This sequence comes from Ampelocalamus luodianensis, assembly GCA_036346255.1. Lineage (NCBI taxonomy): Eukaryota > Viridiplantae > Streptophyta > Magnoliopsida > Poales > Poaceae > Ampelocalamus > Ampelocalamus luodianensis. The sequence goes on from CM070638.1 coordinate 2,550,181, forward strand.
GCGACCGGTATACTACGTTAGTGAGGTTTTGCACGGACCTAAGGAGCGTTACCCTCAGGTTCAAAAACTTCTATATGCCCTCCTTATGTCTTCAAGGAAACTGCGGCATTATTTTCAGGCGCACAAAATAGCTGTGACGTCTGAGTTTCCTTTAGGAGCGATCCTCCAGAATAGGGAAATAGCGAGACGCATGGCAAAGTGGTCAGTTGAACTTGGGGCGTTCGACATCCATTTTGTGTCCCGAACGGTCGTTAAATCCCAGATCTTGGCAGACTTTGTCGCCGAATGGACAAATCCTGAACCCGTTCAGGATCCCTAGTTCGATTCCCACGACCAGTGGACGATGTACTTTGATGGGTCACTTACGATAAGTGGCTCGGGGGCTGGGGTGGTCCTGGAATCTCCTCCTGGAGAAACCTTAAAGTATGCCATACAATTAAACTTTCAGGCCACTAACAACGTGGCGGTAGCGAATGTTTGCTAGTGGTATCTGAGCGCGCGCGCTCGATCGACGACTACTCGTAGAGAGACTCTCAACTAGTCGTGAATCAAGTCGGAAAGGAGTACCAGTGCTCCAATCCAACCATGTCCCGGTACCTATCGGAAGTTCGAAAGCTAGAAAAGCATTTTTTGGGCTTTGAGGTGCAATTTATCCCTCGAAAGGATAATTTCCTCGCAGATCAACTGGCTCGTCTAGCTTCCTCTCGATCCTTGGTACCGAAAGGGGTGTTTTTGGAACAGCTTCAAAAGCAGTCTATAGTCGAAGAACTACAGACACCTTGTATAGAAACAGCCTCTCTAGAGTACGAAGATACATGGATGGCACCCATCCACGAGTATCTTCAAGCAGGTTCTTTACCCGATAACGATCTAGAATCAGATCGATTATCCTGAAAAGCCAAAATGTATACTTTGGTCGAAGGTGTCCTTTATAAAAGAGGAACCCAAGGGGTGCTCATGCGATGTATTCCGCAGAGCGAAGGTTTAAAACTCCTTCACGACATACATGGAGGGATCTGTGGAACTCATGCTTCTTACAGAACACTGGTTGGTAAAGTCTTTCGACAAGGTTTTTATTGGGCAACAGCCCTCTACGATGCCAGGGAGCTGGTTAAAAAGTGTGTACAATGCCAGTTTCATAGCCGGCAAATACACCAACCGGCTTAGGCGTTGCAAACAATCCCTCTATCTTGGTCTTTTGCGACTTGGGGTCTTGATATCCTAGGACCATTACCCGAGCTCGGGAGGTTTGAGTTCCTTTTGTGGCCATCGATCGTTCACAAAATGGATAGAAGTCGAGCTTTGTGGATGGGATAACAACGAGCGACAAAGCGGTTCATAATGAGATGCGTGATCACTCGATTTGGAGTACCAAGTCGAATTATCATAGACAATGGTAAACAATTTACAAGTGCAAATGAGAGACCATGTGGAGGTCATCCCATGAGTGTGATGAGTAATTGACATTGGTTTAGATAAGTCGAGTTTGGTTTGGGTGGTTCAGAGTCGAGTCGTTGCGTGGTGCAATCGGGCTCGGTCGGACTTTGGTCAAACTTGGTCGTACGGGATTAGGTTGCATATTCTGTTTCTTGTCTGTGTGACTGCAGGACATCGGGTGGAGTCTTGGCGAGACACGGTGGACCGGACTAGGCGCAGGTGGCGCTGAGGTCAGAACGGTCGGGATGTGTCGAAGACGATGTGGACTCGAGGTGGTTGCGAGGCGTGAGCGGTGCTATTTGATGTGTTTCTTGTCTGTGTGACTGCAGGACATCGGGTGGAGTCGTGGCGAGACACGGTGGACCGGACTAAGCGCGAGTGGCGCCGAGTCGAAGCGGTCGGGATGTGTCGAAGGCGACGTGGACTCAAGGTGGTTGCGAGTAAATGCGAGACAAGGAGCGCGAAGTTTCGGAAGGTGCGGGAGGCGAAGGGAATTTCGCAAAGGCGCACTGCGGGAGCGGGCTCCGTTGGACTTAGCGGGTGTAACGGGGTGGAGACCCGTTAGCCGTGGGCTATAAATAGGTTGGAGGGGCTGCATGCCCAGTTGAACACTTCAAGAGATTTTAGGGTTTCCTTTAGTCAAAAGAGGCTTTAGAGTTTGTTTTGGCTTTAGGCTTTAGTGGTTGAGAGTTGTTGGGAGAGGCAGAGTTGTGTTCCCTCTGTGTCCCCTTCGGTGGTTTCTTGAGAGTCTGTGTATCATCCCCTCTGAAGCCTGTATGGGTTGCGTTCTTGAGTTGGAAAGGGAGAGGTTGGATTGACGAGCTTGTAATCTTCCTTGTTCGAATGTCCATGCGTATGGGGACGTATCTCTTTGTATTTCTCTCTTGATTCAATGAATGGAAATCTGAAGTTTTCTTCTGTTCATGCTCTCTGTCCTCTCTGTTCTTCGTTCTCTCTTTTTGGTTGATTCCTGAGATTTCGTGTTGTGAGTCTTTTGCTTGATTTTTTGCTGTGATCTAACTTGCTGCAACATGTGGGAACCCATCTAGGGTTATCTTGATCATCAATTACCCACGAGCAAGTCTCTAGATCAGATTTTGTTTTTGACTCAGTTTTTGAACCACCTTCACTCAAATAGAGAAATGTCTGAACCTTGGCAAGGATCTTCACGATCATTGTTTGAAATAGGTTCCTGACATCCTTGAGAAGGTGTGTGTCAAGTTTCGTGAAGTTTGGAGTTGTGGAGCAAAAGTTAGATCAATTTTCGATTTCGAAATCGTGCTGAAATTCAGGTTCTTGTGCTGATTTTACTGTAGCATCGAGTTCTTTTCATTTCGACTGCTTGCTACGAGTACTATAGCATCGAGTACTATTCATTTCGAGTTTTGCTACGAGTACTGTAGCATGATACTGTAGCATCGAGTTCTTTTTATTTCGACTGCTTGCTACGAGTACTATAGCATCGAGTACTATTCATTCGAGTTTTGTTACGAGTACTGTAGCATGATACTGTAGCATCGAGCTCTTTTCATTTCAAATGTTTGCTACGAGTACTGTAGCATCGAGTTCTATTCTTTTCGAGTGCTAGCTACGAGTACTGTAGCACGACACTATAGCTACGAGTACTGTAGCATCGAGTACAATTCATTTCGAGTTTTGCTACAAGTATTGTAGCACGACACTGTAGCTTTCGAGTACTATTCTTTCAAGCACTGTTCATTTTCGAGTACAAGCTACAGTCTCGTTCACCACCACTTGTAACCAGTGCATCGTTCATCGGTGTCTTCTTGTGTTTGTGGTCGTTTCTTTTGGGGTTTTGATTGGATTCAATACAAGTCTTCCGCTGTGCTTGATTGATTGATCTTCATAGCTATTGGAGTGAGATTCGTATTGAATTTGATTTGGGGGAGAAAAAGAGTTTGTGCTCCTATTCACCCCCCCCTCTAGTCGCCTTTTCGGTCCAACGGCAAAATTTCAAGAATTTTGCGACGAGTTGGGAACTCGTTTATGTTACGCTTCTGTCGCCCACCCCCAAAGCAATGGGGCGGTCGAGAGAGCGAATGGCCAGATAATGAAGGGAGTCAAAACCCGAGTCTTCGATCAGCTAGTCAAGCGCTCGGGGGCTTGGGTACAAAATTACCTTGATATTATGGGCAATTAAATGCGGCGGACCCGGTAGGGCTACAGGAGAAACACCCTTCTTTCTAGTTTTCGATGCCGAAGCCATGCTTCCACCAGAACTAAAGATCAGGTCAGCACGGGTCGACAAGTTTAACGACCCTCTTCAAGAACAACTTCGAGCGGATGACATAAATCTGCTCGAGGAAAAGAGGAACCAGGCTTTAATCCGTTCTGCAGTCTACCAACAAGCCCTGCGCAGATACTACGATCGTAAGGTCCAACCTCACAGCCTCGCTGAAGGAGATTTGGTATTGAGGCTTATCCAATCCCAGTCTAATCGGAACAAACTTTCCCCTAAATGGGAATGTCCTTACACTGTGGTCGAAGTAACGCGTCCAGGATCGATACGATTTGCAATGGAAGATGGCCGCGTTCTTTCAAACTCTTGGAACATTGACCAGTTACGCAAATTTTATGTGTAACAAGCTTCAACGACAATAAAGTATCAGGTTCTCCCTATCTTTTTTATCTATTTTTGAATCTCGCTTTTATTTTTGACTATTTTTATGCTCATTCCTCCTGTACACTGGTCAACAAAAGGACAACACATTCAGTCGAAGTCTCTCCCCTCTGCACGTGGTCCTGCCCGCTGGAAGGAGCTTCCTAATGTCGCTTTGTTCCTTATTACAACAACCAGTACAATGCTTATTGGGTTCAGAAAAATGGTCGAAAGTTGTTAAGCAGATTCATGTCACCTTAGCTTATTTTGAAAAATAAACTAAGAAGAGTGAGCTTTTTGAGATGCGTTCGACTAATTTTCAAATAACCTGATTGGTTCTACTGGTCGAAGGAAGAAACACACCTAGTCGAAGCCTCTCCTTTCTGCACGTGGTCCTGCCCACTGGAAGGAACTTCCTAGTGTCGTTCCGTTTCCTACTTTTGTTGCCAGCACAACTTCGTCGGGAAAAATGAATGTAGCCGAATGAATTCTTAAGGTCCTCTAGATGTTTGTTTCACTCCAGTTGTCGTTATCGAGTTGATTAATCTTGTCGGAGATGGTAACATCACCTAGTCGAAGCCTTTTTTCTCTGCACGTGGTTCTGCCCACTAGAGGGAACTTCCTAGCGTCGATCTATTTCTGCTCTTTCGACAAGTGCAAAAAAAAGTCGATACTCGAAAACTAAAAGTCAAACAAACCTCTCTGTTTTCAAGAACCCTTTCTTTACTACTTTCTTAGTTTATTTATAATAAACTAAGTAAGTAGTCGGGGGCTAGGATAAAGTTATAAACATGACTTTATTTCTTAGTCTTATTTTTTCCAAGTTATCATCTTATGAGTTACTAACTACTCTACGAGATGATTCGCAGGGAAAAATGAAGGAGAAAGGAGGAATCGCCCATATCTGGTCTAATTATTTCTTTCCTTTTCATTATCTGATGAGTTACTAACCACTTTATGAGATAATTCGCAGGGAAAAAGAAAGGATCATATATTTGTACATCACCACCAAAAGAAAGATTTGTCTTTATAAGACTACTCTGTTAAGGGGGACTCTATCTGCATCTTCTTTGCGACCTTCTCGCCAACCGACTGCATCTCTTCGATCAGCTTCTCGGCTTCGGCTTCGGTGCAGTAAAAATCGGCTTCAACAGAATAAGGGTAGACACCAACTCGTTCAGGGTACCGACCTGTTCCCCAATGGCACTCGTATGAGCAGCCATCGTGTCGTCTTGAGGAGCAATCCTCCCGGCACGAAGCCCATCGAGTACATTGTTTAGAAGTGAGATATTATCTTGAAGATTGATCTTCATTGATTTTGTCTCCTCCTGGGAATAAGTCGAAGCCTCGTGGAGTCGTTTTATTTCAATCAATCGATCTAGAAAGAGCGAGGATTGAATAAGTGAAACGATTCTATGGGAAGATAAAACAAATCAATAGCAGGTAAAAGTTCTACTTACCAGCTAATTGGGAACCCAAGTTCCCAATTTCTTGATCTTTCTCCTTCGCGATGTGGGAGATCTCGCGGACAACTGAGGACTTCTCCTGAACCTCGATCCGGAGAGCCCCCACATTGGTCTGAAGGGCCTTATTTTCAACTTCTTTTTCTAAAAAAAATGGGAGTTAAAAAAAAGGGGGGAAGACAGAAATCAAGGTCAGAAGCAGTCGTGATCACACGTACTGTTTATTTTTTCCTGCAACCGTTGAGTTGCAGAGTTAGCCTCCTGAAGTTTCTTCAAGAGGTCGGTGGCCTTGTCCCTTAGCTTTTTCGACTCGGCTTTTTCAAATTCGAGTGAATCAGCCAAGGTCTTTTCGTCGCTCTTAAACCTGAAAGGGTAAAGGGCACATATATAAATACAATTAAAAAGCGGTCGTAAGCTCTTCTATGACCGATGGGTGGTTTTAAGTTATTCTATAACCACCTCCTAGTCGTAAGTTTTTCTACGACTACTACGAGTCGTAAGGTTTTCTATGACTACTACGAGTCGTAAGTTTTTCTACGACTACTACGAGTCATCAGTTTTTACGACAATCCTTTATGAGTACTGAATGAATAATTAGAACGATTACGATAATCACTCACTCACCACCTCTCTGCTTGCTCGCAGAGTGTTGCCTTTTCTTGTCGAAGTTTGACAAGTTGCCGATTGTATTTGCAAATCGTAGCGACTTGCTCCACGGCTCTCTGAAATAAAGACAAACGATACGAGAAAGAGATAAAACCATAAGAGAGTATCGATGAATACTTACATTCATGTTTGACCAAGCAAACATGGAGACTATTCGTGATGGATCCTTCAGCCCATCCATCTCCTCGACTCGTTTCCACCAAACCCCTTCGAGTCGTTCATTGTGAAGACATCCCCGCAGTGGGAATCTTTGGGGTGGGGAACTTCGGTCACGGAGGCGGTAGGCGTAAGATCCTACGATAGAGTCAGGGCCAAAAAAATCAGAGAAAAAGTTGAAATACTCCTCTTCCTCTGACTCTGTGACGGTAACTCCACCTGGAGGGCCGGAGGGAACGTCCTCGACAACCTCTTTATCAGTAGCGGTTAGCGCTCTCATTTGCCTACCTCCCAGATCCCCTCGAGGCTCACGCGCCTCCTCTACGCCTCTCTCGACACTCGGTTGTCGTAGCGACTTCAGCATCCATGGCGGCCGCAGCTACTTCACCAACCGCAACCTCCTCCACCGCAGGGATAGTAGCTAGATCTTCAGCTACTATCGCAGTCACGCCTTCGTTAGTTGAAGGGATGACAGCAGGATTCTCTATGGGAGTATCCCTGGGGGATGAAGACGTCGGGCTAAAATCACAAAACGCGCAAGTAAGTTATCTCGTAAAAAAACAAACAATAAGTAGTTACTACGCTTATGTTTTGTTTTCTTTACATACCTCTGTGCGTTGGACCTAACTCGAAACTTGGGAGCAACCTTCCCAACAGAAGATTTCTTTGACTTCTTCTCAACCATCGCTAGTCGAGATGCACTCGGGATAATAGGAGTCGCCTCCTCCCGACTTTCCGGGCGGACGAGATCAGTCTCGACCACCTTAAATGCCCGCCCCTCACCTCGAGATCCCACCGAGCAAAGTGATTTCCTTCATAAAAGACATGAAGTTCTTCGGTTCTCCTTTTCTAGCCGTCTTATGAAGCCACGAGAAGTGAAATCGCAAGGACTTGTCGTCGTAATAGAAAGGTACCTTAACCTTGGGGACCTTGCACTTAAGGGCAAGGGCCTCTTCTTCTGCTCTCTTCCTGGCCGCAGCTAGGTCTGCGACAAATTTGGCAAAAGGAGCAGGAGGAGCTGAGCTCGAACCCCCCCTGTCGCCGACTTTTACCAGTCGACGTTTCTTGGTTGGAGGGACTTGATTCGATTCCGCGATGCGCTTCAACGACCACCAAATCGACTTCCTCGTCGTTTTGGCGGTTCTCCATGCCAACTTTCTGTTGGAAAAGGAGAAAAGTGATTGTAAAATCTTTTACGATCACTAAGTCGCTCATCGGTACGACCAGTTCAAAAGTCGTAAGCAGTTCTACGACATTGTTTAATCGTAAGTTATTCTACGATTACATTCAGTCGTAAGTTTTACTACGATCAGTATTCAGTCGTAAGTTTTTCTACGGCAAACTCGTTAGTCGTATATCATTTTACGACAACAAAACACCTAAAAGACAAAATCATTCAATTACCTTTAGGCGCTCCTCTTTCTCTTTTGCGGTCAAAACCGCAAGAATTTGAGGAGCCACCGTGTTGGCCGGATGCTTCTCGCAAACGAGTCTGACGCGCGCGTCAACCTCCGCTTGCGAAAGATCTGATTGCATGGACAATACGATTTATTAGACTAAACCGGGATTAATCAAGGACAAAGCAAAAAGAGTAAGTTTTTCTACTCACCGTCCTTATAATCCCTGGTAGGGTCGTCCTTTCCTAAGTACCTCCACATAGGAGGAACCCTTGTCTTTAAAGGACTGATTCGGCGCGTGATGAAGTCCTTCACCACATGCCAACCGGTGAGCCCCTCCGACTTCAAGTCTTTGACAGCTTGAATGTAGGGGGCTATCCGGTCGAGATTATTGGGAGTCGAGTCCTAGGAAGAAGACCGCTCGGCGGCCTTTCCAACGAATGAGAGGCTATCTTCCTGGGTAACCTCCCAGTAGAACCACCTCTTCTTCCACCCCGGCCATGACGACCGGGTGAACATCTGAATGTACTCCTTCGACTTGCCGTCGTGGAGCTTCAGACCACAGCTACCGGCGATTCCGGCCTGACGAGCCATTCCATAGTAGTACTGGAAAAGCTCGAGGTCCGCCGGAATCCCCAGGTAGGCCTCACACAAGTACACGAACACGCTTAACATCGTGATGGAATTAGGACCAAGGTTCACTAATTCCACCCCGAAGTGCTCGGAGGCCGCACTCACAATACGCCTGGAAAACTGGAATTTGGTCTGCCTCTCCCGATGGCCAATGCTGCTCATTCGCCGCAATCCACCTTACGAGAAGTCCCTCAGGGATCTTCTCAGCGGCGACCAAAGCCTTCATCTTCGCGTCATCCATTTCCGATTCAGCCCACTCAGAGACGATCCTGGCCATTTTCTCTCAAGAACAGGAAGAACTGTGACGAGGATCTAAATAATCCTCATTTTATTATTCATAATCATGAAATATGACGTCACATGGCATACCCCTTAATGTTATAGGGGAAGAACAAATCACGAAGTCGTAAGCCTTTCTACGACTACCCCCTAGTCGTAAGTCTTTCTACGACTACCCACTAGTCGTAAGCACTCCTACGACTATGGTGTAATCGTAAGTCCTGCTATGATTATGTCCAGTCGTAAGTCTTTCTACGACTACCCCTCTAGTCGTAAGTCCTTCTACGACTAGATCTGCTACGAGTTCCTCACGACTTACTGGGTCTACCCGTCAGAAGACTCATTTAATAGTGAGAATTCAAGCAGTCAAATACGTAGTTATGCCCGATATAACTACAGATAATGCTCCACTATCTCTGACTGATAACCGTTTGACAGCATGGGGAGGTTACTACCCCGGTAATTACTCTCATTATTACGCAATAATGAGCGACTAATTAGTCCGGAATGACAGCAGCCACCATCGCGCAGTATAAATAGGTGTCTTTTAGAGATAGAAAGGGTGCCCTTTCTGGAGGATAATTAGAAAGACCCTCAGCTGATTGTAATCCAGAAAGCCAATACAAGATACACAGGAGTAGGGTTATTATTCTCACCTGAGAAGGCCTGAACCTATATAAAAATGCCCGTGTCTCTTTCGTCTGCGTGCTCAATTGTGGAGACCCCCGGAATCAAAAAATCTTTACGTAAGATCGGTTCTAAAACACCGACAAACTGAATTTGGGAAAACCTCTAAGAAAATGTACGGAATCACCGGCGGCGGAAGAAACAAGAAGGCAACCGACTGTTGGGTGAAAAGGTAAGAACCCTAAGTTCTTCCTCCACGGCCCGTTTTATAACCGCACATCTGAAACGAAACGCCGTGGAATCCCAACAGTCGCCACCATTTCAGGAATCGCTTTGGTGGACAGACTTTTAACCTGCCCGTTTGAAAGTCCCAAGACACCTTTTTCACACCTCAAGTGAAATTACCATCTTGACCTCGGGTCAAATAAAAACTGATCGGAAAAGTTTTGCTTCCGATCATAAGACCGCAATTGCTCCGAAGTCGTAAGATATTCTACGACTTCCTTGCATTCGCAATAGTCTTAACAGATTACCTCGAGCAAGAATATTCATGGTCGAGAGAAACGAATGATTGAAGAGTTTTTCCTTCAATGTTTTTTCCTACGACCTCCTAGTGGTCTAAGGATCATCTACGACCCTTTGGTTAAGTAAGCTATTTTCACTTAAAGCTGGGGGCTAGATGACGAGTATCTAAATAATCCTCATTTTATTATTCATAATCATGAAATATGACATCACATGGCATACCCCTTAATGTTATAGGGAAAGAACAAATCACGAAGTCGTAAGCCTTTCTACGACTACCCCCTAGTCGTAAGCATTCCTACGACTATGGTGTAATCGTAAGTCCTGCTACGATTATGTCCAGTCGTAAGTCTTTCTACGACTACCCCCCTAGTCGTAAGTCCTTCTACGACTAGATCTGCTACGAGTTCCTCACGACTTCGCGGTCTGCAGTCGGAAGACTCATTTAATAGTGAGAATTCAAGCAGTCAAATACGTAGTTATGCCCGATATAACTACAGATAATGCTCCACTATCTCTGACTGATAACCGTTTGACAGCATGGGGAGGTTACTACCCCGGTAATTACTCTCATTATTACGCAATAATGAGCGACTAATTAGTCCGGAATGACAGCAGCCACCATCGCGCAGTATAAATAGGTGTCTTTCAGAGATAGAAAGGGAGCCCCTTCTGGAGGATAATTAGAAAGACCCTCAGCTGATTGTAATCCAGAAAGCCAATACAAGATACACAGGAGTAGGGTTGTTATTCTCACTTGAGAAGGCCTGAACCTGTATAAAAACGTCCGTGTCTCTTTCGTCTGCGTGCTCAATTGTGGAGACCCCCCGAATCAAACAATCTTTACGTAAGATCGGTTCTAAAACACCGACACTACGTTTTTTTTGTCAGGGACATCTAACAAATTCCCATGTCTTATGCGTTCCTAAAGAAGATGTCGGACGTGGAGGAGCCCGAAGAACCAAACATAAGGAATATTTTGATAAATATACTCTCTGCTTTGTAGCCCCAGAGCACACCAACATGGAAATTATATATGGGATGTGGATGAACTGACTAGTAGACTCCAAGAATTCCTTATGGACAAGAGGTACTCCAGTTCGGAAACAACTTTACTCCAAAGTGATTTATCATGTGTTGGTTTATTTTCTATTGGAGCTGTTTATTTAATTTGCTAGTATTATGCTGGGAAAATACATCCTCTTTCGAGAGTTTATACGCATGTGGTTAACTAGCTTTCATAACCCCTTTTGACACTTTAGATCCATATAATTTAAGTTTTAGTAATGCAACTAATTAAAATATCAAATTATATGGAACCTGTTTTATAATTATACTTGTATATTTTAGTTAATCCTTCAAAACTTGGCTCCAACTGTGATGTGAACCCCAACTTGGAAGAGATTTTTTTAACAGATTTGCTATTCTTCAGGCGCCTGAAATTTTGTTATAGTCCAGTCGATTTTATGGCCGTCAAATCTTGCTCTGAGATGTGTGTGATGGCTGATGTGATTAACGGGCCTGATCTGTGTTATTGGTTGTGTATTTTGACCCGATCCGTTATTGTGTTGTGTGGCCATCAACCTTCAATTTTTTTCATAATCTATTTTTATTCAGAATTACAGAAATAATACTATCGTATTTTTTTTTGTCAGAAATAATCATCAGTCGGCGTACCGTTGGGTGACTTAGAGCTAGTTGCCCAACCATTTGGCGACTAGACATAGTCACCCAATGAACGCACGACAAGTGTTGGAGTCGCCTGGTGGTTGAGCGACTTGACTAAGTCGCCCAATCGGTGACCGACTTACAGTCTGTCGCCCAACCATTGGGTGATTTGAACGTTAGGATAACTGTTTTAACTTCAAACCCCTCAAGTTTGATCAGGCTAAAAAGATAGCAAATAAATTCCTAAAATTATATAAATTTTCAGAGGTGTTCCTGGGATGATCTAGTATGTAGGTAAAAATTGTAACCTTGTTATTCAAGATTTATTCTTCTTATCTTAATTCATTAACAGCAAGGGCTTTCAGAACTTGGTTTGAATTTTTACAAGGTTGAATTAAGCTCTAAAAATTTCAGAAAAATTATATTTATTCATGATAAATATTATCGTATTTAAATAAATTATTTTCCAGAGATGATCACATGTTTTTATTTGTGTTTTCTTTTTTAGTTGAAAGTTTAATATTTGATTAAGATTTTTCAAGTGTAATAAATGATACAAATGCTTCAAAAACAATATGTATGCTCATGAGATAGAATCATTAAATTTGTGGCAATCCAAATTGTTATTTTTCTTTAGAAATAAAAGAGTGCTGACAAGGTTGGTTGGTCCGTTTGTGATTTTCGTAGAATCTCAAGGGTACGAAATTTGTCAGACTCGCAATAACATTTTGTGATCGTCGTATGTTGTTGTAGTGCGCTAAATTTCTAAATAATGTTGTAAGGACGATAGAGGTAGCAATGATTCATAAGTACGACGGTAAGTGATATTGCGATGCGCTAAGAAATTCATACACGGTGGAGAACTTTGGAGAAATAACGCAACGATAACAACACTTACTTTGATCCGACAAGGGGTTACATGGCAAGCAGGCTAATGAACCAAGGACGGTACACGCATGCCTTTAGGGAATTAGAAATACATGGGACAGATGGATGAAGAGGGTCGGACTACTGTGTGGACCGAGGCCATTTGCCCTTCCTTGCAAGCTCAGTGTTGTACTCCTCGCCAGCTGTCTTGACCTCGGCCGCCATTTCCCTCTTTTTCTCATGCTCCCGCTCGCGAGCCTCGCGCTCCCTATGCCTGCACGCCTCGAGATCGGCGTGCATCTCCCGCCGAATACACTGGTTGTGCTCTTCGGTGCGGCGCTCCTCCTCCCTCCTCTCGCAGTCCCTATTGGCATCCCACTCCTCGTAGTCAAGAGTCCACTGGTCGTGTGAGTGGATCTCTAGGTCGATCTACTTGTAGTAGCCACATAGCGGATCTGGGGACTACGGGTAGACGGAAGAGGTTGTTAGTGCGGACTTAAAGAGAAATGGTAGGAAAACATACTGTAACATGTCCTTACCGGCTGCTGATAGCGGCTCGTGTCCCAACGGCAGTCGGGATAGTCGGAGGAGTAGTTCAGGCAACCCCAGTAACGCATGCCCAAGCCGAGTCGGTGCTTGGACTTGAAGAACTTACATATGTCCCTGCACCAACAGAGGGGCAGCGTCTCCCCCTCGGGCGGGTGTTGCGGCGAATGCTTGGTTATGATGTTCTGGTATGGGTTGCTGCTACGGGGGGCGACGTCATTGTGGGGAGGTGGCCCCCTGGCACGCTTCCTTTGTTTCTCCTGGGCCACATACTCCCTTTGTATTTCGCGAATCTCCTCCCAGTGCTTGTCCATCTGAGTGAGTTTGTATTGAAGTCTGGATGCAGGAGAACCTGACATAGAAGGGGTAGTACTTATATGCTAAACATGGTTGGCGGTGGGCTCCAGGACCATCCGCTCAACCTACGCACAAACGAATAATTAGTAAGCCCGTCATATGGCTAGGATAGTGCATCGCTAAACATGGAAAATAGGTAGCATACGTATCCAGAACTGCGAAAGCCACCGCAGCGGCGGGCCATGCCGCTGTCGCTCCTAGAAGTCATAGTACGGTGGCGTGGCCTCCGCCGCAAGAACCCCCTGAAACCTACCAGCAGGCGTCGTGCGATTGACGAGCACGTCCGTGAAATGCGGGAAGCTCCGCGATAAGCGAGCCAAGCGGAACGCGTGACATCCTGCAGAGTGGGGGCCATCTCCCCGAATGGGAGGTGGAAGGTGTGCATCTCGGGCCGCCAACGGTCCACCAAGGCTGTCAGGAGCGACCGGTCGAACGGGAATCGTCGTGCCCGCTCCGGACCGGTTTGGACCTCCCCGTCGTCCTCGATAGGAGCACCATCCTCTTTGGTGGCCTCCACCATCAGTGCAAGAGGTAGAAGGCTGGCACGGCTCAGCCTGCAAAGCACGAAGAAGTAACTACATAGCGGGCATATGACACAAAACAAGTGGCACAACTTGCAGACAAACCTGTCTACCCAGCGTGTGTCCAGTCTCCAAGCCCGTCGGGGTGTCCACGTACGAACCATGCCCAAGCCAGCCGCGTCGTCCCCGCGAACCGGATGCGGGACACGATGGCTCGCGCGGTGCTACGCGTCGACCAACCGGTCCAGCAGGTCGAAATGCCAGTCCGAACCACCAGGGTCGTGAGCCATACCTGCAAATCAATTTCCAATTAGCAATTACGACACAATTAGTGAGTTCAATTACTTATAGCGTAGCTTTGAAAATTCCGCAAATTAAGTTGTATTCTTACATAAGTTTACTGATTGTTTGATCATAACCTACCATGCTTTCGAAAGTAACCTACCATGATTTCATATGCAAACATAAGACTACGCTATTTACAACTATTAACAATATGCATGGACCCTGTCAATTATAAAATAAACGAGGTATTACATAGGTTTGTCAATTATAAAATAAATAACAAGAAATTAAAAGGCATTAATGTTAATTGAGCTTTTAAACTATATTCCAATGGCAAATAAATCATATTTGGTATGTTTTTAGTGGCACCAAAACACTTTGCTCAAACACAGGTCCTAATTAAACGAGATATTACATAGGTTTGGCAGTGGGCGGTCTGACCGCCCATGTCAGTCGGTCTGACCAGTGGGGTTTTGGTCTGACTGCCATGTGTTGGCCAGTCTAACCGGCCCCTGGTCGTAGATCTGGTTTTGGTGCGGCCGGCCGCCATGTGTTGGCGATGCGATCGGACCTCCGGTCTTGTGACCGGTCGACTTTCCGTAAGATGTGTTTTTACGGTTTTGGTCTTGGCGACCGCCATGTGTTGGCTGGTCTGATCGGACCTCCGGGTCTTGTGACCCGGCAGGTTTTTCCAAAGTGTGTTTCTCTGGTTTTGGATTGCTCTTTTGTGGTGCGGTCTGACCGCACCCTTGGTGGTCTGACCGGTTTGGTCCGATCTGACCGACCATTGGTTGGCAGTCAGTCCGGACATGTGTCCAACGACTAGTTTTATAGCTGTTGGAGCATGGGCGGTTTGACCGGCAATTGGTTGGCGGTCAGACCGGGTTTCGCTGATTTTCAGCAGATTCTCTTTCAAACGGCTAGTGTGGGCTATAAATACCCACCTTGGTTGGTTGTGGGGATGGTTGCTGGTGCCATATCCTTTCCCATGAGCAAAGATCAAGCCCTCTCCTCTCTTATGTGCATGTGTTACACTTAGTGAGCTTAGAGAGCAAACCCTAAGTGCATGTGTTGCATTAGGTAGTGGATTGTGTATCCATTGAGCTTATACACTTAATTCGTTTAAGTGAGCATCTCTGACTTGTTACTCTTGGTGTTTGCCAACACCTAGATGGCTTGGAGGAGTTGCGCCAGTGATCTTCTCAAAGAAGGTTGTGAGAAGACCTAAGCATTTGTGAGTGGTTTGGTGCTCGCCATATTTGGAGTGGAGGAAGAGCAACCCTGAGTGGATCGAGGTGTTGGTTCGTGTTGGAGCCGGTCCAAGTGGTTGGACTTACCTCGGAGGTGTTGGCTCGATTGTGGAGCCGGTCCAATTTGGTTGGGCTTATCTCAACGTGGAACTCAAGCTTGACTCTTCAATCCTCGCGTAGCATTTATCAGCTTGTGCGGCCTCCTTGTTCGTCTCCAATGCACCTAGTCGTAGCGCCGGTAGACCTGGTCGTAGAGCTTGTAGACCTAGTTGTAGCGCTGATAGACCTAGTCGTGGAGCTTTGCAGACCTAGTCGTAGAACTTGCAGACCTGGTCGTAGCGCTGGCAGACCTGGTCGTAGAACTTGCAGACCTGGTCGTAGAACTTGCAGGCCTGGTCATAGCGCTGGCAGACCTAGTCGTAGAGTATAAGCTGACTTTCTTTGATATCCCAGGGTTCTCCTCCATTGCTTTGCATCCAGAATCTTCACAACGTTCAAATCTAAGAATGCACAAAGTATTTGCATGAGGTAGCAGCCGATTCTCATTATGGTCAATAGGAGACTCATTAAGAAACAAAAGCACATATTGGTTAAGAAGCTTGATTCGGGCTCTAGTCATTGGACCGATGGGTGCTTTATGTACAGTCTTATGCATACTTGGAGTAGTAGTCGTAGGACTTGGAATAGTAGTCGTAGGACTGGAAGTAGTAGTTGTAGGGATGTCCTCATCACGAGGTGTTTGGATCTTCCACGCACGCGCTGACGCAGCCGTTGACATGGCAACACGTAGGCGACACATGTGCACAGATGCTGAGGCGGTAGGCTGACGTGGACGGCCACGTCGGCTAAACAACGGCGAGGCTCCGGCGACCAAAGAGTTCGGCGATTGAGGGTGTTTTAGCGACGGTGAAGGTGAGCATCTAGACGAACGCGACACAGCAAACACAGTGATGCGGTCCAAACTCGTCGGCGGCAACCACATCGATGACAGCGACATGATAGGCGGCGGAGCGGCGCGGCTCAACGCCGCTACAGCGAACTAGGGCTCCTCCATGACGAAGAGTGCGCGCATCAGGTAGCCCGTGACGCGGCGAACTCAAATGTGACCTCAAAGGCAACGAGAGCTCACCACCAGCGGCGCAATCGGACGAGGAAGGCTTCGACGGCGCTAGGGTAAAATCTCCGATTCTGACAAAGAGGCGGCGCTCTAGGGTTTGTGGCTTCAGAGAAAAGGCGGCGGAGGTGTGGGCGAACCTCGTGACGCGGGTGCGGGCTTTAAATTGGGCGAAGAGATAGAATCCGCGACAGAGACAGCGACGGGGCGCGCACGACAAAATCAGAATCGGGCGCGGGTCGAGACAATGAACAGTACCCAGGGTGGGTCCCACGCGACAGCGAGTGAAGTGCAGTGCAAATGCGTGACAAAAGGTGCCACAACAACTAACAGGTGGGGCCAAGGTGGGGACCACACATCGGTAGCGAGATCGCGATGCGAGATTTAGGGCCGACGACAGAATGGGCTAGAACGGGAAAGGGTTGGGTTTTGGCCCAATTCCAATTCCGAGATTATAAATAGGTTTTCTATTTTATAAATAGCAAAAACTACAAATGGAAATTAGAAAATAGCAAATGAACTCGGAAAAATTCGAGAAAAATCTAGAAAATATATCCAAGCACATAGTACCCAAATAAAATAGTTTTGATAATAGTTGATGTTGACATTAATCATATTAAATTATTTTGATACTGAAAGTCCATGTTAAGCTTGATTTAAAATCAAATAAAATTCAAGGGTGAATTTTCCAACTGCTAAACTATTCAAAAGATTTTTAAAGCTCAGAAAATTGGATGTTACACAAATACCTAAGAGTTAACGGAAGAATCAGCAATAAAAACATCTATAACATTAATGCCTGAAGTGGAAGGCTTAGACCCACCATTCTTTTTCAGACCAGCTTGGTATTTCTTGCAGTTCCTCTTCCAATGGCCTCACTCTTTGCAGTAAAAGCATCCATTCTCTGAAGTCAGGCCAGACTTAGTCTTAGGCTTAGGCTTGTTAGTATGGATCTCTTCTGTAGCTTTAGCCTTGTATTTTTCTTTGACCCAAGTCTTAGCCTTCTTCTTGAAGCTTGTACTCTCAACACCATCATATGCAACTCGGTGAGATTCTTGTCTAAACCATTCATATGAAAGTTCAGAATGAATTGCCCATAGCTTGCAGGAAGCGAAGCAAGAATCAAGTTAGTAGCTAACTCTTGGCTAAGGGGAAAACCAAGTTTTTTCAAGCTCTGTGTGTAACCAACCATCTTGATCACATGAGGGCTCATTGGACTACCCTCAGCTAGCTTACACCCAAACAAATTCTTCAAGATCTCATATCTCTCAGTTCTTGCTTGTGTCTCAAACATGCCTTTGAGCGCCACGATCATATCGTAGGCCTCTATGTTCTCAAACTGCTTCTGAAGGTCTGAGTTCATGGCAGCTAGCATGAGACGGCTAACATCAAGGGACTCATCACATGCCTTTTTATAGGCGTTTTTAATAGCAGCAGTAGCATTTTCAGCAGGTACTTCTGGAATTGATTCCTCTAGAACATGTTCCTTTTTATCTTGCCTAAGGACAATTCTTAAGTTACAGGACCAATCCGCAAAAATTGTTCCATTCAGTTTTTTTTATCAAGTATTGAACGTAAAGCAAAACTGGAGGTAGGTACAGCAATTGGTGCCATGATCTACAACATAAAATATGCAAAAACTAAGATATATGTTCAAGAAAAGTAACTTCTATTAAATAATTTAATAAAGACACTCCCACTATATTCCATATCCCTCTTACGACATTTAGTGATTCAAGACCCACAATCAGTTAATCTACTAGTGAGCTTTGACATCACTGCTAGAAGATTGTTAAAATTGGTAAACAACCCTTTGCTAATCATATATCTATATGACCCTTGTTGTTGGGCAACATCTCTATGCCCCGGCTCCCAACCTATACCCCAATGTCTATAACCATTATAATGACCTTGTTAAGTTTAACCAATGCTATGCAAGTAAGTGTTCGACACAAACCCATCTAGTCAAAGAAAGTTAATGGCACTCTGCTTTAGCAAGACCTACCATTAAAATACATGACTTTAGATGGTGCAGCTAATTGGGAGAGCATCAATTTAGCTTAAAATTATGTGAGAGAATTTTACTTCTACCATATTAAAAGCATTCAAAGAAACTAAAAACATGCATAGAAATAAATGAATAGAAATATAAAGGCATTCACAGACAATCACATTGCATCGTGATATAGTATGACCCTTCCACATAGTGATCTCCATCGCTGTGCTTCCTGTTCGCCATGTCTCGAAGTGGCCAATTCCTCAAATTACTCCCACTAAGCATTACTCCTAATAGCACTAGTAATAAATTACAAGGAGTGAAGAAGCATCACAAGTCGACACGAAGGCTGTTATACAAATATAGATAGCCTTGGGCTGAAATAAGCATGATGCGCAGGTCATAAACATTACACACATACATGCATCTCATACATTATGGGCCATACTATTCATAAAATCCTGTAAAAATAAGTTATGCATATAATCGCATTCTATCTAGCGGGTGGTGTGAACTAGCAATACCAAATACCAAGTTAAGATCCTAGTCCACAGGGGGCAACCCACACCAAAAGGGCGGTAGCCCTATCCATATACTAAGGTCCTTTTCGGACTACGTAGATCCAATCTACTGTTCCGTCCATGTAAATCGCATTGGATTAATCACATTAACCCTTTTCGATCGCAACTCCAATTCGATCAACCAAATTGATCTTCGCGTGCTCCATAGATTTACGATAACTGTCTGCCCCGATGGTGGAAACCGACCGGTAGAGGCAAGTCGCGATTCGACCATGAAAACACGATCACAGAATAACGATCATGAACCTATCTTGAGACCACTACGCATGGACGATCATGTTGACCATCACCAAAAACAATCTATCATATAGAACGACCAACAGAAACAGTAATAGATCACATCTATGACTCCCACGTATCACAATATGCATCTAATCCGAATCTAAAACTAGACGGGGTGGCTCTGATACCACTGTAGGAACACGGGTAGACTACACTAGCGCAATTTCAAAAATCTACCGCACAACCAAAGAACCTCCGCTAGTAATAGATTACGATATTACCACTAGACGCGTAGACTCGCACAACAGAAGAAGAGTCGATGTAACGCGTTGGTGCGGTTGTAGTTGTACTAGCCTCGTGCCTCCTCCAAGTACTCCTCATGACTATCACAGGTTGCGGATAACGCCTCCAAGGTATCCACATGTACGGGGCAGAGACACCACATGCCGGAGTGCTAGCGTCGGCTACGCGGTTTTGGGTGAGGGAGGTGTGGCGGCTAGGGTTTCAGGAATTCCAAAAATCACACAAACCCTATGCCACCATCTCTCTATATATAGGCATCCATGATGGGTCTCGGACTTTGAGGCCCATTAGGAACTCGTGGCCCATAAGAATTCGGCTTACCATCCAAAATGTGTCCCAACCCTTCAAGCGTGCGACCCTATAGGTTCACATACATTTGGACATGGTCCGAGTACTCCTACTCGTCCACTAATCAGTAGTGGCCCTTAGCAGGACATGTAGACTTCCTAGTATACGTAAAGATCACATCAGACGAACCCCAACAAATCTCATATGTATTTCCCTTTGCCTCACGATATCGGTCAAACTCAAGGCGAGTATGTGCTATCCTTGTTGGTTAGCTCGACCACTCTTTCTCGATCACGTGACTCGAATTCTCTGACTATGGTTAACTCTTTAACCGCGAGTAGCATGGCCATGCATTTCTGGAATCCGATCACTCGAGAGGTCTAGAGATATCTCTCCCATTGCATGGAGGGGCAAATTCTATCTTGATCGACCATGCCTTGACGTATGTATCATGACAAACCCAAATGCTACCTTTATAACTACCTAGTTACGGAGTTGCGTCTGGCAACCCCTAAGTAAGTCACTACACATCTCGAGTATGTGCGACGACCTCAAGTCTAAGGATATAACGTACGCATTGTAAATGAGACCAACTGATAACATATAATAATACAATGTTCTCGCAGTGTCTCATGGTGGGTCGATCCAACCCTATGTTCGCTAATATGTGTCCATATTATTGGTTTGATATCTCTATATCTATGATTCATGAAACATAGTCATCAACCAATACATATACTAGTCTATTCATATGTTTCCTCATGTTTCCGACTAGGGATCGCTTTAGAATAAACATCGCAAAGATAAAAATAGAGTTTCACAAACAAGTCACATACTTGCTAATAAATATTAACGATATTATTCAAGGAACAAGATAACATATTATCCGATAAATTATGAACATAACGAAATATAATCATCTCTATGATTGTATCTAGAGTATATCTCCAAGAAGATTTCCGTGTGTATATAAGGCTGGGCCTATTGCCATATAACGTGTGTTGTGAGTTGAGAAGAAAATCAAAAAGACAAAAAGAGGAGCAGCAGCAGCTCCCGGAAGAAAACTGATTGTCTTGGTGTCTCGTTTTCTCGGTTTGCTTTCGTCGTTTGTTTCTTCAGCAGGAGGAGCAAGGCGCTGGGTTACTTCTCCCGAAGAAAAGACAAGAAAGCAGAGACGCTGCTGGTTGTCCAGAAGAGACGCATCCTCACGTGGAGAAAGCAAAGACCAGGAGCACTGTGCTGCATCGGGTGGAGCCGTGGAGGTCCAGAGACGTGAAGACGGTGCTTCAAGCAAAAACGTCGCTTTCATTGCTTCGTGCGGGTCCCACGGATAAACAAGGGGCGCATCCTTTGGGCGAAGTCGGGCACGTCTCACGGTGAAAAGGCTGGGCAGCTTTTCTCTCTGGAACGAAGCAGTAAAGCAGTGTTAGGGTGAAGAGAAAATTCCAACAAATTAAACATGAGCAAGTTGCAAGCGGGTAGCACGACGAACGAAAGGAACCAAGTTTGCCGGACATTTGACAGCGCCCGATACGTTGCAAACGGGTAGCACGACGAACGAAAGGAACCAAGTTTGCCGGACATTTGACAGCGCCCGCTCGATACGTTGCAAACGGGTAGCACGACGACCGAAAGGAACCAAGTTTGCCGGCCATTTGACAGCACCCGCTCGATTGACCGGTAATTTGCGATCGAAAATGCCAAATCTCTAACAAATTAAACATGAGCAAGTTGCAAGCGGGTAGCACGACGAACAAAAGGAACCAAGTTTGCCGGCCATTTGACAGCGCCCGCTCGATTGACCGGTAATTTGTGATCGAAAACGCCAAATCTTTAGAGTCCTTTCTTTGGGGTGGCATTTTATATGTAGCTCGAGTTCTTTGGAGTGTTACATTCTAAAATGCCAATCTTTAGGGTCTCATGCCCCATCTTACATTTAAATTAGAGGATATGCATTGGAATTGCTACTTCGTAGAATTGTCTATTAATTTGCGTATCTTTACTTCCAGTTTGTCTACTCCAAATCATAGACAACACTTACTTGGGTGAACTGTAACATCCCATTTTCGGGATGGTTGTTATTTGGATTTCAGTTGTGTTGGTGTTTCAAAAAATTATTTGAAGTTAAGTGTGTACTTCCAAAACCTTCCCCGTAAACTTCAAAGCTGGTTTGAATTCATAAGCTTCTTTCAAAAAATTCCTTTCAAAGCCTCTTGGGCCTGGCCCATTCCTTCCTCCGGCCCATCTGGCCCCTCTCCTCCCCCTGGCCCCTTTCTTTCCTTCCGATCATGTGGTTGAAACCTTCCTTCGACCGTGTCGAGCAGTCGAGCCCTTCCTTCGACCACGTTACTGTGATGACGGAAGGGGCGAGATAATTTAAAAGGTTACTGTGATGATCTCTCAACCGCATTAGTAAGAAATCATGTGGGGCAACGAGTTCATTATCTCTCATGGGTAAAGTTACAACCTCTGCAGAGTATAAACTTTTTAAACAGCCGTGCCTATAGTCAAAGGCGGACATGAGAACTTACTAGAATTAGTTCTACCTCAAAAACCTTTGTGGGTGGGATAAAAACTGGTCGGGCTGATGTAACCCTGACTTTGTTTTGTTCCTAGGTGGTCGTACCCAGTGTTGTTAATAGTGGTCGTAGCTACATTTTCAAAATAAGCATAGGTGGAGGTAACTTCTGCTATTATTAATATTGCACAATTATTCTCTTTATTAAACTGCAATTTGGTTAAAATGCTAAGTGATAGGAATTTCTAACTATGATATTTGAAAACATTGCTTTGGCAAATAAAAGAACCTAAGCCCCCCATTGTTAAGCCTTGCATGTATATCATTGCATCTTGTGTGTTAGCTCGCGAGTAAGAAAGTTGTGCTCATTCTCGCTTTTTCCCCAAAACTCTTCAGACCCCGCAAACCATGGAGACTACAACTACTACCAGGATCCCGAAGTCGATAGACAAGGCAATGATGAAGAGTAGTCTAGTTCTGTTAATCTGGGGTCTCACCTCAGTCTAGCTGGCTCGTCGGTGCTTGCGTGCATCCAATATTATCCAAATCTTTGGTTAATATCAGACGCACACAGGTTTCCCCAGTCGCTTGCCTGTGGTGAGATATGCTCTACCCCTTTTGCTTCTGCTGTAGTTTCCGCTGCTTTTGTGATGTAACCCCTTGGCATGTTCAACCTTTATTGTAAAACTTGACCCGATGCGATCTATGTAAACTCTGATGTGTTAAATTAATGAATGGTTTGGTCTACGTTATGTTTGAATTGATTCAGCAATGTGTATGTGAGTGCTATCTACTGGTCTGGAGAATGGCACACCAGGTCCACGATCAGGTCTTGGCCAAAGGTTGTCTGCGTGTGCTATCTACTGATCCAGGGAATAACAGAGTGTTTTCACATAGAATTTGGATTTACAAAATCTGGGTCCGACATGAACATTAGTCGGCAAATTATTGTAGGTTATACTTGTGAGCATGCAGAAGGAGTTGGTCGCCTATTGCTGTCGCAACGTAGGCCGAAATAATGGAGGTGCTTTTGTGTCATCCAACAGCTGCTCACAAGGAACGGTGTGGTTCCTCGAAAGCAGTCGAGCATTAGGTCCACACTATCATATGCTTTTCAACAAGGTTAATTATTATAGAGTGATTAACCCTTAATTTCCTCTGTCATGTGCAGCAGCCTCCACGGTAGTTGCACAACACCTCGCTTCATTTCACAGTCCGACTCACGGAGACATAGTAGATCAGAAAGGAAAGGCAATGGAGGCGGCGGTGGTGAGCGCATCGCAGGCGCCATGGGCTCTGCTGGGAAGCTTGGTGACTTGCTCGTGACAAGTACAAGCCGCTCAAAGAAGCCAAGGGCGAGATCACGTCCCTTAAAGCCGAGCTCGAGAGCATGCACGCATTCTGAAGAAGATGTCGGACGTGGAGGAGCCCGGCGAGCAAGCAAAGTCTTTGGGTGAAGGAGGTGCGCGAGCTGTCCCTACGACATCGAGGATGACGTCGATGAGTTCATGCTCCGTGTTGACCGTGAGTCCAACAGCAAGCCACATGGCTTTAAGGGGTTCGTTGATAGGTGCCTCGAGCTTGTTGACAACGATCGGGACTCGCCATCGGACCACAAAGGAGTTCCGAGGCCTCAAGAGACGTGTTGTGGAGGCCGTGAGCGACGCACGAGGTACAAGGTTGACGACGCCGTCTCCAAGCCAAACAACACACCGATAGATCCTCGCTCGCCGCACTCTATGCGGAGAAGGCGGGCCTTGCGGGTATCGAAGGGCCGAGGAGGAACTAATTCGCTTGATGATGGATGAAGAGGGTGTCTCGCACAGCACTGAAGGTGCTCTCCATCGTGGGATTTGGAGGTCTCGGTAAGACTACACTTGCAAAAGAGGTTCATCACAAGCTAGAGAGCCGATTCGAGTGTCGAGCTTTTGTTTCGTGTCCTTAAACCAAACGTAAGGAAGATTTTGAGAAATTTACTCTCAAAAGTTGGTTATGTAGCTCAGAGCAAACCAACATGGAAATATGGGATGATGATGAACCGATCAAGACACTCCAAAATTCCTTACGGACAAGAGGTATGCCAGTTTGGAAATGACTGTATTCCAAAGTAATTTATCATGTGTTGGTTTATTTTCTATCGGAGCTGCTCTTCTTTTAGCCTGCTAGTATTCTATAGGCAAAATTCTTGAGGTTAAAAAGCTTACATCACCCCTTTTATCAATGCTTTAGATCCTATGGAATGGGTGTTTTAGTAACTAAGACATCAATTTCCATGAAACCTGCTGTATAATCCTGCAATTTATTCGATCCTTGAAAACTTTGCTGTTACTACAAAGATCAGAAGAACTACAGAAGCACTAGTTTGCAAAGTGTCGGACCCGTAACCGAGTCCTCTGTGAAAGCATTGTGCTATTCTCTGGATCAGTAGATAGCACTCACAGACACATCGTTGAATTATTCCATACAAGTCGTAAGACCACACCAAACATTAATTTTAACACATCAGAGTTTATATAGGCCACGTCGGGTCGAGCTTTTTACAATAAGGGGGCCGAACAGATCAAATTGAGTACATTACAAAAGTGGGAACGATAGCGGAAGCAAAAGGGGGAGGTGGAGCACACTCTCCACAGGCAAGCAACTGGGGCAACTCATGTACGACTAATATTAACCAATGACTTGGGTAATACTGGTCGTACGCAAGCACCGACGAGCCAGCTACACTAAGGCGAGGCCACGGCTGCTAAGGACTACGACTACTGAAGCTACGACCACTAGAGCTATGACCACCAGAGGCTACAACCACTGGGGACTACAACCAGTCTTCATCATCTCCTTGACCATCGACTCCTTGGTCCTCGAAGAAGGCATAATCCCCAAGATCCGCAGGGTCTGAAAGGTTAGGGAAAGAGCGAGAGTGAGCACAACTTCCGTGCTCGCGAGCCAACACACAGAATGCAGTAGCATACATGCATGGCTTAACAAGGGAGGCTCAGGTTCTTTTATTTGCTAAAGCAATGTTTTCAATTAGTCAAAACAGTAAAATCCTATCACTTAGCATTTTAACCAAATTACATTTTATTAAAGAGAGAAATTGCGCAATATTGATAACAGCAGAGGCTACCTCCACCTATACTTATTTGAAAATGTGGCTACGACCACTATTAACAACACTGGGTTCGACCACCCGGGAACAACATCGGGTACGACCACCCGGAGCAACACCAGGTATGGGTTACATCAGCCCGACCAGTTTTCATCCCATCCACAAAGGTTTTTGAAATAGAACTAACTCTAGTAAAGTTTCCATGTCCGCCTTTGACCGTAGGTGTGGTTGTTTAAACAGTTTTACACTCTGCAGAAGTTGTACACTTTACCCACACGAGATAGTCAACTCGTAGCCCCACACGATTCCTTATTCATGTGGTCGAGAGACCGTCACAGTAACGTTTCGATTCATATCGCCCCTTCCGTCATCTCACCCCTATGGGCTGCCCCCCGCTTGCGGTGGGCCCCATAAGTTCATGCGGGATGTCACCCCCACAACTAGTCGTAGCAAGCAACTTCACCCTCCCCCCTTGGTGTCCCATTCAAGCATGATCAAGCTCACGCTTGCACTACCTCCTACCAGTGAGATGATTTTCAGGGTCCAATAAATTTACTAAGCCAAGTTGCACTTTAAAGACTTGCGGTTGCACATGGTTGTACAAGGGAAGTCATCATCGGATTAAGTCCTTAGGGTCATCTGGGCAGTTCAAACCACATACCAACCATTCTCGTGCTACATCAGCACCCACCATTATACCATCCGCCCAGATGTGGTGTTAGAAGTTGGGGTTTTGAGGAGGAAAACCAATTTATCACAAATACTGTAGTCATGTACCTCCCACGACTGCCCCAAAACAATTTTATGATTTTAAGGGATGATGATCAGGACACTTAGTGCCCTGATACTTAAGCAAAACTAGCATATCGCTTAAGTACAGCCTACAACTAGTAAGTTACCGTATAATCACTAGGGTGACATGTAGTAATGGATTCAAACGTCAAAGGATGGTATAATACATAATTAATCATCAAATGGGTATTTAACTACCTTAAGAGTTAACATATATTTGCTTAAAGAATTAAAGCATGCAGTTTGCTATTTAAAAAAATATAATCTGTGTAAAATGTAGGCTTAGAATGATCAAAGTATTGACTCATCTTGATAAAAGGCAGGAGGGTCTTGGAGATCTTGTGCTTGATCGAAGTGGAGATCTCCTGCTTCTTCGAATTCTACTCACACGAGCGTACCGAAAAGAGGGACAAACAAGCAGAGGAAACAAATAAATACACAAGAAATAATAAATGAACTCCAAATTAAATAAGATTAGAGCTAAAAGCAAGATCTTGAATTTAGACAAAATTAGAAACAAGAAACAACGTAATCGGGGTTATAACGAAGGAGAACGGAGTCCTCGAAGATTGCGGTTTCGAGTACTAATCATCCGACTTCACGAGGTCGGAGGGTGGTTCGACTACACCACGTGGCCTTAAGGGGTTCGACAACATGAGTGGTCGGAAGGGTTCGACTACACGACTGGTCGAAGAAAAGGATACGACTACTCAACGTGGTCATAGGAAAGAATACGACTACACAACGTGGTCGTAGGAAAGATTCAAGAGGGATACGACTACACAACGTGGTTGTAGGAAAGAATACGACTATACAACGTGGTTGTAGGAAAGATTCAAGAGGGATACGACTACACAACGTGGTCGTAAGAGAAGAGTGATTCGACTGCTCAACAGCGGTCGAAAGAGAAGGGGGATTCGACTACTCAACAGCGATCGAAAGAGAAGGGGGATTCGACTACTCAACAGCGGTCGAAAGAGAAGAGGGATTCGACTACTCAACAACGGTTGAAAATAGAGAATGACTTGACTGCTCGACACAGTCGAAAGAACAAAACAGGAGAACAGGGCATGGGAAACTCACCGGGACAGAGAAAGAGAGAGGCCGGAGGGGGTCGGTGGATGACAAACGGTGGCGAGGAAGCTCGCAGCCGAGGGAGAAGGAGGCCGGGGGTGAAGGGGTCAGCCGGGATGGGAAGAGGAGGGGGAAGGCGGCGGCTCCTGTGAAGCAAAACAAAAACAAAGTGGGGGATTTCTACAAGGAGCTCTGATACAAGAACTGACACAGGTAGAAGAGGGGGCGGCACTGGAGCGGCGAGGACCGGGAGGAGGTGCGCGGCGGCTTAAACTCGAAGCACAGAGCTTCGGGCAACCCACAGCAACGGGAGTGAGAGGGAGAGGGAGAGCTAAGTGAAGAAACAAGAGGAGGGCGAGGGCTCCCGGAGTGCTCCATTTATAGAGGGAAAAAGGGGGAGACCGGGAGTCAAGATGAAGCGGCGGAAATTGCGGCTGCGCAGCGGAGGCACGGCATTTAATGCGCATGTCGTAGCGGCGCGGCGGAGACAACTGCATTTAATGCGCATGTCGCAGCGGCACGGCAGAGACAACGACATTTAATGTGCACGTCGCAGCGGCGACAACAGCCTTAAATGCGCACGTTGCTGAGGAAAAAGAGGGAGGACAGAGAAAGTACACAGGGGGCTGATAGGTGGGGCTGGGCAGACCTGGTCGGAGGACCTGGTCAAAACCGAGTGCCTTGGTTGACTACGAAAAGGTGGTCGAAACCACGAGGCTGGTCTAAACCAAGAAGCTGGTCGAACCGAAAAGGTGGTCGACAACGAGGAGGTGGTCGACGCAGAGAGGTGGTCGACACGGGGAGGTGGTCGCAACCGAACAGGTGGGGACAAGGTGCACGGGGCACGGCAAAGCGGGCATGTGGTCAAAAGAGGGCTTTCGACCACTCGATCGAAAAGAAAGAAAAGGGGCAGGGGAAGGAGAGAGGCCAGAGGAGGTCGGGCCCAACATAGAGGATTCGAAAAGAAACCGCGATTCCAGCTGAAACTCGAAACTCAAAACTTGAAAAGAGGCAAAGACTAGGGAATTTTGAAATTACACACTAATTTGAAATAGGTTTTGATTTCAAAAACAAATTTTTGAAAGCTACTAAGGAAGCTTTGAGGGAAATTCTTTTTGAGAAACGACTTAGCTCGCAAAATTTTTAACTCCAAAGCAACTGAAAGCCAAAACTAAACCATCCCGAAAGTGGGATGTTACACAAAGTCAGAAATCTGATAATTGCTTCTCGTCTATGTTGTCCAAAAAAAAGTTCCTCAAATCAACATCTCAGTTCTCACAAACGCGCCTATAGAAGATTCAGTGCTAACAACTATTACTTGACATACCAGGCTCGTGAGATACCTTTTGTTCAATTTTTGCACCATATGGGCTTTTTGGCGTCATCAAGGCTCAACTAACATGCATAAGTCTCGTACGGATTTAGCCGAAGTACACATGAACTTTTAAAATTTGATTAAAAGAGTATTTTTTTTTGTTGTTTTGGCCTTTTCAAATTCACTTGCAGAAGTGTGGATGCTTTCATTTATATGTTACGTTTGCCTAATGCTTGTTATACTCCATATGAAATTATTTGGTAGGTACATTATTGTAATTGATGACATATGGGATGCAATTGCATGGAATATTATTAGATGCGCTCTTCCGAAAAACAAGAATGGTAGCAGAGTAATAACAACTACACGAATTGAGACTGTGGCCACAACGTCTCGCTCCAATCACTATGAGTATGTTTATAAGATGAGGCCACTTAGCGGTGAAGACTCAAGAATGTTATTTTTGAACAGAGTGTTTGGTCTGTGAGGACGCTTGTCCTCCGAATTTGGGGAAGTTTCGCTGAAATTTTAAAAGATGTGGTGGCTTGCCACTGCAATTATCACTATATCTAGCCTTTGGCTAGTCAACGAATAAAACTGAAGGAGCGCTGGGAGCACGTACTGAATTCATTGAGCTCTAACTTTGAAGTGAGTCCAACCTTGGAAGGAATGAGACAGATATTAAGCCTTAGCTACATAAGCCTTCCTCATTGTTTGAAGACATGCATGCTATATTTGGGTGTATATCCAGAGGATTACGAAATCGACAAGTATGATTTGGTTAGGCAATGGGTAGCCCAAGGTTTTATAAGTAAAGAGCTTGGGCGAGATCCCGAGGATGTTGCAGAGGGCTATTTTAATGAGCTTGTGAATAGGAGCATTATTCAACCAGTAGGTACAGATCCTCATGATGATGTACTGTCTTGTAGAGTACATGATATGATGCTTGATCTTATTATACACAAGTGCAGAGAAGAGAATTTCATCACTTCAATAGATGACATACAAGACATTACAGGACTGCATGACAAGATCCGTCGACTCTCCCTCTGCTTGGATGGTGTAATAGATGGCACAACACTTGGAACTATTCGGCTCTCACAAGTAAGAGCGCTAGCGAGATTTGGTACCTCCACGTATACACCTCGTTTGTTGGAGTTCAAACATCTTCGAGTTTTAAGGCTTGAATTTCAAAGTCTGGACCTTGAGCCAGAGATACTTGACCTCAATGGAATGTGCCATTTGTTCCAACTGAGGTATCTAAAAGTTGTAGCTGAAGGTAAAATAGCGCTACCGAGTAAAATTCGGGGACTACAGCAATTAGAGACACTGGAATTAAGTGGATCTAGCATGGTTGAAGTTCCATCAGATGTTGTTCATTTGCGTCGGTTGTTGCACCTGATCGTTCCTACAGTGACAAGTCTGCCAGGCGGGATTGGTGACATGAAATCCCTACGTACGCTTCGAGACTTCAATTTGGAAATCAACTCAATAGACAACATCAGAGACCTCGGAGACCTGGCCAATTTGAGGGATCTTCATATATGTTTCGGTGGTAAGAAGCAATTGGATGACATGGCAGCAAGACGTGGGGGTGTTTTGCGGTCCCTTGAAAAACTTAGCAACCTCAAATACCTGAGTATAGGTCACGATTCCTACAGTGCCTGCTGGGATGAATTGAGTTCACTGTTTGCTTCCCTCCCACTTCTTCAGAGACTCCATATGGGGTGCATGTTTTCGAGGGTCCCCAAGCGGATCGGCGAACTCCATAACCTCTACAACCTGATACTATGGGTTAAGGAGGTGCGGGAGGATGATGTTGGAATCCTTGCACAGTTGCAGTCCCTCATCCACCTGGACTTGTGGATCGAAGGAACTCCTAGAGAGAAGGTTGTCATCCGCGGAATGGGATTCCCTATTCTGAAGCATTTTAGAATCACCTGTAGCAGGATATCATACCTGACCTTCGAGGCAGGGGCAATGCCCAAGCTCCAAAGGCTCCATCTATCTTTCAATGCGCGGGGATGGCACAAGTACGGCGCTGCGCCCGCCGGCATTGAGCACCTGTCAGGCCTCAAGGAAATCTTTGTACGCATCGGGGGTGATGAGGCTAAGGAATCCAATAGAAGAGCTGCACAGTCTGCGTTGAGGGACGCCATTGACGTGCACCCATGTCGTCCTACAGCTAACATCCAGTGTCTACCCCATACAACAGTTGTTTTCGAGGGTGTTGAAAACGAGGACGACGACGAAGACGAGAATGTAAACAGCAGCAGTTGATGGCAAAATTCCGGTACGTAAGAATCCGTTCCTCCTAGCAGCACTATTTCTTTTATTTCTTTGTTTAGAAATTTTACGGTACATTCTACTAGTAGCATACGGTGGTAGTATAAATTAAATCTAACCATTGATTTGTTAAAGGCATAATACATTTTTCTTTGTATTTATAATTTTCTCGTGAGGGTATTGTGGATTTTTACAACTAGGGTTGAAAATATTACTATTGTGTCATGTGATCCCCACATGTGCAATTGCAATCCTACCCTCCCGAGAATATACTACCCATACTACTAGGTGTAGTATAACTAAATCTAACTAATATGAACCATTGAATAAAAAAGAATGAACAACCCGTATTAAATTAAGTGTACCGTAAAAGAGCTCTTCTTTGTTTGGGTAGGCTGCAGAAGTAAATTCAGTTCCCGCACCATACCTATATATATTTTGTTGTTACTACCAATGACTATGTATGCCCATTGTGTTGTTTTAATGGAAGATGAATCTGAATCGGATGTATGTTGTCAGCAGGATTTCTGTTTCAAGATAGGGGGGCTTCCATTCTCTTCCTTCTTGAGTTGTTCGCAACGCCCGCTTCACTTGAGAGCAGCCACCTTTACTTTAGGTCTTCATCGAAGTTCACATGCATCTTTGATCTCCACTTCGATCCTTCACCAGTAGTTGGGCTGCTTCAGGTGTCTACTTCGCTCTTCACGTTTGTTCTTCAAGGCTAGAGTATGGACGGATTATGTGAGCTCCCTATCTTATCTGGCTACTATTATTACCATGCATGTGTTGGTGACTAATAATAATTTTTCCGTCTTGTTATGCACTTATTAATGATGTTGTATTGTATCTAGTATTCTTGTTTGACACCTATTGTGCCGATCCATGATGTCACTATGTTTCCTACGAGAATTGTTGTGTACATCCCATATGATTCGAGTAAACAGTTTAGTGTAGGTGGCTGTCGTGCTACTCCCTCAAGTCACAAAAAGAGTGCCGTTTTGGAATACGTGTAGTCAAACATTTTAAAGTTTGGTTATCGATATCGCTATGAATAATGGGATTGAACATATGAAAACTGATATATGTAGATTTATCTTGAAACTAATCTCATAATACTATTATAGTCCATCATGGTGTTTCCTGATGAACCAAGGTTCAGTAATGGCGTGAGTATGAACCTGAATAATGCAGGAAATAGTAGTATGTGAAAAGTATCTATATATTTCACAACGATACGTGCCATATATCTATATTTTTTTCGAGTAAATACATGGCTTATTTGTTAGTGAGACTAGACTACAACGATGTAGATTAATCATCTATCAAACATTAGATATATTAGAATAGTAGATACAAGTCTAATTTAAATATAAGACAGATCCTCTACGGAGAGGTGGAATCATTCGTTATGTAGAAAAGAAAAAAAAGGCGGCGTGCACGCAGATTAACTGGGCATTCAGCATTAAAGTTGGTGGATAACGAATAGATCTTCTAACTTGCTGGTGTCACATGCATTCGAAGTGATTTCAAGTGGAACCTAAGATCCTATTTGCAAAAAAATAGTATAACCCCTGTACAAATTCTACAAAATTCTCATACGCTTGGGTTTGAAGCTTATCACGATATTTCCTGTGTAGACACTGAAGAGTTCAGAGATTGGAACGAGCGTTCTTGAAGTTACCTATTGATCCAACCTCATGGTACAAGAAGCAAGTAGATTGGCTGTCAAAGTAGAGCTCAACCTTTAAGAGGAAAAATAACATAATAAATAAGAGGGCGTTTGGATGAGGATGATTTCTTTGGGAATTTGTTGAACTAAATCCCAAGGATTCGATCCAAATCCCCTATCCAAACAGGCCTAAAAGAAAAAAAAAATTAGTATCTCTCACATGCCCACTGGATTTGAAAAGGAGAGGAAAGTGTATTTGAATATTATGTTTCCAAGGCCCACACAACGTATCATGCTTGAATTAATTTTTTAATGAAACATTAACATTCAATTACATTTCTCAAGATGTTTTTTAGCTTCAGAATTTTATTATAGTTTTCAATCTTCGTCTTAAAACCCATATATCTCAAATCTATCTATATCTATACTAATACTAATGGGAGACTCTCTTATAAGCCTCCATATTAATCCTATGAGGTAAAAATATAGAAATTCCTACATTAATCGGAGAAAAAAAATGCTAGAAATTCCCACATTAATCAGAGAAAAGGGGAAAATCTTATACATCCAATTTATCATGTGGTACAACCTGCGGCTTAGATTTATTTTTTTAGCCGGTAGCTACATGGACTCGGATTCAAGCTTTCCTATAATACCTGTCTGATGTGTCGGTAGAAATAAGAGTTTGATTGGACATTCAAACCTGACACTGAACCGGACACAAGGTCACGGCTAGCTGTCCCACCAGAACACTAATCCTCTACATGTCTTTTGTGGAAATCTTTTTTTGTTTTGTAACTGGTCATGAGTATACGTCTTCTTTTGTACTACAGGCGTGCTCTGCTTACAATTTACAAATTAGATCCGAGTCGTGATCTGTGCATGTCCTAATTATGAATCAAGTGTCCTGATTTACCGATAATCTCTTTCTCCTGGACACATTTTGTGCTATGGGCCAGGAAATTCACGTTGTTAATCATGACTATCCCATCAGAAACTAGCTCCTCAACAATTCATTTCAGACAGGAAGACGTCCAGGGGCACTAGAAGCGTTAAGATGGGACGTTACCTATTTTTAGGCGTCATATATAGAAGTTTAGAAAAAAAACAATTAAAGATATGTAGATACTATAATTCAATTCATGAGTTGGAGCAAAGAGGCTAAGCATTAAGAGCAGAGGCGGTCATGCATGTACAAGAAAACAAGATGCGAACCAATATAGCATGTATAAATTCAGAATAAAAAATAAAATAAAAATTTTCATTTTGAAACATGTACTAATTTTGAGCTAAAACTTAAAACCTTTAGGATAACGAGATAGTAGTAATTTTCTTTATAAAGAGATTTAATCTAATACAATCAACTTATCAAAAGCTAGGAATTTCCAACGCCACAGTAGGATTATGAATACTAAATTAAGTTGTGAACTGAAGCCCAGTTCGGAGTGTATACATGAAAAATTGGATTTTAAATTAATTTCATAAGTAAGGTCAAAATTAGGTATTAATTAAAATATAACTAAATGTCAATAAGAAATTAATCCTAAATAATAAAAATAAATTTAAAGTCCTGAGTAAAATAGAAATTCTAATTGAGATCAAATTTGAAATTAATTTATGGTTCAAGTGAAATTTATAGAAAAAATTGTTTTTACTTATTTGTACTAATTTATAAAAAAAATGTTTTAAACTCAAACTTTACTTCCCAAGCATATGTCCATTTGGAATTAAAACTATAGTATTATTGAAATTTAAGTTTTGGAGTTTGCAAATTGATTACAGAATTGTATTGGAAGCCCATGCTCTTTGAAAACGTAAAGTTTGAACTTTGAACAATCCAAACTAATAAAACATAACAAGTTTATCCTAATTCGGTTATTATTCTTACATATTCTTTAACACTAAAATTACATGTACACACAATGTGAAAGTTGGCATGTAGACATTTTTGTATAATTACTAGCCCGTGCCGGCGCACGGGTTGCTGACTAGTATTATATAAAAGATATTTTAAACCATCTAAGTTGTTACTTGATAAAAAATAAATATGTACAAAATCTAGCCGTGCAAACGTGCGCTCACGCTGTTAGTTTGCTTTGCTTTCCTTCCCGTATACACTTGATTGCTATATCACGTACATTCATTGCAAACTGCAACAGTGCAGCGTGCTAGTAAATATTGTTACTGCCCAAATTATAGTAGCACACACAGGCAGCGTTTGGGTGGGCCGGACGGCAGCGGTGGCAGGGCCCTCAATTGTGACCTATATCTGGGCTGAGATAAAGAGTACAACTCTGCGCACCCGTGTCTTGCTAAGAAACCTTCGGGGTTAAGGAGATTACTAGGACGCCAGGCGCGCTGCGCTGCGCCGTGGCTGGTCATGGTAGTACGGCTTCATATGTGAGCTGGTACAAACGGTAATGAGCACAATCCGTAGTGAATAGTATTTTTAGGGGATAGAAAGAGAGCTGGCCCCTTTTTTTGTTACAAAGTAGCACTGATACAAGATAAATATTTCGTAATGAATGGGACAGGGAAAATGGACAGGTCCATAGTCAGATTTCTATCTGGAAGTGTGAGTATTTTATAGGAAAGGCAAGCTAGCTGTTGGCGGTAGGATGGGATCGGTATAACTTGTGAGCAGGGAATTTCGATGTAGTTTGGTCGGCATAGGGAAGATTGGAGTGTGGGATCTAGCAGGTATATGTCTGTGAGCAACATAGGACAAAGCACAAATATCTCTGGTAGTGATTCAACAAGGAATGTAACATAAGGCGAACCCGGGGAACCGACGGTTATGGTTTGGTACGTACATATAGCCGTCGTTGCGTGGCACGATAGGATAGGCAATACATAGAGGTTGTAGCGTACATGGCAGCTGAAAAAGACAGTAAATATGTACAGGAAGTATGACAGGGGATAGCAAACAACGTAAAAGCTGGCTGATCTCCGTTCAGCCTATTTCTTAAAACGTACGCAAGCTCAAGAGGTACGTGCAGCATTTTTTTTTCAGCTGCAATACGTCTTGTGTAAAGCAGTGTCGGCACGGTCGCTAGTCACAAAAGGCGTAGGCACGTAGCATGCTGATTCAACATTGTCTACTTTGTACACAGAAGAGTAAGCACGGTATCTAGCAATGGTAAAAACAAGGAGCTTTTTTTTTTTGGCTGACCTGCTGTTCTACTCATTTGCCTGTGTGTATCTATGTCGATTTTCCTAACAACAAAGGGTTTCTTCGTTCGTTCCAAGTTACTGTAAAGAGGGAACTATCAGGTCGATATTTGATTAAGGCTTGCGGCGACTATTTAATGGACTGTAATAACAGTTTGAAGTGGAAGTACCTTGCACTGCCATCAGCATCTGAAGATAGTACCGGGCTGTCCTGAGCGGGACGCTTTGCGGACTGCAAGAGTGGTTTGTTAGTTTCTGTATGGACGCAATAAAAACTTAAGCATGTGAGAATGCTTGGATGCAAGGGGTTTGTGAAAATGGGAAGTTAAGTATGTCGGTAAGCTGCACGACGATGGTTCTAACCTTGCTGATTTCTGGGGATGGAGGTGTATGCAGCTCAGGTTGTTTCGGTGCTGTCTGTGGCACAAGTGCGCTGCTTGTTGGAGCTGGAGGTGGAGTGCGTTCTGTTTGTGCTGAAACGGGGCTTGGTAAAAGAAGTTGGAGTTCAGCTGTACACTTCGATGAGCTAGCGACAGCCTGACAGGCAGGGTCATAATCTTCTGAAGCCCCGGTGCGTACTGCACGAAGGAATGGATCTAAACTGCTGAAGGCTTTGTGGGTATGACGCTGAAGCTGTTAACTTGGAATGATGCGGATATTCTCTGAAGCGATCCGCGTGATCCACTAACTTTTAGGCTACATTGATGTCCATATATAGTCTCATTATCTTAGGCGGTATGAAACCAGTGACGGTGGGAGCAGATGCTGTGAGGTCTAATGCTGGGATTCCTACTAATTCCTGCCCTACATCTCCAAAGAACACAAATTCTGCCACCGGTGTGTTAGTTTTGCCAACGCTGGTTATATCGATACCGTGTACAGGAACCTTGTATCTACATGTAAAGTGTGTAAGGTAGATGGTTGGAGGTGGGTGTAGCAAGTACATAAACATAGCAGTAGAATGGAAAGGGCAGAAAATTTGTTCTAGTAAGAACCTTGCTTCAACTGTAAAGTCGCCGCACCTCGCACATCTGTAACCTTCAGCGTTTCGAACTGTAGTCCTTCTGCAACCTCCACAGGCTAGGTACCACCAGGCTTCATTTGGAGTGAGCTCTTTGATTGCGATGTCAACAGTGTATGTGCGTCCCTGTCATTTGTGTTTTGGTAGAAGGTGTGAAGGTGTCATAGAATGTATACAAATATGTTCTGCTATATTGTAGTAAAGATGTGTGGAGGCCAGCATACCACAGCTTCGTGCACATTCAAGGTTGTTAGTTCATGGACTCATGGGTACTGGTGCCGTCTGACTTTGGCTTTGGCCAAACCACCTAATCTGATGAGGTATGCCTGAAAAGCTGAGGCCAAAGATTATAACATGTCAAAAACAATGTTTCCGAGAGTAGTCTTGAAAAACCATAATAAGCAGCGAACTTGATGATGACTGCTGTAGAATAAATATACCGAGAGAGGAATGTCTGTGCTAGTTCTGTGAACTGTGATATCATTGATTGGTGATGCCAGGTGTGAGCATGTTTGTTCTGATGGTTCTGATTTTTAACAGAACCACATAAATGAATACATCACTAAATGCTGGATAGAGTCTTCTGTAACGAAGGCTGAGACACCCTCTTTGAAAGCCACGTTCTCCGACCACTACCCGCTACTACTCTCTAACAACTTGGGTCCCGCTCGGCCAAAAACTTTTTGCTTTGAAAACTTCTAGATCAAGATGCCAGGTTTCTTTGAGATGGTGACAAAAGCCTGGCTTGCCCACTACCCACACACAGAACCAATACACTAGTTGCATCACAAGTTAGCATCCATGGCATCCACTCTGAAATCGTGGAGTACAAACCTCTTCCCCTGACCAAAGCTCCATCTCCACATGGCATTAGAGCTTATACTCCGGCTAGATGTGGCTCAAGAGAACAGGGAACTATCACCACAGGAATCGAACCTAAGGGCAAATCTTAAGAAGAGAGTTCTGGGCCTGGTAGTGATCGAGCGAACCAGGAAACGTCAGACTTCCCGGATCACCAACCTCAGAGAAAGCGATGCAAACACAAAGTTCTTTCATATTAAAGTAAACGGTCGTAAAAGAAAAAATTACATCCAAAGGCTTCAGAATGGAGTTGACTGGGCGATCTCGCACAAAGATAAATAGGACACAATACAAAAGCACTTCCAAGAAACGCTGGCAACGCCTTCACCACGCAACACGGACCTTAATTGGGAAGCTATGAACCCACCGGGGCTCGACTTGCACACTTTGCAAGACGCTTTCACAGAAGCAGAAGTCCTCAACGCACTGGAACAATTACCAGGGGACAAAGCCCCGGGGCCGGAAGGTTTCTCAACAAATTTCTATAAATCTTGATGGTCAACCATCAAAGCCGATATTATAGTAGTTTTTAACAGCTTCCACTCCCTTCGCACGGTGCATCTTCATTTACTAAATACAGCTAATATTGCACTAATTCCAAAAAAAGGAGGGAGCTGATAAAGTGCAAGACTTTAGACCTATCAGCCTCATTCACGGGATTGGAAGTGGATTGCCAAAACGCTAGCACGGCGGTTGGCGCCGTTTCTACTTAGATTGGTCTTGCAAGCTCAGAGCGCCTTTGTCAAGACAAGAAGCATCCATGACAACTTCCTCTATGTTTGCAACTTAATAAGAAGACTCCACCGATCGAAAACCCCCTCGCTCTTCCTAAAACTAGACATTGCAAAGGCCTTCGATATGGTCCGCTGGGATTACCTTATGGATCTTCTGCGTAAAAGGGGCTTCCCCCACAGATGGACAAACTGGGTGGCGGTCCTCTTAAGATCCGCCTCGTCTAGAGTCCTTAACTGAATCCCTGGTAACGCGATCATCCACGGGAGGGGGCTGCAGCAAGGAGACCCCCTCTCACCTTCCTCTTCATACTGGCCATCGACCCCATTCAAAGTCTTCTAGAGGCAGCTACAGACATGGGTTACCTCAGTCACATGCGAGATCGATTTGCCAGACTCAGAACCTCCATCTACGCGGACGACGCGGCCATTTTCATCACCCCAAGCATACACGAGATACACACAACCACCCAGATCTTCCTCAATTTCGGGACTGCTACTGGCCTACATGTAAACTTCCAAAAAAGCATGGTGCTACCAATAAGCTGTGACCACATTGATCTAAACACGGTCCTTCACCACTGCCTTACAATCAGATCAACTTTTCCGACCAAATACCTCGGACTACCGCTCACCTACAGAAGGCTACGCAGAGTGGATTACCAACCGCTTCTAAATAAAGTGGTGGGGAGGTTGGCGGGCTGGCAGGGCCACCTTCTATCCCCAGCAGGGAGGGCCACGCTGGTAAAACTAGTTCTCATCTCGATTCCAATTTATTACCTCACAGTTTTCAAAACTCCCACAGCGATTCTCCACGCCCTGGACAGAATCAGGCGTCGTTTCTTTTGGGCCGGCCATGATAATTTCTCGGGGGCCAAGTGCAAAATCAATTGGGGCAAAGTGTGTCGCCCAACCCAGCTAGGCGATCTCGGCATCCTCAGCCTTCCGCAATTCTCCTCGGCAATCAGCCTACGTTGGCTATGGCAAGAATGGAAGAACAACTCCAAACCGTGGGTCGGCATGGAAATCCCCTGCGATGACTCGGACTGAAATCTCTTTGCGGCGGCAACTAGGATATCCATCGGGGATGGCAAGACAACAAAATTTTGGTATTTGGCTTGGTTGAATGGAGAAGCACCCAAAGACATAGCACCAAAGATTTTTGAAATTTCAAAACACAAAAAACAGACTGTGGTCTCGGCATTACAGAACGGGCGGTGGGTGCAGGACATAAACTTGATGAGGGTAATATCTCTCCACTGCATCCATCAGTTCGTAGGACTCTGGACCAAAACGAACCAAATTCACCTCATACCAAGCACCCAGGACGAGATATCTTGGAAGCAAACCCTGAATGGCATCTATTCCTTAAGATCCGCCTACGCTCTACACTTCCTGGGATCCATTGAGACCAACTACAAAACAATAATTTGGAAAACACATGCCCTCCAAAGTGCAAAATCTTCGCATGGCTGGCAAAACAAAACAATCTCTGGACCTCAGACAGACTGAAAGCGAGGGGGTGGCCAAACCATTGCTACTACCCCCTATGCAGACACACTCCGGAATCGTCCATACATCTCTTCTCCCAGTGTCGCTACT
Source organism: Ampelocalamus luodianensis (assembly GCA_036346255.1). Taxonomy (NCBI): domain Eukaryota; kingdom Viridiplantae; phylum Streptophyta; class Magnoliopsida; order Poales; family Poaceae; genus Ampelocalamus; species Ampelocalamus luodianensis. The sequence continues at coordinate 2,590,128 of CM070638.1, forward strand.
CGGGAAGAATTTGGAAGCATATGGCGGAGTGGCTAGGAACTGATAGCCTTCAGCCTTCCCTCTGGCCCCAAGCATGAATATCTCGGATTGGTGGACTAAAGCGGCGGAAGCGACAGGCTCCCCTAGAAAAGCCAGGACAACGACCCTGATCTTAATCCTGTGGGAGATTTGGAAGGAACGAAATGCTAGAATCTTCAACAATAGAGCTGTCGCGCCTCTAGAACTCCTAGCGAAGATCAAGGAGGAGGGAAGAACTTGGTACCTAGCGGGGGGGGCAAGAGTCTGGAGCTTTTTAATACTCTGTAATTAAGGCCTTTGCTTAATTTTTACTGTACTTTGCGGCTCTCGGTTCCGCACCTTCTTTATTAATATAATGGGCAAGCCTCCTGCCGGTTCCATTAAAAAAAAAAGATATTGAGAGCTCCATGCATAAAACGAGCACATCTCTAGAACCTGTGCTTGTTTGGGATTTTGTAAAGTAACCTGAAAACTTATTTATGATAGAGGCTAAGTTATCTTACATGTTTGTCTGGAAAGAAGGTAATTGCTCTAACAGAACCTGCACTAATCAATTTGAATGAACTATGGTGTACTGACTACTGTGTTTAATAAAGACCAAAGACGAAAATCTGAACCATATTTGTTCTATTGCTTTTAGCAAAGTTATCAGATTTGACTTCTTGTATAGGTATGAATCTGACGAAATATAAAAGAAGTGAAATGTGAATAAAGCAAGATCATCTTACGCTGACCTGTTCTGCAGAGCAAGTACTTCAAGCAGGTGAGCATTAGTATACCATTTGCAGACAGTGCTACCTTGCAATGACAGCTGACCTACAGAGATTTTGTATACATGTCAATAACATATCTGTGTGATGTCAGTATACATCTGTAGTTCTGTGTGCGTCGAATGTAAGTATGTATGTAAATGTAGGTGGCTTGTACCTTCGTAGAATCTAGTAGTAAGGCCAACAAACAACACAAGGATGGGTTCGTTTTCTCCTGCAGCTTGTAGTCCAGGCGCATCAAATTCAGTGGCGTGTGGTCCCCATAGAGTAACATAGGCTGTCTCAGTAGGACTGAAAAGGCGATTAGAGAGGGGTGAATAGGCGCACACTCAATTTTTCACCTTGATTAGGTTCAACACAAATATCACTCCAATGGCTATAGAAGCTATGAAGATCGACATACAAGTACTACAGAGGACTTGTGTTGAACCCAATCCAAAATCCCCAAAGCAAAAGACTAAAACAAGAAATCGCAAACCCTAAACCAGAGGCCGGACTAACCTCAAGCAAAAGTGCGGTCAGACCTCAGACACGATGAACAGGAAAATCAGCTCGGGTTCCAAAACGAAAATCGGTCTAACTTTTGATCTACACGGCCAAACTTGACCAAATTTGGAACACACCTTCCTAAGGATATTAGGAACATATTCCAAGAAACGATTTAGTAGATCCACGTTAAAGTTTTGACATTTTTCCATTTTACCGAAGGAGGATTAAAAACCGAGCAAAAACGAAAAGCTTGATCAAAGCTTGCTCGTGGAAGATTGATGATCTAGATGATTCTAGATGTATTCCCACACATCACAACAAGGTAGATGAGGGCAAGAAACCAACCAAAAACCCGCGAATCAAAGAAAGCCCCAAAATCATCAAATAAAGAGGATGAACACAAAAATGAAATAGAGACTCATCTTGTGAAATCTGGTTGGATTGATTTGGATAGATGGATGATTGATGTTTACAGCCACTCCCACATGGAGGACAAAGCTCACCACGTGAGCACACACACAATCCAATCTAGAAACCATAGCCTCCTCTCATTTCTTTCCAAAACCCTAAAACCAAATTAGGACACTCAAAATAGCTAAGGGGCCTCAAGTGCAACCAGCACTTAGCCATTATATAGTGGAGGCTAGATCCTAGAGAATATTCCATTATGGCACCCATTAAACCCTAACACACAATGGGTTAACACACGCACGTATCTCAAAGCATCGTCTTCATCTTCTCTTGACCTAAACCGTTCTCCATGCGACGACCTGCGCCGCGGTTTAGCCAAAGGTCACCAAGGCGGTATTTGGTGAAATTACCAAAATACCCCTTCTCGATCTTTCTCCAAAAGACCAAGTTCAATCCTGGTGAAGTAATCGCCTGCTTCACCACGTGTAGGTTGATCAACGGCTCCACATCGGCAAGTCTCTCCCCGTCCAGATCCCACTGGCACCACCAAAGCACTTGCACCGACTCTCGTGCCGCTTGATCCAACCAGTCGCACCGAACCGCCCGTTCGGACAACCAGATACAACAAGCCTGACAAAGCTAGCAAGATCATATTAAGACATGTATAGCAAAGCTAAGCTAGTGAGCTCAAAATACCACATGTTGTTGGATTAAGTTAAGCAATGGTTCAAAATTAGCAAGTTCAACAACAGGTATCCTAAAGTGATAATGGCCATGTCAGAATGTCATTGTGAGATCCAGAAGCTAGCAAAGGCCATCTAGGAGACAAAAGTCCTGAAATGAATCATTTTGCTCAAGTTTTCTCAAAAGCCGAAAATTCTCAACAGATTTCATTTCAACTTCATAAAAAGTCTATCTTAGTAAAGAAGATCCTGAACTAGGAGCCATCCACAATATCTTCCTAAGCTTCAACCAATTTGGAGAATTTGTTTTCTTAGTCATGTGCTAGACCTCAAGCCTTGCTGCGATCATCTCAAGCATAAAAAGCTTAAAAGAGTGGTCTAGGTCATCCAAAACTCCCCCTGAGTTCATGCCTAGTACAATGGCAAGCCGTCTCATGAGAAAGAATTGGTGAGATCAGTTTTTTTGCACAAAAGAGATCATTTTTCATTGATTTAAAAGAGCAATTGTAGATTCTTAAAAGAACAAGAAGCTCCATAAATGATCAATCCTAGATCCAAGAGCTAACAAAGCAATTTTGATAGGGCCAATGTCACAAAAGGATCACTAATTGTGCAACTAGCTAAAAGATCCACAAATTGTAATTTTCAATTCAAGTTGTCTTAAAGAGCTAGCTCAATTAGCAAAGACATTGCTACACATGTGAGAGCATGATAATTCTAGCAAGTCAAAGAACTAGACACAGTATTGAGCAAGAATTGAAATACTAAACCTCAACAGGGTAATAAGCAAAGCTTCATCAATTAAAAGACTGAAGTAGTAAAACTTAAATTACAATGCATCTTTTTGTGATTTTCATATGTATGCAATATGATACAATGAGATGCACAAAAGACTTAAAAGCCTAACAAGATCAAAAGGATCTGAAGAAAATACCACTTGAAAAAGGTATCAGAAAAGATCCACAAAAATTCACATGAACAAGAAAAGTTCAGATGAACAAGGAAGGTTCAGAAACGAACCAATTCCCCCTCAAACCAACCCGTAGGGGTAAATTACCCCTAAATCACATCTCAAGGTAGCAAACCTTGTTGGGTCAAAAAGACTTGGTGAGGAGACTTGCCAAAAGTGCCTTTAACACCACAAATTAGCACAAAGACTTCAAACTCCACATGATCTCTAGGGAAAATGACTCAAAAAGTTAGGGAGCGAAACACCAACACTAAAAAGACCTACAGGAAACTCAAAGACTTGCTAAGGACTAGTGATTGGGAAACAAGCTCGAACTAGGCTGTGAGAAGAGTGCATCCTAGAAAAATATGGGATAAGAAGAGTGTCTAGAAAGGACACGTGCTAGAACAGAGCCTCCTATCTATCCTAAACTGAACAAGCCCAGCACCTGAAACAACCCAGATGCTATGCAAGGTAGACTAGAGAATGTAAGGTATAGAAGCTCGAACCTGAGTCGCACTGCTTGGCAGTGAGATTTAGTCATGATTGATGAAGATCCATTCCTTGAAGGTCCAAAAAGTAGTTGCGGTCACCCATCATCCTCATCTCAAATTCCTTCGTCTCCAAGAAGTGATAGTCACCATTGAATGCACATATGAAGAAGAACCAACAGCTGGAGTCATGAACCACATGATCTTCTTCTCAACTGAAAAGATTACACCAAAGAGACAGAAGAAGTCTATGACTTGGTACTGGGTTAGTGAGACATTATCTAGGGAAACAGTACCAAGACACACGACTAGCAAGGATAGCAACAAATAATCTAAAGCTCATTAAAGCATATAATCAACAGTTCAGGACATGAGCATGAACATAGACAAATCAATTGCATCACATGCTATCCAAGATATGTCAAAGCTCAAACTATCTTTAATCCATCATAAGATATAGGAGCAAGCAAGCACATAGCATATCACACAACATACATCCAATCAAAGGTAAAGCTTGCTAGTGAAGTAAAGCAAAGCTCATGTATCCATGATTAACAATAAGACACAATACCATGTAAGCATAAAATAAGTTATAAAACGAATCATGGAAAAAGTATGCTAACATGGATATCAAGTAAGCATGTGGGTACATAAAGCAAAAATCAACAAGAGCAAGATAATAAATGTATCAAAATAGTACAAGCTCTTGATGACACAAACCAAGCTCATATAACTATAGAAGTAATAAACAACAATCTAATACATGGATACATAAGCAAGAATCAACAAGAGCAATATAACAAAGGTACAAGACGACATAAGCTTATGTTGACAAAACTAAGCTTATACACCCATGAAAATAATGAATAACAATCTAGTCTATGGATACATAAGCAAGGTAATAGCAAAAGCATGATAAAAGATATCAAAAGAGTAACACATGCTAATATGATACAAGTGAGCACAAAGACAAACACAACATGCCAAGAATGAATAATCATGAAAGTGATGCATAAAGGTATAAGATTGCTCATAAAACAGGTGTAGACGCCGACCATGAAAGCACATGCCTCTTGGAGGCCATCATGGGGGTGGAGAACCATCAAGTGTCCCAATCAAGTAATAAAGCAAAAGATCATAATCTTTTAAGTCCATTTTCTCCAACCCGTGTTCTTGGTACCTACACATGAGAAAGTCAAGGTGTCCAAGTCTTGGATCCCGAAGGATTATAGAGCAAATACTTGGGAACCCAAACCTTGGACACACAGCCACTAGAGGCAGTCGAACCATTATGTGAGTTAGCATGATGCGAATAATGGTCCGTGCAAGAAGATCCAACATCAACCTTGAAGGCACGCCGCGAGTAGACAACTCGATGAGAAAAACGAGATCCATCTCTAGAAAAGCGACAATAACCTTGCTTGAAAGCACCATGATGAGAACCAACAAAAGCACCATGGGTACTCACACATCCTCGCCGTGGGTGTATACCTCGATGAACAAAATGAGGTCCACCTCTTGAGAAACGGCGGAAATCCTGCCTCGGGGCAGCTCGTGGACCAAAACCAAAACCACGATGTTGTCCAACACCACTAGAAAAGGTGTCAAAGAAGCCATCATCAGAGCGAGTCTTCGTGTCAGGCTCTTTAGTGTGCATGTCATGAGAAAGACTATGCTCACCAGGAGACTTAGAAGCATGAGCTCGACGTAACTGTTTTGCACGCCGAAAACAAAAATCTACAAGATGTCCATCTTTCCCACAAAATGAGCAATAGTGTAAAGGTCTACTAGGAGACACGGTCCGAGAGGATGAAGCGCCATTATCGCTCAAAGAAGAAGTCTTGGAAGAACCAACATCATGAATCGTCCTCGTATCGGCACTAGACTCACACATGCCATAAGAAAGACTATGTGTGTTCCTAGAGGTATGACGACGCACTCGATGTTCATATTTCAAACGGCGAAAGCAAAACTCAAAAGTGTGTCCATTCTTCTTACAAAAGGTGCAGTGATACTTCTCTTTTGAAGATGTAGTATCATTTGAAGAGGAAGCACCCTTGTCTTTTGAAATTTGTTGGACAATACAAGAAGAGTTTGAAAGAGTCGAACCTCCCAAAGAAGAGCTATCTAAAGCGATGGCACAAAAACCAACATCAAGTGACTCACATTTGGCACAAGAAGACTTTAACTCCGAATGTAAAGAAGCAAGAGAAATCTTGAGAACATCAATCTCGGAGTGAAGGCAAATACAAGAGTCACATGACCTGGCGCTCATATCATCGCGCAAAGATTCAACCTCTCTCTTCAAAGAAATGCAAGATGTACAAGAAATTAATGATGCTTTCGTATTAAGCATGCAATTCAAGTCATCAATTTCAATTTCTAAACGAGCACAATTCTTGCAAAAGACTAAATCATCCTTAAACAATTTTTCATACTCTAAGCACATGCTACAAGGCCTAGCTTTGATATCAATAATTTCATCCATAGCATTCTCTAATTGCTCAAGGTGAAAGGAGTTAGTCAAATTAAGCTTCTCAAAATCAGCAAGCATACCTACACAAGAATCACAATTATTTCTAGCCATAGATCTAAGATTGCCTATTTCTAACTTAGCATTGTCAAGCTCATGATGTAAGACAACACAAGAATCACATGGCATAGAAGCATTTGATTTCAATAATTCATTTTCAGATTTTAGCCATGCAAAAGAATTATTTAAGTTATGCATGTCTATAAGTAAGGAATCATATGCACACATGGATGTTTTCAATTCGGAGAACTCATAAGATAAATCACCCTTCTCTCTTTCTAACAATTTTATTTTGTTCCTAAGAGCATGCAATTTGTACTCATATGAAATCAAGCCATCAATGAGTTTTTCTTTGCTCACCTTACTTAGCTTGAGTAGGGGATCGTCCTCGAAAGAGTCATCACTATCATCCTCGAAAAACTCTTCATCATGTTCATCCCCAATCGCTACTGTGCATATGCCACCGGGCTCCTTCTCCTTGGGCTCTAAACATAACTCATCCCTGAAACTAGGACAATGAAAACAAAAGGGATCACCACAAATATCACAAGTGAATTGCTTCTCAATTGACAACATAAAAATCGTATGTTCAATCCTCTTGTCACGACGGACATCAACGGCAAAAGAATCGTGACAAGATGCAAAGAAGCGCTTACAAGTCCTCATATCAGTCGCCATGCTCAAAGATCGGAGAAGATCACAAAAGAGCAAACGAGGCTCCGATGCCACTTGTAGGACTGAGAAGGCAACTAGAGGGGGGTGAACAGGTGCACCCCCAATTTTTCACCTTCATTAGGTTCAACACAAATATCACTCCAATGGCTATAGAAGCTATGAAGATCGACATACAAGTACTATAGAGGACTTGTGTTGAACCCAATCCAAAATCCCCAAAGCAAAAGACTAAAACAGGAAATCACAAACCCTAAACCAAAGGCCGGACTAACCTCAGGAAAAAGTGCGGTCAGACCTCAGACACGATGAATAGGAAAATCAGCTCGGGTTCCAAAACGAAAATCGGTCTAACTTTTGATCTACACGGCCAAACTTGACCAAATTTGGAACACGCCTTCCTAAGGATATTAGGAACCTATTCCAAGCAACGATTTAGTAGATCCACGTCAAAGTTTTGACCTTTTTCCATTTTACCGAAGGAGGGTTAAAAACCGAGCAAAAACAAAAAGCTTGATCCAAAGCTTGCTCGTGGAAGATTGATGATCTAGATGATCCTAGATGTATTCCCACACGTCACAGCAAGGTAGATGAGTGCAAGAAACCAACCAAAAACCCGCGAATCAAAGAAAGCCCCAAAATCATCAAATAAAGAGGATGAACACAAAAACGAAATAGAGACTCATCTTGTGAAATCTGGTTGGATTGATTTGGATAGATGGATGATTGATGTTTACAGCCACTCCCACATGGAGGACAAAGCTCACCACGTGAGCACAGACTCAATCCAATCTAGAAACCCTAGCCTCCTCTCATTTCTTCCCAAAACCCTAAAACCAAATTAGGGCACTCAAAATAGCTAAGGGGCCTCAAGTGCAACCAGCACTTAGCCCTTATATAGTGGAGGCTAGATCCTAGAGAATATTCCATTATGGCACCCATTAAACTCTAACACACAATGGGTTAACACACGCACGTATCTCAAAGCATCGTCTTCATCTTCGCTTGACCTAAACCGCTTCTCCATGCGACGACCTGCGTCGCGGTTTAGCCAAAGGTCACCAAGGCGGTATTTAGTGAAATTACCAAAATACCCTTTCTCGATCTTTCTCCAAAAGACCAAGTCCAATCCTGGTGAAGTAATCGCCTTCTTCGCCACATGTAGGTTGATCAATGGCTCCACATCGGCAAGTCTCTCCCCGTCCAGATCCCACTGGCACCACCAAGGCACTTGCACCGACTCCCGTACCACTTGATCCAACCAGTCGCACCGAACCGCCCGTTCGGACATCCATGTCCATTATGCGCCCTGCTTGAGTCCTGTGACCTCACCCGGCATCCTTGATCGTTCTGGGCCTCAGCTCTCCAAGCTTAGTCCTGATCCACCTCGTCGTTGACCGTCATAGACCTGCAAGCCACCTGCACAGCAATAGACCAAGAAACCATCTCCAGGAATAAGTTTTTCACAACTTGACCCACGTTAGCCAAAACATGCATCATGCAACACATATACACTGAAACCCATGAACTTGACCTAACCAAACAAACATCGCCGCCACGAAGGATGACGAAACAACACATAGTCGGTCGATCAAGAAGCACAATGTCGCTCGATCGCTTCAACCCGGTCTAACCGCCCAATGAACGCCGGTCTGACCGCACCCTAGAAAAACCTACTGGAATTTTAAAACTAACAGAACTTTTGCGTAGAGACTCCAAAAAATATGAGACCAAGTGTCGAAGAACCCTCTCACTTGCCTACACCCTCTATTTATGGCCAAGCTCCAAAATCTCAGAAAATAAATGGCCGGTCAGACCGCCGACCAACAGCCGGTCTGACCTCCAGAGAAACACCGGTCTAACCGCCGTACAAAGGCCGGTCTAACCGCCTGAGACCATTCCAGAAAAGCAACACAAGGCATGGCCGGTCTGATGGCCACCATGGCCGGTCTGACCGCCAAAGGCCTGACAAAACTGGAGCAACGCTGAAAACGGGTGATTCCGTAAACCCTCAACGCCATTGCCAATTGTCTCATCATCCTAAGATCGTGCGCATATCCACATGATATCCACAGTCTTCCTATTTTTTTTTAATTGGGAAGTGTTTATTTCTCAAATGAGGACAACGATATGTAGGCATAAAACAGAGGCAGAAAAATCGAGGAACACCTGCCATCTGTGATGTTGATATCATGAATTATCTTTGTGATTCTTTTTGCAAGGTCCATTTTAACGTGAGAGATGCCCATGATAAGACCAATGGTATCTTGGAATTAATAGCATTTGTTACAGAACACATATATGCAGGAAAGGTATATGTAAAAGGGTGCAAGGGTATAGCATGTGAAGTATAAAAAGAGGGATTCGTGAGACGTTGCTGACCCGAAAGGAACTGGTTTTGTCCGAGATGTGTTCTCAGCACATCAATGAAACAACTGTGCACGCATACATTGGGAAATCGTCTGGCACAGCTGCTACCTCGGTGATCTTTGTGTTGGTGATATGCCCTAGAGGCAATCATGTAGATGATTGTATCACGTGTATGTTTATGACTTCTTGAATAAATGTTATTCTGTTCCTTGAATGAATCATTAGTTCTGAAGATCAACGAGTATGTGACTTGTTGGTGAAACACTTCGACTTATATGATGTCGTTCTAAAGTATCCTGGTCGAATGTCACCGATCGGAACACCGTGACTCTACGACCATACATGTATTGATTGATGATCATGTTTCACCGGTCATGGATATAGGAATATCGAATCAATAATGTAAACACATGTTAGAGAACATGGGGTTGGATTGACCCACTTGAGACACTATAGAGATTGTTATGATTCTATGTGTCATTAGTGGTCTCAAGCAATGATGATGTATAATCCTTAGACTCGAGATCGCATGGTTCCCTACATGTGTAATAGCACTCTTAGGGGTTGCCAAACGCCGTCAGAATCGGGTAGTTATAAAGGTAGCTTTGGGTATGCTATGAAACATGCGGAGGCATGTGATCGGTCGGATATGGGATTTGCCCTCCTAACATAACGGAGAGATGTCTCTGGGCCCCTCAAAGTAGTCGGATAAAGAAAGTGCATGGCCGTGTCACTAGTGGTCGAAGAGTTCGACCACGTAAGGTTATCCGACAACTCGATCGAGAAAGTATTGAACAGTCCATGGATGACACATTATCTCACCTAGAGTTCAAACCAGATATCGTGAGGCAAAGGGAGAATACTATAGTAAGTCGCTTAGTTCGATCAGATCCAGACAAGTCGTATGGTGATACGAGCAAGTCGTAGACTGATCGAACGAAATCACAGAATGGTCGAAACCTGGTCGTAAGGAGTTACGAACTGGTCGTGACCATGTGCGAACTGGTCGTATAAAAGATAGGACCTGGTCGTAAGTGATGAGGACCTAGTCGTAGATCATATTGCATTACGGTTCGTCCGATATAATTTGTGTGTATTCGGGAATCGCTATGTCCTGCTAGGGACCGCTTTTACTCGTGGTCGGAAAGGGTTTCCAGTCACAACCGATTACACATAAACCTAACGGGTCACACACTTAATGGGATGGAACAAACCAGTACGAATACGATTCGTAAAACGTGTTCGGATAGAATTCGACACGGGGGCACTATATAAGGAGATGCTTGAGGCTAGCATACTGGATGAGAAAATACACGTGAGTTGTTTCCACCAAAACCCTAGCCGCCATCTTCTTGAGAGAGCCTTCCCGTGCGACTTGGTGCTAGCACACCGGTGTACGGTTGTTCCTTCTCTGGACGTGTGGATACCGTAGAGGCGCTACTGCGGTCGCTGTTGCGCTGAGGACGATCCGCGATATTCACAAGGGACTGTGGAGGCTACTGGAGGAGACGATCGACTACGAGGACGTAGGACAATCATCTACGACCACTACATCGGCGCGTTCATCGTCGGACTAGGCCGCTCGACTTACTTCCATTGCTCGCTGGCGTCGGTGGTAATGATCTATGATCATCTATCTTGCTTGGCTTCTTGATTTACGTGGTAGAATTTTTAAATTGTTGCTAGCGTAGCCTACCCGTATCCCTACACTTTGTGTGTCTGGTAAATCTAGCCATAATAGGGCAGTCGACTGCTTGGTAGGATGGTTTAGCATTAGCAACTTCGAAGTATTCAATAAAGTAGACGTTGTTTTCTTTTAGAGACAAGTTGAAGAGGGAAAGGTGCCTTCCTGGAATCTGGGCTTCCATGGTGGTGCCCTATTATTAAAGATAACAAAAGACAGTTAGTATGTAATCAGTGGTGTGTGAGGAAAAATAATGTGTATAGAGGGAGGTTGACATGTTCGTCTAAAAGAACGAAATCAAGGTGAAGGACCTTTCTAGGACTACCATCATCTGCATATTCGGAGAAGCGAGTTGCTCTTACACAAACACGCCAATGATGCGATTCTTGTGTGACATCTTTCAGTAGAACACACTCCATCTGGATAAAATGAAACATAAATAGGAAAGTCAGCCTCATGAGTAGCGCGATGGGAAATGAGCAGCGCATCGAAGATAGGTGTAGGATTTCGGGAATAATTGTGTGTCCCTTTTTTTATTCCCACATCCTTTATTTATAGTGCCAAATATTACAAACCGACTCTGACACGATTTGGAATTTTACCTAAACTCTGGACTCTTTCCTAATCTCTAATATCTCCAACACTCCTCCTAGAATGGACATGAGATAACAATCATGGCCATCTTGTTATATAATGCAATATCATTACTAAAATCTAGTAAAATATATCATCCATCGACTCCATAACCAACACCATAAAAAAGCTGCTAACCACCAATCTATCAGGGACGTCACCAAATCCATCTCCATCATCTATCACCTCCCCGACCTCAAGTTTATCTTCCTCTACCCTCATGCCCCAGGCCACCCTCGTCCTCCACCGCTTTGCCCACACGCCCCCAGTCTCGGCCCCCACCACCTTTACCTCTACCATAACCTATTACGCTTGACTCCAGTCCCAATTCTCCTCTCCCTTCTGCCACTTCTCCGACTGTGTAGTCTTTTCCTCTGTCATGGCTGCATTGGCCCTGGGGCCACCTCTTCCTCTACCTCCACCTTGACCTCCTTCAGCAGATCTATTATTCCCACCACCACGTCTACTAGGGCGAGATGCCCCACACTTATAACACTCATCCCTCCTTGCAAAGTTCGAGTTGCCGCATCTCGCATCACGCCAAATCCAATCACCCTTGCGACCTCCAGTTCGTGAGATAGGATACGCCCAACTCAGGTGTCCTGTTTGCTTACAGTTACAATACTCCCTGTCATTAGCTATGGCTGACCTTATAGGGTTGCCACCCACCATCACTCTCTGTCGAGTTTCCTCGATAACCATAGCTGAAATAGCCTCTTCCAAAGTTGGCAGTACCACCTGATGACATATTGAAGCCCTCCTACTCTCAAACTCAGGGTTCAAACCTTTCAAGAAGTGAGTGACCCTCCTACGTTGAAGCCACGCCTTACCAAACTCAATATCACCAGCACACGTTAGCTGCAATGGATCATATTGATCCAAATCTGCCCACAACTGCTGCAGCTCACTAGCATTGTTCCTTTACCTCTTATCTACACCGTGGAGCCGTCACCAAACTTGACTTTGCCCGAAATCTTCTCGTCAAGCTCATAGAACATGGAGCGATCGGGGCTGCCTCCCTCTGTGTATAGTTTAGAAACTACGTTCTCCTCGTTCAACATCACCATGACCGGCGCCTCTTTGACACATAAGGAGAGAAGCAGTTTCAGCTCCTCGTCTTCACTGGCTCAGGTGAGGTTTACCTCCTCATTCTTCTTCTTGCTTCGGCAATCCAAAGTGTAGTGCTTGTACTTGTTACAGTTGAAGCATTTTATGTGGCTGTGGCAGTGACTGAATTTATCAAATTCAAAACACTTGATATGTGACTTGTCACGGGATCTGTCACCACCTCCTTGCCCAGCCCTGTCTCCACGACCTCCTCTGCCACCACAGCCACTCTGGCCGCCACGCCCGCGCTCGCGGCTACTTGATGAGTCATGATCGTCCTTCGACGACAGTTCCCTGTGAAACTGTCTGCCATCGCTTCTTGCTTCTCCCTTTAACAGCAACACCTGCTCGTTACGGGGCTGATACCCCTTCAGAAGCTCCTCATGCGCCTTGGGGGAGCCGATGATCTTCTCGATCTTCTTTTCCTCCAGATCAGAGGAGTACATGAGCGTGGTGATGACAGGTACGTACTTTTCTAGTAGCACGCGTAGGTATTTCTTCACTGCCACAGATTCCTCCATCTTGTCCCAAGAGAGATAATTTGATTGTACATTGAAGTCAGCTCGCCAGCGAACTCATCCACCGACTGGGTTTCTTCCATCTAGAGATTCTCGTACTCATTGTGCAAATTCTGGAGCCGCACCTCCTTCGCGCGGTCAACTCCCTTGTGCATCTTCTGAAGTGTCACCTAGGCTTCACGTGTCGTCTCTTTCCCGATGAGTTGATGCATCATCGAGTCTGGCACCGCCTGGTAGATGATGGCCAAAGCTGTCTAGTCCACCTTGTCTTTCCCCTTCTGATCGATTGCACCCCAGACTCTTTGGATGCGCATGTTCGTCTTCATCTTCATTGCCTACACCGGGTAATTGTCGGTCGTCAGGAGAGGATATTGGAGGGAGATCAGCCATCTCGGGCCTTCGCCTTCTCGCCCATGATCTTTAGGTGCCAACAAGATCAGCAGGCTCTGATACCAATTGTTGGAATTTTCCTTGTCTTTTGTTCTGTCACTACTTCGGTGAGAGAAGAAACACCGCATTCTGTTACTGCTTCTTCCAAAGAAAAGAAATCCCTCGCCTTCGTCGTGAGACCCACTTGTGCATCTGCTTTCTCCGTGGGACCCGCGGTCTTCCTTCCCTCGACGTGACGCGCTGATAGCGATGATCAGCAGCTACCATGGTTGTTATGCATGAGAAACCAAAGCACAGAGCAGCGCCTGCGTCTCAATGTGACCCACCGAAAGCGACATCTTCGTTCAAAACAAGCAACGAAATCAAACACTATCGATCGAAACTGATTTAGTCGGAGCACCAAGCGTTGCTCCTCTTTTTGGTCTTTTGTGTTCATTTATACTCGGAGGCTTACAGAATTAGAAACGAAAACGGTATGCAAAACCATACAAAAAACAAACTCCAACACACACTCGGACTCATACAAAAAAAATAACTCTTACCAAAAAAATAACATAACCTACGTAAACAAGATTAATTGTATCACGTACTAGCGCGCACTGATGTTTCAGAACTTTAAAAATGGGATGGCGAAACCATCTTCATCATCATCCAGTGCCTTCCCCTCCATCTTTTCAGTCAGTTTGCAGTGCAATGTAGTCTTTTTTTAAGTGGACATCATGGGTATATTTTTTACAAGTTTGGTTTATTGTTGAGAATAGCTAGTGGCGTTGCCCTTGCTACTTGCCGTTGTTCTTGCGGTTCTCGTCTTGATCATCTCTCGTGTTTGTATAACTGGGTTCTGGATACTGATTGTTTCTAGTGACCGTGATTTTATTCAGCTTGTTTGTTTCCCAACAAGATTTGTGCGTCAAGCAGACAGCTGGTTGGCTTCTGCTTGCCTCTGGAATTCGATTAATGCTATTTCAGTTCGTCAGATTTCGTTTATTCGATCGACCGACACAATAGGACGCAGCCAAAGACTTTCCTTCATTTTCTGACATTTGTGATTTTGCCTTCTGCTAGTACGCATCTTGCCATTGCCCTAGCTTGCCACGTACCGGTTGTGTCACGCCACTGAATTTACCAATCAATTTAATTCACTCTTGTTCACATTTCTTACTACATGGGACCGTTTGAGGTGTAGGAGCTGGGAGATAGGACAGCTAGAGCTACCAGTGTGTGGGCTGCCATGGGTTTCTTACAAGGCTCCCAAGCCCCGTCTGATCAAGTTGACGACCTCTAGAGCTTCGCCCTTGTTGCCTCCAACAGCACCCCAAGCACCGTACGTCCTCACGGCGGCACTTTGGAACATCTAGAAATGCCAAAGCCTTCCAAAATTCTTCGCCGACATTAATGAAGTGACGACAAACCAAATTGTAATGCTTGTGACCACTTTGGTGCTAAATATCCTACCAGATAAATGAAGGGAAAAAGGACGCGAGGGGAGCTACGCCACGTCGCCCCGAATTTTGTTGTCCATCGGATCACGCGTGGGACTGCTTCATGGACGTCCGATGCTTTCTCGGTTTTGCTTGCCTGCGATTCATGCGCGTTATGAGCTGTCCGATACTCTCCCTGCTTCCTTCTCCGCCGTCTGATCCTTGATGCACGCTCCTCCGCAGGCCACATCGCCCTCGCCCTCACGCGGCACCCCTCCCCTTCACCTGCTCCGCCCTTAGCGGGCCTCCTCGCCCGCGCCGCCCCCACCACAGGCCTCCTCCCTTTAGCCCGCACCACCCCCGCTGTCCCCTCCTCTCCTTCCGCCCTCGCCGCCCCTCCCAGTTGCCCGCTTCGTCCTCGGCGGACGCCTCCTCGCCCACGCCACCCCCGCCACAGGCCTCCTTCCTTTCGCCCGTGCCACCCCCGCTGTCCTCTCCTTTCGTCCTCGATGCCCCCTCCTTCACCTCCACCTTCACCTCACCCGGCCTTGAGACCGGCCGAACCAGCGGGCTTCGAGGTGCACACGCGATGATGCGACCGATTTGGGCAGATTTTACTATGGTTCTTGCACCTTTTTTGCTCTCGGCCGGCCCTGAAGCCCTCCGGCCGCAACGAAGTGCTCCACCGTCGCGCAGTACAACTTAAGTGGTCTATTGATGTCGTCAACCACTTTTAAACCGGCTATGAACTTCTTTAGCCGCTCACCGCCTGTAGCCTCATAACATGCTACAAACTCGGATACATTGTGGACGATGTAGTGACGGTTTGCTGAGCTTTTCCACGATATAGCTCCTCCAACGAGTGAACACATATCCGGATGTAGACTTTCTATCATCTCCGCAAAATCGAATCAGATACCCCACTATATGGAGTGAATCGATCTTCAGATGTCATCATGAGGCCTTTTGTTCCTTGCAAATAACGCAAGACTTTCTTTATCAATTTCCAATGATCTATTCCGTGATTGCTCGAATCGCCAAGTAACCCGGTAACAAACGCTAAGTCGTATGCGTACACACTTGAGCATACCGCAAGCTTCCGATACCAAGCATATGGAACCGATTTCATTTGATCGAGCTCAGATCGTTCCTGGGCATTGAAAATCCCCATATCTGTCGCCTTGACTATAGGTGCAGTGAAGGACTACATTTATGCATACAAAATTTCTTTAAGACTTTCTCTATGTATGCCTTTGTGACAGTCCCAATATCCCCTTGTTTCTATCCCGGTGAATTTGATCCCTAGAACGAACGAAGCTTCACCAAGATCTTTCATATCAAAGTTTGAGGACAAAACTTCTTTGTCTCCAAGAGTGGTCGACATCACTACTAGCTAGTAGAATATCATCCACATATGTGATTAGGAAGATAAACTTCCCATCTTTAAACTTTGCATAAACACGCTTGTCCTCTACATTTTCTTTAAACCCAAATTTTCTTATTGTATCACAAACTTCAAGTACCACTGTCTTGAAGCTTGCTTTAACCCATAAATCGATTTCTTTAGGCGGCATCCCATTCTTTCATTTCCTTCCATGACAAAACCTTTCGGTTGTGCCATGTAAACATTTTCCTCCAAATCCCCATTAAGAAATGTCGTCTTTACATCCATCTGATGTAACTCTAAATCATAATGTGCTACTAATGCCATTATGATTCTGAAGGAATCTTTACATGAGACTGGAGAAAAGGTCTCATTGTAATCAATTCCTTCTCTTTGCGTAAAGCCTTTTGCCACAAGTCGCGCTTTGTATCTTTCTACATTCCCTTGGGAGTCAAGCTTTGTCTTGTAGACCCATTTACACCTCTACTGTTTTTGGCTCCTTTAGGAATATTTTCCAAGTCCTGCACTTTATTAGTCTTCATGGACCTCATCTCCTCTTCCATGGCCTCAAGCCATTTTGAGGAATTTTAAGCTTCTCATGGCTTCTTCAAATGAGATGGGATCATCCTCCATTTGAAATTCCTCTGTATGATAAACTGATAATCATCGAAATGGTGATCTTCTTACTCTTTGAGACCTCCTGGGGCCTCCTCATTTGGTACATCTTCTGCTTGAGGTCAGCCGTTGCTCCCCTCATCTGGGCAATGGGTTCTATACGATCCTCAAGAACAGGTTCCTCATTCTCATTCATTGTTGCCACGGGAGGAACAATAACAGTGCCGGCACCACAGTTGTCTTGCACCGCTTGCAAATGACAATGAGTAGTATGAAAATGGCTCTTGAATCATCGGAGTGGGCGCATATGCCCGCTTCTCTTCAAGGTCAATCTCACGAGCTACCATACTTCCTCTCATCATTTCATCCTCTAAGAAGACAGCGTGTCTCGTTTCTACAAACTTTGTATATCTGTCGGGCAAGAGAAACGAAAACCTTTTGACTTTTCGGTAGCCAATGAAATGGCAACTTACTGTTTTGGGATCAAGCTTCCCAAGGTTTGGGTTAAAAACTTTAGCCTCAGCAGGACTCCCCCACACACGTAAGTGGTTTAGTGAGGGAACTCTTCCTGTCCACAACTCGTACGGTGTTTTGGGCACCGACTTACTAGGCACTCTGTTGAGAATATGAATGGCGGTTTTCAACGCCTCCATCCATAGACTCAATGGCAGTGTGGAATAGCTCATCATGCTTCGCACCATATCCATCAGGGTACGGTTGCGTCTTTCAGCTACTCCATTTTGCTGAGGTTCGCCCGGTGTAGAATACTGGGCTACTATACCATTTTCCTGTAAAAACCTTGCAAAAGGTCCAGGAACTTGTCCATATGGGGTATGTCGACCATAGTACTCCCCCCCACGGTCAGATCGAACTATCTTAATCTTTAAATCGTGTTGGTTTTCAACTTCAGCCTTAAATATCTTGAATTTATCCAAGGCTTCATTTCTTTCTTTGATTGGATAAATATATCCATAACGGGAGTAATCATCCGTGAATGTTATGAACGAGTCATATCCATCCACACTTTTCACAGGAAAAGGACCACAAATGTCTGTGTGAATGATTTGTAGAATTCCTGTGCTTCTTTTGGCGTCTTTCTTAATTTTCTTTACATATTTTCCTTTAATGCAATCTGATTGTTCTAAGTCTGAGAACTCTAATGGAGGAAGAATATCATTCTTAACTAGTCTTTCTATTCTCCCCCTCGAAATATGGCCTAAACGACAGTGCCATAATTTCGACGACGCATCTAGAGTTCTCTTTCGTTTCCTGTTTACATTCGTAGACGATGATTCATTCACTTTCTCGCTCGCGACCTTCCCTTTATCGCATACGACATTCACATTATCACATAATGATAACAAATAAAGCTCATTTTGTAAGACAGCAAGACCAACACATTCTTTATTAAACATTATTTCACACTTGCCATTTCCAAAATGACAATCATAACCATCATTGTCCAAACATGAAACACTAATCAAATTCCTCTCAGAAAGAGGAACATAAAGAACATCTCTAAGTAAGAGAGTGAAGCCATCGCTAGCTCTAATGAAAGATCGCCAACAGACTTCAACTTCACTTGGACTCCTTTTGCGACTTTAATGCATCTTTCTTTTCTTTGCGTATTCCTCGTCGAACGGAATCCTCAGCATATTATTGGCAACATGAATAGTTGCACCTGAATCAATCCACCAAGTAGATTTTGAATATTGTACATACAGGACTCATTTATGAAGGTAATAATGTTCTCACCTTTCTTTGACATAATCATTTTCAAGAAATCGGACAATCTTTCTTGTAATGTCCCTTTTTCTTGCAATGAAGACACCGATCTTTGTCTACGAAAACTTATTCTCGTTGAGGCTGATGGATGAGGCTTTTCCTTGTTCTTTGAGGAGAAGTTATTGTTGAAGTTCCTTTTCTTGTTGTCCTTCACATAGTTGATAGAACCACCATGTGAGGATTTAAATCTTTCCTCCTCTTGCACACACATAGCTATGCATTTTTCTAAGTCCCATTTCTCGGTCTGCATATTGTAGTTGACAACAAATGTGTCAAACTTTTCCAAGGGAAGCAAAAATCAAGTGAATAAGGAACTCATCCTTGAGAGCCAAATCCATTGGTTTAAGCTTGATGCCAAGTTGCTCATCCTTAGTATGTGCTCTCTTATGCCACCGCCAGAGTACCTTTCACACAAGTCGCTTAATCACCGTAGCATATGTCTTTGAAGAGCCAAGAACCGACTCTTTATTTTCTCAAGATACTCGTGATGGTGTCACACTCTGCGATTGAGCCCACAATTGCGTGCTCAATCGTGTTCTTTATCACGACCAAACATTTCTTGTTGGTGTGGTCCATTCTTATGCTCAAGGTCATAAGACATCCATGAGGGAGCATGGTCCTCTGTCTTTTCTGCCAGCAAGATCATCCTCATTTTGATCCTCACCGGTGCCATAGGCTCGGTGGGACGTCTTGTAGTGAGGACCCAGTCCCACCTCACCAAGATAAACGCTAAGTCTATCTTTTCTTCCACTCTCCATAATTATCTCCTTTGAGAGTGGGGATCTCTCGATACAACTCATCAAGTTGTATCCATCAAAAATAGTTCAAGTAAAGTGAGAACATAACAGCAAAATTATATGCCTTATTTCCAACGTTGGTCAAAAATACGATATACAATTTAAAACAATTTTATCTATACATTAAATCTACATCACCGTTGGGCAGAAATAGAAATAATGCATAAAAACATTAATTAAAAAATTATAATACTGTTATTATCAACGTTGGTCCGAAAATAACAATATCATAATAATCTGAAATTATCTCTATTTTTCCAAAATTAAATTCTCCCGTTGGTTCGAATTTAATAATGAAAAAACAATCAATATTAACTTTTGCAGCGGAAACTGTAATTATTCTAAATAATTCATTATTCAGAAGCAATATACTGTAAACTTTTAATCTCTGGAAAAATTAACACGTTGGTGTAAAAAAATTACAGAGATTTGATTCAATTTTCATTCAAATTCAATCATAATTGCTTCTGAAAAACAATAAAATCTCTTTCTGTTTTTACTGTTCAAAATAGCCAATTAGGCCCATTACTTCGCAGCCGGCCCACTCGGCTATAGCCGAAAAAACGGCCCACGCAAGGAGGACCGTCCGATCCAATCGGACTGCCGAGCTTGTGATGCGGGCGAGACTAAAAGGCCCCCAACCCTAACCCTAGCCAATCGGCTGCAACTCCCACCGAAAAACGGCGGCCGCACGGGTCTCCAGCGACACAAGCACGGCGGAGAGCAATACGCGGCGGCCGGCGGAGCCAGCGGCGGCGGCTCCGGCGCGCAGAAGGAGGAGCGGCGCGGGCGCTCACGCGGTGCACGCGGCGGGCGGCGTCCCTTCGCGGGCGAGGAGAAGCACCGGCGCTCAAGGCGGGCGGCGGCGGCGACGCGACCACAGCGGCCGGGGCGCGAGGCGGCAACGAGCAAGGCCGCGGGCCGAGGAAGCACCAGGCGGCGGCGGCGGGTCGCGACGGAGGAGGCGGTGCCCGCGCGCACCCGGCAGCTGGCGGCGACGCGATGCAAAGCGGGCGGCAGCGCGTCGCGGGAGGTGCCGGCGGCGCGGGACCGGCAGCGAGCTGCGGCGGCGGTTCCGGCCGAGCCCAGACGAGCGCGACCCGGCGACGGTAAGCCCGATCCTCTTTCCCGCTCTGATACCAATGTTGTTTTCCTTTTCTTTGCAATGGGGTTCATTATCTGAGAGGAAGAGAGGGGAGAGTAAGAGTATACCGTCAGAGGTAGAGGAGGAGGAGCGCGCCATGGTCGCAGCGAAGATCGGCGAAGAAGGATGAGCGACAACGGCGGTGTTCGATGGCGACGGCGGTGGAGCTTCCCGTCGCTTCAACGCCACCCTCAGATCGGTTAGGGTTTTATGTTGGTGGAGTTGTGCGGCTCACGGTCAACCTCGTACAACGAGCCGCCGGCCTCCCACCCTTTATATATGGCGCAGCGCGACGGGGGCCCACCAGCCAATAGATGGGGGTGCACCCGATCGTATGCGGATCAAGGCCCCAATTAGTCGTTGGGCTAATGGGAGGGAGATCAATCCAACATTCTCCCTTTGATCTCCTCTATGCTTTAACTTTAATTACTTTTGACTTTACACATTCCATCACGATTAGTGCATAGAACATGTCTCATCGTCACGGTCAATCGCCGATAGATTTAACAGCTACAATACACCTCTCTGTTCTGAAATAGTTACTTTAATCTTTTGGGCCATCTTTTAGTCCAGGAATCATAGGCTTTCCCTTAAACCCATGCCGCTACATGTTCTCTGAACACGTTGGGTGGTAAGCCTTTAGTAAGCGGATCCGCTAACATCTTTGCGGTGCTCATATGCTCAAGACTTATAATTTGATCCCGAACTTTATCTTTCACAACATAGTACTTTATGTCAATGTGTTTGGCAGCACCACTTGAGTTATTGTTGTGGGCATACGTTCATGCGTGTTCATTATCGCGATACAACTTAAGTGGTCTATTGATGTCGTCAACCATTTTTAAACCGGGTATGAACTTCTTTGCCGATTCACCGCCCGTAGCCTCATAACATGCTACAAACTCGGCATACATTGTGGGCGATATAGTGACGGTTTGCTTTGAGCTTTTCCACGATATAGCTCCTCCAATGAGAGTGAACACATATCCGGATGTAGACTTTCTATCATCTCCGCAAAATCGTAAATCAGATACCCCACTATATGGAGTGAATCGATCTTACGTATGTCATCGTGAGGCCTTTTGTTCCTTGCAAATAACGCAAGACTTTCTTTATCAATTTCAATGATCTATTCGAGATTGCTCGGAATCGCCAAATAACCCGGTAACAAACGCTAAGTCGTATGCGTACACACTTGAGCATACCGCAAGCTTCCGACAGTGAAGCATATGGAACCGATTTCATTTGATCGAGCTCGTCGTTCTGGGGCATTGAAAATCCCCATATCTGCCGCCCTTGACTATAGGTGCAGGTGAAGGACTACATTTATGCATACAAAATTTCTTTAAGACTTTCTCTATGTATGCCTTTTGTGACATCCCAATATCCCTTGTTTCTATCCCTGAATTTCGATCCCTAGAACGAACGAAGCTTCACCAAGATCTTTCATATCAAAGTTTGAGGACAAAACTTCTTTGTCTCGATGTGATGACATCACTACTAGCTAGTAGAATATCATCCACATACTGAGGATTAGGAAGATAAACTTCCATCTTTAAACTTTGCATAAACACAGCTTGTCCTCTACATTTTCTTTAAACCCAAATTTTCTTATTGTCTTGTCAAACTTCAAGTACCACTGTCTTGAAGCTTGCTTTAACCCATAAATCGATTTCTTTAGGCGGCATCCCATTCTTTCATTTCCTTCCATGACAAAACCTTTCGGTTGTGCCATGTAAACATTTTCTCCAAATCCCCATTAAGAAATGTCGTCTTTACATCCATCGATGTAACTCTAAATCATAATGTGCTACTAATGCCATTATGATTACGAAGAATCTTTACATGAGGCGGAGAAAAGGTCTCATTGTAATCAATTCCTTCTCTTTGCGTAAAGCCTTTGCCACAAGTCGCGCTTTGTATCTTTCTACATTCCCTGGGAGTCAAGCTTTGTCTTGTAGACCCATTTACTGACCCTCTGTTTGGCTCCTTTAGGAATATTTTCCAAGTCCCGCACTTTATTAGTCTTCATGGACCTCATCTCCTCTTCCATGGCCTCAAGCCATTTTGAGAATTTTCGCTTCTCATGGCTTCTTCAAATGAGATGGGATCATCCTCCATTTGAAATTCCTCTGTATGATAAATCGATAATCATCGAAATGGCCGATCTTCTTACTCTTTGAGACCTCCTGAGGCCTCCTCATTTGGTACATCTTACATTTGAAATTCTTTGTTGCTCCCCTCATCTGTGGCAATGGGTTCTATACGATCTGAAGAACAGGTTCCTCATTCTCATTCATTGTTGCCACAGGAGGAACAATAGCAGTCTTTGGCACCACGATGTCTTGCACCGGTCGGTGCGGCAATGAGTAGTATGAAAAATGGCTCTTGAATCATCGGGTGGCGCATATGCCCGCTTCTCTTCAAGGTCAATCTCACGAGCTACCATACTTCCTCTCATCATTTCATCCTCTAAGAAGACAGCGTGTCTCGTTTCTACAAACTTTGTATATCATGCGGGACGGTAGAAACGAAAACCTTTTGACTTTTCAGGTAGCCAATGAAATGGCAACTTGCTTTTGGGATCAAGCTTCCCAAGGTTTGGGTTAAAAACTTTAGCCTCGGCAGGACTCCCCCACACGTAAGTGGTTTAGTGAGGAACTCTTCACATCCACAACTCGTCATTTGTTTTGGGCACCGACTTACTAGGCACTCTGTTGAGAATATGAATGGCGGTTTTCAACGCCTCCATCCATAGACTCAATGGCGGTGTGGAATAGCTCATCATGCTTCGCACCATATCCATCGAGTGCAGTTGCGTCTTTCTGCTACTCCATTTTCTTTGAGGTTCGCGGTGTAGAATCTTTGGGCTACTATACCATTTTCTGTAAAACCTTGCAAAGGTCCGTGCTTGTCCATATGGGGTATGTCGACCGTAGTACTCCCCATGGTCGATCGGTCTATCTTAATCTTTAAATCGTGTAGGTTTTCAACTTGACCTTAAATATCTTGAATTTATCCAAGGCTTCATTTCTTTCTTTGATTGGATAAATATATCCATAACGGGAGTAATCATCAGTGAATGTTATGAGCAGTCATATTCATCCACACTTTTCACGGAAAAAGGACCACAAATGTCTGTGTGAATGATTTGTAGAATTCATGTGCTTCTTTTGGCGTCTTTCTTAATTTTCTTTACATATTTTCCTTTAATGCAATCTCTGCATTGTTCTAAGTCCGAGAACTCTAATGGAGGAAGAATATCATTCTTAACTAGTCTTTCTATTCTCCCCTCGAAATATGGCCTAAGCAGCGATGCCATAATTTCGACACGCATCTAGAGTTCTCTTTCGTTTCCATTTACATTCGTGACGATGATTCATCCACTTTCTCGCTCGCGACCTTCCCTTTATCGCATCGACATTCACATTATCACATAATGATAACAAATAAAGCTCATTTTGTAAGACAAAGAAGACCAACACATTCTTTATTAAACATTATTTCACACTTGCCATTTCCAAAATGACAATCATAACCATCATTGTCCAAACATGAAACACTAATCAAATTCCTCTGTAAAGAGGAACATAAGAACATCTCTAAGTAAGAGAGTGAAGCCATCATTAGCTCTAATGAAAGATCGCCAACAGACTTCAACTTCAGCTTGGACTCCATTTGCGACTTTAATGCATCTTTCTTTTCTTTGCGTATTCCTCGTCGAACGGAATCCTCAGCATATTATTGGCAACATGAGCAGTTGCACTGAATCAATCCACCAAGTAGATTTTGAATATTGTACATACAGGACTCATTTATGAAGGTAATAATGTTCTCACCTTTCTTTGACATAATCATTTTCAAGAAATCGGGACAATCTTTCTTGTAATGTCCCTTTTCTTGCAATGAAGACACCGATCTTTGTCTCATGAAAACTTATTCATTGAGGCCGATGGATGAGGCTTTTCCTTGTTCTTTGAGGAGAAGTTCTTGTTGAAGTTCCTTTTCTTGTTGTCCTTCACATAGTTGATAGAACCACCATGTGAGGATTTAAATCTTTCCTCCTCTTGCACACACATAGCTATGCATTTTTCTAAGTCCCATTTCTCGCCGTGCATATTGTAGTTGACAACAAATGTGTCAAACTTTTCCTGACAAGGAAGCAAAAATCAAGTGAATAAGGAACTCATCCTTGAGAGCCAAATCCATTGGTTTAAGCTTGGATGCCAAGTTGCTCATCCTTAGTATGTGCTCTCTTATGCCACCGCTTGAGTACCTTTCTGTCACAAGTCGCTTAATCAGTTTGTGTAGCATATGTCTTTGAAGAGCGATGAACCGACTCTTTATTTTCTCAAGATACTCGTGACAGTGTCACACTCTGCGATTGAGCCCACAATTGCAGGCTCAATCGTGTTCTTTATCACGACCAAACATTTCTTGTTGGTGTGGTCCATTCTTATGCTCAAGGTCATAAGACATCTGTATGAGGAGCATGGTCCCTCTGTCTTTTCTGCGAGCGTTATCATCCTCATTTGATCCTCACCGGTGCCATAGGCTCGGTGGGACGTCTTTATAGTGAGGACCCAGTCCACCTCAAACAAGATAAGCGCTAAGTCTATCTTTTTCTTCCACTCTCCATAATTATCTCCTTTGAGAGTGGTCTCTCTGATACAACTCATCAAGTTGTATCCGCCTGAAAAATAGTTCAAGTAAAGTGAGAACATAACAGCAAAATTATATGCCTTATTTCCAACATTGGTCAAAAATACGATATACAATTTAAAACAATTTTATCTATACATTAAATCTACATCACCGTTGGGCAGAAATAGAAATAATGGATAAAAACATTAATTAAAAATTATAATCTTTATTATTATCAACGTTGGTGGAAAATAACAATATCATAATAATCTGAAATTATCTCTATTTTTCCAAAATTAAATTCTCCCGTTGGTTCGAATTTAATAATGAAAAAACAATCAATATTAACTTTTGCAGCGGAAACTGTAATTATTCTAAATAATTCATTATTCAGAAGCAATATACTGTAAACTTTTAATCTCTGGAAAAATTAACACGTTGGTGTAAAAAAAATTACAGATTTGATTCAATTTTCATTCAAATTCAATCATAATTGCTTCAAAATAATAAAATCTCTTTCTGTTTTCTTGTTCAAAATAGCCAATTAGGCCCATTACTTAGCCGGCCCACTCGGCTCTGGCAAAAACGGCTCCACGCAAGGAGGACCGTCCGATCCAATCGGACGGCCGAGCTGTGATGCGGCGAGACTAAGGCCCTCAACCTAACCCTAGCCAATCGGCCGCAACTCCCACCGAAAAGCGGCTCGCAGACGGTCTCAGCGACAGCGCACGGCGGAGCAGCGGCGGCAGCCCGGAGCTCGCGAGGCGGCGGCTCCGGCGCAAGAAGGAGGAGCAGCGGCGCGGCGCTCGCGGTGCGTGCGCGGCGGCGTCCTGCCATGGCGAGAAGCACCGGCGGCTCAAGCGGGCAGCGCGCAGCGCGACCACAGGCGGGGCGGGGCGGCGCGCGCAAGCGGCAGACGAGCAAGCCGCGGCTGAGGAAGCACCGGGCGGCGCGCGGTCGCGACGGGAGGAGCGCGCCGTGAGGAGCGGCGCCCACGCGCACCCGGCGGCGGCGACGGCGATCTTGGCGGCGGCAGCGTCGCGGAGGTGCCGGCGTCGGGACCCGACGGAGGCTGCGGCGGCGGTTCCCGCCGAGCCCGAGGCAGCGCGACCGGCGACGAGTGGCCGATCCTCTTTCCCGCTCTCGATACCAATGTTGTTTTCCTTTTCTTTGAAATGGGGTTCATTATCCGAGAGGAAGAGAGGGAGAGTAAGAGTCTACGTCGGAGGTAGAGGAGGAGCCGGCCATGTACGCAGCGAAGATCGGCGAAGAAGGATGAGCGGCATGGCGGCGGCGTTCGATGGCGGCGGTGGAGCTTCCGTCGCTTCAACGCCACCCTCGGTCGGTTAGGGTTTTATGTTGGTGGAGTTGTGCGGCTCACGGTCAACCTCGTACAACGAGCCGCGACCTCCACCCTTTATATATGGCGCGATGCGACGAGGGCCCACCACCAATAGATGGTGCGGGTGCCCCGATCGAGCGCGGATCAAGGCCCCAATTAGTCGTTGGGCTAATTGGGAGGGAGATCAATCAACAGATTTTACTATGGTTCTTGCAACTTTTTGCTCTCGTGGCCCGAAGCCTCCGGCCGCAACGAAGTGCTCCACCGTCGCGCCTCCCGACGCTTCCTCCTCCTTCTGTAGTGTTCCCGAGACAGCATACGGGGCCATGAGAGACCTCCACCTCTTGCTGAACAAGACCCAGAGTGTCCGCCTCGAGGCTGCTCCACGAGCTCCAGACCCTCGCCCTGGCCACCGCATTAGCCGTCGCCATCACCATCATGGACTCCATCCCTGTCAACCACGAGGACAACATCCTCAGGTAAACCACACCCTTTCCCGTGTCCATCCCTCTCTCTACCTGTTTCTCTTCTCCATTCGTGTGTGGTGATGGACTGATGGGGGTTTTGGGTGTTTGCGTTATATGACTTCATTTACAGGCTATGGAAGAAATGATTTATACTCTGAATTGCTTTTTCAGTTTGTATTGAATTCTGCTACCCTAAAACAATGTATTAAGTCCAGGTGTTTGTTTGATTATCAATTGGTTTCTGAATCCGAATGTTTGGCCAATTCGATTGTAAAGATAATTCTATTTTCCATAATATATTTTTTTGGTACAATGAGCTTACAATAAGGATCATGGACAAACTTCTATGCTTAGAGCAGTTTTCTCTCTTCGACCTTTTCAGGTATAGGCCAGAGGTTGGTGATATCATAGTTGGTCGTGTCATTGAGGTATGTCATTATTTCGACTTTCATTTTGGCAGCATGGGTTTGTGCTACGAATGTACTACATACCTGAATGTAATAAAATGTACCATGGATTTTAGTCTGTGAGGATGCTTTACTTTACGGGCTTAAAGCTGGAGTTTGAATCTGTGAGAATATTATTGAATGTTGTTAAAAATTGCCGATATGAGAATGTGTTAGGCGGACCTTCGTAGTATATGCATATGAGAAGTTAGTTAGTAGCTCCAACTATTTTATATGTGTGTAATGCCTAATGATAATTAATTTTCGAATTTGTATACATGTCTATCTGAATAATCAGAGCGCGTAGATAAATTATCTGGTTGTTGTTATTATAGTAATGTCGTTACTGTGAGAATTCAGTATTATTTACTTTATGGTCCTGCCAGTTCAGCATCTATGCAAATAATGTATTCTATTTCAGACCAATATCAATTAGTGCGTTGGTTTTTGTTTCTCAAGATTGCTCCTAAGTGCTGGAAATTGGAGATAAATTTTAGCCAAGATGTTGTTTTGATGCTTTCTTCTATGAATTTGCCTGATGGAATTCAGGTATGTTTTTTCTGCATCTTTGCCTTCTAACACCCAAAATTTCTGGGATAGTGGGCAGCTGAACACAAGGATATCTTTACAACATATCTGGTTGGAAGATAAATGGATAATTGTCAAAATGCCACACTTTACTTCTGCCTCAACTGAAATGCCATTATGTTCCACGCAATTGCTAAAATGCCACATCTTATTTTCACACTTCGTTAATCTGCCCTTTCGGAGTATTTTATTCATATTTCAGTTTTAATTGCCCTGGCCCACATGCGAAATGACCGATATGCCCCTCGGTCGGTTCTCTTGGTCCGGTCACGGTCGGTCCCAGACCTGCCGCTCGTGCCCTTCCCCTTCTTATTCGTCGCTTGCTCTTCTCTCTCGCTCCTCCGCTCTCTCGCTCGCCACTGCCCCAGAAATCCACTGGCTGTGAGCTTTCCCAAGCCTAGCTGCGATGTTTGAGGTGAGGTCCTACGGAAGTCGCTCTATCCCTAGTCGTGCACCGTTGCCGGGGCATGGGGATAGCGGGTTTCCCCTCATAGACTGCCCTACTTGTGGAGTCGAGAAGGTGGTGGAGCTCACCTCGAAGACGAAGAACAACCCTGGGAAGGTTTTCTTCAAGTGCCCAAGGAATAAGTCTAGAGTAAGTTATTGGGTCCTTTTGTTATATTTGTTGCATTTGGCACTGATTTGGGTTGGATTGCGCAAGGCTAGGGTTGTATGGTTGGGCAAATTTGGGGAAATTAGAGAGAAATTGGTAGTGATTAGGGGTGGACCGTGGCTAGGGTTTAGTGTAGAGCGATTTGTAAGGACAAATTTTGAGTGGGTAGGGATGCTAGGGTTTTCAGCTGAACCGTGGCTAAATTGTCCCTTGACTTTGTGCTTGGCAGGTTTCGAATGGTTGCAATTTTTTCATGTGGATGGACAAGTAGCAGCAGTACCTGGTGGACATGGGCCTTCTTCATGAGGACACTACATCCGTTGAGGATCTCATTCCAGACCTACTTGAAGTTACATCTAAGCTGAAGGAAGGCTACGATTCTATGAAGGTTAAATTGGATGCTCTGAAGGCCAGTGTTGGCTGGTTCAAGGAAGATATGGTTGCGTTGAAAGCATTTGCTTGCAATGGGGATGCGAAGCTGAGCAAGCTCACGAAGATAGCGAAGATGCAGATGGTTGTGAATGTAGTGCTTGGTTTATTCTTTTTTCTTACAGTGTTCATTGTGTTTGCGAAGTAGGCAGTGGCGTATGTAATGTATGGTAGTTGGGCGTTGTCTAGGTAGTACTGAATGCTTATGGATGGATGCTTATGCTTATGCTTATAGAATGCAGACTTATGGAAGTATGATAAATGGATGTTATGGTAATGTATGGTACTGAATGCCTATTCTCAGCATAATTTAGTAGTAGAGTGCATTCAACTTTCAAACATCTTCCAACATCCTCAGAACTTATAAATGCGTAGTAGCATGGCAAAAAGGGATCCTCTAGATCTTTAGAGTAGACAGTCCTAATGCTCAAATTTGTACTACACATGCAGGTCAACAATTATTTGAGGTTTCTAAAGTTTTATTTGATTTAAAGTTGAAAAGGAAAATTTAATTAATTTTTGGAATTTTTTGGATTTTTAAAAGTTTTTTCCTTAAGTATTTCAAAGCCAAAACAAAATTATTTGCAAAAGTTATTACCAATTATAAGTTGGTAGTATTTTAGTTAAATCCAAAATGCAACAGAGAATTTCTGTGAATTTTCTCATAATTTTTGCATTTAATTTACTATTTTCTAAAACTATTTGGAATTAACAGGATTATTTAAATAGCTAAATCAAAAGAAAACCTGGAGATGGCCTAGGGCCAAATCTCCCTCAGACCCAACCCACCTTCACCCGCAACCACGGCCCAGTTGGCCCGCTTCACCCGCGCCTCCGCTCGTTTACATCTTCAACTCATCTCAGTCGTTCGATCAATTTTGAACGGCCCGATCTTGATGGCAAAATCGAATGTCCAAACGTCTCAAACCGTGTGGACCGTCTGATCTAAATCGAACGGCCCAAACGTCACCCTTCATTCTTCGAATGGTCCGAACGTTCCAACCGTGTCGACCGTTCGATTTATATCGGACGGTCCACACATTTTGAGACATTCGGGCATCCGATTTTGCCATCAAGATCGGGCCGTTCAAAATTGATCGAACGGCTGAGATGAGTTGAAGATGTAAACGAGTGAGCGTTGGTGAAGCGGGCCAACTAGGCCGTGGTTGTGGGTGAAGGTGGGCTGGGTCTGAGGGAGATTTGGCCCAAGGCCATCTCCAGGTTTTCTTTTGATTTAACTATTTAAATAATCTTATTAATTCAAAATAGCTTTAGAAAATAGTAAATGAAATCCAAAAATTATGAGAAAATTCACAAAAATTCTATGAGGTATTTTGGATTTAAATAAAATACTACCAACTTATAATTGGTAATAACTTTTTCAAATAATTTTGTTTTGGCTTTGAAATACTTAAGGAAAAAACTTTTTAAAATCTAGAAAAATCCAGAATACATTAAGTACATAATCTAGAATCCATCAAACATATATAATCCAGAATACATCAAACATACGTAGTCCAGAATACATCAAACATGCATAGTATGATCTAGTCAGGTCTTCTGTTTCTTCTTCTTTGGGGTTATCTTCTTGGAAGGCCTTGCTGGAGATGCCTCACCTCCCAAAGCCATTGCCAGATGCCTACAAGATGATGTACTCAGGACTAGGGCATATGGATACTAAAGTGTAACAAACAAAATTATTTCTCCAAAATTATTTCGCCTTCTTGTGACAGGACTAGGGCTATCACCCAGTGAAGCAGGAATGGTCAACATTGGCCGCATAGGTGATATGCTTGGGCATCCCCCTATGAAAGTGCTTGCACCTTCTGTTCTTGCTGCACTCTTCCTTGTTTTTCTGGACTTCCTGTGTGAAGCAAACAATTACAACAGTTAACGTATCACTCTAAAAAACCAAAAGAACCCTTGCTTTTTTCAGACCCTTGCAAGCATCTGTACACACAGCCAGGTTAGAAAGATCACTTATTGCCCTCTAGAGCTGTCTCATGAATCACGTCCAGTTATCCTCACTTTCCCCATCAATGAACCCAGATGCTAGTGGGAACATCCAATTATGACTGTCTAAAGCTGTACAAGAAGATAAATGGCTATTCCACTTTCCATTTAGAGCAGTTGAGTCTATGCTAATGTATGGTATACATCCTCTCAAAAATCCCTTAATGCAGGGCCTAAATGCAATAAAGAATCTATAGAAGTACGCATTACCTTTCACTCTCTTACTGTCAATCTCTACAATGCTGCCAGGGGACCTCAACTCAACCTCGGCCTTAAAGTTGTACAGAAACTGAAAGCTCTGTTCCCAGCACCCATATAGTTCATCCATCTCCTTTTGTCTCCCCTTCCATACTATGTCATATCCCATGGTAACATTATAATCATCTTGCAGCTTTTCTTGCATCTCCTTGGCTCCCATGTTGGGATGGTCCCTCAGTACAGATCTTGCCCTGTCTGCCACCCAGGACTTGGATGCCATACTAGTCTTGATCCTACTGCTGGAATAACATACATGGCCATTGACTATCTTCAACACCTGCAAAAACAATAACACCATTAAGTACAAACAAATCAAGAAATCTTTCATATCTGTAAAAAATAGGATTTAGTAACAAAGATATTACCCTGATTGCTTTCTTATCTGCAGTCCTGCGAGCTACAATTCTACAATAGCATCCTTCAGCCCTACATTTCCCAATGAACCTTGTAGGGTCAGTTTTCTGGGTGAATATGTCAAACTGCTCATTTATAGCAAACTGCCTAATGACTAATCTATAGTATTTCATCGAGGGAAACATGCTTCCCATCTCCATCTTGGGATGATCACTGTCATAGTTGATCTGCTGCTCCTCGAGTATGTCATCATCCACTGGCATAGCTGCCCCTTCAGTGCCCTCCACAGGTGCAGCACCACATTCAGCCCCTGCCATGCAATGTCAACCCCATGCCTTGCTATGTCAGACCCATCCCTCAAGCCCAAAAGAACAAACATGTCATCCTCAGTCATAGGAACATTTGTATCCAATTCACTAGGTCCTTGATCAATATTAATAGTAGACCAGTCCACCCTAACTGGTGAGGACAAGTTATTTCCTTGGTCCTTAGCCTCATCAACTGCTGCTGTTGTTGGAGCAACATCTGGTACTATTGCTGCAATGGTAGTCCCAGCACAATCATTCACCAAGGGGTCGACTGTAATACTAGACTGGCTAGACAGATAGGAAGCTTTGTTAACTATTTCCACTAAGAAGCAAACCCATTTCGTTATATTGTGACTGTTGAATACATCCAACATATGAAAGGTGTGATGAACCCTTTCCATCCCACCACCACATACCAGATCATCGCACCAAACATGGGCCTCCTGAGATGATCCCCAACTAGTCTTCTCTCCCAGCTGTTCCAGGAACTTAGCAAAGGTAAACCCCATGCAAATCAACTACCCAATCCAAATCTTGTCGCCCATATTTGCGTTGGCTACCGTCGTCAAGCCTGGCAACGTACGGTGGAACTCTAACACCTAATGCAAAGGCTCTTTCGGATGCAATCCTACTCGACATTCACACAAAACAAAATTATTATGGTTAGGGGGACTACAACGTTGAGCACACTTGTTACTTCGTTCGACTTAGCTAAGATGGGGGCTGGGGGCAGCAAGAACAGTCCATCGATGAACAACTGTAGGGGAAGAGACATACCCATTTGGGTCCACTGCGGTCGCTCCTCTAGCAACCGGCTCCTCCTCTAAGTGTGCTCCTCCACCGACGAGCTCCTCCACTGCGCACACTTCTCCACCAACCGGAGCCTCTATCGAAGCTAGGGTTTAGGCATTCACCACATCTATCAACAACGAAAGGAGGAAAGACGAAGAGAAAGGGTTTCGGTCCAGGAGTATACCTGCTGAGCCTACACCACCGCCAGATTTCACCCACCGCATTGGTCTCCTTAGGTCCAGGAGTATCGCGTCGTCGCTAGAGAGAGCGAAGGGAGGAAGTAACAAGTGTGTTCAATGAAGAAGGGCACGGGAGTGCTAGGAAGGCTAGACCCAGCCAGGTCCGGGACCGACTGCGACTGAACCGACTGGAGGGGCATATCGGTCATTTCGCATATGGGCCAGGGCACTTAAAATTGAAATATAAATTAAATACTCCGAAAGGGCAGATTAACAAATTGTGAAAATAAGATGTGACATTTTAGCAATTGTGTGGAACATAATGGTATTTCAGCTGAGGCAGAAGTAAAGTGTGGCATTTTAACAATTATCCCGAAGATAAATAATGCTAAGCACTACTTCAACAGACACTTCAACATGCGTTGAAGCACCCTTTCTAGCTGATCTAACAATAAATTTTGAGCACAGTCTCTTCTATAGATATATAGAACACGGTAGCATCAAAGAACTAATTATATACTGCAGTTACTTTCTTGGAGTGTAGTTGTGCTGTTGTTTTAAAATGGCATCTTAAATGTTGCACCATGTTCAAAGAGATCAATGATTGGCATCGTTAGTTCACTACAAGTTTCGCTACCGATTCTTCTCTAATATTCCAATTAACGCTTTTTTTTTACCATTCCCCCTATTAGAGAAGGAGAATTGCTGTTGATGAACTTAATATGCGCAGTATTGAAGAAAATGATGTTGTCTGTGTAAGCATCGTACTCCTCGCCCTTTTCTCTGAAGGTACAAGAACTACCTTGTTTTGTTGCTTGAGTGGATACTAGCCCTCCCCACCCGCTCGGCCAGATCGGCAGCCCCCGTCCCCTCCATCTTCATCTCACCCGGCCTCCGCCCCCATCCCTTTCACCTTCCCCCGCGACCCTGTGGCCTCTGTCCGCTCCAGGTTGCTCCCTCTCGCCTCCGTATCAATCTCCCTGAACGCGTCTCCCAGATATGTTCCTTCTTTCTTCGGTTTCCTCTCCCGCTGGAACCGGTTGCTGCCGCCACTGCTTCATCCTCCTCCCTGGCGACAACTGTAAATACCGGCTGTTCGATTCCATCTATAAGTTGCTCAGTAGATGCTATACCTCCTGTTTTTCTTGGCTGCAAGTCTCCTGCTCTATTTTGCTTTTGCTCCCCTTTTCAGTTTGATTCCAAGAAACTTCCTTTTTTAAGGGTGTTATTTGGGTGTTTCTGGTTGCCGCAGAAATGTGAATGAGGGATTTAAGTCTGTTTCGTGCAATTCCTGGATGCGCCTTTTTTGTGTTTACTCTGCCATCTAATTGTCCCAAATATCTGCACCTACAAATTGCTCACTGATGTTCCATCTTACAGAGTATGTTTCATCCGCTACAATACCAATCCACGCCAGCTACTCACATCAGAGAAAATCTACTTGTGACATGCTCTTAGACTTGGCGACTTTTATACTTTATTTATGTAATGCATATCTGCCCTTCAACCTGTGTAATAGTTACAGGCAGAGTATTGACTTTTGTAAACTGTATGTCATGCTCCTTGTTGGACCGAAAAGGCGACTAGAGAGGGTGAATAAGAGCACAATCTCTTTTACTTCCAAATTGAATTCAATACGAATCTCACTCCAATAGCTATGAAAGCAATGAAGATCAATCAATCAAGCACAACGGAAGATTTGTATTGAATCCAATCAAAACGCCAAAGCAAAACCTACAAAAACTCAAAACACCAAGTCTCGGGCGGTCTGACCTCTCACGGGGGCAGTCAGACCGGTTGGCCTAGCGGTCGGACCTCTCACACGGGCGGTCAGACCTCTAGTTCAATGAACAGTAAAATCCGCCCGAAAAAACAAAACGAAATTGAGCTAACTTTTGATTCGTGCATCCAAACTTCATGAAATTTGACACACACCTTCTCAAGGATGTCAGAAACCTATTCCAAGCAACGATCGTGAAGATCCTTCCCAAAGTTCAGACCTTTCTCCATTTGAGTTAAGGTGGTTCAAAAACCGAGCCAAAAGCAAAATATGAACTAGAGACTTGCTCGTGGGTGATTGATGATCAAGATGATCCTAGATGGGTTCCCATATGTCACAGCAAGCTAGATCACGGTCAGAAACCAAACAAAAACTCATGGATCAAAGAAATACTCAAAATTATCAAATAGAGAGAAAGAAAGCAAATGAACTCATCTTTGAGAGAACTTTCTTTGGATTGATTTGATATGGTATTGGTTTACAGCCACTCCATCAATGGAGGACAAAGACTCAATATATGAGCACAAAATCAAATTCAACTCTCTAGAACCCTAACATCCACTACTCCTCTCCCTAAGCAAACTAGGGTTTCAAACACAATGAAACCGGTCGGACCGCCAGAGGTGGCCGGTCTGACCGCCACAAGGCCGGTCTGACCACCTGAAGCTTGACAGCAACAGAAACTTACCGAAAATGCGTGTTTCCGCAAACCTTCAATGCCATTGCCAATTGTCTCATCACTATAAGATCATGAGCATATCCCCATGATATCCACACTCCTTCCACAGACAGCTAGAATATTTGCAACTAGTAGTGCTATCTAACGGTAAAATAGCAGCCACCTTCTGCTAAATGCATCTTATTTAGCCTTTTCTCTTTATATAATACAGGTGATGCTCCCTATTTACATCATTGCTACATGCAGCATGGGGATGTATCTAGTGCTAATGGATAATTCAGTGCTAAGGTGCTAATGGCAATCTTGATCGTTGGATTTGGATTGAACAACCAAGATTAATGCAGTCTCTCACCTCTAAACCATTTAATTATCTTGCATGCTCCCACATCCAATGCGTCTTTATTAATGCACCTTCATTAAACACCCTGCATGCTTCCACATTCAACGGTCAAGATGCAGATTCAACGGTTAAGATTGGCATTAGTACATTAGCACTGAATTACCCATTAGCACTGGATACACCCCTGCAGCATCCACTACGATACATAGCTCCTAAAACCACTACACAGCTTACAACCGACAGAATCGTGCGGGACGTTTCATCGAAGCCTATTCTCGAAGTTACTAGTATAATATAGTTCAGGCTGGCGTAAGCTCCTCGAAGTTTTCGTAAAAAGTTTCATCTTTTTAATTATATTTTTTGAGACGTAGAGATGGTATATTCTATATAAATCCATATAGAATTTTAATATCAAAATGGATTGTATTGACAGATATGAAATCGACAAGCAGCAAAATGAATAGAGGTGAAAGTGAAAAATCACTATTCATGCAAATTTATCTTTTTCATATCTTCCAAGTGCAATCGAGTTTGGCCTAGAAATGTTGCATGGTTTATTGTAGAATATGTCTTCCCCTATATCTCTAATTTTTAAATAATTTTTTTGTAAACTTTTATATGTAATATAAGAAACACGAAGCCAACACCATGAGGAGGAGCTCAACATATTTCCCCGTGAGTTGATGTAGGGAATGGAAAATGAGAGGGCGTGTTTGGTCGTGGGAAAAAAATGTGCCATGTGTTTTCATGTATTCTGTTAGAAAACGGATCTTCCTGGTTAGCCCACGTTGAACCATAGCGGCAAATCTTAGCGGTTTAATTGTTAGGGAAGATAATAAAGAGGGGAGGAAATTGTGCCAGATGGTCATGCTACACCTTTCGACGCGACTTCCTTTAATAAATGCGTGTGGAGAGGATGATGAACTACCACCACCAACACATCCTTTTATAATAGTAATGTAAAGATACGCCTCATGCGGTAACCTCGTTGATGAACTACAAATTTGCTGCTGATAGGCTGCTCTTTCTCCTAGGCTTGCTGGGACTTTGTTTGTCCTTCGTCATGCTTAAATTTGTCTGGACTCGATCGCTGATTTTAAGCTCCTGCTCCAGCAACCTTTTTATATGGAAATCATCATCTTGACTGCATGGAGCATATGGATCACAGGGAATAGGAAGTTTTTTCAATCAATTGATCCTTCAATAGATGAGTGTAAAAGAAAGTTCAAACATGAGTTTGTCATGGTTATCCATCAGGGGCAAAGAAGAGTTACTTTCGTGCTATAGAAGAATTGTTGTATAATCTATCTTAAACCTTTTATTAATTTTTTGTAACTTTATTTATATATTAATACAATTTATATACCGTACTCGTTCCATTAAAAAAATTTACGAGCTCGTTCAGTCGTTTGGGAACATACATGCAAATAATTTGTACTGTACATGCTAGCTCTGGGCCGGCCTGTTTGGCGGTGGTGAGCTTGGGAGCACCCGGTTTAGCCCAGAAAATGAAGCCTGTTGGTTTAGGTGCAGCCCAAAGCTTGGGCTGTTTAGCCCATTATCTCCTATGTAATTCTTTCTTTCTTTCCTTCCTTTCTTTTTTCCAAACTAACTACATTTGGTATAGCTAACAACTAGCCACATAATTCATACCCATTTGAACTTTTACAGCCTTCTCCTTCGCTGGAAGACTTGCATCTCACAAGTCTTATTTATCGTGAACACCTAAGCACCAGCTAAAATATTACTCCCTCCGTTTTTAAATACATGACGTTTGACCAAACGTACGGTCAAACTTATATAACTTTGACCATTACTTTTCATATGATTTTGTTAGTAAAAAATTACAAAATTATTATATTATGAAAATATTTATCATGACAAATCTAATGATACTATTCACTCATGATCAATCTAAATAGTTTTTCATATATTATTAGTCAAAGTTAGATAAATTTAACTGCACGCTTGGTCAAACGTTATGTATTTAAAAACGGAGGGAGTAGATGCTAGTAGCACTAAAATTAAGCACTGCATGCATAGTATCATCGATGGTGCCAAAGCTTTATTGAAGCCAGAGAATACTGCCTGTGACATCATGACATATGTTGATGGTGTATCCATCACGTTGTGAACGGCTTGACGCAGAGCGTTGGCATGTACAAGGCCAAGTTTTTGAATGGCGTATTTTATATTCTAATACAAAATAAATGTGTTGCTCTCTCTATACCTCTAATATGTGACGTATTTTATGAACGGGGGAGTAGTACTTAGAGATAATAAATATTGTTTGATATGTCATCTCTTGGCTCAAACTGGAAAGGGATGGATGGATGCGTGCTAGCATCGAGATTTTTTTAAAAAAAAAATGACTACTGATTTTTGTAATTTCTTTTAAAATAATATTATTTTAAAAAACATTTTTGTCTAATCTGAATAAGTGTTGGAATTTGTGCGTTTTGCGGCTAGGGGCCAAATAAGAATTCTCAAAGGATGGGGGCAGTAGTGCAACCGAGCCCTGATGATAATTCTAACAAGTTAGGGGTACGGATGTGTAATCAAACTCCCCAATTTTGAGGAAGTGCAGGTCTCCTCCCATGAAACGTACCTAGAAATATAATTTCTATATAGACTTGGTCATCGTGAAGTCTTTACCCTTTCATCCAATGGCCGGAGGCAGCTCCAAGTCTAGCCACTCTTAGAAAGTTTTGCCAATTGCAGAGTAAGATCAAATCAAGAACAGCTAACCATCCTACCACATACCACCTACCACATATATAAATCATGTATGATTAAGTTGAGTGCGATAAGATAAGTATGCCGGCCTACCTGTCATCACCTATATTAATATTGAAATCATCGGTGATGCAGTCCATCTATCTAGTCCCTATTTTCTTTTAGAATGGAGAGCTTAGATTACATTAATCTAATCATCGGTGATGCAGGCCAAATTCGCTAGTCATCGGTAGATCTGGGCACCGGGCGGGCTTTTGGGCGGCCAGGGCACGCGGCCAGACGGCGGAGGCCCGGCCGGCCACGAATCTTTGTTAGGCCGTCCGCGCGTGCACGCAACCTAGGGTTGTGATGGGCACGGCTCGCCGCGACGACGGCGACGGCGACGGCACGCGCCGCCACGGGCGTGCTTGGGTCGACACGGCACGATCGGGCAGTCGGCCGAAGGCGACGCGCGCGCGGCGAGGCACGGTCACGGCAGGCGCTGCCGCGCGACGGCCACCCGGCCGGCCGGCACCACCCATCGGGCTAAGCGGCGGCGCCTCGGCCTCGATCGCTCGCACTGAACGCAGCGCGCCTCGGCCACAAACAAAAAAATGAACACAAGAAACCGAATAAAACCACACAAAAAAAATTGATCATCAGTGATTCATCAGTTCATCACCATTCACCAATCACCAGTTCACCACTCCAATCCCAATTCCCAAATCAAGCATTGCAAAAAAAAATAGACGGGAGGTGGGGAGGGCATCCTTGGCCCTTGGCGCGCCGGAGGGCGTCGTGGCGGGCGAGCCCGGCGAGGAGGGCGGCGAAGGCGCGGTCGGCGGTTGTGGCGAGCATGTTGACGCCGCCGTTGTACTTGATGAAGTAGGCGCTCTGGACCGCCTTGACGAGCCCGACCCCATCCCCTACATCACCGAGCTGAGCACCCGCGTGGCGCGGCTCGAGGCCGAGGCGAGGTAGGCGGCCGCCGCGAGGTGGGAGCCCAGCGACCTCGGATCTGTGACCTCGCGCGCGCGCCTTCCTCGGCGCATCCGATAGGAGGAGAGGGGCCGGGGAGGCGAAGCTCCAGAGGAGGCTAATGGAGGGAGAGAGAGAGAGGGAGATGAAGAAAGGCAAATCAAGAATATGAGAGAGAGGGAGCCGGCCATTGGAGAGGCCGAGAGGGAGGCGTGGCCGCCTAGGGAGAGCCGTTGGGGGGCCTGGCCCGACCGGAGAGGGGAGGGAGGCGGACCGAGAGGAGAGGGGAGTGGAAGAGGGGAGCCGACCGTTGGAGAGGGAGGCGTGGCGTGGCAGAGGGGAGCCGACCATTGGGCTTGGGGGGCGATGGATACCGGAGAGGGAGGAGGCAATGCGGCGTGGGCGAGATGGCCGTTGGGAGTCCTGGCCTCCTGGGGAGTTGGGGCGGCGATGGAGACCGGAGAGAAAGAGGAGAGGATGCGGTTGCGTGCGGCAGTGTGGCCTGTGGGATGGGATGGGAGAGTGGGAGACTATGGGAGGATGGGACTGTGGCCTTCGGGTGCGGCAGTGTGTGCCAGCCTGACTGCTTGTCAATGTATATGTGTTGTGCGTGTGCCAGTCTTTTGCAGAGAGACGTTGTAGTTGAATTCTTGGGGATACGAGTTCACGCCTCTTCTTCGTGAATCCTTACTGTCTATAAATTCTCTCCCTCTCCTCGTTTGTTCACCGCACCACACATCTTTTCTTGTGTTCTCTCTTTGCTCTCTATTTGATCTCTCTTTTCTCTCTAAATTCTAGTATTTCAGTATGTTTGGAAAGAAGAAAACAGCAGGGCGGAGTGGGAGAGCACGCCCTCGCACTCCTAGTCCTCCTCCCGTAGAAGAAGTGCAAGAGCAAGAGATCGATCCTCGCCAACTCTCCTTGGGCATGGGAGACTATGGTATGGATGATCAACATATGGACGGAACGGAGGGCTTCGAGGATGCCCATGTCTCCGCTCCGAACGTCTGCACCCCAGTCGTCGGGGCCAGTGCAACGGTGCATGCAACGAGTGGAAGCTCCGGCGGCCGACGTGCATGGTGTTGGAAGCATATGGAGTACAACATAGAAATAGAAGACGGGCGTCAGGTACCTTATGTCACATGTAAATATTGCCATACTAAATTGTCTGCACGCTCAGGTGGAGGTACAGGTCATCTCAAGCGACACGCGCAAGCATGTTTGAAGAAGATAGCGGCTGGACGGACGCAAGGAAGGAACGTCCAGACCCAGCTTAACTTTGGCCCCGATGGTTCGGTAAGTACATGGATGTATAACCCTCAGGTAGCTAGAGACGAAATTGCTAGATATATAGTTACTGAGGATCTTCCGATTAGGACGGGCGAAAGCTCAAGTTTCGAAAGAATGATCCAGCGTGGTTTTTGTCCGCAATACCAACACGTAAGTAGGAGAACAACTGAGCGAGACATAATAGAACTCTACCAACGTAAACTGTCTAGTTTGAAAGAAAACTTTCTGAAAGTTACATTTTCTTTTGCTTTAACCTCTGATGTATGGACTTCATCTCACCAAATGGCAGGCTATCTTAGTGTTGTTGCACATTACTTAGATGACGATTATAACTTGAACAAACAAGTTATAGGGTTTAGGTCTATCGATGAGGCACACACCGGAGAGGCCATCGCACAACACGTATTAGAAGTAATTCAGGATTTTAAAATAGAGAACAAAATTATTGCCATCACTCTTGACAATGCCTCAGCTAACACGACGGTCATGGAGTTCCTCACACCGCATCTGCAGTCCTACACTGGTGGTTTCGTCCTCCACCAAAGATGTATGTGCCACATCTTGAACCTCATCGTGCAGGCAGGCTTGCAGGTAATGAAACCTAGTCTAGACAACATACGCGATGCTATCCAGTTCATTACAGTTTCAGGCCCAAGATATGCTCAGTTCAAGGACTACTGCAAGGCCAACAATAAGAGGCCAAGGAAATTCAACTTGGACATGAAGGTGCGGTGGAACTCCACATATACTATGTTGGAGCGGTGCAAGGAGTACGAGTACATTATCACTCTCTTCGTTAATACTAATTCTGGTAAGCAATTGGTTACTGAAATAGATTGGCTAGTTGCTGGTCGTTTTCATGATTTTTTGAAAGTATTTTACGATGCAACCACAATCTTATCTGGTGTTTACTATCCTACTTCTTGCTTGGTCATCGAGTGGCTTTGGACTATTGCTAACGCTTTTAAAGAAAACAGAGATGATGCCCTTCTGAGACCTATTATTGAACCAATGCAGAGGAAATTTTTAAAATATTTTCAAGCTATCCCACATCTCTTTTGTTTTGGTACTATTATGGACCCTCGGAGAAAATTAGCAGATCTGAAGGGGGCTTACGAGAGAATTGGAGAGGCATTTGATCTTGATTTTTCTGATGCTTACACTCACATTCATGATGAGCTTTTTCGAGTTTTCGATTTGTATTATGAAAAGTTTGGCAGCGCAAGTCAATCGAGAACAACTGCCTCAACAACGCAGCAAGGACATCGCAATGTGGCGCTTCAACGTGCGGAAGAAGGTGAAGGCTCGACATCCAGTTCATCTTCTCATGCGCCTTCAGTCTCAATGGAATCCAAGAGTAGAGATCAACCACTACCTCGACACACCTTTTGCGGACACCGAGCTTGATTTCACGGATGGCAATGATGTCAACCTCCTCTTGTGGTGGAAGAACCATCAGCGTATTTATCCCATGCTTTCACATTTTGCACGAGATGTACTTGTGGTTCCGGTGTCGTCTGTCTCATCGGAAGCCACTTTCGATCGGTGGGAGGATCATCGAGTCAAGGAGGTCGTCTCTCACACTGTATGGTTCAGGCACTCACATGCCTCAAAGGCGGGAGATGGCGGATGAGCGGACGCAACATCGGCTCGAGGATCGGAGATAGCGGGTGCGATAGCCGACCTAAAGAATCTCGACATCAACTAGCCTATCTATGTGTATGTAGTTGCTGCACTCTTTTCCTTACCAGGGGTACCCCACACTGGGGTAAGGTTTTTAACGAGGCAGCAAACTCTGTATTTGTACTGTA
Source organism: Ampelocalamus luodianensis (assembly GCA_036346255.1). NCBI lineage: Eukaryota > Viridiplantae > Streptophyta > Magnoliopsida > Poales > Poaceae > Ampelocalamus > Ampelocalamus luodianensis. Next base: position 2,633,018 of record CM070638.1, read on the forward strand.
TAAAACAATAAATAAATTTTAGTTATTCCCCTGAATATTTTTGTGTTTTTACGTTATGAACAATTTTTATTTTCTATCGTATTTTTTATTTTTTCTACTTTTTTCCCAACCCTTCTTATTTTCCCTCCTATTTTTTTCCCCCATTCCCTCCCTTTTTTCCTAACCCCTCTTATTTTCCCTCCTATTTTTCCCCCATTCCCTCCCTCAGCCGAGAAGCTTCTCACGTATTCTCTTCTTCACGGCTTCACTCGGTCACCCTACCCAGGCACCCACTCACCCCTTCGGTTTTTTCATCTTCCCCAAATCCCCCTCTCCCCCAATCTCTTCCTCCGCCGCCGCGCAGCCCCACGCCCCCACCTCCCCTCTCCACGCGGCCGCGGCAGTGGGCCGGTGGCCAGCCTCTCCCGTCCCCCACCTCCTCTCGTGGCGCAACCGCGCAAGGAGGTCGTGGGCTCGTGGCGGCGTTCAAAGTCGCCCTCGGGTGCGGGGTGCCCATGCACCAGTGCGTGGAGGTTGACGGCGACGACGGCGGTCCTCCACGACGACGGCGACGGCGCCCAGGTGAGGTCGCGCAAGGAGGTCGTGGGCTCGTGGCAGCGTTCAAAGTCGCCCTCGGCCTCGGGTGCCCGTGTATCAGTGCGTGGAGGTTGACGGCGACGGCGGCGGTCCTCCACGACGACGACGACGATGCCCAGGTGAGGTCGCGTGTCCTCAGTCCTCTCCTCCCTCGCCCCTCGGTGGCTCGGTCCCTGAGCTGAGACCCTGACCATCCCTCGTTCCTTCCACAGGCGACATGCGATGCGAGTATGCGATGGCGACGGCGACGGGATTGTGCTTGGGCTGGCACGGCACGGCGGCGGCACGGTGGGCTCTGGGCCATGCTTGGGCTCGCCGGAGACGATCGAGCCGTGCATCGCGACGCGACGGTTTGGCCACCAGGCCCATCGTGCTCGTGCCATCTTGCGGGCGCAGCACGGCCAAAGATGCCAGTCTAGTCATCGGTGATGCGAGCGATTGTCTCTCTTGAATAAACAATAGTACCACATCATTTTTTTTTTGACATTTCGTCGGGTTGGAATCTTACGACGGCATCAATCTTTAGATGACAATGCCAAATTCATATGATGCAGGCCGGTTGTCTCTCTATGGAATGTACATATATTGTTATACTACCCCTTCTTATGTGCAGTAAATCTTGGATCTAATCAGAGTTATGAGATAAGGTATGAATGTGCACTGTATCAAGAGCGAAGTAGATGAATCTCCTAGAGAGAACCAAAATAATGGTAGCGAAATAAGCATGACGAGAGAAAAATTTGGCGAAGACGACCGCAAAATTCTTAAATAAAACTGCAAAAGAGTACAAGAGATTGTTGTTATCTCACAACCATGTCGAACTTGTTAGGAGCTGAGATTCTTGCCAAATACAAAAATCTAATGCTAAAAAATAACTTAATCTCTAATCCTCTCATGTGACTCTTGCTTTGGATAAGTTCATCTTGTTTGGGTTGTTACCTTGGGTTCTCTATAATCACACCTTATATGACTATATAGTTCCCCTTGTCCTCGTCCAAAACAACTTGTTGGCTTGATTCTCTATTATTATACCTTATGGCTTTATATAGTTCCTCATGTCCTCCTCCAACGACTTTTTGTGGGGCTATTGACCTCCAAGCCTGAATCATTGCCACCTGCCAAAATTCGATGTAAAATTGGAGGTGGATGAATTTAGACCGAACTGTAACAAAAAAAAACTTAATTGAATTGCTATAGATTTTTATAGCTGCTAACTTCGCTCCACAGCGCATCGCATCACAGAAAATTTGGCCTAAATGGCACTATTTGAAGAGGTATTAGCAAAAATAGTGCCCTCGCAATCGCAATTGCAAAAATGGCACTCTCGTCCGTGCGGACAAGCTATGGGATCACACGTGGTGCCTCGTTCGCATGGTGACCGTGTGGACGAGGCGCCACGTGTTATTCCATAGTTTGTCCGCATCATGGCCGTGAATGAGAGCGCTATTTTTACAATCGCGGCTGCGAGGGCGTCATTTTTGCTAATATCGCTTCAAATAATGTCAGTTCGGCCAAAGATTCCGCATCACAACACAGCACTTGAAGAATAGGGGTACATCATTTTTTGTCTGGATTTTTTTGAAATAATGTTATTTTAAAAGAAATTTACAAAAATAAATAAAAAGTTTTTTACAAAACTAGACTACTGTCATCATTTGGAATGACGCCTAGAATAGTGTAGAGATGTCCTTGTAGTTAGTTTGAACAACAACATAGGCCTATCGCTACTCCAACTGGTGACACGACCTTATCGTCATTTCAACTAGCGACAGAGATTCCTCAGATAAAATTTTGTAATATTAAATTTAGGATAGTCATTTCAAATGGTGACAGAGATCCTACAAGTCCCTAAATTTTTTAATATTAAAATTTAGAAAAATCGAGAATTCAAACGGTGAGAAGATCCACAAATTCCTATTTTTTTAATATTAAAATTTAAAAAATCGTCCTTTCAATCCATCCCATCGTATATGGGGTCGCACCGCGCAAGAAAATCATCCAACCACCCCTCACCGAGGCACTCACACACACTGGTGGTAGATCTCGGTAGATTCGTGCGTGCCCATGTACGTCTATTCGCGGACAATATATGTCCGTATCGAGTGTCCATGGTTGTCTATTCGCGGGTGTCTATTCACGGACACGATATGTCGATACAGAGGACACATGGGCATTCAGTTCTCGGTGACCCGTGAACCCTGCGTGCACATGGGCACCCTTGATCCCTGGTCCAACTTTATGTACGTCACAGTGCTGATCACACCATTCCACCTCAGCATTTCTATCTAGCTAGGAGGTCGATTCACATGCGTTGTTGTTTTCCAGAAGCAACAACTCACTCCGGATATACTCCCTCCATTCACGAGAAGCCATGTTATGAATCTTAACGTGATCCTAAAACACAATTTCAACCATCAATTTCTATTGTAATATATTTATAAAATCTAATAAATTTATAATATTTTGAACATTTTTTTAAATTTTTTTTTATATATCATTTTCATGTGCCAAATCTAGATATTTACATTTTGTGTTATTTTCAATCCATGCTCGGTAATCGTGGATGTGTTACATAGTATTATATGTTTAGAGGAAGCGTGGTGGTATAGATTGTCATGTTAAAGGTCATACTATCTCATAATTTGATGTGATTATCTGTGAATATTTATCTATATTTCTATTATGTTATTGTTAATGCTTTGGTTATTAGATACTTTTGGCTTAATAGAATAGTATTTCTTAAGAAAAATTGCGACAGTAGCCTAGTTTTGTAAAAGAAAATTTGACTACTTATTTTTGTAAAAAAATTTAAAAAAATATTATTTAAAAAAATCATTTTTGTCTAATCTGAATAAGTGTTGGAATTTGTGCTAAGCGACTTTTTGCGGTTAGGAGCCAAATAAGAATTCTCAAAGGATGGGGGGGGGCAGTACTGCAACCGAGCCCTGATGATAATTCTGACAAGTTAGGGGTACGGATGTGTAATCAAACTCCGCAATTTCGAGGAAGTGCAGGTCTCCTCCCATGAAACGTACCTAGAAATATAATTTCTATATATACTTGGTCATCGTGAAGCCTTTACCCTTTCATCCATTGGCTAGAGGTAGCTCCAAGTCTAGCCAATCTTAGAAAATTTTGCCAATTGCAGAGTAAGATCAAGTCAAGAACAGCTAACCTACCACATACCACCAACCACATATATAAGTCATGTATGATTATGTTGAGTGCGATAAGTAAAACGTCCTACCTGTCATCACCTATATTAATATTGAAATCATCGGTGATGCAAGCCATCTATATATCTAGTCGCTATTTTCTTTTAGAATTAAGACTTTAGATTACATTAATCTAATCATCGGTGACGCAGGCCAAATTCATGTCATCGGTGATGCAGGCCAGTTGTCTCTCTTATGAATAAACAATAGTACCCATCATCCATGACGCATTTTTTTTTTGACATTTCGTCCGGGTTGGAATCTTACGACCGCGTTGATCTTTAGATGAAAATTCCAAATTTATATGATGCAAGCCAGTTGTCTCTCTATTGAATATACATATTGTTATACTACTCATTCTTATGTGCAGTAGATCTCAGATCTGATCAGAGTTGTTAGATATGATACGAACATGCACTGTATCAAGAGCGAAGTAGATGAATCTCCTAGAGAGAATCAAAATAATGGTAGCGAAATAATCATCACGATAGAAAGATTTGGCGAAGACAACCGCAAAATTCTTAAGCAAAACCACAAAAGAGTACAAAGGATTGTCACTCTCTCACAACCATATCGAACTTTTTAGGATCTTGGGATTCTTGCTCTATATAAAAATCTAGTGCTACAAAATAATCTAGTCTCTAATCCTTTCGTATGACACTTGCTTTGGATAAGTTCTTCTTCTTTGGGTTGTTAGCTTGGGTTCTCTATAATCACACCTTATGACTTTATAGAGTTCCCCTTGTCTTGGTCCAAAAGAACTTGTCGGCTTGGTTCTCTATTGTTACAACTCGTGGCTTTATATAGTTCCTCGTGTCCTTCTCCAAAGATTTTTGTGGGACTATTGAGCTCCAAGCCTGAATTATTGCCACCTGCCAAGATCTGACGCAAAAATGGAGGTGGATGAATTTAGATCGAGCTGTAACAAAAAAAATTAATTGAATTGGTAAAGATTTTTTTTATAGCTACTAACTTCGCTCCACAATGCATCGCATCACAACACAGCATATGAAGAATAGGCGTACATCACTTTTGTCTGATTTTTTAAAAAATAATATTATTTTAAAAGAAATTTTTTAAAAATAAATAGTCAATTTTTTTTCACAAAACTGTACTACTGTCACCATTTGGAATGGCGACAGAATAATTTCGCCATTTTAAACGGCGACAATAGCCTAGTTTTGTAAAAAAATGACTACTGATTTTTGTAATTTTTTTAAAATAATATTATTTTAAAAAACATTATTGTCTAATCTGTATAAGTGTTGGAATTTGTGCTAAGCGACTTTTTGTGGCTAGGGGCCAAATAAGAATTCTCAAAGGATGGAGGCAGTAGTGCAACCGAGCCCTGATGATAATTCTAACAAGTTAGGGGTACGGATGTGTAATCAAACTCCGCAATTTTGAGGAAGTGCAGGTCTCCTCCCATGAAACGTACCTAGAAATATAATTTCTATATAGACTTGGTCATCGTGTGAAGTCTTTACCCTTTCATCCATTGGCCCGAGGCAGCTCCAAGTCTAGCCACTCTTAGAAAATTTTGCCAATTGCAGAGTAAGATCAAAGTCAAGAACAGCTAACCTTCCTACCACATACCACCTACCACATATATAAATCATGTATGATTAAGTTGAGTGCGATAAGTATGCCAACCTTCCTATCATCACCTATATTAATATTGAAACCATTGGTGAGCAGACCATCTATCTAGTCGCTATTTTCTTTTAGAATGAAGAACTTAGATTACATTAATCTAATCATCGGTGATGCAGGCCAGTTGTCTCTCTTATGAATAAACAATAGTACGACATCATCCATAACGCATTTTTTTTTGATATTTCATCCGGGTTGGAATCTTACGACCGCATCGATCTTTAGATGAAAATTCCAAATTCATACGATGCAAGCCAGTTGTCTCTCTATTGAATATACATGCGCAGTAGATCTCGGATCTGATTAGAGTTGTCAGATATGGTACGAACATGTACTATATCAAGAGCAAAATAGATGAATCTCCTAGAGAGAATCAAAATAATGATAGTGAAATAATCATCACGATAGAAAGATTTGGCAAAGATGATCGCAAAATTCTTAAGCAAAATTACAAAAAAGTACAAGGGGTTGTGACTCTCTCACAACCATGTCGAACTTTTTAGGACCCTGAGATTCTTGCTCTATACAAAAATTTAATGCTAAAGAATAACATAATCTCTAATCCTCTCGTATGACTCTTGCTTTGGATGAGTTTATCTTGTTTGGGTATGACTCTTGCTTTGGATGAGGCCCAGTAGCATCGTCTGGACTCACTGATTCCGGTACGACACTCCTTCAGCCCAGAGAATACCTCCTACATGAAGTGCATGATGGATCCAAGAGGCTCCGCCACTCATCTCCATCGCGCCACCGATTTCGTCCACCTCTACGGCCACTTTTACCTCCCCTAGAATTGCATGGACTCCCTCTACCCATTTTCGGGCTCCCCCAAGCTTTTCCACGCATGCCTCACCGCTGGTGAGCATCTCCCCATCTCGGCCATGCGCGTGCCCAACTCCTTCCTCCTTCTCTCTCTCTCTGCCACTAGGACCCATGTGTTTAAAAGTTAATTAGCGCTTAATGATAGTAGTTAAACATACTAAGTCAATGATAGGTGGGACCAGCTGAAAAGGTAATCGAAAATCTAATTTTAAACGTGTTTAGTAAATGAGCCACTGATACGTGGGACCATGCACTATTCTCGATTTTAAAACGCATTTTAAAACCTAAGAGATTGACATGTGGACCCCAGTTGTTAGTTAATTAAAACCAGAAATAGGTTTAATCATTAGTTAATAAATAATGAGTCTATGACATGTGGGACCGCCTCTGGTTTATAAATGAAATCAATAAAATAAAAATATGAGTCACCAACATGTAAGCCCCACATGTAAGTTAATAAAAACCAAAAAATTTAGAAAACCCACTTTCAGTTGGAAGAGAAATACGCTTTCTCTACTCAAAAGCGTAAATCTCAGTAGAACTAAGAGGAAAATACACTTTCTCTGTTGGAAAGCGTAAATCTAAGAAAATACGCTTTCAATGTCAGTCCTTTTCTAATTTCTGAAATTTTCAAACCAAAATAAATTAAAACGTTAATAACTTTTGCATACAAACTCTAAATTGAATGAACTTTTTTTCTAAATTCATATAAAATCATGCTCTACCTGAATATGCAAAAATATTTGGATTTTGTTAATGTTGAAATTATTTGGCTATATTTAATTTGCTTCCAACTCTTTGATTAGGCGTCAAATGGGGTGTTTGTCTTGCTCTGGTATCTCATAGTATGAGGATGGAGGATCGTCGAAAATTTCGTTCTAAGTATCGACGTCTATTCAAAAGGAGCCGATAGCAAATTAATCACAGAAAAATAATTTCAACAATAACAAAATCCAAATATTTTTGCATATTCAGACAAAGCATAATTTTAGATGAATTTACAAAAATGATTAATTTAATTTGGAGTTCATGTGCAAAAATTATTAACATTTTAGTTTGCTTCAGTTTGAAAAATCCTGAAAATAAAAACAATGGTAACGTCGAAAGCGTATTCTCTAAGGTTTATGCTTTATAGCAGAAAAAGCATATTTTTCTTTGAGTTCTTGTGTTATCTGATTTTCTTAGTTTCCATAGCTACTGAGAAGAAGTGGTTGAAATCGGTCTGGATCGAAAAAGAATAGTGCTTCTATTCACCCCCGTCTAGTCACCACTCCAGTCCAGCACTAACCCGCCGCCACCATGAAAGAAGAGGAAGGACGATGCTGCTGGCTGGAGCATGAATCCCAATGTAGATCCAAAGTTCACAAAAATTTGATTTGTTTTAAAGAAGCTTTTAGGTGACATATTATCATCACTTCCAAAAAATAAATATGTGATGAACTCGCAAAGTAAAAAAAAAGTATATGCGATGTAACAGCTGGTACTGGCTATGCTTCAGGACTCACGCAATTTGTTTTTGGGAGAATATAGAAGAACCGCTTCTAAAAAGTTGGGCACAAAATATACTACAAAGATCTAATTAATTGTCGGACCCGGATATCGGACCCGGATATCGTAATCCAGAATCCTCTGTTAAAATACGGTGCTATTCCCTGGATCAGTAGATAGCACTCACAGATACATCACTGAGTCAACTCATACATGACGTAAAACCATACCATTCATTAATTAACACAACAGAGTTTACATAGATCGCGTCGGGTCGAGTTTTACAATAAAAGCCAAACAGACCAAATTATTTACATTACAAAAGACAGCGGAACTACAGCGGAATCAAAAAGGTGAGAGCACATCTCTCCACAGGCAAGCGATTGGGGAAACCCGTGTGTGTCCAATATTACCCAAAAACTCAGATAATATAGGATGCACGCAAGCACCGACGGGATCAGCTGGACTGAGGCGAGACTAGAACAGCTAAAGACTACACTACGCTTCATTATCTCCTAGGCCTCCAACTTCTGGATCCTCATAGTAGTCGTAATCTCCAGGATTTCCTTCTTCTGAGGGTTTTGGGGGAGAGAGCGAGGATGAGCACAACTTCCGTGCTCACGAGCCAACACACAATGCAATAATATACATGCAAGGCTAAACAAGGATGGCTTGGATTCTTTTATTTGCTAAAGCAATGTTTTTAATTATCATAATTACAAATTCCTATCACTTAGCATTTTAATCAAATTAAATTTTATTAAAGAGAGTAATTGTGCAATATTTATAACAGCAGATGTTCCCTCCGTCGGAAACTCTACCTTATGCTTACTTTTGATTGGGTCTGTCCCCAATTACTAACATCACAGAGTTCGAACACTCAGGGAAAAATCCAACATCGGGGTTAGGTGAGCCCACCACACTTTTCATCCCACCCACAAAGGTTTTTGAAATAGAACTAACTTGAGTAAAGATTCCTATGTCCGCCTTTGACCGTAGACGCGGCTGTTTAAACAGTTTAGACTCTGCAGTGGTTGTATACTTTACCCACAAGAGATAGTCATACTCGTTACCCCACATGATTCCTTACTCATGTAGTTGAGCGACCGTCACAGTAGCCTTCAAAATATCTCGCCCCTTTTGTCATCTCACCTATATGGGGTTACGCCCATATGTTGGTGCGGGATGTCACCCCCTACGTCTTGTCGTAGAAGGCACTTCACCATCGGTGTCCCATTCAAACGTGATCAAGCTCACACTTGCACCCTTTATTGTTCCTCCCGTGAGACTGACTTTCAAGGTTCAATAAATCTAGTAAGCCAAGTTGCAGTTTGCAGACTTGTGGTTGTACTTATTTTACGCGGGAGGTCATGACAAGATTAAGTCCTTAGGATTGTCTAGGTGGATCATTTCACACATCAACATTTTTTGGGCTGCATTAGCACCCATCAACATACGACCCATCACACAGTCTGCTCAGATAGTAACAGCAATCTTAGGGTTTTTGAGGAGTAGAAATACAACAACTCAACCATCTCAGTCATTCACCCACAATGACTGCCCAAATTCATTTTCATATTTGAAGAGATGATGACTAGGACATTTTAATATCCCGGTGCTTAAGCAAGACTAGTATGTTACTTAAGTACAACCTATAGCTAGTATTACCACATAGTTACTAGGGTGACAAGGATTAAAGGATTCAAATTGTCAATGATGACATAATAATTAATTAATTATCAAATGGGTATTTAACTACCTCAAGCTTTAACATACATTTGATTAAGGAATTAAAGCATGTAATTTGCTATTTTTAAAAGAACATAATTTACATAAAATGTAGGCTCAATATGATCAAAGTATTGACTCGCCTGGATTATAGGTAAGAGACTCTTGATGGTATTGTGCTTGATCAAGTTGAAGATCTCCCGCGTCTTCAAATCCTATTCGGACGATAGTACCGAAAAAAAGCACAAACAAGCAAATAGAGCAAATAAATACAAAAGCAATAACAAATGAACTCCAACTTAAACAAGATCTATGCTATTATCAAGATCTTGACTTAAAAAAAAAATAGAAACAAATTTCACTTGAATCGGAGTTACAATGAAGAAGAACGGAGCTTCCGAAGTTGAGCATTTGAATTGAATTAGAAAAAGGAAACAAAAAGAAAACCGGCAGTGGCCCACGGCGCTTATTTTGGCCTAGCCCAACTCTTGGGCCAAAACAGCGCATGCGGCCCACGGGGGTGGGGCTCGAGCAGCCCTAAAGAAAAGGGGAGGGGAGGGGCGCCGAACGGGAGGGGGTGATGGAGGGTGGGGTGGCGGCGCGGCGACTCAGGGAGAAGGAAGGGGTAGCGCCGCGCGGGGAGAGGATGGAGGCTCGAGGCGCGTGGCGGCGACGGCGGGCCACGAGGCGGTGGCGGCGAAGAGGCTCACCGGGCCGGCAAGGGGAGCACCAAGCGGCAGTGGTGCGGCCGGAGGAGGCGACGGCGGCGACTTCCGAAGGTGAGTCCCTCGGTCTTCTCCTTGGTTCTTCTTGCTCGGGAAGAAGGGGGATGAGGTGGGGAGGGCGGAGATGGGGACGGGGACAAAGGGGGGAGCTCTTTATAGCCGGAGGGGAAGGGGATAAAGGGGCCGTTGACGCGGGTCGGGTGCGCACGGGGTGTCGGTGGGAGCGGAGCCGGGGGAGCCGGGACGGGACGCGCAACGGGCGACGACGACGGGCGTTGACGCGGAGAGTGCGGGACGAGGACGCACACTAGTGAGCAAGTGGAGTAGGTGGCGGATGTGACGGGGAAGCAGGAGGCAGCGTGCGCAGCAGAAGCGCTGCCGGCCGGGTGGGGAAGAAGGGACAGGGGGAAGGAGAAGGGCCGGGGAGGGGTGAGCTGAGCCCAGAGGAAAGAAAACCGAGATTGAAAATTTGAATTGAGGTTCAAAGCTAGAGATTTTGAAATTAAACGCTAATTTGAAATACGAATGAAAACCGAAAACCAAATATAATTACTATTCGCCGTTTCGAAAATGGGATGTTACATTAATAAAGCTCAAACTATGATGTAAGATGGGGAATGGATCACATTTCACATCTTGGGGTGGGAGATTGAGGGTTCTCAGGGTAGGAAGACATGGCTAGAGTCTACAATGCAGCTCAATCAAAATATTACGAAAATTTCATTTCCTTAAAAAAGATAAACACTGAATGACACTACAAGGTACATAAACACCAGGTTGGTAGGCTGGTAGCTGAATAACAGTTTACCGCTTAGCTGAGCTAGCTCTTTCGTGTAGAACTCAATTCAGCATTACGAATTTATGTTTCTCAAACAAACTAAACGAGTGAACAATATAATGCCAAAAAAAGCAACACAAAAAAGAGAGAACCGAGGCACAGACGGTACAGAATTATGCTGTCGGCTGCTTCTTTACATGTGGCCTGTTTTGGTGCTGGTTCGCTGCTCTTTTCCAAGCTTCCAAGTCGCTGTCACCAACAGAAGGATGAAGTACCACCTCATTGAGGCTTTCAAGATGTACGATGCCCGTGACGCCGAGCCCGTCTGCAAACTCCCGGCAAAGCAGCTGAAGAGAGGTGAGGTTGGTCATGGCTCCTTGTTCGATTTGCACCCGTGGAAGCTTCGGGAGCTCAAACCACAGCCGCTGAAGGCTTGGGAATCCACCACTCTGCACAACGAAACTGCCGTCCCCAAATTCGCTACCATCCTCTGCCAGCTTCAGATATTCCAAGCAAGGTAAACTTTGCAGGACAGATAAATCTTCGCTTCTCAGACCAGTTGACAAGAGGTGCAGCTCGTTGATATTACGTAGCTCACCTAACGTAGTAGAGTGAGGCAGACTTTCCAATTCTCCCCTTAGTTTGATAGAGTTGATAGCACAGGGAGCCTTTAGAGAACTCAAAAGGCCTTGGAGAGGCCACTGGAATCAATGGACAGAGACTCGAGATCGGTAAAGCGCCTCTCAAGAGAGGAGACAAAAATGTCAGTCCATTTCCTAGTTATTGCTACGTGTTGGTCCGAGAAATCATGTCCTCCATCTCGCGGGAATAAATCTTCTGCAGGGGGGCCTCGGCGAGGGCCCCCCCACATCCGTCGTTCGTTGCATCCGCACGAGGGGGGGTGTGGGGAGATCAGACGATATGAGGAGAGGGGTCTCATGTAGAGACTCCCTTAGAGAATTTATTTCCCTATCTCGCTGGGGTCGATCCAGAGTAGAAGGGTTGGATCCCGGTGGCCCCAATGGTTTCGTGCAGTTCTCAAGAGATTTTGTTTTCTTGTAACTGCCTCGAATGCAAGGAAAAATCTTTTGTTTAATCGAATGTTTGCTCCGTGGGGCAGGTTTGTTGCTTGGGGCAGGAGCAGCAGCAGGAGTGCTACGTGGGGCAGGAGCAGGAGCAGAAGTGGCAGTATCATGGCACCATACTTTAACCTTCCTCAGCCTTCTCGCGTGGAGTATAATATTTTCAAAATCTTGTGTCTTGTTGGTAACAAATCCAGCAAGAGTGTGCAGTTTACTTTTCTCTGACAAGAAATTCTCAAGCTCTGTTTTTTCCCTGGGGTTGTTAGGAAGAGGTAGCTCAAACTGGCCGAACAGGTAAACTAGATTTGGCAGCATGATGACTTCCATAGGCAAAATTTCCACCCGTCTCTGCCGAATGTCCAGCGTCTCTAAATTGTATAACTTTCCTAATATCCTGGGGATCCTGGGAACATCACTATCACTGCCCCTGAGGCTGAGATACTTGAGAAACAGAAATTCACATTTGTCATCAAGAACTCTCTCAAGCCCATTGCAACCTTCCAGATCCAAGACTCGCAGCAACTTGCATTTCTTGAAATCGAGAAGCTCAGTATTGAAGATCGTTAACGACCTGACAGCAGACAACCCATTTTCCATTGCAGGATCGTTAACGAACTCATCGCACCGTACTTTGGTGCTGGACTGAACAGTTAGTCGGCGGACAGTACGGCTTTTTTTATTGTGTTGGGGCTTGTCCCCGTGAATCAGGGTGACAAAGTTCTTAGAGACTGACTTGTGGATGGCAAACTCCAGCATTATACTGTGAACTTGACACCTCTCAACAACCTTGGAATTGTTGCGAATCTGTACTTGCTCAATGATACTCCGGTCAATCAACTTCTCGAGACAATTACGGACATCTCCATCAATCAATCCTTCGGCTAATAATCTTCTGATTAAACTCTTGCTGTTAATTTGATGACCCCTGGGAATATGCTTAGAGAAAGGAAGCATGTCTGGTGACCATAGTCAGGCAGGCTGTCGTAGCATTGGACAAGCGCTCTTTTCATTTCCACAAAGGCGGTCTCGTTACCTGACAGGTAGTCACCAAGTGCTTCACCCACACGTTCACAGAGATCTTTACTTGGATTTTGTCGTTGCGTACCCAAATAATTAGCTGCGCTAATCAGTGCCAATGGTAAACCACCACATTTAATGAAGATGCTTTTTGAACCATCGTCCAGGGAAGGTGCAGGTTCGGTTTGATAACCATTGACTTTTCTCCAGAATAATTGCTTTGAATCAGCATCATTCAGACCTCCCATTGCGTACACATATCTGCCTCTGCGAGAGCTGCAGGCATTGGCGACGGAATGGACGCTTGTGGTCACAATTATTCTGCTACTCTTGTCATTTCTAGGGAATGCATGTTCTATATCTTTCCACAATTCTGTCCGCTGCAAGTCATCAATAAAGACCAGGTACCTAGCAAAACATATTGAAAATACACTACTCAGGAGAACTTGCATACAAACTGCACATGTTTTATTTTCATCACATGCAATTGGGAAAATCACATGCAGTCGTGCAGCATATACCATGAGTAAACTTTTAAGCTAAAATATGAGACTATATAATAAGGGCTACAACATTATAGAATGTAATCTTAGCCAATAATAATATCCTCTTTGCATCTTCCTGTTCTATATGCGTACGATTTGTATGGACAAATGCATCTGAATAGCCGTCCTATAGCTTATATCAGTAAACTAATATGGAGCAGTTCCATACTGATTTAATCTCTCGTTCTATACCAGTTGACCTTTCCACATACTCTTATAATTTAGCATTTAGTGGTTATCTAACAACTAGCGGAATTATCCACACAATTGCGCGGCTAGACATTACGATATTGTTGTCTTTGTTATACAATTCTAATGTCTATAATTGAAAATACAATTGTATAATTGTATATGTTATAGAATTTTAACATCTATCTATAATTAATCTGCACCGTTATAATCTGGCTCCACCAAAATAAGCGATGTAGACCCTTCTCCTTTTTTATTGATTAATCTCAGTTATACAAAACAGTTATATACTTCCATGTTTTATAGATAAATAAAATCAACAGAACACGCAAAGCAGTTACACAACAACGCGCTATCGCGTGGGTTATATGCTAGTAATAACTATTGTTGGACACAAGACTTGTTCTTTTAGGGGATATATAGTTGGACTAAAGATTCTTCCTTTTTTTAAGGTTTGTTTGATTGAGGATGTGTTGTGTCGTGATCCCTTTAATGTCTTGTATATACCATATTTACTACTAACTATAGCGTTTGAAAATAGTCCTGTAGGATCCGAGAATTATTTACAGTTACTCTATCAACAAAAGAAAGAAATGTACAGCTAGAAAGCCCCGAAACCTAAAGGAACATCAAAATTTGAGATTTGATCAACAGAAAAGGAGGGACTAACCTATATATTTGGTGGAGGGTGTAAAAATACATTGTTTAAAAGCTGTGGAAACAATCATGAAAAATGATGGGGGATAGGGAGAGAGAGAGTACCTATTATCCTTGAGAATGTCATAGAGATTTTCGGGGGTGGTACCGCCAGGTTCTGCTGTCCGGGCAACATCTTGGTGAATCTTGTTAAGAAGGTCCTCCGCATGGTTGCACTCGGACGCCACAACCCAAGCAACGCAACCGAATTCAGCGGCGACAACAGGGTCGTCATGGACTGCTCTTGCGAGGGCGGTCTTTCCCACGCCACGAGGTCCTACGATGGAGATCACCCTCAGCTGCTTCGGTTGCCACCCATCGGCAGCCGTGAGCAACTCCAGAAGCTCACTTCTGGGCTTGGAGATGCCCACAAGACGATCCTCTGGAGTGTAACAAGGAGGAGCTCTGTCTCCTTTCGTGCCGGCTCCGCTCTGACTCGATTCAGAGCTTTTTTGTTGGCTTGTCTTTTCCAGCAAACTCTTGATGCTGTCCTTGAAATGGGTGATCCGGCCCAGTTGTTGAGGACGGGCGTCCGTCCCCAACGCGTTGAGGATGAAGCCACCGAATCGTCCGGGTTTCCAGAGAAGATATACGAAGTCCTCGATATCATAAGCCAACTCCTGCAGTTGCAGCTCCTCGTATTTCTCTATGTGCCCTTGGATCATTTGGAGCTCCCGCTTGATGAAATCGAGGCCATCCTCGAGCTCGCCGCTGAGCCTCCTATCTTCCCTTATCAGGTTAGTCACGTACTGGATACACCCTAGAACTAGGGGTGAAAACGGATCGGAAACGGACGGATAATGGCTTTACCATATTTGTTTTCATATTATTTTTCGGATCCGGATACGAATACGAATACCCCGGATACGAATACGAATACGGATAGTATCGAATACGAATACGGAGCGAATACGAATCAAAACGAATACGGTCACAGATATTTTTCGGAACATGAAAACCCCTTAAATTGTATGCCAGAAATTAACGAAAACATATAACTAATTTATTTGATGTAAATATTCATGAATTATTTTTTTTAGCAACCACACATAACATTGACACTAGTAAGTTACATTAACTAGTTCATCACAAATACAACACTTAGTTTACCATATTTAGCTCATAAGTCATAACTTACAAAGTCATCATGCATTCACACTTAGTTCATCATATACATAAAATTTAGTTCACACTAACATCGATTAGACTAGATGGTTAATCTATACGCAAATGACTGTAACATCCCAAAGTATGTTACCAAAAATAAAATTAATAAAGTTATTATTTTATTGGATTTTCTAAGATTTAAAAGAGTTTTTCGTTAAAAGGAAAAATAATAAAATAAAGTCAATTATTTATTTTTCTACTTTTTAATATAAAAAATAAAATTTATTGAGTTTTCTGGGATTTTATTGGATTTAAAGTGAAAAAGAAAATTTTAATTAATTTATTGAATTTTTTGGATTTTAAAAAGGTTTTCCCTATTTTTAGAAATTTAAAATAATTTATATACAAAAATAAAAACCAACTTTAAGTTAGAATTAATTTTATTAAGTTAAAAATAATTCAACGAATTTCTATGATTTTTTATAGGATTTTTGAACTCTATTTGTTATTTTCTAAAAGACTATTTGATTTGTTGCATTTTCTGAAATTCAAAAATCAATTAAAATCCCCTTTTCTCTTTTGGGCTGAAACCCACTTTTGGGCCGAAATCCGGATATCCGGACTCCGTCTTATCCGGATAATCCGTATTCGTTTCCGTATCCGCCGGATAGCATGCCTACCGTATTCGTTTCCGTTTCCGGCAAAAAAATCCGAATTCGTTTCCGATCCGAAAATTATCCGAGAAAAATCCGATCCGAGACATTCCGAATCCGTTTTTGTCCGGATCGGTCGGAAACTATCCGATCCGTTTTCACCCCTACCTAGAACACTCTGAACCTCCTTCGGCCCCATAGCAGTGAATCCATGTGTTTGCGCAGCCGCGCAGGTAGATACTATATATAGATCTCTGTATCTAAAATAGAGTTTATACATTATGGAATTCTACTATCTACCTTCTATCTTATACTTGATTAATCTGCATTTTTATAATCTGAGTTCACTATAATAAGTGGTGTATACATTTTTTCCTCTAATTATTGTGGGAATTACTCGTATCATTTTTTTACATCTAAAATACATATTTTTAGATAATATCTTTATTCAAAATTAATGCAACCACACTTTATACTTTTATACTATGACTTCTTCGGTGACTAGAGTTTTAGTAATATAATATATAGATATGTTAATTATTTGATATTGACATGGGAGCTTCTCCTTCCCTTATAACAGCACACTCATGTATATATAGATATAGTCACTCGATCGTATCCTTTCTAATTGTTCCATACTGTACCGTTGTTATTGCTCCTATATTGAGAGGGAGAGAGATCATGGAGGATCGACCTATGGTGAGCTACTTGACAGGGGTGATGAACTCCCTTGTCGATAGGCTCGCCAAACTGGAGGTTCATCATCCCAAGCTCAAAGACTTGTGGGAGGATTTGGAGAACCTTAAGAAGGATCTCCTCGACGAGTTTGCCGGACGAGGGGCGCCGAAGGATAAGCAAGTCAAGGTGTGGATAAAGCAAGTCCGGGAGCTGGTCTACGACATTGATGACTGGATCGAACCGGAGCCGCCGACGAACTTGGGCGAATCGGAGATAAAACAAATCGAACAATTCAAGGCCCAGATCCAGGAAGCGCGCGAGCGTTGCACAAGGTACGATCTTCCCAAGAAAGTGCCCACTTCTGACGCCGATCTTTCTGATGTTGGACGCAGCAAAGTCACCATTGATTCTCGACTGCTTTGGGAGGAGAAGACTGTCCTCGTCGCTGTCGACGTCGAAAAACATGAGCTTGAAAAGCATCTGATGAACGAGGAGAAGAAGCTAAAGGTGGTATGCGTCGTCGGAATGGAAGGCTATGGTAAGACTAGTATTGCCAAGGAGATATACAGAAAGCTTGGAAGGCAGTTCGACTGCCAAGCTTTCGTCTCTGTTGGCCGGAGACCATCCATGAAGAGCACTCTAATGGATATACTCCGTCAAGTAAATCCTCAGGATGAGAGGCAATATCGGGATGTGCAACCAGTCATCGCTGAGCTCTGGAAATTCCTCGGCACGAAGAGGTATGTGTAGTTAGATTGTTATCTAGTGTAAATGTATTCGTGGTGCTTTCATGATGCAGAGTAATGTTAAGAAATCTATCTATCTATCTATACTAATTGGAGACTCTCCTAAAAACCCTCATGTTAATTCTAAGATATAAAAAAACTAAAAATTATCACATTAATAAATAAAAACAAAATATACTAGAAATTCCTACATTAATCAGAGAAAAAAAGAAAGTGGTGTCTAGGGAGCACTTAAGTACTCTTTTGTTAAAAAGTACTCAAATTTTGGACCGTGAGATCAGCATCCAATGGATCTAAACCCTCCCCCTAAATCAGTTCTTAAAAAACTAATTGAAACCGAGTAAAATTTTGAGTTGAAAATTTTGAATCATTTGAAAGTGATTTCTAATCACATGAACGCTTTTTTGCTTCAGTTGAAAGTGTTCGAATCGAAAGTTCTTTGAATCATTGGAAAGTTTTCGAACCAAAAGTTTTTTTCTAACCAATTAAAAGTTTTTCAAATCATTTCGAGTTTTCAAAAAGAAAAGTTTTTTTTTTTTGAACCAGGTGAAAGTTTTTCAAATCGGAAGTATTTTTTAACCTTTTTCTTAAAAAAAAAAGGACATGCCCAGCTTTTATAGAAAGCAAATTTTTTTAACCATTTCAAACACACATCTTGATGAAGAACCGAAGGTCAAAAAATCAAGTACTCTCAACCCAAAAAAATACCTGAGTACTTCTTAGCTATTTCCAAAAAAAGAAAATATCTCCATCATCCAATATATCTTACTAATGTAACATACAGCTTAGATTTATCTACTAGATATCATACCATGGAAATAAAGAGTCCAATTGGAACTACCAAACATGCCAATGCGCTATGTCTTATCTTGGGCGTCCAATTTCCGTGTCGTACACACATCGGTGTTTGTGTCCAAGCTTGAAGACCAAGAAGCAACTACTAACAAAGTCCAGGCTACATATATACGTACATACATCGTCTGGCGAGGAGATCCCATACCAGAACAATGCATACAACACTATGGGGTGCATGTGGGCTCAGATAAATGCACTGACGGTCAGCTTGATCAAGTAATTATAGATAATCAACTTGGAAGTTACAACACCTATATGCGAGAACATGCATGCAACACTTATATGGGGTGCATGTGGGCTTAGATAAATGCGTTTACGACCACCTTGATCCGGTGATTATAGATAATCAACTTGGAAGTTAGAACGCACGCATGCAAAGAAGAGCAATTTGAAAAGGACTCCAAGTAGACATAACCGAGAAACCGAGGGACGTTGCACGTACATGCAACAAAGAACAAACTGTTCGAGCGCCTTACAACTATCAACTATTAAATAGATAAGAAGATGGCATTGCTGATTAGAACGCCGTCTCAGCAAGCAATAAAAGGCCAGCCAATTAATTGGGCATCAGGAGGCAGAGCAGTATAGAAGAAAAAAATACACGCATAACCATTAGGGCATAACCATTAGGATGCCAAAGAGCTCGACAACGCACAAAATAGAAGAAGAAACAGTATAGCTGAGGAGTTCTCTCATGCATATGCTATAAATTAGTTAGAGAGAGCTAAGAGAAAGGCTAGAAATTACAAATTAATCATAGAAAAAAAGTTACATACTCCCACCTTAATTGGAGAAAAAATAAACTAATGTCATCTATGAATTATATTTATACGTTGTGGACAGAAGCAAAGAGGTATGTAAAAAAATAAGAAAGCAGGTTGGGTACACATGGTAATATAACCCACTAGAGATTATTCAATAGGACGTATTCCTCAAAGTCAAGCTAGAGTAAGTGGCATAAGATATGATAGATGTTCACATTCATTAACGAATGTATTTGAAATTCCTATACGTAAGTCAAGAGCTAGAGAGAGTACATTATTAACCTATTTTCATATATTCTAGAAGTAGGGCTCTCCCCCACTAATTTTCTCTAATAAAGTAAATGAGACATTCAAAGGGTGAAGCAATAGGAAACTAACAGAAAAAAGATTATGGCCTGCATGCATGCACACAACCCGATAGAATTAAAACTCTAGACGAGTCTGAAAGCATAGAGCTCTTGATGTGGCTCTCTCATTGTGCATTGCATTAGGAAAGTAATAGATTACCACCCCTCTCTCCCTGTCACCTACACATTTCCCTCTCCTTTTTCTCGGTACGATTTTTTGTCAAAGTAGTAACTATTGAAATCTCAACAAATTATTGTCTAATATAGGCATGATCATGCTAATTAAATAGGAAAAAGCATGATCAAGGTGATTGTTGTTAAAACTTCATCCATTCTATTATACATATGTTTTATATATATCTACATACAACAAAAAAATACAGGCGCACTAGACAACTCCAAACCTAACATGTAGATAATATTTTTTTATATAATAACTAGCTTATGCAGGCGCACGGGTTGATTGACTAGTGTTAAGAAATCTATCTATTATTATCTTATTAAAGCATAGTCAAAAGAAGCCACCACGTATATTCTCATGGGCTAGAAATTCCACATTAATCGGTGAAAAAAGAGGAAGATCTACACCATCGGGCTTAGTGGGTCCAGATTATAACGGTCTAGATTAAAAGAAAGAGCACATGTAAATTAAAATAAAATTGAAATTCAGAATAAAAATAAAATAAAATCAGCAATTTGATTCCTATACGAATTCCTAAGTAAAAGAGTCAACATCAAGTACAATAAAACTGAAATTCAGAATAAAATAAAATCAGCAATTTGATTCCTATACGAATTCCTAAGTAAAAGAGTCCATATCAAGTACAATAAAACTAAAATTCGGAATAAAAATAAAATAAAAATAGCAATTTGATTTCCATACGAATTTCTAAGTAAAATTCCTAAATAATTATAATTCAGAATAAAAAAATAGAAATTAGATTTGTAAATGAAATCCAACCAAAAAATAACTAAAATTTGAAATAAAATTAGCAATTTGATTTCGATACGAATTCCAATAATTATAATTTGGAACAAAAATTAAGCAATAATTAACAATTAGATTTGTATTCGAAATACAATAAAAAAAATAATTGTAATTCTGAAGAAAAATAAAATAAAATTAGCAATTTGATTTCAATACTATTTCAAAAGTAAAATCCCTAAATAAAAGTAATTCAGAATAAAAATTAAAGAAAAATTAGCAATTGGATACGTATACAAATTCTAAGAAAACTGAACTTAAATTTAGAATAAAAACAAAAGAAAATTTCCATTTTTTATTTCCATACGTATTGCAAAATAAAATCTCCAAATAACTAAAATTCTAAATAAATTACATAAATTTAGTAATTTGACATGTATACGAACTCCAATAAAATAACAGAAATGTTGAATAAAAATAAAAGTTATAACGGAAGATGGCACGAATGGTGTACGAGGAGACACAAAAGAAGCCACCACGTTCGCTCTCAAGGTCACATGTTTCTATTGTTGCTTTCTATGGAATAAAAATAAAAAAAAAATAATTGAAATTTTGATTAAAAATACAAGTTATAATGAGGATAGCATGAATAGTATCAGAGGAGACCACAAAAGAGTGCAGTGTCATCGATCTGTCCTGCAAGAAGACATTGATCCATGGGGAAGTGAGAGACGAGGTGGCAACGACGGAGATGAGGACAATATCGTGCTTCTCGCCAAAGCCATTGAAGAGAAATCATGTATTGAAGGAGCCAAGAGCCGCGATGACAACTGGTGAGTGTCGACGTTGTTGAAAAAGTTAGCGGCCAAAAAAGCTCGATGATGGGGGAGCCCCAACAGAGAGGAGATGAAGCTTTGCATTAAAGACAAGTTATGGACGATATAGGGCCATCGAGTAGCTAGGAGCGTGCCATCACTAGTGAGGGGCATGTTATCGCCGACGATGGCGAAATGATTCTCTATATCATTAGACAACAACTAAAATAGACATGCCGATATTAGTGAAGATAGGAGGTCGCCATGGTTAGTAAGAAAGCTACAATGTTGAGTTCGCCAATGTTAAAGAAGAAGATCAACTGACACGAGATAAGAGGATGTCGAGCATGTATAACATCATGCATGCGTATGTACATGAATGCATCCATACGAATAGAAGCGCAGGTGTACAGAAGCAGAGGAGCAAAAAGCTTAGAGTAGAGATGGCGTAGCCGTAGGGAATATGCTCGGAGTCACCAGAAAGAGCGTGACACATGTCTCCAGCTAGGACCAGCGATGGTTGCGTGTGTATGTGCATTGATGTCACAATAGTTAGCATTGAGCGATAATTGAAGAAAAGTAGAAGATAACTGTGAGAACTCAAGGTATTTAACTTGTAATACTTAACCATCCAATTGGCCCTAGCATTACAAATCAAATAACCTGACTCTCGGAGTAGTGTGTACCTCCCAGGAGCGGTACACATACTCCTTCACAAAATATAGCATCCATTCCATACACAAGTCATTACAATACCGAGTCTTCAATTTTACATCACAAAAGACATACACAATATAGAGTTATTAAAAAAGGGGGCCGACCGGCCAAAAGACAAGATAAATAACTAAAGTAGCAGCGAAAGCAGAAGCCATAAGATGGCGATAAACAAAAGCCAGTCGGTTTGACCTTACCCACAAGGCAACCGATCGGGCCGCCAAGCTAGTCGTCTTGCACGAAGTCGGTCTCACAATAGTCGATCCCTTGGGGATCAACCTCCTCTGCAATAATTAGACAATGCAGTTGAGTACAAAAACGTACTCGCAAGACTTACGGATAACAAACCTATACATAGCTACATGCAAGCTGAATCAAAGGAGAAGGTTATAGTGTTCATTTTCAGCACAAGGCAATATTTTATTTGCAATAGTGTAATAGATTGAAGGCAACTTAACAAAGCTGTTTTTATTTGTTTAAATAACAGCGTTACAACAATAATAAACATAATTAACATCCTGGAGGTGGCTTCCCAATAGCCACCACAACATAGCACGAATTATCAATCCGTACCACCCGAATTCAACTTTTATCGAAAATATTGAGTCTAACTCTTGTAGAGACCTAACCAAGCGTGTCCATAACCTAGGGCGAGGCTATTCGAATAGATCAACCCTGCAGGGGTGTACAACTTTACCCACATGTCAGACCGCTCCTTTGCCATGCAATAGGACACACTTCCGAAGATATGCCGACAGAGCTAAGTCCTACGAGACGTTTTCTAATATAATGCATTAACTATGAGTCGCCCGTATGATGAAAACTATACGTTGTGTCGGAGTCATCGGCCTTACAAAAGTACCGATTCTCCTTGGTGTGGAGAACCTAGACAGGAACCCACCCCCGCACACCTAACAACAACAACACATTCATTTTTATACACAACACACAACCCCACCTACGACTCGAAGCTAACACACACCAAAGTACTAAGTCAAGAGGGTTCCCATACGCCCTCATGTGGTTGCACGCAAAAGTGCTTGGGTCAGTATCCAAGATGTTCGGTCCTTGTTGACTTAGGCATACAACCACACACCCGATAACCACACCATCAACCATATGCCCAAGTCTAAATCTTTTTATTTTCAGTTTTAGTTTTTTCAAATACAATTACATACATGAGCACCCTGACCCAAGTAATTATAGTGATGACAGTATGACCATCGCCGAAGCGATGATCCCCAGACTACCGTTCTAAGCATTGCTAAGCAACAACAACTCGTATACTAGATATATAAATGATTAGAGCCCATCCATTGAGCTCTAAATAATTCATAAGACTAAAACTTAGGCTCAGTGGAAATGAGAAACATTAACCTACAGATTATGCATCTATTTGGATTAACTATCGCTAAACGAGAAATTAATCATCAACATAGCATGCATACATACATTTTGCAAACAAGATAATACATTTGAAACATAATAGGATCAACATGCATCAAAGGAGAACTACTTGCCTTACTGGAGATAACTCTCTTGCAGCAGAGGATCACTCTCGTACTCAACGAATTTGTCGAAACCTATCAAAAGATTCGAGAAGAAACAATAAGGACAGATAACGCCGAAATAAACTCAAAAATTCAACTCATCGAAAAATCATGAAATTCACACAGAAGGTATAGCATGATTTTAAATGAATTTAGAAACAAAAATTATTTGATTTGGATGATGCATGCAAAAGTTATAGCCTAAACAATTTTACCGGGAAATAAAATCAAGGAATTCACTTTCGGTTATTGTTCAAGCGAAAATTTCTAGAGAGTTGGTGAACATGAAAATTTAATGGTAGACAGACCATGATATTCTAAGAACAACAAAAATTGGTTCACGTCATTTGGAGTTAAAATAAATTTCTTAAGATTTTTCAAAGTCATGAAAGTAGTGCTCAAATCATTGATAAAACAAGATTTTCAGAGATAGTAACATACTCAAAACTCAACAAGCTTGAGTTTACTCAAATTGGAGTTATAGAGAATTACTTATGCATTTTTCAAGCTAAAAGAATTTTCAGTGCCAAAATAATGCTAAACCGAAAGTAATTCTACTAACAATAATTTCTGGAATTGTAACAAGTCCAAAAACTATACTAAAATAAAGTACACTAAAAATGTAACACAACAAAATTTGTTTCATCCAAAAAGGAGTTAAAATGAAATACTTATGAAATTTTGAAGTTTAAAGCAATTAATAGTACACAAATAAAGCATTTCGGAAATCATATAAGCATATAAAACTTTTAATATCGAAGCTAGACTAACCCATGCCACTGACAATGGGCCCTACGCGTTTTCTTTTCATTTTCATTTAAATTCTGAAAGAAAACCTATTCTTACCGGTGGGACCCGCATGTCATAGTCACGGTCTACACGCATAGTGCGTGGACCAAGGTCCACAAACCTAGTTCATCGGTCCACAGACCAGGGTTTACTGTGCACTTTAAACGTCCGGACGCACTCGTCAACGACTTAACACTAAAACTAAATGGTCCTTTACTTAAGGGCATGTCCAGTGGTAAAGACAGCTGCTGACCTGCTGTCTATACTTCTACTCCATGTCATCTATAGATAGCACTAAAAACACCCTATACAATGGATTGTCTATTTAGTTGTCTATATAGAATCCCACAATTGCATGAAATATGAAATTTATTGATCAACACTAAATATATCTTTGTGATCTATTTTGTTGCTTTTTGCCACAACTTATTTGATCAATGAAGACGGGAACAAAGTTTTCTGTGTCAAGAACACAAAGAAAATACACCCATCTTATTGCTAGATCACCCAGAGTGAAACTGAAAATCAGTATATTAGTTCCTTCTTACGTTAGAGAGCCTAAAATATACTTGTTGGCTTGTTCAATTGTAGAAAGAGTTGTGCACTAACAATCACCAACAAACAGTAAGAAATGGTCGAATGAGACCTACATACATGGTCTTTCAAAGATTTCCCAATAGCAGGAAGGTCTTTAACTTGGTCGGCACTTTCTATTTTGAATGGCAATTTCTCGATCACTGGAATAGCCTTGTAATAGCTAAACGATCTTCGGTCATCTCCCAGGTCTTCAAGAGGAGAAAAATGCAGTCGTGGGATTGATAAATGTCAAATGCAGATAGGAGCATATCTACAGCAGTTTGCCATATAGGAGACTAGGGTTCTACGGAGTCAACGGGAATCAGCAAGAGGAGTGATTACCTCGTGGAAGCGGTGGAGCCAAGCAGCGTCGAGCTCCCACAGCAGCGCCTTGGCGTCCACGGCCAGCACGTGGGTGGCCGCCGCGCCCTCGGCGAGCTTCTCCTGGACGCGGCCCCCCATCTGCACAAGCCTCTGCTTCCACACCGGTACCGATGGATCCCCAAAACCTAAGCACAAATGGATACGCTAGCGAGAGCAAATTGGACGCACTGCGTTGGGGAGCGCGACCTCGAGGCGGAGAGACAGCACAGCTTGGGGAACGACGAAGGCGGAGACGCCGCGGGAGGAAAAATTGCGCGGAGTGGCAGGCGGTGTTGGAACAAACTCGCTAGAAGAAGCTGATCGGAGAAAGAAATCACGCTTGGCAGTATTTCACGCTTGGCAGAGGCACATACACACGAGATCACGCTGATAATTCTAGAACACAAGCATCTGCCCAGGACAGCTTTTCTATTACTTCTTTTCTCTTTTGCTTGACCCACAATCTTACATTGCTTTTTACTCGACTCACGTTCTTCTTCCCAGGTTACAAGACTTACCTGCCCTTATATAGGCTCAATCACTAACCAGTATACGGACTGATAATTTAACTCGGTTTCTACTTCATTTGCTACTCGGATACGGCAAGAAAATAGAAACGGACTCAACTTCCTAGACAAAGATTATCTAACAATCACTCTCTAATCTTTGTATACTTACTTTTATATTTCGTGTGCTGCCAGTTGGACACAACTTCAACATGGCTCCCACACACTCGGCCGAAGACGGTGGCACAACTCAAACACGTCTCGGGCTCCAAGTTGGACACAACTTCAACTTGACTCATACTTATTTGTCTGAAGACGGTGGCACAACTCGAACACGTCTTGGACTCTTACTCATTGAGGCAGTCGGTCTCAACTACGACTTGCACCCCAACTCGTACTCAGACTTCAAGTTGGTCACAACTTCAACTTGAGTAACACACGGATTCGACTCAGGACGACGAACACACCTCCTCAACGTCCCTCGCCTTTTCCTTTCGATGATCGACACCAAGATGCATCATCGTCTTCAACGTCTTCCACACGAAGAGCGTTTCCTCCGAGATGCCTCCATAGATAGCCACCAATGCCACCTGATCCTTGCGCATATAGACGTTGCCTCGTCACCCGTGACACAACTTCCCGGAGAACGCGATATAATCTTAGGCACAAATAAAAAAACTCAGTCTCCTCCTCGTCACGAAGCCGCATGCACCGTACAGTGCATCGGTCTCGCCGCCGCACCCGCCGTGCACACCTGATGCGCTACCGGGATCCGCCGCGTGCGCACTCCCGCCGTATATGCCACCCCGGTAGTCGAGATCACCCCTCCCGGGGTAGCAGCTAGGATTTCGAACCTGAAGCTCTGATACCAATTGTTGGAACAAACTCGCTAGAAGAAGCTGATCGGAGAAAGAAATCACGCTTGGCAGTATTTCACGCTTGGCAGAGGCACATACACACGAGATCACGCTGATAATTCTAGAACACAAGCATCTGCCCAGGACAGCTTTTCTATTACTTCTTTTCTCTTTTGCTTGACCCACAATCTTACATTGCTTTTTACTCGACTCACGTTCTTCTTCCCAGGTTACAAGACTTACCTGCCCTTATATAGGCTCAATCACTAACCAGTATACGGACTGATAATTTAACTCGGTTTCTACTTCATTTGCTACTCGGATACGGCAAGAAAATAGAAACGGACTCAACTTCCTAGACAAAGATTATCTAACAGGCGGCGGGGAAAAAATCGCACGAGGAGGTTGGGAGCACCGGATCCGCCGGGGGGGGGGGCGCGGAATTTTTGGAACGAAGCCGTCGATTGCATGGTAGACGACTTCTCTCCTTTTCTCTTTTCTCTTTCCTCTATCTCATCAAAAATCTTAGGTAACATCTCTTATAGACAGCTGACGGTGTACAATTGTACATGCCCTAAGTTAAGTATTAGTTAACCTAACCGACAACGGTTAACACTAATGTGTCGGCATCCGATAACGGAGCCGCTCCCGAGCGCGAGTTCGCCCGGCGTGGCCCCGACGATGCGGCCAACGGCGGTACCGACCAAGGGAAAAAATGGACTCACAGCACTATTGCGCACCCGACCATGGCCGGAGCTTCACCGGAGGAGAGCTAGAGCGGCAGTGCAACTAGCTATGGCGGCAAAGGATCTTACGGCCAAAACTGGCAAAAGTGTTTCGTCTATGCTTTCGTTCGATTAACGCGCGCACGAGCACTAGAGTGGTTCAGGGAGCCTACCAGAGTAGAGAGGAGAGGCTGAGCTTGTTGGAGGGAGGTCAGCGGCGATGTCCGATGCGGCGGCGCAACACTCAACCGAGGAGGATATGACCTGAGCCAAAATAAGAAGAATAGATGTTTGGGGAGACTCTAGGGAGATCACTAGATGGCGCTTGAGCGGGGAATTGGAAAAATAAGCACCTCACCGGAGTTGAGCACGAAGAAGACGGTTTGGGGCCGAAGAAGAGGAAACCCAAAATTCGACGACCCTGAAGAGGAAAAGGCAAATAGAATTAGGGGAAATGGTCCTCGTGCTCAGGAGCCCATACTGACGTGAAGAGACGAGCAAGTAATCCACTGAAGCGCCGGTGGCGATGAAGGGCATCTCAGCTGAGCTCTAGAGCTCGAGCTCTCGATTGCTCTCGGGCTCGGTTGAGGGAGAGGGAGGTAGGGGATGGCTCAGGAGTGACAAAAAGAAGACAATGGTGCTCCTGACAGCTTTAAATAGGCTTAGGGGCGGAGAAAGCCCGAGGACGTGAGGCGACGGGGGCAGTTGAGACCGCGGCACTGTCGGCGAAACCACTGGCGAGCGTAAAATACCGGGGGCAGAGCCATTGGGGTGATGACACACAGGCGGAGCGCGCTGGAGCTCTCTCGCTCGGCGAGCTAGCGCAAGCGCGAAGGCCGTGTGGAGAAGATGATCTGTAGTGCGGGTCCACCGCTCAGCGGCACCAGGTGAGTTCATTCAGTCGAGGTTAGCTTAGGGGGTTGGGTCGAACCGAGAAACGCGGGTGGCTGGGTCGGGGTCAGGTCTGGTGCGGGTGGCGCAGTCGGACCGTCTTAGCTGGTTGGGTTCGGACGAGTCAAAGTGGCTCGGACGGTCCAACAGTGAATTCTGTTTTTTAATAAATAGGCTGAGAGAGAAAGGGAATTCTTATACCTAACAAAATAACTCCAAAAATTCTGAAATTAATACAGGAGGCTACTGAC
Source organism: Ampelocalamus luodianensis (assembly GCA_036346255.1). Taxonomy (NCBI): domain Eukaryota; kingdom Viridiplantae; phylum Streptophyta; class Magnoliopsida; order Poales; family Poaceae; genus Ampelocalamus; species Ampelocalamus luodianensis. The sequence continues at coordinate 2,661,644 of CM070638.1, forward strand.
TCTAAGAACAACCTTGTGTAAATTTTCTAGAGTTTTTCATGCAACGCATTTCCCTGTAGAAAAATTACAAGGTCCTGTCCTAGGGTTTTGACCAAGAGTCTAACAGGTTTGACTAGCCCTTTAAAAATAGCAAATAAAATCTAAAAATTATAAAAATTTTCAGAGGAGTCACTAGGATGATCTAGAACTTAGGAAAAATTATTCTAGAGGATTATCACAAGATTTGCTTTAAAAAATTTCAAGGATGATGCTTCAAGTAAATTGAAGCATTAGGTCTTTGAAAATAAGAAATTCTTTGAAAGAATTTCCAGAAAATTTAAATGACAGCATGAGGCATCCAAAAGTTTTAAATTCTCCTTATTTTTTTATATTTGAAATACAAACCCAAGTTTGGGATGTTACAATAACTATGTGATAAAATATTACAATGGAAGGGGTAGCAGCTGAGAAGAATTGGTCAAGATTTGGGCTTACTGTTGGAGGTTGAAGCAAAAAAAACTATGACAGCGAGAAGGGAGAGAAGCCATATGGTTTGGTAGGGTAGTCGGCGTGTGAGAGAAGATAAGTTCAAGGTAGGTCGTCCATGGTGTATCATTGTATGCGTGAGCAAGTTACTATAAAACATTATACCATATAAACTAATAAGATAATTTACTACACACATAATCAACGTATTGCTTGAGATTAAATAGAGGTATATGTGCATTAATACAATTTGAAAAAAAAACTAATATAGTAAGAATAAGGGCATGCAACTACATGATCTATGCACAATGAAGAGTTGTTAGTTTCTAAGAACCCCGAACAACTTATTATGCTTCATGATTTTCTTCAATCAAAGCATATATTTCAATTATGTTCCTCAAGTTGTAATTTCTTTCAAGCTTCTATTATCGTTTCCAATGTTTAGGAGATCTTAAAATTCTAGATATCCTACAAGATACGTAAATATATTATCAAGCATTTATACAAACTTCGAAACAAATCTAGCCGCACAAATGTGTAGGGCACCCTGCTAGTTTATAGAAAAAAGAAGGAAAAAGTCTGGTTTACTCCCTCAAACTATCAGAAAAGTCTAGTTTACCCCCTGAACTACAAAACCGGTTATTTAACCCCCTAAATTTGTGAAATCCGGTCAATTAACACCCCACAGCGGTTTGGAGCGCTTGTTTTGCTGACGTGGCCAAATTCGGCCAACTCAGCACGCTGAGTGGAAGTCTGCGTGGTAGTGGAGCCATGTAATTGCCGCCAGGTCACTTTCTTCCCCATTCTTCTCTTCATTTCTCCACTCTCGGTTCTTGGCGCCTCACCTGACTCAGTTCGCCAGCTCCTCCGACCGCCGGCCCGACGCCACGCCCTGCCGCTCGCATGCTCACCGGGTGCTCCACGGTGTCCGTGCTCTCGGCCGACGAGCTCTTCTCCGGGGGGAAGCTCGTCCCGCGCGTCATCCCCGCGCCACCCGAGACCACGTCGACAGAGGGGGTGGGGGTCGCGATGCTGCCTCCGCTGGCGCCTACGCCGCAGCCGAAGACTCCTCGTGGGTGGTGCATGATCTGAATCTCGCAGCGCACATCCTCGATGTCCTCCTTGGTGATGAGCTTGCGCTTGGAGATGGACTTGCAAGCGTAGTTGACCCCTATGGCCAGCTCGGTGCAGAGGTAGGTGGTGCCGAACTGTCCCTGCCCGAGCTTCCTGCTGAGCTCGTAGAGGTCGTGGAGGTTGGGGGTGGGGTGTCCGAGCACCGACCCTGACCCGAGGTCGGTGGGCGCGCCCACGCCGCCGCGTCTCATGACGGCGGGTGCCACCGACACGGGGGGCGTGTAGGCATTCATCGTGGCTACTGCTGCCTCTGCCGCTGCGTGCGGCGTGGCCGGGCGAGAGGGCTTCTTTGGCGAGTCGATTGCAGTTCGACGGTGTTGTAATCGGAGTCGTGGCACTGCGATGCGGTGTGCTTGAAGCTGTGCAGGAACTTGGATCTAAGGGAGCCGCCGCATGCGTTTGGATTGGCCCTCTTTCGTGGAGTTTCCCCCCTGATTTGGTGACGGCCTGGGCGAGCAGGGCGGCGGTGCGAACGGAGCCATGAAACCGGGCGTGCATGAGGGAGCTGGGGGTGACCGCACCAAGTATGAGCAGAGGTAGGCAGCGCTGTGAATCCTCGTGGCGCAAGCTTGGCCGAATGAGTCACCAGGAAGAAGCAGCAGTAAGGAATGGAAAGAAATAGAATGGGGGAAAAGTAGAGGAAGAAGAACCAGGCATAGCATTTGTGTGCAAAACCGGCCACGTGTGCTGACTTGGATGATAAACACATGCTGATGTGGACAAAACTGGCCACGTCAGCAAAACCGTCGCTCCAAACCGCTGTGGGGTGTAAATTGACCGGATTTCGTAAATTTGGGGGGTTAAATAGCTGGTTTTGTAGTTCAGAGGGTAAACCAGACTTTTCTGATAGTTCAAGGGAGTAAACTGGACTTTTTCCTAGAAAGAAAGAGGGAAAAATATCACATTGTAACTTAGTCCTGAGAACCGTAATACAAATTAATATCACAATCTCTTTTTCTATCGATTAATGATAGAATTTCTAGGAATTTTTTTAGACTATTGTGGGATTTTCTTGTCCTCAAAATGAAGGAGGTTCCTTGTGTATTGCATGTTTCTTATAGATATATAGATTCAATGTTGTAAGAGCACTATGCACTAGAATTGATGTATTTCCCACAAATTCAAAACGAAGAGAAAATGCTAACTTTCTGTTGTAAGGTGACTCATATCCTACTCAAATTAGGATTCCTATTATGACTTAGAGAGGTATGCTACAAGGATTACTCTAACAATCCTACTAGGATTAGTATTCCTACTTGCATTACAGTAGAGCTAGTGGGGCGCTATGTAAATCCATGAGGGGTGGACATCACAACTCAAGCAAAGCCAAGCACACACAAGTCTCATCTAAAGCAAGTGTCGGACCCGGATTTCGCAAATCCAAATCCTCTATGAGAACACTGCGTTATTCCCTAGATCAGTAGATAGCGCTCACATAATACATCACTGAATCATTTCATACATGACGTAAACTAAACCATTCAAAATATTACAAACATCAGGGTCACATAGACCACATCGGGCCAGGTTTTTCAATAAAGGCCGAACAGGCCAAATGATTACGTCACAAAAGTAGCAGAAGCGACAGCGAAAGAAAAAGGGGTAGAGCACATCTCTACACACGCAAGCGACTGGGGTATCCCGTGTACGACCGATATTACCCAAGAGCTTGGATAATATTGGTTGTACGCAAGCACCAGCTGAGCGAGCTAGACTGAGGCGAGACCTAGACTAAGACAAACTAAACTACTCTTCATCATTTCCTTGTCCGTCGATATCTAGATCCTCGTAGTAAGCATAGTGTCCTTGATCCACGGGTTATGAAGGTTTGGGGGAGAGAGCGAGAATAAGCACAACTTCCGTGCTTGCGAGCCAGCACACAAGATACAATAATATACATGCAAGGCTTAACAAGGATTGACTCGTGTTCTTTTATTTGCTAAAGCAATGTTTTTAATTATCATAATTAGAAATTCCTATCACTTAGCATTTTAACCAAATTGCATTTTATTAAAGAGAATAATTATGCAATATTAAATACAGCGAAGGCTACCTCCACCTATGCTTATTTTTAACTGTGGTTACATGCACCTATTAACATCACTAGGTACGACAACCTAGAAAAAAAATCCAATTTCAGGGCTAGATGAGCCCGGCATATTTTTCATTCCACCCACAAAAGTTTTTGAAATAGAACTAACTCTAGTAAGTTCACATGTCCGCCTTTGACCGTAGGCACGGCTGTTTAAACAGTTTATACTCTGCAGAGACTGTACACTTTAACCACAAGAGATAATCAGCTCGTTGCTCCACATAATTCCTTAGTCATGTAGTTGAGAGATTGTCGGTGTTTTAGAACCGATCTTACGTAAAGATTATTTGATTCGGGGGGTCTCCACAATTGATCACACAGACGAAGAAGACACGGGGATTTTTATACAGGTTCGGGCCTTCTCCGGTGAGAATAACAACCCTACTCCTGTGTATCTTGTATTTGCTCTTTGGATTACAATCGAATAAGTATGCTCTGTTTCTTCTTTTCCCCCCAAAAGCCTCCCTCTCTATCTCTAACAGATACCTATTTATACTAAGCAATAGTGGACGTTGTCCTTCCAAGCTAATTAGTCGCTCATTATTATGTAATAATGAGAGTAATTACCGGAGTAGTAACCTCCCCATGTCACAATCGATTACGATCGAGAGATAGTGTGAATTATCTACGCTATGTCGAGATAATCTGCGTATTTTGACCGCTAGATTCTCACCGTTTAATGAGCCGTCAAACGGGTGGGTCCAAAGAAGTCGTGAGGAACCCGTAGCGAGCCCCGATCGTAGAAAAACTTACGACCGGACATACTGCGTAACGATCATACCATAGTCGAGAAGAGCTTACGACTAGGTAGTAGTCGTAACGATTATACCATGGTCGTAGAAGAGCTACGACCGAGGGGCGATCGTAGGGGATTATCCGTGATCGTAGAAGAGCTTACGACCAGGGGGGTAGTCGTAGGGATTATCCCGTGGTCGTAGAAGAGCTTACGACCAGGGGGTAGTCGTAGGGGTGGTCTACGACTTCCTGACTAGTTCTTCCCTTTTGATATTCTAAGGGGTATGTCTTATGACATCATATTTCTTGATTATGGAGTAAATAAATGAGGATTATTTAGATCCTCGTCATCTGGCCCCCCAGCTTCAAGTGAAAATAACTTACTTGAGTGAAGGGTCGTAGACGATCCTTTGACCACTAAGGGATCGTTAGGAAAACGTTGAAGGAAAACTCTTCAACCCTTGTTTCTCGACCGGAATATGCTTGATCGAGGTAATTGGTTTAAGGTTGTCACGACTACGAGATGTCTTACGACTTGGCCGTCAGAGCCTTAAAACCGAAATAAGGTTTTCGGTTGGTCTTTCACTTGACCTGTGGTCAAGATGGTAATTTCACTTGAGGTGTGAAAAGGTGTCTTGGGACTTTCCATAGGCGGTAAAAGCTGTCCGTTGAAACGATTCCGAAGCGGTGCGATCGTTGGGATTACGCGACGTTTCATCTCACCTGCGGTTATAAACGGGCGCAGGGAAGAACTTAGGGTTCTTACTTTTTACCCAACGATCTATTGCTTTCTTGTTTCTTCCATGCACGGTGACTCGTACATTTTCTTGAAGCTTTCCCAACTTTAAATCTTCTCGTTCTTGAGAGAAAAATGGCGAGATTGTCTCGAATGGGCCGAGTCGGAGATGGACGATGCAAAATGATCGCTTTGGTCGCCATGAGAAGATCCCCGAGGGTCTTCTCGTGACTTGGATTGCGGCGAATGGGCGGCATTGGCCTTCGGGAGAGGTAGGCCAAATTCCCGTCTTCCAGGCTTACTGTGAGTGTGGCCTTCGATTGCCCGCTCACCCTTTCCTCACGCTCGTACTCGAGCACTTCAGGGTGGAATTAGTGAACCTTGGTCCTAATTCCATCACGATGTTAAGTGTATTCGTGTACTTGTGTGAGGCATACCTAGAGATTCCGGACCTCGAAATGCTTCGATATTATTATGGAATGGCTCGTCAGCGAGATCGCCGGTAGCCGTGGTCCAAGCTCTATGACAACAAGTCGAAGGAGTATATTCAGATGTTTACCCGATGCGTCTTGGCGGGTTGGAAGAAGAGGTGGTTCTCTCGGGAGGTTACCCAGAAGATAGCCTCGCTTGTTGGACGAGCCGCCGAGCGATCTTCTTCCCCGACTCGACTCGGTAATCTCGACCGATAGCCCCTATATTCAAGCTATCAAAGACTTGAAGTCGGAGGGGCTCACCGGTTGGCACGTGGTGAAGGACTTTATCACGCACGGATTAGTCCTTTGAAGACAAGGGTCCCTCCCATGTGGAGGTACTCGGAAAGGACGACCCAACCAGTACTACAAGGACGGTGAGTAGAAAGACTTACTTTTTGGTTTTATCCTTGGTTAACCCCGATTTAGTCTGCTTAATCGTATTGTCCATATTCCCGCATCTTTCGCAGCGAGGTTGACGCACGTGTTCGGCTCATCTGCGAAGCATCCGCGAATATGGCGGCCTCAAATCCTCGCGGTTTTGACCACAGAGGAGAAAGAAAGGCGCCTAAAGGTAATCAAACGACTTTGCCTTTAGGTGTTTTATTGTCGAGAATAGTATACGACTAACCGATTTGTCGCAAAAACTTACGACTGGTGCGATCGTGAAAAACTTACGACGGATGTAATCGTAGAATAACTACGATTAGACAATGTCGTAGGAATGCTTACGACTTAACGTAATCGTAGAATGACTTACGATTAGATAATGTCGTAGAAATACTTATAATTTTGAGTGATCATACTGCACCACTTTTCTCCTTCTTCAATGTAAAGTTGGCATGGAGAACGCCGAGACGCACGAGGAAGTCGAGTGGTGGTTGTAGGGGCGACTCACGCAAACGGTCGTCGAAGTCCCTCCATCTAAGAAGCGTACCGATCGTGAAAGTCGGCGACAAGGGAAGGTTCGAGTTCGCTCCTCCTACTCCTTTTGCTAAGTTTGCCGCAGATCTAGCGCGGCAAGAAAGAGAGCAGAAGAAGAGGCTCTTGCCCTTAAGCGCAAGGTCCCCAAAGTTAAGGTACCTTTCTACTACGATGACAAGTCTTTCGCAGTTTCTGCTTCTCGTGGCTTTGTAAGACAGCTAGAAAAGAAGAACTGGAAGGAGTTCATGTCTTTTGTGAAGGAAACTGCTGCTCCGGTGGAATATGAAACCAGGGGAAGCAGCATTCTCAGGGCGGTCGAGACTGATCTCGTCCACCCGGGAAGTCGGGAGGAGATGACTCCTGTTGCCCGAGTGCATCTCAACCAATGGTGGTTGAGAAGAAGTCGAAGAAATCTTCCGCTGGGAAGGTTGCTCCAAATTTCGGGTTAGGTCCAGCGCACAAGGTATGTAAAATAAAACACATAAGTGTAATGACTACTTATCGCTTTATTTGTTGACTTATTGTTGCGCTGCGATTCTCACCGGCGTCTTGACCCGGGGAACTCTCATAGAGGATCTCGTTATCACCCTTCACCGAAGAAGTGCGACAACGACAGATGGCAAGATCTAGCTCTTGTCCCTGCCGCGAAGAGGCCGCATTCTTTCAAGTCGCTCTGAAGCCAATGATGTTGAAGTCGCCACGACATCCGGAGTCGTCGTAGAGACCGTGATGGAGGCCACACAAGCCTCGAGGAGGCACTAGAGCACGCGGTGGCGAGCGCCGACCGTCGTCGCGCAGAGAGGTCATTGAGGATGTTTCTCCGCCTCCAGTGGAGTTCACGTCCGCAGTCGAGAGAAGAGGAGTATTTCAACCTTTGCTCGACTTCTTTGGCCCTGACCCCATCGTAGGATCTTCCGCCTACCGCTCCCGCGATCGAGTTCCCTACCCCAGTAGCATTGTCAATTGCGGAGACGTATTTGACAATGAACGACTTGAAGGGGTATGGTGGAAGCGAGTCGAGGAGATGGATGAGCTGAAGGATCCATCACGAATAGTCTCCATGTTTGCTTGGTCAAACATGAACGTAAGTATTTATCGATACTCACTTAGGGTTTTATCTCTTTATCTTATCGTTTCTCTCTTTTTCAGAGAGCCGTTGAGCAAGTCGCTACGATTTGTGAGTACAATCGCAACTTGTCAAGCTTCGACAAGAAAGGCAACACTCTGCAAACAAGCGAGAGAGGTGGTGGGTGACACTCGTAACCGCTTGTCGAGAAAAGCTTACGACTTATACTAGTCGTAGAAAAACTTACGACTAGGGGTGGTCGAGAATAACTACGACTACCCATTGGTCATAGAAATGCTTATGACCACTTGTTTTCATGTCCGCTCTTTTATCTTTGCGGGTTTAAGAGCGACGAAAAGACCTTGGTCGATTCGCTCGACTTTGAAAAAGTCGAGTCAAAGAAGCCGAGGACAAAGTCATCGACCTCTGAAGAAGCTTCAGAGGCTAACTCTATGACTAAACAATTGCGGAAAAATTAAATAATGCGACATTACGATCGCTTCGATCTTGGTTTCTGCATCCCTTTGCTTTTGACCTCTTATTCTTTTGTAGAAAAAGAAGTCAAAATAAGACCCTTCACCCAATATGGGGCTCTCCTGATGAGGTTAATGAGAAGACTCCGTTGTCCGCGAAATCTCCCTGATCGCGAAGGAGAAAGACCAAGAGATTGAGAACTTGTTCTCAATTAGCCGGTAAGTAGAACTTTTACTCGCTATTTATTCATTCTATCTTCTCATAGAATCGTTTTCTTATTCAATCCTCGCTCTTATCAAACCGATTGATCAAATAAAGCGACTCCATGAGGCTTCGACTTATTCGGGAGGAGACAAATTCAATGAAGATCAATCTTCAAGATAATATCTCACTTCAACAATGTACTCGATGGGCTTCGTGTCGGAGGGTTGTTCCTCGTGATTTACACGATGGCCGCCATACGAGTGCCATTGGGGAACAAGTCGGTACTACGAGCGAGATGATATCTACTCAAGGCCAATCGAACGATTCAATAAGGAAGCGGTCAAAGGAGCCGTGAGTTTTGTTTTAGCAAAACTCAAGGCCCGCGATCCTAACCTTAATCTTCATTCTGTTGAGTTTCGACTTCACCGCACCAATCAAGCCGAGAAGTCGATCGAAGAGATGCATCGGTTGGCGAGAAGGTCGCGGAGGAGATGCAGATAAAATCTCCTAGACAGAGTAGTCTTGTAATATATTCTTGTATAAACAAGTCTTTTTGGTGGTGACGCCTAAATATATGATTCTTTTTTTCGCAAATTATCTTGTAGAGTAAATAGTCACTGTAAAATAAAAGAAGAAATAGTTAGACCGGATATGAGTGATTCCTCCTTCCTTCCAGTATCTTTCCTGCGAATCATCTCATAGAGTAGTTAGTAACTCGAGGATGATATCTTTAGAAAAATTAGACTAAGAAATGAAGTCATGTTTATAACTTTATCCTAGTTCTCTGGCTACTTACTTAGTTTATTTTTAATAAACTAGGTAAGTAGTAAAGAAAGGGTTCAAAAAGCAGAGGTTTGTCTGTCTTAGAGTTGTCAAATATCGACTTGTTTGCACTAGTCGAAAGAGTAGAAACAGATCGACGCTTAGGATGTTCCTCTAGTGGGCGGGACCACGTGCAGAGAAAAAGGCTTCGACTAGGTGATGTTACCATCTCCACCAGTTAATTAACTCGATAATGACGACTAGAGCGAAACAAGCTTCCGAGTACCTTAAGGATTCATTCGCTACATTCATCTTTCCGACTTAGTTGTTCGCGCAAGAAAAGTAGGAAACCGAACGACATTAGGAAGTTCCGTCTAGTGGCGTAACCACGTGCGAGCATGGAGAGGCTTCACTAAGTGTGTTTCTTCCTTCGACCAAGAAACTAATCAAGTTATTTGAAAAGGTAGCCGAATGCATCTCAAAGAAATGGTTACTCTTCTCGGTTTATTTTTCGAAATAAGCTAAGGTGATATGAATTCACTTAACAACTTTCGACTATTTTTCTAAGCTCAATAAGCTTTGTACTGATTGTTTAAGAACGAAGCGATATTAGGAAGCTCCTTCCAGCGGGCATAACCACATGCAGAGAGGAGAGACTTCGACTAAATGTATCGTCCTTTTGCTAACCATTGTGCAAGAAGGATGAGAGAAAAATGGTCGAAAGAATAAAAGCGAAATTCAAAATAGACAAAAAGATGGGGAGAACTCGTTGCTTTATTGTCGTTGAAGTTTGTTACACATAAAATTTGCGAATCGTCAATGTTCCAAGAATTTGAGAGAACACGTGCCGTCTTCCATTGCAAGTCGATCGATCCCTGACGCGTTACATTTCGACCATAGTGTAAGGACATTCCCACTTGGGGAAAGTTTGTTCCGATTAGACCGGGATTGGATAAGTCTCAATACCAAATCACCGCAATGAGGTGCGAGGTTGACCTACGATCATAGTATCACGCAGGCTTGTTGGTAGACTGCGGAACGGAATAAAGCTTTGTTCCTCCGTTCTTGAGCGAGTTGATGTCGCTGCGCTCGAAGATGTTCTTGAGAAGAGTCGTGAAACTTGTCGACTCTTTCGACTGATCTTAATTTACGGAGGAAGCATGGCTTCACACCAAAACTAGAAAGAAAGGTGTTTCTCCGTAGCTCGGCTAGGCGCCGCGTCGAATTGCCCATATCATCGAAGGTAATTCTCGCACCCAAGCCCCGAGCGCTTTACACCGATCGAAGACTCGGGTCTTGATTCCCTTCATTATCCGCCGTTCGCTCTCTCGATCGCTCCGTTGCTTTGGGGTGTGCGACGGAGGCGTAACACAAACGAGTTCCCAACTCGCCGCAAAATTCTGAAATTTTGCGCTTGTAAATCGCTTACCGTTATCGTGATAATTCGACTTGGTACTCCAATCGAGTGATCACGCATCTCATCATGAACCGCTTTCTCGCTTCCGTTGTTATCCCGATCCACAGTTCGGCTTCTATCCATTTTGTGAACGTATCAATAGCCACAAACAGAACTCAAACCTCCCGAGCTCGGGTAACGGTCCTAGGATATCGAGACCCCAAGTTGCAACAAAGCCATGACAGAGGAATTGTTTGCAACGCTGAAATGGTTGGTGTATTTGCCGGCTATGAAACCGACATCGCACACATCTTTTAACCATCTCCTTGGCATCGTAGAGGGTCGCACAATAAAAACCTTGTCAAAAGCTTTACCAACCAATGCTCTGTAGGAAGCATGAGTTCCACAGATCCCTCCGTATGTCGTGAAGGAGTTTTAATCCTTCGCTTATGCGAATACATCGCATGAGCACCCCTTGGGTTCCTCTTTATAAAGAACACCTTCACCAAAGTATACATTTTGGCTTTTGGGATAATCGACCGATTCTAGATCGCCATCGTAAGGAACCTCTTGAAGATACTCATAAATGGGCACCATCCATGTATCTTCGTACTCAGAGAGGTCGTTTCTATAGAAGGTGTCTTCGCCTAAATCGACTATGGATGGTTTCAAGTCGCTCCAGAACACCCTTTCGGTACTACGGATCGGAGGAAGCTAGACGAGCCGCTTGGTCTCATGAGAAATTATCCTTCGGGATAAATTGTACCTCAAAGCCCAAAAAGTGCTTTTCTAACTTTCGATTCGATAGGTGTCGGACATGGTCGAATTGGAGCACCGTACTCTTTTCGACCTAATTCACGACTAGTCGAGAGTCTCCTCTTACGAGCAATCGTCGAATCGAGTGTGCCGCAACTCGTATGCCGCCTAGCAAACCTTCGCTCATCACGTTATTAGTGACCGAAAGTTTAATTGTATGGCATACTTTAAGGTTTCTCCAGAGAGATTCCAACCACCTGACCCGAGCCACTTATCGTAAGTGACCCGTCAGTACATCATCCACCGATCGTGGGAATCAGATCGGGATCCCGAACAGTTCAGATTTGTCCATTCGCGACAAAGTCCGCCAAGATCCGATTTAACGGCGTTCGGGACACGAAATGGATGTCGAACGCCCAAGTTCGATCGACCATTTTGCCATGCGCCCCGCTGCTTCCTATTCGAGGATCGCTCCCAGGGAAACTCGGGCGGCATACTAGTTTGTGCGTCGAAAATAATACCGTAGTTTTCTCAAGACATGAGGAGGGCATAAAGAAGTTTTTGAACCCGAGGGTAACGCTCCTTAGGTCCGCAAAACCTCACTCACGTAGTATACCGGTCGTTGTATGTTCTCACATTCTACGACCAAGACTACGCCATCGCCTGGCGTGGCGGCTAGGTAAATTAAGAGCGTCTCTCTAGCTTCGGAAACTAGAACAGAGCACTCGTAAGATACCTCTTGACTTCCTCGAAGGCTGTTAGCCTCTTCGACCATTCGAAACCTTCATGTTTTCTTAGAAGTTTGAAGAAAGACATTCTTTTTCTCCCGGGCGTGCTATGAAACGACTTAAAGCCGCCATGCACCCGTGAGTTTTGGACTTCTTTTTCGTGGTCTGGCCCATCCGAGTGATGGCTTTGATCTTTTGATTTGCTTCGATTCCCGCTCGTAAACCAGAATCCAAGCAATTTTCCTCAAGAGACCCGAACACACACTTCTGGGATTTAGTTTCAATTGGTGTTTTCGAGGTTGTCGAAAGTCTCCGCAAGTCCGTGATATGTTCGAGTCGTTTGGTGCTTTACGACTAGGTCATCAACATAGGCTTCCAAATTTCGGCCTAGTTGAGGAGCGAAAGTCGCTTGCATCAAACGTTGAAAAGAAGCTCTAGCATTTTTAGGCGAATGGCATTTTGACATAGCAAAATACTCCAAACGGTGTAATAAATGCGGTCTTTCTTCATCTTCTCGATGCATACCGACCGATGATAACCAGAGTATGCATCTAAAAAAACTCAACATTTCACATCCTGCAGTAGAGTTAACCAGCTGATCGATGCGAGGTAAAGGAAAATCATCTTTTGGACAAGCTTTATTAATATCAGTAAAGTCTACGCACAAACGCCATTTGTCGTTAGACTTTCTAACCATTACAGGGTTGGCCAACCACTGGGTGGTTGACTTCTCTTATAAAGCCCGCTTTAAGCAACTTGTCCACTCGACCTAATAGCATCTCGTCGATCGTGGGCAAATCTCCGTAACTTTTGTTTTACGTAGTTTATCGTGTAGTAAGGCTAGCTTCGTGCTCGATCACATTCCTTGGGACTCGGGCATGTCGGATGCTTGCCACGCAAAGACATCGGCGTTTGCACGGAGGAAGGTGATGAGGCGCTCTTCCTATTTAGGCCGGAAGAATCCCCAATGCGAGCAGTCTTCGAGGGCTCCTCTGCGCCCGAGGAACCTCTTTGACTGGTCGCTCGGCTTAGGTGCGCTTTAGGCTTCACTTGCTAGTCGGGTCGACTTTCGCCTCGAGTTGGTAGTTGTCCAACCATCTCAAGGAACGACGGTCGTAGGAATGCGCCATCTTCTTGTCACAATATATTGTGATCACTCCTTTGGGACCCGTATCTTAAGACATTGGTACCCATAGTGAGTAGCTATCAAAAATTTTGCGCAGTAGGTCGCTCGAGTATGGCGTTATATGCCGATCGAAATCGACTACATCAAAGGAGACTTTCTCGTCACAAATTGCTTGGTGATCCAAACGTTAAAGGAAGAGAAACTTGACCAATGGGTTTGGCGAAGACCCCTGGATTTATTCCATGAAATGAATATCGCATCGGTCTTACCTTTGTCCCGGTACTTGCATCTCGTCCGTGTACTCGTGAACAAAGATATTTAACGAGCTTCCACCATCAACTAAAACTCGATTGACTCGACAATTGTTGATGGTGGGTTCGACTACTATCGAAATCGACCGTCTAGTCGAAGGTATCGGACAATCACCTTCTCGAAAGCAAGGGTGATTTCCAACCACTTCGTAATTTATTGACAAGAGGAGAGTCGATTGTGTTTACCTCACGCTCATCGCTTTCACCGTCTTCGTGATTCGTATGTCAAGACCCCATAGATGTGATCAATGGTGTCATGTCCCGAACTGGCGATCTCCTCATCGTCCGACTCCTTTTGTCCACCGGTTTGGCCCACTTGCTCAAGAATAGGAAGTGGCCCTTGCCGAATAATAGTCCTCGAGTTTCGTAAGAAAACTTCGGCGATACTGAGTCATGCCCTTCTTTTTATGAAAAGGACACCACCTGGTTTGTCGTTTCTCCGATCTTGGCGCTTACCTTTACTTCGACGGGATTTTGCTTGGGGTTGTGTGGCTCCTTATCGCTACGGCTAGGACCTCCTTAGAACCGGCATCCGGAGATTTTTGACTTTTCGCTTGTTCTTAGATTTCTAGCCTTTTATCCTTTTTCTTACCACTTTCGCCGCTTCCGAGGGATGCCATCTTTGAGATCGACGGTATCGCTCCATTCGACCGCCAAAGAAGAAATGATATCTATCACCCATCTCAAAGAGCTCGGGGACGGTGGTGTGGATGTAAGGCGATGTCCTCTGTTATTCTTCTCTACACGACTTCTGTATGAAAGCCCGATCACGATGAGTCGAAACTTCCTGAATAGAGTTTCGTCAACCCGGAGCGAAGGATCCTAAATTCTCTGTGTTCATACACTAGTCCAGATTTCTAGTGTACACAAGTTAAACAAAAGTGATAGCACAATCATATCACGAGTTTATTGATAATAATTCAAAGTTTATTACAAAAGGCCTGTGCCAAAAGAAAAGAAATAACACAATGAAGAGTAGTATTTGTAGTAGGCCACACGACTTGCCACAGTAATCGCCTAGGACGCAACCTATTCGCCAAGATCCTCACCGTCGTGGAAAACGTCTTCTCCTGAATAAGATTTATTCAGCAAGAGTGAGCACAACTTCCGTGCTCGCAAGTCACACCCAATATAGAAAGTTTAATGCATGCATAAGGTAAACAAAGGTAATGGCAGGGTTATTTTGCATAAACAACATTTTCAGATTACCATTAATACTTTTGTAAGGCCAATTTTAATATTTCAAATAAAGACAGTGACAAAAATGGCAACGAATATTGGATGACCTCCATTAGTTGTATATTGAAGGATATCCTCCTAACACTTGTCTAACCACCCAATTTTTACCATAGGACTATCCATCCTAAAACATCTGTTGAACACATTTTATAAACCAAAACAATTCTAACTTAGAGTGGCTTTGCTAGCATGTCCATGACCATGACGCGCTATTCGAATAGTTTTACACTCTGCAGAGGTTGTACAGCTTTACCCACACGAGATAAAATGCTTTTAATGTCGCCAAAGCACGCTCCAAGGCGTGTGACTAAGCAATTATCATGAGGCCGTTACAAGCAGTTGTCCTAATGTATTCATGCCGTGAGGTTTCGCTACCTTTGGACTATCCATCCTCCTAAGCCCTCTTGCGCGGGTGGGACTAATGTCCACCAACGCCCACACATACAACATAGCACAAATAACACTAAGACACTACGATTATTTAGCCAAATCCCGCCCATACAGACATGTGGTGGTACGGTAAGGCGTAGCACAATACGCTCAAAGACCGGTCCTTAACTGACTCGGGCGACTTCCAATTTAAAACCCTGGATCGTAATCCTAACCAGATTAGACACGTGCATGAACCTGCACCCACCATCCATCCATCTCGCCCAAGTCCAAAACGATTTCATTTTATTTAGAGTAAAAACCTCTTTATAAACCTTTCGTGATAAAACAATACCACATGAACACATTTTAAATTAAGTTATAAAGATTTGACTAAATTCTCCCAAATTTGTAAATGTTATCTAAGCAAGGCTAAGCATTTGACAAATTTTATCTACGGTGTCAAGGTATTCAGGTTTGATAATCAAATTGGCCAAACCAAGGAGTTTGGAACAACTATATATGAGATAAAGTTATTCAGACATTTTTATAAACATATGCATGCAATAGTAAATTGTAAATAGTAAATAAATACTTTAAAACAATGGGAACAATATGATCAATAGTGTAACTTGCCTTCGTTGAAGTCTTGGAACTCTAAATCGTCGGAAGGATCTAACTCTCTAGAGTCGTCGAAGTCTATACGTGAAAATACGATAAATTCAACTCAAATTCAAATAAATTCAAAAACTCAGATCAAACTAACTCCAAATTAAAATATTTTACTTTATTTAGCTAGATTATGAATTTAGACAAATTTTGCAACTTGAACCACTCAATTTGGAGTTCAAATGCAAAAGATATGAATTTTAGAAGTTTAATACAAAATCTGAATTTAATTGAATTCTCTGAATTATTTTCTAAAGGAAATTTATTTATTGCGAATGTCGACGCCATGATGAATTTCCGGAATTAAAAGAAATGAATTAATTTTTTCCGACATGTGGACCCCATCGTCAAGGTGACCCGTCCACGTGAACCAAGTCCACTGACTTGGCCCGAGGAGGGGTGGATGTGGCCGAGGTGGCCACCACGTGGCGACCACGCGCTGGCGCCGAGGTGGCGCTGACCGCGCCACGTGGTCATGCCACGTAGGTCCGGTGAGCGCGATGGCGCTGCTCGCTCGCCGGCGTTTACGCCGCGCGAAGTCGAATGAGTGTGTGCATAATGTAGAGGGGAACAATGCGAACTCGTGGACTACCAAAACGGCGGCGAGCGGGGCGGAAAGGTCGTCGACGACGGGGTTTGGCGGCGGCGCGCACGGCCGCCGACGAAGAAGACGCTCGGGGTCCTTGGCGGTGGTGGTGGCGGCAGCCGCGCAGGTGCGCGTGATGCCGATGGTACCGACGGCGAGTCGATGGAGGTCCGATGGCGCCGAAACGAAGAAGAAGCTCCGTGGTCGCCGCGAAGAAACTCGTAACCAGCGCTCACGCGCGAGTGAAGGGTACCGGGTGGTGGCGGCGTGTTGGTGGTCGAGGGCACCTCGTGCTCCCTTTATAGCGGCGCGGGCCGATGGTGGAGATCGTGTGTGCGGAGTGCGGCGGTGGTAGTGGCAAGTTCCGCGATCGTGGGCACGAAAAGGGAAAACGGCCGGAGGGGGGCGCGTGATGAAGGGTCTTCAATGCGCATGATGGCGAGGAGCGGGGAGAAACGGCGAGGCTGAAGCTCACCAGGGCTTTAATGGCGGCGATTCGGCGCGCAGACGGAAGAAGGTGAGGAAGACGATGACGCGGGCCGCTCGATTTTGATCGGACGGTCGGGATAGAACAGCGAACCGTAAGTTGGGGTTGGTGTGGCCGCTTGATCTCGATCCAACGGTCGCGATAGATCGCGGCGGTGTGCGGTGAATCGTTAAGTGATCGATGTACGTGGGCGTTGGTTTTAGATCTAACGCTTCGATCAAGTGTGACGTTGGTCGCCCAATGATCTATTGAAATCTAGCCGTTGATTTTAACCAACTACCGAGATGCGTTGGTGTGGCGTGAGAGAGAGAAGAAGCGACGGGTGGGTCTGGCTGTCGCTGAGAGAGAAGCGGCGTGGCGGCTGGCCGCGCACACAAGACGGAATGGGCCGACCGAGAGAGGTTTCGCCCAAATACTATTTGAGGATTTTCTTTTGATTTCGATTTAATTAAATGTCGATAAATCATTTAGGCTTTAGAATATAGCAAAATAATTCCAAAATCATGAGAAAATTCAGAAATTCTCTGGAGCATTTAGGATTTAAGAAAAATATTTCGGCTATTATCCGATAATAGATTTTGCGGATGAATTTGTTTTAGCTTTCATTTGGTTAAAGAAAAGCTTTAAAAAAATTCCACAAAAATCCAATAAAATAATTAAACTTTATTTTCAATCGAAATTGAAATTTGAAATTTATTCTGATTCGAACTGATCAAGCGCTGATGAATTGTCGTAGCGTTTCATGGTTGTTCGTCTTATCCGGTGCAGTCATCCTCCTTCTCCCGGTGATTGTAAGTTCCACGAAATTAGCCGATGAGATCACGAGGTGTTGCCACGAGTAGATCGACTCAAATGATTGGTTTAGAAGCCATGATCGCGCCGATCCTTCGAGCACGATCGGAAGGTAATTCGCCATGACATGCTCTCCTCCTCCGCACTTTCGGATAGGCGTAGTGTAGATTTGGAGGAAATCGATGGGGTTTTGAGTTCCATCGAATTTCTCCATATTCGTCGATCGAAATCGATGCGCCAACGAATCGCTCGAAGGTCGGCGAACGCTCGACATCCCGAGATAACCTCTTGTCTTCTTTTTGCGTAAACGAAGGGTTAATGTCGCCGGCGATCGAACTCGCCGATACCCGGCCATAGGGGGCTAGGCCTATAATAGGCCTCACCTTACGGAAATACTCGCACGTCCACCGCCGCCGTGCGCGTCGTCGTCGTGAAGTGGTGAAAGATCACCCTCCCGTTGGCTTGTGGTATTTTTCTCATGTCGAGAACGACATGAGGAGAGTCGTCGCCTTCCATGCGACGCAGTTTCGAACTACCGCGTAAGAAGTAGCCGCACTATTACGACTTCGTGGTTGTGGTCGACCTCGTCGCTCGAGTTTGGCCATCATGTCACGAAGTCTTTGCGCGATCTCCTCGGCAAAAAGATCATAACCTGGTGCTCGAGCGAGTTCTTGGGTCGGGTTCTCCAGCAAATCATTGATGTGCTGGAGTTCTTGAGCTTCCTTCGATCGAAATAAGCGCTCCGGGAGGTTATTACGAGCCACTATTTTCTTCCGTCGAATTGCCTTAGAATGGTCTATTTGGACCCTTGAACTTGTTTTAATGGAGCACGAGAATGTTGAGGATGTCCCGCACGTTCATCAAAGTGTTCGCTTGCTCACGCCCCGTGGTGTCCTTGCCATTACGACGAGGTGGTGTAGAGTATGCTCGGCGAGAGCATGTCCAATCCTTCTTCCGGGAGAACGATCCGATCGGAGGAAGGGCGAAGACCTCCGTGGATGACTTCCACTTGCGCCGAGATCTCCTCACCGGAGGAGTGGTCGAGCGACACCATCTGGCGACTTGGAGTAAACCCTCCGTAGGGGAACTCGGGTTATAACCGTCTCTGGCTCCGCAGTGGCTCTGCGTCGGGATTCGTTGAATTTGGATGAACGACATGTTCGATCCTCTTCCCTGCGGAAATACTCGGAGAGAGGACCATCAGATGTCGATGGAGCTCCGGGATAATGGCTTCCAGAACTTGTCTCGCCAACTCGAACTGTCTTGGGGGGACTCGAACACTTAGAGGAAAAGCTCTCGTCGTGTTGCGAGTTTGCCCTGAGACAGGGCTGTTGCTGGTCGAGTTGACCCTTGCCTCCCGAGGAAATTGATCCCTCGGCTGGGCGTACTGTCGTGGGGGATAAGGATCCCTCCTCGACTTTGGTGGTAATGCAGTCTCCGAGATCTGATAGAAGATCTCCAGAGGCGGCAATACCGTCAGAAGATTCGATACTCGGTTCGTATTCGAGACTGGCATCCATGTCGATGTCTGCGTAATCGGCCAAGTCGAACCAATTCTCCTCATTCCATTCTCCTGGTATGGTAGCATAAAAGAGAAAAGGAAAAAGCGTTGACAAGGAATTACCGGAGGATCCCCACGGTGGCGCCAAGCGTCGGTGTTTTAGAACCGATCTTACGTAAAGATTGTTTGATTCGGGGTCTCCACAATTGATCACATGACGAAGAAGACACGGGATTTTTATACGTGTTCGGGCCTTCTCCGTGAGAATAACAACCCTACTCCCTGTATCTTGTATTTGCTCTTTGGATTACAATCGAATAAGTATGCTCTGTTTCTTCTTTTCCCCAAAGCCTCCTCTCTATCTCTAATGAGATACCTATTTATACTAAGCAATAGTGGACATTGTCCTTCCAGGCTAATTAGTCGCTCATTATTATGTAATAATGAGAGTAATTACCGAGTAGTAACCTCCCATGCCGTCAATCGCCACAATCGAGATAGTGGGAATTATCTACGCTATGTCGAGATAATCTGCGTATTTTGACCGCTAGATTCTCACCGCTTAATGAGCCACAAACGGGTGGGTCCAAGAAGTCGTGAGGAACTCGTAGCAGTGCCCCGATCGAGAAAAACTTACGACCGGACATACTCGTAACGATCATACCATAGTCGTAGAATAGCTTACGACTAGGTAGTAGTCGTAACGATTATACCATGGTCGTAGAAGAGCTTACGACCAGGGGGTAGTCGTAGGGATTATCCCGTGGTCGTAGAAGAGCTTACAACCAGGGGGGTAGTCGTAGGGATTATCCCGTGGTCGTAGAAGAGCTTACGTCCAGGGGGGTAGTCGTAGGGTGGTCTACGACTTCCTGACTAGTTCTTCCCTTTTGATATTTTAAGGGGTATGTCTTATGACGTCATATTTCTTGATTATGGAGTAAATAAATGAGGATTATTTAGATCCTCGTTAGAGATCATCACAGTAAATTTTCAAATTATCTCTCCCCTTCCGTCATCTCACCCATATAGGCTGCTCCCACTTGCGGTGGGTCCCATAAGTTGTGTGGGATGTTCACCACAACACTAGCGCAGATGGACTACAACGTTCCACAACGACTAGCGCAGCTGGCAACTTCACCTTCAGTGTCCCATTCAAGCCAGAACATATTCCACGCCTACACTACTTCAATCCTCCACTAGTGAGATGACTTTCAGGGTTCAATAAATTTACTAAGCCAAGTTGTACTTTACAGACTTGTGGTTGTACTTGTTTTACAATGGGAGGTCATGGCAAGATTAAGTTATTAAGTCGTTCGGGCGGTTCATACCACATTCCAACCACTCTCGTGCTACGTCAGCACCCACCATCATACCATTCGCCCAGATGTGGTAAAAGCAGTTTAATAGGGTTTTTGGGGGAGCAAAAATACATTATCCCAAATATTTCAGTCATGTACCTCCAATGACTGCCCAAAACAATTTCATGTTTTAAGAGTTGATGATTAGGGCATTTAATGTCCTGGTACTTAAGCAAGACTAGCATGTCGCTTAAATACAACATATAACTAGTATAGTTACCACATAATTACTAGGGTGATAAGGATTAAGTATTTCAATTGTCAAGGGATGGCATAAAGAATACTTAAAGCATCAAGTGGGAATTTAACTACCTTAAAGATTTAACATACATTTGCATATTGAATTAAGCATGCGATTTGCTAATTTGAAAAAAATATAATTTACATAAAATGTAGGCTCAAAATGATCAAAATATTGACTCACTAGGATTAAAGGTAAGAGAATCTTGGTAGTCTTGTTCTTGATTAAATTGGAGGTCTCCCACTTCTCCGAACTCTATTAGAACGAACATACCGAAAAAAGGAACAAACAAGCAAAGAGAACAAATAAATACACAAGAAATAGCAAATGAACTCCAAATTAAATTAGACCGCTTTCATTAGCAAGATATTGAATTTATACAAATTTAGAAACAAATTTCACTTAATTCCGAGTTATAACGGAGGAGAACGGAACCTCCGAAGTTTGAGTTTGAATTAAATCAGAGAAAATAAAAAGGGAGAGAGAAAATGTCTCACTGACATTCGGGACCCGCTACACAGTGCCTCGGTCCATGTGACCAGTGCATGGACCAGAGGTCAACATGCACTGTGCATGGTCCACGGGTCCATGGGAGCTCTTGCTGTATGCGGGGCCCACTGTCAGCCGAAGGGGGAACCGGGAGTTAAAGGCTGCCATTACTATTCCTCAGGCCCACACGGCAGTGATTCAAGGCGGCATTAAGACAGCCATTAACTCAGCTAATGATTGATTAGCCTTAAAATGCCGATAGTGATCCGAGGGGATTAAGGCGCTACAGTGCCGGTTTGGCGTCCCGATAGCAGAGGAGCTAGTGCACCGAGGAGGGCATGGCTCGTCGCCGGCGGAGGCGTCCATGGCGGCGGCCTACAAGGACCAAAATGGAATGATCTCACCAAGGCAAAGATGATGGTGGCGGTGGCGCGGCCGGAGGATTGCCGGAAGGGCGGCGTGGTGGTGAATTGCGCTGGCGTTGTGACGGCGGTTAAAGCAAAACAATAGCGCCCAGAGCAAAAGAACGGGCACATGAGCACCGAGGTTGTGTCAGGAGCTCACCAGAAGCAACGGCGAGGGACGGGGACGATTGAGGTGGCTTGTCGATGGGAGCCCGAAGCGGCGGCGATGAGGTCGTTGTGGAGGGCTCGACGGAGAGAAAGGGGTGGCTCGACGAAGCTTGGGGCATCTTCGGGATGCCGGTGTGGTGCTCCAGGCGGCGGCGATTGTGCTGAGGTGGTTGGAGGATGAAGAACGACGGAGGAGAGCGCATCGGCCTGAGCTGGGGAAGAAGGCGAAATCCGGGCGCTTTAGTGGACCAAAATCGAATCAACTTCAGGGATGACTTCCTTGGCTCTTGGGATGCAGATGACGGCGGTGGTGTGGCGAGGAACTCACCGGAATGGCTGAACGGCAGCGGGGTGGCATGTCCGACAAGGGGAGCTGGGGCTTTTCTCTGGGGGGAAATTACCGAGAGGGGGAGAGCGGCGAGGAGGGAAGGCAAGGGGGCCTTTATAGCCGGAGGGAGGTAGTGAAGGGGACGGAGAGAGCCGTTGGGGGCTCGGAGGTGGCGCATGGTGTTGGAATTGAAGATCTCAACTCTCATCTTTCTCAATCTTTATGACAGAGAAGTATATACATGCATATGAGATAAGCATACATACATACGAATGGGAGACACAGTGGGACTACATTTTTCTTCTCTGATATTCCATTACTTGCGTACTAGATACAACCAAAGCTAAATAGACTTACATTGGGGATTAACAACCACTGCAGTCCACCTGACTTCCTGGATTAGTGCATGGACTCTCGCTCAGAGCAACAAACTTACAAACCGAGTCTTGTGCCATGCACCTACACGAACTAACACTAACCGGCTAAGACTCAGTACTAGTGGATGACATCAAACAAACTAAGTACTTGGTCCACTAACAAGCAGGACCGAATCCTATGTCATGACCACAACGTGCACCTGGCCAAAACATCTACATGTGCGAACTAGTCCCTACATGCAGCTACATGCAACACTAGATACAAAACTACTACTTTGTCAAGATTAAACCCAACACATGGTCCTGAGGCGGCCGAGGGCGTTAGGCGAGGCGCTGTCGTCACGGCGGTGACCTTGTAGGCCCAGGGCAGGGGGTTGTTCTGCGACGGGCGGTGCGGGACAGAGCGCGGCGAGTGCGCGTGCTCCAGAGCATGTCCTGGCGCGACTTGGGCTGGCCTGGGCCTGGTTGGACCAGAGAAGAGGTCGGGGAAGAGTGGGTTGAGCCCAGAAAGAAGTTGGGCTAGGCCCAAATGGGAAAGGAAAATTGAATTGAGATTCAAATTGAGATTTCAATCAAAAATTGAACTGAGGTTGAAGATAGAGAATTTGCAAGAACACACTAAATTGAATTAGGCTTGAACTTCGCAAGACAAACAAAAACACTATTCATAAACCGAAAACGGAATGTTATAGCAAGGTAGAAGCAATTAGGGCACACGATAGGGTTAGTGGCTAGCATATTCTTTAGCATTAGATTCTTGTATAGGGCAAAATCCGAGGGTCCTAAAAGGTTCGAGAGGGTTGTGAGAGAGCGACAATCTCTTGTACTCCTTTGAGGTTGTGCTTAAAGAATTTGCGACTAGCTTCGCCAAATCTTTTATCTCTCTTGTCGTGATTGTTTTTTTGTCATTATTTCGGTACTTTCTACGAGATTCATCAACTTAGTTCTTGGTGTTGTGCACACTCGTGTTGTATCTCACAACTTTAGATCCAGTCCGAGCGGAGGAAACATAACAAGTGGTATCAGAGGTAAGGTTGGATTAATCTGATTTGTGAGAAGGTCGGCAAAGTGTCAGGTGGCACAAAATCAAGACTGATGTCAACGATGTTGAATCAAGTAGAGAAATTGGACGATAAAGAAAATTTTAGCGTGTGGCAATGTGTGGTGAAGGATGTTATTGTCCAACAAGGACTAATCGATGCTCTTGAAGGAGATGTCGACGATGTGTTATTGTCCAACAAGGATATTTCAGTGTGTGGCAATACGTTATTCGATTCTCTACCACCTTTCTGAAGGATTACGGGTAGGCTACGATAGCACAAAACAAAAATTTTACTGTGCAACCAAGAAACCTCCGCTAGTAATAGTCATGAGATTACCACTAGACGCGCTAACTCGTAGCAGAAGTAGAATCGATGTAGCGAGTTGATGCAGTAGTAGTCGTACTTGCCGCGCGTCTTCTCCTGCTGCTCCTGTGATCGTCACGAGTTGCGAATCGTCCTAGTGCTGATGCTTTGTAACAACACCTCCAAGGTATCCACACATACGGGGCAGGGACACCATGCGCTGGAGTGCTAGCACCGGCGGCGTGGTTGAGGAAGGCGTGACTATTAGGGTTTCGAGAATACTTCAAAAAGGATTATCGTACCCCATACCACCGCCCCTCTATTTATAGGCATCCATAATGAGTCTCGTACTTGAGGCCTATTAGAAACTCGTGGCCTACAAGAATTCGGATCATCATCCAAATCAAATTCTAGCCTTTTAAGTGTATGACTCTATAGGTTCATGTGTAATCGATTGTGACTCGGAAACTCCTTACCGACCACAAATCGTCAGCGGTACCTAGCAGCACATAACGATTCTCGAACACAGAGAATATATCGGATGAAGCTTAATGCAATATGATCTAAGACTAGGTCCTTATCACTTACGACCAGCTCGTACCTAGTCACGACCAGTCCATACTTAGTTACGACCAGTTCGTAACTCCTTACGACCAGTTAGTACTTAATTACGACCAATTCGTAACTCCTTACGACAGTGATTATGTTCGACTAGTCTATGACCAACTTCGGCCAGTCTACGACCAGCTTGTATCTCCATAAGACCAGTTTACGACCAGCTTCTACCAGTCTACGACCAGCTTCGACCAGTCTACATTTGGTCGAACCGAATGACCAGCTTGTGTATTCTCCATTTGCCTCACGACGTCTGGTTGAACTCCAGGTGAGATAATTTGTCATCCATGGACTGTTCAATACTTTCTTGATCAAGTGTTGAATAACTTTATATGGTTGACACTTCGACCACTAGTGGCATGGTCATGCACTTTCTTTATTCGACCACAACGAGGAGCCCAGAGACATCTCTCTTGTTATGTTAGGAGGGACAAATCACATATCCGACCAGTCACATTCCTCTACATGTTTCATAGCATACCCGAAAGCTACCTTTATAACTACCTAGTTACGAGTAGCATTTGGCAACCCCTAAGAGTGTTATTACATATGTAGGAAACCATGCTGATCTCAGGTCTAAGGATTATACATCATCATTGCTTGAGACCAACTAACGACACATAGAATCATAACAAACTCAATAGTGTCTCAAGGTGGGTCTTATCCAACACCATGTTCTCTAACATGTGTCCATATTATTGGTTTGATATCTCCATTCCATGACCTGTGAAATATAGTCATCAACCAATACATATGCTAGTCTATTCATATGTGTTCTCATATGTTTCCGACCAGAAAACATTTAAGAATAATCATCGTAGATATATAGAGTTTCACAATCAAATCACATACTTGATAATAAATATTATCAATATTATTCTCAGAACATGATAACATATTATCCAATGTTATGAACATAATAAAATATAATCATCTCTATAATTGCCTCTAGGGCATATTTCCAACACTTTCGTGGGTCAAAACCCACATCCCACCTTAGTCAAAAGCTGGTCAAAGAAAACCCACGACCACCCACCCTTTCTGTGCTCAGATGATGCAGTAATTGCTCACTTAGGTAGAGTAAATCCAATCTTTTGGTGTACTAATAGTTTTTTTACAGCATTAAACATATTCATTATGGATTTATTTTTGTTAAGCACATTTTTTCCAGCAAAATGCTTCAAACATATTGTAAATAGGATAAATTGTTTAGTAGATATTATCGTTCAAAGTTTACAATCAGTCCACGCTTCTCTCTCCACCTGCCCCACTTTGCTTAGAGATACAGTAAGGGTGTGTTTGGTTCGTCGAATTAGGGCATACATGTACGAGATGGTCTTGAATATGCCCCCGTCCCTGTGTTTGTTTGAGTGAACCGAACCAACTCGTCCTGGATGGGGTTATACAAATTATGATAATATTCCCCCAATATGTTGTATCGAACGGTTCTAGAAAAACAGGCAAACCCCGTGGTACAGGGACGAACGCGTCCCCTCGCACTCGCGTGTGCTCGCGTCTGGCCGCTCGCCCGCCGCCACCGTCGGGCCCTCCAGCACCGCCCCAGCTTCGTCCTCCCCGTGCGCACCTCCAGTACCCCTCTCCGCCCGACTTCGTCCTCCCCACGGCTCGGGCGTCCACATCGCGCAACGCCGCCTCCTCCTCCTTACCGTTACGGCTACTCTGGTGAGCTCCCATCCTCTTGACCCACATCACGGCGTGTTCTAGACATCCCTCCATTTTTTTCCCTCAATCAATTTCGGGATTACCCCATCAGAGCACCAGCGCCTCACCTTCCCCATGTCCAGCCAAAACCACTGCCTCGACCACCCCTCCTTACACGGTGCGTATCCAGTCATTTCCTTCCTACCAGAGCATCTCTATAGGTCCCTCTTCCTTCCCCCACCACATCCTCCCGAGACCCATTTTGCTGCCACCGCCACCTTCCCGAGCCACCGCTTGGCGGCACCGCCCTCTCCACCGAGCCACCTCTGCCTCCTCTGTTTTTGTTCTCTCTGTGCTTACTCATTAACTTCATCCCTCTAACCAAACACGATCTTGAACCATCTAGTACCATCCCATTCATGCAACCAAACAAAATCTTGAATTATCTCATCCCACTAGCCATACACACAAGTTGTACCATACCATATAGGATCATCCCATCTATCATGTACCATCTCATCCCATTCACCCTGGTTTACCCAATCAAACACACCCTAAATCTCTGATAAAGACATAGCAAAGTCATGAGGAATGCAAAAATACTAAGTGTAATAGTGTTTGTCCTGTAAAGGTGCACTAAACGAACAAGAAGAACACAATAATTTCCTAAAAACTCACAGTAAATCTCTTGTAGTGCGGTAGTAAAAGCACAAGAAGGCCTGTAGCAAATCTATTGTACAGGTTTATTAAAGGCACAATGAGGTCGCAGTAAATCTCTTGTAAGGTGCAGAATTGTATATGGAGGTTGCAGTAAATCTATTTTAGTAAACGCACAGAGGTTTGTATTTGTGAGACTTATATCATTTTGTTACTCTCGTCGTCACCAAGCTACCTATGAAAACCGTTCGTGAATCGGTATTGCCAATTAAAAGCTATGGTTAAAATAAGAAAAGAATATTTGTTAATTGGTTGGCTACGTGTCACTAGTTGGCTAAGATCATAGTAATTTCCTATAATAAAAAAACATCGCACTAAACCTCTTGTAGTGTTGCAGTAAAAGTATAAGGAGGTCGCAGCAAATCTGTTGTACAGATTTATTAAAGGCACAACGAGGTCGTAGTAAATCTCTTATATGGTGCAGTAAACGCATTTGGAGGTTGCAGCAGATCTCTTTTAGCGATGCAGTAAATCTGTTTTAGTAAACACACAGAGAGGTTTTTATTGGTGAGACTTATATTATTCTGTTACCCTTGTCCTCACCAAGCTACCAGTGAAAACCGTTTGTGAATCGGAGTTGTCAATCAAAAGTTATAGCTAAAATAAGAAAAGAAACATTCTATTATTAATAAGAAACTATTTTTGTTAGTTATGTCATGTAGACCGTGCCCAACACATATTTGTATATTGATGAAATATCTATTTTGTACTGTAGTATTAACAACTACCGGATACTGCTTACCTTCGAACCTTTATATGTTAGGTATTTCATCTTAATCGACGACCTACGGAGTACATGGGCCTGGAAGGTTATCAACTCTGCATTGCCCGACAAGAATCTTGGAAGTAGGGTATTGACAACAACCTGCATCATGGATGTAGCCAAATCTTGTTCCATACATCCGAGTGATGTTATCTGTCGGGTGGAGGCTCTTAGCGAGAAGAACTCCAGAAGCTTATTTCGTAGTAGAATATCTATTCGAGAAGAAGAGAGGCCGGCTGGTTTTAAAGAAGTTTCCGATGACATGTTGAAAATGTGTGGTGGCATGCCATTGGCCATAATTGTTACAGCCGGCTTATTAACCAGGAAATCTGCAGAATTGGGACCGTCGAAGAGGCTTGAAAAATATACGTCACAAGGGATGAAAAATATACTGGAGATGAGTTATGCTGATCTCTCTCTGCCTGTGAAGTCTTGCTTTCTGTACGTGAGTGTTTTCCCAGAAAACTATACCATCAAGAAGGATCGTTTGATACGGGTATGGGTAGCGGAAGGATTTATCCCTAAAAGAGACGAAGAAAACTCGTGGGAAACAGGGGAGAGCTATTTTAACGAGCTTATCAGTAGGAGACTGATTCAGCCTGTGTTCGACTACGATGATGGTCTGGCAGTGGGATGCACTGTTCATGGTGTGATTCTTGATTTCATCGCATCCTTGTCAAGCGAAGAGAACTTTGTTACAGCTGCTGCTGAATTGAGGTCTGGACCATTTCCATGTGACACGATTCGGCGATTCTCCCTCGACTGCAGCAACCAAGAGGAAGATGACACCTTGGCATCAAGCACCGTGCACATATCAAAAGTACGATCCCTAACATGTTTTGGAGATGTTAAACGGATACCTGATGAAACTTTGCACCGCTTAAGATTTCTGAGAGTGCTGGATCTCGAAGATACTGAGAACTTGGGGAACTGCCATCTTAAAGGCATTGGGCAATTTGTTCTACTGAGATACTTGGGACTAGGAGGGACTGGTATCCACGTGCTACCAGAAGAAATTGGAGAGCTACAGCACTTGGAGACCCTAGATTTGAGGCGGACCACCTTTCTGTGGACTTTGCCTGCATCTATAGTTGAATTGCGAAGGTTGGTGTCTCTGCTTGGTGAACGTGTCCAACTGCCGAGTGGAATCGGCAATATGCAAGATTTAGAGGAACTATCAACCATTGATGGTGCACTCTCACTCGATTCAGTGGCAGAGCTGCTGATTAAGTCGAAGCGGCTGAGGATGCTAGGCGTACGCTCACTTAATTATGCACCTGGCCGTGAGACGACCGAAACCTACCGACGTGTCCTCAAGGAGGCTGGAAAGTCGAACCTGCAGTCCCTATTTCTTTATGGTTACCGTGAAGGTGTTTTGCTTGACATACTGCTGGATTCATGGGTCCCTCCGCATCACCTCCGAAGATTCGAGCTGACAATCTCTGTATCCTTCAGAGTTCCACCAAAGATGGTCTCACTCGCAAACCTCACCCACCTGCGTATTGTCATCAATGAAGTTGAAGCGGAAGGTCTCCGTGTCCTCGGGGACTTGCCTAATCTGATACTTCTCAAATTAGAGTCTCGTGGATTTGATGCCGAAAGAAGGGTCATCACTAGCAGGCATGGATTTCGGTGTCTCGTGGTGTTTTCCTACACATGTAGGTATGCTGGGATGGGGCTGCAGTTCACACCAGGGACCATGCCGCAGCTCCGAAGGCTACGGATTGAATTCAGCGCATCGGCAACAGAGCGTCGGTTTCGAGATTTTGATTTTGGCATCCAGCACCTCTCTTGCCTCACGCGAGTCCATGCCGCCATCCATTGTCAGGATGCTAGAAAATCGTTGGAGGCTGCCATCACAGAACAAGTATCTAAGAACCCCAACAGTCCCGTATGGGAATTGAGCAGAGAAATTATTGTCTCCGGTAGGATGGCCCGACAAGAAGAACACGAGACTGTACAAGAAAGCTATGAGCAAGAATCTCGGATATCAGATAAAGACTCAGATGAAGAACACAAGACTCTGCAAAAGCAACATGAGATCATGGAGTTGGATGTAGATTCAAATACAAACAAGCAAGCTGATAGCAGGTACGACGTATTCCTTCTAAAAAATGCCCTTCTTCTTGCATTGCTTCTACCATATCCTTTCTTCTTTCATTCCTTCAATCTACTGTATCGTGTGGTCTTGCTCGCTTGATTTTAACGAAAGCTAAATGATTGATGTCACCACTCACCAGGGTTTCTATGTTGCTGTCGGAATCATCTTCACATCTGGTGAATCCAGGTAATGTTCCAACAAACTTTGTCCATCAAAATCGCTTGGCAATCCTTAGACAAAGGTTCGATAATCACGTGCACAAAACTACTGCTGCATTTCTCTCCAGCAATCCCAAGAATAATCCATTTTGTCTAGACCATGTCAATACTCAAAACGACATGTATTTGTGATTATAGAGTATATGGTAAATCGCAATGCCACATATAAATACCCGGGGGACTATCGTGTGAAAACCATCAGCGTTTTAAAAGACAGTTTATGGAGTATTTTTTTAGAGGAAACGGCAAGAGTGCCATTATTGCATTAAAGATTGTAGCAAGTCACAGACCAAAACCAAAAGAGAGACAACAGAAGAAAGAGAGGAAAAAAGAAAAGAAGAAGAAACAAACAACACAAAACACACTATTTACAAGACTTTCACAATCAGACTAATCCGCTAAAACGGGAGCCCGTTCCCCATCCTGAAGAAAAAACTGCAGCTTGGTCACCCTGCTTTGCGTCCATGCACCGGCCTCCTCCTTAATTATTGCCTTCAGCTCCGCCGGAGTCTGTCTAAGATGTTGAAAATTTTGTCTATTTCTCTCTTTCCAAATGTGCCAAAGAGTGGGTATTATTAGCGAGGCTTGGCCTTTCCCGGAGAGGCCACTTACAGAGTGGGTGACGTCGATCCACCAGTCAACCATTCTTTGACGGGATGTCCAGTTTATTGGATTTACATTTGGATGGTGCACCCAAGTGGCCGCTAGGGACCAAATACGTCGAGCGTGGAGACATTAGACGAACAGGTGCACAACCAATTCTGGATTGTCTGTGCATAATGGACACCAATGGTCGTTTTGCATATGACGGCGGGCAAGGACGCCCGCTGTCGATAGTCGGTGTTGAATGAGAAGCCAAGAGAAGATTTTGCACTTCTGCGGTGCCCAGACATTCCAAATAAGCTTTTGGAAAGGTGCCTCAACTGCTCCTAAGAATTGAGCGTAGTAAGCCGACTTAGTTGAGTAATTGCCTGAGACTGTCCATTTCCAAGATATATCATCCTCGTTTTGAGATAACGTGACCTGGCGAACCATGGTAAATTTTTTAACAAAAGCTGGTATTAGATGTACATTGATTTTCCTCCTTAGGTCAGCTATCCATTTTCCTCATTGCATTGCCTCCTACACCGTACGGTTTTTCCTAGCCGCGATGCGGAATAGCCCCGGAGCCAGATCTTTTAGTGGCCTTGTACCTAGCCATTTATCCTTCCAAAAGCTGGCTCTGTTACCGCTGCCAATGTGTATTGTTGTGGATGCTCGAAAAAGATTGTGGTCTGTCTGAGTTATCAGTAGTGGCATTCCATTCCATTGCTTTTCAGGTGCCTTCCATTGATACCAAATCCAATGGAGGCTAAGTGCACGACTGAACTGTTCTAGCGCGAGGACCCCTAGTCCACCAAACTTTTTTGGGCGACAGATCGTGCTCCAGTTTACCCAGCAGTTCCCCCCATAGCAGATGTCCTCTCCAGTCCAGAACCAAGCTCTTCGTCGCCTGTCTATTTTCTTCCTGACCCAGGACGATAGCTCCATGGCTGTTTGCAGGTATGTCGGTATGGCTGTGATGACCGCATTGAGTACCACCAGCCTCCCTGCTCTAGAAAGCATGTTCTTGTTGTAACCGCTTAATCTAGCCTGAATCTTGTCTAGTAAGGGTTGAAACAGAATCTTCCCTGGCTTGCGGGGTGAGAGCGGCAGGCCTAGATAATTGCAGGGAAGCTGCAAGCGGTTGGTCGGAAGATTTTCCAGTATCGCATCTAAATGAAGTGATTGGAACTGGATTGGAATGACAACACTTTTGGAGATATTTATGTTGAATTCCGTTACCTCTCCAAAAACTCGCAAGATCTCTCTTATGTTATCAATGTCTTCCTTAGTGGGCGACAGGAAGATTATTGCATCATCGGCGTACATAGACAGTCTTGCCTTTGTAAACTTTCCACGAAGTGGCGTTAGCCATTGCTGCCTGTCTGCCAATTGTAAGATACAATGTGGGGCGTCGATTGCCAAGATAAATAAGTAAGGTGAGAGGCAATCCCCCTGCCGCACCCCGCATTGATGCCTAATGGTTGATCCCTGAATGCCATTGAGCACGATCCCTGAGGTAGATGTGGCAAGTAGCATTGCAATCCAAGCCCTCCATTTGTGACCAAAACCCCTGTATTTCAGCATGTCAAGCGGATAAGGCCATGAGATAGAATCAAAAGCCTTTGCTATGTCCAATTTGAGAAGGAACATCGGTGTCTTAGATCGGTGGTAGCTCCGAACGATGTTTTGCACATAGAGGAAGTTGTCTTGAATTGACTGATGTTTTATGAATGCACTTTGACTTATTGAAATGAGATCCTGCACATACTTGGAAAGCCTAAGGGAGAGCAGCTTTGATAGGATCTTGACAATGTTGTGAATCAAACTAATTGGCCTGAAATCAGATATCTCCATTGCCTAGCCCTTTTTTTGAAAGAAGTATAATATTAGCTGTGTTAAGCTTCTTTAAGTGTACCCCATTCAGGGTGTGTATTTTCTGAAGCACGGATAACACGGTCTCCTTTATGATATCCCATCTTGCCCGGAAAAAACACCCGGTGTACCCATCCAGGCCTAGGGCTTTATCAGGCAGCATTTCATAGATTGCCGATTTAATGTCTTGTTCTGTGAAAGGACGCTCTAGGTCATTAGCTGCACTGATTGGTAACCCCTTCAACCCTAGAGTGTCCCAGAAGAAGGTGGAAGCGGCCGGTTTTGCAGTGCCTAGGATCTCTGTGCTTGGCCAAAGCCTCTTCCTTTTCTGAGTGTAGTATGTATGTATTCCCTTGGTGCCGCAAGGTATGAATTAGCTTCTTCCTTCTTCTGAAGCTCACCTTTAAATGAAATTTTTTTGAGTTGACATCACCAAGCCGTAACCAGTTTAGTTTAGAGCGTTATTTCCATTTCATCCTCTGAATGACCATGAGTCCCAAGATTGCATCACCCTTTAAAATCTCGACTTGCAATTGAAACAAATTGGGAGAAACAAAAAAGAGAAATCAGCCACAAGTGGTACCTTTTTGTCTTTTTTTCCATTTTATTTTAACTTATTTCTCTTTCTCGTTTATCCTAAGGCAGTATAAATTTGAACTTGAAATTTTGAGTGTATATTTCTACATTAAAAGCTACATCTTTAATATGTTTGGATTTTTTTCATGTTGATTTTGTCCTTAAATTTGAAAAGTTACAATAAGACGGTGGATTTCACTACATGGTAAGTACTCATTTGTAACTAAGGAAGTGATGTTCTTTTGCTAATAAGCCCTTTTATCCTCATTTATTCATGGAACCTAGATGTAACAATGTCTCAAATAGGGCCAGTAGTTTTATCTGTAATTAGTGTTACTTAGTTCCTAGGGTTTTTCTAACAAATTTGAGTAAATTGTTTTTTTTTGCTATAAATAGAGGTTATTGACTAATTGTTGGACCCAGACTTCACAAATCTAAATCCTTTGTGAAAACACTGTGCTATTCCTTGGATCAGTAGGTAGCACTCACAGACACATTGCTGAATCATTTCATACATGGCGTAAAACTGATCAAGTTTACATAGACCATTCATTAATTTAACACATCAGAGTTTACATAGACCGCATCGGATCAAGTTTTACAATAAGGGCCGAACAGGCCAAACTGATTACATTACAAAAATAGCAGAAGCGACAACCAAGGAAAAAGGGGTAGAGCACATCTCTCCACAGGCAAGCGACTGGGGAAACAAGGATGGCTTGGGTTTTTTTTTATTTGCTAAAGCAATGTTTTCAATTATCATAATTACAAATTTCTATCACTTAGCATTTTAACCAAGTTGTTTTTTATGAAAGAGAGTAATTGTGTAATATTTAATAACAGCAGATGTTACCTCCACCTTATGCTTATTTTGATTGGAGCTACCTCCATTTATTAACACCACTGAGTTCGAAAAACCCAGAAAAATTCCAATCTCAGGGTTACGTGAGCCCACCACATTTTCCATCCCACCACAAAGATTTTTAGATAGAACTAACTCTAGTAAGTTCCTATGTCTGCCTTTGACTGTAGGCACGGCTGTTTAAATAGTTTAGACTCTGCAGAGATTGTACACTGTACTCACAAGAGATAACCATACTCGTTACCCCACATGATTTCGTAGTCATGTAGTTGAGCGATCGTCACAGTAACCTATCAACATATCTCGCATCTTTCGTCATCTCACCCATATGGGCTGCCCCCATTTGCGGTGGGTCCCATAAGTTGTGTGGGATGTTTACCACCACGACTAGCGTAGCTGGCAACAACTTCACCCTTCTTTGGTGTCCCATTCAAGTTGGGTCGTATCCACTACTTGCACTACCTTGCTCGGCCACCAATGAGATGATTTCCAGGGTTCAATAAATTTACTAAGCCAAGTTGCACTTTGTAGACTTGTGGTTATACTTGTTTTACACGAGAGGTCATAACAAGATTAAGTCATTAGGGTTATCTAGACAATTCATCATATATACCATCCACAACCAACATTCCTTGGGCTACATTAGCACCAACCATCATACCATCCCTCATACTATCCGCCTAGATAGTAACAGCAAGTTATTAGGGTTTTTGAGGAGCAAAAATACATTAACTCAACCATCTCAGTCATTTACCCACAATGACTGCCCAAAGCCATTTTCATGTTTAAAAGATGATGATTAGGACATTTAAAGCTCTGGTATTTAAGCAAGACTAGCATGTCGCTTAAGTACAACTTATAACTAGTAATTACCACATAGCTACTAGAGTGACATGGAATAATAGATTCAATTATCGGAGGATGGCATAATAATTAATTAATCATCAAATGGGTACTTAACTACGTTAAGTTTTAACATACATTTGATTAAAGAATTA
Organism: Ampelocalamus luodianensis; assembly: GCA_036346255.1. Classification (NCBI taxonomy): domain Eukaryota; kingdom Viridiplantae; phylum Streptophyta; class Magnoliopsida; order Poales; family Poaceae; genus Ampelocalamus; species Ampelocalamus luodianensis. The sequence continues at coordinate 2,696,346 of CM070638.1, forward strand.
AAATATACAATTTTGGTAATTTAAATGAATATAATTTACATAAAATGTAGGCTAAAAATTATCAAAGTGTCAACTCTCCTGAATTAAAAGTAAGAGAGTCTTGATAATCTTGAGCTGAATCAAAGTTGAGATCTCCCGCATCTTCGAACCCTAATCGGACAAAAGTACTGGAAAAAAGAACAAACAAGAAAAGAGAGCAAATAAATACACAAGAAATAATAAATGAACTCCAAATGAAACAATACCACTGCCAGTAGTAAGATCTTAAATTTATAAAATTTTAGAAACAAATTTTATAATCTTTGAGGTTATAACAGAGGAGAACGAAATTTTTGACGTTCGGATTGGAAATAAACCAATACTAGAAAAGGGGAGAGAGAAAAGAGCTGACAGTGGGGCCCACGGCGCATCCTCTCAGGCACATGGGAACAGCCGTGGACTGAGTCCACGTATGGGCGCGCTCGGGTGCGCGTGGTCCGAACAGCGGCTGGGCCCGCTTGTCAGTCAAAGAAGGGGAAAACAGGGTTAATTAATGTGCTGCTACTGTTGCTTTGCCCACCAGGCAGTGAAGCAATGCAGTAATTAAAGCCTCATTTAAAACCAGCTGAACATTGTTTGTCTTAAAACTGACAGAGGATTGGGGGGAGTGAAGGCGCACGGCTCTGTCCGTCGTTCCGACCGGACAGAGGAGGCAAGGCTCCGCTCGTTGCCGGCTCATGTGAGCACGGTGGCGGCGGCGGCGGCGGCGGCCAACCACAGGAATGGGTAGCCCTGAGCATGGAGAGCACAGGGATACCAGCGGTGGAGCTGGCGGCACGCCGGAGCGATGGTGCGGTGGCAAGGAACGGCGGCGGGGGTACGGTCACGGCGGCGAGGGCGGCCCGGTGACACTTTGAGCCGGGGAAGAGGAGCACGAGCATCAGGGATGTCCAAGGAGCCCACCGGAAGCGACGGTGGAGCTTGAGGATGCTTGGGGCGGGCTGTCGGCGTGGACTGTGGCGGCGACGAGGTAGGCGATGCGAAGAGGCCTGCCGGAGAAGGAGCGGACAGCCGACGAGGTGGGGGATTTCGAGGAGGTCCTCCTGACGGCGGCGATTGGGCGGAGGCGGCGAGGAGATCGAAGGACGCCGAAAGGGGGGATTCGGCCTGAGGGGAGGAAGACAACCCAATTTGGGTGATTTTCTGGAGATACTTACCGAGAGAGAGAAGGGGTGAAGTGGGGAGTCGAGGGGTGCACAGGGGAGCTCTTATAGGCACTGGAGGGCGAGGGAGCCGTTGGAGGGGCTCGGGTGCACGCGCGGTTCCGAGGACGGCGTCAGAGCGCACTGACACGGGCATGGCGTCACGGCGGTGACTTGGGCGGCCACAGCAGGTGGGCGAGGTGACAAGGCAGGGCAGGCGCGGGCGATAGGACAGGGCGGAGGCAGGTGAGCCGGGGCACTGACGGGGGCAACGCAGGCGCGCGCGCGCGCTGCGCAGCGCACGGGCGCATGGCTCGGACCAGGCGCTGAGGTGCGCGGCACTCGGCGCGGTGGGGTGGTGACAACACCAAGCAAGCCGAGGGGTGCTGGAGTCCACGGGAGTAGGTGGGAGCTGATGAGGGCAGCGCAGAGGGCGGCGTCATGGCGACGAAGGCGGTGACCAAGAGGGCCGAGCATGTGCGGGCGCAGGCGTGCGCGCGACGCAGCAGTGACGAGCAGGGATGGGACCAAACGAGGGCGAGCCACCGGAGTCAAGACAGGTGAGGGAGCAGGTGTGCTGCAGCGGCGTAGGCGGAGCACGAGGTGGCAGGGAGCGACGTCATGGGCGCAGAGCGCACGGGGAAGGGGCGCGGCGACCAGGTGGGGAAGAAGACGGGAGGGGGGCGGTGAGCCGGCCGAAAAGGGAGGGAGATGGGCCGGGTTGGGCTAGGGAGCGGCCAAGGTGAGGTGGGTTGAGCCCAAGAAAGAGGAAGGGGAAAATTTGAGAAAAGGCTCAAATTTTGAAAAGAGAGTTCAAATTCAAATTTTTGAGTCCATGAATTGCAAAGAGGTCCGAAACACAAATTTGAATTTAGGTAGAAGCCAAGGATTTGAAATTACAAGATAATTTGAATTAAATTTTGCAAATCAAAGGACAAGTAGTATTTACTATTTACGTCCGAAAACAGGACGTTACATTAATAAATATGATTAAAGAGGGAATTTCTAGTGAAAACCATTATACTTTTGAAATCTTGAAACATTTTAGTTTGAGCCCCAAATGAATGGAAATGCCAAAATATTGAGGAGATATTCTTTGTAGTATTGCATCACTGCACCTGCAATTAGAAAGAGAAATTGGTTGTGAACGGTGCCAGTTGTCTTTTTATTGTTTCCATTTTCTTTTTTACTTACAGTAAGTGATTTTTCTTTTTCATTTCTCCTAACACAAATTGAATTTGAACTTGAAATTTTGAATGGATCTTTATTAAATTAATACTACGTCCTCAATCTGTTTGGCAATTTTTCATGTTGATTTGGCGTTCAAAAAAAAGTTATGAAGTTTTCAAAAGATGATTAGGTTTTCACTAGATATCTATTTAAGAGCATGAAAAAAGTTCTTAAAAAGCATTCATGGTTTAAAATCATGATGTCATCCTGCAACGGTATAGCAAAGTTTCATGACGTGTATTTCAATAAGAAAAAATTGCAAAAACCTCCTTAGAAGTTAGTCGGGGTTTGATTTACCCCCTACCAGTGCTTTTCTGGCACATGTCTCCTCATAAGTGCATGGTTGTTTCACATACGCCCCGGCGACCCCTTCCCAACGACTCGGCTGTTCTTTTGTTGACATGGACTATGGGTTCCAGTGTGGCCCATGGGGGTAAGTTGCGTAGTTTGGATTAGGATGGGTGGGACAAACGAAGCATCCACGTTCTTCCCCCACCTTGAGACAAGTCGAATCGAAAGGAGGAAAGGTAACAAATGGGGGCGAACCGGTTGGAGGAATATGGCGTGGGCCCAGTTAACCACGTTGCACCTAGTCCATTGCTGATGTGGCACACCATGGAGTTCACGTAAACAAAAGGTAGATTAGTGCACGTAAACAAAAAAACAGATGAGTCAACAGGAATTGGCCGGGGGGCATGTCTAAATCAAACTCCGAATGACTTCTAGGGGTCTAGGGGGATGTTTGCAGTTTTCCCTTCAAAAAACATCATACAAGTATTAAAAAAAGTTTCGAGTAGGTTTCAGTGAGTTTCGCACATTTAAAAAAAAAAAATCAAGTTTCAAGTGAAAATTCCATCCGAGTTTCATCAGAGGCACACGGAAGGAGGATGCGATCCACAAAGATGATCTAGTTGCCCAGCAAACTGGGCAAGAAAAACCGGCCAAATTTGAATTTGGTATGTTTTCTGCAAGTTTCAATGTTTGTATGCAAATGCATTATTCAATTTGAGAAAAGTTTCAAAACATGCTCAAAATTGTTTCCACATTTATTCTCACTAAAAATATCCCAAGTTTGAATTTATGGGATGTTGCAAAATTGGAGGTGGAATTGAATTTTGGATTTGAGTTGGAGTTGAGTTTTGATTTTGGATTAAAAATTGAATTTAGATTTTGAGATTTGAAATTGAACTGGAATTTGAATTAAACTCAAGAAAAACCAAATGAACTCCAGATATTTGAAATAAAAATTTCAAAATATTGTTTTCTTGAGAATCAAAGTTTTGGGATGTTACTGTTTCATAATTATTAGCTCATAAAAAATATGTAATTGTAAAGTTGCAAAAGTACTCTTGAGTTTTGACAATAAATCTATTAGCATCACTTAATTTCATGGCCAATCTTTGTTTTATTCACGTATTAGTTTTCAAGGTTGTCAGTTTTGACGTTACTGTAGCATCTATTTGTGAACACAGCAGCTTAGCAAGTACTCCTAGTCAACTAAGCTCACCATTGCCTTGAACGCAATGCTTGAACTTATGTAATTATGTTTCTCTCTCTCTCTCTCTCTCTCTCTCTCTCTCTCTCTCTCTCTCTTTCTTTGCGTGTGTGGTTTATCTTTTTTTGGTTGATTGTGAAATGCTTTACAAAAGTTTTTTTACCATGAAGTTATTTTTTCCTGGCACTAAATAGTGACCATTTAGCTCTTGCCAACATTCGGTTACCCCTGTTTGTAATTATCTCCTAATTTCGTTAGTCAAGGTGCTGCTGTGGCGGTACCAATGTAAATTGTCATTTGCCAGAATTTGAGTTTGAGTGTATTATTGAGTAGCCGAGCATTTTTGGACTGTGTCAGACCCAGATTTTATAAATCCAAATTCTCTGTGAAAACACTGTGCTATTTTCTGGATCAGTAGATAGTACTCACAGATACATCACTAAATCATTTCATACACGATGTAAACTGAACCAAACATTATAATACAGACATCAGAGTCACATAGACCGCATCAGGTCGAGTTCTACATTAAAGGCCGAATATGCCAAATGATTACATTGCAAAGGTAGCAAAAGCGGTAGAGGAAGCAAAAGGATAGTGTGCATCTCTCCACAGGCAAGCGACTGGAGAAACTCGTGTGCGTCCGATATTATCCAAAGACTGAGGCGAGACCCAGATTAAACGAACTACACTACTCTTCGTCATCTCCGGGGCCTCCAACTTCGGGATCCTCGTAGTATGCATAGTCTCCATGAGTTCCTGCTTCTGAGGGTTTGGGGGAAAGAGCGAGGATGAGCACAACTTCCGTGCTCGCAAGCCAACACACAGAATGTAGTAGTAATACATGCAAGGCTTAACAAGGATGGCTCGGGTTCTTTTATTTACTTAAAGCAACATTTTCAACTACAATATTTAGAAATTCCTATGACTTAACAGTTTGACCAAATCTCATTTTCAAAAGAGATATTGTGCAATATTTATAACGGCGAAGGTTACCTCCACCTTATGCTTATTTTAGCTGTGGTTACATCCACCATTACCAACACCACTGAGTACAACGACCCAGGAAAAAAAATTCAAAATCAGGATTATATCAGCCCGACCAGTATTTCATCCCATCCACAAGATTTTATAAAAAGAACTAACCCAAGTTAAGTTCCCATGTCCGCTGTTGACTGTAGGCATGACGGTTTAAACAGTTTAGACTCTGCAGAGGTTGTACACTGTACCCACAAGAGACAATCATACTCATTGCCCCCACATGATTCCTTAGACATGTAGTTGAACGGTCATCACAGTAACCTTTCAAATTACCTCGCCCCTTCCATCATCTCACCCATATGGGCTGCATCCATAAGTTGTGCGGGATGTTCACCACAACGACTAGCGCAGCTGGTCCACACCACAATGACTAGCGCAGCTGGCAACTTCACCTTACATCGGTGTCCCGTTCAAGTCGAAACGCATCTAGTGCTTGCACCACCTCATTACCCCTCTAGCGAGATGACTTTCAGGGTTCAATAAATTTACTAAGCTAAGTTGTACTTTACAAACTTGTGGTTGTACATGTTGTTCAATGAGAGGTCATGACAAGATTAAGTCCTTAATCCATCTGGGCGGTTCATACCACATACCAACCAATCTCGTGCTCCAACGGCACCCACCACCATACCATCCGCCCAGACGAGGTAACAACAATTTAATGGGGTTTTTGGGGGGAACAAAATACATTACCACAATATTCTAGTCATTTACCCACAATGACCGCCCAAACCACTTTCATGATTAAAAGATGATGATTAGGGCATTTAATGCCCCAGTACTTAAGCAAGACTAGTATGTCGCTTAAGTACAACCTATAACTAGTAATTACCACATAGTTACTAGGGTGATATGGAATAATGAATTCAATTACCAAAGGATGACATAATAATTAATTACTCATCAAATGGGTATTTAACTACCTTAAGATTTAACATGCATTTGCTTAAAGAATTAAAGCATGCAATTTTGGTAATTTAAAGGAATATAATTTACGTAAAATGTAAGTTCAAAATGATGAAACTATTGACTCGCTTGGAGTGAAGGGGAGAGAGTCTTGAAAGTCTTGTGCTTGATCAAACTAGATATCTCCCGCTTCTTCGAACTCTATTCGGACGAACGTATCGGAAAAAGAATCCACATGCAAAGAGAACAAATAAATATACAAGAAATAGCAAATGAGCTTCAATTTAAATAAGACCAGTGCCATTAGCAAGGTCTTCAATTTAGACAAATTTAGAGACAAAAATCACTAGAATCGGAGTTATAACAGAGGAGAACGGAGCTTCTAAAGTTTTGCCTTCGAGTATTGCTGGTTCCGAGTACTGTTCAATTCGAGTACTGTGGGCTTCGAGTACTGTTCGTTTCGAGTACCTGGTCGAAAAGGGGTTTCGACTACGTGGTCGAAAGGGGTTTCGACTACGCGACTACCTGGTCGTGGACCTGGTCGAAAAGGAGGTTCGACTATATGACGTAGTCAGAAGGAGCTTCGACTACACGACGTAGTCGGAAGGAGTATCGACTACATGTGGTCGTAAAGGGTATCAACTACAGGTGGTCGTAAAGGATATCGACTACGTGTGGTCAGAAAGAGTATCGACTACATGTGGCCGGAAGGGTTATCGACTACATGTGGCCGGAAGGGGTATTGACTACAGGTGGTCGTAAAGGGTATCGACTACATGTGGTCGGAAGGGGTTTCGACTACACGGCATGGTCGGAAGGGGTTCGACAATGCGGTGTGGTCTGAAGGAGTTTTGACAACACGGCGTGGTCGGAAGGAGTTTGAGAACACGGTGTGGTCTGAAGGACAAGAGGAAGAACAGGGCACGGAGAAGGGAGCTTACCAAGACCGATAGGGAGGTCAAATAGTCTAAATGTCTAATACTCTAATTGTTGTTGCGGATATCGCAGCAAGAGCTCCTCTTGCGGCGTAGTCTTAAAGCAAGATGCCTGGGTCTAGCGACCATTGAAAAAGCAAGAATTAAGCAAAGGTCCCGGCTAACCTGGATCAAGCAGGGGAACGCCAGCACAAAATTTTTCCATATTCGAGCAAGCAATAAAAGAAGGAAGAACCACATTCAAATGTTGCAAACCGATAGGGGCCTATTACCACTCAGCAAGACAAGGAGGACGAAGCCTTCGGGTTCTTCAACTCACTTATTGGATCTGCGGGGACTCGAACAAGATCCTTGGATTGGACCAGTCTAGGCTACCAGCAGTGAGACCTCCATCAATCAGAAACCCCATTCGGCGAAGAGGACATCAAGGAAACTATCTTCTCCATGCCACCAGATAAAGCTCCAGGCCCTGATGGCTTCACTGGCCTATTCTACAGAGTATGTTGGGACATACTTAAGAATGACTTGGTTGCAACCTTCCAACAATTATTTAATCTGCATGCGCAACACTTAGACCTCACAAATTCGGCGAACATCGTGCTCCTTCCTAAAAACAAGATTCTTCCCGAATCACAGATTTCCGACCAATCAGCCTGATCCACAGCGTCAGCAAAATTTTCTGCAAGCTTTTGGCAAACCGTCTGGTCCCTCACTTGGACTCAATCATCTCTCCCTCCCAAAGTACCTTCATCAATAAGAGATGCATCCAGGACAACTTCTTGTATACTCAAAATGTGATTTGGAACTTGCACAAATCTAACACACCCTCCTTATTCTTCAAGCTGGATATTCCAAAAGCCTTCGACTCCATCCATTGGGCGTATCTTTTAGAAGCGCTGGAACAGTTTGGTTTCGGCCCTAGATGGAGGGAGTGGATCTCGATCCTGTTTGCTACCTCATCTTCCAAGGTCCTTATTAATGGCAAGCCGGGGAGAAGTTTCCGTCATCGCAGAGGGGTACGCCAAGGGGACCCCCTAGCGCCGATGATTTTCATCTTAGCGATCGGCCCTTTGGCCAAAATCATTGACCATGCAATTCAAGAGGATATCCTTTCCCTGATCCCCTCGCGTGCAATTCGGATGAGAATCTTGCTTTATGCGGATGACGCCGCCATCTTCATGAACCCAATAAAGACCGAAATTCAAGGCTTTCAACAAATTTTGCAAGTTTTCGGGAAAACAGCGGGCCTAGTAACCAACCTCTAGAAAAGCGCGGTGTACCCTATTCGATGTGGGGAGCTTGACCTCCAAGAAATTTTGCAGCCTTTCCCGGGAGAGTGCAACGAGTTTCCTTGTAAATAGTTAGGTCTGCCGCTTCACACGCGCAAGCTGAGGAAAATCCACGTTCTGCCTACCATAGACAAGATAGCATCAAGGCTACTGAGTTGGAAGGGAAAGTGTCGGACCCGGATTTTCTAATCCGAATCCTCTGTGAAAACGCTGTGCTATTCCCTGGATTAGTAGATAGCACTCACAGGCATTCTTTGAATCATTCATACATGGCGTGAACTAAAGTATCAATATTACAAACAACAGAGTGACATAGACCACGTCGGTCGAGTTTTACAACAAAATAACCAAAGCCAAATTGATTACAATACGAACACCGAATATGATAGCGGAAGCAAAGGGTAGAGCTCATCTCTTCACAAAAGCGATCGGGCAACTTTGGTATGATCGATATTATCCAAGGACCGGATAATATCGGTTGTAATGCAAGTACCAACGAGTCAACTTAGATCACGTCGAGGCCTAGACTACGATCCTAGACTACTCTTCATCGTTTCCTTGTCCATCAACTTCGGTTCCTCGTAGTACGCATAGTCTCCTCCATCACGTCATCCAAGGGTTTGGGGAGAGCGAGGATGAGCACAACTACCGTGCTCATGAGCCAATACACAATGCAATGATATATATGCAAGGCTTACAAGGATGGCTCGGTTCTTTTATTTGCGAAAGCAATACTTTTAAATATCATAAGTACAAATTCCTAGCACTTAGCATTTTTAACAATTTCATTTTAGATAAAGAGAGAAGTTGTGCAATATTTATATTAGCAGAGGTTACCTCCACCTTCATGCTTATTTTGATTGTGGTTACATCCACCACTAAACGACATCGGGTACAAAGACCCAGAATAACCAATCTCGGGGCTAGGTGAGCCCGCCACAATTTTCATACCACCCAACAAGGTTTTTGAAATAGAACTAACTCAAGTTAAGTTCCCATGTCCGCCTTTGACCGTAGGCACATCGTTAAACAGTTTATAACTCTGCAGAGATTGTACACTTTACCCACAAGAGACAATTAACTCGTTGCCCTACACGATTCCGTAGTCGTGTAGTCGAGAGGTTGTCACAATAACTTTCTAAATATCTCGCCCTTCCTCGCCTCACCCATATGGGGTTATGCCCATACGTTGCGCGGGATGTCCACCTCGGCCGCCGCGTGGCGTGGCTACACCTCGTGATCGCGAACTTCACCCTTGACTCGGTGTCCCATCCAAGCCCGACATACCCGAGCTTGTGCCTCCTTTAACCCTCCAGTGAGATGATTTTCGTGGATTTGATAAATGTACTAAGCCAAGTCGCAGCTTGTTGCAGACTTGTGGTTGTACTTGTTATACACAGGAGGTCGTGACAAGATTCGGTCCTTAGGGTTGTCTGGACGGCTCAACCACATTCCCACCATTCTCGTGCTACATCCGCACTCCACCATCTTACCATCCGTCGCACGGGTATTAGCGATTTAGGGTTTTGAGATGTAAAATACAACAATTCAATCATCTCACATTTACCCGCAATGACCGCCAAATCATTTTATGTTTGAAATGATGATGATTAGGACATTTTAATGTCCCTATATTTGCTGGCTAGCATGTCGCTTAAGTACAACCTATATCTAGTGTTACCATATAGTTACTAGGGTGACAATGGAATTAGGGATTCAAGTTGTCAAGGGTGGCGTAATAATTAGTTAATCATCAAGTGGGTAATTAACTATCTTAAACTTTAACATACATTTGTTTAAAGAATTAAAGCATGCAATTTGCTATTTTAAAAGAATATAATTTGCATAAAATGTAGGCTCAATATGATCAAAGTATTGACTCTTGGTTGTAGGGGAGAGAGTCCGAGTAGTCTTGTCCTTGATCGACGTGGAGGTCTCCATGCCTCCGAAATCTACGCGGGCGAGGTACCGGCAAAAAATAAACGACAAGCAACTGAAGCAATTAAATACACAAGAGTACACAAATGAACTCCAAATTGAACAAGACCTATGCCATTAGCAAGATCTTGATTTTAGAAATTTTTAGAAATTTATTTCATAATTTTTGGAGCTAAAATGGAGGAGTTATTAATTTTAGAAGTCTAGCTTTTGAAATAAAATAGAAAAGGAAATTGAAAATCACAAAAAAAAAAAACCGAAATGGCCCGCAACAGGTTTCGCCCACCCCTGGCGTGGCTGAACGCAGCACGCCATGTGGTGGCGCGCCCATGGCGCGGGCGGCCACCCGCGGAAGAAAAAGAGGCGCGCGGCCCGGCGTAAGAGGGGAGGGAACTGGCAGGCGGCGACGGGAGAGGAGCGACTACGGCGGCGTCTTTGGGAAAAAGGGCGGTGGTGCTCGGGCGCCGCTCACGGAAGGTGGAGCAGGGCTCGGGGAAGAAAAGAGCGGCGACCGGAGATGGGGAAGAGGAGCTCGGGCGCGGTGGTGGGGCTCACGAGCGGCGGCGACGGCGACACCGGTGACGACAACGACGACGGCGACAGGAGGTAAGGCCTCGGCCCTTCTTCTTCTTGCTCGGGGTGGGGAGGTGGAAACGGGGAAAGATGCCGGGGCGGAGCTTTTAAAGCCGACGCGAGGAGAGAGGGGTCCGCGAGCGGCGCGGCTCGGGCGCGGGCGCGCGCACGGATGAATGATGGCGGCTCGACGGCGTGCGCGCGAGGACGGCGTGATGGGACAAACCGAGGGGGTCCGGCAAGGGTTGACGGGGAGAACGAAGGGGCCCATGAGGTTGATCCGGGAAGGGGGAAGAAAAAGGGGCATCACAGAAAGCTTCTGTCCAAAGTAGTGAGGCTAACCCTCGTCAACTCGGTGTTATCCTCACTCCCGACCTACCACCTCACCATCTTCCCCTTAGCAAAGTGGGCTCGGAAGAAGTTGGACGGAATTAGACGATCTTTCCTTTGGAAGGGTTCCGATCACGCGAATGGAGGGCACTCCTTAGTTAATTGGGGGAAGGTGTGTCGCCCAAAGAAGTTTGGTGGCTTAGGAATCTCCGACCTTGAAAAATTTGGTCGGGCTCTAAGGCTAAGATGGTTGTGGTATGATTGGAAGAGTAACTCCAAACCTTGGGCCGGAGCAGAGCTGCCCTGTGACGAAACTGACAAGCAATTATTTCGGGCGGCAACAACTATTTCCATTGGAAATGAGCTTAAGGCGAGTTTCTGGCATTATCACTGGCTTTCAAGCATGGCGCCGAAATATATAGCTTCGAACCTTTTCAAAATAGCAACGAGGAAAAACAGATCGGTTGCCAAGGAATTGCATCACAATAACTGGATGCGCTTGATCAGATCCCTCAACACCTCCCAACAACTCCAGGAATTCATAACCTTATGGACCAAAATTCAGCAAGTCAGCCTCGACCTAATATATTCAAGACGACATTGTCTGGACACGAACGTTGAATGGCGAGTATTCTTCTAAATCAGCCTACCTAATGCAATTCCAAGGCAGCATTCATTGCTCCTCCAGAAAGCTGATCTGGAAGGCTCAGACAGAGAACAAGTGTAAGTTTTTTGCTTGGACCTTAAGCAACGACAAAATCCTAACGGCGGATAACCTTGCGAAGAGAGGATGGCCTCATCACCCTCTTTGTAGCATGTGCAATCAAGCCCCAGAAACTTCATCGCATTTATGCTTGCTGTGCCCGTACGCTCTTCAGACCTGGACTAGGGTGTTCAACCTCACAAACTGCAACATTCTGAGTCGTGTGCCTCCTCAGAATTTCAGCACCTTTATGACTTGGTGGCAACAAGCGAGCCTTCTGACCCCTAAAGGTGACAGAAAAAACTTCAACAGCTTAGTCATCTATATAGTTTGGAATATCTGGAAGGAAAGAAATAGAAGGATCTTCCAATAGGTGGAGCTGACCTCGCTGGAGCTCGCTTCCAAGATCAGAGAGGACATCAACTTGCGAGAGCAAGCCTTTCTGGTTTAGTTTTTGTTTTATTTTATTTTCTCCTTTTGCAGTGAGTCTTTGCGGCTCTCTGTCGCATTCTCTTGCTGCCGGTCCCTCTCTTTCTCTTGGGCTTATTTCTCCTTTCCTTCTTTAATGAAATTAGGCTCCTGCCTTTTGCTCAAATTTTTTTTTGTTGTTGCGGAGAAAGTGCAGGCAGGACACTAGTTTAATTTAGGGATTATTGATGTGATTTGCCATTAAGTTTATGTGCAATTGCTATTTTGCAACTTCATGTGTCACTGATATGTAGGTCTCGGAGCCACATGTCAGTGAGATATGTAGTGACAAAATAGCAATTGCATATCAACTGCTGTGGCAAATCTGCTGATCCCAATTTAATTTACCAATCTTGACAAGAACCAATATTTACCACGAACCAATACTATTTGTGGATCCACGGAAAAAATGTAAATTCCATAACCTTCATTAAGCAAATTGAATGTACGAGTGAGTTTCTGTGAGACAATCGCGTGAAAATGCCACAGTACTAACGCGCTGTCAAACCATAGTTGCAGAACATGAAAATGTTGAGAGCAAACAAGCAAGCGTTGTGGAGGACGCAATGGTGAGCTCTTCCACGGGGGCGATGAATTCTCTTCTAAAGAAGCATGCCACTCTGATGGGAGAGGAGTACGCAAAGCTGAGAGGTACACGGAAGGAGGCCATGATCCTCAAAGATGAGCTCGGCGCCATGAATGCTCTTCTTGAGAAACTGGCAGACATGGCTGAGCTGAACTTTCAGATGAAGGACTGGAGGAATCAAATGAGGGAGATGACATACGACATTGAGGACTGTATCGATGACCTCATGCTCCAATTCGACGAAGATAATGCCAAGCCTTACTACATTCAACAAGCTACTGCGTATCCTGAGAAATGGGATGTGCTACAGAAGTTCATTTTCCAAATTCAAAGCCTCATGGGGAAGGGAGACCTAGGAAGCGTGGTGCATAAGACTGAAGTGCAGATCTTGGGATCAAGCTATATGGCAACGGAGTCACGGCTGCCCGCAGTCTATGATAAAGCTGTTGGCCTCGTGGGAATGGATGGCCCGCGAGACGAACTTTTTAGGTGGCTGATGGATGATGAGCAACAACAGAAGGTGGTTTGCATATTGGGACCTAGAGGACTAGGCAAGACCACACTTGCCAAGGAGGTGTATAATAACATCAAAGGGCGATTTCGTCGCCGACTATTTGTACCGGTGCCCCAGAAGATCGACATCACAAGGCTTTTCCGAAACATACTATCACAACTCAATCATCAAAAAGTATTCTGGGATTGGGATATGGAGGAACTCAGCAATGAGATTAGAAGATATTTACAACATGAGAGGTACTTATTTTTGTTGCTTATTGTAGAGAAGACAATGTCATGTGTGGTCCGTTCATTTCTAACCTGTGAGTATTCCAAAATAGGCAATAACATTATTAAAAGAAACCAAGCTCCGAAACCCCATGCCATTTCATGGTCCAATCCTGGAAAAAAAAATTCAAAATAAAGTAGATGGTGATTACTCCCTCTGTCACTAAACATAGAATGGCGTATGATCCGTGTAATGTCCCGTTAGGTCCATTAGACCATAAATTTTCAAATAGGTTCTCATACTTTCAACTCCGTCAATTAGACCATAAATTTTAACATTGATTCAATTGGGTCCTTTCCACCAACCTCCCGTTAGGTCCTTTTGGCGCACCTAGATATGGTGCAATTGATCACGCACAGATAATAAATAACTTAATTACCGAAAATTATCTTAGACTTGGTTTAATTAAGAAATATGAAATACATATTTACTAACAAAGACAATAAGAACCATTGAGAAATAACTTGTGGATACCAATTAGACCAAACCATGCAACCATCGGTTTTAAGTTTGCCACAACAGGCTGTCGGAAAGGATTAGGAATTCAGTTTTGTCAACTGAAAACATATGAGGCTTATTTGAAGTTTCCAGTTAAGTTTGGGGAGTGACGAGGATCTAATAATCATTATTTTATTATTTATCTGTAATTCTTATTATGGATAAATATGTCATCATATGGTTCTTGAGTATACCCCTTATGATTATAAGGGAGAAGCCAACCAAGTGGTCGTAAGTTCTTCTACGACCACCCCTATAGTCGTAAGTCTTTCTACGACTACCTTATGATCGTAAGTTCTTCTACGATCACCCCCTGGTCGTAAGTTCTTCTACTATCAGTACCCAGTCGTAAGTTCTTCTACGACTACTTCATAGTCGTAAGTCCATTATACGACTAGGTCAGCTACGACCATCCTATAATCAATAGAGCTTGCAGACGAGTAGGCCTAATTGATTAGGGAATCTAAGCAGTCAACATACGTCGTTATTCTCTAGAATAACTGCATGTAATACGCCATTATTTCTGACAAGTAACTGCTAGGCGACGTGGAGGAGTTAATACCCCGGTGATTACTACCAACAATGCGCTCGTTACCTGAAATGATGAGGCGTCTCTTGACCTGGAGAAACGGTTACCTTTTCGCACACTATATAAGGGCTGCAGTCAGAGACGGATGGGGAGAGGCCAATTAGACTAAGACATTGGCGACGGACAATCAAGAGGAGTACAAGCATTAGTCTTTCCACTGATGGTAACCACTATATTCAATACCATACACACAGGAGTAGGGTTGTTATTCTCTCTAGAGAAGACCTGAACCTGTATAAAAATCCCTGTGTCGCTCTCTCTACGTGATTCTAGTCTTGGAGACCCCCCGAATCAAACAATCTTTACGTAAGATCGGTTCTATAACACCGACAGTTGGCACCGACCGTGGGGACTTTCTGGTCATCAGGTCTCTTTCTTTTCTCCCAACTCTAAATGCTTCCATGGCCGGAGAGGGGAACGAGGAGAACTGGTTCGACTTGGCAGATTACACAGATATCGACATGGATGCCGGTTTCGACTATGAGCCGAGTATCGACTCATCCGATGGTATTGCCGCCTCCGGAGATCTTTCATCAGATCCAGGAGACCATACCACTAATGGAGTTGAGGAGGGATCCTTATCCCCCGCAACAGTACGTCCAGCTGAGGGACTACTTTCCTCATAGGTCAAGGGTAAATCCGACCACAATCAGGACTGCACCAAGACAGACTCACAACACAATAAGAGTTTTCCCTCTGAATATTCGAGTCCACCTAAGGCAGTCCGACTTGGCAAGGCAAGTTCTGGAAGCCATAATTCCGAAGCTTCATCAGCATTTAGTGGTTCTCTCTCTCTACTTAGCCCCGCAAACGAGGGGGCCGAACATACTTTTCCTACGAGTTCGACCATCCCTTCGCAGGACTCACCTGCAGACGGAGATGGTTATGAACCGGAGTTCCCCTTCTTGGAGGGGTTTGCCCCCAAGTCACCAGATGGTGTCTTTCGACTACTCCTCAAGTGAGGAGGCCTCAAACGCAGGTGGAGATCATCAACGGGAGGTCTTCGTCCTTCCCTCAGGTAATCATCACTCTCCTAGAAACAGGACCGAGGACACTCCCTGATGACCACACATTGTGACCCCTCGTGGCAATGGCAAGAACACCTCCGGTGATGAACAGGGTCAATACTCTGATGAGTGTGCGGGAAATCCTCGAGATAATCGCACTTCATTGAGGCAAACTCAAGGGTCGGATGCGGACGATCCTGAGACAACTCGATAGTTTCTCCGAAGAATAGAAGCTCGGAGAAATTTGCCTGGGCGCGTTCAGTATCAGTCAGAGGAAGCTTAGGAGCTCCAACACATCAACGACCTACTCGAGAACCCAACTTGAGAGCTTGCCCTAGCGCCTGGCTACGACCTCTTCGTCGAAGAGATCGCACGAAGGCTTCGAAGCACAAAGACTAGACTCGAACGTCCTCGTCGTCATCATTTCGGAAGTCGTAGCGGTACTACTCTGTCAGCTTCCAGTCGTTCGAACAATTCACCACATGGAAATCGGCGCTACAACATGTTACATCGTTCCCCTAACAGGAGAAAGGTTCCTCAAATGCCTGATGATCAACAAGCTCCCAGGAGAGGTGATCGCTCACCACTCTGACCAAGAGGTCTGCATCAGTAGACAAAATACGAGGAGTATTACCCTTGTAGGGCCGAGACTTATTATAAGTCGGGTTTGCCCACAGCCAGGTATCGTCGTATACGATCACCTGGCGACATCAACCCTTCATTCCTGCAAAGGAGGCGTTATGATGTGATTACGAGATGTAGGGCATTCTCGCCTGACCTCCGAGCAGTTCGCTGGCCACCGTGGTTTCGACCAGCGAACATGGAGAAGTTCGATGGATCTCAGAATCCCATCGAGCTCCTCCAAATCTGCACAACCGCTGACCGAGAGGCAGGAAGAGGAGAGCGCATAATTGCGAATTACCTTCCAACTGTGCTCGAAGGGTCCGCTCGATCGTGGTTGCTAAACCAACCACTCGAGTCGATCTACTCGTGGCAACACCTCTGCGACCTTCTGTTGGCCAACTTCCAGGGCACCTACAATCGCCCTAGAAAGGAGGACGACCTACACAAGATGAGACAAAACGACCACGAGACCTTATGCCAATTCATCAGGTGTTTCAGTCAGGTTCGTAACTCGATCCCAGAGGTTTCTAACTCATCTGTTATCAGAGCCTTTAAGCAGGGAGTCCGCAGTCGAAGGATTACAGGGGACATCGCTTTGAACCCTCCTGTTACTGTCACCAAACTCTTCGAGATGGCCGATCGATATGCGACTACTGCAGAAGCAATCGAGTGGAACAAAACCATCGATCGAGACGACAAGAATCCTCAAGAGGCAGGCGGAGGTAGCAAGAAGGACAAAAAGGCCAAGAAATCCAAGAACAAGGCGAAGAGCCAAAAGTCTCAAGCCAATAGTTCTAAGCAGTCAACATACACCGTTATTCTCTGGAATAATTGCATGTAATACGCCATTATCTCTGACAAGTAACTGCTAGGCGACGTGGAGGTGTTAATACCCCGTTTATTACTACCAACAATGCGCCCGTTACCTGAAATGATGAGACGCCTCTTGACATGGACAAACGGCTACCTCTTCGCACACTATATAAAGGCTGCAGTCTGAGACGGATGGGGAGAGGCCAATTAGACATAGACATTGGCGACAGACAATCAGGAGGAGTACAAGCCTTAGTCTTTCCACTGATTGTAACCACTATACTCAATACCATACACACAGGAGTGGGGTTGTTATTCTCTCCGGAGAATGCTCGAACCTGTATAAAAATCCCTGTGTCACTCTCTCTGTGTGATTCTAGTCTTGGAGACCCCCCGAATCAAATAATCTTTACTTAAGATCGGTTCTAAAACACCGACAGGGAGCAATGATAAAAGTTAGACAAAAATGGCTCTAGGACAAGGCAAAAGTGTTGTATTTGTTGTAGGACACCGGAAAATTGATAATTCACTAATGAACATTGCAAAATCGTGGTCATTTGCACAACATTAAAATATCATTATTTTGAAACTTAGGAGAGAGAGAAGGGGTGTGAAAATTTCCAATTTAAAATACCTTTTTATAAAATTGGCCATCCAAACTTGATGATTTGACCATTGATTATTCAACCATGTAAACTTTGTATAAAAAATGTTCAAAAATAGAACTTTTCACGCTCCTTCTCTCTCATACATTTCAAAATAGTATTATTTTAATAAGCCTAGTGTGTTCTAGAAAATTACCACAATTTTGTAGTGTCCATCGTCGAAATAATGATTTTTTTTTTATGTTCTTTAGCAAATGGCATACTTTTGCAATGTCCTAGAGCCAATTTTGCCTAAAATTTACTCAAAAGAGCTTATTTTTAACAATAAGACACTTGATGAATAAACACATTTTTTTCTATCACTATGGAAGAAATATGTGAAATTGTCTTACCAAAAAAATGTGTCTCTACTCCAAAAAAAATGCCTCTCAACAAATCTTTGATACAGGATACCAGTATACCACCATTATTTTACGAAATTCTACAGAACCCTATATGCTTTTACATACGTAACACATGTAATGCAATAGAAACACTTTTGGCCTCTCCATCGTGAAAAATACTTTGTTAATCAGATTTGTCCTTTTTTTTCTTCTAGAAGCTCCATATATAGGTACATTTTTTTGTGAGGGACATTGTTAGTTGTACATAATGTTTTTTCTATGGCAGTGCGTCCAACCTTTCCTATTGACATATTGTGTATGAGTATTAATATTTTGTGGTGAAAAAAAAAGGTAAGCTAGTTAAAACAGTTAGCGTGGGTTGACAACTAATGCCACGTGGCCTTTATATGTACTCTGTTGACTCGTTGATCACTTGCTGCTATACGTCTTAGAAAATCACTTACTTCTATACCAAGCCCTTCACGTTAGCATGCTTACTAAACTGCCTTCACAATTTACATGTCAGGTATCTCATCGTATTGGATGGTGTATCGTCTGCCCAGACATGGAAATACATCCAACGTGCTTTGTTCGAGAATAATGGTGCAAGTAGGATAATCATCACGACCAACATCAGGGATGTAGCAGATTCATGTGTCAGGCATTCCTCTGGTTTTATCTTTCACATGACGCCTCTTCGTCCTGATGACTCACACAGGTTATTTCGAAGCATAATATTTGGCTTTGAAAGAAGTTGCCCGATTGCATTGGAAAAAGTTGGTGATGAAATACTGAAAGCATGTGGTGGCATACCGTTGGCGATAAATATAATAGCTGGCTTCTTAGCCAGTAAACCTACAGAAGTGGCGCAGTGGGAAATGGTGGAGAAACTCATGGACCCAGCAGAGAAGGGTGATCTCACAGCAGAAGGGATGAAGAAAATATTTCACATCTGTTACTCTGATCTTCCTCGCCATATGAAGTCTTGCCTTTTGTACTTGAGTGTTTTCCCTGGATACCATGTGATCAGGAAGGATCGTGTTATATGGAGATGGATTGCCGAAGGATTCATCCCTAGGAGAGGCGAGGAAAGTTTACGGGAGACAGGGGAGAGCTACTTCCAGGAGCTTATCTGCAGGAAACTGATTGAACCAACTTATGTTGGTGAGGAAGATGATGATATCCCAACGAGTTGTAAAGTCCATGGTGTGATTCTTGAGTTCATTACATCGTTGTCCAATGGAGAGAACTTCGTGACAACGGACGCAAAAACAACTTATATGCAACATGGTGTCATTCGGCGCCTCACTGTCAGCTACAGCAACCAAGAGGAAGATGACCTTTCGAAAGTCCGATCCCTAACATTTTTTGGAGATGTTAAACGGTTGCCTGATGAAACTTTGCACTGCTTGAGATTTCTGCGAGTGCTGGATCTCGAAGATACTGAGAATTTGGGGAACCGCCATCTTAAAGGCATTGGGCAATTGGTTCTACTGAGATACTTGGGACTCAGAGGGACTGATATTGAGGAGCTACTAGAAGAAATTGGAGAACTACAGCACTTGGAGACCCTAGATTTGAGGCAGACCGCCCGGCTGAGGACTTTGCCTGCATCTATAGTTGGATTGCGAAAGTTGGTGCGTCTACTACTTAGCGGACGTGTCCAACTGCCGAGAGAAATCTGGAAACTGCAGGAGTTAGAAGAACTATCAACCATTGTTGTCGATAGTAGCAGCTCACTCGATTCGGTGGCAGAGCTGCTGATTAAGTCGAAGCGGCTGAGGATGCTAGGCGTACGCTGGGTCTGGGATTATTATAATGCACGTGACCGTGAGACGACCGAAACCAACTTCAGGTCTTTCCTCAAGGAGATTGGAAAGTCGAACCTTCAGTCCCTACTTCTTGAGGGTTGCCGTGAAGGTGGTTTGCTTGACATACTGCTGGATTCGTGGGTCCCTCCGCATCACCTCCGAAGATTCGAGCTGACAATCTCTGGCCCCTTAAGAGGAGTCCCACCTAAGATGGCCTCACTCGCAAACCTCACCTACCTGCGTATTAGCATCGATGAAGTAGAAGCGGAAGGTCTCCGTGTCCTCGGGGACTTGCCTAATCTGATACTTCTCAAATTAGAGTCTCGTGGACGTCATGACGAAAGAATTCTCGTCACTAGCAGGGATGGATTTCGGTGTCTCGTGGTGTTTTCCTACACATGTAAGGATGCTGGGATGGGGCTGCAGTTCACACCAGGGGCCATGCCGCAGCTCCGAAGGCTACGGATTAAATTCAGCGCAAGGAAAACAGTGTGTGTGTATGGAAATTTAGATTTTGGCATCCAGCACCTCTCTTGCCTCACGCGAATCCATGCCGCCATCCGTTGTCGGGACGAAGAAGAACGGGCGGTGGGGGTTGCGGAAGCTGCCATCACAGAACAGGTATCTAAGAACCCCAACAGTCCCGTATTGGAATTGAGCAGAGAAATTGACCGCTACCTCACATTCTTCTAGTCAACTAAAACTGTGCAAGTCTCTGATGCAGATAGAACCGGCCGCACAAGTTATTGTTATCTGGCCGTTCATTTCTCAGTCGAGCTCGTGTTCATATCTATCATACTGGGTGTTCCTTTTACGCCATGCAAGTTTACTACTCGTACCCGTAAGCTTATTTCAGAACCGAACATATCTGCGTCTTTCTGTCTCAAAATCTTTATTGGAGTCAGTTAATTTCCAGTATGCTGATTAATGCAAGTGTAACTTTATCTAAGAGGATTTCACGGCCTCATGGTTATGTAAACAGCACTGCATGCAAATATGCAACTAGATTAATTTGAACTCGGAGATCGCATCACTCGTATATACCTGTCACCTAGCTTTCCCCATATTTCATTGCTATATCTAGCTTCTTCATTGCTAGCAGTACTATTGTATCGTCCAGATTATAGTTGAACGTTCATTTCACCACGGTACCTCTAGAAGAACTCCAGCATCAATCGGAGGATCTGACCATGTGAGGAACCTGCTGTCTGGCCTGATATTGTACTATCTGCATTACTGTTGCACAGTAGCTTGCATTGACATATATATATATATATATATATATATATATATATATATATATATATATAATATTATCTACTCTGAGGTGTAGTTATTCCTATCTATCTACCTTTTAATCCTCGATGAGATTCGTGCATCTTTCCAAGCCTAACGGGCTTGAAAATCACGGATAGGAGAGAGACCCGAACCAATACCTATCTCACGTTTAATCATAGCTAACTTTCCAAGAGTTTTGTTTTTTTGGCTAACAAATTCCTCAACCGACCAAGAGCTTGCCTTTTTTCCCCGGGATTTTGGTGATGATTCTTTCCTGTTCCATACGGTGATTGATTCTTTCCTGTTCTATACGCCCATACACTAGCTAGTTAATTGATTCGGAGACGGTATCTCATCACCATGTACATTAGAACACTAATCACTCCATAATCGGCACCTTTTGAAGACGCCCATACACTAGCTAGTTAATTGATTTGGAGACGGTATCTCATATCACCATGTACATTAGAACACTAATCACTCCATAATCCTCACTGCCTCATTCAGTTGATTCCTCAACCAACCAAGCTTTGATCCTTACTGTCTCATTTGCGGATATACTTGTTATTCATCAACTCTACAATTCATAATCATTTTTTACTGATACATTAGCCGAGCAACCAGTGCTAAACATACACAGACGAGATAATAAACTAGATATATATGCTTGAAAAGTGGTATAGAGTATACTCCCTTGTTAATTTTTTCAGAGATAAATACTCCCTCGTTAATCAGTAGTACACATACGCCATTCTAGCGCGGTCCATATGCTCGATTCTTGCTAGCTAGCGATTCTTTCCGACAGAAGGCATATACCATGTGTATATGCTAGCTAGTATGAGGGTACAAAAGTACATACTCCCTTGCAAATATACTTCTTTTCATATATACTCCCATTTTTCAGAAGCCTAAACACTCCTTTCCATATGTACTCCTTTTATTATATGAAACACTATCATGTAATCGTTATATACTTCTCATACAACTATTTTTAACATAAAGTATACTCCTGTGCAAACGTTATACATACTACCATACACCTAGATACTCCTTTAACCATACATATACTCCGATGCAGACATGACATACTCCCATGCACCTGCATACTCCTTTTTTATCACCGTGGTATGTTAGTGGTGGTTGCTGAAATAGCTAACTAGCTAGCTATACATAGAAACTAATCACCGGTGATTAGTGTCATGTAATCATGTTATTTATGGCTCCTGTAATCATGTGTGTACATGTATAATAGAAGCCAAAGAGGCCACGTACATGTGTGCTGAACCAATCCATTCATCTGCATTCATGTTTACTTTCAGTGGTATCTGACTCAATAACTCGATCAAATAAGTGGTGTCCTGAAGTTAGATGGACGATAAATACAATAGGAGTAATTACAGCAAAAGATTTTATATATATATATATATATATATATATATATATATATATATATATATATATATACACGCGCGCGCGCAGTTCAACTCGCAGCGTTGGCATCAAGATGGACGCGTGTACGTGAGCTGGACGCGTGTGCGGATGGCCCGGTTCTAACGAATTGGAAAATTGATTGTTTAGCCCATTCATTTGAGTCTATCTGGGCCTTGCAACTAACGCGTCCATACGGGTATGGCATTTCCTCTCCGTTGGGCTCAGCGGGAAGATTCTCTCCTCTCACACGTCTTCCCACCTACCAAGTTTGGGCCGGGTCCCGGTCAAAACAAATCTTGATAAATTCACCTTTAGGCCTCGAGTGAAGGAAGCATTCAACGGCACACGACCTATCTTGATAAATGCACCTTTAGGCCTCGGCTCATCTCAGACGAAAGTCCGCTGCCACCGCTGCACACGACCTATCTTGTTGATATTGATAACTCGATGGAAAAGCAGGCTGCTTTGGAAGAGATGAGGCAAGTGTTCAACCTCTATTGCAACAATCGTCCTCACTGTCTGAAAGCATGCGTGCTATATCTCAGCATGTATCAAGCGGACTACAAAATCTGGAAGCATGATTTGGTGAAGCAATGGGTTGCCGAAGGTTTTATCGGCGCGGAACAGGGAAAGACATGGAGGAAGTTGCAGGGAGCTGTTTCGATGAGCTTGTCAGGAGGGGAATGATCCAATCTGTAGATACCAACTACAATGGGGATATGTTGTCCTGTACAGTCCATGGTACTTAATCTCATCAGGTACAAGTGCATACAAGAGAATTTCATCATCGCAATAGATCATTCTCAGACCGCTATAAGACTTGCTGAAAGGGTTCGTCGACTGGCCCTCCACTTCGGCAATGCACAACATGCAACACCACCAGAAAATTTGAGAGACTCACAAGTTCGATCACTTGCCTTTTTTGGATTGTTCAAATGTATGCCTTCCATTGTAGAGTTTCGGTTTCTTCGAGTTCTAATACTTAAATTATGGGTTGATCTTGATGACATGAGTTATGACTGTCTATTCTATGTTTTCTTTGCATTGGGGTTTAGATCCGAGAGAGGGAAGAGAGGGGAGAGTGTACCGTCGGAGGTAGAAGAGGAGGAGCCGGCCATGGCTGCAGTGGAGGTCGGCGAAGAAGGACGACGGCGACGGCTGCGGTGCGGATCCGATGAAGAAGACGGCGGTGGTACTTCCCGTCGCTACCTGCGCCCCCGGAGATCGGTCTAGGGTTTCGTGTAGGTGGAGTTGTGCGGCTCAGGTCAACCTCGTACCTCGAGCCGCCGGCTTTCCACCCTTTATATATGACGCAGCGCGACGGGGGCCCACCAGCCTGAAGATGGGCTGGACGCCCGATCGTATGCGGATCAAGGCCCCGATTAGCCGTTGGGCTAATTGGGGAAAAGAGATCAATCCAACATTCTCCCCCTTGATCTTCTCTATGCTTTAACTTTAATTACTTTTGACTTTACTCATTCCATCACAGATTAGTGCACAGAGCATGTCTCATCGACACGGTCAATCGCCGATAGATTCAACAGCTACAATACACCTCTGCTCAAATAGTTACTTTAATCTTTTGGGCCATCTTTTAGTCCAGAATCATAGGCTTTCCTTAAACCCATGCCGCTACATGTTCTCTCAACACGTTGGGTGGTAAGCCTTTAGTAAGCGGATCCGCTAACATCTTTGCAGTACTTATATGCTCAAGACTTATAATTTGATCCCGAACTTTATCTTTCACAACATAATACTTTATGTCAATGTGTTTGGCAAGCACCACTTGACTTATTGTTGTGGGCATACGTTCTCGCGGGTTCATTATCGCAGTACAACTTAAGTGGTCTATTGATGTCGTCAACCACTTTTAAACCGGTATGAACTTCTTTAGCCGATTCACCGCCCGTAGCCTCATAACATGCTACAAACTCGGCATACATTGTGGACGATGTAGTGACGGTTTGCTTTGAGCTTTTCCACGATATAGCTCCTTCAATGAGAGTGAACACATATCCGGATGTAGACTTTCTATCATCTCCGCAAAATCGAATCAGATACCCCACTATATGGAGTGAATCGATCTTCGTATGTCATCATGAGGCCTTTTGTTCCTTGCAAATAACGCAAGACTTTCTTTATCAATTTCAATGTTCTATTCCAGATTGCTCGAATCGCCAAGTAACCCAGAACAAATGCTAAGTCGTATGTACATACTTGAGCATACCGTAAGCTTCCGACAACCAAGCATATGGAACCGATTTCATTTGATCGATCTCATATCTGGTTCCTAGGGCATTGAAAATCCCCATATCCGTCGCCCTTGACTATAGGTGCAGTGAAGGACTACATTTATGCATACTAAATTTCTTTAAGACTTTCTCTATGTATGCCTTTTGTGACATCCCAATATCCCTTGTTTCATCCCTGAATTTCGATCCCTAGAACGAACGAAGCTTCACCAAGATCTTTCATATCAAAGTTTGAGGACAAAACTTCTTTGTCTCCAAAGAGTGATCGACATCACTACTAGCTAGTAGAATATCATCCACATACAGATTAGGAAGATAAACTTTCCATCTTTAAACTTTGCATAAACACGCTTGTCCTCTACATTTTCTTTAAACCCAAATTTTCTTATTGTATCACAAACTTCAAGTACCACTGTCTTGAAGCTTGCTTTAACCCATAAATCGATTTCTTTAAGCGGCATCCCATTCTTTCATTTCCTTCCATGACAAAACCTTTCGGTTGTGCCATATAAACATTTTCCTCCAAATCCCCATTAAGAAATGTCGTCTTTACATCCATCGATGTAACTCTAAATCATAATGTGCTACTAATGCCATTATGATTCAAGGAATCTTTACATGAGACCGAGAAAAGGTCTCATTGTAATCAATCCTTCTCTTTGCGTAAAGCCTTTGCCACAAGTCGCGCTTTGTATCTTTCTACATTCCCTTGGGAGTCAAGCTTTGTCTTGTAGACCCATTTACACTCTCTGCTTTGGCTCCTTTAGGAATATTTTCCAAGTCCTGCACTTTATTAGTTTTCATGGACCTCATCTCCTCTTCCA
Source organism: Ampelocalamus luodianensis (assembly GCA_036346255.1). NCBI lineage: Eukaryota > Viridiplantae > Streptophyta > Magnoliopsida > Poales > Poaceae > Ampelocalamus > Ampelocalamus luodianensis. The sequence goes on from CM070638.1 coordinate 2,721,920, forward strand.
TGGCGTCAAGCCATTTTGAGGAATTTTCGCTTCATGGCTTCTTCAAATGAGATGGGATCATCCTCCATTTGAAATTCCTCTGTATGATAAATCTGATAATCATCGAAATAGCCGATCTTCTTACTCTTTGAGACCTCCTGGGCCTCCTCATCTTCTCGCTTGAGGTCATTGTTGCTCCCCTCATCTGTGGCAATGGGTTCTATAGGATCTCAAGAACAGTTCCTCATTCTCATTCATTGTTGCCACAGAGGAACAATAACAGTCTTGCACCACGTTGTCTTGCATCGCTTGCAATGACAACAGTAGTATGAAGAATGGCTCTTGAATGATCGGAGTGGCGCATACACCCGCTTCTCTTCAAGGTCAATCTCACGAGCTACCATACTTCCTCTCATCATTTCATCCTCTAAGAAGACAGCGTGTCTCGCTTCTACAAACTTTGTATATCCTGTCGGACAAGAGAAACGAAAACCTTTTGACTTTTCAGGGTAACCAATGAAATGACAACTTACTGTTTTGGGATCAAGTTTCCCAAGGTTTGGGTTAAATACTTTAGCCTCAGCAGGACTCCCCCACACACGTAAGTGGTTTAGTGAGGGAACTCTTCCTGTCCACAACTCGTACGGTGTTTTGGGCACCGACTTACTAGGCACTCTGTTGAGAATATGAATGGCGGTTTTCAACGCCTCCATCCATAAACTCAATGGCAGTGTGGAATAGCTCATCATACTTCGCACCATATCCATCAGGGTACGGTTGCGTCTTTCAGCTACTCCATTTTGCTGAGGTTCGCCCGGTGTAGAATATTGGGCCACTATACCATTTTCTGTAAAACCTTGCAAAGGTCCAGAACTTGTCCATATGGGGTATGTCGACCGTAGTACTCCCCCCCACGGTCAGATCGGACTATCTTAATCTTTAAATCGTGTTGGTTTTCAACTTCAGCCTTAAATATCTTGAATTTATCCAAGGCTTCATTTCTTTCTTTGATTGGATAAATATATCCATAACGGGAGTAATCATCCGTGAATGTTATGAACGAGTCATATCCATCCACACTTTTCACAGAAAAGGTCCACAAATGTCTGTGTGAATAATTTGTAGAATTCTCGTGCTTCTTTTGGCGTCTTTCTTAATTTTCTTTACATATTTTCCTTTAATGCGCTCTGCATTGTTCTAAGTCCGAGAACTCTAATGGAGGAAGAATATCATTCTTAACTAGTCTTTCTATTCTCCCCTCAAATATGGCCTAAACGACAAGCCATAATTTCGACGACGCATCTAGAGTTCTCTTTCGTTTCCTGTTTACAATTGTAGACGAGGATTCATTCACTTTCTCGCACGCGACGTTCCTATTATCGCATACGACATTCACATTATCACATAATGATAACAAATAAAGCTCATTTTGTAAGACAAAGAAGACCAACACATTCTTTATTAAACATTATTTCACACTTGCCATTTCCAAAATGACAATCATAACCATCATTGTCCAAACATGAAACACTAATCAAATTCCTCAGAAGAGGAACATAAAGAACATCTCTAAGTAAGAGAGTGAAGCCATCACTAGCTCTAATGAAAGATCGCCATGACTTCAACTTCACTTGGACTCCATTTGCGACTTTAATGCATCTTTCTTTTCTTTGCGTATTCCTCGTCGAACGGAATCCTGCATATTATTGGCAACATGAACAGTTGCACTGAATCAATCCACCAAGTAGATTTTGAATATTGTACATACAGGACTCATTTATGAAGGTAATAATGTTCTCACCTTTCTTTGACATAATCATTTTCAAGAAATCGGACAATCTTTCTTGTAATGTCCCTTTTCTTGCAATGAAGACACCGATCTTTGTCTCATCAAAACTTATTCGTTGAGGTGATGGATGAGGCTTTTCCTTGTTCTTTGAGGAGAAGTTATCGTTGAAGTTCCTTTTCTTGTTGTCCTTCACATAGTTGATAGAACCACCATGTGAGGATTTAAATCTTTCCTCCTCTTGCACACACATAGCTATGCATTTTTCTAAGTCCCATTTCTGCTGCATATTGTAGTTGACAACAAATGTGTCAAACTTTTCCGCAAGGAAGCAAAAATCAAGTGAATAAGGAACTCATCCTTGAGAGCCAAATCCATTGGTTTAAGCTTGGATGCCAAGTTGCTCATCCTTAGTATGTGCTCTCTTATGCCACCGCCAGAGTACCTTTCTCACAAGTCGCTTAATCACTGTAGCATATGTCTTTGAAGAGCCAAGAACCGACTCTTTATTTTCTCAAGATACTCGTGACAAGTGTCACACTCTGCGATTGAGCCCACAATTGCGTGCTCAATCGTGTTCTTTATCACACCAAACATTTCTTGTTGGTCGTGGTCCATTTCTTATGCTCAAGGTCATAAGACATCGTAAGGAGCATGATCCTCTGTCTTTTCTCGCGAGCAAGATCATCCTCATTTTGATCCTCACCGTGCCATAGGCTCGGTGGGACGTCTTGAGTGAGGACCAGTCCACCTCAACCAAGATAAACGCTAAGTCTATCTTTTCTTCCACTCTCCATAATTATCTCCTTTGAGAGTGGGATCTCTCGATACAACTCATCAAGTTGTATCCACTAAAAGGTTCAAATAAAGTGAGAACGTAACATTAAAATTATATGCCTTATTTCCAACGTTGGTCAAAATACGACATACAATTTAAATCAATTTTATCTATACATTAAATCTATATCACCGTTGGGCAGAAATAGAAATAATGCATAAAATCATCAATTAAAAATTACAATATTGTTATTATCAACGTTGGTCAGAAAATAACAATATCATAAATTTCTGGAAATTATCACTATTTTTCCAAAAGTAAATTCTCCTGTTGGTTCGAATTTAATAATGAAAAAACAATCAACATTAACTTTTGCAGCGGAAACTGTAATTATTCTAAAATAATTCATTATACAGAAGCATTATACTGTACACTTTTAATCTCTGAAAAAATTAACACGTTGGTGCAAAATTTTACAGAGATTTGAATCAAATTTCATTGAAATTCAATCATAAAAGCTTCTGAAAAACATTAAAATCTCTTTCTGTTTTTACTGTTTAAAATAGCCAATTTGGCCCATTCACACGCCCACAGCCCACGTCGGGCCAGCCCAAAGCCTCTTTCTCCTTGCGGCCGAAAAGAATCCCATAGGCCTCATTAGAGCTACGACCGTCCGATCGGACGGACGGCCGAGATGAGGCGTGGTGAAGATATAATCCCCAACTCCAAAACCCTAGCCTTTTCCACCGATTCCACCCGAAAACCGGATCGGCGTGGAGCGGCGCCACCAGAACCGCGCGGCGTGGGAAGCTCAGCGCGGCGGTCGGCGCACATCCGCGCTCTCGGCCGATCTCTGGGGCGGGCGCGGCGGCGCCGGGCGGTCGTGCGAGCGGCTCGGCGAGGCGGCCGGCGACCAGCGTGTAGCCGAGCCCGCCGGCGAGGCGGCCGGCAGGAATCTCACGCGGCACGGCGACTGGCGCGCGCGCAGGCGCGGCGAGAGCGAGGCGCGATCGGGAAGGCGGCCTCCGCCGGCCGCCTCAGCGTCGCGGCGGCGCAGCCGGGCTCCGCGAGCGGCGGCGCCATCGGACGGCGGCCGCGGCGGCGCCATCGCGACGAGTCCCGCGGAGCAGCGGCGGCGCGGCTACCCAGCGCACGGCGTCGGCCACACCAGATCGGAGCGGAGGCATCACATGAAGAAGCGACGGCGACCGCACTCATGGCGTCGACCGCAACCGGTAAACCAGGCTCTGATACCAGTGTCTATTCTACGTTTTCTTTGCATTGGGGTTTAGATCCGAGAGAGGGAAGAGAGGGGAGAGTGTACCGTCGGAGGTAGAAGAGGAGGAGCCGGCCATGGCTGCAGTGGAGGTCGGCGAAGAAGGACGACGGCGACGGCTGCGGTGCGGATCCGATGAAGAAGACGGCGGTGGTACTTCCCGTCGCTACCTGCGCCCCCGGAGATCGGTCTAGGGTTTCGTGTAGGTGGAGTTGTGCGGCTCAGGTCAACCTCGTACCTCGAGCCGCCGGCTTTCCACCCTTTATATATGGCGCAGTGACGGGCCCACCACCAAGATGGGCTGGACGCCCCGATCGTATGCGCTGATCAAGGCCCCGATTAGCCGTTGGGCTAATTGGGGAAAAGAGATCAATCCAACAATGACCTCACTGGAATTTTCAAACTGTTTCGACTGATATATTTGCATATTGATGCATGTCATACGAGTGTGCAACTGCCAACCCAGATGCAAGTTCTACAGTATTTGGAGACAGTGAAATTTTTTCCAAGAGTAAGTGTGGTTTCATCGGACATAATTCATTTGCCGCGTTTGTCGCACCTCAGTCTTCTGGGTGAGATAAATCTGCCCAATGGTATTGGCCACATGACATCGCTTCAAACACTTGGATATTTTGATCTCAGCAGTAACACAATAGACAATGTGCAGAGCCTTGACGAGCTGACCAACCTCCGGGGCCTTCATCTCACCTGTTCTGTAGTGTTGTTAGTTATCTGGAGCGCAATGCGGAATGTCTGGGCTCGATTCTAGGAAAACTCAGCGCCCTCAAATCTATTACTTACTCTGGTACCTGCAGGCTCCTCTCATTTAAATACTTTGGATGCAGCAGGAGCTTCAAGAATGAGTATCTCCTGTGATGGCTTGGGAAGTAGCGTGTCCTCTCCTCCTGCCCTTCCTCAGAGATTTGAGTTCTGCCCACGCATTTGCACCTTTTCCATCCTTCCCAAGTGGATTAGCGAACTCGGCAAGCTCTGCATTCTAAAGATTGCAGTTAGGGAGCTTTCGATGAATGATGTTGCTATCCTGAAAGGACTCCCTGCCCTCAATGCTCTCTCGCTCTATGTCCGGACAGCGCCTGCGCAAACGATGATCATCTTTGACCAGGCGGGATTCCCAGTTCTCGAGTACTTCAAGTTGAGGTGTTGCAGCGCGTCGTGCTTCGCTTTTCATCGAGGAGCAATGCCCAATCTCCGGAGGTTAAAGGAAGGTTTCAATGCTAACTGCGGAGCGGAGCAATTAATACAGCCCTGCACATACCGGATACGAGCACTTGTCATTGGGCCTTGAGGAGACCTCTGCAAAATTGGAGGCGCCGGTGCCGATAAATCCGACAGAAGTGCTGCAGAGTCGTCTGCACTGAGGGATGCCATTAGCAAGCACACAAGCAGTCCTAGCGTCAACATACAATGGGTGGCTTGGATTTTTCATGGTGAGGAGGATGAGAGTAGGCCGGGCGACACAAGAGCAAGAAGCTGGGATGATTCTTTAAAAAAACTATATTGAGTGAGATCGTATAGATTAGTGAATCGAGCTTCTCCAATCTCCATATACTATATTTCTGCCAAATTGCAGCCTGCTAATTAGCACTATGTATTGTATTGTCTGCGACCGCATTATTCTGCATGGTTGCACTGCCACGCCAATTCAACTCGCAGCGTTAGCATATATGTAGCTGGGCTGACGTGTGTACGCATGGGCCTGTTAGGTAATTGGGGCGACGCGCCGTGGGCTGCGACGCGCGTTTTATTTTATTTATGGAATTATCGAGGATATAGCGATATGAATAGACGTATTTGAGGATTTGATGTCCTACTGATATGTGAGTTTTGAGATCACATGTTAATGAGATATAGAGAGGTAAATACTCAAATACATATATATGATAATGGTAAATTGTCAAATCCCCTTTATTTAAGTTGCCAGTAGTAAGGTAAGGCCTGCGAACTTGGCTCGGGTGATGAATTCGAGTCAAGGGCTCAGTCTCTCTCTCTCTGATAAAAGGTACATAATAGATTTCGAATTACTCACAAATTTACATGTCTTGTATACCTCGATCGATCGGTTTCCAGCTATGCTAGTCATTGCTTCGAATCATTCTACACGACGGGGCGCCGGCCGGGGTCAGTGTCAGTCACGACTTCGTACGTTGCTTCAGGGACTCACAACAAACAGTGCTAATTCAGTAGCTAGTAATACACGAAAACCCGACAAAAAGAGACGACCTCTAATAGTAGCAGAAACTGGAAAGATCGAAGTCCTACATCGTATGACTGCCACAAATTAATTTTCCTCGACCTGTTGACCATCTAGACTGCTATGAAATTCCTCGTGTCTGTTACCAACCATTGGATGACCAGTAGTCACACTAGTATGAACATGACCGTCTTCTATGAGTGATCTTCGCCACAGGTTCTCTTTTCTCTCTTTCAATTAAGTTACACTTCAATTTTCTGTAGTCCAAATTTCTTCATACTCTCCAAGAAAGTTTCAGTGAATTTCCTTCGCTTCTAGTACTCGCACTTTGACTCCCTATACTACGTAAGTCTAAAGTTGTTAGGAAGTCTTTGATTAAACTTATTTTAAGAGTAAAGGGAAATGTAGGTCTTCTGATTTTGATTTTTTTTGGTAGATGAAGTGAATCCAATTATATATGTAAAGCTAATTGAGTGAGACTTAGAAGGAAGAACTTGAGGTAATAATCACTGCGCCTTCAGTAATTACTACCATTGATTGGAACAAGCTAGCTATCTACGTCCTTGTAACATCCTAATTTTCAGGAGTTTTTGAAAGCTTTTAAAATAAAAATAATTATTTGGTTTTGTTGAATTGTTAAAGCTTAATCTGAAGATTTTGGGAATTGAGAGTGATTTAATGCGAATTAATCAAACTTTAATTAATTCGAAATTGGTTTGTTTTGAGCTTGTTGGAGTCCTTTGGCACTTAACCCACCCCCATTTTTCTCTGTTGTTTTGAATTCCCGTTAGCCCATTCCTCCTCCTCTCGTCGCCGGCCGCTCCACCCTCTTTGTTCCCTATTGGTTTCGACCAGCTTTTGGTTTAGACCGGCCCCGCCTGTCAGCCCCTCTGCTCACCATTTTCTTCCTCCCGTCGCAAAAGTCATTGTGCATTAAATGCCGTCACCTCCGACGCATTTATCCTCCCGCTTTTGCCTTAGCCACATGCGCAATAAATGTTGTTGTCTCTGGCACACCGCGTTTTTTCTCCCCTTTTCACACCGCTCCATCTTGCTACCCGGTTCTTCTTCCTTCCTCTATAAATAGAGCGTTAGAGAGCCTTTACCCTCTTGTTTTTCCCTCAACTTTTCAATTCTTCGTCTTTCTCTCGCCCCGTTTTGTCGTGCTTTGAGTTTCGCTGCCGCCGACTGGAGCTAGCGCCACCGCCTCAAGCGCTGCCGTCAAGCTTCTCCTACCGATGGCCGAACCACCTTCCTCCTTGTTGAACCGTGTGCCGCCTTCGCCTATTTAGGTGAGCACCGCGTGCACCCAACTCTCCCTCGCTCTTATTGCTATGGTTTGCCGAAGCACCACACTCCGACTTTAAGCTCCGCATCGATTCTTGTCTGGAGCTCTTTGAAGCAATCTTCTCTCTCTATTTCAGTTTTGTTTTGCAGGAGCCGCCGCGTTTCCTCTTCCCCGTTAGTCCCAGCTGAACCCTTCGCCGTCGTTCGCAGTCCGCCGACCTCCTCCGGCCTCCCTCTCTGTCCTGGTGAGTTTCCCGGGTCCTGTCCTTTCTTCTTCTGACCACATCGAACAGTCGAATCCTCCTTTCTTCTTACAACCACGTTGAGTAGTCGTATCCTTCAAACCAGTCGAATCTCCTTCCGACCAGGTAGTTGAACCTCCTTTCGACCACCTGTAGCCAAACCTCCTTCTGAGAGCTCATTCTCCTTAGTTTGAGCTTCGATTCGAATGATTTAATTTCTAAACCCCTCTATTTTCAAGGATTCTAGTTTGATTCTTTTGGATTTTATTTGGAGTTGTTTTACTTATTCGGCTCGTTTCGCACGTATAGAGATTCCGGCATTTCCGAAGAGTTCTTGGACTCAACGACCTCGATCGAAGCATCTCAACTCTTCAACGAAGACAAGTCGTAGACCTTTGATCATGTCATACCTAGTTTACAAAATTATATTATTTTATATCAACATGCATGGCTAGTTGTATAAAAATAGTCTGGGAAATAGCTAAATACCTACTCGACAGTATGACTCCTTGAATAATTGTGATTGACATGTTGACATGTACCATTGGACCTCGTAGGTTGGGTAATCTTAGTTGGATATTATTGTAATACCAACATGGATGCGTATTATACTTAGTCATGCTTTAGTTATGCGATGTCTCTCAATCACATGACTCAATGATGATAAATTTGACTTAATGATATATAGAATTGTGGCGTGGCCACTATTGTTAAAATTTGTTGTGCCATGGCAAGGGTTGCCTTTTGGTCGGGTTGAACCAAAAATGATTTCATACTCAGGTGAATGATCGTGCAGTAAAGGGGCTGCAGGAAGCATATTGGGGTGAGGATATCTCACCTGAATAGTCGCTACCGTGCAACCACAAGTTCATTTACAGGGGTAAACCTGACTAACTAATTAGAAATGTTTTGAGTCGGTTCTGTGTTGGTGGTCGAAACGGCCCAAGAGGGGGCCAGGAAGGTGAATCCTTAGCAAGCAAAACCGAATCAAAACGAAGCTTTGTAAAGGTCTTATGATAGTCTCTTCTTGATTCACATATCTAAGGAAACATGTGTTTTATCAAGTGATTATCTCTTATGGGTCAAACTGTACAACCTCTGCAGAGTGTAAAACTATTCGAATAGCTGTGACCTTGGTTATGGACAATGCCTGATGATTTCATACAAGGGATAGATTTTCTCAAAATTGTTGTCTTGGTTGGCTCGAGTGGTTCGAGAAGTGAACAGGGTGTTCACGAGTGGTTTGAAAGAAACTTAATTACTTTGGTACTAACCTTTCGACTTGTGCTTTGCAATCTACTTATTGTATTTACTGTCAATATTACTTTCGGCAAATTAAACATAAAGCTGTCCTTATCAAACCTTGCATGAATACTATTTGCATACTATTCCCTACGACTTGCTAAGTACTTTATGTACTCACGGCTATACGCCCTTTGTTGATCAGTCGTCGAAGAAGACCCAGGGAGCACCGAGTTCTACGAGGACGACTACTTCGAAGACCATACGATCTAGGGGGCGTCTTCTACCCGATTGTCTGTGGGCATGTCGAATGGCCTCTACGAGTTGGTTTTGATCCGCTGCAAGTTTACGCTGGTCGTAGATCTGGTCGTGACCTTAGCTCTGTGTGGCAAGCTTTGTAAAACCTTGACCATAAGGTCATTTTGTTGTTATGTATTATTAATTTGTCTGCTTCTTTAGTCGTTCTGTTGTATGGATATGATTTCATCAATGTTGCAACTATGCGAGCTAGTTACTGATCTAGGACTAGTTCAGGATGCACATGATGTCTCGGGGTTGCATACCCTGGGTCCCGACAATCCTCTCCAAAAAAAAATCTAGCCATCTACAAGAGTATTATATCACCTTTCTAATCCTTTGGAGCAAAAGAGAGGAGGGACAAGAACGAACTTTTGGCTCATTTAGGCTCTTTTTCAAACGAAATAGTAAAACTAACCTCTAGTGAACAAAATGACAAAAATAGTACCTATACCATCCAATTTTGTCTGCGAACCAGCATGCCGCGCACCCAGACTGCGGCAAGTGGCATGAGTACGTTCCTGCTATGGACTAGGAGTGCGGCACGTCGCTTGCTATGGACTAGGAGTGCGGCACGTCGCCTGTCGCCTGAGGTCTGGGTGTGCGTCTGATCGCCTGCCGCGATTTGGATGCGCATCATGTCGGTTCCACGGCAAAATCGTGATGCTATTTTTGTCATTTCTTTTACACGGGGAGCTAATTTTGCTATTGCAAATAAAAGAGTGTCACTTTAGACTCGTATCCGATCAGTGGTGAACAGTCACATCACACTGAAGTACTGAACACACAAGCAATCTGAACAAAGAGCCCACATTGCGGCAGTACAATAGCACCCCGTTGCATCACAACAGCTCAATGCAAAAGGAGCCATTTGGCAACAAGAGATTGGCACACAGCAGAGGAGATAATATCTATCATGTACTTGATGGAAAGTTGGACATTTGATCGTTTAAAATGTCTTATAGATCGACTTGAAGGTTAGTGATGTTGTGGCCGTCGCTTTCTTGCTACTGGTGCTTTCTATCAAGGGTGTAACTTGCAACACGTAAGGACGTACGTCATGTTAGGATAGAGAAGACTACTGATTAATGTAGATAGCCTATTAACCTCTCAGTAAATTAATCTGAGTTACTGTGGATAACTATGTACTCTATTTAGAGTAAGCACGGTCTTACAATTTTTAATCTCTTTTTAGTCTAAATGATGTCCATATTATTCCTTCCTAGAAACTAGCATGCCAGTTTTACTTCAGCACTACTGTCATATCTGCTGTCTGCACGTTACAGGATTACTTTTTTAACTTAGTGGTCAATGAGATGTCAAAATTTAAAGGGTAATGTTTATGGGCGTACGTACGAAGCATCGTACGCTTCTTTCTCTTTGCTTTTTCTTTTGTTCCGTTGGAAAAGGCATCGCGCTATTCTGGGTTGCATGCCGTGTATTCCTAGACTCTGGTCGTCGAGTGCGACTTGGGCGCGACGATCATGAATTCATGATGTGTTCCTGGTTCATTGAGCTTGTTCGAGGTGAATCTGGAAATACAAACAAGAAAGAAGAGGTTCACGGGTTCTTTACTCCATTGGTTTAGGGTCGTCGAGTTTAGTGTTACTGATGAACATGTGACTTTGGATATTTTTTTTCATTGAAATTATGATACTGAAACTGAACTAAAATTGCTTGGAGTAAAATTGCTTGAACGTGCTCTTCACCTACTGGTTGTTCTAAGATGTTGCAACTGTTGTCTGAAGATGTTGTAACCGTTGTTCGGGGATGTTGCAACCATTATTTTATGATGTTGTAACCGTTGTCCGGGGATGTTGCAACTGTTGTCCAGAGATGTTGCAACCATTGTCCTAGGATGTTGCAACCGTTGTCCGGGGATGTTGCAAATGTTGCATCTGTAGAAAAAAAATATTGCATACGGTTCACAACGATGTTGTAATTTTTTTCAACGCGTTTTTTTTTCCAGATGCTTTGTTTTGATTTGTGATGTTGCAACCATTATCTAGGGATGTTGCAGCTATTATCCGAGGATGTTACAACCATTGTCCTTAGATGTTGCAACCATTATCCTAGTATGTTGCAACCATTGTCAGAAGATGTTGCAACCGTTGTCCTAGGATGTTGCAACCATTGTCCTAGGATGTTGCAACCGTTGTCCGGGACTGTTGCAACCGTTGTCCGAGGATGTTGCAACCGTGTCCGGGAGATGTTGCATGCGGTGACGTACTTATGCCCCTTTTACTTGTGTTAATCTTGGTCGGATAAATTAAAGTCGGACATTTTACCCTTTGCGATGTATATGTACATACGTGAATCGATATGTGGTGATGTGATGTACGCACGTACGGTGTGAAAATCTTGTGCTCATCACGTGCGAGAACCTGGATGTCTGATCCTAGCATCAAAACGGACGTCCGGATGCTAGTATCACTCTAAAACAAAACACCTGAAAAGATGGATTTTCTTTCCAACATGCTCGCGTACGTACTATATGCGGTTCATGTTCTCAAACTAAAACTAGCAGAATGCACATGTATATACACAGAGCTAAAAGGCAGCTGCGTGCATGCAGAGACCAGGCCCAATGCGGCCAATGGAGAGAGAAAGTAATTAAATAAAAATCCTGCACCTGTCAAATTACCGCTGGACGGTGGGCCCGTCGTCAGCCAGCCATGTTATCCCGGATGTTGTAATTGGGGCGTACGGCAAAAATCATTTAATCGGACGTACGGGTGCAAGTGGTTCCCAGATTTAAAAGCTATAACAATTCATGCCAAGTTACCAACTCATGACGCAAGATGCTCTGAGGTGTAACTGTATCGAAGCACTACAAGAACTAATGCTAATGCTTGATCGTTTTTATAACCAGAAGAGCACTTAATATGCTACCGTGCATGAGTCTATGAGACATAAGCAGGGATCGGCTAACCTATACCGGGATGTTTCCCGCTGGCTTGCCGGGAAAGGTATACCGGAAATCCTTTTTTTTTCTTGCTGAAATTCAATCGAATTCGCTTAAAATTCATCTAAAATTCAAAATTTGAATTTTGAAGTTGCTAAACCGGATGTTGTAGTTCCAATTTTGTTCTTTCCGGAGGGGGTCCGGTAGCCGATAACCGGCGGTTACTGGCTGGGAATTTTATCCCTGGACATAAGTACTCAAACGGGTCAAGCACGAATAAAAGCTTTGACTAAATAACAAGGATCTTTTGGACAATATCAGTGAACTAGAGAAAGAAGAGACCCTGTTTGATTGGTCATATGACGTGAAGCAAATGACTGTTGTTTTCTTGCTTTCTCACTCTTGAAAGGAATATGTTTCATACCTATCTTTCCTCCAACTCCTACCACTTTTCACCTCTGATTTCACATTGCCAAGGTAGAAAAGGAAGGCCAGTGTTTGGCTTAAGGAAGCAAAGGTGAAGGAATCACACTTAGTTATTGCCTCTGAGCCTGCCTTTAGCTAAAAGATCAGGATTTGTTCTCTTAAACACAAGCAGTGGTGATAATCAGGGCCTACTTTGTTGAGTAGTTTGCATGGCACTTCGCTTGTGTCCTTTTCTCCCACTAGTTCCCCCCTTTGGGTGCAAAAAGCTCAGTAGTAGCTTGGTTGGTGGTTAGGGTAACCCTTCTATTGGTTCAAGACTAATTGGTCTTATCCATGGATCACAACTTTAAGTTTTGTTTAACAAGAGGAGAAGGCATCTTAATCAGAAACATTATTTGCATGACGAATGCCTTCTAAAATATAGTACTCAAAGTCTGAAACTTTATATAAATATTTCTGTATTTAATTTCTCTTCCTAATGTTTCAGTGTAGTACTGAAAGACTGAATGCTACTCACCGCTACCAAGAATGTTTTGCCATGAAGCAATGACCAGTTGGTACACTAGGCTTAGCTAGCCAATAATTGGTCAGGGACTTCTCATTAATTAGTGTGTGCAAAATAATGCAGTACTAGTCCTATACTAAGAATGGCCACATGAGTTAACTCCTCCTAGTATTGTTATGTGGTGGATATCAAGTAGCTTTCAATCTTTCATTAATTATTGTCTGATTCCAACTCCGTCTAGGTCATAATATCATGCAGCAGACATTGTTTCAATGGATATGCATTATCATTACCTCAATTTGGCCTTTTGTGATTTTTTTTTTAAATGATGTGGAGGGTCATTGGAGTCTAAATTCATCCAAGCAAAGCGAGAACAAAATTAACTAACATTCCAGAAACTTAAGAAAATTTGCGTACTTCTGAGAACTGCCTTTGCTTAATGTTATTGTCATGTGCAGAAGATATTGCACATGAATAGTACTCATGGATACTGTAGCATCAAGGCAGCAACAAGAAAACTTCCTTGGCCGGTGCAATCAAGGATTAGATTAGAATTTATTAACTACCAAGTTATTGTTAGGATTTTTTTTGTGAAACACCCAGTACAACGCATAGACGCCCATACACACGCACTCACACATATGACGCTTACGGAAAACTGGACGAGCAAATTGAAAGAAAATCCTCCTAAATGAGATACGCAGGGCCAAACCAGGGGTTTGAACCCTGGTGGGTTGAGAGTACAACCATCACCACTAGCTACCCAAGCAAGGCTTGGTTCTCAAATTATTGTTAGGATATGATCTCATCTATTAGAAAGATTCTCTTTATTAATAGGAAGGATTAGATTGAGTTGTTAGGGGAGCTGCATGCTACCACTAGGAATTAACCAAGAAATATTTCAAGAATTCCTATTGTCCCCTTCTTCCTGCTCTTGTGGTGTGGCTACCTCCATGGCAGCGGCGCGCCACATGGGTCCACAGGCACCTCGTTCTGGCCTTAGGGCTCTTATCCAGGCATGCTCATTACATTTGGTATCAGAGCAGTTGATCCTTACCAATGGCTTCTGCGCCGTGGCAAACGCGATGCTCGCATTGTCCTCAATGTCAGCGCCGTCGTTGGTTTCGCCGTTGCCATCCCCATGGACGACGCCACCGAAGCCACAGTGGCACTACCTACCACCATGGCTTTTGTTGTCCCATCTTCCATGGGAGAGTTGAAGGTCATCAACAACAAGATGATCTCCACCACCAAGGAGGTGACGTCGATCTCGCCGACATGAAGGCCATATTAGCGGACATGAAGGCGATTTTGGCCAAGATGCAAGAGGAACCACAGCAAGTCGTTGCGACTTTTGCGTCGCCTCTGTCACCCTCGGACTCAGAGTCAGCACCACCACTAGTTTTGCCGTTGCCATCCCCATGGGCAACGCCACCGGAGCCAGCCATGGAGCTGCCACAACCTACCATGGAGCATCCACAATTGTCATCGTGCTTGCTGCGGGTGCCGCATCTCCTAATGCCATCCTCAGTGTCGGCGCCACCATTGGTTCCGCCGTTGCCACCCCCATGGGTGACGCCACCGAAGCCAGCCTTGGCGTTGCCATGGCCGCTACCATGCTTGATGTGGTTGCTACCGCTGTCGTCGATTGTGCGGCACCCACACATGGAGGCCATGCTCTTGAAGGATCCATACCGATGCCGTAGTCTGTCATCGACGTGGGGCTACCAAGGGCTATAATATTGGACGCCACCACAGCTTGAGGACGAGCTGTCGCGAAGGGTGGGAGAAGTTGTCATGTGCAGAAGATATTGTATATGAGTAGTACTCGCGGATATTGTAGTAGCCAGGCAGCAGCGAGGAAACTTCCTTGGCCAGTGCAATCAAGGATTAGATTAGGAATTTTTAGCTACCAAGTTATTGTTAGGGTAAGATCTCATCTATTAGGACGGTTCTCCTTATTAATAAGAAGGATTAGATTGAGTTGTTAAGGGCTTAACCTCTATATAAGAGGAGACACATGTGTTACCATTAAGAATTAACCAAGAAATATATCAAGAGTTCCTAGTATCCCCCTTCTTCCCGCCCTAATGGTGTGGCTGCCTCCGTGGCGTCCTTGCGCTGCATGGCCCAAGGGCACCTCGTTCTGGCCGTAGGGCACTTATCCAACCATGCCCATTACGGTTACACTTTGGAATGGAAAGGGCCATTTTTTTTTTTTGGTCTTACAAGAACATTGATATGATCTAAAATCATCATGAAACATCAGAACTTCTTACCAGAACAATGATATGATCTAAAATCATCATGAAACATCAGAACTTATGCAGATTAATTCTGATCTCTGAAGTAGCATTTCCGTTTCCATGCCATGTCCAAAGCAAGTCAAATTAACAGAGCTGTACCAGTAAGTCTTTCGCTCTTTATGGCTCTTTTGAACGTAAAGATATTCTCGAATGTTAGCTATCATTACATACATACAGAATAGGAGCCCACTCCACATGCTAAGCACTGTTTTGCTTTTGACGTCATGATTCTAGAACGCTAAAGCTGGGACATGCTTTCTCTCCCATTTCCTACTCTGTCCTCTCGACAGGGATAACAAACGTACCCCAGTCTTCCCCAGCAACATCACATTCTCAAATCGAGTCAAATTGTCAAAGAAAAGCAATATAAAGAAGATAGAAAAATTGGAATTTA
Source organism: Ampelocalamus luodianensis (assembly GCA_036346255.1). Classification (NCBI taxonomy): domain Eukaryota; kingdom Viridiplantae; phylum Streptophyta; class Magnoliopsida; order Poales; family Poaceae; genus Ampelocalamus; species Ampelocalamus luodianensis. The sequence continues at coordinate 2,737,555 of CM070638.1, forward strand.
AAACAGGAGATGTTGTTCTTGCAAGACAGGTGTCGTGTAATGAAATGCTTGTTGCATTTTATTGTGTCCCTGCTTTCCATTGTCCCCACTTTGCAGTGAAGTTCGGTTTAAAGGTACATCTACAAATAGATGAACATGAACAAATCTAACTGAACATTTTCACTCTGATGTGATGAGTATAATAGTATAATGTATCAAATTTCTTCAGAGCTTTCTTTTCTAGGTTTTGTCCCCTACAAGCAAGTTGTCTAGTTGTCGGTCTGTACTTTTGTGTCCTACCTGACCGTCAAGCGCGCATGGATTGATCCCATTCTTCTCTCTGAATTTGACCAAATTTTCAGCATACATGGCGAGTGCTTGTAGCAATCAGCAGCACACCACACCTAATGACTAAGAGAACTATACCATTGACATCTCTTTCAGCTTCACCTAACGACTACTTAGCATGTAAATTTGCATTTCCATAGCGGCAAAGACGCAAAGTTGTGTGCTGCTGATGGCAATGGCGGCCGTGATAGGCGGACGGATTACATACTGCACTCGCAGACACTACTGATAGGGGTTTTAATAGTCAAATCTAGTGTGTTTCTTCTCTTCCTTGTTCTTTTTATTCTAGTTGTAGGCTGCGAACTTGTGCACTTGTAGGTAAAAGAACTTCTGCGAGATGTAATTTTCAGTACAGCTGTTCCCCAAAATGAAACTCTTTTTCTGACTGATTTTGTCAAACACAGTTGCATTTTACCTACCGGTTGAGTACATGACGTACACTCTAAAGGGTTGACATGCTAGCAATTTGGATGCAACATACGGATCCATCGATGCATGGATTATACCGAGAGAGATGATCTAAAGATCGACACTTGTCCACTTGTTTCGACACTTGGTGACTTTCGACAGATCGACACTTCTCCACTTATTTCAACACTTGGCGACTTTTGATATGTGAAATCGGCTGTCCTATTCATCTCACATGTTTGCATCCGTGTTTCTCTCTCCATTGACAAAAAAATATGTTGGTACAAGATCGAACCGCTTCGAAAATTAAAATTTTAACGGAAAAGAAATATCCTTTGGCTAAATAGTTGAAACTCCCCTTGTCTATCTGTAATTTGTAAACCATGGAACAGAGAACCATGGCACGTGAAGAAATGTGTAATTCCCGGTGCTCTGAACATGCATAACAGTCTGAAACACACTTCGCGTCATTCATGCATTGGCTACATCTGCACTACATGCAGGGTCAAGAGGAAAAAAAACATATTAAATGGTTTCATTCCATTAAAATGTCAAAGGAAAACAGAGCACGTATTTTGCACGCCAATGGCGCAGTCCTGCAAGGCGAGCTGCAGTTTTTGCCGGCGGACGAGGGGAAAGGATACACAAACTTATTCCAAACGAACTCTGATCGATGCTTCCACGTTCCCGCGGGATGCTTCAACTTCTTCGCTCGCGTCGATCTAATTCCGAGCATTGATTTTGGATTAGATGGTTACGAACAATAATTTCTCTTCCGGGTCTACATATAATTCTTGGCAGTTGCCCTTCTTGAAAGCTTCTGGAGAGGAGAAATTCCAGCAGGATCAGATAGAAAAATGAAATTCATGGATTGTATTGCTCTGTACGTAGAAGTCCAGATAGGCTGTAATATGGACATACATGGCGTCGTTGTCTACATGTCTCATTCGTCGTACTTGTCGACTGCGTTGCCCTTCAGTGCTTGCAGGGATAGAGCCTGAAAATTTTATCCAGCAGGCCAAATGATGATAACTAAATATCGAAGGGTGACAAGTATAAATATTTTACTATTCTACATGAGAAAACTAAAATTTGTATAGAGGACTTCATCAACTATGGGGACAAGAGTTCCCACTAATCCCTGTCTCCGTCCCTAAGCGCTTGGAATACACATTTAAATAGTTTGTGTAAAAAAACGTCAACTAGTCTTTTTCTGAAACCCTGTAGAAGGAGGACCCGAATTGGCACGCACAAAGGGTTAGAAATGCATTCATTTCAACACTAGAACAGATAAGCTTTTTGCAAGTTGCATGAGCTTAGATAGAGTAAGAACTTGAGTTCCTTTCTGCACGGTGCAGCGGTTAGTTGCGAGATTGTAGGCTACAATATTAAAGATCCAAAGATTGGATCACATCACTCTTGGTATTTACTTGTACATAGGCCTCCTTTGGAAAAAGCTTTGGTTACATCAAAGAAAGCAGAGGGAGATGCATTCACGCAAGCCTTAGTTATTTACATGGATGTATGGAAGCAATGTCACGTGCCTTAGTTATTTCCATGACCTGTTTAAAATTTGAGCCGATATAAAATCTCACATACACTAGTATGGTATATCTTTCTGATCAAACGGTTCAGGTCACCGCATATAAGCATGTTTTTCGATTTGGCAGGTTGGACTAGACCAGGTACACAACATTTAGATCAGAGGATGCACGCATGGTATATATAGGCTAATCCCCACTAAAACTTTCTTAAACCCGGTGTCCTGTCACACCGGGTGGGCTCATTGGCTCCGCCCCTGATTCGATCCACTTGTTGCAATGCAAGAAAGCAACGAAGCCCAGTGTCCCGTACATTGATTTCCATTGCTGCAAACAGCCATGTATCATGGTTGTCATTGTTGATGAGCATGTCACCATGGAAATATCAGTCATTAGCAATTAAGCCAGCTAGTGGCGTGTCGTCCTAATCTTTCATATATGGCACCTCTCAAGCCTAGCTTTTGTCCCATCGTGGTGTTGTCCATCAAGCATGCCTATTTGGGCAACTGAGGCAAAGTCTCCTTATCACTCTGCCTCCACGAAAAATGGAGGCTAAACCCCTTCAGACAATAGCTTCTAGCCATAGATTTTTCCATGGAATCACAAGAAGGAATGTAGAAGTGACGCACACTCACATTGTTCACATGGGTGTGTTTGTAATGGGCATTGCCATCACTAAGTGATCACGATGTTTCAATACATGATGAAACCTGGAAATCCACATCAGTGGGCTAGGGGGGATGCAACATTGGATGAGGGGTTTTTCCTGTTGATCCATAGGAAGGAACGTCGTTGGAGCCATCGAATCTAGAAATCTGTGGTCCAAATATTCTACCACTCGTGTTTTCCAATTCAGTGTATTTGTTTCTATGTCAATCTATACCGTTTGGGAGCTTATCTAGCGGTTCTTGGGCTTCTCTGTCCGTCTAGTCAAACCTTTTTCCACATAGGAATTCCTAGTCAAATGAAAATATCTTTTGCTTAAATTACTCAAACAGTGTTGGCATTTGGAAAGATCTGGATCGTCGAATTGCACATCCAATGGCCACAAGGACCTCCATATTGTTGGGAAAAACAGGAAGTTCTACGTTGAATTTTATCTGGGCAAAGATGGCATGGCATTTTCAATAGTGATCATCTCAATCGTCTTTACATGCTATGTCATTCAAAAGTTTAGTTGGAGGAGAGAGGATACGAAAAGAGAATACGCCATCTCTTATATAAGAGACAAGCTGAGCACATAAACCAACACAAATGGTGAGTGAGTAATGAGAGAAGTTGTATTGAAAATGATAATTTTATAGATAAATTGTTTGAGATGTTATCTCTAAAATTATCCGTAGATGAATTGAGCATTTAGAGATAATCCTAATAGACAAACTGTTGTACATACCCTAAGTGGTACTTTGGTGGCTCACATGGCAGGTTGATAACTGCATGTCATCCTGATCTTTCGGTTGTACAGGTTGTGTGCTATGAATTTCGTTCCAAAATGGTTTGCACATAAGTCACGGAACATGCGTGCATGTTGCTGCAATTGCGCAAAGAAACGTGTGTATATGGGGAACTTGATTGGCATTTATATTGCTCACTTCATTTCCATGTGAATAATAAAAGAGTTGCACATTCGTCTGATGTATACAACTATTGTGTTTGTTAATGTGGCAATCTATAAAACCATGGATCCACAAACATAAAGTTTTAATAACATTGGATTTATTTGGAACCATGTACACTAAATCACAACCATGTAACAAAGAGAGCGCACCCATCCTCTCATGGCCAGATTCATATTAACAATCATACGATTTGTTAGAAAAAATAACAATAAATATTTACCATCAACGAATATAAAATAAAAAAATTGATTTCAAACATATTTTTTTTCATAAATTTCTATCTCATATAAGACCTATTTTTACCCGAAATCAAAAGTTAGATCCAAAAGCGCCACATAGTTGGAGAAGAATGAACCGAGCCTAACTTAGTCGGTGGAAGATGCGGGTGGCCACATAGTTGGAGAAGAATGAACCAAACTTAACTTAGTGGAAGGTGCGGATGTAGACCCTTCCGGTATCCCATACTGAGTTGGAGAGCCGCGACAAGCTATACCGTTTTGAACTGAACTTAGTTAGTTGGTAGGAGGTGAGTTAGACCCTGCAGGCATCTTGAGTTAGAAAGCCGCACGACAAGCTACACGGTGTTACAAGTGCCACAGAAGATCCTGGTGCCTCCATTAGTGACCCAAGTGAGACCATCTCACACTCCCAGATCGACTCCCAGTCCCAGCCTGCTTTCTTCTCTCTTCTTCCCCTTTTGCCTTGTCGTGAATGAAGTTCTCTCGTCTCCCTCGGCTCACCCACACACGCAAACCCTATAAAAGGAGTTCCAGTCTCTCTCCGAATCCCAGCTCTACACTTGTCCATCCCTTCTTCCTCCTCCCATCTTTCCTTCCTCCTCGATCGAGAGTCAAGACCCCACTAGTTGATCAATGGAGATGGAGCTGCAGAGGAGCAGCAGCATGGCGTGCCGCCCCGGCCCGACCACGCCGCCGGCGCAGGAGCAGGAGTCGGAGCGGAGCTCCGGCGGGGGCCGTGGACCGTGGACGAGGACCTGGCGCTCGTCAACTACATCGCCGAGCACGGCGAGGGCCGCTGGAACGCGCTCGCACAAGCCGCCGGTAAGTAACCAACTTAACACACAATCGATTCATTAGTTAATTATCTCTTGGTACGATGAGCTCCTGTGGGCTGTGGGCCGATCGATATGACTAGGCACAGTAAAATAATCAAAATTTAGTTTGACATGTGTAAGTGCTGAGATCGATGGATGCAATTCTACTGTATCACATACACATGAGTATGCTTTACTACCTGTATAGTTTTCTTCTGGTTCGAATGGACGCTAGTTTTAGCGATACTGTAAAAGTAGGTGCGGATATGGAGCCAAATACTCGTAGCTTTTCTCTAAATTGATATAGTTTAATTTAATATTATTTTATTTATAGTTTAAAGTTATTTTTAGAACCAAACTAAACTAACGAACCGAGTCAGAGCGAAATCTAATTTCATTTGAAATCGATTCATTTCAATATTTAACCAATTAACAAGTAAGGACTAAGCTTACTCAAATGGCAAAGGGGAGCTCCCATGCTCCCGCCCGCCTGCTTTCGAGCGGTGGCTCACACGAGGTGACATCTTGCGGCGATACTGTTTTACTGTAGCTGGAGGGAAAATGTCACAGTCTTAAAAAAAAACCAATTAACGAGTATAATTAGAGCAATTTTAAATCGAGCCAACGAACACACTAACTATGTAAAAGGATATGGACGATGTCACTCGCTAACAGAGGGATTGCGCGCATGATACGCAGGGCTGAAGCGGACGGGGAAGAGCTGCCGGCTGCGGTGGCTGAACTACCTCCGGCCGGACGTGAAGCGCGGCAGCTTCACCGCCGAGGAGCAGCTCCTCATCCTCGACCTCCACTCCCAATGGGGAAACAGGTAACTAATGAATGGCCTAGCTAATTACCTCCTTAATCAAAACCTTCCCTTAAACACACCGCCAATCGCTCTCCACTCGTGCTACCAACTAATCACGGCATAATCAGCGACCGACTCGCCCAAATTAAAGCCAGCGAGGCACGCTTCGCGCCGCAGTTGGCACGAGCAAATCGCGCGGCAACACGTGCGCGCACGCGCGCATATGTACGTATGGTGATGGGAGATCAGACTAGATAGACTACTCGTGCAGACGCACCTGCCGGAGCGGCTGGTCCAGTCCAGCAAGCGGCCATCGCTTACGCTCCAGCCTGCGGGACCACACGCTCCTAGTCGTTGCGGCAGTACATGTCACGCTCCTAGTCGTAGCGGTAGTACATGTCACGCTCGCCAGCTCCACATATGCCAGCTCACTCGGCCACGTAAGCAAGGCACAACTCGCACGAAGGAAAGCCGTTGATTCTTTTTCCATCAACAGCATCAACGACTGATAAGAATGGGTACTTCGGCTGCTCTCAATGGACAGTGTTTTAGTGCAGTTTATGATACTATCTTTCAAATGCATGATTTCTCATGGTGTAGTATCTTAGATCCTTTTAATTAATTAAATATAGAATCTCAAAGAGATTGTGTGTACAAGATGAAAATAAGTTATTTTTTTATCTATGACTTCGAGTCAGAGCAGTCTTTTATTTAGATACTGAAACAATCTTCTCATCTCATTTAATCTACTGTCATCTTAGCACTTTATCTACATAACACCGCACTAGGAGCAACCTTCTTCCACGAGATCCTCCCTATTAAGTTTTTCCCCAACTCGCACGGTTTGATGACATTGAAAGCTGTACCAGTTTGGTGGAATCTGCACGTTTCTTCTTTCCTTTCCTTTCCTTTCCTTTCATCTTCTTCTTTTCCTTTTGTTTTGTTACTACTCTGTATTAATTTCCACTTTACACCTGTATGTACAGAACTAGTTTTGATTCAAATTGGAATTCTCCTCTGTTAACGATAGGTGGTCGAAGATAGCGCAGCACTTGCCGGGCAGGACCGACAACGAGATCAAGAACTACTGGAGGACCAGGGTGCAAAAGCACGCCAAGCAGCTCAACTGCGACGTGAACAGCAAGAGGTTCAAGGACGCCATGAAGTACCTGTGGATGCCTCGCCTCGCGGAGCGCGTCCAAGCGAGCGCCGGCTCCGGCTCCGGCGCCGGCGCCGGCGACGCGCCATGTGTGTCTGGGCTAACCATGGCTACCACCACCTGCTTGGGCAACTCCCCAGCATGGTTACCAGCTCGTCTTCGGATTCGTTCACATCGGAGTCACACGAGGAGAAGAGCCTGCATTTGCATGGCGGTGGCGAGAAGATGAGCCGTGGAGATTGGATGCAAGAGGCAGATCATGAGTTTTGGTCCATGCCAATACAGCCCGACGATCAGTTCCAAGACCAACAGCTCAATGGATGGGTGCAAGGCTTCTCTGAAGGCGTTTCTGAGAATCTATGGAGCCTTGAGGACATCTGGAAGATGCAATGAGATGCACAATTATGAAGGGCTTATACATACGTATGATAGGATAGAGAGATCAAGGACGGCAGAAATTGCTTTAGTTCTAGCTTCACTAGTTATATTACTATAAGATACTTATGCTTCTTCTTTTATTGTTTTTTTGTGCATTTTTCCCATCAAGGTTTTTTTGCCTTCTAGGGATCTAGGGGCGAAGGAAGGAGAGATGTTTGTATGTTGATAATATTTTAGAACTTCATTGATGATTAGCTTTGCTACTCATTTGGCAATTTAGGCATGGACCCTTGTAATATTTGCAGCTATGTCGTTAAGTATAGTTTGCCATGAGTTGTACCACAACATTAGCATTCTGGAGGAGGATTGGAATCCTCTATAATAAAGTATTCAATGCAAATAATCTATGATGCCATGACATTTGGAGCGATCTCTACGGTGGTTCTTGGCTACAGTGAAATCGTTGAGGTACATAGTGCTATGTTGCTATAGTATATTGTACAGCTCTGTTTACCACCTTACAAAACTCTGTTCGCAATGTTCCTCTGCAGTTCCTCGGCTGTAATTAAGCACGGGGCCTAGCAAGGGTTTTTCATGTGCCAGTCTTCAACACCTTAATTACTCTAGCAAATGATGCAAATAAGAATAAGCATGAGTTTGTGCTTATCATCTATCGCCATCAAGAAATGTGGAACGAATAAAGCTTGCTTTGGGAGTTGCCTAAAGCCTTTAGAACAAAACAGTACACACGCCGCCAGATATGTGGACTACGATTAATTCAGCGGGCGCATGAATATCACGCGGCATGTGCGCACTTAATTTGTCAAACAAGTGCCGCATCCAACGGCGGAAACTGAAAGCAAACTGGCCTTTGAAACGAGAAGCTACTATTCCTCTGTATAAAGGACTAAAAATTGGAGAGCCTGTTCCAAAATCGATTTTGCTAAACAACATTCGACTGTTTTCTTTTATTAAAATAGTCAAATTTTCATTTGTTCGATATACTTTGAGATTCAACTTCTTTTTATTTGATGAATTGGGTCCGAATTTATTATAATTTTTTTTCAGAACATAACGAGTTCACTACATTACCGTATTTTCTTGATATATAATTTTATTTTTATTTTTGTTTTATATCAATCTCTCAAAGTATATGTTAGATTCGGAAATATGAGTTATTAAGACTTTCGAGAGTAATTACAGTGACTAAAAACAAAAATTACATAAATAATTTACTGTAATTTATATATAATACAGTTATAAATAAACTAAAATTTAACTATTTTGATATTAAAAAACAGTCAAATCTTATATAGACGGACCCTTCGTACTCGTTTGCACCTGAAAAAAAGGAATCACAATTAATATTTTATAGCTCAACTGCAGCTACTAGCTAGTGGTGTGAAATTCTTTCAGCCGCAGTTCATGCACCGGCCGCCGGCGGCCGGGAGCGCGGGACCCACCCGCCCATAGAAGGAAAGGAGGCACGTGCTCAAATTGTCCCATCCACACAGCTACGAAGGAGAGAGAGAGAGCTAGCCAAGCAGTCCCTGGTCGGTGTCACGTGATGCGACCAAGCCACGTCATCGGTCGCGCGGCTATCACGGTGGGGGTGGGCCCACCCGTCCACGTCAGCTCTGCACTCGCGAGAGAACTAATCAATCATTAGTAGGAGGATTACTGTCGCTGCTGCTTAATCCGTGAGAGCATTCACAATGATATGACGGTAGCTTTCTCTAAGACTTGTTATGAATGACATTAGATGACATAAACGATAGAGAGGGGTATAGATTGAGTTGTCTCTCATACAGTAGTCGATTGTAACATGAGAAACAAGATATATTATATATAACGGTTTTATTAGTTTTAAGTTGTTTGAAATTTTCTTAAGTTTAAGTCACTTGTTGTGATTATTGGATTTATGTAGAGATTGGTGTGTCATATCATTATCATATGATTGGATATTGATCTAATGGTCACAACAAGTGATTTAAACTTAAGAAAATTTTAAACAACTTATGAATAGACAGTCCCTATATATAAATGAGTTTTTTATAGAGATATATAAAAACCAACTCATTGTATAAGCTATTTTTAATACTGTCTATAAAAGATATAGAAAAATATTATAGACGATAGTTGCTTATACTTACCCCTTACTGTTCTAATTGCTAACTGCTGCTTCACGCGTGTAGATTAATTGGCTAGTGTCGGTCGTCGTACGTCGATGGACGGGAGGACTTTGTCCAGGGACTTCTTGAGTTTCTTTTTCCAAAAACTTGGAACTGTTCTGTTCAACATTGCATTTAATCTGCTACTGTATTCTTCTACTTTGTCCGGGAACTGTTTGAGTTTCTTTTTCCAACAACTTGGAACTGTTCTGTTCAACGTTGCATTTAATTTGCTGTTGTATACTTCTACTTTGTCCAGGGACGGAAGGATCGAATTGAATTTTGATAAGCACGTGTTGGCGAATTGCAATCGCTTATTCGTGAGTACAATAGAATTCGTCGCTACAAAATTTCAATCCAATCACACTATAGAGCATATGACAGGCACACAAGAATAAATATATTAGATTCTCTTTTACATTATGTATCTTTGTTATATTACATATTCTATTGTCTGATTGGATTGTATATTCTATTGTCTGTGATTGGATTGAGATTTTCTATCGACGAATTCCGTTGTTTAACAGAATTGGCAATATATACATGCATGATGCATCCAAGCACAAATGTACTGGTCCGGGCTCAATTAGTCAAACTTGCGAAGCCCAATTGAGCCTGTGAAGCAACGATGTTACTACTAGCTGGGCCAGATATTCTCGTGATCCATCATTGAAACAACACAAGATTTTCATTCTCCATTCTCTTTCTGGCGCGCGGGAGCACAAGATGAGCATCATTCATGCAGAATGGAGGTCTCATCTGAATTCCATGGGAGCAGGAGGGCCACTGCTCTCGCACCGAGGGCCCCAACAGATGCCGGAAGCCACGGGAAGAAGAGCTCCCAACCTCTCTCTCATCATGGGCATGGCGCGGCAAGCGCTCCTGGCGGGGCTCATCGTGCTCGCGTCGATGCCGGCGCCATCGCACCAGCTGGACGGCGCCGGCGCCGGCGTGTCCGGCGCCGCGGACTCGACAGTTCCAAAATCGATGAGCTGAATCGGTGCCCAAAATCGTTCTGAATCGGTGCTTTCTCTAAAGGAAAAGGAGATGAGCTGAATCGGTGCCCAAAATCGATCTGCATTTCTTTGTTGGGGTTTGCTAGAAAGTACTTGAGTGTTTTTTGGGTTTGTGAGTACTTAAGTTTTTTTATCTATACTATGTTTGGTGATATCTCACTAGAAGAAGAGTTAAAGTGATCTCATGCATTGAATCTAGATCTAAGAGTTCAAATTTTGAGTATTTGTTAGCAACAAAATATTCAAGTACTCCTAAACACCCCTAAACACCACCGCTCTTTGTGTGTTCCCTTTTCTGGATTCCATTTACGGGCGTGATGGAATTTCACGTATTGACAGCAACCATATTGCCCTAATTAACTTGTTGGCATTAATTTGTAGTTCTACCAAGTACTATAGAAATGTTCGATTAATCTAAGAGGTGTATTTTGATCTAAAGAACATGTGTATTTTGTGGGCAGTTAGTTCATGCGTATATTGCATTCTACGTGTGTGTATAAAAGCGACGCTTGTTTCACAGCAACTATTTTCTCTAGGAACACAAGTAGTGCTCTCAATAAATGACAACTTCCCCGAGTGAAAACGATCCACATATACACCTGTAGCTTCCATGAAAATGAAAGCTAACAAATAGCTCGATCGAATAAATCACCTTTTTTTTCCTGGCTATAATCAGTTCAGTTCCTTCTCGTAGAACGTAACGTCTAGAAATACACGCACGCAGACGCGTCTGAAACCGAACAAAAACGATGAATAGTACACCCTCGATGCTCTAGAACCGTAGACAACTACCCCTTATAAATCCTCATGTCTGTCTTTCAGAGGGGAAAAAAAAGATATGGATCATCTGTATTACTGTAAAAGTCATTGTATGGATAGTGTTTTGTGAGTACATGAACAATATACTCTGCAGCATCTATAGTAAAAAAATATTGTACCTATTGATCTCAACCTTTGATTTCGTTATCTAAATCCTGAAATCAAAGCTGAAAAAACGAGTGGATCGTGGCCATCTTTTAGTCTATTGATATCCCACTCGGGGCCAAACCGATCCGTAAAACGAGTGGTTCGTGGCCATCTTTTAGTCTATTGATATCCCACTCGGTGCCAAATCGATCCGTATATACATCTACGTACGTCGTTTCGCGAAGTTTCCATGCGTTTGTACGTTTCTAGTTTCTACACAGTTAGATGTTTAATTCTTTTCTGCGTTTCTAGACTATGAAAAACTGCATACATACATCGTCCCTTTTGAAAGCAGAGATAAAAGGAAGTGATGTACTTGTGTATTGTGTGCAACTTTTTAGTTATTGTGTTGTGTAGCATGGATTAACGATTAGAGTAGCATGCATCGTAGCAAAAATAAGTAATAAAGAGGATTCAAACACCAACCGAAACAGAGCGATATTTTTAGAGTAAATTTTATTTTAGATCATGTAATCTTATCATGATTTCACTGCACTACTCTTAATAAATATTTTCATTTTGCACCGTTTTCTTTTACCTTTTGTTTTACTTTGCAATAGGAGGACACCTTGTCAACGAGAGGAAAACAGGGAGACACACGACATGCTAGTGCAAAATGGCCGGCGAGACAGCATCTACCAAGAAAAAAAATGGAAAGAGCAAATAAGGCGGCCAAATCCTTGCAGTAGTGCAAAGTGTATGCACAGATGATATAAAAGTGAAAAGATTTACTAAAAGTAGTGCAAAGTAAAATTATGAAAAAAAATTACGTAGTGCAAAATAAAATTTACTCATTTTTTGAGGATAAACATTGCAAAAGAACGCGTAGATTTGCAGAGAGAATTGATTAAACCAAAATGAACACTCAAACTAATGGCGAGAAAAAAAAAAGGTGAGTCAAAACGAGCCAAGTGGCCCGGTAGAATCTGGCGCGCACCACCTCCTCCCGCCACGTGTCAGCGCGGGCCCACAACCAACGAACTAATCCCTCATCCCCGGGAGCCCTGCAGTTCCCGCCACTCCTGTCTATCGCCCGAGAAAATCTGTAAGAAAAATTCCGAGCACGGTAATATTACGGAAATGCCACTCCCGGCCTTCCTGGCGGCGGCGGCGAAGCTCGCCGTCCTGGCGGCGGCCAACGCCGCCTCCTTCGCGCGGTACCGGCGGCGCCACCTCCGCCGCATCCCCAACCCCATCGACGACTCCGCCGACCCCCTCGCCGACTTCCGCGCCATCCCCTCCGCCGCCGCCTCCTCAGGTCACACTCCCTTTCCCGCACAAACCCTAGCCATGCTCTACGCGCTTCACTTACTGAACTATCTTTCCATCGGCCATCGTGAGTAAGGCGTTGCATTGGTGCGGTTGTCGATTTGGTCTTTGGGAACGCCCAATTGACCCATTTAGGTTTCGTCAAGTCGTTGTGGAATCGCTATTTTTTTCGAAGGCGAGGACTTGCTCACTTCATTGGTGTGATTTGTAAATTGATTGACGTGGATAAAAGATATGGAAACCAACGGGTGAGATTAATGGGATTTGCCTGTTGCAGTGCACTACTGTATTTGTGGATCAGTTTGGTCACTCGGTTGGCACAATTATGTTCACACAAGTTTCAGAGTTTTCTTTAGAAAATTCAAGATTCAATTTTTTCAGTTCATGACTTACTAGCAATTATCAAGCAGCAGGAAGTCCTGATGGTGTGTCAAATTGTTTGCAGAAGATGCTAATTTCTTCTTTGGGCTAGCGACAGCGCCTGCGCATGTTGAGGACAGGCTGGAAGATGCTTGGCTTCAGTTTGCAACTGAACATTCCTGCGATGACAAGGAGACCGTACGCAACCAGAAGCCAGCAAATGCAGTGATGGCATCTGCTGGTGGTGATGGAGGCTCTCAGCAAGCTTCTAGGTCAAGAGGGGACGAAAAGGCTAGCGATGGAGAGCGAAGGAAGCCTATTAAGGTAGCCATGGAGGCTATGCTCCGGGGGTTTGAAAAGTTTGCCGAGGGTGGAGAATCTGGTGGTGGTGGTAATTGCAGTCATAATGTTGCTGCTTGGCACAATGTTCCATGCCCGTAAGTACATGCACATGGCAGTTTTGTTTTTGAATAATGAGCTAATTTAGTTCATTTCTGTAATCCAAGAGCTTAAATTTCCTTCTTATTTTTAGGATAAGAGCTTAAATTTCATTGCTTGCAAAAGTCACTTACTAAGAAAGTACTTCATTTCATCTTGGGTGGCTAATGATCTTTTCATTCCTAAATTAGATATCAGTTTCACAGGGGGACAATGTAAAGATGAGTGCCAATGATGCAACATGAATGCGTACTTTACAGTTGTTTATTTATGCTAATTCTATTATCATTTCTTTTCATGTTTTTGTTATTTGTTCAATTATTTATGGGTAGTGTTGTCTTTTTCCTAGACAGTGTTGTGCATAATATGTAGCTTAGACACCATGGACTCTCACATGTCTGTAAACTCAACCTATTTGTTCAGGCAAGAGAGGCTTAAATTTTGGTCCGATCCTGATATTGAGTTGAAACTTGCTAAGGAAACCGGCATCACTGTTTTCCGCATGGGGGTAGATTGGACAAGGATAATGCCTAAGGAGCCAACTGAAGAGTTCAAGAGCTCAGTAAGTTGATAGGAGCATGTAATGCAGTTCATGTGCCTCTCCAAACATTTTTATAATTTATTCTCTTTCTAAGTATTGGTGAAATAAGACAGGCATCGCTCTTTCTAGGTTAATTTTGCAGCGCTTGAGCGGTATAGATGGATCATTCAAAGAGTCCATGAATATGGAATGAAAGTAATGCTTACTCTATTTCATCACTCACTTCCACCTTGGTCTGGGATATATGGGGATGGAAGATGGAAAAAACTGTTAATTACTTCATGGATTTTGTAAGGTACTCTTGTCTAGCTGTCAAACTGGTCTGCCGATACATTCTTCCTTGGGATGTATTTGGTAGTTTCTTGGTTCTTGAACTATCATGTTAGTTTTGGTTATGCAGGCTTGTTGTTGATCGTGTGTCAGATTTAGTGGACTACTGGGTGACTTTCAATGAACCTCATGTGTTTGTGATGCTGACTTATTGTGCTGGTGCTTGGCCTGGTGGAGATCCTAATGCAATTGAAGTAGCAACATCTGCTTTGCCAACTGGTGTGTATAATCAAGCTTTGCATTGGATGGCTGTTGCACACGCTGAAGCCTATGACTACATTCATTTGGAAAGGTAGATAGCACCTTATGCCATTGCTCTAATGAATATCTACCATCATAAGTTGAATAGTTAGATGTTTGTGTTCCTCTCAATTTCTAACTATTCATTTCTTTATTGGCAGCAAGAATGCAAAGAAGCCAATAGTTGGTATTGCACATCATGTATCGTTTACTCGGCCATATGGCCTATTTGATGTTGCAGCTGTCACACTAGCTAATTCATTGACCCTATTCCCTTACATTGATAGCATTTGTGATAAATTGGACTTTATTGGCATCAACTACTATGGGCAGGTTAGTTGAATACTAGCTGCTTAAACAAATGGTCTGATCCTGTAAATGACATGAGTTAACTTTTCCACTTTCATGCAGGAGGTAATATCAGGCCCTGGTCTAAAGCTCGTGGATAATGATGAGTACAGTGAATCTGGTCGTGGGGTTTATCGTATGAATGATTCAAAGAATGCTCGTGAGTGCTATCTCATCGATCCAGGAATAGCACGACGCTTATTGAGGATTCGGATTAGAAAATCCGGTCCGACAGAGTCCGGTATCGAGCATACGATCGTAGAGTCTTAGTTAGATTGGTCGTTGCCTTAAGGACTTGGATCTTATTTTCAAAAACTAAGAAAAGCTTTGCTAAAAATATAGAGTATTTATTGCTTCTACTCTTCACTCCTAGTCCTGCATTTATCTTTATTTCACTTGAGTTTTACCTTGTGTCGACTTCCTCTTGTTTTCAAAATTTGTAGATGGCTACCCGTCGTCGGATGGCTCGTGGGACCTCCTCGCTCACTGAGAGAACGAGGAGGCTTCATGACATACTTCGCCACCGATGTCAGATTTGGTTTTCCCCGCCACCTACGCCCGTGGTAGGATGACGAGGATCGAGACCGCGAGTCTCGGACGATGGAGGTGTACCTCTCCGCGTGGTTGGCGAAGTTCACTTCTTCCTCTTCAGGCCGAGGCACTGGCCGTAGCCGCCACGACGCCATTCAGACGCCGCACGCCGCCGCTTCCACCCGCTTGTGTTGGAAGTACGAGGATCTCTTGCCGAGGTCACCTTCTTCGCTTCTACCCGCATTCTCCCGGATGCAGGAGCGTGTCCCAGCATTTTCGACACCGAGACGACGACCCGCTGACGCAAGAGTCCAGCTTACGCAGCGATGATAGCCACCATCACCGCCGCCATGGATGAGATCAGCACCGCGACACTCTCACCGGCAGCTATGCCCACTCCGACACCCTTCGAGCAACATGGTCGAGTGATGAAGCTCACCCACCGCAGATGAGAGGGATGTCGCGTACAGAGAGGACGCCGCCTTGCAGAGTTGGCACGCCGAGCCGCCGCCACGGTCCTCGCCCACCGGTTGCACCTATCGCCGCCCCGCCCTCCCGTGGCCGAGCCGACGCTCCCGCCCTGAGGACCCGCTCTCCGACTCACAAGACGCAGCAGTGCGCGCCGCCGCCGCCCCGCCGCCGCCTAGAGAGTCCAACAGGGACGCAGCCTCACCCACCGCCTCGTTTGACGAGTCCGGCCAGGACGCCACTCGCCCGCTTCACGCCTCGCCCCGCTCGCGAAGCCTGATCCGAGCCGCTCGCTTCGCTCCCGCAACCGCATCGCCGTGGTCGGGCCCCAGAGAGCACCGCCGATTAGTTTAGGTTAGCTAGCGCTGCTTGCCGAGCGCCTTTGGGTTGCAAGCACTTTTGTTTCTTTTGTAGACGATGTGTTTGTATTCGTGGTCATGACTTAGCTTAGTGTATAAGCTTTGTTCGAGAGTCATGTAACACTTAACCCCTTACTATAGTATAGCCGCCTAGGCTTTGTATTGTACTTGCTTGCTTTTTTGTTGGCTTTGTTCTTGTTCTGTGTGCCTTAGAGGGCTAGTGAACCTCATATACTCCTCTAGTTCTAAGCTTCGAGTTTCTTCAGATGCCGCCAAGAAGAGCCGCGCTCGTCCGTGGAGCCTTCGCGCAGCCGAGGAAGAGGTCGTGGCCGTGGTCGTGGCCAAGGCCGAGGACAGAACCGCCTCCACCACCAAAGAACCCGACAATGACCCAAGTCATGTTTCAGCAGACTCAGATTCTTCAGCTTTACTAAACAATCGCCAGATCGACCACCAACGCCGCAACTCCAAGCTAGCGCACTTCCTCAGACAAGACCTTCACCTTTGCCGCGCCAATGAACCGCTAGAAGTCAAGACCGCTCGTGGACACCGAGAAGAAACTCCGCCTTGCCCACGCTCAAATGAAGACAAGGTGGATTTCGCCACCCATCACCGAAAGCGCCGCCACGTCAAGGGGAGAATTACCTCGCCGCCCGAGGTGATGAGAATCTAGGAAGAAGAAGGTGAATAGCGAAGTCGAGCGCCTACGATTGGAGCCCCGCAAGATCCCGCTACCGCCGCCGCAATAGAAGAAGTTGCGAAATACAACAAGTCGGTTGAACCCGCATGGCGTGCCGATTCTTCTCGAAGAATTCAAAGCCGCTTCAGTGGCCAACTTCGCATCACCGGAACAATGAGATTGAAGAAGAATGAATTCGAGCTCTGCGGTGGTCGATGTCGCGAATGAGTATCTAACCAAGTTTAACCAGCTTTGCTCGCTACGCCCCAATGATGTAGCGGATGAAGAAGAGAAAATCGACCGCTTTGTTGAAGGAATGCGTGAGGACATGAGAGGACAGCTTATCCTCCATGATTACTCTAGCTTCCAAAGAAGAAGTTAATAAAGCCCTCATTTGTGAAAATGAGAAGAAGATCATGAGATTAGCCGCAAAGGAAGATGTCATTTCGAGGCCACAAGGTAGCTTTCCCGTGCCTACATTCCAAGGCGCTCATCTTTCGGATCGTCTGCCACCTCCTCTCGTAAAACTCAAGTTTCCACCCCGCGGCCCCAAGGAAGTGGATTCGGTGCTCTCCGCCTCGCAGCAACCAGCAGTCAATCCAAAGAAGAAACCTCCATCGCTTTGCAGGGAGAAAAGGACACTTCGCCAATCGCTCCCACCCGCCGAATGCTCCAAAGCAAGACTCAACACAGAGTAACGCTAGCTCAAGGCGTGACCCCACTCTGCAGAGTCACCAGACTTCACAGCATCAAGGTCTACACTAACGCAAAGCCATGGCCGTGTGAACCACGCCACACCGAGGAAGCTCAAGGTGCCTCAGAGTACTAATGGGTACGTTCCTCTAATTCAGCACTGCACAAGTTTTGTTTGATTCCGAGCTTCGCACTCTTTTATTTCAAGAAAGTTTGTTGAAAGGCTTAAGTTGCCAACCTATAAGTTAAAGAAACCCGTGGTACTTAGCTCACCTGGGACCCTTTATGCTACCTCACCACCCTGTGGTAGAAATTGCTATGGAACATTCCTGATTCCTAGCAAACCTTCCGTGCTAGAATCTCAACGCGGATATCATCCTAGGATGGATTGGTTGGCCAAATATCAAGGATTGATAGATTGTGCCAACAGAAAAGTGGTGCTACCAAGAACCCAGAGACCACAATAAGAGTTAGTGTGGATCGTTCCTCTCCTTTGAATAGAACAATCCACCACCTTGGGAGTTGTCCCTAGAAACAACACCGTAGTTCAAGCTTACCCCGATGTCTTCCTGAAAGAATTACTGTGCATGCCACTGCATGCAGATGTTGAGTTTGTCATCAACTTGAAGCCGTGGACAGCCCCAATTGCTAAGAGACCATACAGCATGGTCACGACGCGAACTTGAAGAACTTAAGACACAAATTGAAGACTTGCAAGACAAAGGTTTCATTAGACCTAGTTCTTCTCCCCGGGTTCGCCAGCCTTCTTTGTGAAGAAGAAAGATGGCACCGCCAAAGTGTGGACTACAGAGCACTCAATGATGTGACCATCAAGAACAAGTATCCCTTACTCGCATTGATGACCTGCTCGATCGCTTGACAGGAGCATCGCTTTCTCCAAGATAGACTCGAGGTCGATACCATCGACTTAAGATCGAATGAGGATATTCCTAAGACGGCTTTTACCACCCTGATGGCCTATACGAGTTCATCACATGCCGCTTGGCTTGACCAATGCGCCAGCCTACTTCATGAACCTCATGAATAAAGTATTCATGGAATACTTAGACAAGTTTGTTGTCGTGTTCATAGACGACATCTTGATCTACTCAAAGACCGATGAAGAACATGTCGAACACTTGCAATTGGTCTTAGAGAAGCTTAAAGAGAATCATCTTTATGCCAAGTACAGTAAATGTGAATTTTGGCTTCATGAAATCAGTTTCCTCGGACACATTGTATCCGCTGGAGGAATCGCAGTTGATCCATCCAAAGTAGCAGCTGTAATGGAATGGAAACAACCCACATCGGTGACGGAAGTGCGTAGTTTTCTCGGCTTGGCCGGATACTACAGACGCTTCATTGAAGGATTCTCCAAGCTTTCCAAACCGATGACCCATCTGCTTAAAAAGGAAAAGAAGTATGATTGGACAGAAGCTTGTGAAAAGAGTTTCCAAGAATTGAAGAAGAAGTTAACTTCTGCCCCAGTTTTAATCCTGCCAGATATACATCAAGACTTCGAAGTCTATTGTGATGCATCGCGCCAAGGTCTTGGTTGTGTGCTCATGCAAGGAGGAAAAGTTGTAGCTTATGCTTCTGCACAACTCGTCCGCACGAAGACAATTATCCAACTCATGATTTGGAGTTAGCAGCAGAGTGCACGCCCTAAAAATTTGGCGACACTATTTGATTGGAAATCACCGTAATATCTACACGGACCACAAGAGTCTCAAATACATTTTCACCCAATCGCACCTCAACCTCCAAGAAAGAAGATGGTTAGAGTTAATAAAGGATTACAACTTGATGTCCATTATCATCCCGAAAGGCTAATGTAGTTGCCGATGCATTGCCGTAAATCCTACCGCAAAGAATGTCACGATTCAAGAACACCAACCTCGAGCTCTGCAAGGAATTTGAAGCCTCAACCTTGAGTTAATAGAGCAAGGCACACTAGCCATGTAGAGGCCCATCCAACTCTAGAAGAGCGATCAAGGCCGCTCAAGAAGGACATCCCGAGTCCAGATTCAAGCATCTCATGGCAAAGGAAAGGCCCCTAAGATGTCGAAGATCACAGGAATCCTATGGTATGGGAAACGCCTCTTTGTTCCCCACCGTAAGGAACTCAAAGATCGATTCTAAAGGAAGCTCACAGCTTCGCTTACACCTCGCACTGTGCAGCACCAAGATGTACCAAGACATGAAGATTTTGTATTGGTGGCCACGAATGAAAAGAGATATCGCCGAGTATGTAGCTTGTTGTGATGTATGTCACGAATCAAGGTCGAACATCAAAGACCACGGATTGTCGCAACCCCACAGATCCTCGGTGGAAATGGGAAGAAATCGAATGGATTTCATTACCGGTCTACCTCGAACTAAGTCCTGATGTGACTCAAGATGGGTTATAGTTGATATGGGCTGTTCCGCATCCTGATTCAGTTCAATGAGCGATACAAGAGCTTAGACATACCTTTTATCATTACTGAAAATGGAGTTTCTGATGAGACTGATCTGATTCGGAAACCATATATGCTGGAACACCTATTAGCCATATACGCTGCCATTATAATGGTATGTTCTTATCCACACATGCATTAGTATGTGCTCATGGAGATGTATGTAACTTCAGCATTCATAGGCATATTGTTTTGAAGGGTGTGCGGGTGCTTGGTTATCTATTCTGGACAACATCGGATAATTGGGAGTGGGCAGATGGCTATGGTCCCAAGTTTGGGCTTGTTTCCGTTGACCGTGCTAATAATCTAGCACGGAAACCTCGCCCTTCATACTATTTATTCTCCAAGGTAACTCCTTGTTTCAGCAAATCACGATGACATGATGATCTGTGTATCCATTATATCTGCTTCATGCACTAACTCTTGTGTAAAATTTTTAGGCTTTCTACTCTAGTGTTCTTGTCTTAAAACATAAAAAGTAAATAAGTGTACTCTTGTTTTGAAAATATAAAGTATGTTCCCTTTTATTTTAACTTTGGTCCTTCGATAAAGCATTAAACATGTCTAGACCTGTGGTTGCCACTAATATTTTTTCCTTTCTTGTGCATACATGCATTTGGGGTTCTATGATCTGCATTTTTTCGAGAACACAGTTGTATGATAAGCATAACAATATGCATCTAAATTCCAGGTTGTTACAACTGGAAAAATTACAAGACAGGACAGAATGTCTGCTTGGAGGAACTGCGACAAGCTGCAGCTCAGAAGAATACACGTCCATTTTTCAGGGCAGTAGATAAACATGGTCGGATGTATGCAGGTAGATATTGATTCTTCCTGATAAAGAAGTGAATTGGCAGGATCTATAGGTGATGGTTTGTTTCACTAAAAGCAACTTGATAAGTAGGACATGCGACTGCCATGGACTGATTATAAAATATGTGAATAGCTACTGGCCTCCCTTTGAGCTGCAAGATTAATACTGCCTCTTGAGTTTCTTGTTTTAACCATCTTTGAGTTATGCTCAGCTGTTCTCTATCTGACTTATTTATTGAACTACCAAAGGGCCTAAAATAAGGAAGCTACCTAAAATGAAGGGACAGGCTATGTTTGCTTCCTCCATCTAAGCATTGGTGGTCCTCTTTGCCTTACAGGAGGTCTAGATCGGCCTATTCAGCGACCTTTCATATTGCGTGATTGGCGATTTGGTCATTATGAAATGGAAGGCTTGCAGGATCCTTTGAGTCGCTTCGTAAGATGCATTATTGGACCATTTTCACGCAAGAAGAAGATTCACTACATAGAGGATGATGTGACTTCTTATTCTATTTCCTGTTGATGCCTGTTACTCTAGTTGCTACTTTAAGTTCAATACCTTAGTTTGCAACATAGAACTCCATCAAACATTTGGTGAGTCAACAGAATCTGTGCGTTTTGTTTTTCATTTGTTTGTGCATATGACCTATTCAGAACAATTTATATTGATTCCTTTGTAGGTTAATTTGTCCTCTAGATGAAGCAAATAACAAGTTCTGCAAATGGAAGCTTCACCTTTTGCAGTGTATTACTACATGGCTATATTCTTCATCATAGCAGTAAGTACGTTGTAAATTTCTTGTGCTTTTCTTTTGTTCTTGTCTCCTCTAGAACTTACAAACAAGTTAAAATTCTTGATGTGACTGAAGATGCGGTTGATCTAATGTCATGTTGATCGACTACCTTATGTTTTACCAAACCAAAATATCTTTTTCAACCTACTTTCCACTAGCTCATAATTATGTCCTGCACTTCTTAATTGAAGATGCTGCAGGGGAAATGTTTGAGTGAGCATATGGGCACCTGCCCACCCTTATGTACAGCCCCTTGCTTTGTCGAGATCTGAGCGCATATATACATTCAAGTCATGTGAGTTAATGGCTGCTATTTCTGGTCTGAATCACTGCAACCATCATGTGATCAGCCCTACCATCTTAACAGGAGTTGAATAATTAACTTTGGTATGCTAGTGTTCCAAATGTTTGATATAAACATTGGCAAATTCTTCCCTGAGAAAATATATCATTATCGATTGGTCATGAGCAGTTCTGTTTCCTCGTGTAGAATTTTACCTCCTTACATCATGGGCCATAAATGGTGGAAGGAAATGAATAGTGTTCAGAAAGTTAGGAAGCCATTGCTGTACAAGAAATCGCGTATAGGATTGCAGTTAAGGACTTCTAAGGTTTAGTTGTCACATAACTTGTGTACAGAACCATGCATCTAAAACGAGGGAAAACTTGCCAGCAGCAGGTGAAATGATAGACAATTATCATTAAGTGGATTCAACACTTATGTAGCCAGGCAGTGGCTGTTTGGTTGGATAAATGAATTCATCCCTACCTGGGTCTATGGTTTTATGGTTTGTTGACAACTTGACATGAATAAGCCTAACTGCCTAAGCCAATTTGATGCATTTCATGAGCTCTTCATATTCTCTAAAGTCTAAATTTAACACCGCCAAATCTTTTTTCCTTGTTTGTCAAGAAAAGCACCGCCGAATCTTATTGGAACATTGCTGGTCCTTACCTGACTTTCCAAACCATTTTGAAGGCCGTGGCATGTACTATTTGATAGAACTAGCCCACTAACTTCTTTATGCATACTGGATTACATGATATGTATGCCCATACCCCTATAATCCAACCATCTAGAATGGGGTCATGCACGCCCCATAGCCACACCCCTCTTGAAGCCGAAGTACGTACATGTTAATCGCTGAGCTCTTGGTGATAAACAATCTAACAAGTGTTACCAACAACATATATGTATGTTTCCTTGGTGGCAAGGGTGTCAGGATTATGATCTGTATGGTAGAATTTTACAATCCTACGATCCTATTCTATATGGTTCTTCCTAATTAAGATTATAAGGTCTTGACCACTATTCCATATGGTTCTTCCTTGGATCTTAATTAGGAAGAACCATATAGAATAGTGGTCAAGACCTTATAATCTTTAGAATCATGATTTTCAAGGTACGATCCTCCCATGATCCTACAATACGATCCTAGGATCTCAATCCTGTCAATAGGAAAAGGATCCTGCCAAGGATCTCGATCCTGACAACCTTGTTTGGCAGTTTGTATAATTAACCTTGATTTTGTCCTACCTTAAACTTATCATTGAAACTTTTCATCTTCCACTTGTTGCACCTACTAAAGTCTGTAATCGCAAGAGACAATAACTGGTTGCAAAGACCATTTAGAGGTCATACTTACACGTCATGCAAAGAATTTTTGTTCCTTTTAATGCTCGTGCATTGTCATTTATTTTCTCTAAAACGAGAAGGGAAAAGAGAAAGAAATAAAAGCATCTCATAGTAGTATTTTCTCTAAAGTAAAAGGGTAAAAAGTAAGAAGAAAGCATACCATAAAAATCCATAACATGGTGCATATTAGTAACATAGAGCTATGTAGTACAGAAAATGAGGTTGGGTGGTTGGCTTACAGGATTATAGATGCCAGGGCAGTCATACAATAGCAGTATATAGGAAGAACGTTGGGTTGTCAACTTTGAAGTACATAAGCAAATAGTAAAGCACCAATTCGACCATTATTTCAGTATATAGGATTGAAGGGCTGATAATGATATGCGGCCCAATGGATGGCAGAAGGATCAATTGTTTTTAATAACTTGTGGAGCTCTCTCCATTAGGACAACTGGTTTTGGTACGGCACAGTTCATCTTCTCATTCTCCTTCTCTGGGACCTGGAAAGCTGATGCAGGGAAGGTCTTATAAAACCCAGCAATACTCTTGCAGATGAGTTTACCGGTTGCTGGTTCATCAAGGGCTATCTCCTCCACTGGGAGCAACATCATGAGCTCCCTGGTCTTTATCCCTTTGACCTTCTTGATCCTTCCCTTCTCTGCAAAGCCAGTGATCTCAGTGCCATAAGAGACCAGCCTTCCTAAACTCTGGAAGACGTGGTCTATCCTCTTCTTTTGCTTGAGCCACACAAATCCGGTTTCTTCAACATAGCCACACTCCATTATGTCCTTCAAGGGAAGCAGACCATTGGGGAGGCCTGCTTCCTTGAGCAGGAGCATGGTGCATTGTTGGCAGATCTCATCACCATAGTAGACCTCAGCCTTGGCCTTGAGTTCATCGGCAATAGGAGCCATTGTCTAAGGGTTGTCTCTTTTCTCTCACTCGCACTTGTTTCCTTTTTTCGGCTCTGAAGCAGTTTTTGGAGGCTTAGCTTTGTATGGTTTTGTAGTTTGTAGTGAAAGAGCCCGCCTTTATATAGGATACGCCTTGTCTAATTGCGCCTTATCATGTATGGAATTTCCCATCTTGCCATTATCAGTTAAGGAATGACAACATATCATGCTCATGAAAGCCGTAGGGTCCGTGTTACGGAGGAAGGCGCGAGGCGCGTAAACAATACTGTGGGTACTGTAGCAACGCGTGAACAGTACCTTGGTACTGTAACACGTTATTTCCCATACGTGGATAATGAGTTTTTTTAGGATAAAGAATATTTGGTGATGACTATCCTCTAAGAAACATGAGTATTGATGGTCAAGTTGAAGGAGCAGAAGGAGGCGTCGCGTGCCATTGCAATGGCGACGCTACCATCACCTTCCTCAACGGTGCTACCAACGCCACCCCAGTGGGCATTGCTGCCCTTGGTTGCACCCCTCGTACGGCGTCATTGGAGGAAGGATGTTGCTGTCTAACGGCGATCTTTTCTGTACGACTGGCCGATGCTACGTCATAGGCAACACAGAGCACAGCGACTGAGGGGACAACGCCGTCGTCGTGTTCTTCCCGCCATTGTCATGCTCCATGGCAGTAAGGGCATAACTGCTCCCTCATGTGGTTGCCCATGCCGCCGACATCTTCCTCAACGTCACGACATGCTAAGGCGCTTCTTCTTTGGGCATCATACGTTGGCGTGTCGCAGATTTGCTCTTAAGCGAACCGACACCGGTACCGGATACTCTTGTCAACATAAGGCCACCAAGGACTTCAACCATGACCACCACTGCAGCTCGAGGTGTAATGTTATGAAGAAAGGCGCGAGGCGCTGCAGCAGGCGCGTGAGCAATACCGTGGGTACTGTAGTGACATGTGAACAGTACCCTCTATACTGTAGCACATTATTTCTCATACGTGGCTAATGAGTTTTCTAGAATAAAGAATATTTGGTTAGGTAGATTATTTTGGGATTTCTTATCTATCTAGTTATTGTTAAGAATATGATCTTATTTATTAGGAAGATTATTTTTAATAGTTGGAAAGATTAAATTGGATTGATAGATTTTCTTATAAATTATTTCTTAGACATCAAATTGGGTTGTCCCTATAAAAGGGATAGCATGTATCCATTGTCAATCAAGCAATGAGAAATCAAAAGTTCAAGTAATCCTCAGAGCCTCGCTATCTCGACAGGGAAGAGCCCTGCAAACGGTTAAATGAGGACGAGTACCCTACCCTTGATCTTCGGACTTGTACCTAATCAACGACCACAACAGTCCGCTTCTGGAGGTTAATTTTGCAATGATGCAAAAAAATCTTCTAATATAGAGTAAGATGGCCCCCATTGAATTGAAGTCATGTGAGCCATTGGGACTGGAATCTTTCCGGTGGTTATGGTAGTTTTTATTCTTTTACTTTAAATATATTAAGTGCCTCAACACAAATAAAAGGTATAAACTCAATAATTCAATTTTCCTTCGAACTTCTACTGCATTTGAAGAGTAGTAAATGGATACTTGATCAGATAGATAAGTCCATTTAAGTGACCAATTCTGACATATATATAACTTATCTATCAGTGAGACGAAGAGAGTGCTCATCCAGTCATACTTTACTACCGTAGCTGAGTGAATGTCCACAAAGGTGAGGAAAGGAAATAATGATGAAATTTTCAGCCTTTTTCTTCCCTTTTCCTTTGAGCTTGGGAACAATAGTCTTATCGAATGCCAGCACTCAACCTTCCTATTGCTCAAGTGTAAATAACCAAAAGCAACTTAGTTCTGATTAACATCTGAGTTCAATATACTATTTGAGTAGTAAAATTATCAGCTCCTGAGTTGGGGCTGTAGTTAACAACTTAACATACAAATTCCCAAGTATGATACGAGTTTATCCAATACAGTTTTGTCCTGACATTTGGGACCTTGCTGCACTAACTGTGAGCCTGTAAGCTGCCAACTAACTAATACTATTGAAGTTCTTCCACTGCCCAACACCTGGCAGATTTGCCATACACAGTGTCTGAAACAGCACATGGAGGATATTCAATGTTGTAACATGTAAGCTTGAGATGTGACCTTCAATGTATTCATGGATAATCTGATCGGTCTGCAGACGGTGCATTTAGTTTTCTAACCTAACATTACGGTAGAGAGACAGTTTTGAGCAGTGCCTGAATTGATTTGGTCTTACAATGAAGCTTCAGGGCATTATCTTGTGCTAGTATATCATCACTGGGTTAGATAAACTAGTACAATGCAACTGTTGATTATTTCGATAAGAACAGTCCAAATGACTGTCCATCTCCATTTACTCTCGATTTTTTGTGTTCTTTGCTCATATATGGAGATATCTTGAGATTGAGGTATTCGGTATATGTACCTGATCATGGATTTGATCAAAATACTAGTTTTTTTTTTAAAAAAAAATGGTGGATAACAGTGTAAACAGGCGGAAAAGAAGCCAATAAAATGTCTAAAGTCGGAACCCTCTCGCTAGCTCCCGTGTCGCTTCGTTAGGGCGACCCGGGAGGCGACGCCGCCCCCTCCAAGAGCCCCCCGCCGGTCATCGCCGATGCTTCGGCACCGGCGGCGGCCCCTCTTCCCCTCCTAAACCTTCCCTCCTCCTCCCTCCACTCCCTCTCCTCTCCCCTTCCCTCTCTTCCTCCTCCCGCTGAGGGTGCGGTGGCATCTGCCGTTGCGGAGGCGGCGAGCTCCTGACGAATCTCCGGAGACTTAGCGCGGCACTTTCCCCTCGGCGACGCCCCCGGGTCGTCGGTGTCCCCCTGGTAGGCCAGATCTAGATCCAGATCTAGATCTGGTCCCCAGCCGGATGAGAACAAATCTCACCGCGATGTCTTCGGGGAGGAGCTCATGTGGGAGCTCCTCGACGAGTCCGCGGCGACGCCGACGGTGGATGCGGATTCCAAGGATGAGGAGGCGGAGGAACCTCGCCGGTCGGGACTCCTTGATGAACAAGTTCACCTCCATGGTCGCCGATGCTCTCGGGTCGCTAGCGCCCCCTGGTCGTCGGTTCCGCGCCTCCCGGGCGACCAACGCCCGTCGCTACAGCCAAGGAGGGAAGCCGCCGACTTCTCTCATGCCGGGAGGATCCCCGTCGTGCAAGGAGCTGCCGCCTACACCTCTCCAGGGGTCGTCGTCATCTTCGCAGGAGCCGGGTGGCCCCCCGCCGCGCATGGAGCCGCCGCGCGCCGCGCTACAGGGTCGTGGCGCTTTGCTTGCCCCGGGTGCTCCTCGGTGCTCCATGCCAGAGAGGTCCACCCCCTGCGGCGCCGACCGGGGTGGCCACAGCGGCCGTGGGCCCGTCGTGGGATTTTGCCGATCGCCGGCGCTATGGAGAACCATCGCTGTCGCCTTGCAAGACCCAGAGTCCATCCTGCCAGAAGCCCACTCATCCCTGGCTCTAGAACCCCCATCCCCATGATCTCGTTGTGAGCTCGCCGTTCTACGCGAGGCGGAGAAGAGAAGGTTGGATTTGCATGTTGTTATGTTGGAGACGCCCTGAGTGTAGGCCGTGTCCTGAGGAGTAGCAGGACGGCCGTTGGAAGAGCCCGGTTAGGGTGTTGTTGCCGGTGGAAGAGCCCGAGGAGGAGGTTGTTGCTACTAAAGTGTCGTCTCGAGGCGGAGGCGCAAGACGACTGTCTCGGAGGTCTCATTCGTAGCAGTTGGTCCAGTCCACCAACGATTGTGCCGCGCGGGTGGAAGGGGAGAGGAGTCGGAGCCATCGTCCATCGTTCTGCATTGTCCACTGTTACTGTTGAGAGGAAGTACTGCATCATCACTAATTTGTTTGAAGCTCCTCGCTGGTGGCCCTGGCAACGTGTGGACCAACGTGCACCTGCTTCTATTCTTCTCTCTCAAGTCGGTGTTAGGAAGATCCTCTTCACTGTCTGGTTCAACCAGTCTGAAGTCCTATGGGTCGATAGGTGTTGTTGTCTTTCCCTTAGCTTTGTTGTGTGTGCGACAGTGCTGGATGGTGTTAGGGCGTGATTAGAGTTGGCTAGCTGGGGTCTCTAGCTCTGGAGTCGCTGATAGAGTGTTGCAAGACGCGCCTCTGTTGCGTTTGCCCTCCCACCGGGGATTTTTTTCCCCGTCGATGTGTATCTTTTTTATTCTTATTTTCTCTTACTTTATCAATGCAAAGGCGGCTCTCCTGCCACTTTCCTTCAAAAAAAAAAAGAGAAGCCAATAAAAGTGATTTTGTGTAAAACTCAATTAGGTGAGCACGAAGATGGTCTCAAAGCAACAGCCTTGTCGTGTGTAAGGTTCGCAAGGATATGCACTGAGGAAATGAAGGAGCGAAAGGGAGGGGGCTGTAGCGAATCCGACAACAGCGGTGGTTTGAAGCCGACGGTGGATCTGGCTGATACCGATGTCGGAGTTGTCGGCGCCGGTGAGGTTCTAGTGCCGTTTTCGAAGGTTCATCGTATAGTTAGCGATGCGATTGGATCAAGGTTTTGGAAGTTGCAAGAGGGCGATTCTTCTAATGATGAGGATATTGTAGCGACCAACCCGGGGCCACCCGAGAGTTCTTCTGAGCCAACCGGGAAGTCCACCAGAACCTCCCAGGAGGTCCAATAGGATCACCCGAGAGAACCCCCATAATCACCCAGGAGGTACTGGGAGCGGACTGAGGAGGTCGTGGAGCCAAGGAGCACCCCCAAGACCTCCCACAACCAGACCTAAGGGTGGTTGTGGAGGGGTTGGGATCACTCTAAGGTTCCATGTGCAATCCGAGCTAGTCCCAAGGATCAACAACTAGCTCACACAATATACAAAAGTGGTAACATACATCAACACAAATTTTATTAATATCAACAGAGTTGTTTACAAAGGAGGCTACAAGAAAACAAACCAAGGTACAGCGGAAGACAATAATAGACCACCTGATACACCACAGGCAATCGGCTGGAGGGCGTATCCTAGTCGTCCAGGACCACAAGGTCCACTGCACAGATCTCTCCACCTGCTCAAAAGATTAATTCAAGCAAGAGTAAGCACAACTACCATGATCGTAAGTCACACCCGTGGATTAATAGAATGACATGCATAATGGATATACCAAAGGCAGGTTGATATGGTTGGTTTGCATAAAGCCAAGATTATTTCAAATACATGTAATAAGTTTCAAAGCATGAACAATAACTAAAGTTCATTTTGTAAATGATAGTTTTCAGTTGGATAACATTCATCATCAAGTTGGTGAAGGATACCCTCCTGTCACAAGGCTCCCTGCCCAAACCCAGGGGATTGAAATCCCAAAATAGTTTATCAAACCTTTTGAAAATAAAACCAACATCTAACTCTGAGTGGCTTCTGCCAGCATGTCCATGACCGCGGACATGGCTATTCGAATAGATTTACACTCTATAGAGGTTGTGCACTTTACCTACATGACACGATTTTCTCTAGTTTGTTTGGCATGCGCAGGTGCCACCACTCACTGCCAAAGGTAAGTGGTCTAGAGTTCATGACAAGGCCTTTACCATGCATCATTCCACCACAGTTCCCCTCGTTAAGGTTTCGCAAATCCCCCCTTTGGATAGAAATCCTTCGGGTTAATGGGATGCCCCCTCTGACGCCTGTGGGCAACATCCGGTTTATAAAAGACCGTAGGCCCCGTAGGACCACCCACACCTCAAGCGCACTAACCATGGTGAAACTTTGCAAATTAATCAGCCAGGTCCCACGCCCCACACTGGAGACATGTGGTTGCACAATTGTGGTATAGCCCATTATAGGCATAGCATTGGTCGCTCAAAGACCGGTCCTTAACTGACCTGGGCGACTTCCACAAACCCTGGGCACCGGCCATAGGAATGACACGGTCCCGTGCATAGAAATGCACCAACCAGACAACCAATTCGCCCAAGTCCAAACCAATTTTCTTTTCCTTTGCTTTTCAAAAGCATTCATAAGCTTCCATGACAACCCAATGTCATAGCTAAAACATTTAAACAATAGTTGGTCATGATGGTAAAACTTTTCAAACCAAGATTTTTGGTCTAAGCATGACTAAGCACATATTTTTCAAATGATCCTGGTTCCCACTACTGTCTCAACCAGGTTTTATCTAGGGTGACAACAGATTTGATTCAAGATCAATATTGGCCATATGAAGGAGGTAGGCATAGCTAAGGATTAAAGCAGGTGTTGAAATACTTAGCATAAATAAGCATGTAGTAATCTTTGAAACAGAACTTAAATAATTTGAGATATTGAGTGCAATATGATCAAGAGTGTAACTTGCCTCTTGCTTGATATCTTAAGAATCTATTCTTTCTCACAGCTCTGGCTCTCTGGGAACATCAAGATCTACACGGGAACAAAGCAAAATAAATAAAGATCCAGTAAGATCCAAATGAATTCCAAACTAAATCGAACAAGAAGTAAATAGCAAAGAACGTAACTAAAACTAGAAAAGATTCTCAGGAGGAGGTCCATCGGTAAGGGGGAGGTCCGTCGGATTGGAGGAGGTCCTCTGAAGAGGGTTGTCTTTGCAAAAGATCGAAGAGAGATATCTTTTGTAAAGAAGCTAGCAAGGATCAAGAAGATGGTCTTTGGAAAAGGACTATAGAGATCCAGTGGAGATCCAGGAGGGGAGGTCCTGGAATAGGTACAACCACCTGTCGTGGTTGTATGAGTAAGGATACAATCAAAACACCAAAAGACTTACCAGGGTCTATGAGGAGGTAAAAGAGAAGGAGGAAGTCAAGGGATGATGGTATCGATTGAAGGCGGCGCGGGCTGCAGTGGTCTCCTGCAACTCCTTCGGCGGCGAAGTGGCGGCGCAGCTCTGGTGGTCTTCTTGGCGATGAGGTGGCATTAGAGGGAGCTCCAGCAACTCTTTGGTGATGAAGCTTCAATTCAGTAAAACTAGGCAAGGAACAGAAAGTGTCGAGTTTGGCCAAAGGTGATGAGAGGAAGGCTACTCAGGCTATTTATGGCCAGGAATGGTGTGGTAAAGAAGGCACTGGAAGGCAAGGGAATGCAT
Source organism: Ampelocalamus luodianensis (assembly GCA_036346255.1). NCBI lineage: Eukaryota > Viridiplantae > Streptophyta > Magnoliopsida > Poales > Poaceae > Ampelocalamus > Ampelocalamus luodianensis. The sequence continues at coordinate 2,768,970 of CM070638.1, forward strand.
GTGTAAAAGGTAAGTGTAAAAGATAGGTCAAAAGTAGGTGATGGATAAGAGAGGGTACGACCAAGCTTGATAAAGAAATAATGGAATAGGGTTTGTTGTGAAGGGATGGGACAAAGGGGAGAAAACAATGTGCCACATAGGTGACCATATTCAGTGCACGCAACCACGTATGTTGCTGCATTTATTGTGAAACGACAGGCATTAAATGCACATGGTACTTTTGTGACGGAGTAAAAATAAGGATGAGCCGGACTAGCAAGTGGGGCCAGTCAATTTAGGAAATAATCTGGTCAAAGAGGGGTGGTCTCGACCACCAAGGTGGTCTTTGCTAAAAGATCAGGGTCCTGACCACGAGGTGGTCTTTACAAAAGTTCAGAGGTCCTACGAGGTACAGAGGATGTCCCACGGAGGTCAAGGGAGGTCCAATCCGCGGAGGGTGGTCTTTGCAAAAAAAAAACCCACGGAGGGTGGTCTTTGCAAAAAGATCACAAGGGCTCCAAGACAAAGGAAACTCAATAGAGGAGGTCCTAAGGGTCAAGATCAAGGTGGAAGGAGGTCCCGACGGTTAAGATCTCCCAAGGGGAGGTCCTAACGGTCAAGATCAAGGTGGAAGGAGGTCCTTAAACGTTAAAGAACAAAACTAAGTGGAAGAACCAATAAGACCGTCCGGAAGGACCGCGTGGGCACAGGGAACATTCAAGGGAGATCCCATATGGACACAAGGAGGTCCATATAGTGTAAGGAGGTTCAAACACGAGTATTTGCGAGTTCTAGGAAATGGTAATATCGTTAACTAAAAGTGGTACTACCATACCCCCAGTAGTTCTGTTTGCTACCAGGTGGTATGCATCTTCCAGAACACATGTTTCTAAGAGTCTGATTTTCCCTTAGAGCGGTATCACCGCAGGTTGAAGGGCAGTAATACCGGGTTGATTATGGAAAGAAACTTCCCAAGAGAGGGTTACAAGGATCCGGGCAAAGGGGGTGTCCAAGTGACCACAAAGGGGTCCAATTGAACACTAGAAGGTTCAAGGAAGTAAAGGAAGATTTAATTGAAAGACAAAAGGAATTTCAAATGAACCCGAGGAGGTTTAAATGAACTCGAAAGGGTAGAAATGAACCCAAGGAGGTTCAAGAGGAGTAGAAAGGTTTCAAGTGAACCTAAGGAGGTTCAAAATTAAAGGAAGGTTCACCATAAAAGGAAGTCTAATCCACAAAGAGATCTTAACAGAGGGAAAGGCTTGGAACAAAAGGAGGTCTAAATCCTGAAAGAGATTCAAGCCAACAAGGAGGTGGTCTAAACCAAAAGGTCTAGGCGCACAGGGAGGTCTAGATACAGGAGAGATCTAGGCACAAAGGAAATCCGGACATGAAAGAAATGTCCAGAAAGGTTTTTCAACTAAGTGGTGTTCTTGGGTGAAAAGTTTCGTTCAGGGAGGGAGTGTTGGAATAAAAGTCAATAATGATCTTGGATCTTTTTTTCAAACTCATAAGGGTCTTAGGCAAGGTGATCCTATGCCTCCAATTCTTTTTAATCTTATTGTGGACATGCTTGCCATCTTTATCTTTAGAGCTAAAGAAGGTCTTTTATCGGGAGTAGTTCCCCACTTGATTAATGATGGGTTGTCAATATTGTAATATGCGGACGACACTATCCTCTTCTTGAATAATGATTTAGAATAAGCAAAAAATCTTATGCTTATTCTATGTGTCTTTGAACAATTATCAGGTTTAAAGATTAATTTTCACAAGAGCGAGATTTTTTGTTTTGATACTGCCAACGAGGTTGAATCTCAGTATACTCAATTATCTGGTTGTGAAGTAGGTGCATTTCCTTCAGGTACTTAGGTATTCCGATTCACTTCAGAAAACTAAGGAATTGTGATTAGAAAGGGGTCGAGGATAGAGTTGAAAAGAAGCTTAGTAGCTGGAAATAAAAAATATATCTGTTGGTGAACGATTAGTACTTATTAACTCGGTGCTTAGCAGTCTATCAATGTATATGTTATCCTTTTTTGAGGTTCTTAGGGAGGTTCTCAAAAGATTAGATTTTTATCACTCTCGTTACTGGCAGAGCGACAGTCATAAACGAAAATATAGGCTTGCTAAATGAAGTTTAGTGTGTTCACCCAAAGAGTAGGGCGGTCTAGGCATTCAGAACTTAAACACAAAAAACAAAAGTTTACTAGAAAAATGGTTGTTTAAGTTACTTAATGAAGAAGGATTATGTCAATCGATGTTAAAAAAAATTGGGTGGAAAGTGTCTTTCGCAGATGGTTAGTAAGCCTGGAACTTCCCATTTTTGTTTCGGTTTAATGAAAATCAAAGATCAATTTTTTTTTTTGTTATGGTTCATTCTAGATTAGAAATGAAATGCAAAATAGGTTTTGAGAAGATATTTGGTTAGGAGACTCTCCACTGAAAAGTCAATATCCAATCATTTATAATGTGGTAAGGAGAAAAGATGATACAGTGGCGAAAATTCTGAGAACGACTCATTTAAATATTTCTTTTCGCAGACCTATTATTGGGTCTAAGTTACATGCGTGGAATGAGTTAATGTTGAGAATTGATAATTTACATTTGAACTCTCAAAACGATGTTTTAAGATGGAATTTGAATAAGTTTGGATTTTTTCAGTATAGTCTTTCTACGCGGCACTAATTGGAAGTTCGCAAGTCCCTATTAGGAACTATTTTTCGGCAAATTAAAATTCTATTAAAAGTGAAAATATTCCTATGGTATCTCAAAAGGGGTAATTTTAACTAAAGATAATATACATAAAAGAAATTGAAGGAAAGCAAAAGTGTTGTTTTTGTATTAACGAGGAAACAATTCAATATCTTTTTATTGAATGCCCCTTTGTACGTCTTACATGGTAGGATATTCAATGTGTATTTAATTTGTCTCCTCCTGTGAGTATAGCAAACATGTTTGGGAATTGACTAGTCGGTATTCTAATTTTTTTTAAGTCACAACTCCAAATAGGAGCTAGTGCTTTATGTTGATATGTCTGGTTATGTTGGAATGATGTTGTTTTTGATAAAAAGATTGTCAATAACCCCTTGCAGGTTATCTTTTTTAATGGGCATTGGCTGCGGGCTTGATCAAATTTGTAGAAACCGACCCTGAAAGTGTCCATGTTGGCCAAAAGCGACAAGTTGAATGTAGTGGTGAAGCAAATATTAAGTATTCATGGGTGACGGTTTAGTCACAGGATTTATAATAATTGAGTTTAAAATTCAGTTATCATTTGCTTGTAAGGCTTTAAGCCACTTTTAACAGCTTTGGTTACTTAGTACTTTAAACTCTTTAATAAATTGGGTTACGTGGATCTGGCTGGTTTCATTATCTAAAAACAGTGTAAACAGGCTGAAACATGGTGAATCCGGGAAGAAGTGACACCATTAATACTATCAGATATAGTACATGTTTCTACGCGTTTATTTATTTCTCTTTTTTCTTGACTATGCGTTTAGTATTGGTAATACTGCACCCTAGATAGAAGTATTGGGCAAGGCATTATTGTCGTCATGGTCCTGCATGTGCCTAGTTTCTTCCTTCACACGGTTTTGGAGGCCTACTTAGATTCATTAATACGGGAATAAGTCTATTTTATCCTCTCAAATTTTCTAAAAGGTCCACTTAACCTCCTCAACTACAAAATCAGTTTTTTACTGCCCCTCCTAATTTTTCAAAACCAAGTCAAATAACAACATGAGGTGGTTTAGGTAGGCGGTTTTGCATATGTGGAAGAAATAAATCAATTTTAACCCCTCACTCTTTCCAAAAAATCCACTTAACCCCTTGAACTACAAACCAATTTTTCACCCCTAGTATTTTGAAATCGAGCCAAATAACACCTTGAGATGGTTTGGCTAATGTGGTTCCTAGGACCCACCTTTCATATATGGAGAGAGAGAATGAGTTCTAGGGGTAAAAAAATGGTTTTGTAGTTCAAGGGGTTAAGTGGACTTTTGAAAAGTTTGATAGTGTAAAATGGACTTATTCCTTCTACGTATGCAAAACCGTCCAGCCAAACCACCTCAGGGTGTTATTTGATCCGATTTTGAAATATTAGAGGGTAAAAAGCCGGTTTTGTAGTTGAGGGAGTTAAGTGGACGTTTTGGAAAGTTCGAGAGAGTGAAATGGACTTACTCCTAAATCTGGAGGTTTTGGATATGGACTGCAGCCACCGTGCATTTCCTCCGGCAGACGTCCAAGCGGGGAATTAGAAGACTGAGATCATGTCCTCAGTGGTATCACTCATTCACCCTTGAGATGTGCCTGATGTTATCCGACAAATTTTCAGTTGGACGGCTGGCCGAGCTTGCAGTTAGTGTACTCACCGAGTGACCGCAGAGATCTGTGCTCAAAAGAGATGCATATGGGAAGAGGATATAAAAACAGAGGTTACATGAAGGGCATGTACCTGCATGTGCTTAGTTAATGCCTTCATGGTGATGGTGCCCTGCCTCCAGCTCTCATTTATGTAACTACACGAGTAGATGAAATAGTACTGCCCTTGTTTCCTGCTAGAAATTGACCTATGATTGATAAAATAACAAATTCATATAACAAACGTACGGAAATATGTCGGCCAGAATTATTTCAGTTACTTACACCACATGGAATGATACCTAGAAGAGGCAGAGCAATGTTGGTGGCCATATTTACAGTTACTGCATGCAAGCAGACAATGGTACATGTAGTCTTGTATACCTTTTAGACTGGTTCACATTGCACTGAACAATTGAAGAAACACATCTCTTTGTTAGCCATGTAATCATATGTTCACACCGGTGTTCACATCAATGTCGTGTTCACACCGGTCTTTTGATTGTTCAGTTCGATCTCGTGTTCACACACGACATTAGTGTGAACATGATATTGGTGATTACATGGCTAACACTCTTCTTGGTGCACTGAGGAATCTAAACTAAGATGTTCATAATCCGTGTTTTTGTACATATTCTCTGTTGGTGATCAAATTAGGGTAGGATAGGATGATATCGTCAATTCATTGGAAATGTACTGGAGTACTGGCTGGTCTATCTGTTCCAGGAATACCAATTAATTTTTCTAGGAGACGGGGCTTTACTTTATTTTTGATGATGTATCGCAGTTCTGAAGCCACAAAAGGGAGTCAATTTTTCAGTAAATTACATCTATTGGGTTTATCTCACAAAAAAACTTAGTTAATCCAAGAAGATGGCTACAAATTTGTCATGGAATATGTATAGTTCTACTGTACCGACCCATTTATTTTGATGTGTGCATCTGTAGCTGTCTAGTACAACATATGTCATATCTGCTGTATTTTGTACTTTGGTATGGTTCCCCTGCAGTAGCTATCATACCATCCACAACAAAAATTATTTAGTGGAAACTGAAATATGTTCAATCTGGCATGTACTTGCTAACTCATACTTGTTACTCTCAATACATCATTGTCATCACGACGAGTGTTAATTAGTTTGTAATCATGATTTGTGTTTAATTGCACCATTCTAAGGTGCACGTAAGAATCCATTAGGACTTAACATACTTGTGAGTTCTGTGTTTTTTTCCTCATCAATTGATATCGTGTGGTGCCTTCCAGAATTCTTGGTGATAATGCAGCAATAGTGCTCTTGCAGGGCCCAGGGATCCCAGAGCAGCCGAGACCACTGCAACACTGCGAGCTTGTCCATCATTTCGTAATCATGTGATTCATGCTGTCAAAATCACATCCGGGCTGTGATTGAGCGTGCGATCGAATCTTGAGAAAACTACACTTCTTCCAACAGGCAACAGTGAAAGCAGCTCAGCAGTGGATACACCTAAAGTTGCAGGCTGATATGATGATACTGTTAGAACATAGTGGTGAGATCAATTCATTGCCTGTGCTGTACCTATCCATGGTGGCGATGGAAGATTGTTAGTTTGGCATCTACTGATAAATGCAAACTTCAGAAGAGCAGGCAGCATGAGGGAATTAATGTCCATCATGTGTGAAGGACAAGGACGTCCATGATTCATAATCCATGCCAGTCGTTGGACAAAATTACTGTTACAGTTACATCACCTAATGAGTACTGCTTGCAAATTGCATTCCTTAGTACAAGAGATCAGATATCATCGACCTGAGATCCCGACTCTCTAAATTATTTTTTGTGTTTTTCCTTCCCTTTTTTTTTGACACAAGGGACCAAGCAATATCTCAACTTATGTAGGATGAGAATGAGATGGGATCATGCAGTTGCATGGCGTATGTGGAGATGGACTGGTGCAAATTAAGTAAAGCAGCTGCTGAAGAGTTGGCACAATGTCCTTTTCCATTATCTTGACTGGTGTTCAAGATAGAGCCACGTTGGTTGTTGCTTGTAATAAAAGAAAAGAGCTGACAAATTGCGGCAATACTATATGTATACGCGGTGTGTACAGTGTATGAATTTATGATCAGCCGGGATGATTGAAACGCAAGTAGCAACAATACAGAGACAATGCTGTGTCAGAAAGAGCAAGGCATATTGTTCATACAGCTTAGCTGGCTGAGCCGAGATAAGTACTGTTGCAATGTACTCAATGTCTGTATGGTTTCGTAGGTCCAGAATAATTGAAGACCCTGGATAGGATTGTGCTAATGTATACCTATACTTTTTGAGAAGCTCATCGAGGGTACATATATACGGCATCCACCTAGCATAAAGCAATTTGGCACATCAACTGGGCCGCTCCCATTACACCCTCCATGTGCTGAATGCTGATCCTTGTTTCTCCCTTAATGCATTAACATCGGCCGAAACAAAGTGAAATCATAAGGCAGCTAGAACCTGCAAAGTTTGATCAGGCAAACGGCAAGAAATATTTACCGTTCAAGTTGAATGATGTGTAGATAAGAACTTAGGGCTAAATGTGATCTAAGAACATGAACCCTAGCTCATAACGTGAACACCTACTAAAACTTAGATGCGGAAACTTGAGTGTCACATACCCGAACCAGATGACGCCATTAGAGAGGTGATGAGTTGTCGGTGCAGAGCCGGGGTGGAGTAGCGGTGGTGGTCGACGTTCGTAGATGAACCGGCGGTGTTCGGTCTTCGCCCACAGCAGCACACGTTAGAGATCGGGTTGTTAGGACGTTCTTCAGCCTAGAACCCCACACGATTAGAGGCCTGCCAAGTCCTTATTAGTGTTGCACTGCGTGAACGGGACCGAAACCAATTTGTTGGTTGCGCCTCCGATCATAGCGCGTAGAGGGCCATTGTTCCCGTGACTTTCGGAGGTTGTTAGCCGAAAGATCAATCCCAACATTCTCCCCTTTGATCATAAGGCTAACATCATAAGCTCATTCTCAATAAAACAGCAAACCAAGATAATGTGTCGCATGGCCAATGAAGTGCCATACAACCTCAGTACCTATAGTGTACTATCTTATCTTAAAATGGATATACATTATACTTAATGGGAGTTGGTTTACTTTAAGGTCATTTTATCCAGAATTAAAGGCTTTCCAATAAACCCATGCCGGCAACATGATCACGAAAGATATTGGGTGGTAAGCCTTTAGTAAGCGGATCCGCAAGCATTGACTTAGTACTAATATGCTTGATACTGATGGTTTGATCCTGGATTCTATCTTTCACAACATGATACTTAATGTCAATGTGTTTGGCAGCACCACTTGACTTGTTGTTACTCGCATAAAAGACTGCGGGTTCGTTATCGCAGTATAAGGTGAGTGGTTTAGAAATGCTGTCTACCACTCTAAGTCCCGGGACAAAATTCTTAAGCCATACAGCCTGCCCGGTGGCCTCATAACATGCCACAAACTCAGCTTGCATCGTTGAAGATGCCGTAAGTGTTTGTTTGGAACTTTTCCACGAGATAGCTCCTCCAGCGAGTGTGAAGATATAACCTGACGTGGATTTCTTAGTATCAACACATCCCGCAAAATCTGAATCTGAATAACCAACAACTTCAAGGTTATCAGAATTTTTATATGTGAGCATGAAATTCTTAGTAGCTTGCATATAACGCAAGATTTTCTTAACGGCCTTCCAGTGGTCCGGTCCTGGATTTGACTGATATCTGCCAAGCATCCCGGTTACAAAAGCTAAATCAGGGCGTGTACATACTTGAGCATACATAATGCTTCCAACAGCTGAAGCATAAGGAACCGACTTCATCTGATCAATTTCATATTGGTTCTTTGGACATTGAAATGTCCCAAACTTATCGCCCTTAACAATAGGAGCAGGCGAGCCAGAGCACTTATGCATATTGTATTTCTTGATGACTCATCAACGTATGCCTTCCGAGATAAACCTAATATTCCTTTGGACCTATCTCGGTGAATCTCAATGCCAAGAACGTAAGAGGCATCACCAAGATCCTTTATATCAAAATTAGATGAAAGAAATCTCTTGGTCTCAAACAAGATATCCTTATCATTTGGCCAATAAGATGTCATCCACATAAAGCACTAAGATGGTGAATTTACTCCCCTTGAACTTAACATATATGCAATTATCAACTTCATTTTCTTTAAAACCAAAATTTCTTATTATTTTATCGAATTTGAGGTACCACTGCCTCGACGCTTGTTTCAAGCCATAAATTGATTTCTTAAGTCGACATCCCATATGCTCCTTGTCTTCCACGACAAAACCTTCCGGTTGAGCCATGTAAACATTTTCTTGCAAGTCGCCATTAAGAAATGCCGTTTTAACATCCATCCGATGCGCTTCTAAATCATAATGAGCTACAAGTGACATAACTATTCGAATGAATATTTAGTTGAGACAGAGAAAAGGTGTCATTATAGTCAATCCCTCTCTCGTGAGAAGCCTTTGCTACAAGCCTTGCTTTGAACCTTTCGATATTTCCTTTAGAGTCATGTTTGGTTTGTAGACCCATTTACTGACCTCTGTTTTGACTCATCAGAATTTCTACTAAGTCCCATACATCATTAGTGCTCATAGACTTGATTCATCCTTCATGGCATCAAGCCACTTAGGAGAATGTTCACTCATCACGGCCTCCTTATAAGAGGTGGGATCATCTACCTTCCCTATATCATTAATATCCTCATTCATATATACAACATAATCATTTGGGATGGCGATCTTCTCTCCATTGTGACCTTCTAATAGGTTCATTAGCTATGACAGAGACTCTGAGGCTCATCATTAGGTGCAACATTAGGAATTTCAGAGACCCCAACAAAGGGTGCAACGGCATGTATTTTCTCTGGAGGTGCGGCCACCGAGGCACAGAATAAAGGTCTCGGGATGAGCGGTGAAGGAACGTAAACCCGCTTCTCCTCAAGATCTATTTTCCGGGCTCCAGCTCCTCATTATTTTCTAAGAACACAACGTGCCTTGTTTCTACAAACTTAGTTGTCCTATTAGGACGAGAAAAACGATACCCTTTGGATCTTTCAGGTACCCAATAAAATGACAACTTCTTTGCTTTAGGGTCTAATTTCCCAATATGTGGATTAAAAATCTTAGCTTCAAAGACGACAACCCCACACTCGTAAATATTTCATACTCGGTTTTCTCCCATCCATAATTCATAAGGTGTCTTAGGTGCGATTTCTTGGGAACCCGATTAAGAATATGTGCATTTGTCTTTAGTGCTTCCATCCACAAACTAATGGGTAAACTAGAGTGGTGAGCATGCTCTGCACCATATCCATAAGTGTACGGTTGCGTCTCTCACTACTCCATTCTCACGAGGTTCACCGGCATAGAATCTTGAGCAACAATGCCATTTTCTTGAAGAAACTTAGCGAAAGGGCCAGAATTTGTCCATAAGAGGCATGTCTTCCATAATATTCTCCCCCACGGTCCGATCTTACCACTTTAATTCTTAAGTTGTGCTGATTTTCAACTTCAGCCTTAAATATCTTAAATTTGTTAAGTGACTCAGATCGGTCTTTAATGGGAAAGATATAACCATAACGGGAGAAATCATCAGTAAATGTGATGAAAGAATCAAAACCATCCACTGATGTCACAGGAAAAGGACCACAAATATCAGTATGAATTAATTCTAAAAGTCCTGTGCTGCGAGTAGCTCCCTTCTTTATTTGTTTCACATATTTTCCTTTAATGCAATCAATGCGTTGGTCCAGTCGAGAAATCTAATGGGTGGAGAATCTCTTCCTTAATGAGACGCTCCATTCTCCCTTGAAATGTGGCCCAAACGCAGTGCCACAATTTCAAGAAGTCTCATTATTCTTTTTACCCTTAGCATCACACACATTCAAGGATACAGGAGATTCATTAAGGGAAAGCATATAGAGTTTGTCTCGTCTAAAAGCAAGACCAATATCATTAGAATCAAACGTAATAATACATTTATTATCACCAAAAGTACACTTAAAACCTTCATCGTCCAACAAAGAAATCAAATCAAATTCCTCCTAATAGAAGGAACATAAACTACATTATTGAGACGAAGTGAGAAGCCGTTGTCTAAGACTAATGTAATTGATCCTATTGATTCCACTTCGCTTCCTTTCCATCCGCGACTCTAAGGCTTCGCCCCTTTCTTAGGGTTCTCGCGGTATGGAATCCTGTAAAAGAATTAGTAACGTGCACAGTTGCACTGAGTCAATCCACCAGAATTAATGGAAAAATTAGCATAAAGTGTTTCATCAACAAAAGTTATTGTATCATTACCCTTCTTTGCGAGCCACTTTAGGAATCCACACAGTCCTTCCGAAAGTGCCACGATCGCTGCAAAAATGACATTCACCCCTTTAGGTGCTCCAGAGAGAGCTACATGAGGCTTAGGTGCATTGTGCACTTTAGGCCCCGACTTATCGGCATTGGGGAGAACGCCAACTTCTTTTAGATTTGAAGTCCCTTGGAACTTCCTTTTATTGGAGCCACCAACTTGAAGTGCAAGATCCTCTTTCCGTCCTAATTCTTTCCTCCTCCACGAACACACATGGCGATTAAATCGCTCATGTTCCACTTTTCTTCTGAGTATTATAGTTGATCTTGAAAGTGTATACTCGGAAGGAAGAGAGGTCATAATGAAATGGACTAGAAACCATCGAAATCTCCATGTCCATTCCCTTAAGTTTTCAGCCATATCGGTCATCATCATTATGTGTTCTCTAATACTGCGGATCCATCATACTTAGTTGTCAAGAGCCTCTGAATCGAGTCTCGGCATAAACTTTTGTGGAGCCCTTAAATTTTTCTTCAAGCGATGCGGATACTCAGTAGCTTTTTCAGAATCGGGATTGCTCCCGATCCCAAGCGAAATGGAGGTCTTCATTATCATAAGTGATAGACGGTTGGACCGCTCCCATTTCTCAGATTAGTTTCATAAATTTTCTTTTGTCATCATAATTTTCTTCACCCTCGGAGGGGAATGGAGCCGCATCCTTAAAGCATAATCGAGATCTAATACCCCAATGACAACATGGATTCTCTCCTTCCGGAGGGAAAATTGCTCCGTAAGTTGCTCAATGTTGTCGATGGTGGCAATGACATTTGATGCATTTATTGCTGAATATCAAAATACAGAGCACAAAAATTAGAAATAATCATAAGAATATGTTGCATGCAATTAACCTACTGTCCGATTAATAACACACAAAAACTATAGTTCTAATTCACATCACCAAGGCGCGAAAATGAAAAAGAACTAATTAATTAATATGGCAACACATGATTATAATCAACGTTGGTCAGAATATAATCATATGCATACATAATGCCAAAAACATAAAATATAAAAGTCTCTAATTAAAATATCTCGTTGGTTCAATTTTAATCGAGATTAAGCATAATATTGGGCAATAATACATTATTCATAATATACCATAATTTTGGGCATCAAAACGATAATTAAATCAGTGCACAAAAGTGATTTAGACATAAGAAATTGCACTGAAATTAAACAAAAAATAGAAAAAACACTATTCAGCCCAAAACTTACGGCCGGCCCAAAATGTGTGTGACCCGTAGTATGCGCTGCCATGCCCAACGCCTCGGCCGCGGCCACTTCTCGCCTCAGCGCCCGGGATGCACGAGCGTCGTCGGATTTAATCTGACGGCCGAAAAATGGTCGGCCCGTTCTTCATTTCGCCGGCCCAAAACGCGGTGTCCGTTGGATCTCATCGGACGGCTGAGATTCGTTGCGGGCGGGTTAAAATTCCCCGAAACCCTAACCCTAGCTCATTTCCTTCTTCTCCTCGCGAAGAACACGGAGCGACACAGCGGCGCGAGCGCAGCGGAAGCGACGCCCCCGCAGCGCTGCCCGCCGGCGAGCACGAGGATGTGTGAAGCGGCATGAGACGGCGTGAGGCGGCGCCACCTCAGCCCTCCTCGCCGGCGCGTGCGTGCAACCGAGGTTGCGCGCACGGCCGTCGAGTGGGGCTACGGTGGTGCCCGAGACCGGAGCGAAGACCGGATCTCCAAAAACGTGAGTAACTTTCGCCGCATCTAGATTAGGGTTTTAATTTTGGGGTTTAAGTTGGGGAAAAAGAACTTCGGGAGGTCCCGATTTGGATTTGCTCTTGAGTTCATTAGGGTTTTGCAACAATTTCATGAATCCCCTCCTTCTAGATGCTGACCCGACCCCCTATCCCTTAGATCTCGTCGTTAGACATTAGATCCGAAGCCTTAATCATTAGATCTAAGCACATTTAGGTTCGGTTCTTTGGCTAATTAGGGTTCAAGGATGAGCTAGACTACTCTGATACCAAATGTAGATAAGAACTTAGGGCTAAATGTGATCTAAGAACATGAACCCTAGCTCATAACGTGAACACCTACTAAAACTTAGATGCGGAAACTTGAGTGTCACATACCCGAACCAGATGACGCCATTAGAGAGGTGATGAGTTGTCGGTGCAGAGCCGAGGTGGAGTAGCGGTGGTGGTCGACGTTCGTAGATGAACCGGCGGTGTTCGGTCTTCGCCCACAGCAGCACACGTTAGAGATCGGGTTGTTAGGACGTTCTTCAGCCTAGAACCCCACACGATTAGAGGCCTGCCAAGTCCTTATTAGTGTTGCACTGCGTGAACGGGACCGAAACCAATTTGTTGGTTGCGCCTCCGATCATAGCGCGTAGAGGGCCATTGTTCCCGTGACTTTCGGAGGTTGTTAGCCGAAAGATCAATCCCAACATGATGTACATTCATTCCAAAGAACATTATAACAATGGATAAAATCCGAGAAGTCTTATACTGTGGACTTTCGATCCTAAAATACAAATTCTTCTATATTGAGTGTATAGCTGCATCAATAAATTTGGATTACCCGCAAAAGCACATATACCGATATGCCTCGCAGGTGTGATCCATCAAGCACAAATGCTTCGTACCTCCAGTTATGTGTTTCCTTCTCTTCTATAATGCATTCTCCTCTAAAATGTAATGACGTGCAAGTCTTTTATCGTGTTATAAAGAAATAATAAATAAATAAACGAGAATAGGTACCTACACTTAAAAGAGGGAATCTATGACGGGAAGGATCCTCTGCATTACTATTGTCAATACAGGGACACTATAGACTACAGCGCATTGGCATTAGGAGTGATCTCTACAGTCCGATCCAAAAGCGAAGGGCGAGGTCAAGTGACAGATAACAGGATCCGGATATGGATTAAGCTGCTCCTAGCCAGATAATTAACTAGAAGTGCTTCATCTTGGAGTTGTAAGTAGACCAATCCATCTCGTACGGAAAGTCGCATCCACGCGCTCACCATCACGTGTCCCGCGTCCAGGCAATGCGGCAGCAGGTTCTGCACGTCGATCGTCCGCCGCCGCACCAACCCGCCGCCTCCGCCGTCGATGAGCACCCACACTGATGAGGACATCCCTACATCTACTACATCTTCTTCTTCTCATGTAGCTGATCCAAGTGTGGCTAGTGCTTCCAATCAATCAACAAGCTCAGTTCAAGCTGAAAAGAACATGGAGCTGTTCAAAGGGCCAATAACGCGTGCACGAGCTAAGAAGCTTGCTGAACAGGTGAATCTGCTCCTTAATGAATTTTTCTTTGATTCCAGCGAGAATTGGTTACTACCTAATAGTGTGTCTTTATGTGTACTCAGATTTGTTGAAGGAGACTTGGAAGCAAAGGAAGGGAAGAATCAATCCGTTGGGGAGGAGATGGATTTTCTTTAATAATCTATTTTTTATTCCAAAAAACAGTAATAATACTCTGCTTTTTTATTTTACAGAAATAATCCTCTGACTTGTCGTCCAACAGTGTACAATGCATGCCCTGCTAGTTGAGCTACCAGTATCAAGTCGCTCAACGGTTGAGTGACTTATGCTAGTCGTCCAACGGTTGAGCGACAGATGATTATTTTTGTAAAATAAAAAATAGAGTATTATTATTGTATTTCAGAATAAAAAATAGATTATTTTAAAAAAATTCTAAGAGATGAGCTGGCTGTGCAATACAAGTTGGTGCATCCAGCGGGAGGCGTGGGAGGACGGAGGGCACCAAAAGGAAGCAAAGCAAGGACGTGCAACAAGGAGAGAAGAGTTCGGGTTGTTGGCTTGCAAATCCAAATTGCAATCAGATTCGAATTTGGATTGCAAATCCGAATTGGATTCGGATTCAAACTCGTATTCCAATCTGAGTTATTTGGCCGAATTAGATATGCATCTAGAAGCTGAGTTGCAAGCTAAATCCGAATTGGAGTCCAATTCAACTTCGGAATCAAATCCGAGTTGTCCGAGTTGGTGAGCTGAAACCGAGTTGAACTCATATTCAAAATCCGAATTGCTTGCAAAGTTAAAACGGAGTCGCAACTCGAGGCCGACTTGGAAGCCCACGGGGATAAAGGAGGAGGAGATCCACTCGGTTTGGGAGGCTGAAGCAAATACCAAAGGGGCCTGTGCGCCGTGTAGCCGAGTCCTGATCCAACAGGCCCGTTTGTATCCACTCAGGAATAATTTCGTGACCCAATTGTTAGGGAGTTCCAAATAGGTTAAGTCAACCGCTAGGTCTATATATACATGTATGCCGCCCTCTTCTAGGGTTTAGACCACGTTTAATCTATTATTTCAGAACAGCATACGCTTGTTTTCTTCTATTGTGCGCATAGCCAAAACAGAGGGGAAATTGGGCGTTCAGAATAAAGGGTCATTCTTGCTTTTTTCGCTGGGAATTGAGGGTTCGACGATCTTTGCTTCGTGGTCAGCGAGGATCCAATCCGGTGTGTGTTTGGGCGAATTTTTATAGAACTACAAGTCTGTGCATTGATGTGGGGGATCAGCTAGCGAGTCATTATGATACACAAGTTATCGAGAAGTTCTACGTTGAGAAGATCGGGCACCCATCACACACTAGGATATGGTGTCCCAGCATCGAGCTAACCACGGCAAGCCGCCCGTCCTCAGACGTCGCCAAGGCGAGCGAGTCGCTGAACATGGTATTGAAGTACTCCAGCTTGCACTGCTCCGGCAGCTCCGTCGTCCACGTCTGCCCTGTGCACACGTCGATGGCGACGGTGCACGTCAGCAGGTTGTCGGCGGTCGACCAACCGAGCTAGCAGACGGTGCTACGGCAGACAACCTCTCTGCCGGGTTACACGTGCACCTGAAGACCCTCCTCGAACTTCGGGGAGCGCATGAGGCATGACCCGCCCCCACGCGCAGGCGCCGCCGCCGCCGAAATTGGAGGAGAAGAGCTGGTAGGTCATGCCATGATCGATGTTCCCGTCCTGCATTGCGAGTATCAGTGTCGCCAAGTCGTTGGAGGCGGAGCTGGACGGGGAGAGATCGTAGTCGGTGACCAAGACATATGTGCTCGCCTGGAACGCGGCGGTGGGGACAAAGGTGCAGTCCCCGGTCATGGGGTTGCACAGGCAGAGATCATCCACCGTGCTTCCTCCGAGGAGGATGAGCCCGTCGTGCAATGAGAATGACCGGTCGTACAAGGCCAGGTCGACGCCGGCGTCCGCGTTAGCGGGTATGAAGGAAGCGACCGTCATATAATTCCACCGGTCATCATCGTAGTCGGGGAAGCGGACACAGTGGCGGCGAGCTCGGCGAGCACGGAATGGAACTTACCCGGGGCGTGCTACAGTCAAGGTAGTCAGAGTCGAGATTCTAAGTTGGATCGATTTGCCTCTGGTAGATCGAATCGTAATATTGAATGGTAGAATCGGTGATTCTACAGAATTATAAAAATACACATATTTAACATCTATACTATAAGTTTGTATGATTCTTATATGGTTTACCACTTATAACCGAAAAAGGAACAAAACATTTTTTATCGCACAATAAAAAAGCATAATGGTAGTGACATGATAAGTGATATAGTTCTGAACTACAGGAGAACAGCCAATAACCATGACTAGTTGACTACAATTACATGAGAAATGTTTACAACTTTTGTAAATCAATATCTAATTGCAACGCTTGCATGTTCCTTAAAAGCAGCTAGACATACTCTAGAAATAAAAATAACTTATCATTATCAAGCTCAAGATTGCTTATGTCATAATATAGATATTGGTACTAGCATTACCATACTGATATAATATTTTGCATGCTCCTTGTTTATTTATAGTTTCATTCTCTGAAATTAATATCAACAAATTTTGCTTTAAAACAAAATATCAATAAAGCCTAGCATCTAAAAAAAATTACAAATTTTTTTGCTCTAACGACTCTACCACAATTCTACTCTGCGATTCTACACGATTCTACTCTTTGGATCACGACTCTACTATGATTCTACCTGATTTCGATTTACAGTGCGATCTGGATCGACAGGCTGTCGTGGGATCGTAGAATCGTAAGATTCTACAAGTAGGATCGCGATTTTAACTACCTTGGCTGCAACCGGACGTGATGCCCTCGGTACAACAAGCTATGGAAGAAGCTGAGGAGGGTAGGGAAGAAGTGGCCGGGCGTGGGCGGAGGCACGAAACGTCGCCGATGATGGCGCACCACCACGGCTTGCAGCGCCAGCGCAACGGACAACGGTGGCGGTGCCCAGGCGGTGGAAGATCTCGAGGAGAAGTTGTGTGGCGGCGATGACCTCATGTCCGCGTCCATGACACTGCTTACTGAAAGAACTGCAAAAATAATTGGCTAACCATTCTGTTATAGCACATGATATGCAACTAATTCTGAATTCAAACAATCTTAGGTGGCATAATCATCAATTTTCTGATTTTTGAATTTCAACCAGCAGGCAAAGAAATGTAACCATCAATTTTTGGAAATTTCTTACACCATCGTTGTTAGGGTATTTGTAGTACTCTTTTCCCTGATTCTTCGAGCTCCTAGACATTGCCCAAATCATCTTCGCATCGCATTTTGAGCATGGCACAAGCGGGAGACCCCCACTAGGCCCCGACGCTGATGACTCGGACTGCGGCACTTTCTTCTTCTCCACAAACTGTCAACTGTCAATACACAATTCATAAGATCATAGAATTAGGAAGAAAACCGAAGTGTAAGTAAGACATTAAATTCAAATACACGTACCTCAACCGGATTGAGCAAGGCGCGGGGCGCCGATTAGGGGTTACGACAGGGGAGGAGCTTAGGGGTTAGGGGCGACGCATGGCAGCTGGGCACAAAGGGAGCGCACGGCAGAGGGGGCGTAGATGCAGGGGCAGGGTAGGTGTTCAACGTAGGGGCGGCTAGGGCTTCCAAACCCTAGTCACACACGGGCCAAAAGGATGGAACGCAAAAGGGCACGATGGGTGCCCAGTGCGGCGAGGGGCGGCACACAACAGAGGGGGCACAGATGCAGGGGCAGAGCAGGTGCTCGACGCAAGGGTGGCTAGGGCTTCCGAACCCTAGCCACACATGGGTCAGGAGGATGGAAGGCAAAAGGGCACACGAGAGGCTTCTGTGAGAAATTTGTTCGGACGTTGGGGGGTTCACAAATATGCCGTGGGAGGAGGGTTTTGAGAGGTTCGATTTGCACATCCACCAAACGAGAGTGCACCAGATATGTCACCCCTTTTAATCCATCCCCCAACGTTGTCATCCAAAGCTAATCCACTTGGGATTGGGCAGCGAGTTGCCTATGCCGTAGTATCACCAAGAATTTCAAAGGAAGAATCAAGAGAGAATAGAAACAGAACAAACGAAGAACACACACTCGTCAAGACAACGGCCAAGAAGATTATATCAACTTTACGCAATCTACCTTTCATCAATCTTAATAACTGGTGGCTCTGCATAAATCCAGGGCTACAAGAAGGTTCGACTTAGGAGAAGAAATCGTTGTTGTAATTGAACAAACTAGCGCAAAAGACAAATGCCATAGATAAAGATAATTTATGCGTCATATTCCTCATTAGCAAACTTATTCTCGGGATAAAAGACCGCCACAACTGGGTTCCCACCAAATTTCCTTCCGTGCATTGCCGTCTTTGCTTTGGTGGCGCCGTCGACATCTGCATATTCTAAGAACACCTGCAATGGAAAGCCCAGATCTTAAAGATTTCGTACAATGCAGATGCTCTGCAAAGTTTGAACCGCATTAAACACAAGGTTCACCTTTCCAACTCCGGCGATTGGCTGTCCACTGGGATCAGGACGTGGAATGACAACTTTCACCAAATTACCTGAGGAAGGGAAGTATACGTGAGTAGAATTAACAACAACAAAAGAGTAAGAATGTCTACGAGAATCAAAACTAACAGAAATGAACCAAACTATAAATCAAGGCAGAAAGAATGAGTCTGAAATGGCATGTCGTACTATGGACAAGGTATGCTGAAGATAAGAGACAGAAAACAGACCTACTTCAGCAGATGACAAATGGCTAAATTTCAGAAGAGGAGAAATAGCGGATGAGAAGTTTTTGGTATTTACCGTATTTGCCTGCTTCTAACCTCATGTCCTCCATGATGTCCTCATACTCTTCATCATCTTTTAATTCATCTGCAGTAACCACCTGGGTCAGGCACACAACCTTCGTGGGAAGCGCTCCAACTTGATACACAAGTTTCTGTACAGGAATCATATCTAATCAGAACCCAACAACTGCAGAAATAAAATCTAATTGGCATAAGAGAATAATTAGTTGACCATGGGTGACAATTAAATAGTTGAGCTATACCTGTAATTGCACCTGTTGCTGTGCCTGCAACAGGATACTTTCCTGTTCTGGTCTAGGCTGAGATGCTCCCTGGTTTGCTCGTCTGACAGTAAGGGTTTTGTCTCCCATCTTGATACCATTTAGAGCAGCACAGGCAATGTCAGTGACATTGAGGTCCTGGTAGACGCAGAACGCATAGCCCTTAGAGTTACCAGTTTCCCTATCCTTCACAAGATCAAAACCCGAAGAGGCCCAAAGGATTCAAGCAACTCCCGAACTTGAGCCTCTGTGAAGTAATAGGGAAGGCCACCCACAAAAATACGGTCCGGGCCTTCTAACCCTCCGGCTGAGCCAGGTGTTAGGCCTACTGCAGCAAGATTCAGATTGGGGCTTGGCTGGCTTGGGCCCAGGGCAGCTGCCAGAGAAGGGTTATAGTCTGTTGGTCTTCTAACCTTCACTGGCGCCCCTTCAAACAAAATGCCATCCAGGGCCATAGCGTTGCTTGCCTCCTCCACAGACCTCATTTCCACAAAAGCGAATTTCTTGTCATGGTTTATGTAGACATTAAGAACAGCATCACCTGGACCAGCAGTGTTTCCTCCAATAGCAGACATGACTTGATTAAAGTATATTGCAACTGACTGCAGAAAAGAAAACCAGTGTAACCAACAATTGCAAATTATATGTATCAGTGTGTGCGCGTGCTTTTGTCTTTGGGGTTGATGGGGGTTGGGAAAGTGATTCGAGTATATGGACCTGTTCATTAGCACTTGGAGGAAGGCCACCGACGTAAACACGCCGAGCATGCCGAGTAGCCTGAGAGGAAAAATATGTTGTCACTTGGCACATTGTTTATCAATACCTGCAGTAAATTATAAACAAAATAACTTACCTGTTGAGTCATTGCTTGCGGCTGGATGACAAGGGGATTGAACTGATTCAAACAGACGAATTTGATTAAAATCCAACAAATAATAAAGTCCAGACATAAAATAGCAAAAAAGTAATAAAGGAAAAGTTCTTTCGACAATGAAGACATTAAAAAAAATCAGGAATAATCACCTGTCCAACACCAAAGGGAGCATGTTCGGAAACATTCCAGGAATAGAAGAGCCTGGTAACTGACCTGCAATATATCAATTTATTTCTAGTAGGAAGCATAAACAATTAGCAAGAAAAATATTGCTCATTTAAAACTGCTTACTTCTCACCATCAGTCTGGATCTAGAATAGATCCAGCTGTGCAGTATTCCATGTCAAAGAATGGATAATATATGTGCAAGAAGAAATGTAATAATCATTAAGCTAGCAATCAGTAATACTTGCTAGTTGAAGATGAACAAGATGATATCAAACCAGAGCACTGATTCCTCCTTGTACATTAAAGCTACAGTAGGCCGCTCATTCCATTGGCAGCAGTGGGGCAAGTGACCCAAGAATGCCTTCTTACCATACACATACACAAAACAGACAAACAACAAAAGAAAGAAGCAAAGAAGTTTTGCTCAGTTTTCAGTTACCAAGTAATAACAAAATGGAAAGTTGCAAGTTATTTGTGCCAGAAGATACTATCACAGATATAAGGGCATCTCCAGCGGATGGGTGCTTGAGGGGGCTTATGAACAGAAAGGATCCATTACTTGGTACTTTCTCTCCTTTAGCACCAGAATCTCTCCAAGCACCACATATGGTGTTGTGACTACAACAAAATAATCCTTTTTTCACTCTCACCTTATTGGTGGATGGTTCTAGGTGCATCCCACTAAGCATCTTTTAACACTGTTAGTATTAGAGTTACGGGTTCATGTTAAAATGCTTGGTGAGATGGCACCTCCAAGAACCGGTCCACCAGTACATCTATTGGAGGTGCTCTAACAAGGATTGCAAAGCATCTTAGTGCTCTATGTTATCCACCAATGCTAAGTTCAAAAAACAACATTGGACTGGTGATATGCAAGGAGCTTATGGCAATTGCAATAAGAATGGGTCCCATCCAATTGTGGTGAGAATAGTATAACATTGTAGTGGAATTAAATGGTTGGCATTCAGCAATGGCTACAATTGATTTCGAACAAATACACATGAACATCACTTACCCAGTCCCAGCACAAGGAACTTTCTTAAGTCCAATAAGCAATAAGTCCCAACTAAAGATAAACTAGACGAAACTGCAAAAATGAAAATATAAACATTTAACTGGGTTGATGAGAGGAAGAGCATACTTGGTGTTGGAACAGCAGGAAATGGAGTAACCACAGCATGCGGTGGTGGTGCCAGGTCGAATCCACTAACTCGCTTGCTGCTTCAACAAAATGGATATTAGTGACTACTGACAAACTAAAACATAAAATGGAAAACAGAATACTGCATGAAAAAGGTAATTGTATTCAACAAAGAGAAAAATGTCATCTCTCTGAGAATTAAATTAAAAAACATAGCCATACATATTCATATATACATTGCACAGGGCTCAAATAAATAATACACCAAAAAAAAGATAGATGTTGAAAAAACATATTGATTTGGATTTTCTGCATAGCTATTCTCATTAGAATAAGCAACTTCAAGATGGTGATAGATAACCATGAGGGGAAAAAATAGTATGTACATTGTAGCTGAACAAGATGCAAATAACAGATTATTCCAGGACCTTCACTTCCATACCTTTTTGAACGAGAACGAGACCTAGATCTGCGATCCCTGCCCCTTGAACGAGACCGTGAGCGAGAGCGATGTCTGCGACCATCTCTTTCGCGGTCTCTCCTCCTGTTTGTTGTTACAAACATAGACCACAAATGAAATTGCATATAAGCAAGGTAGCTGTGTGCCTTTCACTAATCATTTTGGCATGTGTAGGACATAGCCAAATAACTTTTGAGGCACCCAGCACAATCACATCTGATATATTGCTACTGTTGATTTTAAAGGCCATACTTTTGATATAACCAAAATTGCCACCATTGCAACAAAAAAAACACTGTTTCTAGAGTAACAATAAGGTGCATATAAAACACAAATGCATTAACAGCAGTACCTTTCAGAATCACGGCTCACCATTGCAAAAAAAAACACACTGTTTCTAGAGTAACAATAAGGTGCATATAAAACACAAATGCATTGACAGCAGTACCTTTCAGAATCACGGCTTCTGTGATGATCATGATCATCAGAACGATCTTGGTGTTCCCTTCTTTCACGGTGTTGCCTATGGGAGCGATCCCGATCCTTGTCCCGATCCTTGTCCCGATCCCTGTCCCTGTCCCTGCCCCTGTCCCGATCTCTGTCTCTTCCTCGATCTCTGTCACGCTCCCTATGACGCTCCCTGTCCTTGTCTTTTTCTCTTTCTCTGTCTTTATCCCTAGATTTTGACAACCCATCTTCACGTGAATGTGTATCGCCCTGGAGATAGGATGATTTTAGTTTGAACTCAATAACACAGAGACACATGATAGAATGATAGATGCAAAAAAGTATAATTCTTTGAATGAGATAACATAAAAACACAGAACAAGTGCAAGATGCTCCAAGTAAATGTGCATTGTAAGCAATAAAAAGAGGAAAGACCTGCCATCAGTGTATCCATGCACATGAGCTTTTGGTTAATGATCAAGTAGCTTGGAGAGTTACATCAACTGGCAGGTGTATGCTACTATGCTTAAAGAGCTCTAGATGCACATTTATAGCACATAATAAAGTTGCAATTGCTTATTCAAGCAGTTAAAATAAAGAATTCTACAGTGAACCTTGATGTGTTAAAATTGTATGACTGATATGTTAAAAAACTGCAGATGAATTCAACTTTGTTTAACAACAAATCATTCAAGTCAAAACAACACATCCGCACCATGAAAAGGAGACTAAGAAACACTTATTATCCTCCGAATGCAATGGATCTATCAGCACCGGTCAAACCCCCTTTTCCATCAATCCCATAGCACTCATAGCCTCAATGGAAACAAATCAGCCCATATACACCCGAATTAAACAAGCACAAAGTTCAACTTATCCATAAACCTATTACTGTTGCTCCCACTCAAATCAACTTATCCACAAAGCAAAACCTAAACCTGCCTTCACGCCTTCTGGCCAATTCCACAACCCCTGCTCACACCAATCAAATTGGCGAATGAGCAATCAAAAGGGCAATCGAATTTTACACAAGCGACACGCCGAGATCAAGAACAACAAATCCGGGAAATTCCCTCCCCAAGGGACTCCCGGCTAGCAGATCAAACTAGCCGCATCTGCATCAAACGAACCAATCGAACCCCGAAAGCTTCGCCGCCGAATTCGCACGCCCAACCACTACACCGCAGCGCAAACCGCCGCATCTAAGCCGAAAGAAACAAGAGGAAAAACTGCGCTCTAGCCCGTGCTAAGCACCACCGCTGGTACGGATAGATCGAGCGGGCGCGAAACGAAACCCTCGCGAGCGTCTCCCTCCACGCCCGCCGAAAGCTCGGTGTAAAGATCGGGATCCCCACACCCAGGAGGTCAAGGGATCACCTCGGCGCGACCGCCTTCGACGTGGTCGCCGCCGCCGCCGCCGCCGCCGCCGCCGCCGTGGTCGTCGGCCATCTCGCCTCGCTTCGCTTCGCGTCGCGCGCTTGGGTCTGGGCCGCGAAGGAGGGTTTGGGGATTTCGGCTTTCGGGCTCTCCAGGTCGGGGGTTTTGCTGCTCAATCTCTCTAGCCCGTCTGTCACCAATCTCAAAGCAGCCCACCCCACCGCACTCCATCCTACGGATTGATTTTTTTTTACCGTAGGATCAAAACCAACTAAACTTAGATAGCTTCCACGTTCCAAAAAAGAAGCATATCAGCCTACGCAAGAACGTTAACAGATCATGGATTTTTAACGGGCTATGATTTATGGGCCTTTAATAATTTTTATTTTCGTAGTTAACAGGCCATTAATCCTAACGGGCTGCGTTTTTGCCATTTTCTTATGACCGGTTCAATTTTAGGTCTTTTACGTCATTCTGCAAACCCAATAGAACAGCAAAATAAACAATAAAACAATGCAAATAGACAGTACGGAGGAATCAAGTAAGAGAAAGTTAACATGCCATTAATGGGCTGCGATTTGACTGTCTTCTATTGATCGATTTTGAAATCCAAATGAAAGAAGATAAACGCCCTACTAAATTGGAGTATACACAGAACTTAGCCCTCAAGTAAGAGCAATGAAGAAATCAGCCGATCAATCGATCGACGAAAGCAAAAACTCCAAGAAGAAAAGAGAAGCAAACCTAGCAGAAGAAGAAAGGAGATACGACACAAAAACAATGGAAGAAGATATGGAAGGTGTGATTAAAACCTGAAAGTTGCTGAAATTTCTTTTTCCACGACAATGCAACATGTCCTGCTCCATTCCCTTGCGTTGCAATCTGTTCTCTTACTGCAATTTGTTCTTTCGTGTTGCAACTAACATCTTTTCTACTGCTTTCTTGAAGATTTTTAAGACTACAACAATTCAATCTCTTCTTTGCAAAAGTGTAGCACTCTATACTTTGCACTCTATTCTTGGGAAATTGAGCTTTCCCTGCTGGATATAGAGATATTATTGACCCTACAGAACATAAGAAATAAAAAAAAAATCAGACAGAGCTATGGTATGAACTAGAAATCATAGGTGAAGCTGCGTAATGACATATCATTGACCCTACAAAATAAAATATATTGATCAAGATTATGAACATGTACTAATAGAGCAATTTCATAATGTAGTGTATTCTTGCTCTTAGTGCAAAACTATTCTTCTTAGGTAGAATAATAAATAAAGTAGAAAAACAATTATATATACAAAACACCAACACAAACCAAAGCAACTAAAAGGTGAACCCTACAATACAAGGAGAATAAAAAATATATCATCATGAGCAAATACTAGTACTCCAATTTCAGGATAGGGAACAATGTTGGACGATCATAAGTCAATGGAATCCAAAGAAAAGAATGTATGCAGTACTGGAAAAAATGTGTATCCTAATTTCAATACGAGAAAACAATGATTGTATTGATATGATGTTGCAGCTGACATGTCATATGCAATCTCCAAATGAAACAACCTACTTTTATGATGAGTTTGGGATGATGAATAATGATCCTAGAACAGTAAGTTCCTCAATTTAATGACATTGGTAATTTTTTTATAGCTTACAAAAATAAAAAGTAAATAAACATAATACATACACACTAATTTCTTTGTTTGTTGACGGGGGAGCATGATATATTAATTGGACAAATGAACCCAAAATCAAGTTGAATGGAGTCCAAAACACACAAAAACCAAATACTGGCAGGCAATGTAGGTGTTTATTAAGTGCAAGCAAAATAAGATATTAAAACATACATGGAACTGAAAAGAATAAAAAATATCATTCTTTTCTAGCAGGCGGAGAGAGTAGCTACACAAATCTATTGCAAAGTATTATTAACTCCACTGATTCAAATCTCAAAGAATATCAGGCACGATTTTTAGAAAATTATTATTATTATTTTAAATGCTTCAAATTTGACTAACCTACAAATTTTCTTGACAACATGGGATCACAAGCTACACATGTCTTTTGAATACTTCACCTAGTTTTGAGGTATGAGAAAAAAAAAGTAGTAGAATATTGTTACGTCCAACATCCAACGATTAAAAATTTTACTTGCTTTTTCCAATTCGTGCAAAACTCAATGATATTGACGACAAACAGAACAAGTGACGATTGTACCAAATTTTCAAGGCTGCGAATTGAGGTGTGATTCTTGTAAAGTGAAATTACATAATGATATGAGTTTAATACATTACAATTATACATTCAAATTTTGGGAAATTTTACTGTAAGTAGAACTGATATTTAAAATAAAGACCCACTTTGAACATTATTGCAATTTTTCCTACAAAACAAAATTATATTATGGCGAATTATAACATTAGTGCATGATCACAGTGACAAACATCGGTGAAACTACAAATGAGATATTGCATATGAAAAATTAAAACCTCCAGTGAACATTAGTGCATGCTATTGCAACAGAAAAAATCTATTGATTTCAAGCCTTACAACATAATAACCACCAGTAGAACTTGAAAAACAGATAGAAAAGACCCAACAACGGAAATGTTCAAATGAACTACTTGACCGTTTTCAATATGCACGTAAGCAATGGAGGGGACATGAACTTCCAAAATCAAGAGTCATATGGAAACGATGACACACCGATTGCCGAAGAGAAGGTAATAAGCATGCATGAGTTTTCATGTGAATTTTTCTGCTATGCACATTTAAATTGGAACTTGCATATTAAGAGGTTCTTACGATATGGGTACCTTTTTTCCTAGGGAAATGATTTCATCTGCTTGAAGGAACCAAATGATGATACATACAGTAATACAATTTCAACTAGTCAAGTACATGTAAGAAATAATACTTATGTGGTTTGAAAAAAAGATGGTCACAAAGATAGAAACATGTGTAACGTACACAAAATCAAACCTAATACTGCTGATTTTTGCAGAGGAACTCATTTAACCAATCAGATAGTACACTTGTGGAGGATGAAGATGAGAACCATTGGAGGGTAGATATGTTCAGAGACATAGAAGAAGACAAGGTTAGTTAAAAACAAACACAAGGTGTTCCAACATGAAAATTAAACAAATCATATGTTTTTATGGGTTTTAAAAGTTGTAACGAACAATGCGTACTAGCAGGATATGGCTACACAAATTGCAACAAATAGTCGCACAACAAATTCAAAGATTTGTAGAATGGAAAGCACAACTGAGAATGGAAATATATCAATAAATCAAGGACATGGCATGAATCAAGTGCACAAACTGAAGAAAATTCAGAAAGAGAGCCAAGCATTTTAGTTATATTATGTTTGGGACTTTCCTTGAGTTGGATCCACACAAAAAAGGCATAGGGATTTAGACAGATTCAGGCATTCTTCTAATAGAATAATAACACTACTTTTGTGTTGCTATATTGACTATACTTTTACAATCGGGAAGAAATTACTAGAACTAAAGCTTAATGACTTCTGTTTGCCCTCCCCGATTGCTCTTATAAAGCGCGCGAAGGGGTGGCGGTTGTTCCATGCCAAGAGGCACATGAACGCTTGATGAAATACGCACGTTAATGATAGTTATTGTCAGAGAGACTACACCCCACGTCGCTTTGCAATTACATCAAGGACATAGGCTTAATATGTGTAGTTATTCCGGAGAATAACAACGTATATCAACTGTTGTGTGTATTAAACATAGCGCATAAGAGTCTCTGGTCGATTGAGCCTACATATCGGTAGACTTTGTTGACTATAGGATAGTCGTAATTGACCTGATCGTAGTAAGACTTACGACCATAAGGTGGTCGTAGAAAAGCTTACGATTACGAGGTGGTCGTAAGCAATCCTACGACCACTAGTTAGTCGTAGGAGTATTTATGTAACAGCCCTAACTTAGGGTTTGTATTTCAAATGTAAAATTTTGAGGAGAAATAAAAACTTGTGTTGTCTCTTCAAATCATTTGAAAGTTTCTACATTTTTCCCTAGCAATTTCCAATTTTCTAGAATTAAATTCTTGTGAATGGAAATTGTTATCAGCACATTCTTAGCCTTCAAACTTGTGATCATCCCCTAGGAATATTTTTCCTGTCATCTTGATCATCCTATCTACCTTCCTGAATTATTTCACAATTTTTAGATTTTATTGGCTATTTCAAATGGCCAAGTCAAACTAGTTCAAAATCTGGTCAAATCCTAGGTCAGCATGTTTGTGAATTTTCTGCAGAACTTTTCAGTGCATGAAAAGTTCTGGAAAATTTATGCAATGTTGTTCTCTGTCTCAAGTAGCTACCATAAAAATTTCGGAATTTTTGGAGCTCGGGATCTATCTCTAAAAATTCCCTAAACTCTCTCAGCTTTTAAAATCAAAAATCAGAAAACACTGTTTGTCGGGCTCGAACCCGAGCCCGACTCAAATCCGACCGTGCCAATTGACTCGGTCGCGTCAACTAGCTGCACGCTGCGAGACCAATCGATCGTGACCGTCCGATGCAAATCGAACGATCCACGTGCGCGCATGCAACCGACCTGTCCGAATGCATACATCAATCTCGACCGTCCATCTCAGATCCAACGGTCGACACATTCACGATCGAGTCAAACCACCTAATCGCACCGTGCGGTCTCGTCCGCACCGCCATTCTTGCCGCCGGCGGTCGGGCCCCATGTCGTCGTCACCTACCTTGCGCCAAGAGCCGAGCGCGGTGGCGGCGCGCATGAACGCCACCTCGGCTCCATTGCCTCGTCACCGCTTCCGATTTTCTCGCGCGCATTTCTACCGCATCTTCCGCGAGACCATGCCCGAGCAGCGTCAATCATCCACTTTTCCGTTCGCGGTTTGTCGGCACCGTTCTTGAGCTCCACGGTGCAGCGTCGCCGCCATTTTCCTCCGCCCGCGCCTACTTAAGCTCACCCAAAGCTCCTCTTCCTTCTTTAGACACCATTAAGCAATCCCTATCAACCATTGCTCTTCCGAGCTCAATTCATAGTTGAGCCCGAGCTCGTGCACGCTGCGGCCGCCGCCACCACCGTGTCAACGCCACAACCGATGAAGCTCATCTTCTCCTTTTCGCGTCGGTCGTGTTCCGGACTCCTATCATGTCTTCCCCTCAACTAATTTGAAGTTTTATTCGCAGGGGCCGTTGAATTTTGGTGTCCCTCTTCTTCGCCGAAAGTTGGGACCTTCGTCCTCTTCTCCGGTGAGTTAGTTCCTAGAGCAATTGCTCGCGCTAGCACCATCTAATGCACTCACTCGAGCTACCTCCATCTCTCTTTTCCTCTATTTTTGCTCGGTTGCTCCTCCTCGGTGACCCCTTGATCGCCGCGCTCGCTCGTCGTCGGGCCATCTCCGGCAACCTCTTGAGCTCGCGTCATTCCGGTGAGTTCTGGTAACTCATCGATGCCCATGCGCGCTAATTCTTGTTGTGCGCCTCTGCGTGCGGCGCACCTTATCACCTCCATGCCGCCGCGCGCGTCGCCGCCGCCTCCGGTGCTTCTCCGCCAACCCGCGACCACCATCGCCTTGGTGGTCCTCGGCAACCCATTTTGCCCATCGCACGCCCGCGCGCGCCACTCCTTCACCGTGTCGAATCCAGTCCGAGCCTCTGCTCTTCCTTGTGCTCCCCGTTCTTTGTTGTGGGTGGCGATGGGGCCCACCTCTCTGAAGCTTTGTAGTCAGCTGCTTATCATGTTTATGATTGTTCATTAGTTCACTTTCATTGCATGATCAAAATTTGGTGTTGGAGGTTTGAAAGCATTTTAGTTCTAGTTCTCTGTTTGTTCCCTGTTGTCGTTTTTACGTTGTCGATGGCTGAAAATTGGTTTCATGCTTATGCTATTTAGGTCTGTTAGACTTGATAAATTGCTTAAGAAGTAGTGTTTGTAAGGAATTATGTTAGTTAGTGATTCTAGATTTTAAAACCCTTGTTGGCATGAGTGATCTAAGAAGTTGTTATTGGAACTAGTGGTTGTCTCTGTACTTATTTTTCCTACTTTCACTGGTGTGGTAAGGCCTTGTAGTGATAGCATACTGTTATGGTTAACCTTCCAATATGTTGGCATGTTGCTTAGGTGTATTAGTAGCTGAATTTTATTAAAGCCCAAACTTAATTAGAATTTTATGTAGCATCTCATAATTGGATACTTGACTAGTTATGCTTTCAATAGCTTCTTGTAGATTCTGTGCTCTCACCTGTCAATAGTGGTTTTAGAATAGCTAGCTGTGTTAGATGTGTTAACCTGGTAATTAAATAATAGATGTGCACACAATCACCATCAAAGTCTATCCAATGTTTAAATCATATAAGAAGAGTGATTTTGTGGTTAGCCTGATAGATAAGTGAGTGGGTCTCTGTAGCAGTATTTGTCATTCTTTTGTGATAGTCTAGCCTCTGTGTATAAATTGGTGTTTGTGTTTGATTATTTGATTTTTTGGGTGTTATTCGTTCTTATTCTTTGCTTTGTTCAATCGTTAGGGTTCGATATTTGCGGCAACCCCGAGAACGATCCTCCGCAACATATTGAGCAACAAGAACCAAAAGCGCTTTGATCATGTTTATCCCAAGATTTTAAAGTCTAATATTTTGTTTCAATTTGTATGTATGCATTGCTTAATTTGTGTTAAAATTGATTAGTTAAATCCGTGTCGCATATTCTGTAGACAAAATATTGATCTCTACTACCGAGCCTAGGTTATTTGTTTGTGATTAGAGATCATTGGATGATCTCTTATCACTTAGTAGATCCGGTCAACTTGCTTAGACATGCTTAGCTATCGGTAGAATCAAGGCGGTTATCGACTTTAGTCGGTAACCATGATCACACAAAATTTACTATAACTTTATGTTTTAGCATTTCTGCTATGTTTTATTGCAAAATTAAAAATGAAAACAAAAATGATTTAGACTTGGGCACAATGGTAAGACTGGTGTGATCTGTTGGGTGTGACTGGAAAGGTGCCCGAGTCAGTTAAGGACCGAGTTACTTGCGCCACCGTACTGAGCATTTTGCGTGCTAACCACACTAGAGTATATGGGACCTCTCTTGACCTAGTACTTTGGCGTGTATTGGCTCCGGGTCGCAGGAGGTCGCAGGAGGGATGGAGGTGGGAGCATGGTAGTTGTCCGAAAAGCTTTATCCTGAGTGGGTAGTTGTCTTTTCGGCTTTACCATGTAAGCGTATGGGTTTCTATCCATACGAGCGGCTCGTAGTTAATACACAATATTGGAAAAAGTCTCGTAGGACTTAGTGTGCAAAGATACCTTCTAAGTGTGCTTTGGCTTAAAGGCGATGCAAGTGTGGGTACATTGGTACACCCGCAGGTTAGAACTATTCGAATAGCCTCGTCCTAGGTTATGGACACGCTCGGATACGCCCGTAAGAACTAGACTACAACATTTAAACTAAAACTTGATGGGTGGTACGAATCGGGATTCGTGTATATTGTTGTGGTGACTATTGGGGTAGTCACTTCTAGGTTGTTTATCTTTCGCTTTTGTTATTAATATCCTTATCGTTATTTCAATCTTATAAATGAATTGTAAACTTGCCTTTAAAATCAGTATTACCTTATTGCAAATGAAAATTGGCTTTATGCAAATGAAACATATGGCCTCCACCAAATAAGCTCGCATGTAGCATATGAATAGGTCCGCTAGTTCACACGTCGGTCTTGCGGGTACAAAGACAATCTTTGTACTCAGTGCTTTGCTTAATGTTTTTTGCACAGAAGAAGGTGAGCCCCAAGGGCCTCACTTCGTGAGTCAGTGTTGCCGTTTCGTGGGCGACTAGACTTGACGGTCCGGTCGGATGCCTTGTGGGTTGGAGGCACGCGATTGGCTTTGTTTATAGCCATCTTATGGCACTTTTGCTTCCATTGTCGTTCTTGTTTATTTGTGTATCTTGGCACATGCGGCCTTTGTGCGTAATAACTCTACTATTTGTTTATCTTCCGTTTGGTAGTGTAGTGTTTGGACTCTATGTTTGGAATGGAGTTGATGTCTAATTTTGTACCGAGGTGTATATCGCTTTCGGAAGTATACATATCTGAGGATCGCTTTATTTGATTTGTCTTTGCTAGGACCAGGTGGTTGGTTAAGCATTACAAGCCAAATAAACTGGGGTCCTCACAATTTACGACCATACAAGGTGATCGTAGCATGCTTTATGATCACTCCCTTATGAATGATAAATGGTATACTTATGAATAATATAAATATATTGCTATATATAATAACAATTACTGTTAGACTATGTGGCTGGGTCTAGAATTATTTTATTAATAAATAATTGACAATGTTACTTACTGATGTTATTTGAGGCATGTGGTGAGTGTGTGCACTTATGTCGATCAAGTTAGCAAAAACTTGTGCCGGAAAATATGGTGTTTTGGTCTTTGCATGTGCAGGGAAACTCAGATACGATCGTGGTCTACGGCGAGGACCAGGAGTGGCTTAGTGCAAAGTCATGGTCCAGAGGGTCGAGGATGCTAGAGGAGATGGTCGGACTCGAATTGGGACGTGTGGAGATCAAAGATGGATGATATGTGTTGGAGCTACGAAGGTACGTTTTGGAGACTATGACACATAACAATTTTGATATGTCTAAAATTGAAAAACGGAGATAAATTTTTTTAAAAAAAACTCTTGTTTGGAAGGATATAGGGTTCTTGTTAGGATTTGGTTTTCTTGCGTGAAGCAGCAGTTACGTCGGGTGCTAGTCGGTCTGCTATGCGAGATATCAGGCGGTCGTGTCGTGCTGTTGCGAGATAAAGAAAATAGAAAATCGTGTTGGGAAACCATGGGCCTGACCCTACAGTCGGCCCATTAGTGGGCGCCCCATCCAAAACCCTAGCAGGGTCGTAGCCTATAAATAGGGGGTGCTATTCATTGTAAAGGATTGATCGTTGAATGAAGGAATAAAGAGAAGCAAGAAGTCCCCCTACATCTCTGTGTTCAATCTCTTATTATGTTCTTGTGTTCATGCATTGTTCTTACGATTCTGAGTTTGTCTACGAGGTAATCGCTCGGACTGGACTCGCCAGCGACGGTTCCTCAACACGTTATCAGCACGATCGACTCTCCTCGCATCGAAAAGGTAACCGTCGATGAACGACGCTCGTAGATTGAATCGTTTTTTCTAGATTGCTTTCAATTTTGCAAATTTGGCTTTCTAGATTGGTTTCCTACGGTGCAAATCCGCTCTAATCTACCACAAGCCGACTTGAAGTCGCCGGCCAAGCCGATCGGTGGATTGCATGAAAGAGTAGATGATGATTGTACCGTAGGTAGTAGATGCAATCGCATGAAAGGCACCATGTGCATGGCACCGCCTGCAAGCGGCTGTCACTACCTCCGCGATACGTTACCGGTCGGCATAGTCCGCCATCACGTACCGTCACGGAGGCAACG
Source organism: Ampelocalamus luodianensis (assembly GCA_036346255.1). Lineage (NCBI taxonomy): Eukaryota > Viridiplantae > Streptophyta > Magnoliopsida > Poales > Poaceae > Ampelocalamus > Ampelocalamus luodianensis. The sequence goes on from CM070638.1 coordinate 2,801,982, forward strand.
GCAGTGCCACGCCGCTAGCACGCGGCAAGCATGCACATGACGACATGAAGCCGCGCCTCCGTTGCAATCTTGTACTACATTACATTACGTATTGCATCGCATACATGAACAGTAAAATCGAAAAAAAAGGGGGGCGGATCTGCGCAGAACGCGCCGCGCCCGGCCGCACGACACTCCCCCGCCTGCTTGCGCGCGACCCGCGCCGGCGATGGCGTGTCACGCTTGAAGCATCGGGTCGAAACCGCATGGCGACGCGACGGCGCACGCAAGCGGCGCCACCGCCCACCTCGGGCTTGCCGCCGACCCACCGCGCGCGGTCCCGGCCGCGACCGCCTCGCCACACCGCATGAACCCGCCGCCGCCGCCCAACCACCCCACGAGCTCATTGCCGCCGCGTGCGCAAGACGTGGCCGAGCCACCGCGGTCGCCGACGCGTGGCAAGACGTCGGGGTAGCCGCGTCGGCCGCCGACTTGCCGCTCGTAGCGGCATCCCGCACCGCCGCCGCCGCCGCCGTAGCGGCATCTCGCGCCTTCGGCGCCGCCGCCGTCTCGCGCCGACGGAGCACCGCGCTGGCTCCCACCGCCAAACCGCCGCGCATGCGTGCAGATTGAGCCTCCCGCATGAGGCCGCCGCCGCCCCATGCCGCGTCGGACCGTGCCGCCGGACCGCCGCGACCGGCGCCGCAAAGCCCGCACCGCCGGGGGGTTGTCTTGCCGCCGCCACTTACGGTGGAGCTAGGTTCCCCTAGCTCCTGTTTTGATGAAGAGGACAGGCTTGCAAGGCAATGGGCTGTTTTGGGCCAACGGTGCAGGCATCGGAAAAGGCCGACTGGGCCGAAAAGAAGGCCCGACCGGAAAACCAAATAAAAAAATGGAAAAAAGGGGGGTAGCTGGTGGGAATTTTTGCAGAAAAGACCTTTGTAATTCCGAAAATTAAGAGAATCTCTTCGCAAATAAGGATTTTTGCGAAAAACCCCCTGGATTTGGGGAAAATTACGGAATTATGTATATTCTTGCAGAATAACCCCTCAGAAATCTGAAAATTACGCGATTTTTTCTCTCAGAACTGAAATTTCACGTTTTAACCCCCGAAACTTGCAGTTTTCGCCGAAAGTCTTGTTTCCAGCAGAAAAGGGCCTCGGGAATCCAAAATTTTGCATAATTTTGAAATTTGAAGCATATTTAACTTTGTTATTATTATTTCTATGCAAATTATTACCGCATTTACTGTTTTGATTATCTGTGATTGTTTATATTGCTTTTAATCATCAAAATAGCAAGAAATCATGAAAATGCATACAAAAATACGGGAACACGAACTCGAGTTCAAGAGCATTGTGAGAATTTTGCAACCATTTTATGCAGATTACCAGAGAATCCTTTGAACTTTTGCATGAATATGAAGATGACGGCATCACGAATCGAATTCAAGAACTCGACCAAAGATGGTCGAATTTGTATGCAATTTGTAACGCTTCGATTCGTGATAATGTAATCACGGATGAGCAGAAGATTGAGAAGACTCTCTCTACCTTTCACCCAAACGCGGTGTAATCCGCACGCAACTATTGTCAAGACGGCTACATGCAGTATGTCGAATTAATTGATATCATGCAAGTTGCGAAAACTCAAGATGATGTTCTAAGAAAGAACTACATCTCGCAAAGAACCTAATAGCAATGTTGGCCATGAAGCCATCGCTAGCGCTACAGGTGATGAAGCCTCTCACGAATGAGAGGAGCAAGAGGGGTAAAGTAGTGCATCGCACGTTATTGATGCTTTTCAGTCTAAGAAACAGGGCAAATGATAGCATGAGGTCACACCTCGCCATTACAGGCACAGAGGATTCACATCCATTAGTTGCACTTATGAATGTGGACAGCCCAGTAGCAGCCCCCAACATCCCTCCTTTGGACATCGCACGCGCAAACAGCTACCCAAGAGGAGAAGATCGCGCATGGAGCCGATTGAGGCAGAAGTTCCTGAATATTTCGTCTATTAGATCTAGTGCACGCATTGCACTCGAATCTTTTATAGTAACCTGTAGTTTGTAATTGAAGCAGAATTTTGAATTATTGAATAATAGTTGCAAGCTCTAGCAGAGCAAAGCATTAAATTCTTATTATGAGTCCTGCAAGACTTATTTTCCCGTCTTTATAATAGCAAGTTACGTTCTGATATCTGAAGTATTTTATTTATGTGTTGCTTGCTTTCTGCTACATATTAATAAAGTACATTATATTAGAACACGTGTGGCACCCTATGAAGGAAGTGTGCTTAGCACGTAGCGGCACAACGAATACCATCTTGAGAGAAACGGAAATTTTTCCAGTCGATCAACAAAAATGCTGGTAGTCTTACGACAATCGCAGGCAGCGATACTTGTATAATATGCTCATGAATGTCCATAATTATACTCCCAATGGGCACAACTTTGGTCATTGAAGAAGACTTGTTGTACCCAGAATCTACTAGAACTCTCAAGAATATTTGCGCTAACAGTTTCCACGTAGAGACTGAAGAAGAGTATGGTACAGAATACCTGCTTATCACAAAGCGTGAAAAAAGTGAAAATAGCATTAGAATGTCTTCCTTCATATGAAACCGGGCTATACTACACTAATATTAAGGCACCTGCAGCCTATACTGCCTTGTGGACCGTATTTAGAAGCTCTGAACTTTTCTATCTCTGGCATGATAGATTATGCCGACTAGGTCTTAGGATAATGAGAGATATTATTAACAATTCACAGGGACATAATATGAATGTAAAGAATTTCCCGAATCAGGAAGATTTTGTGCCCCGCATGTGCCACCAGAAAATTAATTACTAGACTTTTCGCTCTGAAAGCGAAGAATGAAGTCCTCGCATCCTCGACCGTATCCAGGAGAACTTTTTATGGTCCTATACACCTCGTAAGGGTCATTTAGGTATTTTATGGTGCTCATCGATGCTTCCTCAGAATGGTCGCACATATGTTTATTGTCTACGAGAAACCATGCTTTTACAAAGTCAATCTCGCAGATAATTAAAATTAGAAATGTTTTCCCTGATCATCATGAGAAGTCCACCTGAATGGACAACGCCGGAGAACTTACTTCGAAGGCATTTGATGATTATTGCATGAAAATAGGAATTAAAGTTGAGCATTTTGTACCACATGTCCACACCTAGAATGGACTAGCAGCATTTTGAAGAATTGTAATTTACCAACTACATGTTGGGGACACGCAGTCCTACCCGCAGCAGCTCTCATCAATTTTAGACCGTCGGCCTATAACATCCATCCTCCTATGCAACTAGCGCAAGGGGTCAGCACCGAAAACTACTCATCTTCGCAGGTTTGGTTGCAATGGTTATATACCTATACCACCACCACAGCGAACTGCAATGGGTCTTCTCCGAAAGTCTGGGATATACGTTGGTTATGAGACAACATCCATAATCAAGTATTTGGACCCTATGACTGGAGATTTGTATAATGCCCGATTCGCTGATAGTACATTAGATGAGGTTAGTTTCCCGTCATTAGGGGGAGGAAATCAACCCTTGATGATAATGTCGGGAAATAATTGAAGTCTAGAAGACAATTAAAGTCCAGAAGATAATTGAAATCTATGCATATGACCCGCGCACTAGTGAAGCAAATAGAGAAGTCTGAAGATAATTGCAAATCGTAAGATACTTGAATTGAAGTCTAGAAGACAATTGAAGTCAGAAGATAATTGATTCGCAAGTACTAGCGAATCAACCGCCGATCTACTTTAGTGATTTGAAGAGCGTGAATAAGTAGCATTTGCCTGCAAGCAATGCACCGGAGAGGGTTGAAATACCATTGAAGGTATCCCTAATCTCGTCCAGAGGCCTTAGAAGAAAAGGACGAGGACTCCGGTCCCTCGAATCCGAAGTAACCGGGGACGCCTGGTGAAAAAGGATAAGAAGGACTTGACACAGCCGATCACCGAAGTGCCCCGAACCAGAAGGGGAGCCAGTTGAGACCTGACATCGGTATGGAACCTTCAGAAAAGGTATACCAGAATTGAACATCCCCATAAAGGGAGACATCAGCATGGATGTGTGCGCTTACATCGGGTCTGAAAAACTAAAGGGACTTGCCCCGCAATTGGAAGCAGCGGTGAGCAAGTAAAAGCATTAGAAGAATCGCCCCTTGAAGAAATAAGTTATAAAAACTTTATGACCTCTGAGAACCTTTGAATATTACAACACCAATGTCGACACTTACTTTGCAAAGAAACTTGCCACAATCATCAATCTTGATCCAGAGCTCGCATCGCTCGATAAATGAAAGAAAAGATCAGATTGGAAGAATGCAATAGAAATTGAATTATTCTCTCTGAATAAAAGAAAGGTGTTTGGGCCTGTAAGCCGCACGCCTCCCCTTGTACACCCTGTAAGGCATAAGTGGGTATTTGTTCGAAAGAGAAATGAAAAGAAGTAAGGCTCGTTGAACAAGGTTTCACTGGACATCCAGAAGATGATTATGAAGAAACATATTCCCCGGTCATGGGCGGAACTCCCTTTTAAATATTTATCTCAATAGCAGTGAACTTGAAGTTAGAAGTGAAATTGATGGATGGGGTACCAGCATACCTTTATAAAATATTGGATTCGGACATTTATATGAAGATACCTGAATGTATCACTGTCCCGAATCAAAATAGAGTAAATAGAAATATGTACAGTGTGAAACTCAGAAAGTCATTGTACGAACTTAAGCAATCAGGTAGAATGTGGTATAATCGCTTAAAGCGACTTTCTATGCAAGAAAGGCTACACGAACAATGAGAATAATCTTTGTGTTTTTATACGACGATCCCAGAATGGATTTTGTATAATATCAGTGTATGAAGATGATCTGAATATCATCGAAACCCTGAAGGATATTAAGAAAGCAAGCTCTTACCTGGAGTCGGAGTCCGAAATGAAAGGTTTGGGTAAAACCAAATATTGCTTAGGCTTGCAGCTTGAGCATGCCCCTGAAGGGATATTAGTACATCAGTCAACCTACACTCAGAAGGTGTTAGAAAAGTTAGACTTTGAAAAGACATACCCTTTTAAGGTGTTAATGGTCGGGATAGCTTTGCAGCAAGACAAGAACCCGCATGCATCCGTAAAAGAGGGGAGGAAGTCTTGGGACCGAATTCTACACTTAAGTGCAATAGAAGCACTCATGTATTGAACAAATCAGATAGACCTGGCATTGCATTTGCCGTGAACCTATTAGTAAGGTATAGTACAAAACCTAGCAAAGGCATTGGCAGGGAATGAAGAACATCTTCCGATACCTCCAAGGAAGCAAAGAACTTGGTCTGTTCTACAGAAAGAACCAAGACCTTTATATGATCAATATGCAGATAACTGCACTGTAGGACCCGCATACAACCAAATCGCAAACAGACTATGAACTCCTATGTAGTGGAACTGCAATTCTATAGAAAATCGTCTAAGAAATATCTTGTATCGACTTCGACGAATCACTTGGAGATCATAGCATTGTACAAGGCCTTACAAGAATGTGTTTGGCTTCAGCGGATGATTAACCACATCCAGCAATCATGTGGATTGAATACCGCGCAAACCCCTACTTTTGTATGAAGATAATGCAGCTTGTGTTGCACAAGTACAGATGGGTTATGTGAAGAATCCTCTCATAAAGCATATCAACCCCAAGTTTTTCTATGCTCTTGAATTGCAAAAGATGAACGTAATCAAAGTACTGCATACTGAGTCATGTGAGAATCTTGCAGATTTATTCACTAAGTCACTTCCAGCATCTAGTTTTGAAAGATGCATACGTGAATTGAAATGATGAAACTTAGAAGTGCATAATTCAGGGGGAGAACCTTCACGAACTCATTATTAAAGCTCGATCATGAAGATCGAGTACCCAAAGAATAAATTCAGGAGATTAAATGAAATTGGGTGGATTGTACTCTTTTTTCCTTGACAAGTTTTCCTGAAGTTTCTCGGCCAAGGTTTTTAATGAGGCAATTCGTGCATCACAACAGAACGTGTATCATGTACTCTTTCTCTAATTTTTCCCACTGGATTTTTTTATAGAGTTTTGACGAGACATGGACATGAAGGATGGATGCCCAAGGGGGAGTGTTGGGAAACCATGGGTCTGACCCTGCAGTCGGCCCATTAGTGGGCGTCCCATCCAAAACCCTAGCAGGGTCGCAGCATATAAATAGGGGGTGCTATTCATTGTAAAGGATTGATCGTTGAATGAAGGAATAAAGAGAAGCAAGAAGTCCCCCTACATCTCTGTGTTCAATCTCTTATTATGTTCTTGTGTTCATACATTGTTCTTACGATTCTGAGTTTGTCTACAAGGTAATCGCTCGGACTGAACTCGCCAGCGACGGTTCCTCAACAAATCGCTCGGCGATTGGGGCTGTTGTTTGCACGTGTGCGAGCGGCGACGTGTGATGTGCATATTGTTTTGGCCGGGCGTGACATGTGATTGATGGTGGCTGTGGTGTCATCAACAGAGTGAACTCCAGAAAATAGATGCGGCATTTGGCGGCCTTGGGCTTGGTGTCGTGAGAAAGACTTGCTGATTCCTTGCTTGACTATTGTGTGCGCAAGCCATCCACTGTCGTTTTGCTGCATCAACTCATTGTTTTGCTGCATCATCGTTGCTGCATCCATCTACTCATCGTTGTTAAGATAGGAAGAGTGCGCCGACGTGTGTTCCATCGTGTGATTGCGGCCGTCCCCGTGTGGTCATCGACCAGGACACGCATGCGCTGCAGGCGACGCTGCGAGACACGCACGCGAGGGCTGCAGGACACGCAGAAGCGCTGCAAGACACGCACGCAGGGAGGCGTGGCGCTTGCTCGCCTCGCGTGCCGTACTCGCTGTGCGCGGCTCGAGAAAGGACGAGACGAGATTATTGCGTGCTTATTTTCTGTCGAGTGAATCTCCTGAGACGCCGTGACGGCGAGTATATCCATCGTCGCGTGCTAGTAAAGAATCGCTGGTGGTGGTTTTATGTCCATACAACGCTGCTGCTTGATTGATTTTAGGGTACAAAAAATATTGCATAATCATTTATCTTTCTCTAATTATTATTAACGATTCCACGATTACATGTAAGTAATTTAATTAATTGATGATTATTAGAGCTTCATCACATATCCAAATGAGTAATAATACAAAGATCTTGTCTCGCCCCTAGGAATCACAGCGACGAACGGGACGAATCAAACCCTAACTTCGAAGATATGCCTGCAAACAAAGCCTAGATCCGCAAGATAAACATGTAGATGAATCAACAAACAAACTGCCAAAACGAAACACACGAAGAAAAAAATAAGGAAAAAAGGATAGGAAATAAAAAACACCTACACGGTCGCGATTCTGTTAGCGAGTCCAACGACGTCCACACCCACGACGACGAAGAAAACGGCGAAAAGAACAGATAATGAACTCTACCATCGCCGCCGCCACGCCAACAACGACGAATAATAAGGCGGAAAGTACGGAAACTTAACTTTGCCTTCTCCGTCGCTACTCTATCGGCGAGAAAGACAGCAACGCCGGCCGACGTCGACCACCAAATCGCCTCTCCCCATGCATTCCCCCAAAATCATCACCGAAATCACCTCCTCTCTCCCCGTCTCGAGTGTTCCGCTCAGAACAAGACCAAATGAGCGCAATTTCCCAACAAAATTAAAAAATAATTAGCTACGGACACACGGGGCACGTTGGAGAAGAAAACGGATTCAAATATAACCCGGTAACTGCAAGCAAACCCAGGTAACGCAACACAAATCTCAACGAGTATCGAACGGGAAAAAACTGAAAACGAAGAAAAAACGTTCGACAGAGATTTACCCGTTTCGATTTTTTTAGCCTTTACAAGGGAATAAGCATATCTTGTATTCTTCTAGTTCGCAAAACAGATATACGTATGTGTGTACATGTACATGACTTGACCGGATACATTTCTTTAATGAAACTTGGGACAACTTTCGTAAACAAAATTGACCCGATACATGCTCAGCAAGCACCAGTGATGGTCAGTTGTTCCGATCCAACAACACAGACATCTGAATTGACTTCCAGATTCCCATGGAGCATCGCATCCATGGAAGACCGGGTGATGCCAAAGTCTTTCTCGGTGCCTGATTTCAAGAAGATAAATCGGTAAAACTATACAAGTAATAAGTATATAACGACTTAACGTCAATGCACCGTCGCTACTGTTTGATCAGACATGCCAATGCAGCCTCTTTCATTTCGCTGACAAATTACTAACCCAGAACAAACCAAAGCACTGCACATAGAAGCGCTTCTCTTTTATTAATGTACATAGGATTACGCGGAAGAGAAAATTAGTTTGGTAACATCACAAAGATGTATAAATTATAAAATATCATCACATGTGAGGCTGACAAATGGGCTATAAAATCACATATCAGTGATACATCGATAGTATTCTCCAACTCGAATGATCTCAGTAATGGTACTGAGCAATTCGCCCTGGGTTCACAATCAAATCTGAGTATGCTGCACAAAAGGGTTCACAATCAAATCTGAGTATCTTGGTCATGAAACTTTGCACCATTAGTTGCAGAATGCATTAACAGTTTGAAGAAATCCTCCACATCCAAGTCAGATATTGGCATAGGGTTCAGAGCACCCATATAATTAGCTGCATTTTCGCTTCGAGTTGTTACCAGGATCTTACTTCCACAGTTCCCGGGCGCAAGGGTTGTTTCCCCAGACCCTGGGATGCCATGAACACCAATTACAGAATAACATAGGCCATTGTTTGTGTTTGGTTGGTTATCACCAACTGTCTCATGAAGCATTGTTATTATCTTGTCACGATCCTTATCCCGGCCAAATACCTCCATTGGAGGAGATGAAGTAGAAGGACAGGGTCAACACTCTTGTTGTCACTGCTGCTGCTTGGTTGCCGTGGCAAAATTTTGCATGCTTCCTTGATGATATTTTCTATCTTATCTAGACTGTCCTTCAACTCCCTCCTTGAAATGGCACGAGGAACACGATCTAACATGACACTGCCGTCCTGCAGAAGCAAGTACCAATCGACCTTGTCAATGAAGAATAATAAACTTGTGATGTCATGGGTGATATGCTCTAAATCTTAGTGTGATGAACAATTAGCAATCATGTCGAAGAGTTTGTCGAAATTCTCGTTTTCAGTATTTTCAGACCGTTGTTAGTCGTCGGGAGGTCTGACCGGCCATGGTGGTGGTCAGACCAGCTGATTGACGGGTTGACGGTCAGACCGGCCAAGGTGGCGGTCTGCCGACCAAAAAGGCGACATTTGAATTTAGAGGAATGCGATCAAACACTTGTGTGAAAGTGTTAGTAGGTGAGTTTGTACCAAATTTCATGAAAAATAGAGTTTCAAGGCAAAAGTAGATAGAATTTGTCCGAAATGTCCAGAGGGAGACTTTCCACATCCTCGGGAAAAATTCTAGAGCGGTCTGACCGGACACTAGTTGGCGGTCTGACCGACCAGGACGGCGGTCTGATCGGCCAGGCAGTGATCATGTGTCGGGTAGGAAAAATTCATTAGTTTCAGTACATGTGTTGCATGATGAATGTTTTGACTAACGTAGATCAAGTTGCGAAGAACTTGTTCACGGATTCGATTTCTTGGTCAATTGTTGTGTAGGAGGCTTGGTGGTTAACGACGATCAACAGCGAGGATAATAGGTACTAGGCTAGAGAGTTGAGGTCCAGAACGATTGAGGACGTCAGGTAAAGTCATTGGACTCAAGCATGGCGCAGATGGACAAGCATGACCGAACGGAAAGTTCAGTGCGATGGGTTGCATCAAGAGGCGTAGGGTCAGTGCAAGTGCCATGGTGGTTCCGGTGAAAGCCGGATGGGAGAGACTTGCCGACATAAAGAGAGCCGTTGATCAACCTACACGTGGCAAAGCATAGGATTGCTTCACGACGATTGGATTCAGTCTTTGGAGAAGGATCGAGAAGGGGTATTTTGGTATCTTCACTAAAATACCGGGTTGGTAACCTTTGAGAAACCACGGCGCAAGGAGAGGCAGTTTAGGTCAAATGAAGATGAAGATCACGAAGAGACAGATTCGGGAAGCCCAGTTCATCATCCGCTTTGAGAAGTGTGGGTGAGTGTAGACCCGTTTGTATGTGGGCTTAACGGATGCCCGATTAGGTTTTCTCTCTTGACCTAACCTACACTATAAAATGGAGAGGTGCAGAATTTGTGCCTCACGAGCCTTCCCAAGTAGAAACCCTAATTTGTGATTTAGGGAAAAGTAGAATAGAGGAGGCTAGGGTTTGAGGGAAATGGATTGATTAAGTACTCAAGTGTTGAACTTTTGTCATCCATGGTGGAGTGGATGTAAACCCACAATCTCTCAAATCAATTCAAGCAAGATTTCCTCAAGATAAGTTCTCACCTGTTCTTGCTCTCCCTTTGATGTTTTTTTGGATTTTATTTGTTCATTTGGTTTTGTTGGTGTTTATGTTGTGATCTAGCTTGCTGAGACACGTGGGAATCCATCTAGGATTATTTTGACCATCATCCACCCACAAGCAAGTTTTTGGATAAAAGTTTCAATTTTCTCGATTCTTGTGCTTCCTTGGCTTTGATCTTTTCGATCGTCGATTGGAATAGGTTCATGACCTTCTTGATGAGCCATGCTTAAAGTCTAAGAGGATTTAGATCATCGAAGTAGAAGTTAGGCCTTTTTGTGATCGTCCCGGGCTAGTCTCAGGGCACCGCGCGGTCAGACCGCCACCTCGGGCAGTCAGACCGGTCGTGTGCCACTTTGTGTGATTTTGGTCCTTGTGTCTCAGGGTTCATCGGTTTTTAACGCAAGACTTCTATTGTGCTTGTGTTCTCTGATCTTCATACCTTCCATAGCCGCTGAGGAGAAAAAGTTGAAATCAGTCAAGGTCAAAAAAGAGCAGTGCTCCTATTCACGCCTCCCATCTCTAGTCATCATTCCAATCCAACAAGTGGTATCAGAGTCCGATTAGTTCAGTCTTGATCTAACGAAACATGGCGATAGAGAAGTACTCAACCAAGTCACATGTCTTCGATTGGCTCAACTGTGCCTATTGGAAGAACTGTATATGTGTCTACCTTCAGAGCGAAGGTCAAGCCATATGAGAGGTTATTCAAGCTCTGCTCGTTTTGCCCGAGACTGCTTCGCTGGCTTCAACGGTCCTCTTGGCTAACAACCACAAGGCAAATAACCTCCTATATGTCGGGCTTAGTAGATAGGAGTACGACAGGATTTGTTACCTTGAGACCGCATACGAGAAGGGTTCGTCCCAAATCAAGCAAGTGCTCCAAACGATTTTCAAGCAAGAATACAACAAGTTCGAGATGCGTCCTGGAGAGAGCATCAATGATGTATTCACTCGCTTCAACAAGGTGCTCAATCATCTGAGAGCGGTTGACATTGAGTATTCTTAATCCAAGAATGCTACCATCTCTTGGCTGCAATCAACACCAAGGAGTGAGAGATGAAGGCTGCTGCTATTGAGGAGAATATCAACTTGTCTAGTCTCACCTTGGAGTTGCTCTATAACAAACTCAAGATACATGAGATCAAGAGTGTTGATCATCCTAAGAAGGAGAACATGGCCTTGGAAGATGATCCCCTCAATAGGGTTCTTGATGGTTCTTCTGACTCTTCGAGCTTTTCACTTGCTTGTCTTTCTGCCATCGATGAAGAGGAGCTTGAGTCCATCCCTCACCCGAGTTAGCCCTCCTAGCCAGAAAGTTCACACGGACCTACAACAATATGAGGAAGAAGAAGAGCGGTGGTCCGGTGACTTGCTATGAGTGTGGTGAGCTCTACCACATCCGACTAACTGCCCCAAGCTGAAGGGGGAGGGCAACAACTAGGAGTAGAAGCACGCTTGGAAGAAGCCATAAGGGAACAAGGCGATGTTTGATACCGCCAAGCTCGTGAAGGCTGCCCATCGGGTCCTTACCGCCTGTGGATTCCAGTAGCGAGGAGGACAAGGAGGTGGAGACTCCTCAAGAGAAGGACAAGGGCAAGGTCATGGACTTCACCGGCATGTGCTTCATGGCCGACTCCATCGACGACGATGCCACGTCGGATGAGGTACCTCTCTCCTATGAAGTTCTTTCAATGATATGCGATGGGATGTATGAGCAATTGCTTAGTCAGGATAAGGCGCTTAAGACGATCATGGCTATGGCTAAGGACTTAGAGTCTCAAGTTGATAGTCTTACTCTAGAACTTGCAAATGCTAAGGACCTTGAGATTGATGAATGCGCTATTTGCCATATTTTACATTCTGAACTTGCTAAACTGCAAAAATGCTCATAACATTGTCTTGCACCAACTAGAAAATGCTAGGACTAAGTTGATTGAATTTAAATCCACTCCATGTGAAAAATGTTTAGATTTTAGCAAGTTGATAGCTTCTGAGAAGGTTGACTCTAGTGCTTATTCTTTTCACTTGGATAGTGAAAAGAAATGAATGACATGCTAGAAGCATTTAGAGTCAAGTATGATAAGCTTAAGAACAAGATTAATTCTGCTATTTGCACTTCATGTGAAGCCCTTAAGCTTCAAGTTGATATCCATAAGGAGAAACATGCTAGAGTCATTAAGGCCAACACTTGTGAACCATGTCCTAAACTTTCAACTAAGAATGTTTACCTTAAGGACACATTAGAAATTTTTTCTAAAGGTAAGAAATAATTGAACATGATTTTTAACAAGTCCAAGACCCCTTATGGGAAGCAAAGATTGGGATACAATTTTGCCAAGGATAAGTCCAAGCCAAATGTCATTGCTTGAGTTAAAAGGTGTTTTTCCCAGTGGTACCAAGTATCATTGCTCATATTGCAGGAGGGATGGACATTTGCTTGAGTTATGTTGGCGTATGTTGAAAATGCTAGGAAGTATCTTGCTTGATATTCATCTCACCAACCTAGAGCCTTCATGAGACATGGTCATGTAGAGAAAAAGAAACATGGCCTAGGTTTAAATTCATATGCTCATCATCATGCTCCTAGACATGTTGCATCTCATGCATCCATGAACATATCTCATGCTAGAACCTCAAGTAGAGTCAAGGCTAGCAATCATGCTATGTATGCTTCTGGCAGACGTGTGTCTCAGTATTGGGTCCCTAAGTCTTGGTTAACCAATCCCAGTATTGAGACACATAGATCTTATGTGCCTTAATTTTTAGAATCGCCGCGAAAGGGGAAAGAACACGTGGCTCATCGACTCCGGGTGTTCACGTCACATGACCAGAAACTCAAGATGGTTCACCCCCTTCACGAGGGGCGAAGGGAGATGACTTCATCACCTTCGGCGATGATACGCAAGGGCGGATTGAAGGAACATGATCGATCAGGGTAAACGACAAGTTCATTCTGAAGCACGTCACACTTGTCGACAAGCTAAGGTATAACTTGCTATTTGTCTCACAGCTTCTTGATGATGGCTATGAAACTCTCTTCAAGAAAAATGCTTGTCGTGTTTTTGATTCAGCTGGTGAGCTCATTTTTGGGATTTTTAGAGTTAATAGGATCTTTGAAGCTGAATTTTCTGAATCTCTTGTCGGTTCTCTCAAGTGTTTGATTGTTTCTTCTTCTAAGTTTTGGCATTGACACCGATGGTTAGGGCACATTGTATTTGATCATCTGACGCGAGTTAGCAGCCTTGATATCATGAGATGTTTGTCCAAACTCAAAACCATCAAGGATGCTGTATGTGTAACCTGTAGGCATGACAAGCAAGTTGCCGCCTCACACCTTTCATTGACTATGGTCATAACAGACAGACCAAGATAATTACTGCACATGGATATTGTTGATCCTGCTAGGGCTCGGTCGGTCGGTGGGAAATATTATATTCTTGTCATAGTTTACAATTTCTCGATATACTCTTGGGTGTTCTTGGCTTCTAAGGATGAAGTTTTTGATCATTTTTGTGATCTTGTTCTTAGTTTAGCTTCTGAACTCCCCGATGCTTTGAGAGCGATCCACAGTGACAATGACACGAAGTTCAAGAATTCCTCTTTTGCCTCTGTCTGTGCTGAGCACGGTATTGAGCATCAGTTCTCCTCTCCTCACATCCCTCAACAAAATAGCGAGGTGGAAAGGATGAACAAAACCTTGATCGAGATGGTTAGGACGATGCTAGATGAGTACAACACTTCGAGGAGATATTGGGCTGAAACTATTGCTACAACTTGTCATATTCCCAATCGCATCTTCTTGAGAACTTTGGGTAAGACATCTTATGAGCTTCGATTTGGAAGAAAGCCCTCTGTCTCTCATTTTCGTGTCTTTAGAGTCAAGTGTTTTATTCTCAATCCATGAAACCTAGATAAATTTGAGTCTAGGAAATCGATGGTTTATTTCTAGGTTATCCTGCACATTCGAGGTGCTTCTGGGTTCTAAATCTTTAGACTAACATAATCATAGAGACATGCAATGCCACCTTTGATGAGACTAACCCTAGAGTTAGATCAGACATTTTAGGTAACTCACAGGAGATCGAGAGCATATTTATGGAGAAAGATGACGACATGGTCAATGATGGTCCCCCGCCTGCTGTCGTTGCTCCAGTTCCAGTTAAAGAACATGTTTCCACTACTTCACTTTCAGTTGAGGCTCCTGCTGCTTCATCATCAGCAGTACCTACGGAGGTCGAAGATGTGATGTCTCCTCCTAGCGCTCCACTTCACATTCAGAGGAGACATCCACCAGATCAGATGATTGGATATCTTCATGAGCGAGTCACTCACTCCAGGTGTCACGATCCGAGTCTCCACTCCCATTCTGCATTTGTTGCTTCCTTTGAACCACACGATATATCACATGCATTATCTTATGCTAGCTGGGTCAATGCTATGCATGTGGAGTTAGAGAACTTTGAGAGGAACAAAGTCTAAAACTTAGTAGATCCTCCTGGTGGTCATAATGTTATAGGAATCTGCTAGGTGTTAAAAAATAAACAAAGTGGGGATGGCTCTGTGGTTAGAAACAAGACTAGGTTGGTAGCTTAGGGTTCTAGCCAGGTTGAGGGGTTAGATTTCGATGAGACCTTCGCTCCTGTAGCTAGGTTAGAAGCAATCCACATCTTCCTTGCATTTGTTGCATCTAAATGTTTTAAGTTGTATCGAATGGATGTCAAGAATGTGTTTCTTAATGGCTACATAGAGGATGAAGTATATGTTAGACAACCTCCGGGCTTTGAGCACCCTAGACACCCTCATCATGTCTTCAAGCTATCAGAAGCCTTGTATGGTCTTAAGCAAGCCCCTAGAGCATGATATGATAGGCTTAATACCTTCTTACTTAAGAATGACTTTGAGATGGAAAAGGTAGATAAGACTTTTTTTTCATTCTTAGGCATGTCAATGACTTCCTTCTTGCTTAGATATATTTGGATCATATTATCTTCGGTGGTTCTTCTCATGCTCTTGTTTCTAATTTTTCTGAGACTATGTCCACATAATTTGAGATGAGTATGATGGGAGAACTCAACTACTTTCTGGAACTTTAAATTAAGCAATATAAGGAAGAGACCTTCATTTATTAGACAAAGTACACCAAGGATTTATTGAAGTATTTCAAAATGGGTGATTGCAAGCCAATCGTCACTCCTATGACGACTTCGACTGCTTTAGATCCAAATGAGGAAGGAGAAGCCGTGGATCAACGTGAGTATCGCAGCATGATCGGCTCCCTCCTCTACCTGACAGCCTCAAGACCGGACATTCACTTCATCATCTTCCTTTATGCGAGGTTTCAAGCGTCTCTAAGGTCTTCTCATCGCCAAGCTGCCAAGTGTATCTTTAGGTACCTCCAGTCTACCCTCCAGTATAGCATTTGATATTCCTATTCTTTGTCTTTGTCCATTCAGGGGTTTTTGGATTATGATTTTGTGATCTGTAGGCTAGATAAGAAGAGCATCTCAGGCACTTGTCACTTCTTAGACACTTATCTTGTCTCTTGGTCATCTAGGAAGTAGTCTTTTGTTGCACAGTTCACTGCTGAGGCTGAGTATGTAGCTGCTGGTAGCTGCTATAGTCAAATCTTGTGGATGGTGTCCACCCTTAAGGACTATGGGTTATCCTTTGGTAGTTTGTTACTATTTTGTGACAACACTAGTACCATCAACAAAGCCAAAACCCGGTCCAATACTCGAGGACCAAACACATTAACATTAGATATCACTTCCTTAGAGACCATGAAGAAAAATGTGATATTGTGCTAGAGTTTGTGGAACCTGAGGCTCCGTTAGCCGACATTCTCAACAAGCCTTTAGACCTAACTAGATTTGCTGTCTTGAGAAATGAGTTAGAGGTAATTTATCCCTATGGGTTGGTTTGTGGAGGAGTTGGTTATTTTCTTAGCTTCTTGATTAAGTCACCATTTCTTTGATCTTCATTTGATCTTTTTAGGCTTTTGATGTTTTTCTTGTATCTTATTGTATCATATTGTATTCGTATGATTTTTTAAAAAAATGATGCATTGTAATATAACTTTTATACTTTTGTCTTTTAAATTGATGAAGCTTTCCTTATTATCCTCTTGTGATATAGCATTTTTATTCTTGCTCAATGTCATGTCTTGTTCATTGACTAGCTAGAATTGTCATGTTTTCTCATGTGTAGCTTAATCTTTGCTAGATGAGCTATAACTCAAAGACAACTTGAACTAAAAACTATAATTTGTGAAACTTTTAATTAGTTACAACACTAGTAATCCTTTTATGACACTTGTTATGTCAAAATTGCTTTGTTAGTTTTTAAATCTAGAAATTAAACTTTAGTTGAGCAACTAGTTCTTTTGTGAATCTTAGGGTTACTCCTCCTAGGCTTTTGTGGCTCGGGTTAGGTATAGCTTACGGACTCCGGAGTAGCTTTTGCTCTTAAATTTTGTGCAAAATGAGAAAAATTTAAAAAAAAACAAGCTTTGTAGTCCTCATGTGATTAAAATTGTGTCAAACTACTCTAACGATACTGCATGTCATGTCACATGAACTTGGAGATAGTTCGATAATGCAGACGATGTCATTGGGACTGCTTGTCCATCTTTGACATGACCTCAAGATTTGTCGCTTTGATTAAAGCTTAGGAAGTGATTATGGATGACTCCTAGTTCACTATCTACTTTACTAAGATAGACCATCTAATCAACTTCAACATGTGCTATTCATTGCAAATGATAAATATTGTAGAAGTAGGTGCTTTAGGTATTTTGAGCAAAATGATTGACTTTGAAACTTATAGTCACAAGAATGATCAATTGTAGCTTCTTGA
Organism: Ampelocalamus luodianensis; assembly: GCA_036346255.1. Lineage (NCBI taxonomy): Eukaryota > Viridiplantae > Streptophyta > Magnoliopsida > Poales > Poaceae > Ampelocalamus > Ampelocalamus luodianensis. Next base: position 2,819,301 of record CM070638.1, read on the forward strand.
TCTCACTTTGATATTTTGACATGGTATTATCATTCTAGAATCCATTTTGATCAACTTGATAAATTTGAAGCTTTGCTTAACTTGTGATCAAATTTATATTTCATCTTGTGCTATCTTTCTTAGCTTTGCTACATAAGTCTAGATATGATTTTGCTAGCTTCTTCATGCTTGATGTGATTTGTGCATTTTCGAATTTCTAGCTTGTTCATTTGGGTAATCCCCAAAACTTTTTGTACTAAAAAATTAAAAAATTTCAAAAAATGAAGCAACTCTATTACATCTTCATGCATGCTTTTTCTTATACTTCTTCCATGCATCTTGACATGCTATCCTTAAATGAGAGGAAGACGTGATTCCTTGATGACTATATTGTTAATGGGAGAGAAGATATGACAAAAATGGTGAAAGGGGAAGATATTTGAGAAAAGAGGAGAAAATAGAAAATTCCAGAAATTGGGTGATCTTAGTGAGGGGGAGCATCTCGTATGCATTCTTCTGATCTTATTGTCGTTTCTTGACTTGAATTGCAATTCTTGATCCCTCACAATGATCTAAGGTCAAATTGAATAATTGTTCTTTCATATGGAGCTTGAGTGAAATTTTGGTCTGATCTCTTGAATGGAAGTTTTCATACACTCTAATACATCATCTAAGTTGCCTCTGCAATTCTCGAACCAATTTGGTCATTTTTATGGCTTTTTCTTGTTTATGGATCAAGTTGTGTCTTTACGCGAAAACAAGTTTTAGTTTTTTCAAACAACCTCCAATTTGTATTTTTTTTTTGTAAATTGTCGGTGTGTTCATCAAGGGGGGATTGTGGATGTCATGGGATATGCTCCTAATTTCAGTGTAATGAACAATTGGCAATAGAGTCGAAGAGTTTGTCGAAACCCTTGTTTTCGGTATTTTTAGACTATTGTCAGTCGTCTGGAGGACAATCTGGCCAGGGCGGTGGTCTAACTGACTGGCCAACAGTCTGACCAGCTATGGTGGCGGTTAGACTGGCCGGCTGAGGGGCTGGCGGTCTGACCGGCCAAAAAGGCGACATTTGAATTTCGAGGAATGTGATCAAATACTTATGTGGGAGTGTTAGTATGTAAGTTTGTATCAAATTTCATGGAAAATAGAGTTTCGAGGCAAAAGTAGATAGAGTTTTACCGAAATATCCATAGAGGGATTTTCCAGGTCCTTGGGAAAATTCTAGAGCGATTTGACCGGCCACTAGTTGGCGGTCAGACCGATGGGCAGTCTGATTGACTAGGGCAGCGATCAAACCGACCATGGGAGGCGGTCTAACCAGCCAGGCAGTGATCATGCACCGGGTCGGCAATGGTCTTCTTGGGTTAGTACAAATTCATGAATTTCAGTGCATATGTGTTGCATGATGCATGTTTTAACTAACGTGGGTAAGTTGCGAAGAACTTGCGCCCGGATTCGATTTCTTAGTCTATTGTTGTACAGGAGGCTTGGTGGTCAACGGCGGGGATGATTCGGACTAGGCTAGAGAGCTGAGGTCCAGAATGATCGAGGATGTCGGGTAAAGTCATTGGACTCAAGCATGACGCAAGATAGACAAGGGTGATCGTACAAGAAGTTCGGTGCGATGGGTTGTATCAAGAGGCGCAGGGGTTGGTGCAAGTGCCATAGTGGTTCCGGTGGGAACCGGATGGGAGAGACTTGCCGACATGAAGAGAGTCGTTGATCAACCTACATATGAAGAAGCATAGGATTGCTTCTCGACGATTAGACTCGGTCTTTGGAGAAGGATCGAGAAGGGGTATCTTGGTATCTTCACCAAAATACTCGGTTGGTGACCTTTGAGAAACCGCGGCGTAAGACGGTACAAGAAGAGGTAATTTAGGTCAAGTGAAGATGAAGATCACGAAGAGACGAATTCAGAAAACCCGGTTCGTCATCCGTTTTGAGAAGCGTGGGTGAGTGTAGACTCACTTGTATGTGGGCTTAATAGATGCCCGATTAGGTTTTCTCTCTTGACCTAGCCTACACTATAAAATGGAGAGGTACATGATTTGTGCCTCTTGAGTTTTCCCAAGTAGAAACCTTAATTTGTGATTTAAGGGAAAATGGAATAAAGGAGGTTAGGGTTTGAGAAAGATGGATTGATTGAGTGCTTAAGTGTTGAGCTTTTGTCCTCTATGGTGGAGTGCTTTTAAACCAATAATCTATCAAATCAATTCAACCAAGATTTCCTCAAGACGAGTTCTCTCTAGTTTTTGTTATCTTTTCTATGTCTTTTACTATTTGGTTGTTCATTTGGTTTTCTTAATGTTCATAGTGTGATCTAGCTAGGATCATCTTGATCGTCATCTACCCATGAGCAAGTTTTTTTTTATTAAAGTTTGAATTTCTTCGGTTCTTATGGCTCCTTAACCTCATCGAAGAAATTTATGGAATCTTGGCTTCGATCTTTCCAATCGTCGATTGGAATAGGTTTCTGACCTTGTTGATGATACGTGGGAATCTATCTAAGATCATCATGATTGTCATCTACCCATGAGTAAGTTTTTTTTTTATTAAAGTTTGAATTTCCTCGGTTCTTATGGCTCCTTAACCTCATCGAAGAAATTCATGGAACTTTAGCTTCGATCTTTCCAATCGCCGATCAGAATAGATTTCTGACTTTGTTGATGAGCTATGGTTGAAGTTTAAAAGAATTTAGATCACCAGAGTAGAAGTTAGGTCTTTTTGTGATCGTCTCGGGCTGGTCTCAGGGCATCACACGGTCAGACCGGCACCTCGGGCGGTCAGACCGGCCGGCTACAGGTCAGATCGGTCGTGTGCCACTTTCTGATATTTTGGTGGTTTTAGTCCTTGCATATCAGCGTTCGTCGATTTCAACGCAAGACTTCTATTGTTGTGCTTGTGTTCTCTTATTTTCATACTTCTATAGCTATTAGCTATTGTGGTTAAGAAAAAATTGAAATTGGTCGGGTCGAAAAAGAGAAAAAGAGTAGTGCTCGCAACAAAACTATAACCCACTAAACTAAGTGTTCCCAATCCGTGGAATTGGGGAAAGGTTAAGAGTTTTAGATAGACATGATAAGCTGGAGAGAGGACCTGGGTTGTGTGGTGGCTTGAACTGGGCAACGAAGTCTTGTTCCGCTTCCACCAAGGCCTCCTAGGCGGGACTGGGACGCCATCTGACCGATAATTGTCAGGGGGGTTGGAGCGAGTAGAACGGATCTGCTCTTCGAGACTCTGATAATGGATAGCGTCAAGGATGTCTTCCGCTTCATAGAAAGCATCCTTGAGGGCCGACATAAGTTGCTTGAATCTTTCCTTGTGAGAGCTCTCCTCTGCTGCTTGCAGCATCAGCTGCAGTTGTGGGATGGTGAAGGCCTCAAGGTTCTTCAGCTTCCGCCTTGCAGATGCTGGAAAACCAATGTGGGAGAAGCCTTCGTTGAGGACTCTGGAGACGATGGGCGAGACTATCCACCCTGCTACAGATACGCCCCACCCTACTGCGGCGAGTGTGAGGGGATCCACCATTAGTACGAAATTTTCAGTGAGAAGAGGGAGAGATCAGAGATTTGTATTGGTGGTGCCGCCGTGCCGGCGGAGCGACAAATTTGTATTGGTGGTGCCGCCTTGCCGGCGGGCTGTATTGTCTTGTTAATCTCAAACCATCTTTTTTGGAATTATTAAAACCGTCAAAATATATATATATATATATATATATATATATGAAAAATACTTTCTACTCTCGGGAGTAGTTACTCCCACATCTGAAATATCACCTAAAAGAACTTAACATACGTCATTATCACTTTGGGTATACTTATATACTAATTATAAGATACTCCAATGTGTATTACACGAAAAATTTATAACAGAGTATATAGTTATTTTCTTTTACTATGAGCGTAGCCAGAAAAAGATTTATGGAAGGTGTGCGTGGAGTAAGAATTTTATAACAAGGGGGTGAATGGAAACTCTTTTGCAAATTTGTATCACACAACGTATAAATTCCCGAGTATACATAAAGGACAGCTAACAACACCAAGAGACTTATGACACGCTAGATTCACCAAAATCCCCCGCGTACTGCGTATCAATTCATCAAATCGAGTACGACTCACGGTATGCGGTACACCGTACACCATTGTGAAATTTGGAAAATGACATACCGCGTTGTAACAAGACTTCTGAGTCAACAAAAGAAAGCAACTCATTTATATATTGAGTATAACTAGCCGAGTGTCTGTGCATCGTAACGGATCTCAAATAAGCATATCATAAGTTCTAAACTTGTAAAAATTAATATGCATTAGGTAATTATCTCTATATCTGAAAGTTATATACATAATTTGCATCCAATCAACAAGCCACAGTAATTTTATCACAATCCACATGCGTAAACGTATAATTATCCACAAAAGATCCTCTAGGTAACATATGCATTTATGCATATATTTGTTTATAAAATATCCTACCAACTCAAGAGGTGAGAAGGGCCTACATCATTAACAAGTCATTTTATAATAGTAAAAACAATGACGATGTTGGCAAGAAACGGCTATTGAGTAACCGATAGACAAGGGCTAGAGGTGTCACCAGATCGAATACAAATTGAATAATGGTCTTTTTGTATTCGTATTTTCTGAACGAATACAAATATGGATCCGAATATTGTCGAATACGAATCGAATGTTGTAACGAATACTAATATGAATCACATACCTATTCAATTCAACACTTAATTATTCTAATTTATCTATTTCACCTAAAAACATGAATTCACATTAAACTAAAAATGCTCATCCAACTAATTAGTCATACTACAATAAAAATATGTATATTGTTTTATCGAACACGAATATAAATAGTGTGGATAAAATAACATTTCGGATGGCAAAAGTCTATACCATATTTGAATCCATATTTTTTATGCAAATGCGAATACGAATATGAGAGAAATAGTTGATTGGATAGAAAAAAATAAACCATATTCGTATCCTATCAAATATAGTAGTCGAATAAAACAGATAATTCATATCTGATTGACACGCTGACAAGGATAGACAACAACAAACTGAGCCGTTTTATTCCCATCAGTGGTGCTTCCTTGTAATTACCACAATATTTTTTTATCCAAAGTTCCGAAGGAACACATAATTTCTAGTGGAATTTCGATTGTTCTTTCCTTCGATCCAAACACTGCAAATAAGAAGTTTTCTGAATCATCCGAAATTACCTTTGTTAATCCTTCGCTCCAACAAGGCCTTTCAATTGGCTTCAAGACTACTATATTGATAGCTTGTAGCAGCTCATAGATGGTAGATAGGCAGTGTTGAAAGTACCCAACAACTGTGAGGAGGGAGCTTCTCAGAAATGGAAGAGAAATGTCGGCTGTAATGCCTGTTTCGGTGGCCCAGATGACCATGGTACCAAGACGACCTGGAGGGTTTTGAGTCAGTCAACAAAAGAGAGCTACTCATTGGTATATTCAGCGTAACTAGCTGCGAGAGTGGTCGTGCCTTATAACGGATCTCACTAAACACATAGTAAGTTCTAAACTTGAAAAATTAATATATACAAGGTAGTTATCTCTACGTCTGAAAGTTGCATACATAATTTTTATCTAATCAACAAACCACAGATAATCTTATGACAATTCACATGCGCAAATGATCTAATTATTTAAAAAAAATCATTTGAGTAACATATACATGTATACACATATTTATTTATAAAAAAATCCAACTAACTTAAGAGGCGTAGGTAGATGGTAGATTACGTCACTACCAACTCCTTTTAAACTAGTAAACGCAATGTGTCAGACCCGGATTTTTTAATCCAGAATCCTCTGTGAAACACTGTGGTATTCCCTGGATCAGTAGCTAGCACTCACAGATACATCTCTGAATCAATTCATACATGGCGTAAAACCATACCATTCATTAATTTAGCACAACAGAGTTTACATAGACCGCGTCGGGTCAGGTTTTACAATACGGACCGAACAGGCCAAGAGATTACATTATAAAAGCGGAAGCGACAACGGAAGCAAAAGGGGTGAGAGCTTATCTCTCCACAGGCAAGTGACTGGGGAAACCCGTGTGCGTCCGATATTACCTAAAGACTCAGATAATATAGGATGCACGCAAGAACCAACGGAGTCAGCTGGACTGGGGCGAGAATAGAACAGCTAAAGACTACACTACGCTTCATCATCTTCTGGGCCTCCAACTTATGGATCCTCGTAGTAGTCGTAGTCTCCAGGATTTCCTGCTTCTGAGGGTTTTGGGGGAAAGAGCGAGAATGAGCACAACTTCCGTGCTCACGAGCCAACACACAATACAATAATATACATGCAAGGCTTGACAAGGATGACTCTGGTTCTTTTATTTGCTAAAGCAATGTTTTCAACTATCATATTTACAAATTCCTAGCACTTAGCATTTTAACCAAATTGCATTTTATTAAAGAGATTAATTGTGCAATATTTAATAACAGCAGAGGTTCCCTCTGTCGGAAACTCTACCTTATGCTTACTTTTGATTGGGTCCGTCCCCAATTACTAACATCACTGAGTTCGAACACTTAGGAAAAATCCAATCTCAGGGTTAGGTGAGCCCACCACACTTTTCATCCCACCCAGAAAGGTTTTTGAAATAGAACTAACTCGAGTAAATATTCCCATGTCCGCATTTGACCGTAGGCGCGACTGTTTAAACAGTTTAGACTCTGCAGAGGTTATACACTTTACCCACAAGAGATAGTCATACTCGTTACCCTACATGATTCCTTAGTCATGTAGTTGAGCGACCGTCACAATAACCTTTCAAAATATCTCGCCCCTTCTGTCATCTCATCTATATGGGGTTACACACATATGTTGGTGCGGGATGTCACCCCCTACATCTTGCTGTAGAAGACACTTCACCATCGGTGTCCTATTCAAACGTGATCAAGCTCACGCTTGCACCCCTTTACTCCTCCACCAGCGAGATGACTTGCAAGGTCCGATAAATTTACTAAGCCAAGTTGCAGTTTGCAGACTTGTGGTTGTACTTGTTTTACACAGGAGGTCATGACAAGATTAAGTCCTTAGGGGTGTCCGGGCGGATCATTTCACACATAACACTCTTTAGGCTGCATTAGCACCCATCAACATACGACCCATCACACAGTCCGCCCAGACAGTAACAACAATATTAGGGTTTTGAGGAGTAAAACCAAATCACCACATTTATCTCAGTCATGGACCACCAATGATTGCCCAAATCATTTTTATGTTTAAAGGGATGATGATTGGGACATTTTAATGTCCCGGTACTTAAGCAAGACTAGCATGTCGCTTAAGTACAACCTATAGCTACTATTACCACATAGTTACTAGGGTGACAAGGATTATTGGATTCAAATTGTCAAGGACGGCATAATAATTAATTAATCATCAAATGGGTATTTAACTACCTTAAGCTTTAACATATATTTGATTAAGAAATTAAAGCGTGCAATTTGCTATTTTAAAATAATATAATTTGCATAAAATGTAGGCTCAATATGATCAAAGTATTGACTCGCCTGGAATATGGGTAAGAGGATCTTGATACTCTTGGTCTTGATCAACTCGGGGATCTCCGGCGTCTTCAAATCCTAACCGGGCGAAAATATCGGAAAAAGGCACAACGGCAAAGAGAGAAAATAAGTACACAAGAATACACAAATAAACTCCAAATTGAACAAGACCTATGCCATTAGCAAGATCTTGAATTTACAAATTTTTAGAAATTTATTTTATAATTTTTGGAATTAAAATGGGGAGATATTAATTTTTGAAATCTCACTTTTGAATTAAAAAAAGAAAAGAGAAAAGAAAATCCAACAACATGGAAAAGGCCGATGGCCCATGGGGCAAGAAACGGCCCAGCCCAGGCTTGGGCCCAACACGGGCTCACGGCCCACGGGAGGGGGCTGGCCTGCCCTAAAAGAAAAGGGAGGGGGAGAGATCGGCGGGTGGGGGAGATAGGGCGCGCAGGCGCAGTGCGCGAGGGGAGCGACGGCACACGGGATGGGGAGGAGAGCTCGGGGGCGGTGGCGACGGAGGGGGGGTCCCGGAGCTCACGGCAGCGGCGCGATGGGGACGAGGAGGAGGAGGAGGATGCGCGGCCAGGGGTGGTGGCGACGGAAGCGACCGGAGGTGAACCGGAGGTAAGTCCTTCTTCCTCGGTTTGCTTCTTCTCGGTTGCTTGCTTCGGGAAGAAGGGGACGGGGGGGGGGGCGTGGGGCACCGGCGGGGGCAGAGCCGGGGGAGCCGGGAAGAGACATGCACGGCCGTTGACGTGGGTAGGAGACGTACACGACGGCGACGGGGAGAGGAGACACGCACTCGCGTAGTAGAGTAGGTGGGGGAGGTGACGGCGTGGCAGGGGTGGTCGCGGCGAGGCACGGCGCGGGAGCGGCGCGGGGACGAAGCACTAGCGCATGGGTTCCGGTGAGGACGAGTAGATGGGGAGGCGACGCGCCACACGGGGTTGTCGGCACCAGTCGTCAATGCTGATCGGCGGGAGGGGGAGAGAGAAGAGGGGAGGAATAAGGGGGGTGTTACACAATGACGCATGACGGGCAAAGAACGATTATTGAGTAACCGATAAACAAGGACTGATAGCAACAAACTGAGCCGTTATATTCCCATCAGTGGTGCTTCCTTCTGATTACCACAATATTTTGTTTTATCCAAAATTCCGAAGGAACACATAATCTCTAGAGGAATTTTGATTGTACTTTCCTTCGATCCAAACACTATAAATAAGAAGTTTTCTGAATCGTCTGAAATTACCTTGTTTATCTTTCACTCAAACAGGGCCTTTCAATAGGCTTTAAGTCTACTATATTGATGGTCGGGGGGCGGACTCAGCAATAGGGCGAGCTTGGGCGGCCTCCCGAGGTACGCCGCCAGTGGGACCTCTAACCCACCCACCCCAGTATCTGCTATGAAGGAGCTCTGCTCATCGTCGATGAGTGGACGAACAAGCAAGGTGAGCAGCGTCCTGGGGAGTTAGGCCAAAAGACTAAGAGAGACTATTGAGCCGCATGACATGGAACTGAGTGTCCCAGCCTAGTATCTGCTTGTCACGTGGTCAGAGCTCCCTCCTGCACTATGGAGGCCCAGTATTCACTAGTCACATGGTCAGAGCTCCCTCCTGCACTCTGGAGGAGGGAAGCTCGAGTAGTCCAGTCGAGGCGTCGAGCTAGCCCTAGTGGCTGTCGACTAGCGTGTGAGGCAGGCTTGAAGCAGTGCGCGGCCACTGGTGCTTGATGAAATTAGTTGAAAATAGTATAGATTTGGATTTGTGATTAGTTAAATGATTGATTTGCTATATTTGAATAGTTATTTTAGAATTGTATCGCTCAGGTGCAAATACCAATGCAAGTGGAAACGTAGTGGTTATCCCACCAAACCTAAAATTTATTCCTATGTCCACCATTGTTGATGGTAGCTTATAGCAACTGATTGATAGGTAGTGTTGAAGCTTGAAAGTACTCAACGAAGCTTCTCAGAATTGGAAGAGAAAGTTTCGCCAGTAATGCTGTTTTGGTGGCCCAGATGACGATGGTAGTAAGACGACCTAGCAACTCATTTGTATTTTCAGCGTAACTAGCTGGGTGACTGTATGTTGTCACGGATCTTAAATAAGCATATCATAAATTCTAAAGTTGAAAAATCAATATACATAAGGTAATTATCTCAACTGACATTTTGGTCGCCTCCCTTCAGAAGCACTTTACCGGCGGCTATGCTCAGTCTCTATCAATTGATTTTAGTAAGATTTTCACGATGAGAGTGCGAACTTAAGTAACACATAGTTCTACCGACTTGTGATTAACTGACTAACTGACTAACTGTTCCATTTCTATATAATACATAATCTATATAATTCTACATACTAACATACAATCTAACTCTAACACACAATCACAAATATTATTGGATGTACTAAAATTTATATATATATATATATATATATATATATATATATATATATATATATATATATATATATATATATATATATAAACGATATTCTTCTAAAAATTAAGGGTACAAATTGCACCACATGCTCTTATACCACTCCGCCAACTACGCTTCATGATCTATTTGAGTTGCACCTTTTCTCGACGGGTTTGGGCAGCCGAGTTCTGTCAGACCTGCAAACTTTACATCGCTTGTTTTATCTGAAGCTAGATGAGGATTGCACCGAATTTGTTGACGGCAGCTTCAATGTCGAACCTTGTGGGTTTCCGAGCCTTCAGTTTCCTAGAGGTAATTATAGAGATGATTATATTTCGTTATGTTCATAATTTATTAGATAATATGTTATCTTGTTCGTGGAATAATATCGTTAATATTTATTCTCAAGTATGTGACTTGATTGTGAAACTCTATATTTCTATGATGATTATTCTTAAGCGTTCCCTAGTCGGAAACATATGAAGACACATATGAATAGACTAGCATATGTAACGGTTGATGACCATATTTCAGGGGTCATAGATATAGAGATATTAAACCAATAATATAGACATATGTTATCGAACGTTGCATTTTTACATGTCATCAGTTGGTCTCATTTACAATGCGTATACTATGTCCTTAGACTTAAGGTCGTTGCACGTACTCGACATGCGTAATGGCTCACTTAGGGGTTACCAAACGCTACTCCGTAACTGGGTAGTTATAAAGGTAGCTTTCGGGTTTTGTCATGATGCATGCAACGATACATGGTCGATCAAGATAGAATTTGCCTCTCCATGCAACGGGAGAGATATCTCTAGGCCTCTCGAGTAAATGGATTCCAGAAATGTATGGTCATACTACTCGTGGTTAAAGAATTAATCGTAGTCAGGGAATTTGAGCCATGTGATCGAGAAAGAGTGGTCAAGCTAACCAACAAGGATGACACGTACTCGCCTTGAGCTTGACCGATATCGTGAGGGAGATGGAAATGCATATAAGTTTTGTTGAGGTTCGTCTGATATGATCTTTATGTATACTTGGGAGTCAGCATGTTTTGCTAGGAGCCGCTACTGATTAGTGGATGAGTAGGAGTACTCGGACCATGTCTAAGTGTACGTGAACCTATAGGATCGCACGCTTAAAGGGTTATGATTTAATTTGGATGGTGATCCGAATTCTTGTGGGCTACTAGTTCCTAATGGGTCTCAAAGTTCGAGACCCATCATGGATACCTATATAAAGAGGGACGATGGCAGTGAATTAGGAATTCCCGAAACCTAGTGGCCACATCTTCCTCATCCAATACCACACAGCCAGTGCGTGGTGTCCCTGTCCCGTACACGTGGATGCCTTGGAGGTGTTGATGCGAAGCATCAGCACTAGAACGATATGCAACTCGTGATGATCACAAGGAGTTGGAGGAGGAGATGTGCGGCTAGTACGACTACCACTGCACCAACACGCTACATCGACTCTACTTCCTCTACGAGTCTGCGCGTCTAGTGGTAATCATGTGATCTATTACTAGAGGAGGTTCCTTATTTACACGGTAGAATTTTGATTTTATGCTAGCGTAGTCTACCCGTTCAACATCAACGAGTGTGCATTCATGCCGCAAAGCTTCCACAAATTAGTATCACAGAAGGAGCTATGCGGCACCTCGCCTTGCCTGTAACATCCTGTGTTCGAAAACATGAATAGTAATTATTTTTGGCTTTCGTTTTTCGTTCGTATTTTCATTTAGCAAGTTATTTTCGAAAATCTCCTTTCTTCTTCTAGCTCGGGTTTGTGTTTCAAACCTTTTCACAACTTTGGAATTCAAATTCAAATTTGAATTTCCCTTTTCAGAGTTTGGGCCCCTTTCTTACCTTGCCTTCCTTTCAGTTGGGCTCAGCCCCGTTTTCCCCTTGGGCTTAGCCCACTGCTCCTTCCCCTTTGACCGGCCCACCTTCTCCATTTTGGCCCAGCTCCACCTGGCTTGTTTTCCTCTGGCCTAGTAGCCTCTTGGCCCGGTCGCCCTTCCCTTTTTCCCCTGGCCCGGCACCCTCCTCACGCGGGACGCGGTCATCTTCCTCAGCTGAGCCGCGCCTCTCTCCCTTCTCGTGCACGCCTCCGCCTGGTCCGGGCACGCAGCTCCTTTGCCACCCACGATCTCCCCTGCCACCCGCGCCTCTTCCCCATGCACCTGCACCGTCGCCCTCGGTGCTGCTCCAGCACGCCTGACCCGCGCCCGGCGCTGCGCTGGCGCACACGCTCGTGTCACCGTGCCTTCACCCAGTTGCATCGGCGCAGGTGCCCGCACAAAGCCGCCGCTCCCGCTGCCCTCGCCGCGCCTCACCAGCTCCCCCACCCTGTCTTGTCCGCGCTAGAGTGCCCACTCCCGCGTCAGCCACAGCTCCCACCGTCCTGCACGCCTTGTCAAGTCACCTTCCCGCCGCAAGCTAGCACCTACCTCCTGCCCTATCGCCTCCGTGCGTAGAGCTCGCCTCAGGACCGCGTGCACGCTCGAGCCCTCTCAACGGCTACAAGCTCCCTTGACCGCCTATTTAAGGACCCCTATGCCCCCTTGTTCTCCCCACACCGCCCCCGTCGTCCTGGTAAGCTCCACCGAGAACAACCGCTCCCCTTTCTTTTGGCCGCCGCTGCCTCCACCGTCGACAAGCCGCCTCTGGTGTCGCCGCCGCGCCGCCACCCCCGTCACCGTGTGCCACTGACGCCCAGGAGCATTTCCCCTCAAGCTCCCTCGGCTTTGGTCCACCGCTGAGCTCGGATTTCGTGTTCTTCCTCGCCTCCGGCCGCCACCTTCTCCATCACCCACCGCCGGCCATAACCCTCTGTTCCCCTTCTTCATCCCGGTAGGATCGCCTCGCCAAGCTCTTCTCTGTGCTCACCTTCCCCAGCTCAGGCCATCGCCGGAGCTCCCTCTCCGCTGTCACCGTGTCTATGCCGCCACTCAACCTCACCGCGCCGCCGCACCAGCCCTCCTTCGGCCACCGCACCGGCGTCACCAGCTTCACCTCGCCGAGCCCTTCCTGTTTCGGCCCTTGGTTGCCGGCGGCGAGCTCGAGCCGCCAGCGCCCGAGAGTTGCCCCCGCGCGCGAACGTTCGAACCGGAGCACTGTTCCCCCATCTTTAGCATTAATGATTGTATTAATTAACCCTAATGCAATCATTAGCTTAATGTTTGTCTTAACCTCCCCCTTTTGTCTCACTGCTGGTGGGCCTGCAAAAGAGTAATGGCCGGTTAACCCTTTCGGTTTTTGCCTCCAAGACCGACATGTGGGCCCCACTATGCACTGTGTCGTGGACCAGCGCTCCTATGTGCATGAACCCGGTCCATTGCACTGTGCCATGAACCATTCTCTCTCTCTCTCTCTCTCTTTTAATTCAATTTAATCTTCATAAATTCTGTTCTCCTCCGTTATAACTCCAAAAATTATGATATAAATTTCTAAAAATTTGTTAAATCAAGATCTTGCTAATGGCATAGGACTTGATTAATTTGAAGTTCATATGTGTATTCTTATGTATTTATTTGCTCTCTTTGCCGTTGTGCCTATTCTGGTATTTTCGCCCGATTAGGATTCGAAGACACAGGAGACCCCTAAGTTGAGCAAGCCCAAGATTATCAAGATCCTCTTACCTATATCCCAGGCGAGTCAATACTTTGATCATATTGAGCCTACATTTTATGCAAATTATATTCTTTTAAGAATAGCAAATTGCATGCTTTAATTTTTTAAGCAAATATATGTTAAAACTTAAGGTAGTTAAATACCTATTTGATAATTAATTAATTATTATGCCATCCTTGACAACTTGAATCACTTAATCTTTGTCACCCTAGTAACTATATGGTAATACTAGTTATAGGTTGTACTTAAGCGACATGCTAGTCTTGCTTAAGTACCGGGACATTAAAAATATCTCAATCATCATCTCTTCAAACATGAAAATGGGTTGGGCAGTCATTGGTGGTCCATGACTGAGATAAATGTGGTAAATTGGTTTTTACTCCTCAAAACCCTAAATTGCTATTACCCTGTCCGGGTGGATGGAGAGGTGGATGATATAACATTGGGTGCTAATGTAGCCCAGGGAATGTTATTTTGTGGATGGTATGTGGAATGAACCGCTCAGACAACCCTAAGGACTTAATCTTGTCACGACCTCCCGTGTAAAACAAGCACAATCACAAGTCTACAAACTGCAACTTGGCTTAGTAACATTATTGAACCCTGAATGTATCTCACTGGTGGAATAATGGCACGCGCAAACTTGCGGTACATCCAGCTTGACAGGGACACCGATAAAAGGTGAAGTTGCCAACGTCGTGGGTAGTTCAACTATGCCAGGCGCTGCGGGTACAACATCCCTCGCGAACGTATGGGCGTAACCCCATATGGGTGAGATAACGGAAGGGGCAAGATATTTTGAAATGTTACTGTGATGATCGCTCAACTACATGACTAAGGAATCATATGGGGTAACGAATATGACTATCTCTTATGGATAAAGTGTGCAATCTCTACAGAGTAATAAACTGTTTAAACAATCGCGCCTACGGTCAAAGGCAGACATGAGAACTTAACTTGAGTTAGTTCTCTTTTCAAAAACCGTTGTGGGTGGTATAAACATGTGTGAGCTCACCTAGCCCTGAGATTGGTTTTTTCCCTGGGTCTTCGGACTCAGTGCGGGTAATAATAGGGTTAGCCCCAATCAAACTAAGCATCAGGTAGAGTTTCCGATGGAGAGAACCTCTGCTGATACAGTTATTGTACAATTACTCTCTTTAATAAAATACAATTTGTTAAAATGCTAAGTGATAGGAATTTGAAATTATGATAATTGAAAAACATTACTTTAGCAAATAAAAGAACCAGAGCCATCGTTGTTAAGCCTTGCATGTATATTATTGCATTGTCTGTTGGCTCGCGAGCATGGAAGTTGTGCTCATTCTCGCTCTTTCCCCCAAAACCCTCAGAAACAGAAAATCCTGGAGAGTACGACTACTACGAGGATCCAGAAGTTGGAGGCCCAAGAGATGACGGAGCATAGTGTAGTCTTTAGCTGTTCCAGTCTCGCCTCACTCCAGCTGACTCCGTCAGTGCTTGCGTGCATTTCATATTATCTGAGTTTTCGGGTAATATCGGACGCACACGGGTTTCCCCAGTCGCTTGCCTGTGAAGAGATGTGCTCTCACCCTTTTGCTTCCACTGAAATTCCGTTGTCTTTGTAATGTAAACAATTTGGCCTGTTTGGCTCTATTGTAAAATCTGACCCGACGCGGTCTATATAAACTCTGTTGTGTTGAATTAATGAATGGTACGGTCTACGCCATGTATGAATCGATTCAGCGATGTATTCTGTGAGTGCTAGCTACTGATTCAAAGAATAGCACAGTGTTTTCACAGAGGATTCTGGATTGAGAAAATCCGAGTCCGACATCGCTTCACCTGCTTTCTGCAGGGGTAGACGGTCTTCCAGTCTATACAATCAGACATCTTGAAGGCCTCAGGGAAGTGACTCTTGATTCTTCTTGAAGGCCTCAGGGAAGTGACTCTTGATTCTTCTCTAAGTGATCTCTCGAGGCAAGCTTGGAATGCAGAAGCAAAGCAGCATAAAAACAGGCCAAAAATTACTCTATATCAACTTCAGCAAAACCTGCAGGATCACTATCCTTCAAAAACAAAACCGATCTAGTGATATCATTTCTACGTGACAAATTCAAATACTTTTGTTTGTGTTCAAAGTTTTAAATTTTGATTGTACACATTCTAAAACGACATCTACTACAGAAAGAAGAGTAATATAAAACCTACCAGTGGCAACATCCGTTGGACCCTCAAGCTCCCTCAGCGATCCAGTCTCCAACTCTCCATGCAGACACTGTTGTCCACGTAGGCAGCTGATAGAGGTCATGAGAAAAATCCCAACTCCAAGCTGGGTTTTTTTATCTGACGAAACTGACCGTGCGTTGGTCCTTGTCCGATGTCAAATACACGGAGTACACGGCAAATTTCTGCGCGTCGCGGGCCTCGCGGCTAACTAATAGTAGGCCAAAACATCAGCTATTCATTTTGGAGGGGCCATGCGCTGATTTGATGAACACCGTGGATACGTGGCCGGTGTAACGAATTAATATATCATAATTGGCTAATTAGACGAATTAAGAATAAATGAATTAATTGGGAATAAATTAACATGGGCAATTAGATGGAGCACCGCACGAGGGCTGTGCGGCCTTGGCGACGCCGCACGGTGGCCGTGCGGTATCCTGATGTGTCACCTCCATATCAATTTTGCATGGTGATCGTGCGGTGGAGACGTCAATTCTGTAATTTACGCACGGCGATTGACATTCTTGCAAATACAGCCGCAAAAAGTGTCAAATCATCCAAAAACTCCCTAGTCCCTCGTCATTCATGTACCGAAAAATGCATCGAAACAAACCACGAGTTTCTTTCGCCCAAAGGCAGCCCAGCAAAGGCCTTATCACGTTTAAAAAAGAAGAATAAAGATGACGATCAACAAAGCTACAGCACTACTAGTGTATGAAATCAGCAGGAGTTTACATCCTTGCAGTCGTTTATGCTGTAGGTGAATAATTGCTCTTTCTTTTGGCTCTGTCGCCTTTTCTTCCTTCTCATGAACAGTTTCCTCGCCAGTCTTTTGCACCCCCTCATTTTGACCATTTCATTTCCTTTCGATAAAGTGTTCGAGTGAATTTACAACGAACATCGAGAATATCATACGGCCGAGCGTCTTTTTTTTTTTTCATAAGAAAGTACTGCTCAAAGTCTAGAAAAAGGAATCCCCTAATATAATATTACATCCCCGTTACTAACACACTTATTGAGCACCGTGCGTCCACCCGGCTTGACCAAAGAAACAAGGAACATTCTCACGTTCAAATGGTCATCAGTCATCACGTACCAGAATGCAGTTCGCATACGAGTTTGCCCAAAATTACCCATCTTCTTGTCTACCAAACAAACAAATCCGTCTATACTTTATAGTAAAACCATTAGCTCACCGAACTATACACATGGGGAGCTCATCTGCATTACAAGTTTGCATCAGCGGAGGCAGCGGCGGCCTCATGGCGTGGTGGAGCTCAAGACTCGCGCCGTTGCTGTTGTACGTGGCCGACCTCTCCATGGCGACGGCGGCCATCTGCACCTCCAGTAGGCTCATGCCGCCGCCGTTCAGCGCCGCCAACGCGTCGATCTTGGGCGGGCACGACAGGCTCCGGGAGTGCGTCGTGGACGCCTCGCGCGGCAGTGGTACCAGCACGGCGCGCCCCTCCTCGTTGCGCGCTCCGTGGGCGTCGAAACGGTCGTCCTCGACGTCGTAGAAGTTGGCCGTCCGCACCTCCTGCGCCAGCGCGCAGCTCCAGCAAAAGAGCCACTTGGCGCAGTCGCCCACCGCGGCCCACCGCCGCCCGCACCACCCGCTCCCGCCGGCCGGCAGCTTGTACCGCTTCCGCATCTGCGTCCGCCAGAATCCGCCATACAGGAACCCGCAGAACCCCAGGAGCACGCCCGCGGCCACCACGGTGTCGCGGATGTCGTCGTCGTGGACGTTGAGCGCCGTCACACTGAAGATGAGGAAGGGCGCCACGCAGAGCAGGATGAAGGTGAAGGCGTGCACGTACATGTTGCCGAACCCGAGGCGCTCCATGTTCCACCCAAACACGCAGAACGTGCACGTCGCCGACAGCGCGCACACCGTCCCGTCGTCGCAGCAGTCGAACAGCCCACCGCTCCACTCCGGGCTGCTCACCACCACGCGCCGGTTGTATATCTTGATCTCCACGTCGCGGTCTTTTTCCGGCCGGTTGCGATCCTGTGCCGGCGACGACTGATCCGACGTCGATGAGTCCGCGTCAGGCTCGTCGGCCTGCTTCCGTCCCAACGGGCTGTACGCCGCGTAGAGGCCGGCGACGACGGGGCACCCCGTGCCAAGGCCGTACCCAATGTTGAGAGCCCAGTCCGGCCGGTCCTTGGGCGCGTAGCTCCAGAACAAAGCGCAGCAGTAGTACTGGGCCAGGCAGGTGACGTGCAACAGCACCACCACGACAAGCATGTGCGCGCGGTCGTGCGACCGCGGGGCGCCGTCCTTGCAGTACACCTTCCGGATCTCGTCGCGGTCGCCGTCAATGCGCCACCGGACGAGCAGCACGAGGTGGTGGAAGATCTTGGGGTGCTGGTATAGGCACATGATGGTGAAGAGCGCGTTGAGGATCTGGTTGATCACCTCCGTCCACTTCTTGCGCCGGTCGTTGTTGGGGATGGCGTCGTCCAGCATCCCGGTCATGAGCATGAACAGCATCAGCAGCCCCGCCGCGACGAACGCCAGCCAGATGAGCATCGCGAAGTTGGCCGGCTTCCTGCACCAGCTCACCGCGTAGCTCCACAGCTTGCGCCACTTGATCTTCCGCACGAACGGCACGCGGAAGCGCCTCCACGGCCGGCGCCCACCGGTGTTCTCATCGGAGTCCGGGCCTTCCCCTGACGTCTGGCTCCTGCGGCGGAGGCGGCCGACGAAGGTCGACCGGAGGAACCAGTCCTTAGACGGGTGGGCGCGGAGGAAGTCCAAGAACCGCCTCTCGCGCCTGCTCGTGCTGAGCGCGCCCCTCTCTACCGTGGGAATGTAGATGGGGATGAAGTCCATCAGTCGAATTGTCCCCGACGGCGCGCCGGACTCGCCGACGACCTTGATGATCTCATGCTCCTCGCCGCCGCTGCTCGCGTTCGAAACCATCTCCGCCGAACTCCTTGCCCAGAGAGCACCTCGACACTTCAGAACAACATATCGTACTCGTCTTTACTATCTTCAGCAGCAAGAGTCGGACACGTCGCAGTCTGAGCATGCAAAGTCACTAGTCTCAAGTGTAATAAATGTCAACACACGGCAGCACAACCATAACGACCAAATCAGTGACTTCGATTCTGATTGGCCATTTCATTGACCTTATTAAGAAGTTGTGGGATGGTGAAGGCCTCAAGGTTACACTAGTTTCATTTGGCTCCCGGACCATAATGGCAGTGTTTCACTAAATTAGCATCGGTTTATTGATCAACCGCAAGATTGAAAGAGAGCAATAAACATTGCTAAAAATGGAAGCAGGGAGATGGCTAATGTACAGTGACTTCAACTCGACCTGTAATAAGAATTGACTAACTAGCCCACGAGAGATTCAGAGTTGAATTGGAGGAAAACTAAGCAAATATATACAGATAATAGAACAAATTCCAAGAGTTAGCACGAACCTGAGATCCACCGCCTCATCTCTTTATCCGCATCTCCATGGCGTGAAGATGCACACAAATCTCCCCTGGTATGCAAGCTTTTCTCTCTGTCTTGCCTATCGGCAGAGGACCACCGCTGCTGCCTCTGGATTGTGCCCTATACGAGGAGTTGCATGCGTTGGTAGGATCGGATTCAGGAGGGGAGATGGGCGCGATTAAATTCCCTTCCCTTCTGAGGTGATTTCGATTCTTGATCGCGAAAGAAGTCTCTCTTCTTGTTCAGAGGGGAGATGGGGAGGAGAGAATGCCTGTCCAGGATGGTGGGGAAGACTAGAAAAGAAGAACGGCAACTTTTGGCTTTGTGGAGCGGGTGACGGCTGTGGACTTTAATCCCCCGCGTACCGCGCGCGTATTAATTCGTCAAATCGGGCACGACTCACGGTATGCGCTACACCGTACACCATTGTCAAATTTGGAAGGAAAAAAAATGACGTACCACGACCCGAACATACCGCGTTGTAACAAGACTTCTGAGTCAACAAAAGAAAGCAACTCTCATCTATATATTGAGCATAACTGGTTGGGTGTCTGTACGTTGTAATGGATCTCAAATAAGCATATCGTAAGTTCTAAACTTGAAAAATCAACATGTATAAGGTAATTATCTCTACATCTGAAATTACATACATAATTTGCATCCGATCAACAAGCCACATATAATCATATAACAATCCACATGTGCAAATGATCTAATTATCTACAGAAGATGCTTCGAGTAACATATGCATGTATACATATATTTATTCATAAAGGTCACACTAACTTAAGAGGTGAGGAGATAGATAGTATGCCTACATCACTACCGAATCCTTTTATAATCCGAAATTACCTTGTTAATCTTTCGCTCCAACAAGGCCTTTCAATTGGCTTCAAGACTAATGATAGCTTGTAGCAGCTCATAGATAGGCAGCGTTGAAAGTACCCAACAACCAACTGTGAGGAGGGAGCTTCTCAGAAATGGAAGAGAAAAGTGTCGCCTGTAATGCCTGTTTTGCTTCAGGTGCTCGCAGTCCACCTCCTCCTCGATGTCGTCGCTCGCACGTGAGGACGACCGCTCACCACCGGCTTGTGTCGCCGCCTCGGCGGACTCTGGCGGCCGTGCGCGGAGAGCTCCAACGGAAAGGAGCCCGCACTGTCATTGGGTGACGACTGACATTCTAGTGAATACGGCCGCAAAAGTACCTATACGACCAAAAATGCATCAAAACAAGCCATGAGTTTCTTTCGTCCAAAGGCAACGTTGGTGCGCGGTCACTGTGCACCAGCGTCGCCAGTGCGTTGCGGCCATGTGCCAGCAGCCACCTCACCCTAGCCTTGCCACCTCAGCGCTGGCGCGCGGTGGCCATGCGCCAGCGCCGCGGGCGCATGGGCACCCCGCGCCAGCCAAATTATTGATTAGTTAATTAGGTTAGGTTAATTAGATAATTAGTTAGGTCTGAAATTTGAATGAATTTTAAAATATAGCAAATGAGTTCAAAAAATTATAAATTTTTGTGGAGGCTTCTGACATTGTGTGCTTGCTTGTGTAAAATTTCTATTATTTTATTCATTTAGAATTATTATCGCTATTTGGTATAAGTGCCCTGTTTCTACAAATCAATAAATGTCTGTGCCATGTGTTGATTGTCTAAAGATTCGAACGAGGCCCTCCCTCCATTTCCCACCGTCCCTCCTCTCTCCTCCGCACATCTGTCGCCTCGTTCAGAAATTCCGACGCCAATGCTTACGGAATTCCCGGCGTCAACGTCGTGACTCCTCCCCCGCTCAGCTATAAATACCGAACTCTGACACTCTCTCTTCGCTCATATCAATTGTATTTCGATTCTCATTCTTGTGCTCGTCGCTGAGAACTGAGAGAATGTAACATAATTAATTTTATTGAGAGGTTAAATGTTTTCTTGCTTCTCGCTCGGTCTTGATTTATTACTTCCCCTGAAAGCCTGATTGATTACTTCCTTCGAAGGGTAGGTAATTTGTGTTATACTTTTGCCATTATTACCGTAGTTGTAATAAGTCAGTCTTAGTCAGCTAGTCGTAATTAGATAGTTTAGGGGTAATTAATTAGTCATAATTAGTTAGTTAATTAGTAATGAATTAGTTTAGTGCTAATTAATTAGTCGTAATTAGTTTAGTAGTCATCATTATAGCATATTAAGTAAGTGGAAATGAAGTACTGGTATTTTTAGTGGTAATTAATCAACCGTAATTAGTTAGTTTAGAGGTAGTTAATTAGTCGTAATTAGTTAGTTCACTAGTAATGAATTAGTTTAGTGGTAATTAATTAGTTTAGTAGTCATCATTACGGTATATTGAATAAGTGGTAATGAATTAGTGTAGTGGTAATTAATCAGTCGTAATTAGTTAGTTTAGAGGTAATTAGTTAGTTCACTAGTAATAAATTACTTTAGTCGTAATTAATTAGTCGTAATTAGTTTATTAGTCATCATTACAACATATTAAGTAAGTGGAAATGAAGTATTGGTAATTTTGTAGTGGTAATTAACCAATCGTAATTAGTTAGTTTATATGTAATTAATTAGTCGCAATTAATTAGTTTACTAGTCATGAATTAGTTTAGTGGTAATTAATTAGTTGTAATTATTTAGTGGTTGTTGTGGTTTTAGGTATTTTTAAACATACAAGACTTGTTTGTGTTTTATGACAATGGTCTCGTACGGGCTGGACACGATGGGTTGGACCTGTCGAGATGCCAGTATAAGGTGGTCCAGGCGGAGGGGCTCCACGCGATGAATATTCACGAGCTGTGAAGCTGCATCCGGAGGGAGTTCGTCATGGAGCCAACGACGAAGAAAGTTATGATCGAGACAATCACCTGCACGAATTATGTGTGGGGGCTCGTAAAGGTGGATGGAAGCATAGCATGGAGGCAGTACATGGAGATTGTCTCCCAGCCCGAGGCGGCCATTCACGGGGAGCCTATGGTGTACGTCAATTTCGTATATAGGGCGTCGGGAAACCCTGATGTTTCCGAGGCCTCTACAAGCGGGCAAGCACAACCCGAGCCTAAAGATGGCAGCACGGAATGTGCTGCCTCGGAGGGAAACCACGTGCCTAATTTTGTGCCAAATGAGGGGATGGAAACATGGTGGTCGGCTTGCATCGACTGCCACGAGTATCTACCGGACGAGCCTCTCGGGTTGGAGTCCGACGAGGACACCGACCGAAGCTCGGATGGTACCGATGAGGACACACATGAAGCGGTGGTCCTTACGTGGCATCGAGACTTGATGATATCGTGGTGCGTTCACTCGTACTGCCGCAAGAAGAAGGCTCCCAGTGGGGGTTTGAAGCCAACACCCTCTTAGTTGGGCAGCGCTTCCCGGACAAGGTGGTCGTGCAACAAGCTATAGCACGATACGCCATGTCCATCAGCCGTGTGTACCGAGTGCACCGGTCCAACCCAGGAAAGTACGTAGTGAAGTGCATAGTAGAAGGCTGCCCTGGCAAGGTCAGCGCTCACCGAGCAAAGATCTTCGGCTCGATCTTCACGGTCAAGGAGCTGATCGACCACACTTGCGAGCTCAACGAGCCCCTACGGCAGCATCAAAACGCGACTTCCGCATATGTTGCAAACCTCATCATGCACCTAGTTGAGGCGGACATGTCTATCTCCCCAAGCTGATGATGTCGGAAGTCGTCAATCAGGTTGGCTATCCAGTTAGCTACAGCAAGATCCGACGAGCCAAGCAGAAGGTCATCAAGACTATGTACGAGACATAAGAAGAGGCGTACAACCTTGTGCCGAGATTACTTCACCAGATTGCCAAATCAAACCCCGCACATACATAAACAAGCTTGACCGTGAAGATGCTGGAAAATGGCCCAACCGCTTCATACTGGACCGGGTGTTCTGGGCTTTCGCTCAGGCCATCAGGGGCTTCAAGTTCTGCCGTCCCGTGCTAACGATGGATTGCACTTTACTCACGGGGAAGTACAAGGGCACCATCCTCACCGCGGTGACGTCCGATGCGAATAACCAGCTTCTCTCGATAGCATTTGCCATTGTGGAGAGCAAGAACACATCTAGCTGGCTGTGGTTCTTGGCGAACGTGAAGAGGGCAGTGATGTATACGCGTGTTTTCGTTGTTACGTGTGTACTCTAACACCATATTGTATATTGTCGGGACCCCAGGTAGCAAACCCGGGACCCTCTATGCTTTTCTGAACTAGTCTTAGATCAGTAGCTAGCTCGCACAGTTTTCCACATAGATGTAATCATATCCATAAGCATCTCCACACGTCGCACCTTGCTGACGCCGCTCCACACAGCACCTTCGTGGGATGTGCTCACGCTAGCGCCCAATGCACCATGCTGTGGTGCTAGCACGCGCTGCCGTCGGCCCGCTGGCACACCGTTGCCGTAGCGCTTCAACCCTAGATATGATAACAAATGTTGACCCAGCTCCTGGAGAGAACTCGCTCATAGTTTCCTCTCTGGAATGTACACACACAAGAAGATGAACACAAATGAGTTTTGCGATGTCTAACCACTTGCGTCAATCTTGTTGTAACTACTTCACAAGTCGAAGTCCGATCTCCTGATACATCTCCAAGGAGTTTTGCCTTCTTCTTGCTGACCATGCTGCCGGTGACACAACTTGCTAGCGTCTTTTGTCTCTACCTCAGCTCCGATTGTCTTTCTGCCAGTACCATCGGCGACGGAGACTCGGACCGGAGTTTACATTAGTGAGTTCTTAGACACACCTACAAAAACTCATGCTTTCTCGTGGACACAACTAACATGATAATACACACATGTACAACAGCTAGACGGGAGTACATGGAGAGAACACACTTCTATTCTCTTGTACTACTAAGCTCTTGGACACGCACACAACTAATTCACAGTGAAGAAAACAGAAGAACGTTATGAGCACACACACAGCTTTTGGCACTCGGCAGATCCGCAGTTTTTCCATGTGCTTTCATTCTTTATCCTCCACAATACCTCATAGCAGCTACCAGATGTGGTGTATAGCCACTGCAGCCAGACACCTCATGCCACGCCACAACATACCTATGCGCCGCGTCGATGTGCCTGTGCAGATCGGAATGCCACTGCCCTCACGAAGGTGCTCAGCTGCACCTTGTGATTCATCACGGCTGCTACTGCATTGCACTAGCAACGCATGCATGCTTCGTTGCTGCTGCTGCTTGCTCGGCGCGCAACACCGCCTCGGCGGTGGTTTGCTCCCCGCCACGCGCTGTCGTGCGCCTCTTGAGGTCGCGCCGCCACTTGCTCTGCACACTGCCGGACCGTAGCCGTCTGGCCGCGAGCCGCCCATGCCGAACCGTGGCCCCGCGCTGCCGCCGACACTACGTGCTACTCCGCACCAGGTAGCATTTCCTCGCTCTGATAACAAATGTTGGCCTAGACATTCGGTGAGAACTCACATATTGTTTCCTCTAGTCGGAACGCTAGAACACACACACACACAGACTTGATGGTTCTGCACCTTGCGGCGTTCTACTATACTCTTACTGTTATTCAACTTAGGTGGTGTCTACCCAGTAATCGAGTACTTTTTTGGTTCGGAGCACTTGAATTTTTCAACCGTCCGATTATAATCTGAATCCCCACAACAAAAATCGGATGTACAACGTTGTCTCCCCACTCCACTGCGTGTTTCTGATTACCTTTTCGCGTCCCATGCTAATGGGTCGGGTTTGTTATGTGCTTAGCATTTTTTGCACAAGTATTTTTGTGTCAGCGGTCTTATTTTGTTTAGGCTTTCTTGTTTTTTGCCTGGCTATTTGTTTACGCCACAAAGAAAGTAGAAAGCTTGGGCCGAAAAAAACATGAGTTCATGTTTTTTGTGCGTACAATCATGCAACATCCCATCATGCCTGATGGCAGTAGCAAAGTCAATTAATTTTGCAATAGCTAAGGGCATGTAGAAAAAAATGGTTGGCCATTCTCTCTCTCAGACTTGTTTTACATACACATGTTGCCCTGGCTCAATTGACAAAAACATGCAACTCTAGTTCAGTTATCCGTGTGGAATGGACGTGACATCGCAAAAGTGTATGCATCTATTTTTTTATAGATAAGAAAAATGTGATTTACATGAAGTAAAATATGTAAAAAAATATAGTAATATGTTATATAAAAGAAGGGGCCCGTTTATACAAGATTTGACTGTTTTCTCAGGTCAAAACAGTCAAATTTTAGTTCTTTTATAATTTCATTATACATAAATTACAGTAAACTATTTATGTAATTTTTGTTTTTGATCACTGTAATTATTCTCGAAAGTCTTAATAACTCATATTTCCATTACATAATTAAAAATCTAACATATACTTTGAGAGATTGAGCGAAAACAAAGACAAAAAAAAAATATATGGTTGTGATTGTAACCATATATTGTTTTGAGTAAATTATAGGGGTATGATTCATTCACACAAACTTGTCACATCGGATTACAATAATCTCAAAAAGAAAAGTTAGTGAATTTGAACCACTTTTTCTGGCTTACAGATAAACAAAAGAAATACTTTATGAATTTAATTTACAAACATTTAAATTATATTTTACATATTTTTAGATATATAATTTTAGTTAATAAGAATAAAACGTAATATGGACTTAAGTTAACATGATGACGTGGCAAACAAAACAAGTACAAAAGTAACAAAAGAAATCCGAGTAAAAAAAGAAGAAGTTGATGCTCAAATACAGCGCTCACCAGCAGCAGCAGTATAACACACACACTCTCACTTCACGAATCGTATAGCATCATTCAATGGCCACAAAAATCGAGTACCCACAAACAATAAATCACTCGAGTACCAATTAGCAATTTCCTTCAACTTATTACATGGCTTATATAACACACACTCACGATCAAGTCTCACAACCACTTGATCCACAACTCACGGTCTCACGCCACTAGCTGTGAGATCCACAAGACTGATCGGACTCCACACCGGCCACTCCTGAGTGCCACTAACTAGCTAACGTGCAGCGTGCCATCATCCACTGCATGCATGCATACACTATTGATGCTTCAAATTAAACAAGTATGCAGATCAAGTATGCAAATCAATAATAACATCCTTAGAATGTACAGATCAAGAACTAACAGGGGTCAAATCAACTAAAAATAATTGCAGATCAAGTAGATCTAGGAAAAACATGGGAGAGGGAGGGGGGATAGGAGGAGAGGGGGCACTGGGGCCGGGTACCCCGCTGGAGCACCGTCCGCGAGGCTTACCTCCGCCGGCGAGAGCGTTGAGAGTAGCGAGGAGGAGTGCGCCCTTGCGTATGGAGGAGGAGAGCAGCGAGAAGGAGCCCGGGTACCCACCGCTGGAGGGGAGAGGGGAGGCAGCTGCGGAGTCCGATGCGAGCAACCGGAGGTGGAGGCGGAGGCGGCGAGGCGCTGGAGGCGGAGGCGACCTTGCGCCTGGATGGATATGCACGCGCGGATGCAGCGGCTGAGTCGCGGAGGCGTATACGCTGCACATACGCTGCACGCGCTCGGCCTGGCTGGCGAGCGAAGGCCGAAAATCGCGTTTGCGTCGGGCCTGGCTCGGGGTGGCCTTTTACACGAGCCGGACCTGGCTAGAACGACCGTACAGTGAACCAAATGTACAGTACAATACATTGTATGAGTTGGTGCGGACCAACTGAAAACATGTGACCAAACACACCCTAACTCAACTAACTAACACACATGCATGGACGACTAGATAACTCTAACTCTACTACTCTGACAAATTATTTCCAACACTCCTGCCCAGGCCGCCCACGGCCGCCGCGCCGGGTCGCTCCTCACGCTCCACCCCGCCGCCTCGCGCGAGCTGCTCTCTCTCCGGCCGACCAGACCCGGTCACCACCGTCCACCGAGCCGCGCCTCGAGCTGCAGCTGTCGCCTCCTCAAGCCGTCGCCTGCCCCTCCTGCCACTGCATGCATGCATGGCCACATGCATGCAATGCACCGGCCGCACACCATCAAGCCGCCCCTATGGCTGCTCGTCGCTGCTCCTTCCAACCAGCACAGCACAGTGTGTTCCACCTCTTCCTCCTCTTGCAAAATGCTCAAAAGAGCTTGAGTGCGAAAACTATTTACATGGATGGGATGCTCAAGCGATTAAGAACGCGATGGCGCGACATGCAAAGAGAGTTTTCTGGTTTTTGGAGGAGTTTGGAAGGAGAGAAGTGAGGAAAGATGGCCTAGCTAGTGCAAATGTTTGAGAAGAGCAAGCTGCTGGGAGGAAGTGAGTTCGGTTGGGGAGAGAGATGAAGTGGAGAAGATGGAGTGGGCAGAGGGGTGTTCGGCTGTGTACCGGGAGATGGCAATTTGGTTGGGGAGAGAGGAAATGGCAGGGAAGAGGAGCTGAGTTCGGCTGGGAATTAGGAATGGCATAGTGGGTGGAGTTGGCAATGGCGTGAGGTTTTGCATGTTGGAGGCAAAAGTTGGCAGGGGATGAGGCTATGGTATTGAGAGCTAAATAAATAAATGAAAGATGGCAGTGTGTGTTCGGTTGAGCTAAAGAAATAGGGATGGCAGTGAGAGGAAATTGGCAGTGAGGTGAGATGCTTCGGTTGTGCATAAGGTTAGGAATAAAGAATTGAGCAGTAGGTTGATTCGACTGTGCATAGAAAATTAATGGGGTCATTCGGTTGGGGAGAGAAATGAAATGGAGAAGATGGCTGTGTGGGTGGTGTGTGCTGAGAGAGAATAAAAGAAGGGATTTGCTTGGGAGTATTTGAGCGTTTTTGGAGTTTATGAGTACTTGAGTTTTTTTTTTTATCTATGCTATGTTTGGTGATATATCATTAGGAGAGGAGATAAAATGATCTTATACATTGAATATAGATCTAAGAGTTCAAAATTTAAGTACAGTGCATAAGATGGTTCGGAACTTCGATTTAGGAAATGGGGATGGAGATAAATAGCAGTGCATTTCTTCTCCTTTTTCTCCAACTCGCTCAAACGATTTTGCATGCACGAACTAACTGCTAAAATGAAACACTTGTGAGACAACGAACGCAATAGTATAACATGCGTTGTCGGATTCTTGATTTTTGATGATGATTGTGAGGAGAGAAGTTAGAGAAGAGAATGTACACCTCGGCGTCTTGCTTGCGGTCGGTCGGACTGAAAAAGAGTGATGGTACTAATGCATGCATCATGATTTTTGAAAAGCATGCTAAAACAAGAAATCAAAATAATTTAATTTTTTAAATGCAGTCATTCGAACAATTCGATTTAACTACAATGCAACCTTTTAATTAATCCAATTTGATTTTTAAAAGAAATCTTTTTTACTTTAACACGCAAAAATCTAAAAACACAGTCAAAATTTTATTAGATCACCAAATTAATTATTAACATCCTGATTCTGAAAATCAAGATGTTACACACCCCACGCCAACGAAGGAAACGGCAAAAAGGATGAATAATGAACTCCGCCGCCGCCGCCATGACCCTATCGTCGAGCACGACGCCAACACCGATGAAGAATACGGAGAAAAGTACGGAAACTGCAAATTAGGCGTTAACACTTCATCATCGATCCCCTGTGCTACATGTAGTAGTCCAAAAATTATTGCATACGAAACAGCTTAATTTTTGCTTATTTTTTCCTTCCTGCTGCTTACGCAGTGGCACAGATATTCGAGGAATGAGCATATATAGTTTTATTTGAATGCTTCAGTTTAAAGTTTGAACACATCAATGCGCATGACAATGACATGCTATCATGTTGATGTGCTGCCTGATTCCACTACGACCTGTATATTAAGAACAAGAACAGTCACATTGCTTCTCCATGTAATCTGCTTTATTACATGTAACATACTGTTGTCGATATTCCTTCGTTCTATTTGGATGTTAGGATTTTCGGTTATAGCCAATTTGACATTTCACTGCCTGTACTTTCCACTCTTATACATCAATATTGGAATATTTGATCGGTTCTCTGGTCGATGCCATCACCCTGTACAATGTTGTCCGTTATAGCGTGCACACGCCGGCGGGTTCAGCAGCTCGGCGAAGCGCGCTTCGCCTTCTAGTTTCATGAAGAGAGCAAGAAAATGTTAGACATCACCACACAGCAGGGGGTCAGGGATTCTGAAGTCTTTGATAAGTCTTTTGCTCAAGCTCTGGATTGTAGTTACGGGCCGACCCCCGTCGCCGGATTCACGCTGATGCAAAACCCCCAGTGATGGAGAAGAAGTGCCAGAGACGCCAGACCTACGCCCCTCGAGTTCGCAGCAGCGGGGGACACGCTCCAGGGCCGCCTTCCTCGCGAAGCCGGTGAGTGAGTTGTTCGGGCGAGATTGCGGCGGGAATCGACGGCGATCCTCGGGATCTCTGCCCTTCTCCGACGAGCGCCATGGGTGGGAGACATGTTGATGTTGGTGCGGCGTGCGGAGCGGACTAGACGAAGACGAGAGAAGCTTGTGCTGGCCCGACCCGTGGAAGTTATGGGCTGAACTGTTCAATTGGGCTTGGTCCTGTGTAGTGTAAACACTACCTACCATGGAATGGACGAGTCGGGCCGAATAACAGAAATGGGCCACAAGTCGCATCTCAGCTCGGCCCGACCCACAAAGAAATGTTCTTATTCTCCCGCCCTGCCCGCCCCGGCCCGGATAATCGCTTTCGTTTCTCTCTTCTTCGTTGGTCGCATTCCGAAGCGAACCCGCCCTTTTCCCGACCACCAAACTGGCCAAGTGCTCCTCCTACAGCAAGCGAGCACCACCACGCCTCGCCGCCGCTTTCCGCTCTCGCCGCGCTTCCGCGTCATGTTCTCTCGAACCATCGCCTCCGCACACCGTCTCCTCCTCCGCCGCAGGTGCCCACCCCTCGGCCTCCTCGCCGACCACCCGCACCCTGCCATCGCCCAGTTCCTGCACACCGGCTTCTCCCACCTCGCCGACCGGCCCCTCCTCGCCCGAGCCATCCACGCGCTCGCCCTCCGCCTCTCCCTCCCGCTCAGCGCCTTCCACCGCAACACCCTCCTCGCCTTCTACTTCCGGCACCGCTCCCCGCCGCCGCGCTCCACCTGTTCGACGCAATGCCCGACCGGACCCCGTCCTCCTGGTACACAGCCATCTCCGGCTGCGTCCGATGCGGCCGCGACGGCACCGCGTTCGACCTGCTGCGGGGCATGAGGGACCGAGACGTCCCGCTCAGCGGGTTCGCGCTCGCCAGCCTCGTCTCCTCGTGCGAACGCTGGGGCAGGAGGGCGGTGCGTGCGCGGCAGCTATCCACGCGCTCACCCACAGGTCCGGGCTGATGGGTAACGTCTACATCGGGACGGCGCTCTTGCACCTGTACGGTTCCCGTGGCCTTGTGATGGATGCCAAGAGGTTGTTTTGGGAGATGCCTGAGCAGAATGTCGTGTCGTATACGGCGTTGATGGTGGCGTTGTCATCAAATGGGTACCTGGAAGAAGCGTTGGGAGCTTACCATCAGATGAGGAGGGAAGGGGTTGCGTGCAACGCAAATGCATTCGCAACAGTTGCCAGCTTGTGTGGGTCCCCCGAGAAGGAGGTGGCCGGGCTTCAGGTTGCTTCACATGTCGTGGTTACTGGCCTCCAAAGACAGGTCTCCGTGGCAAATTCACTGATCACCATGTTTGGTAACCTGGGAAGGGTGCAGGATGCTGAGAAGCTCTTTGATCGAATGGAGGAACGCGACACTATATCATGGAATGCGATGATATCGATGTACTCACATGAAGGAATCTGTAGAAAATGTTTTCTGTTATTTTCAGATATGCGTCATGGTGGATTATTAAGGCCTGATGCAACAACTCTGTGCAGCTTGATTTCTGTCTGTGCCTCCTCAGATCATGTCAGGCACGGAAGCGGAATTCATTCCCTATGCCTCAGGAGTGGTCTGCATTCTTATATTCCCATGATTAATGCCCTGGTTAATATGTATGCTGCTGCTGGGAAATTGAGTGATGCTGAGTTTCTGTTCTGGAACATGAACAGTGGGGATATAATATCATGGAACACTATGATCGGATCCTATGTGCAGAATGATTATTGCATTGATGCGTTGAACACATTAGGTCAGTTACTTCAAACGAATGAAGGTCCAAATCACATGACATTTTCCAGCGCTCTAGGAGCATGTTCGAGTCCAGGAGTCTTGATGAATGGCAGAATGGTTCATGCCATGATATTGCAATTAAGTCTTCACAACGATCTACTGGTTGGTAATTCTCTCCTCACGATGTATGGTAAATGCAATTCCATGCAAGATGCTGAGAGAGTATTCCAGTCGATGCCGACTTATGATGTTGTTAGTTGCAATGTGCTTATTGGGGGCTATTCAGGGGTTGAGGATGGTACAAAGGCAATGCAAATATTTTATTGGATGAGAGATACCGGGATAAAGCCAAATTATATAACAATGATAAATATCCAGGGTTCTTTCACATCTTTAAATGACTTGTATAATTATGGATTGCCCCTGCATGCATACATAACACATATCGGATTCACATCAGATGAGTATGTTACTAACTCTCTGATCACAATGTATGCAAACTGTGGTGATTTAGTGTCAAGCACTAATATATTCCACAAAATCAGCAACAAAAGTGTTGTTTCCTGGAATGCCATGATAGCGCGAATGTTCAACATGGCCATGGAGAGGAAGCCCTAAAGCTCTTCATGGATATGCGGCATGCTGGAAACAAACTTGATCATGTTTGTCTAGCTGAATGTTTGTCATCCAGTGCAAGCCTGGCATCATTAGAAGAAGGCATGCAGCTACATGGTCTTGGTGTAAAATGTGGGCTGGATACAGACAGTCATGTGGTTAATGCTGCAATGGATATGTATGGGAAATGCGGAAAGATGGATGAAATGTTGAAAATGCTTCCTGATCCTGCCATTCGACCTCAACAATGCTGGAATACATTGATATCAGGTTATGCAAAGTATGGGTATTTCAAGGAAGCTGAGGACACATTTAAGCTTATGGTCTCAATGGGGCGAAAGCCGGACTATATAACATTTATTGCCCTCCTCTCAGCTTGTAGTCATGCTGGTCTTGTAGACAAGGGTATTGATTACTATAACTCCATGGCTTCTGTGTTTGGTATTTCCCCTGGAATAAAACATTGTGTTTGCATAGTGGATCTCCTTGGGCGTTTAGGACGATTCACGGAGGCAGAGAAATTTATCGAAGAAATGCCAGTCTTACCAAATGATCTAATATGGCGGAGTTTGTTGTCTTCTAGTAGAACTCACAAAAATCTGGATATTGGAAGGAAAGCTGCCAAGAAACTTCTTGAATTGGATCCATTCGATGACTCAGCTTATGTCCTCCTGTCAAACTTATATGCTACAAATGCAAGATGGGTGGATGTTGACAAATTAAGAAGTCACATGAAGACCATCAATTTAAACAAAAGACCTGCTTGCAGTTGGCTTAAGCTGAAGAATGAGGTAAGCACCTTTGGCATAGGTGACCGGAGTCATAAGCATGCAGAAAAGATCTATGCAAAGTTAGAGGAGATCCTGCTGAAGCTCAGGGAGGTAGGTTATATTGCTGATACCTCATCTGCACTGCATGATACGGATGAAGAGCAAAAAGAGCAGAACCTTTGGAACCACAGCGAGAAGCTTGCATTAGCATATGGCCTCATCGCTGTTCCGGAAGGATCTACAATAAGGATATTCAAGAATCTCAGGGTCTGTGCAGACTGCCATGTGGTATTTAAGCTGGCTAGCATGGTTTTTAACAGGGAAATTGTGCTGAGAGATCCTTATAGGTTCCACCATTTCAAAGGTGGGTCATGCTCCTGTTCAGATTTTTGGTGAGATGGTCATACACAAACGGCAGTCGATTCAGTATGTAAGATTGCACGGAGAAAACTGCTGGTTGGAGCAAAATTAGGACTTCTGTAGTAGTAGTACTTTTCTCTTTGCAAACTTGAAAGTTTATTGTTCTTGTAGTCAAGGATTTTATGCATCTATGAGCCTAACCATCCGTCCGGATTTTATGCATCTATGTGACTAACCATTGTGCTTTCACTGTATAGACATTTGTACCCAAATGGAAGACGTGGAGAATTTTTCTTGTGATTTTGATGTGCCTGACCGAACAAGTCTGCATGACTATCCCGTGTGTTGTGAACTTGTGATCGTCAGCACGGTGGGGTTCTGGAGAAGCTCCATCGGAGCAGTCCTCTCCGCCCGTGCAGCCATAAAACGACCAGTGCTGTCAAAACGAGGATGGAAGCAGCTTGATATAGAGCCGCGGCGCGAGGACGGTGGTCGAAGGACGGCGGCGGCGGCGGCGGGATGACGCCCATAGAGCTCGGTGCTCGTCGACGGCGGCCTCGCGCAATAAACACGACGCCCCGAATCAGCTCGACGACGGACAGCGGGATCGGAGCATCTTTAAACCCGCAATACGAATAAATGGAAGGTCCCTCCGCTGCCCCACTAGGGGTGATCTGGACCGCTTAAGCTTGATCGGACGGTTTACGATGTCCTAGGGGTGGATCCCTGATCCCTCCCTCTCACTGACTGACATGTGGGCTGAGCCAACGGTGGTTCCCTCGGCCGCAGCCGCCGGTCCGCGCCGAGCGCGCCCTCACGAAGGCGGCCGCCCACGCCGTGCCTCGCCGGCAGCGGTGCCGCCTGCCTCGAGATCGATCCGGCGTCACCAAGACCCTCGCCACCACATGCTGATGTAACTAGGTAACCCGAGAGGCGCGCCCGGTGCATTCAGTGGTGCCTTCACCGCCGACGTGTGTGGCCAGCGTCTACAGCGGCGCCGTGCGGGAAGGGTATGGGATTGTCTCCTTGATGCACATATGCCACATGGATAAATTGGTGAGCTGATTGCAGTATCTACTACTTGAAATCTTGATTTCTCTTTTAGTTTGCACAATTTCCCTTTCTTTTGGATTCCACTTACCTAAAATTAGGAGGAGTGTTAGATTATTATTTTTTCAATGGACCTGTTAATAACTATGAACTTATGATGCATTTTTGTGCTCAAAATTGTAGACCTCAATATTGGTGCTAAATGATGTTGCCAATCTGTTCGAAAACTTGGTTTAAAGATCATGGTTCTCGATGCAATATAACAATAATGTATGGAATATGAAGAAGCAAAACTATTTAAGAATTATCTAGTTTGATTAATCAGCTAAGCTAGTTGAAGCTTATGGTTATCGCTTTGCTGTTAATAAGTGCATCAAGAATCTGCTTGTGTGCTTTTTAAACCAATTATCTAGAACCAGTAGAAGATTCATGACATAATATCAAGTGCATATACGGAACATGAACCGCGTCATATCAGTTGCAGTTCCTCCTTGGTTCCTTAGTGTGAAAAATCGGTCGTTGTGAACTTGTGATTTAATTATTATGTACTGTTGTGCTCTGCAATAGGTTTCGTGTGTACAATCAAGTACTGATATACTGGTTAGACTTCAATGTTCACATGGTCCGGTACGGCCAACCTGATCACCAAACTAAGTTATATCGATGGGGTCTGTACTCTGTAGCATACTGGAAGGTTCCTTTTTCACAAAAGAACCCCTATCTCAATACATTGATTATTCTATTCTATTTACCGGTGCATAACTTATCCAAAAGGTGTGTAATACTGCTAGAGCTGGGATTTGGCCGGTATTTTTTTTGGCCGGCCTAAAACATGGTCAGCACGATACGGTTTAAGCACAACACGGCATGTAATGGGCCGGGCTGATACGGCACGAACTGCGGGCTAAGCTGGGCCTAACAATGCGGTCCGTTGGGTGGCACGGCACGACACGATTAGTTGGGCCATGTTTGGGCCGGCCTGGCATGAAATAGGCCCAACCTTCCCGTTCTAGCCCAATCCCTCCCTCTCTCGGTCTGGCTCAATCACTCCTCCATCCCGCCCTGGTCCAACCAATAATCCTCCTCTGCCACCTGATCTAGCCCAACCAATAACCCTCCTCTGCCACCTGGTCTAGCCTAACATCCCTCTCGAGCTCCCCCAACCCCTTCTCTCGAGCCTCGGCTCCCGAATTCCCAATCCCTAATCACATTCTTTGATTCCCCTCCCTCCAGCTCCAGTCACCTCCCTCCCCATGTGTTGCCGATCGCCGCCCACCCTCCCCCTGTGCCGTCGGCCGCACCCTCCCTCCACTCCTCCAATGTAACATCCAAATTCGCCGATTCGCAAGATCTTCAAAGTTCAAAAACGCAATCTTCAAGGATCTTTTGCTTGATCTTCGAATTTTCCCCAATCGGTGCAAGAATCCAACCCCTCGGGTTGCCCAATTTGCTCAAGATTCGATTCCTTCCCAAAAGCAAGGCCCTTCCTCCCAAAGCCTAACCTAGCCCTCCCTCCCTAGCCCACGCCGCATGTCGGCCTCGGCGTGCACCCCCGTCGCCCTCTCTCCTCTTCAGGTGCATCCGTGCACCGCCTCAGCCGCATCACCGCGTCGGCTCCTCGACCGTCCCTTTCCCCGTTCATTGTGCGCTGCGCATCCTCGGTTCTTGCGCCGCCCTCCGTCAACAGCTCCTTTTTTCCCCCGGATCCAAAGCTTTCCCCTCGGCCTTTAAAAACCCGGCGCCCTTCCTCCGCTCCTCTCACCCCTTCTCCCCAAAGCAAGAATCACGAGGAAGAAGAGCAAGAAAGGAAGAGGAAGAAGAAGCGGCGAAACCCTTACCTCATCCGGTTGTCGCCGCCGTCGGTGAGCTCCGTCGCCACCGCCCCTAGCCGCGTCTCTCCTCCGTCGCCGTCGCCGCTTCCCCCGAACCGAGCTCCCCTCCTCGTGCGCCGCTGCCACGTGCGCTCGAACCCTATCCCCCTCCGTCGCGCCGCCCCTCTCGCGCCCGAGTGAGGTCGGGCCGAGACACCCTCACCCGCGCCTTTCGCCATTGGGCATGGCGCGGGCCTAGCGCGTGCCTTGGGCCCGAGTTGCGCCGGGACGAAACGCTAAAAGACTGGGCCGCCGCCAGCTCCTTTTCCTTTTGCTGTTTATTTCTTTTTTCTTTTCCCTTTTTCTTTTTGATTTAAAAGAGAGGTTTAAAATATCTTTTCTCCCTCTTTTCAACTCCAAAAATTGTGAAGTTTGTTTCTAAAAATTTCTAAAATCAAGCTCTTTCTGTTGGTGCTAGTTTGGTTTATATTGGAGTTCATTTGTTGAATATTGTTATTTATTTATTTCGTTTGCTCGTCTGTCTCTTTTTCCGGTACGATCGATCGTGTAGAGTTCGGAGAAGCCGGAGACCCCCACTTCGATCAAGCTCGAGAGTATCAAGATCACCTAGCCCTAGACCCAAGCGAGTCAACACTTTGATCATATTGAACCTACATTTTATGCAAATTATGTTCTTTTAAAATTATCAAATTGCATGTTTTAATTTCCTTATGCAAATGTATGTTAAAAACCCTAAGATAGTTAAATGCCAATTTGATGTTTAATTACTATTACATCATCCTTTGATAATTGTTTTCCTTAGGATTAAATCCTTGTCACCTTAGTAATTATATGGTAACCATACTAGTATAGGCTATACTTAAGCGCCATGCTAGTCTTGCTTAAGTATCGGGGTATTATCTACCCCATTCATCATTTTTTAAAAATGAACATGGTTTTGGGCAGTCATTGGAAGTAAATGACTGAGATGGTTGTGTTGATTATTTTCCTACCTCCCAAAAACCCTAAGAATTGTTTATTACATCCAGGCGGATGGTATGATGGATGGTATGTTGGTGGGTGCTAATGCGGCCCAGGAATGTTAGTTTGTGGTTGGTATGTGGCATGAACTGCGAGA
The DNA here is from genome assembly GCA_036346255.1 of Ampelocalamus luodianensis. NCBI lineage: Eukaryota > Viridiplantae > Streptophyta > Magnoliopsida > Poales > Poaceae > Ampelocalamus > Ampelocalamus luodianensis. Next base: position 2,856,379 of record CM070638.1, read on the forward strand.
TAGTCCCTAAGGACTTAATCTGTGATGACCTCCCAATGTAAAGCAGTACAACCACATGTCTATAATGGTGTTGACTGGCTAAATAATTTGTATCTGTTAGTACGAGTTGCACGAGTGGATGACTGCAGCGCCATAAGCCTTTGTGGTTATGGGTTGGAGTGTACGACTTCTGAGTCTATGTGGCGTAAGTCGTGTGGCGCAGAGAGAGTGCAGGAAAGGGGTTGTGGGTCTATGTGAGCGTAACCCTTCTCAGGTGAAACCTTAGCGGGTGTAACAAATACTGGTGGATGCATTGTAAAGGCCTTGTGACGATCTCCCTTTGACTAACGTGTCTACGGAAACATATGTACATGTCAAGATGATTGTCTCTTGTGGGAAAAGTGTACAACCTCTGCAGAGTGTAATGAACTGTTCGAATAGCCGTGCCCACGGTCAAGGGCGGACATGGGAACTTACATGAGTTAGTTCTATTTATAAAACTTTGTGGGTGGGATAAAATGTGTTGGGTCGTTGTGACCCTGGTTTTGGTTTTTCCCTGGGTGGATGTACCCCAGTGATGTTAAGTGGTGGATGTAACCGCAATAAAAAATAAGCATAAGGTGGAGGTAACCTCTACTGTTATAAATATTGCACAAGAATCTCTTTAACAAAATGCAATTTGGTTAAAATGCTAAGTGATAGGACTTTCTAATATTGGTACTCAAAATATTGCTTCGTGCAAATAAATGAACCGAGCCATCCTTGTTAAGCATTGCATGTATATTATTGCATCTTGTGTGTTGGCTCGCGAGCACGGAGTTGTGCTCATCCTCGCTCTTTCCCCAAACCTCGGAACCCGTGGATCATGGAGATTACATCTACTCTCGAGGACCGGGGCCGAGGAGCAAGGACATGAAGAAGAGTAGCATAGTTAAGTGATCGAGTCTCGCCTCGATCTGGTTGGCTCGTTGGTACTCGTGTACATCCTATATTATCAAGCATTTGGCTAATATCGATCGTACACATGGTACCCGATCGCTTACACATGGAGAGACTTGCTCTACCCCTTTGCTTCCGCTATCGTACTCGATGTTTGTAATGAACTCATTTGCTTTGATCGGCCTATTGTAAACTTCGACCGACGTGGTCTATTTGAACTCTAATGCTTGTATTAATGAATGTTTGATCTATGCGATGTATGAATCGATTCGGCAATGTATCTGTGGCGCTACCTCTTCGATCCGAGGAATAGTGCGGTATGTTCACGAGAGGATTACGGATTACGAAATCCGGTCCGACGAGTGGTATCGAGCATACGATGTAGGAGCCTTAGTTAGATTGGTGGTTGCCTAAGGTCTTGAGTCTATTTTCAAAACCTAAGAAAATCTTTAGCAAAATATAACGTATTTATTGCTCTTACTTATCACTCCTAGTTACGTACTCATCCTACCTCACTCGGTTTTTATTACATTTCTGACTTCCTCTTGTTTTCAAAATTTTAGATGGCCGCTCGTCATCTCATTGGGCCAGTGGGACTTTTTCTCTCACGGAGAAGACCTCGGAGGCCGTGAGGATCCTTCGCGGTGATGCGATGCCAGTTCTTGCCATCGCCTATCTTCATGGGTGGATGACTCGGGTCATGGACCGAGACACAGGAGCATGGAGGTTTTCCTCTATGCTAGGGAGGTGAGTTCAATACTCACACCTTCAAGTGAGCACCCAGAGCCGTGCCTTGGATCTTTATCGAGATGTGCACGACTCGCCGCGTCTCGCTTGTGCGGATGCATGGAGACCCTCCGCGACAACATGTTCGAGATGATGAAGCACACCGCAAGGTAGAGCGGGAGAGAGCGCTTGCTTTGCGAGTTGGCGCGTCTGAGCGCTCTGCGACCACGCCCGGCTCTGCTTTGCACCATTGTCGTCCGAACCCGGTGCGGCCGGCGTTTTCCACTGAGGACCCGCGCCGCTCACGGCGCGCAAGAAAGTGTATCCACCGTCCGGCAATGACCTTGGAGAGTCGGTGCGTGGGCGCGGCCGAACCGTTCCGCTCGCCCGGTTCGGCAATGGCCGTACGTTCGCTCGCCCGACCATCGATCGCGGCCGTTCGATCCCGAATAGCGTACCACTTGCAGTGGTAAGCACCCATGGGAGGAGTAGTCAGGATAGCTAGGTTAACTAGCAGCGCTTGCTAGGTAGTCTTTTGGTTGCAAGCACTTTCTTTATCCACCTTTTGTAGGCGTTGTGTTTTGTATCTCGTGTCATGGCTTTGCATGGCCTATATGCTGTGTTATAGGAGTCATGTAACACTTAACCCCCCTTATTATTAATGAATTGCAGCCATTCGGGCTTTGTATCGCATCTGTTCTGTTTCGTTTGGCTTGATTTTCTTCTGTGTGTGCCTTAGAGGGCCGGTGAACCCTCATATACCCCTCTCTAGTTATGAGCTTTAGTGTTTCTTGAGATGGCACCAAGGAGCTGCTGCCCGATCAGTGGTGCTTTGCGGCGGGCCGTGGAAGAGGTCGTGGCTATGGCTGTGGTTGTGGACAAGACCTACCTCCCCCACCGCCAGAGCACCCAACAATGGCACAAGTTATGCAACAACAAGCCCAAATCCTTCAAGCCTTGCTCACTAATCAACAAGCAGGAGCAACCAGTCGCCACTCTAAGCTGGCAGATTTCCTCGAGACAAGACCTCTTACCTTTGCCTCGGCGGATGAACCCACAGGCGAAAGATTGGCTCGGGGATGCGAGAAGAAGCTTCGCTAGCCCGATGCTCTGAGGAAGATAAGGTGGACTTTGCCACTCACCAGTTGAAAGGAGCCGCCGCTGCATGGTGGTAAAACTACCTCGCTGCTCAAGGTGGTGAAAGCCCGATGGCGAGGAGAAGAAGAAGCGAAGCGACATCCGCTACTAGAGATCAGCGAGGATCCCGCCCTTTGTCGAAGCAATTCTTTGAAATCTGTGGATGAGACCGCACCCGCATGGCAGCCAATTTCCTGGAACGAGTTCAAAACTGCCTTCAGGACTAACTTTGTACCCGCTGGTACCATGAGGCTAAAGAAGAATGAGTTTAGAACTCTCAAGCAAGGTCAAATGACGATCAATGAATATCTAACCAAGTTCAATCAGCTTGCTCGCTCGCTCGATGGCGTAGGCGATGAAGAAGAGAAGATTGATCGCTTTGTGGAAGGAATGCGCGGAGATATGAGAAGCCAGCTTATTCTCCACGATTTCCCTAGCTTCCACCACTTGATCAACAAAGCCCTCGTGCTGGAAAACGAGAAGAAGATTGCGGAAGTTAGCGCAAGAGAAGATGGTATTCGAAGCCGCAAGGTGGCTTTCTCGAAGTCAACATTCACTGGCGGCTCATCATTTAAACCGGTGTAGTTTCTCCACAAGGAACTCAAGCTCCACCCAGCGTACCAATGGGAATGGTTTCGCATCCTTCGTCCCGGACGACTGCAACAAGCAACCCGGCTCATCTCCATTGCTTCCATTGTGGGTGAGAGGACACTTGCCAGCCGATGTCCTCAGCGTCGAGAACACTCCGCGAAGTTCAACTCGGAGCCACACGGCTCAAGGTCAAACATCAGCTCCAAGCAGGAACCATCAGGCCCCGCAAGCACCTAGATCTACCTCGACACCAAATCGCGGCCATGTGAACCATGTCACAGCCGAGGAGGCTCAGGAAGCTACAGGAGTTCTAATGGGTACATTCTCTGTTAAATCAGTACCAGGACAAGTTTTGTTTGATTCTGGAGCTTTGCATTCTTTTATATCAAGAAGATTTGTTGAAAGGCTTAAGTTGCCAACCTTTAAGCTGAAGAAACCCGTGGTACTTAGTTCACCCGGGACCCTTGACTACTACCTTAGTAAGTCCCCAGTAGAGATTGCTATGGAAAATTCAGATTCCTAGCAAACCTTCTAGTACTTGATCCCAAACTCGGATATCATCCTAGGGATGGATTGGTTGGCCGATACCAGGAATGATAGATTGTGCCAACAGAAAAGTGGTACTCACCAAAGACCCAGGCACCACAATCAGGGTTAATGTAGACCGCTCCTCAGGTTTGGATCGTACAATCCATAACCTCGAGAAGGTGACTCTGGAAACAACACCTGTAGTTCAAGATTACCCGGAAGTTTTTCCACAGGAATTGCCTGGTATGCCACCCGACCGAGACATAGAATTTGTGATCAACATAAAGCCAGGAACAACCCCAATTGCCAAGAGACCATATAGGATGGCAGTTGATGAGCTTGAAGAGCTTAAGACACAGATGGAAGAATTACAGGAAAAAGGATTCATTAGACCTAGCTCATCCCCACAGGGTTCGCGATTACTTTTGTAAAGAAAAAGGATGACACCGTCAGATTGTGTGTAGATTACAGACCCCTCAATGAGGTGACCATCAAGAATAAGTATCCCTTGCCCCGCATTGATGATCTATTCGATCGGTGGCAGAGAACAACGATGTTCTCAAGATAGACCTAAGGTCGAGGATATCATCGAGTTAAGATCGGTGAGGACATCCTAAAGCGACTTTACCACCCGATATGGCTTGTATGAGTTCACGGTTATGTCGTTTGGCTTGATCAATGCGCGACCTACTTCATGAACCTTATGAACAAAGTATTCATGGAATACTTGGACAAGTTTGTTATCGTGTTCATGAGCGACATCTTAATCTATTCCCGGACCAATGAGGAACATGATGAACATCTACATTTGGTCCTAGAGAAACTTAAAGAACATCGGTTGTATGCCAAGTACATCAAGTGTGAATTTTGGCTTCAAGAGATCGGTTTCCTCGGACATATTGTATCCATTGGAGGAGTCGCGATTGACCCATCCAAAGTAGAAAGCGTGTTGGAATGGAAACAACCAACCTCGATGGTGAAGTCGCGTAGTTTTCGGATTGACCGGATACTCTGGCGCTTCATTGAAGGATTCTCCAAACTATTCGGACCAATGACCCACTGCTCAAGAAAGAAAAGAAATGCAGAATGGATGAAGCTTGTGAAAAGAGTTTCCAAGAGTTAAAGAAGAAGTTAACCCTTGCACGGTGTTAGTCTGCTTGGACATACACAAGGACTTTGAAGTCTATTGTGATGCTTAGCGCCAAGGTCTTGGCTGCGTACTTATGCAAGGAGGAAAAGTCGTGGCATATGCATCCCGACAACTCCGTCCACATGAAGACAATTATCCAACTCATGATTTGGAGTTAGCGGCCGTAGTGCATGCCTTAAAGATTTAGCGGCATTACTTGATTGGAAATCATTGCAATATCTATCTGAGATCACAAGAGTCTTAAGTACATTTTCACTCGAGCGGACCTCAACCTCCGACAAAGAAGATGGTTAGAATTGATTAAGGATTACAACTTGGATGTTCATTATCATCTGGAAAGGCCAATGTAGTGGCGATGCATTAAGCCGTAAGTCCTCTTTGCAATAATGTTATGGTTCAAGAGTACCAACTTTGAGCTTTGCAAGGAATTAGAGGCACTTAACCTCGAGTTAGTAGAACAAGGCACTTTAGCGACTATGGAAGTTCAACCAACCTTAGAAGAGCAAATCAAGACCGCTCAGAAAGGACACCCTGGAGTTCAGAAGTTTAAACATCTCATGGTCAAAGGAAAGGCCTCAAAGATGGTTGAAGACCAACAAGGAATCCTATGGTATGGGAAACGTCTCTTTGTTCCCCACCAAAAGGAGCTCAAAGAATTGATTCTAAAAGAAGCCCATAGTTCAGCATATACCATACACCGAGCAGCACAAGATGTATCAAGATATGAAGATTCTATATTGGTGGCGCGAATGAAAAGGACATCGCCGAGTTCATAGCTTGTTGCGATGTGTGCCAGCGGATCAAGCGAGAACATCGAGAGACCGCGGGATTGCTGCAACCACTGCAAATCCCTCGGTGGAAGTGGGAAGAAATTGGAATGGATTTCACTCTTTGGATGCCGAGAACCAAGGCGGATATGATTCCGTATGGGTCATAGTTGTGATTAACCAAAGTTGCCCACTTCATCCTGTGAAAACCACCTACAAGGGAGATAAGTTAGCCGAATTATATATGGCTCGTATCGTATGTGCATGGAGTACCCAAGAGAATAGTCTCGGATCGAGGTTCCCGATTTACCTCGCATTTACGGGCTAGTCTACGAAGCACTTGGAACTCACTTGAACTTCGACATAGCATATCATCCTCGGTGATGAGCAGACGAGAAAGAGTAAATCAGTTCTTGAAGACATGCTTGGGCTTGTGCTTTAGAGTTTACCGTAGGCGGGAGAGATGTCTCCGTATGCGAGTCGCCTACAACAACGATTTACCAATCCGGTTTGAAGATGTCCCCGTTTGAAGCACTCTATGGGAGAAAATGCAGAACTCCCTTGCATTGGTCAGAATCAGGAGAAGGTTATATCTTCGGACCAGATACTCTTAAGCAAGCAGAAGAGAAAGTTAGATTGATCAGAGATCGTCTACAAGCTGCACAGTCTAGACAGAAGAGTTATGCCGACAACCGTCGTAGAGAGTTAACTTTTGAAGTTGGAGATCATGTATATCTCAAAGTGTCACCCCTTCGAGGAATGCGAAGATTTAAAGTGAAAGACAAACTTGCGCCAAGATACATAGGCCCGTTCCCAATCACCGCCAAGCGTGGAGAAGTAGCCTATCAATTGGAATTACCAGAAAGTTTGTCAGATGTCCACAATGTGTTCCACGTCTCTCAGCTCAAGAAATTCCTCAGAGTACCTGAAGAGCAAGCTCCAATTGAAACCATTGTACTCCAGAAAGACTTGCCGTATCCAGAACATCCGATCTAGATTCTTGATGTCGTGGAGAAGCAAACAAGATGCCAGATCACCCGTTTGTGCAAAGTGCAATGGAGCAACCACTCGGAGAGAGAAGCCACGTGGGAGCGTGAAAATCAGCTGAAGTTGGATTACCCCTACCTATTCTCTGAGTAGCTTGAATCTCGGGATCGAGATTCTTTTTAAGGTAGGTAGGTTTTGTAACATCCAAATTCGCCGATTCACAAGATCTTCAAAGTTCAAGAACGCAATCTTCAAGGATCTTTTGCTTGATCTTCGAATTTTCCCCAATCGGTGCAAGAATCCAAACCCCCCCCTCAGGTTGCCCAATTTTCTCAAGATTAGATTCCTTCCCCAAAAAGCACCGAGCCCTTCCCTCCCAAAAGCCTAACCCTAGCCCTCCCCCTCCCTAGCCCCGCCGGCTGCGTCAGCCTCGGCAGCCGCACCCCCCGGTCGCCCCTCTCCCTCTTCAGGTGCATCCCGTGCCGCCTCGACGCGTCACCGCGTCCCGCCGCCTCGACCGTCCCTTTCCCCGTTCGCTGTGCCATTGCGCATCCTCGGTTCTTCGCGCCCGCCGTCAATGACTCCTTTTTCCCCGGATCCAAAGCTTCCCCCTCGACCTTTAAAAACCCCGACGCCCTTCCTCCGCTCCTCTCACCCCCCCTTCTCCCCCAAAGCAAGAATCACAGAGGAAGAAGAGCAAGAAAGGAAGAGGAAGAAGAAGCGGCCGAAACCCTTACCTCCTCCGGTTGTCGCCGCCGTCGGTGAGCTCCGTCGCCACCGCCCCTAGCCGTGTCTCTCCTCCGTCGCCGTCGCCGCTTCCCCCGAACCGAGCTCCCCTCCTCGTGCGTCGCCGCCGCGTGCACTCGAACCCTACCCCCTCCGTCGCGCCGCCTCGCGCCGGTGAGGTCGGGCGAGACCCCCTCACCCCTCGCCTTTAGCCCGGTGGCCGGGCCTGCGCGCGGCATGGCGTGCCTTGGGCCGGTCGCGCGGACCGGCAGCTAAAAAGCCAGGGCACGCCGCCTCCTTTTCCTTTTTTGTTTATTTCTTTTTTTCCCTTTTTCTTTTGATTTAAAAGAGGCTTTAAAATATCTTTTCTCCTCTTTTCAACTCCAAAAATTGTGAAGTTTGTTTCTAAAAATTTCTAAAAACAAGCTCTTTCTGTTGGTGCTAGTTTGGTTTATATTGGAGTTCATTTGTTGAGTATTGTTATTTATTTATTTCGTTTGCTCGTCTGTCTCTTTTTCCGGTACGATCGATCGTGTAGAGTTCGGAGAAGCCGGAGACCCCCACTTCGATCAAGCTCAAGAGTATCAAGATCACCTAGCCCTAGACCCAGGCGAGTCAACACTTTGATCATATTGAACCTACATTTTATGCAAATTATGTTCTTTTAAAATTATCAAATTGCATGCTTTAATTTCCTTATGCAAATGTATGTTAAAAATCCTAAGGTAGTTAAATGCCAATTTGATGTTTAATTACTATTACACCATCCTTTGATAATTGTTTTCCTTAAATCCTTGTCACCTTAGTAATTATATGGTAACCATACTAGTATAGGCTATACTTAAGCGTCATGCTAGTCTTGCTTAAGTATCGGGGTATTATCTACCCCATTCATCATCTTTTAAAAATGAACATGGTTTTGGGCAGTCATTGGAAGTAAATGACTGAGATGGTTGTGTTGATTATTTTCTTACCTCCCAAAAACCCTAAGAATTGCTTATTACATCTGGGCGGATGGTATGATGGATGGTATGTTGGTGGGTGCTAATGCAGCCCAAGGAATGTTGGTTTGTGGTTGGTATGTGGCATGAACCGCCCAGATAGCTCCTAAGGACTTAATCCTGTGATGACCTCCCAATGTAAAACAGTACAACCACATGTCTATAATGGTGTCGACCTGGCTAAATAATTTGTATCTGTTAGTACGAGTTGCACCAGGCAGATGACTCGCAACGCCATAAGCCTTCGTGGTTATGGGTTGGAGTGTACGACTTCTGGTCTATGTGAGCGTAAGTCGTGTGGCGCAAGAGAAGTGCAGGAAAGGGGTTGGCGGGTCTATGTGGCGTAACCCTTCTCGGGTGAAACCTTAGCGGGTGTAACAAATCTTGGTGGATGCATTGTAAAGGCCTTGTGACGATCTCCCTTTGACTCACGTGTCTCACGAAACATGTGTACATGTCAAGATGATTGTCTCTTGTGGGAAAAGTGTACAACCTCTGCGAGTGTAATGAAGCTGTTCGAATAGCCGTGCCCACGGTCAAGGCGGACATGGGAACTTACATGAGTTAGTTCTATTTATAAAACTTTGTGGGTGGGATAAAATGTGTTGGGTCGTTGTGACCCTGGTTTTGGTTTTTCCCTGGGTGGATGTACCCCAGTGATGTTAAGTGGTGGATGTAACCGCTATCAAAAATAAGCATGAGGTGGAGGTAACCTCTACTGTTATAAATATTGCACAAGTAATCTCTTTAACAAAATGCAATTTGGTTAAAATGTTAAGTGATAGGACTTTCTAATATTGGTACTCAAAATATTGCTTCATGGAAATAAATGAACCCGAGTCATCCTTGTTAAGCCTTGCATGTATATTATTGCATACTGTGTGTTGGCTCGCGAGCACGGAAGTTGTGCTCATCCTCGCTCTTTCCCCCAAACCTCGGAACAGTGGATCATGGAGATTACGTCTACTACGAGGACCGGGGCGCCGAGGAGCAAGGACATGAAGAAGAGTAGCATAGTTCGTAGTCCGAGTCTCGCCTCGATCACGGTTGGCTCGTTGGTACTCGTGTACATCCTATATTATCCAAGCCTTTGGCTAATATCGGTCGTACACATGGTACCCGATCGCTTACTGTGGAGAGACTTGCTCTACCCCTTTTGCTTCAGCTATCGTTACTCGATGTTTTGTAATGAACTCATTTGGCTTTGATCGGCCCTATTGTAAACTTCGACCAGGCGTGGTCTATTTGAACTCTAATGCTTGTATTAATGAATGTTTCGATCTATGCGATGTATGAATCGATTCGGCAATGTATCATGTGGCGCTACCTCGATCCGAGGAATAGCGCGGTATGTTCTGAGAGGATTACGGATTACGAAATCCGGGCTATAGTTGCCAGAAATGAGCTTGGGTTGGCACGGCACGATCCTGGCACGACGAGCTTTGGGCCGTGCCTGGGCCTAGCCGAAGGCGAGGTGGGCCAGCACGGCGGGGTGACTGGACCGGTGCCGCGACGCACGCGCGCCCGGCACGGCGGGCTGGGCGGGCGACGCACGCCACGCCCAATGCCCAGCTCTTTATACTGCAATCAAATCTAGCTGCGTTAAATATATAATATGGACCATGATTCCCATGAAAAGGGAATGCATATATGTGTAGATATGCATTCAGAAACTGTCATGTACTGCTGAAATTTAAAGAGAAATTATTACCTGTTGAGGAACAACTCTCAATGAAGATGCAGTGTACATACCCACTACCGAAAGAAATAGCATGCTTGATTTACTGAATGTGTTTTGCACGAGGAGAGTGATAGTGGATCTTGGAGTAGCTTTAATTTTTCAGGTGATTAAAGTTTTTTTAGAGGGAAATGGCAGGAGCTCTGCCTAATCAATTAAGTAGGAGAAAAACAGACTGCTAGCTAGTTCATCACCACAAGGTGGTGAGAGTCTAGGTGAGTTACAGGACTAGAGAATCAGACAAGGAATTAAAGCACCAAGTTACAGCAAAAAGGCAAGGCAATCTCTGTTGTTGGAAGGCTCGCTCTCTCCACTGAACAGACGATTAAAGTGAAACACTACTACATGTGACTGTGAGCAACTCTTCTTAGCTCTCCTTAGTTCATTTTTCAGTGTTCCATAATCACTGTAACACCACGAGTCCGAGTGCATTTACTAATCACTGAGATATTTGGGATGATTCTTTGACTGAGTGGGCCGATGTTTGTCACCAATAACTGGAAGGGCAATGAGAACATGTATAATGGACTTATGTTAGCCATCTATAGTTACTACTATGTAGGATTTTTGTTGACGTGGATGAAATAGAATGAAGAGAGAGAAATATGATGTCTACAATCCTGTGACCGACTGTATCACCGGAAACAAGGAATGTATTAAAAGATTGTGTGTTCTATAAAAACAACTAAAAAGATAACAGTTATCTGTACCATTGTATGAGCTGTTTTTAGTGCTGTCAACCGGTGATATGGAAAGTTGCTATAGACGACAGCTGTATGTACTATTGTACATACCCTGATAAGTTCCATGTGCATTACCCATAACGAGGTCACGGGGTCCTATGGTATGGGTCTTCAACCCTTGTCTAATTCCACGATGGAGAGTTAGAGCAAAGACAACAATGGGATTAATGCTGGATGGACAATGTTGCCACATTGACTCAGCAAGTTTTCCTGCGAGTAATCTGGTTCTGCTTTTAAATCTTTTTGCGGCAGAAGGGATTGACAACGAGCTCGAGCGTTGGACAGTGTTGGTGTGTTCCAGAAGCTCGAGTATATATTGGCACAACTAATTCATTGATTCTTTTTTTAGGGCTGACATATTTTTGTTCTTCATTTACGTGCTGCGTTGTATTGGAGATCATCTTATATGCGGTCCAGTCTAATTATTAGATGACATGGTCTCTATTTTTAATGTTAAGACAGCCAGGTTGCATTTGCACTAATATTCAGACGCCCAGCATTTTTCTCTTGTGGTGTATAATTTTTGTCTTTTGTTCGATAAATATATTTATCTACAATCAAACTCAAAATCTTGTTGTTTTGCAAATTTACAGTCTATTTCGAGCTTGGAGGTTCGTGCTTTCCAAGCCCCAACTAGGACCCAAGCTTGCAGCTACTGGTGAAAATCCTGGAAATGTTGCAAATTCTTGGATCTGTTTGTGTGTAAAGATTTGCCTGTTTGGATGGGGAGGATTGGTTGATATTTAGTTTTACTTTGAACTAGATCCTAGTTGGCAGCTATTAGAAAAAAGAAAGAAAATATATATCGGCAGCTAACATTCACAGTTCACAGTTCGAACCAAAGGTAATGCGTAACATTAAATAGCATGTGAACAGTGATGGATCCAGAAAATGAGCCACTAGGACCACCATATTGTAATCTCACTAGAGTTATGGGATCATCACCTACATATAAAGAGTATTACATTGATTATGCGAAGGTCGCCGGGACGTGACCCCGATTACACTCTGGATCCGTCCCTGCATGTGAGACATTATTTTCGTGGGGCCTAACGTGAAATTTATTCCCAAGGATGCTCATAGTTCGAACGCCTACGCCACTATATAATCTGAAATGAATGGATAGATCAATAATTGGCATCAACCAAGGTACTCCTGTCCAGATCTCAACCACATTTCGTTGCAATTGAATTGAGCCGATCTGAGCTATGCAGATAAGAGAGAACCAAGTAATGCAGCAGAATGCTTGTTAGTGACCGAATAATTTATAAGGGTTTTGCTAATTTTAAGTTGTCTGAAATTTTTTTAAGTTTAAATCACTTGTTGTGACCATTGGATTTGTGTAGAGATTGGTGTGTTATATGATTGTCATATGATTGGATATTGATCTAATAGATGTCATATGATTGGATATTGATCCAATGGTTACAACAAGTGACTTAAACTTAAGAAAAATTCAGGCAACTTATGAATAGATAGTCCCAATTTATAATTGTGTGCTGGCTAGCCTTGTTTCCCGCATCGCAGGTATTGATTTAAATTTGCAGCGCCTCTCCTGCACTTGCAGTTGTCTAATTAGGATGGCAGTCCTTCAGATTATCGAAGATCCATTTGCTAGTACACTAAACAGACAGATCTTGTTGATGCTCCAATTTGTTTGACGTTACAGTGAAGACTCGTGATGCGAGTCTGAGATGACTGGGACTTGCAATTCGATCAATGGAACTGAATCTATATTGTTAATCGTACCTTCAGATTGTTGGTAATTCTGTAATTTGCCACATCCACTCGCTGTAATTGTCCAGTAACATTGCTTTTTTATGCAGAGTTGGTCGGTGAACCGGGTAGTTTACCCATTCATTTGTGGATGTGGTCCTGGCTTGTACCCTGTTCCTCGAGAGATTATTCAGATTTGGTGTTTACTTTTATACTGGACCAAATCGCACGGACACCTGATCCTTCCGGCGTACAACAATGCAGATGTGCTGTTTGGCTGTTCATTGTGTGATATGATGATCCACCAGTGGGCAACTGCAGAAACTACTGATGCGACATTCAGATTTGTTATTCTCTGGTTCAGAATCCAAGGCATCTTGCTGTGGCCCCTTGCAGATCTTGTGCTGGTTGGTGGCATTTCATCACCGTGCTTCTCTGTTCATCTGGTAATACTACCAGATAGTGAGGTTAGTAGAGGTTGAAGCAACTTCTTGGGGGGTTCCGATTCAGATCATGAGAAGATGTCAAGATGATGATGGAGGAGAAGAAGAAGTTCATCATTGTGCAGGAAGCAGAAATCTTGGGTTGCAGAAGCAGGAGAGGGAACTCAACTCAACTCTAACTGATGTAGAAATATGTAAGCTGTAGCTCCGTTTCATTGCCATGTTGTAGCCATGCATGGACGCGCCGGTGGGCGGTGGCCGGTGCATTGATTCCGGCCGGGCCGGGGACATGTGTCCATGATCGCAGTTTGGGAGGAAGTAATGGCCGTCTTAACTGAACTTGATTGCGCGCACACACTGGTACACATGAGAGACTCGTCGTGCTTGGTTTGGGGTTACTACTGCAGTGCAGTGGCAGTACAATGCAATGTGTCTCCATGCAAGTGATCATATTGATGTACAGTAGTACGCGTGATCATCAATGCAAACTGCAGAACGGAAGCATAAACATAAACGCGTGCAGTGTGCGGGCAATGTACAGTGTACTGCGACCACGCGCTAGCTGCGGATGCGGATCGAGCGAGCGGCGTCCTCGCGAGATTGCTTTTGCCACCGTCGCCGTCGTGTTCGTTGGCTCGCACACTCGCATTTATGCGGTGCTCGTCTGTACTATTGTATGGAAAACTCTACGTGCGAAATTCGATGGGTCTGATAGAATTTTATACTAGATCACAAAAAAAAAATGAATTTATCTTATTTTCATCCTAATTTAAATTTTAATTAAAAAATAGATAAATTCCGTCATTAGTAAAAATAAATAAAAACTTAATTAAAAATTACTATCCGAAATATCCGTTAACTTGCTGTTACCGGTTTTATTGGTGGGTCCAATAAAATTTCCCCAGCAATATAGTTTCCCCTGCTGTGGTGTGGAGATCAAGCCCGTTGTCTTCGCCGCTCGGTTCCTTTTGATTAATTCGTTGACTCCTGAGAGGTCTTCTTAATTTGGCACTAGAAAATGACTCTCGATCGATCGTCCCTGATTGATTATGCGTCATGCTCGTATGAATTAAAGCGCCTGACATGAAGCATGATCCATATGGTGCATTTGTGAGATAGGATATACTGAAATGCTTTTTGAGAAGCGCATGATGTCAAAACTAACGAGTGTACTACTATATTACATTTTACTGTCAATAATTTTAACAAAGCGTTTGTAGTCCAACGGTTAGGATAATTGCCTTCCAAGCAATAGACCCGGGTTCGACTCCCGGCAGACGCAGTTTTTCATTATTATTTTAAAGAACTTTTTCTGGTTTCTATTTTTGAAAGAACGAACTAGTCTAGTGTCGGTTTTGATAGGACAAAAATAAAATAAAAAGTCATTAATGTAGTCCATTAAGAAGTCATTGCTCCTTTACGGTGGATCAGTGCAGGATAGCTCCATACAGAAAGGGGAAGCTGTAAGAATGGCAGAGTACATCTCACAAAACCTCTGCTTAATTCACAATGTAGTACTGTTCTACAAGCTCCCTGATACTAGCTTGTTGTTGTTTGTTTACAATATATAGATAAAAGAAGAAGAAAAAACCCCAAAAAAATGAACCTAATAAAAAACAAAAAAAACTAACGAAAGAGGCAAAGAACAATACATAATAAACAGATCAACGATAAAACACGCCAAATTAAACTGGCAAAACCTAAAAAAAAAAGAACCAGAACTCTAGCTAGAACTAATCAATTGTTATTCTTAATGAATCAGTTCTTCTTCTTCCCTGCAGCAGAGTGCTTGTCGTCAGTTTTGACGACGCCGTCGTTGCCGGCAAGCATGAGGTACTTATCCTTCCTGGTGAGCATGGTGCATCCATAGCCGAGCGCCTCCCCCATCTTCCTCTGCACGAGGTTGGCCATGTCGGTGCTCGGCACCTTCCTCTCCCTCACCGCCGTGGTGTCCACCCTGTCCAGGAACTGCACCGTGTAGCACATCCTCGGGTTGATCATGTAGTAGAGCGGGTCGAAGCACTTGAACCCGCCGGCCGTCGTCGCGTAGAACATAGCCGTGTCGACGGCGATCCCGACGGGGACGACGTCGTCGCTGAGCTCGGCGAACAGCGGGCTGAACCGGAGCAGGTACGGCTCGCGGCAGGTGGTGCCCTCCGGGCAGACGACGACGAGGTCGCCGCGGTCCAGGAGGCGCTCCATGACACGGCCATCACTGTCGCGGTCGCGCGTCAGCCGCACGGTGCGCCCGATCGGCGAGATGAGCTCCGACAGCCGGCTGAGGCTGTACGACACGGCGCGCACCTGCCGGTCCAGCGCCACCGACACGTACACCGGATCAATGAGCGTACGGTGGTTGCACACGAACAGCTGCCCGCGGCCGCGGCCACCAGCACCCGGCAGGCCGGGCGGCCTCTCCCCCTTGAGCCGCCACGACATGCCGGTGGCGGCCAGGACCGGCGTGGAGTACCTGTACGGCACGGTGAGCGCGACGGCGAGGCGGGCGGCGCCGAGGGCGACCCCGAAGGGCAGCCACATGAACATGGCGAGCGCGTTGCCGGCGGTGGGACGGAACGCGAGGCGGCCGTCGTGGAACACCATGGGCTTGGGGTACTTGCCCCTCGGCAGCGCCTGCCACTTGGCCTTGTCCTCCTGTGCCACGAGGTACACCTCCTGCATGTACGTACACAAAGTAAACGCTCAAAAGGTTGCCAATTAAGTTGATTCTGTACGGGAACAGCGATGCTCGTCTGATCGTGCAGTGCTGCTCCACACGAGGGAAACAGAACTCGTACGTCGTCGTCGATCCACGACCGTCTGATCGTGCTATACTGTTTGATCGGACAGTTCATATTGCATGCATATACAGTTGCAGGTAGGAGGGGAAACAATGTCATGAGGGTGTAGGCTCGTAAGTCGTGACCAAGAGGTACGAGAGACCAGAGATTCTTTCAGGCTCATTAAAAGCATTCAGCATTCAGCATGAATGACTACACGATCAGCATGAATGACTGCACGATCAGCACGACACCTACTGTTTGAAAGATGCTTATATGTCTCAAGGATGTATCCCAACGCATTGTATGTTTCAGCCATACAAATATACCTAAATAGTGCAGATCCTAAATATAATGTCCAATATACCCCCAGCATGCTACTTGCATGTCGAACATATAGCTGAAGTAGCTAGAACAGAAACAGAAGAAAAAACATGCAAAACTAGCTAGCTAGGTGCAAGAAACTCAGGTAAGTTGAAGTAAAGTTGTAACTGATTAGAAGACGACATGTTGATGTTGTTATGTTAAAGTTAAACTACCTTGCAGCAATGTGTGAGAGGATCTCGGAGGAACTCCAAGGAGCTAGAGAAGCCCACAGCATCAACCTCCATCTTCTCCTCCTCCCCCGCCACCACCTGATCATCTCTATCAGCACCTTCTTCCTCCTCCATGAGACCAGTGTAGAACCCCCAGAGCACCTTCATCTCCCTCCCCACAACCACCTCAGCCTCCAGGTACTCCTTGAGGAAGCCCTCGACCATCACCCTCGGCATCCTGGTCACGCACACCCTCCTCATGGCGCTCCTCATCACCTCGAACCCTTCCGCCCCAACGTCCTCCAGGAACCACATGGGCAGCACGGCGCAGCCGGCGCGGAACCGGCTCACACGCAGGCCGCAGAAGGCCACCGCGGCCATGACCTTCAGGGCCATGGCACCGCCCATGCAGCACAGCAGAGGGTAGAGGAGGAGAAGCACGAGGCCTCTCAAGAAGCCTCCTGCCTCCAGCGCCACGAGCATGAAGTAGGGGAAGGTTGAGGACGACCTGAGAAGGCCGCCCTCGACGTCGAGGACTAGGGTCTGCGCGGCGAGCTTCTCCATGGGAGGAGAGGCCGGCCTGTGCAGCAGGGAAGGGTGTAGCAATGGCGACGCGGTGCTGGGTGATCTAGAGACGAGAGGTCTCCCATGCAAAGGAGGGAGGCCAAGGCAGAGAACAGCTTGTGCGACAGCTTCCTCTTGGCCATGGTGTTTTGCTGGTGGCTCAAGTGTTTAGTGTTGTGGTGGTGGCGGAGGATATTGAACTGGGGAGAGGTTGGTTTGTGTGGATGGTCTCTTATATAGGACAACAGCTAGCTAGCAGCTCCTGCCTGAAACCTGATCATGCATGCATGCCGCGTTCTAAATACCGTATACAAGTAACGGATGCCCTACCTATTAGCCGGTTATATCGCATAGTCAAACCGATTACGTCGTATAATCACTGCTAGGTGGGTGGTTATATCGCATAGTCAAACCGATTATGTCATATAATCACTGCTAGATGGGTGACCCATCGAGTAGCTGTTACCGATTTTTAGAACCTTGATGCATGCATCAACACTTAGCTACCAAGTTAAGTTTGAGTACATTTGGGTTATGCATGACTGACTGACTACATCGGCTGTCATGTCTCAAAATGGAAACGGGTCCAAGCTAGTATATGTGACCGGATTCATGGAAGAAAGCGACGGATGCCGTAGTTGGGGCGGGCAGGCATGTGCAAGGAAGGTGGTAGAAGACATGAAACACGTATTCAACACTTGTCAAGTACTAATAGTACTACTGCTTCTAGTCTGAACCATAACCTTTTCTTCTACAACGATGGATATTAAATAGGCCGGCACGCAGTTTGTCAAATGACAATATCTTACCATCAATAAACAACAAGCTGCCAATTTAGGCAAATCGTGCAATGGTTTGGCCTCTGTTTGGTAAATGTGAAGAAACGGAGCAGCTTCACACGGCCGGCCGGTGAATCTGAAGCGTCAGGATTGAACAATTCCACGACATATACAGTGACGTAGCCAGTATTGTAACCTTGTGGGGTCAAATACATGATTATCTAGCTATATAGGATCAATTCTTGTTAAATTTCCATTGTTTTCTAGAATTTTACAAAAAAAATTAACTTGTATTAAATAATTTCAAAAAAGGCTGTGGGGTTAATTGACCCCACAGCTTGAACGTGGCTCCACCACTGGACATACAGATATGAGTTCTGAAAATATGCAGGCGTTTTTGAACTGCACGTAAGCCCTACACTTGCTCGCAGCATGGCCGATAATTTCTCCGTGATTTGCGTGCTGAAATGGCATTTGTAATGGAGATCGACGCAGCATGCATGCGGCCAAGGGGGTTAGTTTGGAGAATGGAAATGCTGGAGTACCACAAGAAAGAGACTGCACGCACCATCGATGTGAATGTCCCATTCTGACAGGTTGGACGAACTGAAGATAGAATTCTCCTCGAAAAGCAGGGGAGGAGGAGAAACAGAGCAAGTTCCTTCGCTTGAGTATACACGAGTTTGTCAGGTTAGATTAAAGAGTTCTACTACTTGCTTGCTGGTTACAAATGTCCAAATTCTACTCCATCCATGTATCGATTGAATCCGTCGTGCCTATCATTGGATTTGCTCTGTTGTAGTACGAGCTTTGATTCGTTTAAATTACTTCATGAAATGACACGTACGTAGCGCTCCATCGTCTTCTCGGAAGAATTCTGCTCTTCAGATATGACTGCGTATTTCTTTCCGTATGCATAGGAGTGCTCCACACATTGCCTGCATTTCAATGCCACGCGCCATGCTAACTAAACCCAAATTGTGATCATGCACTAATTAATTCACCTAAAAATTCTGTTAGCCCTAAGACATAGAATAGAAATTAACTTCAATTTTTTTAATTACATCAAATAGGTCTCGAACTTAGGATCTCTTGATTTTGATATTATATTGAATTGGACGTACCAACTAACTCATCCAAAACTTAAACTTCCAAAAAAACGAACAATTCTCTGGTACTTAACACTCGGAACAAGATGATTAAAACTGACCGGGAATTCAGTTGAAGTACAGCATCGCAACAAATAGGAAGGTACAGATGTCGAAGTGCTAGCACATCTCAAAAGCTGCAAGTTTAATGTGTTAGTAATAAATCACTGCTATTGCTGGTGGTAGGTGTTAGTTGCGAGTTAATTTTATGTGTACACTGTGCTTGTCACGAACTTTTTTTATTAATGAATTCTTTTTCAAATTTTATTTTAAAGTTAATCTTTGACGCACTTTATTTTTAATTCTGATTTCTTTGGTTACGTCACCATTCATGACGTGACAAAACAATATTATCACGCCACAGAATAAATTCACAAAAACGCACTTTTTGTCACGCCATTAGTGGTGACATGACCAAACAATATTGTCAAGTCAGTTTGCTCAGAAACGGGCTGGCGTGACAGTGTTATTTTATCATGTTATTTTGTCATACCACAGATGGTAGCGTGATCAAAGAGATCAGAATTAGAAATAAAGTGAGCTTAACTTAAAAATTAAATTTGCAAAAAATTAATTAATAAAAAATTTGGCTTGTCACAAGCGTGTTGGTTGTACGTGTGTGTAGCCTTGGAGTTGGTGTAGCTGTCTCGTCAAGTTTGGCCAAATCGGACACGTACGTACGAGCTGCTACCGACGACTTGAGTGGCAGCCTTTTCATTTGACCTCCACCTGGCCCCACACGTCGGATTCATGACGTCGGTCCGTGGCCAGCATGGCGGCCGGAGTCACCAAAGTTTAAGTGAAAAGTGACTTGCAAGGGAAGCTGCAAATATCTCACCGCATGTACATGGCGCCAATATTACAGGCTGCTGAGGCTGGTCGTAAGAAATATTTCGATTGTAAGACTAT
The DNA here is from genome assembly GCA_036346255.1 of Ampelocalamus luodianensis. Classification (NCBI taxonomy): domain Eukaryota; kingdom Viridiplantae; phylum Streptophyta; class Magnoliopsida; order Poales; family Poaceae; genus Ampelocalamus; species Ampelocalamus luodianensis. The sequence continues at coordinate 2,876,263 of CM070638.1, forward strand.
AATACTCCTCCGTTCTTTTTTACTTGACATAGTTAACTTTTTCACGATTTTAAGACGTGATTTTGGTCATAATTTTTTTATTACTTTTGTATTAAGATGTACTAATAAAATTATAATATTATAAAAGTATTTTCAACGACAATTCTAATGATATAATTTTTATATAGCCAATCTAGATAGTTTTAAACTTATTGATGATCAAACTTTAGTTTGATCGTGAAAAATCAACTGTGTCAAATAAAAAAAAATAGAAGGAGTAATAAGTTATAAATCGGATCAAGATTGTAACTATGGTGCATTATTTGAAGACCCATGTGGCTGAGAATTGCATGGTCAATACCTTAACGGCAAATTTTCACAAGCCTAATTTAGGGCGAAATCCGTGTGCCTCACCACGATCAGATTGGCAGAAGCAAGCGGCACGTCAGGAGGCGTCCAAACCCCAAGCCAATCACGGTCAGCGGCAGCACGCCTGCGGAACTAACTGCCGGTTTGGCGGCGAGTACAGCAAGAAGAAGCCTTGCAGGTTGTACACGTTGTTGGAAAATCATGGGTCTGATTCTGCAGTCGACCCATTAGTGGGCGCCCTATCCCAAACCCTAGCAGGGTCGTAGCCTATAAATAGGGGGTGCTATTCATTGTAAACGATTGATCATTGGATGAAGGAATAAAGAGAAGAAAGAAGTCCCCCTACATCTCTGTGTTCTATCTCTTATTCTGTTATTATGTTCATGCATTGTTCTTACGATTCTACGCTTGTCTACGAGGTAATCGCTCGGACTGTACTCGCCAGCGACGGTTCCTCAACACGTTATCAGCACGATCGACTCTCCTCGCATCGAAAAGGTAACCGTTGATGAACGACACTCGTAGATTGAATCGTTTTCTAGATTGCTTTCAATTCTACAAATTTTTGGCTTTCTAGATTGGTTTCCTATGGTGCAAATCCGCTCTAATCTACCGCGAGCCGACTTGAAGTCGCCGGCCAAGCCGATCGGTGGATTGCATGAAATAGTAGATGATGATTGTACCGTAAGTTGTATATGCAATCGCATGAAAGGCTCCATGTGCACGGCACCGCCTGCAAGCGGCTGTCACTACCTCCGCGACACGTTACCGGTCGGCATAGTCCGCCATCACGTCTCGCCACGGAGACAACGACAGTGTCATACCGCTAGCACGCGGCAAACAAGCACATGACGGCATGAAGCCTCCGTTGCAATCTTGTATTACATTACATATTGCATCGCATATATTTGTATGAACAGTAAACTCAAAAAAAAGGGGGGCGGCAGATCCTGCAGAACCGCGCACGACCACACCCGGCCGGTGCCACCGGCCCGAAGCCATACGGCACTCCCCTCGCCGCCCGTAGCGGCACCAACCCGCGCCCGGAGCCGCACCACCGGAATCTCCTGGCCGCCCGTAGACGGCCGCCTCCTTGGGGCACATCATGAAGCCGCCGGCCATACATCAACCCAAAACAAAGAAAAAGATGGGGCGCGCCGCGCCGGCCGCCCGCGCCGCGCAGCGCTAGACCCCCCTCTCCGCCTCCCCGCCGCCCGACGCCTTTGCCGCCGCGGCATCCCGCCCGCGTCGCGCCAGCGGCTGCGCGCACCTCTGCCGTCGTCGGCGGCCACCACGAGCTGCGCGCCAGCGCGCGTCGCCAGTCGCGCCGCCTGCCGCGCGCGCGCACCGCGCATGGAGCCCATGGAGTCGCCGCGCTCGCGCTGCGCTCTCCGTGCCGTCGCTCGCGCCGCGCTCCTGTCGCCTCCGGCCACCTCCGCGACAACAACGCCGTAGGGCCGCGACGAGAGAACACACGAGTTTCAAAGCTGCATGAGCAGCCTTTTTCTCCCAAGGATTAGGACATGTTTGTCCTTGAGCACGACCTAATTTTGTTTGGATAATATTCTCTTCTCTCTTCCGTGGTCAATTCAATGGCAATTGGCATGCATGACCTCCTGTATCGAACACCGACTATTCGGAAAAGGATCCTCTGCTCTGCAGAGAAAAATGGAGATATCTACAGTGACTATCATTAAGGTATTATCTTGGTTGTACGATTCAAAAAATGAACGGCTCATACCGATCGGTATAATATCAAGGGAACCTTAAAATGCTACAGTTAGGATCGTTCTGCCGTGTTTGCTACTGTTTACTGTAGAGTACTGCACATAGACTCAAAAAACTGTTTGCACACTGTTCTCTACGATCAGCAGAGAATCCGGATCCCCTGCTACTCCTAGATGACAACAACCTCCTAATGGTACTACTTTCGTGGAGAACGACTTTCTTCCCACCTGTGGCTCTTAGCCTCTTACACGACGTCACTGTTAGGTTTTTGCCGCGGTGCCGCTTACTTTTGCCGCCTACTTTTACGTTGACCGAATACGTAGAGAAAAAGAAGGCATGGTGACGTGTGTAGCACAGTCTGTTACTACCAGTCTACTACTACTCTTAGGATCCTCGGTCACATGTGTCGTCATGGCACGAGCTCGCTGTTTTCCTCCGAAGCGACGTCTCGGTCGCTGCACGATTAGCGGTGTGATCGATCATGATCTCTTTTCTTACCAGTGGAAAGAAAGATTTTTGCGTGATTCATTGGACAATAATGCCTAGTGCAATAGAATTTCATCAGGATTTTTCTAGCTATCGGTCAAATTCACAATCAGCCAGGGTAATCTGCAAGCTACGCACTAAAGGTGTTTGTGACGCATGATGCATCACTCACTGAACGAATGATGCGTATAAGGTGAGGATGACAAGGTAGAAATGCCAAGATTTGTAGAAAATGATGCATAAAATTCAGTTCTGCGGTTCATACCCTGTTTGTCGAGTTAGTCAAGAATTGGGTTGCTTGTTACTACAGCAGCAGTCTGCAATGGCTGCAGGTGCTGATCACTGCAGAAAACGTGCGGTCCTTGCTTCTCGGTGACAAATACTACTTATCAGCATTCAATTGAAATATCTGAAGATCAGAACTGAAAGGAAGATGTGCGGTACTTGCCACAGGTTGAAATTGCTAGGAAAATCATGTTTAGTGCGTGCAAAATGCGCTGTATGTGCAGTCCTTGTCTCGGAGTTTCTGATGAAAGGACGCTATGACGGTTTCTTGGCTTGAAGAATTGAGACTTGTGAAAGTAACTGTTATTGCCCTCGCTTCGCGGGGGCGGAGAAGTTGGAGAATTTTGCTATTCAGAGCTAGCTGCAGTAATCTGAAACGGTTTGTCCGATGTTGTCAAGCTGAAAGGAAACGAAATGGGGTTGCTTCTCAAGCAGCTCTCCTTGCTTATTCCTTCAGAAAAACGAAATGGGTTCCTTAACCGTAACGAATGATTTGCTTAAGTGAGTAGACTGCTTTGTTGAGAACAGAAAATTTCCAACCGTATATACCATTAGATTACATACATAAAAGAATAGTACCAAACTAACTAAAAAAACTTGTATATATGCACTCATCGTGATATCCATAACATCACACATGTTCACATTCGTCGTATTTCTGACGACAATATGTTTTCAACAGAACTTGCATATAAAGAATCTTCTCCCCTATTCCACTTCCAGATGCCACATTATATATTCTTTCAAGAACGAGACTAGGATTAAAAATAATTATGAACAGTTTGAGAAACTACATCAGTTGTGGATGATTTGCGAGGCTGAGATTTGAGGGCCGTTATTGACCAACAAAGTCACCTACAACGCATACACCATCGTGTAACCTGCGGCAGTGCATCCATCCTCACTTAGAACGCAGTAAGTTTGGCTCCAAATGCGAGGCGAATCACCCGTCACATGTTGCAGAAAATCGAACTTATATTTTGTTTCACTCCAGTCTCTCAAAATTGAGTATATGCATATAAATTGTAGTTGTTTGATCAGCAGCTAGATCATCTGTCTCTCTCGCCGCACCACTTTTATTCAGATAGAACTTCTCTGTAAGCTAGCAATGCCTGCCTATATATACACAACAAGGAGTTTTGTAAGTTTTGCATAAACTCCAGTTGTACGTGCAGGCTTATTAGGGGCGTCACACAAAAGTGTTCTCCAGCATCCACCGCATGCCTAACAAACAATTTTCAGTTATAATTTGGACCATCACAATTTTCACCTTTCTTATCATGCCCATTGTGCATGAATGAAGCAATTTGTGGACAACTCCCGGGGTTTCTTTTACATTTAGGCCCATACATCCTTCACGTACGGCAGGCTCTCTGGCCAGCGACTTGCTTGTGTCCAACAAGACCCAGAGACGACGACGCATACCCCACTGGTCCATCGCCCCGTGGGGGTATGGGTAGGCTATCTCTAGTAAACCTTTACATCCTCCCCCTAAAATTGAGGTTAACTTTGATGCTACCTGTCGGACCCGGATTTTCTAATCCAGAATCCTCTGTGAAACACTGTGTTATTCCCTGGATCAGTAGCTAGCACTCATAGATACGTCACTGAATCAATTCATACATGGCGTAAAACCATACCATTCATTAATTACCACAACAAAATTTACATAGACCGCGTCGGGTCGAGTTTTACAATAGGGCCGAACAGGCCAAATTGATTACATTACAAAAGCGGAAGCAACAACGGAAGCAAAAGGGGTGAGAGCACATTTCTCCACAGGCAAGCGACTGGGGAAACTCGTGTGCGTCTGATATTACCTAAAGACTCAGATAATATAAGATGCACGCAAGAACCAACAGAGTCAGCTGGACTGGGGCGAGACTAGAACAGCTAATGACTACACTACGCTTCATTATCTCCGGGTCCTCCGACTTCTGGATCCTCGTAATAGTCGTAATCTCCAGGGTTTCCTGCTTCTGAGGTTTTTGGGGAAAGAGTGAGGATGAGCACAACTTCCGTACTCGCGAGCCAACACACAATGCAATAATATACATGCAAGGCTAAACAAGGATGACTCGGGTTCTTTTATTTGCTAAAGCAATATTTTCAATTATCATGATTACAAAGTCCTATCACTTAGCAGTTTTAACCAAATTGTATTTTTGTAAGGAGAGTAATTGTGCAATAATTAATAACAGCAGAGGTTCCCTCCACCTTATGCTTAATTTGATTGGGGTTACCCCCACATATTAACATCACTGAGTCTGAAAACTCAGGAAAAATCCAACCCAGGGCTAGGTGAGCCCACCACATTTTTTTATTCCACCCACAATAGTTTTTTTTTTGAAATAGAACTAACTCAAGTTAAGTTCTCATATCCGCCTTTGACCGTAGGCACGGCTGTTTAAGCAGTTTATAACTCTGCAGAGATTGTACACTTTACCCACAAGAGATAATCGTCTTGATATGTACACACGTTTCCATAGACATGTGAATCAAGGGGAGATCATCACAAGGCCTTTACAATGCATCCAGCAGTATTAGTTACATTTCGCTAAGGTTTCGTCCACGAAGGGTTACGCTCTTTTAGACCCGTCAACCCTTACTCGGACCCCCTCTTGCGCCATCTAACGACTTACGTCGCGCACCCCGACACCCCTCGCCACAAAGGCTCACAGCGTCGCGGATCATCTATCTGATGCAACTCGTACTGATGGATATAAATTATTTAGCCAGGTTGTATTTTACAGACTTGTGGTTGCACTTGTTTTACACGGGAGGTCATGACAAGATTGAATCCTTAGGGTTGTCTGGGCGGTTCATTCCATATTCCGATCCACAACACAACAGTCCTTGGGCTACATTAGCACCCACTGTCATATCATCCATCTTACCGTCCACCCAGACGGGGTAATAGCAATTTTAGGGTTTTGAGGAGTAAACCAGTTACCACCTTTGTCTCAGTCATGGACCACCAATGATGACCAAAATATTTTCATGTTTGAAGATATGATGATTGGAACATTTTAATGTCCCGGTACTTAAGTAAGACTAGCATGTCGCTTAAGTACAACCTATAACTAGTATTACCACATAGTTACTAGGGTGACAATGGTTAAGGGATTCAAGTTGTCAAGGATGGTGTAATAATTAATTAATCATCAAATGGGTATTTAACTACCTTAAGCTTTAACATACATTTGATTAAAGAATTAAAGCATGCAATTTGCTACTTTAAAAGAATATAATTTGCATAAAATGTATGCTCAATATGATCAAAGTATTGACTCGCCTTGGATATAGGTAAGAGGATCTTGGTGTTCTTGTTGGACCGAAATGGCGACTAGAGGGGGGGTGAATAGGAGCACAAACTCTTTTTGTCTCCAGATCAAATTCAATACGAATATCACTCCAATAGCTATGAAAGCTATGAAGATCAATCAATCAAGCACAGCGGAAGACTTGTATTGAATCCAATCAAAACCCCAAAAGAAATGACCACAAACACAGAAGACGGCTGATGAACGATGCTCGAAAGTACGGTGGTCGATGAACGATACTCGTAGCTTGTACTCGAAAATAAATAATTGCTCAAAGAGTAGTACTCAAAGCTACTGATGTCTTGCTACGATACTCGAGTAAGAACTCGAAATGAATAGTACTCGATGCTCAAAGACTCATAGCTACAAATGTCGTACTCACGATGACTCAGTAGCACTTTTCAAAGCGAATAAGAACTTGATGCTACAATACTCGGTTTTCGATGCTACAAAGCTCGTAGCAAGAACTCGGTACTTGATGCTCACGGACTGTGCAAGAACTCGGTACTCGATGCTCTGATGCTGGAGCAAGAACTCAAACGAATAGTACTCGTAGCTACAGAAAATCGGCACAAGAAACTGAATTTCAAGACGATTTGAGATCGAAAAGATCTAACTTTTGCTCCACAACTCCAAACTTCACGAAACTTGACACACACTTCTCAAAGATGTCGGAACCTATTCCATGCAACGATCGTCAAGATCCTTGCCAAAGTTCCTATCTTTTTCAGTTTGAACGAAGGGTGCTTCAAAACCGAGTCAAAATCGAAATATGATCTAAAGACTTGCTCGTGGGTGATTGATGATCAAGAAGATCCTAGATGTGTTCCCACATGTCACAGCAAGCTAGATCAAGAAAGGAAATCAAGCAAAAGCTCCCAACACAAAATCTCTAGAATCAACCCAAAAGGGAGAACGAAAAACAGAGAGAACAGAGAGCAAGAACAGAGGAAAACTTCAGATTTCCATTCATTGAATCAAGAGAGAAATACAAAGTGATACATCCCCATACGCATGGACATTCGAACAGGGAAGATTACAAGCTCATCAATCCAATCTCTCACTCTCCAACTCAAGAACACAACCCATACACGCTTGAGAGGAGATGATACACAGTCTCTCAGGAGACCAACGAAGGGGACACAGAGGGAACACAACTCGCCTCTCCCAACAACTCTCAACCACTAAAGCTCAAGCCAAAGCGCACTTACAGCCTTTTTGACTAAAGGAAACCTAAAATCCCTTGAAGTGTTCATTGGGCTTGCAGCCCTCCAACCTATTTATAGCCCATGGCTAACGGGTCTCCACCCCGTTACACCCGCTAAGTCGAAACAGAGCCCGCTCCCACTTGTGCAGCCTTGCGAAATTCCCGTTTCGCTCCTCCTGCACCTTCCGGGAAGCTTCCTCGCTCCTTGTCTCGCACGCCTCGCAACCACCTCGAGTCCACGTCGTCTCCGACACATCCCGACCGTTCTGACCTCAGCGCCACCTGCGCCTAGTCCGGTCCACCGTGTCTCGCCACGACTTCACCCGATGTTCTTCCGAGAAGCTTCCGCGCTCCTTGTCTCGCCCGACTCGCAACCACCTCGAGTCCACGTCGTCTTCGACACATCCTGACCGTTCTGACCTCAGCGCCACCTGCGCCTAGTCCGGTCCACCGTGTCTCTCCACGACTTCACCCGATGTCCTGCAGTCACACAGACAAGAACCACATCACATAGCACAGCTCGATACATGAAAGCGTAACTACCATCACACTTACCATGTCGAAGTCCGAACCTGTCGAACAAACAGAATATGCAACCTAATCCCGTACGACCAAGTTTGACCACAGTCCGACCGAGTCCGATTGCGCCACGCAACGACTCGACTCCGAACCACCCAAACCAAACTCGACTTAGATCGAGTCCGATTGCACCACGCAACGACTCGACTTCTAAACCAATGTCAATTACTCATCACACACATGGGATGACCTCCACATGGTCTCTCAATCTCCCCCTTGATGAGTATATTGATAAACCCAGAAAAACATGAAGTAGAGTTTGATTTGCAAAGTCCAACATGGTCCAAAGAAAAAGAATGAAACTAATGACCATGTCGACAGAAGGAATACTAGAGCAACAACTGAAAGCAAATTTTTCTTCTCTATTCTCCCCCTTTTTCTTTACTATTCTCCCGCTTTTGGCAATAAACACATCAAGATGCAAAAGAGAGAATATGACATGTCAATGGATGAAAATGGCTGAAGTCGATTTATTTTAAGCATGTTGAGCCATGAGAATTATCCATAATGACCATAATGAATTACACCCAGCCATAACTCAATAAAAGGCTATCTAGATCATGACAAGACATGTATATCCTAGCTTGAGCACATAGATGACGATATGAAATGAAATGCATATTATGAGCATGTCAAGTCATCAATAAGCAAAGTCTAACTAGAGATATCCAAGGATGATGCAGGCCATGTCAATAAGCTAAGCGGAACAAGGAAGCTAATATTGAGTCAATTAGAGTGCTACAAGCTCAAGAGTGTATCATGTGTTTAAGCACTTTTCATCTTTAGATGATTAAGCAAATTTTGCACACTTGACATATTTTCTTTTAAAGCTTATTGCTGTTTTCAACCAAGAATTTTGTCATGTGCTAGATCTCAAGCCTTATGCGACTACTCCAAGCGAGAAGCTTAAGAAGATAGTCTAGGTCATCCAAAACTCCCCCTGAGTTCATGCCTAGTGCAATGGCAAGCCGTCTCATGAGAAAGAATTGGTGAAATCAGTTTTTTCGCACATAAAAAGAGATCTTTTTGCTTTTAACAGATTGTGCTAACTTATGATGAAACAAGATACTAAAATAGCTCAATCTAAGATTCAACCTAGATTCAAGGCTCAACTCAACCTATTTGACATGGCATGAATCATACATGGATAGCTAAAGATAGATTAAACTCAAATGCTAGCATGACAAGTTTTAATTTCAGTTGAGCAATTTTAATTAACTTATCATAGCAAAAGCTAGGCTACACATATGAAGTCATGATAAATCTAGCATATAAGCACAAGTCATGGCAAGGTGTAAAGCATTGTTAAACATGTCATAGCAGGATAATAACCAAGGCTCAATGTAGTTATATTACAATGTAGAATGTTGAAATGCAAGAAAATCCAGCTCACCCTCAACATGAGATGCAACTTTTAGTTCAAGTTGAGTTAAGTCAACATTAAGCTCTAGAAGCTCCCAAATGAACTCCCCCTGAACTAAAGCAATAAAAACGAGAGGCTGGCAAAGAAAACAACAAAAAGACAGTCCTTAAAGCATAGATAAGATAAAGAGAAAACTATGGCTCGGACTGACTCTCATCTACCCCATATGACTCTAGGACTATCAACTGCCCACCTAACACACCTGGGAGCAAACACGCACTGTCTGCCGAGGGTGGCCCGTCCCTCGCTAGAACCTATAAGCGGTGAGTGAGCTCAACCTAGTGAGAAGAGAGACAGCTAATAAGCAAGATCCTAGAATCACAAGATAAGAGTCGGAAGTCTAAGCAACTCGACTAGAGAAACACTCTAATCTATGCTAGGAGGACTAATCCCAAATGCACCCAAAATGCAATGCAACAACAAGGAGTAAGAGCATAATTAATATAGTAAAGCAAGAAAGAATAGAAACTCCTCACTACGGTCCATAAGGACAGACCACCCCAAGCTCTCCCAGTGAGTGAAAACCTCGAACTATCCAATGGCTTGGTGAAGATGTCACCAACCGGTGGTCACTTTCCACAAATCGAGCACTATATCGCCCTTCTCTACATGGTCTCTAAGGAAGTGATAACGGATATCAATGTGCTTGGTCCGGAGTGTTGCACCGGGTTCTTGGCAATGTTAATCGCTGAAGTATTATCAAAAAGAGTGGAACATCGTCGATAACTAACCCAAAGTCCCGCAGGTCGGCCATCGAGAGCACTTGGCTACAAGAATCGCCGCAACGTACTCGGCCTCTGCGATGGATCAGGTAACACCGGATCGCTTCCATGAAGACCAGAAACAAGAGAAGTGCCAATAAATTGGCGGTGCGAGTGCTCTTCCTATCTATCCTACAGCCGGCAAAGTCTGCATCAGAGAAGGCTCTCAAGGAAAGACAGGATGAGGAAGAGTACCAGATACCATAGTCAATGGTAGCTCGCAGGTACCGAAAGATACGCTTCACCGCCTGGCGGTGAGAAACGCGAGGAGAAGCCTGAAAACGAGCGCACAGACACACCGAAAAATGTATGTCTGGTCTGGAGGTAGTGAGGTACAAGAGGGAGCCAATCATGCTGCGAAAGTCCTTTTGATCAACTGGCTCGCCATCCTCATCTGGGTCAAGATAGGCTGTAGAAGCCATGGGAGTCGACACAGGCTTACCATCACTCATGTCGAAGCGTCTCAGGAGGTCACGAGTGTACTTTCCCTGATGAAGAAAGGTACCCTCCCGAGTCTGCTTGATCTGAAAGCCAAGGAAGAAAGTCAACTCACCCATCATACTCATCTCAAACTCGGTGCTCATGACATCCGAGAACTGTGAAACCAGAGTATGGGAAGAGCCGCCAAAGATGATGTCATCCACATAAATCTGAACGAGCAGAAAGTCGGTGCCATGCCGGTGGATGAACAAGGTCTTGTCTACTTTACCCATCTCAAAACCATGACTTAACAAGTAGGACTTAAGCCTCTCATACCAAGCTCTCGGGGCTTGCTTAAGTCCATACAAAGCTTTGGAAAGCTTGAAGACATGGTTTGGGAATTTGGGATTTTCGAAACACGAGGTCATCAGATGTAAACTTCTTCCTCAATAAAACCATTGAGAAAGGCACTCTTGACATCCATTTGGTAAAGCTTGAAACCCTTAGAAGCTGCAAAGGCAAGCAGGGTTCTAATGGCTTCAAGTCTAGCTACAGGGGCAAAGGTTTCCTCGAAATCTAGACCCTCAACCTGGGAGAACCCCTGAGCTACCAGTCTAGCCTTGTTTCGAATAACCACTCCATCCTCGCTCTGCTTGTTCTTGAACACCCACTTAGTCCCAATAATATTGTGACCTCGCGGGGGCTCGACAAGCGACTAGACCTTGTTCCTCTCGAAATTTTCTAGCTCCTCATGCATGGCATTGACCCAAGACTCATCGAAAGGCGTGACAAACGTCCTTGGGCTCAAAGGAGGCAACAAAGGCGAATGGAGACGAATGAGAAAGCGGACTTAGAGCGTGTGACACGCTCGAAGAGGTCTCCAATAATCTGCTCTGAAGGATGCCTTTTCTGGATATGTCGGGGAGGTCCTAGATGAGGAGAAGAAGTGGCCTCTACCTCGTGTGCAGACGAGGCAGGGACAGAGCCACTAGCTCTGGAGGAAACGGTAGGCAAGGGCTGATCACCTTGAGGTGTCGTGGAAGAAGGCATCTCAAGGGGAGGATGAGGAGCTGGATTAGGTAAACAACCATCGTCTCCATCGTCCTCATCATCCACAAAGATGGTCTCGGATTGCTCTAAAGAACTCGAGATATCCGCCTAGTCCCTGACCGCTCTCAAAGTCACCTCGCAGTCTCTACCAACTTGCTAGACTCAGCCTCGCACCTAAAAGCCCGCGAAGAAGTCGAGTAGCCTAGAAAGATACCGCCACAGAACGTGACTCGAACTTGTCTAGGTTCCTGACTTCAAAGATAAAGCACTTGCAACCAAACACACGAAAGTGAGAGACGCGGGCTTTCGCGTATCTCACTCATAAGAAGTGCGGTGCAAGAGTGCCCAAGAAAACTCGATTCAAACATGGTACGCGGTCGCAATGGCTTCACCCAAAACTTCCTCGGTGTAGAGTACTCATCAAGCATCGTCCTGGCCATCTCGACCAAGGTACAATTCTTCCTCTCCACAACGCCATTCTGCTGAGGGACGTATGGAGAAGAGAACTGGTGCTCTACACCTGTCTCACCACAGAAACTCTCAAAGTAGGAATTCTTGAACTCCGTGCCATTGTCACTGCGGATCACTCGTAAGGCACCTAGAAGCTCAACAGAAAGCCTACTAAAAAGACCTCGGAAATGTGAAAATATCTCATCCTTCGAGGCTAAGAAAAACACCCAAGAATACCTCGAGAAGTCATCGACCACAACAAGAACATACCACTTCCCTCCTGCTGACTGCACTCGAGCTGGTCCAACTGTGTCCATGTGGAGCAGCTGTCCCGGTGCATCGGTCATAGTAACTGTGACTGGAGGATGAGAAGCGGCAACCATCTTGCCGTGACGGCATGGAGCGCAAACAAGATCTTTGACCATCTTGAGTTTTAGCAGATCACGAATGAGATCGTGGCCGCTAACTCGGGTCAAATGGTCAAATCCAATATGACCAAGTCTCCTATGCCAGAAAGAGAGATCACGGGACTCAGAAGCAACTAAACACCGAGAGGATCGCGAGACTCTAAAACTCAAAGACGAAAGATCCTCCCATAACGAAATCCGCAAACCGACTACCCAAGAATCAAAAATTTTGCAATTGTTTTTCTTAAAGCTCACCTCGAAACCGTCATCGGTAAGCTGAGATACTGAAAGCAAATTGTACCGCAGCTTGCTAACCAAAGCAACATCTTTCAAAAGAAAGAATCATTCACGCAAGCAAGATACCTTTGGCGATGACGCGCCTGATGAAGCATCTCGAAGGTGATCTTCTCATCACCGGAGCACAGACTAGGAAGAAAACCAATAAGAATCTCCGGTCATGTGTCGAGAACACTGAGTCGACGAGCCAAACCTTTCCCTTCCTCGCCCGCGAACCTCGTCCGAGTCGGAGTACACTGCCGCTCGCCGTTCACCCGAGGCCATGAAGCACATGCCGAGAAGTCGCTGCCACCATCCTTGGGCTCTTGGTCACCCGTCCCGTCGCCGCCGCTCCATCCTTCCACCTCGAGAGTCGAGGTCGCCGGCGGTGAGGACGCGGGAAGAGCTTCTTGGCTTTGCCAAAGTTGCGGAACTTCTTCTTGCCTTGTGCAGGGCCGAGGCTTCTTGTTGCGTTCTTGTCGGTGTAGCGTTCTTGCCCGAACCGCCATAGTCGTTCTTGCCTTTCTCCGGCTTGGGCGCTTGCCGAATGTGGTTAGGGCCACCACACTCGAAGCAAATCACGGTCCTCCTCTCTTTCGTCCCTCCTCCTTGTAAGCATGGGAGAATCTTGAGCAAGAAGGGCCACCGCTCATCCATAGTCGCTCTAAGCGATCATCGCTTATGTCACGAGAGCGACAAGGAGAATCCGCAAAGAGAATCGAAGAAGAGGAACCGAAGTCAACGTGGGATCGCGACCAAAGCCATCGATCGTGACTTCGACTTACGAGACAACGTCAATCTCGTGAGTCTTGAGGCGCGAGTACAACGTCAAGAGTCAAGGTCGAGAGGTCTGTCGTGTCTTTGATGGTGGTCACTTTCATCTCCCAAACACACGATCAAGTGCCGCGAGCATCGACGGCGTTGTCCGAAGTCGTATGTGAGACCGACCTCGGAGGTTGCTCAAGATTTTGTGAAATCGCGAAAGCACTCGCCCGTGGACTCACCAGCAAGCATCTCGAATTTGTTGTATTCGCGCTGAACCGATCCTGTCGAACCGTCTTGATCCGGTGGTGCCCTCATGGTATGCGCGCGAGGTCACCCGGATGTCGTGGCGGACGGCAGTGAGATATGCGGTCAAACTCGCTCGACTCAAACCTCGGATGATGATGTTCCTTGCCTTTGCATTCGCCTCAACATCACCATGTTCCGGCATTGATGTTCTCATCGGCAGGAACAACGAATCGCACCTTGACCTTCCGCCGATGGCATATCCTCGGCTCGGATGTATGTCTCCATTCGGCTCTTCCGAAGGGTAATCGATGCCATCAAAACGGCGGCTTGGTCAAGTACTATTCGTCGCCATGGCTCTTGAGACCGTTAAGATATATTGATTAGAGCTAACCGCCTCGATACCAATTGTTGGACCGAAATGGCGACTAGAGGGGGTGAATAGGAGCACAAACTCTTTTGTCTCCAAATCAAATTCAATACGAATATCACTCCAATAGCTATGAAAGCTATGAAGATCAATCAATCAAGCACAATGAAGACTTGTATTGAATCCAATCAAAACCCCAAAAGAAATGACCACAAACACAGAAGACACTGATGAATAAGACTCGAAAGTACAAAGGGTCGATGAACAAGATGACTTGTAACTTGTACTCGAAAATGAACAAGGCTCAAAGAGTAGTACTGAAAGCTACAATGTCTTGCTACACAGACTCGTGAGCAAGAACTCGAAATAAATAGTACTCGATGCTACAATACTCGTAGCTACAGTGTCGTGCTACAGTACTCGTAGCTAGCACTCGAAATGAATAAGAACTTGATGCTACAAGACTGGTGCTCGATGCTCAAGACTGCAGAGCAAGAACTCGGTACTGATGCTACAATGCTCGTAGCAAGAACTCAAACGAATAGTACTCGTAGCTACAAAGAAAATCAGACAAGAAACCGAATTTCAGCACGATTTGAGATCGAAAAAGATCTAACTTTTGCTCCTCAACTCCAAACTTCACGAAACTTGACACACACCTTCTCAAAGATGTCAGGAACCTATTCCATGCAACGATCGTCAAGATCCTTGCCAAAGTTCCTATCTTTTTCAGTTTGAACGAAGGGTGCTTCAAAACCGAGTCAAAATCAAAATATGATCTAAAGACTTGCTCGTGGGTGATTGATGATCAAGAAGATCCTAGATGTGTTCCCACATGTCACAGCAAACTAGATCAAGAAAGGAAATCAAGCAAAAGCTCCCAACACAAAATCTCTAGAATCAACCCAAAAGGGAGAACGAAAAACAGAGAGAACAGAGAGCAAGAACAGAGGAAAACTTCAGATTTCCATTCATTGAATCAAGAGAGAAATACAAAGAGATACATCCCCATACGCATGGACATTCGAACAGGGAAGATTACAAGCTCATCAATCCAATCTCTCACTCTCCAACTCAAGAACACAACCCATACACGCTTGAGAGGAGATGATACACAGTCTCTCAGGAGACCAACGAAGGGGACACAGAGGGAACACAACTCTGCCTCTCCCAACAACTCTCAACCACTAAAGCCTGAAGCCAAAGCAGACTCTACAGTCTCTTTTGACTAAAGGAAACCCTAAAATCCCTTGAAGTGTTCACTGGGGCTTGCAGCCCCTCCAACCTATTTATAGCCCATGGCTAACGGGTCTCCACCCCGTTACACCCGCTAAGTCGAACAGAGCCCGCCTCCCACTTGTGCAAAATTGCGAAATTCCCGCTTCGCCCTCCCGCACCTTCCGGAAGCTTCCTCGCTCCTTGTCTCGCACGCCGCAACCACCTCGAGTCCACGCTGTCTCCGACACATCCCGACCGCTCGACCTCGGCGCCACCGCGCTTAGTCCGGCCCACCGTGTCTCGCCACGACTTCACCCGATGTTCTTCCGAAAGCTTCGCGCTCCTTGTCTCGCCCGACTCGCAACCACCTCGAGTCCACGCCGTCTTCGACACATCCCGACTGCTTCGACCTCGGCGCCACTGCGCTTAGTCCGGTCCACCGTGTTCTCCACGACTTCACCCGATGTCCTGCGCAGCCACAGACAAGAACCACATCACATAGCACACCGATACATGAAAGCGTAACTACCATCACACTTACCATGTCGAAGTCCGAACTGTCGAACAAATGTAATATGCAACCTAATCCCGTACGACCAAGTTTGACCACAGTCCGACCGAGTCCGATTGCGCCACGCAACGACTCGACTCCGAACCACCCAAACCAAACTCGACTTAGATCGAGTCCGATTGCACCACGCAACGACTCGACTCCTAAACCAATGTCAATTACTCATCACACACATGGGATGACCTCCACATGGTCTCTCAGTTCTTGTGCTTGATCAACTTGGAGGTCCTCCGAGTCTTCAAATCCTAATCAGACGATCGTACCGGAAAAAGGCACAGACAAGCAAAAAGAGCAATTAAATACAAACGAACAACAAATGAACTCCAAATTAAACAAGACCTATGCCATTAGTAAGATCTTGAATTAACAAATTTTTAGAAATTTACTTTATATTTTTTGGAGTTAAAATTAGGGAGATACTAATTTTTAAAGCCTCACTTTTGAATTAAAATAGAAAAAGGAAAATAAAAATCAAACAAAAAGAAAATCGCCACGCCCACAAATTCCGCCCGCCAAGGCCTCGGCCGATCAGTGCTGTGGGGAACGCGGCCCTGGGGAGCGAAGCGGCAGAGGAGGCGGTGGCTCGGGCGACACAGGGGGGGAAGAAACGCGGCGGCGCGCGAGGGAGGAGGGGAAAAAGGGCGGCGGTGGCGCGCGGGGAAGGAGAGGAAAAGGAGGCGAGGCGGGGGCTCGGGGCACGGCGGTGACGACGACGACCGGAGGGAGCTTCGGCGCATGGGAGAAGAAGGGAGAGGGGACGGCGGCGCCCGGGGAGGAAGGGGAGACCCGGGAGGAAAGGCGCGCGCGCCGACGATAGAGGGGAAGGCTCGGGGCGACGGTGACGCGCGCGGGAGCTCGGGAGCACGACGCGGCGGCAAGGCCCGAGGCGGCGGCGACGGGGCTCACCGGGAGGTAAGTCCTTGGCCTATCTTCTTCTTGCTCTTCTTCCTCGCTTCTTGCTTGGGGAAGAAGGGGGGAATGGGGGAGGAGGGAACGGAGGGCGCCGGGGCGGGGGCTTTTATAGCCGGAGGGGGAGGGGGACAAGGGGGATCGGGGAGAGCGTGGGGCACCGGCCGGGGCGATGCCGGGGGAGCCGGGAAGGGACAGCGACGAGCGACGGGTGACGGGCGAGAGGGGACGCGCACTCGGGAGTGGGAGTAGGTGGGGAGGAGACGGCGTGGCAGGGGTGGTCGCGGGCGAGGCACGGCGCGGAGCGGCGAGAGCGACGAGGACAGGTACTGGCGCGGTGGGGCCTAGCGAGGACGAGTAGACGGGGAGGCGACGCGCCACACTGGGTTGTCGGCGCCGGTCGTCAACGCTAGTCGGCGGGAGGGGGAGAGAGAAGAGGGGAGGAAGAAGGGGGGTGTTACACTACCCAACTATCCTCTCCCTGCAATTGAGGGTAGGGCTTGTTTGGTTTGAGAACCAAAATTGCACACGAAAGCTAAAGCCAAAATTTGGTGTTACCAAATTTGGGGCGGCCAAATCGGCTATCCGGATTTTGGCAAAGTTTGGCACCATAAATAAATTAGAGAACCAATGTGAATAGAATCTTATCAACAATTTGGCATCAAATCAAACAGAGGCCTAATATGATCAACGTTACCAAAATTTGGCTTAACATACTTTGGCATACTTTGGTTCCCATGAGCATCAAACCAAACAACCCCAAAATTTCAATATTTGCGGTGTTACACAGCAAATTTTATTGTAGAGTAGGTCTTAGAACCCTCCCTTGCACGATGTACATAAGTATACACTTCCAATATAAATACACCGCGCGTGCGGCGCGGGACACCAAAGTTTGGCGTATTCTGACCGGCCGCGCGCTTTCATTGTGGGAAAGTGTATAGCATAGTACGTACGCTGTACGGGCGTCTCTGTCGTATGTAGTCGTGCGGGTAGGCAGCACAGCTTGCTCACGTATCGCCAATTAATTAATAGCTCCAACAAAACACGCGTTATCGACATGCAAAACATGAGGAACTGGTTAGTCTTGATTATGCCAAAATTTTGTTTCGAGTTATACAATGTTACACTACAATTAATTGATAATTCATGAGGAACTACAATACTCTACTGGACATGCATACAGAGCTTCCAATTAATTGCACATACTTTACTCAGCAAAATACCTATCTAGACTGATTGATGTGTTATATATACTCCACATATTTTGTACAAACTATTGCAAAACTCTAGATTTAAGGCTCAATTTCACAAAACTCTATATTTAAAGAGGTATGTTATCACAAAACTCTAGGTTTTGGATTCCACCGTTAGGCGCCGTAACTCTAATGAGGTGGATCCGCATGACAACGTCTCAATATGCATAACGGTGCCACATCACTTCCATACCTGATTGCAATGTCATATGCCAACTTAGGCCCTGTTTGGTACAACTTCTACTCCTAGCTTCTCGTTCAGATCTGGTGGAGTTGTACCAAACACTCGGCTTCCCAAAACGACCTGATTCTGATTCTCGCGAGGAGCTATCTCAAAAATGAATTAGCAACAAGAAGCAGCCTTCCCGTAGATTCTCGTGAGAATCCAACCCTACAAAAAATAAATGCCCCTTGAAGTTGGAAGATTTTACCCGCAATTTGCCATCCAACTACCCCACACTGATTCCACCGAGCGAACTCCCCCCCCCAGCCGTAACCCTTCACCTTTCCCGCATCTCTTCCCCTCCCGCTGCTCTCTCGCGGAACGGCGATTTCGCACCCGGACCCGTGTGCACCTCCTCCGCCCCCGCTTGATCTCGATCGCACCCGTCCGCCTCGCAGCGCCTCCTCCGCCCGTGTGCGCCTCCTCCATCTCGATCGCGCCTCGGCCTCGACTTCTTCGCCTCGACCCTCGTGCACCGCCTCGGTCCTCGGGACGCGCCGCCTCGGTCTCGATCGCGCGACCTCGGTCCTCGATTGCTCGCCAGGCCTGACAAAGACCGCCGCAGACGAGCCACCGACCCCGGAAACCCTAGAGGCCGAGGTTCCTCGACTTCTTCGCCGTCGCAATTTTTCAAGGACAGTCGTCGCCGTCGTGAAGGTAAGCTCCTCAGCCGTCTTTCGCCCTTGCCCTCCCTATTTTGTCTCCCTCCTCTTCGCCTTTAGCCCTAGGGTGGATCGATTTGTGTTGGATGTAACAACTGAACAGACAAATAATTGTGACCATGGAGTTTAACACGAATGCAGATTGGAGCTTATCCTCAATTGCTTTCCTTTGGAAAAAGGATGTGATTGTTTTGTGCTTTGTAGGACATAGGATTGGTATGTTCTGTTGTAGATCCGTGAAGCCTAGAAGGGATCATGCATCTGTTGTGATCTTGTAATATCATTTCCAGTCCTTTAATTTGACTGCAATGTTTGTGTTCTGAACTTCTGATACATTTGCAATGGTGCATATCAGAATTGAGAAACCACTTGTTGTGCATTGTTCTGTTGTTGTCTTCATAGCAAGAACACATGTTGTCTTCATAACT
This sequence comes from Ampelocalamus luodianensis, assembly GCA_036346255.1. Lineage (NCBI taxonomy): Eukaryota > Viridiplantae > Streptophyta > Magnoliopsida > Poales > Poaceae > Ampelocalamus > Ampelocalamus luodianensis. Next base: position 2,895,651 of record CM070638.1, read on the forward strand.
ATTTGTTCTTGCTATTGTCTTCATAGCAAGAACACATGTTCTTCTCTTTTATTTGTGCTCTGTATAAAAATGATCGCTGCATGCTTATGCTCAAGTTGTCAGGTTAAGCCTTGTTCAGCAATGCTTTGGTATGGTTTTTAACATCTGTGGAGTTTTATAGTATGTTATTGTGCTGTTAAAAAATGAATGGTTAGATGGTTTAGGAAGTAGACTGCCATATAGACCATATTGTAGTTTTCTGATCTGACTCTAACTGCCATAATGATGCTTCAAGAACTGATGTAGGGCAGGGCTGATAAAAATGTGATTTTTGAATCTGAAATGCAAAGACTTTCCTAGGGTGGATCGATTTGTTGTCTTCTTCTGTTTGTGATGCTTTGTCCCTTAAGCAATGTAATAGAACATTGCTTAGATTTCCAATCTGTAATTGAATCAATCTGAGAACATTTGTGATGAAGCTTCAGATTTCCAATCTGCTTAAATTTGATGATATCTATCTTACAACTGGTAAATTAACACAAGTTGGGTGCTGTTGTAACTTTGCAAAAGATACTGCATATAGAGAAGCTTTGTTAAAAGCCAGAGAACCATAAGCAAGTTAAATCACTACTCTATGTAACTTAGCATGACCAATTTCTCAGAGCATGATTAAAGTGGTTCTCCTGATAGCTTCAGATTAATCCATATGATGTTCTGTGATTGATGATGATTGTTGTTGATTACCAATATGGTCAGCTTAATCGAGATATGGTCAGATTAATCGAGATATGGTCAGCTGGGACAATCTTGTTCCATGTGATGTATTGCTAATGTTTTGGTTTGATCGATTATAGCTTAACAAATGCATGCTCTTGGTGTGGTTGATGATGATTGTTGTTGATTACCAATATGGTCAGCTTATCTTTTCTTTCTGGTTTCTGTCAGGGGATATACTCTTCTGTTATTCTGCAATGAGTCCTCTATTTTTTGGTTCTCCGTCTACATTCTGATATGCATTTGCAAGAGTAGGATGATAGGAAGAAACAAACAGATCCAACACTTTCTTGAGATGCACTATACATCATATGAGTCCATCATTGAGTTTGTTATGCTGATAATTGAACTTTCCTGATAGAGGTTTTCTTGGTTGGGTACTTCAAATGGTTGGGTACTTCAGATGGTTTCCTGATAGAGGCTTTCTTGGTTTTCTTTTATGTTTGCTCAGAGGTGTCCATATCTTGTTGTTCGTGTCAATTTGATAAACAAAATTTATGGGCCAAATATGCAGATGGCTGATAACGCTGAGTGGAATGACGAGAACACTAGGATAGTGTGCAAATTGTTCGTTGAACAAGTAGAGGCAGGCAATCGCCCGAGTACCCATTTGAACAACCCAGGGTATACTCTTGTGATACAAAAATTTGCAGAGAAGACTGGGTTGCAATACAAAAAGATGCAATTGAAAAACAAATGGGATAAATTAAAGAATGATTACAATATTTGGAGGAAATTGAGGACAAAGGAGACAGGCTTAGGTTGGGACCATGAAAAGAATACAATAAAGGCCACCGCCGAACGGTGGAAGAAATTAAAAAAAGTATGTTATTACTCATTACCTATTTTTAAATGCATTAATGTACACACCTAGCTCTATTATTAGTGAAGGTTTAACGTGTAACACTTGGCATTGACAGGAATATAAAGGATGTTCCAAGTTTGAAGATGAATCACCGATGTTGCGAATGTCGTCAAACATCTTGGACAACAACTCCTCATTTTGAAGTCCAGCCTTCTCAAACTTGGAATCACCAATTGGTAGGAAAGGAAAGAGAGCTTGCGGCCCTAGCAATGATAAGGGGAAGAAACCAAAGAGTGGTTCTGTGGTCATGCAAGATCAACTGAGAAGAATTCTTGAGTTGAATGAGAAGTCGTATGCATCTTTTGAAGCATTTGCAAAAAAAAAGAGAGGAAAACTCGGTGTGTAGCATCAAAAATGTAATGAAATCGGTTAAAGAGTGTGGTGCTATTAATGGGAGTAATTAGCACTTCATTGCATTTGAAATTTTCGTAAAGAATGAGCAAAGGGAAATGTTTATGATCTTGTGCAATAGTGAAGAACGATTTGAATGGCTCAAAAGGAAGTACGATGCCAAGTATGGCAAATAGAAAATTTATTGTAACATTAGGATGATTCTGGAGACATTACTACAAGTAGTTTATCTTGTATTTGCCTTTATTATTCTTTATTTCTCTATTAGTTGTAAGACCTTTTTTGGATTATAAGACATTTTTCACTAGTTATAAACTGTTATTTGGACCTAATGTGTGCTCATGTATTTTTAAATTGTCATTTATGTTGTTGTGTTTTTGTATGTTCATGTACAGATGTCGTCTTCTGAAAGTGATAGTGAAGGGAGTAATATATCAGGTGAGGAACATGAGTGTGACATACAGATGATGCGTCTGTGGCAAGACATGTCAAGTCACCTCGCTGCTACTGCAATTATCATGGAGAATTATCACTCAACCTACTTGGACAAGAATGAGCCTAGGACTTCTCGGCTTAGTGGAATGAGTTGGGTGAAAGAAACTTTGACCACTCCGGGAGAAAGCTACCACATGTTTCGTATGAATGCTACGATCTTTCACAGTCTACATGACCTTTTGGTGAGTACATATGATTTGAAATCAACTACGCATACAAGTTCAATTGAAGCACTAGCTCTTTTCCTATACATATGTGGTGGTTGTGAATCTAACCGAAGAGCGCAGAATCGGTTCAAGCATTCTGGTGAGACAATTAGCAGGAAGTTTGATGAGATTTTGCAATGTGTGGTCAGAATATCTAAAGATTTTGTGAGGCCAAAGGATCCAAACTTCTCTACGATTCACAGTAGAATTAGAAATGATCAAAGGATGTGGCCACATTTCAAAGACTGTATTGGAGCTATCGATGGTACACACATTCTTGCAACTGTTGCTCCAGAAGATCTAATTAGATATATTGGTAGATCAGGAAGTGCAACACAGAATGTCATGGCGGTATGTGATTTTGACATGCGCTTCACATACGCATCTATTGGACAACCAGGAGCTATGCATGATACTAGTGTGCTTTATCATGCATTGGATGTAGACCGGGAAGTCTTTCCACATCCTCCACAGGGTAATTTTCTTTGCTTGGTATCATTTACAAAATTATTTACTTGAAATGTTCATGTATCGGATGTTGATATACAAGAATTTTCTGTCTTCTGTTGCAGGTAAATATTATCTTGTCGATGCTGGTTATCCGAACAGGCCTGGGTACTTAGCGCCATACAAGGGCCAAAGGTACCATGTTCCAGAATTTCGAAGAGGTGTTGCTCCTAGTGGTGAGAAAGAGAAATTCAACCATTTGCACTCGAGTGTTCGCAACGTAATTGAGAGGTCCTTTGGTGTATGGAAGATGAAATGGAGAATTCTTCTTAAGATGCCGAGCTTTCCTATGTCCAAGCAAAAGATGATTGTTGCAGCAACCATGGGAATCCACAACTTTATACGTGAACATGCTTCACCAGACATACATTTTCGTAGGTTTGATCGGGATCCTAATTATGTACCTACAATATCATCAAGATATGCCAAATATGTCATTTCTCAGGATGCATCGGATGCGTCAACGTCGCAAACTAGTGCTACATCCATGTATAGTTTCCGTGATGACCTTGCAAGTGCAATTGCTCATTCAGGATGATGGACACACTACTTGTGAATTTTTGTGGTCTTTTGTTATGACTCATTTATCGTTTCAATACTTGTACGTAATATCATTTAATTATCATTTGAACACTTATACGAAATGAATGTGATATCTTCGGCTTCATCTATCATAGCGTGAACAGTACAAATTTTTTTATACACTGTTGTAATCCGTTATGAAGTGTAAATGCAATGTAACCTGACATTGTGTATATATACAACATATATACATTCACGTGGTCTAAACAAATTTAAGGGAAAAAACTCTATAATTTGTGTACAAATATATAGGAGAAAAACACAAATACAATTGAATTATTACAACCAGGGGTAACATGGTCTATTTGCCTCTAATCCTTTCTCATATGGTTTTTGGAGCCAACCTACGAGTCAAACACTTTCAACAGACAGCTCCTGATTCTCAGAGAAGTAGATTCTCAGATAATCAAGAGCAGAATATGAAAAATAAGAATCTGGAGCTCTACCAAGCAGGGCCATAGACAACCTTCCAGGAGGAGATGGGCTGGCTGTAACGGTGCCACGTCACTTCCATACTGGACGTGCCATGTCACTCCTCCTCCTGAAATCATCACAACAGAGGTACACACAACCAGTACTCGAGAATCATCTATTTTCTTAGCAGGGTCAGGTCAATTAACGCATACACACTGATTTGTTAATTGAAGCACGAAGAACAGCACACTTGATGGGCATTCATGTGTGAGGAAACAGATGAACAATGCTAGCGTCAGAAACGATAACCCCTGTTGGCCATACGAGACGGTAATACGTCTCTACCCGTCGTAGGCTAGCTAAAGTACAACAGGAATTGGGCCTGTGTAGAACCCTTGTCAGTTGCCCTCAAGCCACAGTGGAGCTTTGTCTTCCTCCAACCTCTCACCTCAAAGATAGCAGCTAGCCTGAATGTGTACTGTAAGCACAAAGCCTGCTCGTTGACAAGATTGCTGCTTTCCATCTCGCCATTTTCTTAATCTTCTTTTCACACGAAAGCACTCCTCCTAATTAATCTATTACTACTAGCCTACTATTATCAAACAATAGAAAGGGTGGTTGGGATGGAGCATACGATGGAGCTTCCATCCGAGCAACAATGGGACATGTATATATAAGCTAGCTAGGGCTTGCCAAACTTTGCATGCATAGACGATGTCCAAATGCGTGATTTAAAGCGGCATGCATGATGCATGCCCTGTTAATGTAAATAGAAACCTTGTGAGTGCATCAGTGCTACGTGTCCCTCCTGCTACCAATCAGAATATGTTAACAGGGGTGCTCACTGATCAACGAGAATAATGATTGCAATGCGATCTGTCCCTTTTAATTGTTGCAGGGGTGTACGCGGCACTGCAGATAGCTTATGTCCATTCATCTACGTACGTTCAGGCCCAACAGTATGTTTATGTTCATACTGTTGGGTATTAATTAACCATGCACGTTGACAGAAAAAAACCAACCATGCATGCATGCATGCATGCTACGTGATAACGTGAAGAAAGTGTTTCTTCTCCTTGCACCTTTCCAGATTCCCATTCCAATTTTTATTGTTAATAACAGGACATGCATGCAACGACTGTTCTATTTCTATCTTTGGGTGTCCAAGAAACAAACACGGCATACAAACACGTACGCAGCCAGTACCGTCTCTCGAGGCTCAACACAATGTTAATCATGCATATATATGTGGCAACGATGCAGAAAAAAGGGATGAAATTTCTGAAAACTTGCCGAGAAGAGAAACCTAAGACAAAGAAAAACCAGCTTTGTTCCAAATATCGCTAGTTTGTGCTAACCTGTCAAGACCCACGTGGGTTTCGCCGGAGACGGTCCGGCCGAAGTTTCTACGAGATCGAGATCGTGGTGTGAATCGCCTGCAACCGCCGGCATTCCGCCGCCCTCCTTCGCCGCCGAGAACCATCGGAGACGTCGGTACAAGGCTTTCCATCGCCGCTGTGGAACGAAAAGCTTGAGGCCCTCCACTGGTCGCGACAATGGGCTATTTCTGGTGCAAATTTCAATGGGCCAAACTTGACCTAAATTATGATGGGATGAATTTAGTATTTATTTTGGGCCGAGAGGTCAGATCAGCAAACACACGCCGGTGGGCGAATTCGTCAAGAGGCTGAACTTGCAGCACTATTTACCATTTGGGTTCTAGTGAATGCAACCAGATGCTTCTCTCTCTCTCTCTCTCTCTTCTCGGTCTTCTCTAGCATGTCTTCCCGGATCTTGCACAGTAACACGTTCAACGCAGCGTAGATCGATTGTGTGTCGCGTTCGGGTTCATCACTTCGTACGTATGGAAAAGAACTTTAACAAGTAACAACATACACCAGCTTGACAATGGATGTAACAGCCTCAAGTTAGTGAACAGTAATATTTTGCATTTCATAAGCATACCTGATATTTTAGGTCACTTGAACAATTTGTTGCATTTGAACATTTCAAATTTAAGTCAAACTTAAAACTTGAAAAGAAAACTCCTTAAGAAAAACCTATTTTCCTTATTTAAAACCTATTCGGCTAAGGATTTTAAAGTAAGTATTTAAACCATGTATAGTGAGTTTTCAAAATTATATGGGACATATATCGTCCCAGTAGTTTCTCTGAAAATTTTTGTATTTTTATAAATTTATTTGATATTTTTAAACCTCTAGTCAAACTTTTAAAGTTTGATTTTAGTTCTAATCAACCAAATAGGCCCAGCCAAGCCATTGGCACTGTAGCAACTCAAACCCTAGCAACTTGGTTAGGTCCAGCCATGTGGGGGCTCACCCCAACCCTTGGAATTGCTCGCGGGCCGTCCGATTTGAAACGGACTGATCAGATCCATTTGGCCGTTCAGACCACCCGAACGACCCACGCGATCTACATTGTTAAATTTCAATCGGACGCGTTGTTTTCCTCAGTTGAACCTATCGCGTGCGAACCATTCGATTTGAAACAGACGGACCAGATCAGTTGTGACGTTCGGACCACTGAACGCTCCATGCAATCTGGTCGTCAATTTTCAATCGGTCGTGCCGTTTTCAAACGGTTAAGCCCAACGCGTGCGAGCCGTTCGATTTAAACTCAACCGCTAGTTGGAGCGGTGACATTCGGACCGTCTAAATGCGCCTTGCTTTTGAACCGTTAGATCTAGATCGGATCGTCCGCATCGAGTGGGATGTTCGGACCATCCAAACAGCCCTTTGATCTTGATCGTTGAATCTAGATCGGACATCGCCGCTTTCATTCCTTTGAAACTAAAGCGGGCATCTTTCGTGACCGTTAAATTTTGATCGAACCGTCAGTATGAATTGGGACGTTTGGACCATTCGCACGCCCACTCAATCTGGGTTGTTCATTTGCGATCGGACCATCCACATGTATTTGAGTCGATCGCATTGTTTCGCCGCTGAGGCTGATTGCCTGGACCCACTCGTCAGCCTCCCTTCTTCATCTTCTCCACGCCATTGCGCCAGCTCCGAGTGCATCGCAGGCGAGGTGGCGTTGCGCCGCGCGTTTCGCGCATGCAATCGCCACTTGGCATTACTTTGCTACCATCTTTGCCACGCACGAGCATTCCTCATTCTCTCCGGCGAGAAAGCTATAAAAACAGATCCTATCCTCCTCGGCTAAACTAATGCACCACTCATTTCTCCCTCGTCACTCAAGAGTATTCCTTCGTTCTTATACCCTTGTTCATCTATCCTCATGCCTTAATCATCTTGCTAATTGGTAATCTTGGCATTGTTTGTAACGTTGGAACCCCGGGGCTGTCTTTTAAGCAACCGAGCACGCACCGAATGCCACTATCGTGCCCATTTTGAGCTCGGTAAGTTCTTTTCGGTTTTTCTTCGTGTCATATCGTGTTCTAGGAGATTATGAGTAAAACTCCTCTCTTAATTTCATCTTTGGTTATACATGATTGTCGGATTTCATATTTCCCCTTTTTCTAGCCGAAATTGCCACTTTCGTCACCTACTCCGGTCGGGTGGGTCTTTTCTCAATTCCTTTCGTTGTGAGCTTCGCTATGCTTAAGTAACCAATACCGACCACTCACTTTTCGTTTCCATGCTCAGATCATCTTGTCGCTGTGGATCTCTAAATTGTCGTTTTTAGTCTTTCGTCGCCGGTGAGCTCTAGAGCTTCTCAGACCACCCTTTCAGCTCAGGTAGGTTCCTACTATCTACTAGTAGCTTAAGTAGGCGCTAGTTCGTTCAATGTGCATTCAATTCGGCAAAGTTCACGGCCTCCGCTGCTCTGTTGTCAGACAGCCCGACAACACTGACCATTAGCTGCTAATCCCTATCGGCTAGTACTAATGACTATTTAAACTGGTTTAATCCTTTATTAAAAATAATTTAAAACATAAGTATTTTGTTAGTTATAACTGTTACTGTTTTCTAAACTAAAACTCTCACCAAAGTCCACTTAGAAAACAGAACCACTTCTGTAAACTTGACATGCATCTTTTCAGCATTTGGGCATATGTTACTGGGGTTGCGCAAACTACTCCTCCGACTATCCCGACCGCTGTTGGGACACGAGCTGCTACGGCAGCTGGTAAGGACAGGTATAGTATGTTCCCCTATTATTTTTCTTTCAAAGTCCACACTAACAACCTCTCTCGTCTACCCATAATCCCAGATCCGCTATGTAGCTACCTCAAGTGGATCGACTTAGAGATCCACCCAAACGGCCAGTGGACTCTCAACTGCGAGGAGTCTGATGCCAACAGGAACCGCGAGAGGAGGGAGGAGGAGCGCCCCACCAAAGAGCACAATCAGTGTATCCGGTAGGAGACGCAGGCCCATCTCGAGGTGTGCAGGCGCAGGGAGCGCGAGACTCGCGAGAGGGAGCGTGAGAAAAAGAGGGAAATGAAGACCGAGGCCAAGGTGGCCGGCGAGGAGTACAACGCTGAGCTCGCAAGGAAGGGCAAATGATCTCGGTCCACAAAGTAGTCCAACCTTCTTCAGTCCATCTGTCCCATGTATTTCTAATTCTCTAAAGGAATGTGTATACCGTCCTTGGTTTGATAGCCTACTTGCCATGTAACCCCTTGTCGGATCACATTAAATGTTGTTATCATTGCATCATTTCTCCTAAATTCTCTACCGTATATGAATTTCCTAGCGCATCGCAATATCACTTACCTTTGTACTTATGAATCATTGCTACTCTATCGTTCTCACAAAATTCTTCAGAAATTTAGCGCACTACAATAACATATGACGATCACAAAATATTATTGCGAGTCTAACAAATTTTGTACCCCTTGAGATTCTACAAAATCACAAACGGACCAACCAACCTTGTTACCACTCTTTTATTTCCAAAAAAAACATCCTATAACAGGATTTGCTAAATGTATTACCTAAAAAATATGACAATTATTCCCACACAATTATTCAAACAGGATTTGATGAATGCGGTTGTATTTGGATTGTCACAAATTTAATGGTCCTATCTCAGTATAGCAATTTTGTCACATCCCCAATTTAATAAATAGAATTGTTATGCATCTCATGAGCATGCATATTGCTTTTAAAGTATTTGCATCATTTATTACACTTGAAAAATCTTAATCAAACATTAAACTTTCAACTCAAAAAGAAACTCCCAAAAGAAAATAGAAATAAAAACATGTGATCATCTCTGGGAAATAACTTATTTAAATACGATAATATCTATCATGACTAAATGTAATTAGTTTTCCATTTTTAGAGCTTAATTCAACCTTGTAAAAATCCAAACTAAGTTCTAAAAGCCCTTGTTGTTAATGAATAAAATAAGAAGAATAAATCTTGAATAGCAAGGTTACAAATTTTATCTGGGTACTAGAACATCCCAGGAACACATATGAAAATTTATATAATTTTAGGAATTTATTTGCTATTTTTTTAGCCCGATCAAACTTGAGGGGTTTGAAGTTCAAACAATTATCCTGCTAACGTTCGAACGGTCCGAACATCACTTTTGGACCGATCGGACCGCCCGAACATCAACTTAAAATCGCTCAATGGTTATGCGACTGACTGTAAGTCGCTCAACCATTGGGCGACTTCAACGCTTGTCGCCCGTTCATTGGGTGTCTAGTCGCCAAATGGTTGGACGATTAGATATAAGTCGTCCAACGGTACGGCGACGGATGATTATTTCTGACAAAAAAATTAAGTAGTATTATTTCTGTAATTCTGAATAAAAAATAGATTATTAAAAAAATAGCTGTTGCTGCACGAGGGCACTTAATTGAAGGAACGTAAATTGCACTAATATTTATTTATAACGGCATGAATAGAAATGCTGTTCATTTTCTTTGCGCATCGTGTATTGCACGTACTCAACTACTAATACAAACGGAAGAGAGCAAATAAATTAGCAAACTTGCATGCAATTGATAACTTGAAAACACAATTACCTGCCTGAAGCTACTATATTCGCTATGCAACTTGATTAATTAACGCCCATTTGAACCGTGCGAATTCTGTAGGAATTCCACGAGAAATGATTCGCAAAGGCGACTTGATTAATTAGGGCCCGTTTGAACCGTGGGAGTTCGGCAGGAATTCGACAAGAAATGAAACATCCACTTGAAGGAATGCGGTAGACTACACTAGTGCAGATTTTAAAAAAATTATCGTGTAAACCAGAAAACCATACGAGTAAGAGATCATAAATCGTTACAACTAAACGCGTAGTGCAACGGAAGTAGAGTTGAAGTGGCCGGTTCAACGTAGCGCGCATCGATGTAGTGGAAGTAGTCAATCGTCCTCTGGTCAACCGTCTCCTCCTTGCGATTGACCCGATCAGCGCCGCAGTCGCAACAGTGCCTCTACCGAAGTCCACACGTCCAGGGATGGAACGTTGTACGTTGGTGTGCTAGCACTAGCGCACACGACAGTGGGCTTTGAGAGGTGACGGCTAGGGTTTTGATGGGTGTGTCTCGGGATACCTCCTTCAACCCCGCGTCTCTCTTTATATAGCCTCCAATCGGATCCTTATCCGATACGAGTAGAGATCGTATCTCACTCGGAGACTATCATTTGTATCCTTATTGTTCCAACCCGTTAAGTGTATGGCCTTGTAGGTTCATGTATATTCGGCCATAGACCGAAAACTCCTTTCCGGTCCATAAGTCGGTAGCGGTCCCTAGCAGGGCATAGCGACTCCCAAATATGCATAAAGATCATATCGAACGAACCTATATAGTACTTATGTATCGATCTATTTGCCTCACGATACTAGATCGAACTCAAGACGAGAAGCGTACCATAGTAAATCACATGCTTCATAGTAAATCCAAAAGCCACCTTTATGATCACCCAGTTACAGAGCAGTGTTTGACAACTCCTAAGTAAACTATTAGAGCATGTACAATGCAGGTGCTTAGAGAGGTGTTTAGCAAAGAAAAACTGATTTTTCTTGCCACGTAGGATAGATGGGGTGCTTATTTTGTAGCATCGATGCTTGATTAAGCACCGGTGCTTAAGAGGTGCTTATGTATATAACTATATATAATTAATAGATAATACAATCATCTAAGCACCTACAAAACGGATGCTTGCATTGGAGGAAACAACTTTTACATAGATACTTGATGACGTGACTACAATTTCTTTCTTTAAGTACTCATATATAAGCATCTTGCATTGTACATACCTTTACACATGTAGGAAACTATGACGATCTTAGGTCTAAGAATCCTACATACACTATGCATGAGACCAACTAATGGTACTTAAAAATATAAAGAATATAACAATTCCCGCAGTGTCTCATGGTAGATCAATCCAATATCATGTTCTATAACACATGCTCACATTATTGATTTGATATCCTCAGATCCTTAATCTGTGGAACACAATCATCAATCAATACATGTGCTGATCTATAAATCATAATTGTCCCACATAATAATAAAAGATCGGGATAATTTAGAATAACATCAAAAATATGAATAAACAATTCCATAAATAAGTCACATACGTGTTGATCAATATGAAAGACATTTATTCAGAGAACAAAATAACATATTATTCAAAAGATCATAAACATAGAAGTGATACAATCATCTCCATGATCACCTCTAGGGCATATCACAAACACCACTCCCATTGGATGTGGGGTTAATTACCTACGAAATTGCCTCAGGAATCCTGCATTTGGGACATGATTGTTTTCTCATCAATATGCCTAATATTTTCCCAATTTGGATGTCCAATCATCTGACAGCTCTCCGTGAGAGAGCGGTTGCTATCATGAAGTATAAATTTCTTGAGGGATTGGGGGAGTTTCGGCAGTGACTGGATATTCGGGCACCATCCGATTTCCAATTCCTCCAACGATGTTAGGCGGTCCATGTTCGCAGGCAAAGAGTTCCAACTGCAGTCTGAAATTGTAAGTGTACACAAACGAACGAAAAACCCGCCAATCCTGGGGGGAACACCAATGCACCACTCGAACTTAAGATTTTGCAAGGCTGGATCATTTCTGCTGTCCCGTTGAGTGACCCGATCTCCCGACAACCAACTTGGGTACCTCAGACCACCGTAGTCGCTGATGCAAAGTGATGTAATCTGGGACGGTGGATGGAGACCCTCAAGTACCTCCGCTTGAAGTTCTGGAGAGCAACTCTGAAGACGACTCCTCCCTTTCGTGAGCATCAGATTGAAATACATGCGCTTCTTTAGTGCTAACCTACTTTCACCAAAACCGCCCCATCGCAGCGTCAGCTCTGTTAGGTGTTTCTTGCCTGCTAACTTGGCTTGAAGAGCTTCCTCCTTGCTTTTAACATGTTCAAGACCTTCGATATACAGTGTGCCACGAAGTTTATTTAGGTGCTCCAGCTGTCGTATCTCGTGTCCCCTCTTATTCCTCACATGAAAGCGATACAAATTTTGGAGTGACGTCAGCCTCCCTACATCAGGAAAGGTCAAGCCATACCACGTGTGCATATACCGCAAATTGATAAGGTTGGACACTTTTTCCTCGGAGGAAAAATACAAATGACTGTAACGTGGGACAGAGAGCACCTGCAGATGGTAAAGCTTGGTAAATTCGGCTGGCAAAGTCAATTTGATGGGAACGCGTGCAAAAATACCAAGATAACGCAGATGTTTTAGTTGACCAATACATCCTGGGATTGTTTCCAACTTTCGGAGTTCCAAGTGCACCACCCGCAGCTTCCTTAGGCTCATGAACACGCGCTCTAAATCTTCTTTACTCGTCTCCTTGACAGAACAACGCAGGATTAGAGTGCGCAGGTTTTTTAACTCAAAAATCTGCTCTGGGAGTACTGTTTCACCGTCGGACTCAATACAAAGATGGCGAACATCGTGAGAAATTTGTCCCACAATACCCCTCTCAATTTTGAAACAGTCGCTTCCAGCAACCCTCTCTGCTAAGTCGTGCAACAGATCGTGAACTGTGAAGTACTCTCCGGAACTAATATCAGAACTGGTCTTTCTTTTTAGTTGAAGAAATGAGCATGCCTGCAATTGACGAAAGTAGGACTTACCAACATCTTCTACATCCTCGCTTGCTTTGGTGGCCTTCACAAACCCTTGTGCTATCCACATGTGAACTAGCTTATCTTGTTCCAACTCGTATCTTCTGGGGAGAATACTACAGTATTCAAAGCATCGCCTGACATCCACATCAAGTTGCTGATAGCTCCACCACAGAGCTCCCATGGTCTGATTCAACAGGTCAAGGTTTGCAACTGTTTCCCAGAAACCGAGATCTGGGTTTCTCCAAAGCTGCCCTGCCACTGTTACTGCTGCAATAGGTGATTTGTGGAGGTTTTTCACAATCTCGCTCCCAATTTTTATATACTCTCGATCATTAACAATTGTATTGTCAAGTGCATAATGCATGAACATCGAGAAGTATTGTTCCTCATTCAAATCAGATATTGCAATAGGTCTCTTAGCAACTAGAGGTGCATCTTCTCTTCGGGACGTTACCAGGATTTTGCTTCCTCTCGCTCCAACATTGAGTGGAGAAAGCAGCTCCTCCAGTTCCTCTCTATTCTTGACGTCCCAGAGATCATCCAGTACCAACAAGAAACGTCTCTCTCTCAATTGTCCCTGCAACATCGCTTTTAGGTCTTTAGGATCTGTAATATCGGAGTGCCGGTTGTTCGTGATCTCCTCCAACATATCATGAAATATATCTTCCACTCTGAAAGTTTCAGACACATGAATGCACATGATAGGGCTGAAATATTTATCCTCCTTTTCATAGTCACAAACATATTCTGCCAGGGTAGTCTTCCCGGACCCTGCAACGCCATATATGCCAATCGCAGAATAGCATTTACTGCTACTGGAGCTTGGTGCATACTCATCTGGTCCCTCACGAAGCATATTTGTTATCATATTACGCTCCTTGTCTCGACCGAATACTTTCCGTGCAGCAATTGATCTAATGCTTCTCCTGTTCATGTTGGCAATATCGTTCGGTGCACTGCTTCTTTCCTGCTTCAACAGAGGAGATTTCTGCACTCCAGTGATGGTATTTTCTAGCTTCTCTATTCTTTTCTTCAAATTCCATCTTGCAATAGTAGGCAGGAAAGAATCTACTGGAATGCCATCCTCCTGCGAGAAGCAAAATCTCAAATTATTATGCAAGCTACACATTCCACTAGTATTCTCTATTGAGTACTAATGTGTGCAATCAAACTTTTCAAACATTGGCCACTAATCTACACAAAAGGTATTTAGTTTAGTTAAATGAAAGGGGAAATTAGCTCAGAAGATCACAAAAGTGAAAATTGAAGAACTAATATCGCAAAGCACATCAGCTACTAAATGACATCACAATCATTGTTAATTATGAAAACAGCATTGACATAGGCAAAATGACCTTTATCCCCTCGAGTGTTTCTGAGGTCACTGAAGATGCTGGGCCGAAAGAGAGGAAGAAGATGGTGTTCATGGCAATGGCGACTACATGGACAACAGCGACTGCTACTAGCACCGTTTAGAGTTTGACAGGAAGATGGGCAGGGGCATATGTGTCATTTTAGAAAATTTCTAACGGAATATTCCATAGCAATGTTGTTTTCCATAATAAATAGTGATTGTGATGTTATATAGCAGACGGGATCCTTTGCAATTTTATATTTCTAATTTCACTTCTTTTCGATGTTAAGCAAAAGTACTACCGACATATTATGATTTTTATATTTTATATGAACATGTTACTATAAAGCTTAATGGCCAAAGTTGTATATCGGGACTGACTAAATCAAATTATCAATGTCCAAAACGACATCTACTTTCTGGAAACGGAGGTAGAAAATTGCACCAAAGAAACTAAAACTTATCCAGTTTTCTGATCAATTGTGTCCTTAAAGTTCTATTTAGCATGGCAGATCCCTATACTTAACATGTCTATTGGGTTCATTTAAACATGCAGAGATCGCATCTGGAATGCAACTAATATGTCCCCTCTACGGAAGTAACTACCCTTGCTGGTAAAAATATGCCCATTGTTATTTTAAAAGAATGAAAGAAAAGCTGTACTCGATTGACACCGGCCAACAGGACAATGTTCCAAACTACTCAACCTCTTCTACAGTATTAAAGCAAGGGTAGAGAGTGGAAATATTCCAACTACTACTAAACCTCTATTGATTTCCACAATGGACTTACATTGTAGGAAAAGAAAAGACACGCTTCCGAAGAGAATGGGCTTATATTGCGAAACAGACTGAGTATGAGATAAATTTCCTTTGTTTGATGTTGTTTTATTAGCAGTGATAAAATTGGTATTTTATATTTTCTTCCACCTGTGTAGTTTTCCACGCAGCATGTCCCAAACCAGGAAAAAGGAGGAGGGTTGTGTTAGGCCTGGCGAGCCAACGTAAAAACAAGCCATCTTTTTATGGAATGAAACCTAAAATTGATAATTCGTTGGGGCGTAACTCTCTCAGCGACGTGCCATATCGGAACCCGGATATGGTGATAAATGAGCAAGGGCTGGGATGTCACTCCCTTAGTGATGCGCTACGTCGTCGCCCGGATGTAGTGGAAAATGTGCAAGGGTCTTCGCACTTTACTCGACGAGTGCGAGGGGCAAGGAAGCTAGCCGAGGAGAGTAGGATCCGTCTGGGCAGTTGGAATGTAGGGTCCTTAACAGGTAAGTTAAGAGAGTTAGTTGATACGGCGATTAAGAGACGTGTAAATATCTTGTGCGTTCAAGAGACTAAATGGATGGGTCAGAAGGCGAAGGAGGTGGAGCATACTGGCTATAAGTTGTGGTATACTGGAACAGAACGAAACAGGAATAGAGTGGGCATCTTAATTGATAAGCGCCTTAAGAGCGGAGTTGTCAACGTGAGTAGACAGGGGGATAGGATTATCCTAGTCAAGCTAATCTTTGGCGATTTGGTTTTGAATGTTGTTAGCGCTTATGCTCCACAAGTAGGTCTAGATGATGCCGCTAAGTGGCAATTTTGGGAAGACCTAGATAATATGGTTAGAAGTGTGCCTAATAGTGAGAAGCTTTTCTTAGGAGGCGATTTCAATTGTCATATCAGTACAACTAGTGGGGGGTTTCAAAGGGTGCATAGGGGCTTTGGTTATGGTGATAGGAACCAAGAGGGAGAAGATATCTTAAACTTTGTCGTAGCCTATGATCTCAGGATAGCTAACACCTTTTTTAGAAAGAAAGTTTCCTATCTAGTTACCTTTAGTAGTTGTCAGCATTCTAGCCAGATCGATTTTGTTCTTGTTAGGAGGGAGGACAAACAAGCCTGCATAGATTGTAAGGTTATACCTCGAGAGTGTGTTGTCCAGCAACATAAGTTGGTAGTCTCTGACTTTTGTTTTAGGATACGAGTTCGACAGGCTAAGGTCGCCAGAGCCACGAGGACGAAGTGGTGGAAACTCAAAGGGGACGCCTTGCAGGAGTTTAAAGTGAGGATGATCGCGGAAGGGAAATGGAACGTGGGAGAAGCAAATAGTATGTGGACAGAGATGACATCTCGCATTAGGAAGGTGGCTACGGAGGTGCTTGGAGTGACCCAAGTGACAAGATACGAACCTAAAGATACATGGTGGTGGAACGAGGAAGTGAAAAAGGCTATTGAGGAGAAGACATGCTACAAGCATATGCATCATGATAGGAGCGACGACAACGTACAGAAATACAAAGCAGCAAAAAAGAAGGCAAAGAAAGCGGTGAGTGAGGCACGAGGTAAGGCCTATGAGGAAATTTACCAGAAGTAAAGTACAAAGGAGGGCGAGAAGGATGTCTACAAGATAACTAAACTTCGGAAAAGGAAGACGAGATATTTCAACCAAGTTAAATGCATCAAAGATGACACTAATAGACTTTTGGTAAAAGACGATGGGATCAAGGATAGGTGGAGAGCTTACTTTGATTAGTTGTTCAATCATGACAATGGCGATAGTATGGTCGAACTGGGTAATGCTTTTGATGACACCGATAGGTAGTTTGTTCGAAGAATTCAGAAGTCGGAAGTAAGAGAGGCCTTAAAAAGGATGAAAGTGGGTAAGGCGTTAGGGCCTGATAACATCCCAATCGAGGTGTGGAAATGCCTGGGAGAAGTGACGATTGTTTGGCTAACTAATTTGTTCAATAACATGACGACAAACCAATTTGGTTTTATGCCTGGGAGGTTGACCACAGAAGCGATTTTCTTGACACGGCAGTTGATGGAGAGGTATAGGGAGCAAAAGAAGGATCTTCACATGGTGTTTATCGACTTGGAGAAAGCTTATAACAAAGTGCCAAAAAGGGTCATGTGGTGGGCACTTCAAAGGAAAAAAAGTCCCAACAAAGTATGTTACCCTAATTAAGGATATGTACCAAGATGTTGTGACTAATATCAAAACATGTGGTGGTGATCCTAGTGATTTCCCTATTAAGATAGGACTACACCAAGGGTCAGCGTTGAGCCCATACATTTTTGCCCTAGTGATGGACGAGGTCACGCGGGACATACAAGGAGATATCCCTTGGTGTATGCTTTTCGCTGATGATGTAGTGTTAGTTGATGAGAGTAGGATAGATGTCGATAGGAAACTGGAGTTGTGGAGGAAGACCCTTGAATTGAAGGGCTTTAGACTTAATAGGACTAAAACTGAGTATATGAAGTGTGATTTCAGCGGTGCCAGGGCATATGATGGAGATGTTATGTTGGACGGACAAGTAGTGCCTAGGAAGGACACGTTTCGATATTTGGGATCGATGCTACAGCGAGACAGAGAGATTGATGAAGATGTGAGCCATAGGATTAGAGCGGGGTAGGTAAAATGACGCCAAGCTTCGGGCGTCCTGTGTGACAAAAAAGTTCCTCAAAAGTTAAAAAGGTAAGTTCTATAGGACGACGATCAGACCTGCGATGCTATATGGAGCAGAGTGTTGGGCGACTAAAAGACAACATATACAGAAGATGAGTGTAGCGAAGATGAGGATGCTGCGGTGGATATGTGGTCACACAAGGCGAGATTGAATCCGCAATGAGGATATACGTGATAGGGTGGGGGTAGCACCAATTGAAGAGAAGCTTGTCCAACATCGCTTGAGATGGTTTGGATATCTCCAACGGAGGCCTCCTGAGGCACCGGTACGTAGTGGAATTTTAAGACATACTGAAAATATAAGAAGAGGCAGAGGTCGACCAAGACTAACGTGGGAGGAAGCAGTTAAAAGAGATTTAAGAGATTGGAATGTAGCTAAAGATTTAGCTTTGGATAGGAGCGCATGGAAGTTAGCAATTCACGTACCGGAACCATAAGAAGGTTTAGGGGCTGTGTTTTAGGCTCTCAGCCTGGATGGCATGAAGTGAAGAAGTCAAATCCTTTTCGGTCCAACATCAAAACCACGGGAAAACATCATTTGTCATATCTTGTAGCTGTTTTACTTTGTGCATTTACATTCCTAGAACTTGAATTGCTTCCTTGTCACCCTAGAATTGCAAAACTTGTTTAGACTTAGCTTGTTGGTGCACTTAGTGAGCCCTAGATTATTTAGACCTTGAATTGTGAAAAACGTATTTATTGTACACTACTACACTTTGCTCAAAAACCGGTTTTAACCCAAAAGAATTTAAAAACCTTCTATTCAACCCCCTCTAATCGGTTATTCTTGATCCTATAACCCCTCCAGCCACATCCACCTGTCAGTCATGCCCACAACCTTTGCTTTCGTTTCCGTACATGTCATGCGCATTATTTCTATTACAGGTGTTGGTGCCATATCTCATGAAATAACCCAAAAATCTAGGATTTCAAAAGTTTTTGAGTTTTTAGCTTGAATTCGATTTTCTTTCCCAATTCGGAAAGCCCCTTCCCTTTTTCCGCTTTCTCTTTCGACTTTGTGCTTTGCTTAGGCCTCAACCGAAGGCGCCTTTTTCCTCCCGAGCGTTTTCCCCTGTTTTCTTCCTCGCGTCGCCAGCGCCGCACCGCCTTTCACCTTCATTCCCGTCAACGCCGCTCCCGCGTCGCGCCAAAGCCCCACCACCTCGCCCCTGCTTTCCCCTTCTCCAGCGCCATTTGTGCACAGCCACACGCCAAGCCACTGTCGCCGCCTCACTGCCGCAACCGCCTCTCTGTTACCGCCTACTTACTGCTCCCACCGCATCTCAACCGGCTATAAAAGCCAGCCCCGTGCACGCCTTCAACTTCATCCCTAACCGCAACACTTCCCCTTTGCTCCTTTCCCCTCCAACACCAGCCAATTACAAGAAACCCCGCCGCCTTCACCTTTGTCCCCGACGAGCCCGAAGGTAATCCGCCATCATAGCTCTCCCCTTTTCCTCCCAACCTTGCCTCTAGCACCACCTCACCACCCCGCATCTTTCCCCCACCATCCCCACCCCTATCCTCGCCTCTAGCTCACTGGCACCGAGCTCCTTCTCCGCACCACCAATGGCTCATGCCGCCACACCACCACGGGCCACCTTGAGCTCCACTACCACACTAACAAACTCACCTTGGCCCACTATTCACCCGAACCCAATTTCAACATAATATATCCATTTTGACCGTTTCGAGCCCATGAATCCCATTTTCAACTCCGCATAGCCAGATCAAACACCAAACAAATCCCCACCATTCCACACCACTTTTCTTTATGTTATTTCCAAATTTCTTTATTTGATGTTGTTCCCAACTCGTTCCTTGTTGAGCCCAGATATTTTATTTGGTTTATTTTATTTTATTTTGCGTTAGGTCACGACTTCAACGACTTAGCTCCAGAAGACGCCAAACAGGACGAGTTAATAGAAAACTTTGTGCAAGGAGGCAAGTCGCATCTCCTTGATCATTTTGAGCATATATTTCATGTATTTATATTATTATTTTTATTACCATATTTATGCCAAGTACTTTAATATTGAAATAATACTTTTGAATGCCACGATGAGTAGATAAATTCTATCACCCCACATACAAGCTCACCTATTCTTTGTAGGCTATGCTCACATTGACAAGTTTAGGTTACATAAAATGATAACTAGATATTTAGCTTTGTAACAAAATGTATTTATAAACTCCGGAAAACAGTATTCGCTAACCGCCAATGGTTTTAGTGAAGAGTTGAGGATTGAGACCAGGAGGTTGGACAACCCAATAGACTTGATAAAAGTGAATCGAATGTGAGATCTGGAGGTGGACAGCCACGAGTTGGTGTTGGTCCATCGCTGCACTGTAAGACAGGTAAGGAGAACCTTGTGCCAAGTAACAAACTCAGAAATCGCTCAACCACATGTTTGGTTATTCCAACCTGACTTAGTACACTGCTCTTCCGATTAAATATCTACAGGGTGAACACCTGCTTTTGTGTGATAGAGCAGCCGCAGTTTTGGGGGTGGGATAGGAGTGGGCCTGAAGGGACACTCGCTGATCTACACAACGGTAGGCACCATCAGCATCGAGCCGCGAGTTCCACTATTGGCAGGTGGTCTCTCGAGGGCTGTATGGTCCAAGAATCTACAGGGTAGAGGCTAGAAAGGTTGAGCAGTAAAAGAACTTTGTTATCTCTGCTCAATTGCACGCTAACATGTTGTGTGCTTATGATCTGACAGTATGAGCTTGAGATATCTTGTAGATAAAGTTGGGCAACTCTGCAGAGTATAATCAATGGTATTTGAATACGTCGTGCTTTCGATTAATGAAGCTATGTTCATAGGTAATTCCAATACATAAGACATAAGTAGAGATTTTGAGATGTTAAGATGGTAATTGCAATTGTTGAGTATACCCTGGTGTTATATTTATTATTGTTTTACTGTTTTAAAGATAAACTGCTTTAAATTCAAAATACATCCACACATACCTGCTACGGAAAACCCAAACAATCCATTGAACTCAAACATGTAATTAATTAGCTTTTCCATATGGCTTGCTGAGTATGGTTGTGTACTTATTTTTATAATATCAACTACAGAGAAAACCTGAGAAAATGCTGAGGATCTTAATGAGCAAGATTTTGGTGGACCTCCGGATGACAATAATTATTGTTACTAGGTCTCGACTGTGCAAGTGTGCATGTGGTTTTGAAGTTCTTTTGTTATATAATATATTAACTTTGGGCGTCCGTTTCAATGTTAAAACTGGCTGATAAATCTTAACCTTGTGTAATAAAATTTTGATTTTTATTGTAATCGAAAGTTTACTTATGATGCTGTTTATATCCTGAGTGGTTATCAAAGATTTGACGATCCCAAAAATGAGGTGATACATCTCACAAAGCAAATCAGATCAGATCCAACGTCGCGCTGGCACTTCCACCAAGATCGCAGCACATACATTGCTGCGAGAGTGCTAGTAGCTGGAATTCGAGAGGAGGGTCAGATATAGAGTACCTGGTAACTTGTGATGCCAACCTCGTCATAGGACCAGTTTCGGTAAGAACGGGCAACCTCAATCGCATTGGCTGACCAGACGAATATGGATCTGCAGCTGTTGTTGAAGTCGAAGGACCCGGACCAGCAACGGATCCTCTGCACCGAGGAAAGTGAAACCGAGGGTGGACAAGAAATGGGTAGTAGCGCAGCTGATCTGTGCAGGGCGGCATGCACGCATCGCCCCAACCAGCACAAGCTCTGCCGCGCCCACCGCGGTAGCGCAGCTGATCTGCATCGGCCCATCCAGCTCCTGTTGCAACGAGCAAAGCCAGTGCCGACAGCGTCGTAGAGGCGCTGCACCCACCTCTGCGGCCAGCTGTTGTCACCTATGACCTTCTTCTCGATTTGGTGGTAATCGATGAGATCCAGAATGTCTTCCGCTTCGTACAAAACAGACCTTAGCATGGTCGCCAGTTTATCGAGTATGTCCACATTAGAAATCTCCTTTCTTGCTGCTCTCAGCATCCTCTGTTCCTCTACTTCCCTCAGCGCCCGCTTCAGCTCTGGGATAGTGTGAATCTCCAGATCTCGGAGCTTCTGCGAAGCGTCAAAGCCGAGGTAGGAAAGGATTTTGTTCAGGAGCAAGCCGATGATGGGCGAGAGCAACCAACCTAATACGGTCACACCCCAGCCGATCCCTGCAATACGCCAAGCACTCGCCATGGAATGCTTTTGCAAAGGAGAGCAGGGACAGAGCAGAGGGAAGAAGGACCTATAGCCTTGCTGTCTTTTGAGAACTCAACGCCGTGCAAGACTTAAGAGGAGGGCTTCCGTTAGTATTCGTCAGAGGTGTGAAAGACCCGGCTTCTGTTATTGACCGAAGGGTTTCGAGAGTTGTTTTCAATGGTAAAAGAGGGTAGATATTATTTAACTTCGGGGCAAATTTAGAAGAGGTTTCCAGGTATTTAAGGTATAACGCGGTTTACGTATAACACGGTTTCTACGCGGTTTACGTATAACACGGTTTCTACGCGGTTTCTGAGAAAGCCGGAGGGAAAAGCTTTCAGCTTTTTCGGCCCACCGTCTCAAACACTCCCTACATAGCTAATGGTATTAAGAGGAGGGCTCCCCACATGGCCCATACGAATTTTTTTTAGAAATAATATATTTTTAAAAAATATTTACAAAACTAGGTCATTGCTCTCAAAAATTGTAAAAATATGTTCCTGTCGTCAGTTCATCTGACGACAAGTTCTATCATTGGTGGAATCGCGCAGAACCCTATCACGAGGCGAGTTCTGTCACCAGTTCAACTGGCGACAGGAAACTATGAATTTTTAAATATAGCAAATAAACTCAAACAATTACATAATTTTTTGTGGAGCATCCTAATAGAGTGTTATTACTTGTGTAATTTTTTTTATAATTCTATCCATTATACCTTTGTCTCTAAAATTCATTTAAGTATACTATTTATAGAATTTATAAATATACCAGATGAGGTCCAAAAATTATGAATTTTTTTGTGAACGCTCTTTACATAGTTTAATTGTTTCTGTAATTTTTTCAGAATTTATATGCTCTGAAATTGTTTCTAAAATTCTGAATTTAGGTTTCCGATACAGCGTACTTGATTGTATACCCTTATTTTTAGAGACAATTTCATAGCATATAAAATTCTGAAAAAATTATAGAAATAAATAAACTATCTAAGGAGCGTTCACAAAAAAAAATTATAATTTTTGGACCTCATTTGCTATATTTACAAATTCTATAAATAGTATACTTAAATAAATTTTAGAGACAAATGTATAACGGATAAAATTATAAAAAAATTACACAAGTAAGAAAACTCTATCAGGATGCTCCACAAAAAAAAATTATAATTTTTTTTTTGTTTATTTGCTATATTTAAACATAGATTCATGTCGTCATTGAGCTGCGGCAATCTGCCCCAGTATGGTTTCGTCAGTCATTCAACCAATAAGAACCTGTCGCCAGATGAACTGGTGACAGGAACCTATTTTTATAATTTTTTGAGATGATAACCTAGTTTTGTAATTTGTTTTAAAATATATATTATTTCAAAAAAAAAATCTGGCCCAGACTACCAACCAATTGACATGGTCGTCACTCGTGAATGCACTTGACATTTTTCTCGTATGCTCTAAAGACGATCCCAACAAAACAATAAACTTGCTTAGTATCCCCCAAGAGGAAGTTTTATTACTGAAGAGGAATTCTTTTTTTAAAAAAAAAAAGGAAAAAAAAACAGCGAAACTAGAAAATATGCAAAATATTACTCACAGATTGCACAACGGCAGCGCTTCCATCCTTCAGCACCCGCCTCCCAAGCATTGCCCGGCCTCCACCTGGAGCCAATTCGGTGGGTTAGCACAACAGTCGATTTGGGGTGTAGTACCATATTTTCTTTCTTGCACAAGGAAAACGGATGCGCTAACCTGCCGCAATCCATGCGGATGCCGTCAGAGACGGTGGGACTTCTGACGGTGCGAAATCGCCGGTGACCCAAGGGCTCTTCGGTTCTTCCCTGCTCCGCCGACCGCCATTGGAGAACGGAGACATCGGTGGGTTCGGCTGTTTGTCAGCCTCCACATTATGGGTCGAATGGTTGTAAAAGGCTTGGGCCACCGGTATAGACGTTACTGTTTTGGGCCGAAGACTAACGCTGGAGCTTTTTTTTACTGTCATAAAATATAATAAAAAAAATTATAATATCATGATAGTATTTTAGGCCTATATCATTTTCATGCACCAAATTTAAACATTTACAAAGATGCTGTTGGTTAAAATTGAAATCTTTTGACCACACGTATTTTAGGAGATCACTTGTTTTTCACTGTATGGAATACTTTGCTATGTTTATCGCCTCTTTTGAACTGAATCGGTTGTGTGCTCTGCTCATGGGGTGGATGGAATGAAGCTCCTCCACCATCGTCCTGAAGAACGCAACGAAACTTAAATCATCCCTCAAATCTAACAAGTGTTGTTGAACACTAATACCTTAGAGTTTGAACAGTGTTTTAATTACTGAAATCAACTTGTAATAATCCTAAGCTTGATTAGACTGAATCGGTAAGATGACTAAGCTAAATATCTGATGAACACATAAATATCTGATGAATATTGTTAATCTCCGAATTAAACAACTGTAACATAAATTTGCATACATAAAAGCGACAACAGAGCATGGTACAGTATTGCTGCATTACATGACTCCGGAAGAAAATTAAGAGTGGTATTTTACCACCATGGCAACCAGCATAACAATTATCACAATGCACTGATGCCACTAAGAATAATTAATTTCTTTTCCACCATTTTTACTTTGCCAATGCCATCTGCCATGTCAACCATACCTTTCTTCAAGCTAGCCATGGTAGTCAAAACTTTAGTATCCATAACTGCTATATCACTCTCCACCTTGTTTTTTCCCAAATCATGAAGGAATGGCTCATAATCAGCCTCTCCCTTGCAGAACTTGCAGTGAGAAAAGTTCTGCAAAATTGGAAGCCAGATTATTAGTAGATGTTGCAACTTCTAAAACCGTAATTGCCAAAACCGGATTAGAAAATTCATTTCCTAATGCAGAGAGAGAGAGAGAGAGAACCTAGAACCTACACTTTTGTTGTTTGGGCATTT
This sequence comes from Ampelocalamus luodianensis, assembly GCA_036346255.1. Taxonomy (NCBI): domain Eukaryota; kingdom Viridiplantae; phylum Streptophyta; class Magnoliopsida; order Poales; family Poaceae; genus Ampelocalamus; species Ampelocalamus luodianensis. The sequence continues at coordinate 2,920,858 of CM070638.1, forward strand.
GTAGAACACCATTTCAATATCCTCATCACATTTAGATATGATCTTCTTCACAGGAATTGAACAATTGGGGCATTCCGCGATTCGTAGAGCTTTAGCAGTCCGCTGGGTTGTGCTTGCTGACTCTAGAGGTTTGGAGACTGGGCACTGTAGGGTTAGAATGTCTGTATAACTTAAGGCCATGACTCCACATGTAGGGAGAATTGTTGATGCCGATTTTACTGCGCCTCTTGATCCACAAAATCCTACTCAAAGGGATGAGTAAAACTTGTAACTATGCAGAGTATAATCAATGGTATTTGGATACTCCGTACTTCCGGTTAATGAAGCTATGTTCACGGGTGATTCCAATATATAAGGCATAAGTAGAGATTTTGAGATGTTAATATAAGATGGTAATTGTAATTGTTGAGTAAACCCCTGATGTTATATTAGTATGATTTTACTGTTTTAAAGATAAATTGTGTTTTAACTCAAATGATACATCCACATATACCTGATATGGTAAACTCTAAACAATCCAATGAACTCCTAGCATGTAGTTAATTAGTTTTTTTTTTCATGTGGCTTGCTGAGTACAGTTATATACTCATACTCGCTAAATCAACTATAGAAGAAAACTGGGAGAACTCTGAGGATCTTGTTGAAGAAGGTTTTGGTGGACCTCCGGATGACAATGATTACTGGTATTAGGTCTGGATCGTGCTCAAACGTGTCTGTGGTTTGTAAGTTCTTTTGTTGTGTAATATATTTGTTATGAATATTATGTATGTATTGAAGAGACCCAATGAGTAATATATATAGGGTGTACAAGAGGTGTATGCCATATGCAGATAAGACAATACAAAAGACAGATAAGGAATACAAAAGGACCCCCCCTCAAATGCAAGGCGTATATAATAGCATTGCATCTGGAAAAGGTTGACACAAAAATATGAAAAATCTGAAGTCTGAGTCTTGATAATGTCGTCGTATCATGCAGCTCTTGAATAGATAGAAGCATGACGACGCAGATCGAAATCCAAGACGGCGGCGGCGCGAAAGAAACGCGTCTGCTTTAGAAGCTCGGGGGCGGTGGCTAAGAAAGCAGCAGCATTATAACGACTTCTATGATCGGCACACGGCTCAGAAAGAAGAGCGGGAGCGGCGGCTACTGCCATACATAAGGGAATTCCTATGGTTCTATGACTGACAATATATTTATAGACTCGTATAGCTTAGACGAACTCAAAAAAAGAGTAGTACTGACTTAAATAGACACAACGAAAAAAAACAACACGAAAAAAAACTCAAATATAACTAGCAGCAGCAGAAGACCAATCTCCTCATCCAACCAGCAAGCACCAGTTTGAAGCAACACCATCAGCAGCCCAAAACAACACCATCAATAGAATCATGATGACGAGGCACAACCGAGAGGACCAAACTCCATCCCTATAGTCCCAATCGGGCAACCATCAAAAACCTCCAACTATCTCTGTTATAAGAAGCATCAACCATCAAAAACCTCCAACCATCTCTGTTATAAGAAGCAGCAACAGCCATGGTGAAGTTCCTGAAGCCCGGCAAGGCAGTGATCCCGCTGCAGGGCCATGAGGCGCAAGGCGGTGATCGTGCGCGTGTTCGAGGAGGGCACCTGCGACCGTCCCTATGGCCACTGCCTCATCGCGGGCCTCGCCAAGTACCCCAAGAAGGTGATCCACAAGGACTCGGAAGAAGTCTCACCCAGGGCGTCAAGAGGAGCCCGATCTGGAGTAGCCGCATCCGGGCGGAAGGCTCGGAGGCGGCCCAATCTGGGTCGAATCGAAGGCCAGGCGGCTACGGATCCGTCGGGAGAGACACGGATCTGAGCGGGGGCGACCGGATTCACTATTACTTGGGCTGTCTCCCTTACGGCCCATTAAATTTATCGGCTGTCGGTCGCAGCTTACAACCGGTGCCCTCTAAGGCCCAACTGCACAAGGCATACAACAGCCACTGCAATACTCCTTGAATAATTATATTACAAAGGGTGTTTACAGAAAATTTGCTTGCAACACTTTAGCCTTAATCTATACCGCGCATACTTGATCGAACGGTCACACACGCGACAGAAGAAAAAATCTTTTATCACGAAAACTCCGTCGATAAGTTCAAATTGAACAGTTAGAACCCTCGCTCACCCCTTCCCACTACCCGGAAACCAAACCCTTATCTGACGCCGGCCGGACTCCGGAGAAGAGGCAATCTACGTGAGTGCGGCCAAACCCGTAATAACTTTGATGCTGATCACGAGGACACAGAGCCGCGTTTGTGTTGTTATATGCAGTACATCCACTGCCACTTCACACACGAGCAGGTCATTAGTCATTCTCTGTAGACAGATGTGATCACCACACTTTCTAGACACTAGATTACTTATCATCGCGTTTGTGTGTCGAGAAAAGAATAACCAAACAGAAACTTCGTTTTTTTTTGTCAAGATTAACAGAGATTACTCACTATGTCTGTCACGTTTTCCAGTTTATCTTATCAGTTTACAGCAGAGAATATATGTACACTGCAAGGCTTATCCAGTGAATACAACTAAAGCACATCCATACGTCTTCACGTACGACAGAACAAATTCAGTACAAGTTAGTCAAACGCACAGATTGCCAAAATTAACATGGTATACAAATCAATCCATTGATACAAAAGCACGATGGGACTGACAATTAACGTGCGGATTAATTGGTTCTATGCATGCGATCGTGAGAAACTTGCACCGTGCACAGAAGTCTGTAACATCCACCACTTCACACACGATCACCTCCTCTACAGCCTCCAAGATCTCCACTATGGTATTGCATTTGCTTGGAATCTCGAATTTGTACCTATACAATTGTCACAGATAACACACTAGGTTCATATCTATGGTTTGCTTTCCTCCAATCTCTCAAATTCGAATCAATTTCTGAGGGCACACCTTCATCTCGGGAGCATATATATAGGGTGGAAGTGGGGTAAGTGTTCAGAACTAGAAAATTTGTTGCAGCCCTTTTATCAATTGCTGCAAAGAGCGTTTGATTTTGTTGCAACGTGTAATCTCACAAATTAATTAATTTCATCTTCATGATCCCATATAATTGTACGGGGATTTCCAATCCCTCTAAGCAATGCAACAATGAATTAATTTCCGCTGTGCAGCATATATTTCTTATATATATATACAAGTTACAAAAGCTCCTAACGTAACTGCAACAAAATTGCCATCCTTGTTGGAAATGAGGACAATATTTTAATTCCAGATTTTATTAGAAGGCAAATATTGCAAAAGACTAATGATGCATAAAAGCGATCGCGATAGCGACAACTCATTGTACTTCACAATATATGAAAACCGGGATGTAAACAAGTCTATCAATCATACGGTAGACTTACGGATGGGTCCGATGAAGAAGCGATGCGGCGCGAGACTTGATGCGATGCGAAACGTAGATGTCGCGATCGACGACAGCGGTCGCGCATCTGCTTGCCGAAACCTTATTGCGCCCCGTGCGGTCTTCACAGCGACAGCGGTTGGAGATACCGCTTCCCTTCTTCACGGTGCAGCCGAGAAGAAGAGTCGGCAAGGTTCGACGGCGCGATACAACGACACGCATTTTGAAGGAAGAAGGAATGGAGGCTATTCTTGTACTCGCTATGCACTGGGCGTCTCGGACATATATAGATGCGGTAGTAATCGGCAGATTAAATGACCATTTACCCATCGTAATCGACACATAACGACCATTTACCCACAGTAGCATGCATCATCATCACCCAATAAAGCCTCAAATTTAAACATTTGAATCTCATTCAAACAGAGAGAGAGATGCATGGTTCAGCAAAAATAAGGTGGACTTGAGTGCGCCAAATGGCGCGCCACGTCACGGCGCGGCGCGTCCGCAAGTCACAAGTCACGCGATTTTCACGCGAAAATCTGGCAGGCAGCGCGTGCGTGTGTGTGTGTGTTTAGCGAGCCCTTCTCATGCCATCCTCATCCATGTGTTACATGTTTCAAGGAGTGGCAAGGACTCCACCTTATATGTTGGTCACCTCCACCTTACCTTAACAATATGGTACTAACCCATAAATGCTTTGGAATTATAGAAAATGGGCCTCACTCATATGGGCCAATTTCTAACAATCCCCCACCAATTCCAAAGCAAGAAGCAAAAAGGATATCAAAGATATTGTGCTGAAGTACTGTTAATATACCAGTCTTTTAGTGTAAGTCCCGTACGGGTTGAACTTACACCTAGAATGACAAGATTCATCTTCTCACGGTGATGAATGGACCATGCCTTGAATTCACAGACTTTTGTGATTAGATTTTACTTGAAATCTCAAGCGATACTAGGTCATCAAAGAACCGTGCCTAAACGGAGCGTTATTTGGTCATGCTCCCTTATCTGCTCATGAGCTTTCTAGAGAATGCCCTATTCTCGTGAACTGCGACCTCACAGTTGGGCTCAAGTAGGTATATTCTTTCTAGGTATCCTGCAGGCTAATACCTTTTCCTCATTTGGACAAAGAATATATTAAGGTTTTATGCCATCCTTCCATACTGATTGAGAGTAATTTGTCTATTAGGACATGGATTCAATGAATATATACTCTCTTGTTACAACATGAACTTGTTTTTCCCATTGCCTAAGTCACGGGATCTCAGATAAAAAGGTATGGAGTTCTTGTTGAGTTGTAACTCCAATGGGCCTCATTCCCATGTCCATAGGCAATGCAATCGCCTTAGTGCTAGCCCCTTTGTGAAAGGGTGCGCGATTTTTCTCGGTCGTATATAATTCCACGATAATCACTCGGAGTTCCTCAATTTTACGTGATTTAAGCCTCGCTTCACATGTCCGGAGGACTTCATGTTATCCTTAGTACTTGTAACCTTAATCAATATTGTTTGATTATCACGATTACATTAGGATTCTTTGGTATTGGTTTCGCAACCGATGGCAAGTCCAACATAAGCTCTCTAAGCCATTCGGCCTCAACGATGGCGTGTCAGTGCTACAAGTTACGCTTCCATAGTTGACCTCGTCAATATAGTCTGCATTTACATGACCTCCATGAAACTGCGACTCTGCTAGTGTAAAGACATAACCACTTGTAGCTTTGATCTCATCGCATCGAGATCCAATTTGAATCACTATATCCTTCTAATACGAAGGATGCCCGGTATAGTGAATTCGTATGAGGTTGTGCCTCTCAAATAGCGCAACACTCTCTCAAGTGCCTCCCGGTGATCATCTCACGGGTTAGAAGTAAACCGACTTAATTTGCTCACAAAGAAATGATATGTCAGTCTTGTGGCACCAGATAGATACATAAGTGATCCAATAATTTGTGAAAATCTTAATTGATCTTTTCCTAACCCTTGATTCTTTCGAAGCTTAATGCTTGCATCATAGGCGTTGGAGAAATTTTACAATTCTCATAGCCAAAGCGGCTTAAGATTTTCTCGATAATGGGATTGACTCAAAGTGATCCCATCCTCGTTCTTGATTAATTTAATATTCGAATAACATCCCTCTCCTAAGTCTTTCATATCAAAGCATCGAGATAAAAAGATTTGACCTCGTCAATTACAGCAGATGTTTGTTCCAAATATAAGTATGTCATCTACATATAGGCACAAGATGACTCCTTGACCCCACCATAACGATAGTATACACATTTATCACTCCATTCACAACAAAGCCAGCAGATGTTAAAGTTTTATCAAATTTCTCGTGCCATTGTTTAGGTGCTTGCTTTAGACCATATAAGGATTTTAATAATCTACATACCTTATTTTCTGTCCGAAATCACAAAACCATCAGGTTGAACCATATAGATTTCTTCCTCCAACTCTCCATTAAGAAAAGCTGTCTTTACATCCATTTGATGGACATGTAGACCATAAGAAGATGCTAACGCAAGGAGCACTCTGATGGTGGTTAGTCTGGCGACAGGAGAATAGGTATCAAAGAAATCTTCTCCTCTTTCAGGTGTAACCCTTGGCCACAAGTCTTGCCTTGTACTTCTCAATAGTACCATCAGGCCTTAATTTCTTTTTAAAGATCCACTTACATCCTACAGGTTTGCACCCGATAGGACGATCAGTGATCTCCCAAGTCCCATTAGCCATGATAGAGTCCATCTCGCTACGGACTGCTTCTTTCCAATACTCAGCATCAGAAGATGCATAAGCCTCTGAAAGGGTCGTTGGCACATCATCCACGAGGTATACAATAAAGTCATCACCAAAGGTTTTCTTAACCCTTTGTCTCTTGCTCCTATGAAGAGCTTCTGTGACTAGATTGTTATCCTCCTCAGGGATATCACATATTGGTTCAGAGATGGTGGGAGGTTCAGAAGTTTGATTATTCTCACTTTCAATATTTTCAATTTGAACATTCTCGGTTTGTGAAGTACTTCCTGCTGTTCTCATAGGAAAATAATCCTCAAAGAATGAAGCATCTCTAGACTCCATTATTGTGTTAGCAATAATCTCAGGAATTTCTGATTTAACTACTAAAAATCTATAGGCCGTGCTATTATGAGCATATCCTAGAAAAATACAATCGATTGTTTTAGGTCCAAGCTTTCTCTTTTTCTGCAATGGTATATTGACCTTGGCCAAACACCCCAAGTTCGAGAAAATTGACATTGGGTTTTCTCCTTCCATCCCTCATATGGAGTAATATCACTCTTTTTAGTGATTACTCTGTTTAGGACGAAAGTTCTTTGTCAATATAGCTTCCCCACCATGTCTTAGGCATACCAAAGACTCTCTAACATGGCATTAACCAAGTCCGTTAGTGTGCGGTTTTCCTCTCAGCTACCCCATTTGATTGGGGTGAATATGGTGGTGTAAATTCATGGACTATTCCATGCTCGAATGCAATTGAGAAAATTCATGAGAGATGTACTCTCCTCCACGATCAGACCTTAGTCTTTTTATTTTCTTCTCTAGTTGGTTCTCAACCTCGGCCTTATAAGTCTTAAAGTAGTTTAAAGCTTCATCCTTAGTTTTTAGCAAATACACATAGCAGATGGCGTGTTGCATCATCAATAAAAGTTAAAAATATCTTTTGCCTCCTTTTGTCAACAATCCATTCATTTCACACAAATCTGAATGAACAAGATCTAATGTTGCCAAGTTCTTTTAGTCCTCTAATCCCTTAAAGGGTTTTCGAGGTTTGCTTTGCTTGCACACATGACTGCACTTTGATCCTTTGACAATTTCACATTTTGGAATTAAATCTAATCTGGACATTCTAGCAATACTATCAAAACCAATATGATGAAACAGAATGCCAAATATTTGCCTCACATTTATTTAAACCAGTTGCAACATTGATTGTAACAAGACTCTAAAGTACTTAGGCGGAACAAGCCTCCGCTCTCATAGCCTTTACCAACAAAATTCCCGAACTTAGACATTACAATTTTATTTGACTCAAAGACTAGCTTATAACCGTCCCTACATAGAAGCAGAACCACTAACGAGGTTCTTGTTTATTGTAGGAGCATCTTGCACGTTCTTCAAGTGGACAATCTTCCCGAAGTAAGCTTCGTTCTCCGTGCCAACACCAAGAACGAAGCATCGACCGTTCTCATTAGAACGGAGGAAGCCCTGCCGCTGGTATGAAGAAAACAAGGAAATATCGAACATACGTGAACATTAGCACCGTATCAACCCACCAATCGGTGGATTGACATGCTGTAAAAACAACGGGAGAATTAATATACCCTCCGAAGTCGAGGCCTCGCTATGATCACGTTGACATCCTTCTTCTTTGGTCATTCACCATCTCGCTTTGCGAAATGACATCTTTCGCCATATGACCGTTTTCCCACACACAAAGCGGTGATGTTCTTCATATCCTTTTCTCGCTTTTCTTCTTAAAGCTAGTTGTCTTGTTCGTTTTGTTGGATTTGTACTTCTTTGCAATGATTTTTCTCTATGAAATTTGCATTGTTCGACCGAAGTACTAGGTGCATCTTTTGCTCTTGCCTTTTCTTCCACATCGAGGGCGACAATGAGATCTTCAACAAAATCTCTTCCTCTTGTGTTTCAAGCTAGTAGCAAAATCCCGCCAAGAAACAGAAGTTTGGCGACAATGCCCGACCACAAACTTAGGAGGCAACACACGGCCAGATGCGCAATCTCACCAACCAATAGTGGAGATCATGAGCTTGTCCAACTATGGACTTAGCCTCATCCATGGTAAAGTCGAAGAATTGCTCACACATGTAGAGCCAACGACACGCCTCTGCCTCTGCATATTTGTGCTCTAGTGCATCCCACAACTCGTGGCGGACTTATAGTCCATGTACACATCATAGAGCTGATCGCGGAATGGTCGGAAGGCGACCAAGAGCGTGTTGTTCGCGTTATCGAATCGCATATCTTGGTCAATCAGAACGGATCTTGTGGGTGGATTACCCACCACGACCCAAAGACATGAGCGAACTTGGCTCTGAGTCGCCATCTACGAAATTTCGACGAGAAAACCTCCCGGGTTTCATAGCATCGAAGCTCGACCATAGTTGTGTTGCAACAAAGTTTGCAATAAGGTTTCTGGAATGTTGGAAATGAGGACAATATTTTAATTCCAGATTTTATTAGAAGGCAAATATTGCAAAAGACTAATGATGCATAAAAGCGATGCGATAGCGACAACTCATTGTACTTCACAATATATGAAAACCAGGATGTAAACAAGTCTATCAATCATACAGTAGACTTACAGATGGGTCTGATGAAGAGCAGGAAGCAGCGCAGACTTGATGCGATGCGTAAACGTAGATGTCGCGGTCGCGGCAAGCGATCACGCAGATGCGCTGCCGAAACCTTATTGCGCCCCGTGCGGTCTTCACGGCAAAGAACGGTTCGAGATACCGCTTCCCTTCTTCACGGTGCGCGCGAGAAGAAGAGTCGGCAAGGTTCGACGGCGCAAACAACGGCCGCATTTTCGAAGGAAGAAGGAATGGAGGCTATTCTTGTACTCGCTATGCAGCGGGCGTCTCGGACATATATAGATGCGGTATCGGCGGCGACAGATTAAACGACCATTTACCCATCGTAATCGACACACTTAACCAGACCATTTACCCACGGTAATCGCTTGTCATCATCACCCAATAAAGCCTCAAATTTAAACATTTGAATCTCATTCAAACAGAGAGAGAGAGATGCATGGTTCAGCAAAAATAAGGTGGACTTGGTCTGCCAAATGGCGCGCCACGTCACGGCACGGTCGCGCGTAAGCGCGCGCGCGTGCGTGTGTGTGTTTAGCCAGAGCCCTTCTCATGCCATCCTCATCCATGTGTTACATGTTTCAAGGAGTGGCAAGGACTCCACCTTATATGTTGGTCACCTCCACCTTGCCTTAACAATATGGTACTAACCCATAAATGATTTGGAATTATAGAAAATGAGCCTCACTCGTATGGGCCAATTTATAACAATCCTTTCTGTGCCTGATCGTCACACTTTGCAGCTGCTTCATGTACTGTCTGTATGCCATCCCATTCGTATGCGATAGATGGAAGGGACTTAACTGTCAGGCTATGCACACAGCACACAAACCGAAAGCTTCAAGTCATCAAGTTCATGCATAGCCGAAAGCGATACACAGTCAACCATGGATGGATCATCATCGGCTGTTGATGCCCCTCGATGGACAGTGGAGGAAGCAAATTATTAACATTTTCTCACGAGCCGAGTGGTCAAATATCGCAATTTGCATGGCTACCTGCTGCCCGCGCACCTTGGAGCGGCCACCGCGATCGAGGCTTCTGCCGCGGCCCGCGGGGACGATCGAGCTGGGGAGAACACGCATGGCTGCTGCTTGTTTCTTAGAGCAGCTAGCCATTATCCTCTAAAAAGCATGCAACGCAATCCCTGGGCCGATGGCAAGGGCGTTGAGGAACGAGGACGACGGACAGGGAGGCGAGGCCGCGGAAGCCGCCGCCGTTCTCGTGAGGCCTCGGCCCTTCTCTCGTCGGAAGGACCCCGTTCCCCCACGCGACACGAACAATCTCAAACGCATTGACGCAAACAGGTCGAATTGATGAATAGTAATTTCGGGGGCAACCGGTCGAATTAAAAATTTGAGTTCAAATTTGATAATTGTAACCGACCAGGTAACAGCGAGGGTCCAGTATTTTTTCCGTTTGAGAGTTGGGTAACCATGTGACTCCGCGTAAATTAAAACCCTGTGAGTGGATCAATGCATGCATGCGTCTCTCCTTTTCCCCGTATATACATCCAAAAGGAATTTTCGCAAAATGCTAATAATCGTGGTCATGCTTATCATCCCATTAAATTTGTGCATGCGAGAGACAAATGCTTTTTGTTGATGTTTTGTTTTTGAGGGAGAGATACTTTCATTCGTTCGTTTTAGGGAAATTTGATTATTTGTCTCACCTTTAAATCGCCTTCTATTATTTGCATTTATCTTGGGTAGGTTGGTTAAAAGCCCCATATTTATTTTCTTGATTGATGTTTTCCCATTTTCGCAATTTGTAATTACTTTTCCTATTTTCAGACCACGTGAAATGACTCATATGCCCTTAGTACGGATTATAATCTCTCTCGGCTTTCTCTCTCTCGCTCTCCAGTCTCCACCGACCCAACCAACACCTCCTCCTCCCTGCTCCCCTCTTGCTGCGGCACTCGCATGCGCGCTTCGCTGGCCTAGATGGCCCCCTAGCCGCGCAACTCATGGCCGGCACCTCCTCCCGCATCATCTTCCTCGCGCGAGGCGAGCCTGCTGAGCTTGGGGACGACGGAGGCGGTGCGAGCTCAAGGGCGACCTCGCGTGGAGCTCAAGGGCGACCTCGCGTGGAGGCGCAACTCATGGCCGGCACCTCCTCCCGCATCATCTTCCTCGCTGCCAGAGGCGGAGCCTCGCCTGGAGCTTGGGGACGACGGAGGCGGTGCGAGCTCAAGGGCGACCTCGCGTGGAGCTCAAGGACGACGGAGGCGGCGCGAGCTCAGGGGCGACGGAGGCGGTGGTAGCGGCCTCCCTCTCTCTCTCACCCCAACAAAGACACTTGGCAGTGCCCACATACCCACTGACGGCGCTAGATCTGCCTCCCCAACCCCGATCCACTTCCACTGAGCCTAGATCCAGCGGGATTTGTCTTCTTCCTCCACTCCGGCACCGGCTTCGTCGCCTGGGAAGTCGGGGAGCTAGATCCACCGTCCCCCCTCCGGCCGCCGCACCAGCGTGGTTCTTGATTCGTGAAAAATTTTGCAAAAAAAATTGAATCTGAATGTGTAAAAAAATTTCCTTGCAAATTCTTGAAGATGAAAACCCTGTAAAATGCGATGTCCATGAAATGTTGGATCCGAATTTGTGCATCTTAATTTTTTGCGTGTTGGATATGAACCTGCGGTGGATTTATTGGTTTGTGCAATTTCTTGAATTTGAGACATGGATTTGGCATATGTGCTTAGGGAAAAGGGCATATTCGTCTTTACCGTGGGCTGAAATGGCTAATGTAAATGAAAAATGCAGAAATAGCCAAAGATCAATGAAGAAATTCAAAACGGTTTTTTTTTAATCAATATAGTTCAAGATAAATGCAAATAATAGAAGGCAATTTAAAATTTAAAAGCGGACAAATGATCATGTTACTCGTCCTTGGGCCACATCTCTGCCTACGCCCATTCAGTCGAAGCCCCAATGACTATCGACAAGAGAATGGGCTGTCCATCAATTGTAGCCTACAAAAACAGGACCATTGATGCACACAGGGGTTTGATTTTCTTACCATGCAGAATAAAACAAAACTCAGTACACAGCGTTAATAGATTCATGAGCTTTTTTAGCTCTTGATTCATGCAATATGCATGATTCACCTAAGACTTAAGACCTTTTAAATGAAGCATCAAGTACGTTTACGATGATGATGAACATCATTGACGGAGCAAATGGAGATGAACAGGTTGGTTTATTTTTTGATAAACTGAATGAAGGTTTTGATTTAGACAACACATGATCCACCAGCTGATCCACCTTCTTTTGTTTGTGACTTTCTTTCCTCTTTAATGCAATAACGGCGATTCTGTCGTTTCCTCTAAAAACACATGATCCACCAGCTGATTGTAGAGGAGAGTCAATGCACACGCTATATATTACATCAGTACATCTCATAGAAGGTCGACATATACATATGAATAGACATACACGTAGGAAACAGTCAAATATGCAGAAGCAGCATTTCCGGAATTCCGGTCGAGAAGATATTCTATACAGAGAAGATAATATGTACATTGTTGGCTTCCTGGGGAATTCTTACATAAGTCCTGTGAAATTCATGCGTTCCAAACGGATCTTTAACCCTATATGAGGTTGTAGAATGATTGTAACTTGTACTCAGAACATAATGGCGTTTTGGTTTCCTCCAATCTCTCACCACATGTTTGAACAGAGAGTAGTGCGTTTGTATACATATTGTAAGCAGTAATTAATTGAGCACAACCTAAGGGCCTTGTAAGCAAAGCAAGGGGCAGACAGGGAACTTATGAGTTTCCATCCGAGCAGACAGTGGTACGTGTTTATATAAGCCAGGGCTTGCCAAGATTTGCACATCTGAACTCCAAATGCATGATTTATTTGCAGCTCGCTTCTTATGCCATCCCAATTGCGTGCGAGATGGAAGAAACAGCTAGAATCTAGAAGTTTCATACCCATTTGTCAGATGAACGCCGAGATTTTGTTCGTTAGCATTTGGGCTGGGCCAGAGCCCAGGCCTTCCTGCAAGGCTGCTTCATCCTGGCCGTGTCTCCGCTTGGCGCTTGCGCCAATTAAGCCGATATTGCTGAGAACACGCCTAAGGCCCAGTGCCCAAGTGTCAGCTTGTGTCCCCCGTGATGAAGCCGCTGTAAACCTACAATACATCTGATAAATCCAATTAAGATAGTCCCTGACTTCTATCTTGTTCTTTTTCTTTCTCTGATGATTTTGGGTTTTTATATTTTAAGGGTTTTGGCTTGATCTTTTGCTATGATTTAGCTTGCTAGGACTAATGAGAATTGATCTAAAGTCATCTTGACCATCTTCCACCCACGAGTAAGCTATTGGCTCAAGTTTGGGGTTTTCTCGGTTTTTATGCCTTCTTGACCTCATTCAAGAAAATCCATAGAACCTTGGCTTCGATCGTCTAGATCGCCGATTGGAATAGGTTAATTTCTAACCTTCTTGATGAACTATGTTTGAAATATCAAGGGATTTGGATCTTGAAATTAAAAGTTAGATCGTTTTGTGGATCCTTTGGGCTGCTGTTCTTGCAGCCAACGGTCAGACCAGGCAGGCAATGATAGTCAGACCGACCAAGAGGTTTTGTTCTAGTGGTTTTTCGATTTCAATGCAAAGACTTTTGGCTGTGTTCTTGTGTGTTTAATCTTGATAGCTTTTATAACTATTGGAGTGATAAAGAAGTTGAATACCGTAGATGGTAAAAAGATAGGTGCTCCTATTCACCCTCTCTAGTTGCTTATTCGATCCAACAGTAAGCTATGGACGGTAATGCCCCTCCTGTTTGTTTATCATGAACAGCCGCGACATTCCTTGCTTTTTGACACCTTGCCCTCTCCGTTCCAAGGGCGGACTGTCCCTTCAGGCAAGGTCGGGCGGCTGCCCGAGCTTCCCCGCCAGCCGGACCTGCCTCCGCCCCTTCCGCCATGGCTTACCATCGGGAGGTCTGCACCTCTACCTGCTCGTGTCGAAGGAGGAAGAAGAACAGGACGCTTAGGTGCTGGGCTCCTTGGGCTACCGCATTCACATAGCGTATGAGAAGGCCGATTATTGACTTGGCCCATCCCACCAAGTCAATTAGACTCCCAACCCCACACAATCAATTTCTAGTTTCTAACTCTAATTCCTCCCTCGTGTAGCTATGTTGTTGCGGTAGCCGGCGGCCATGGAGCACAAGTTGATGTTAAAAATGCACAACCACAACGTCCAGAAAGTCCAAAACCACTGCAAGAAACCGAAGGTATTAAGGATTTCAACCCGATTATTTATGTTGTATGTCTTGCTTTACTATCGGATAATAGCATTGATTCATCCGGCCTAACCTAAATTTTAATCCCGTGTCAGTCACCGCTCCGTTCGGTTGTACTAAATGCACTCACTGATGCTTCTGTCCGATTGCGCAAATTACAGGTCAACGACAATGGTTTATTGTTCGTTCGGCCTCCGGCTGTATGTGTACTGTTGAAAACGTACCATGTTTATTAATTAAACACCTGTGCTAATTGCTGCATATCGTACGTGCGATCTGATCATTCTGTACCAGTGGCAGCATGCATGTACCCATCATTGCATAGTTAAGCGCGCGCGCACTTCCCTCAAAGGCTATGCAGCCCTCAGCCGATCGCCAGAGATCGTGGAAGAAACAGGACCGAAAGCAAGCAAGAAAAAGGAAACAAGAACCAAGGAAACTGAAGTGCATTATTTTCTACCGTAAGGAGGAAAGAAGGAACCGAATGAGTACTCATGAACCTTTTCCCATTCTCGCATGCATTCAGGAAATTAATTAAGCGTCCTCGATCGTGTGCCAAACTCGAAACACATGGATCGATCAGTACGAAACCACGAATCAACTGCTGGAGATCTCTCAGACACGAACTCAAACACTATTTTCTCGGAGAATCCGGATCCCAACTACCCCTAGCACGAATCGAACCACCCTAGTACTGAAACAACAGCTCCAATCCTAAACCATAGTCTCAATTTTCAAAATATGTATGTACCATGGTCCATATATATGTATATATAGTGACGTGGCTGGCCGTGTCAGCTTCTACTCTTCTGGTTCAGGTGGCACCTCGAGGAAATTGAGCTCATACATACCATGGTCATCCTGTAGTATGGCTCGGTTCCGTCGGCCAGAATGACCTCGCATTTCTTGCTGTGGAAGCAGCAGCACAAGCCATGGTCCTTGTCAAGTTGGCTGACAGAAATCGAGTTCTTCTTCAGCCCATCGACGAGGTGGACTTTGGGGTTGGGGATACTGAAACCATCCATCTGCATGGTGCCAGTGCCGACTACGCGCAGACGAGTGCCATCTGGTAACACAGCCCACTTGTCAAAAGAAAAAAGCCGAATGCCCGTCAGGAGCCTGGCATCACCAACCGCGTGAATGAAAGCACACCAGAGTCGAGCACAAGAACTACTTTCGACTCTGCAACAGCGCCAGGGTTCGTTGGCGAAGAACCAAAAGAAGCCAGCCAACGAGGCGGGCATCTTTCCACCCTGACCCTGCGGAATGAAAGCATCAGCGTTTGTGTCAAGAATGTCTACATAGCGCGATGCAACTAATTGATTTATCTTTAGAAGAAAAGTAATTGATTTATCCACGCCAAAGTGAGAAGAGAAAAAACGTGCAAACATATTCACAATATTTGTACCAGCTACTCTATGAGCATAGAACAAGAAGAAATGCCAGACCCATGTAGGAATGCAATTCAGTGCAGAGAGATCTGTTATGAATATTGTGTGTATATTGCAATAGTTCAATGAGCAATATATAGAGTACAATGGACACAAGACTAAACTCTAAAACAATAGTAAATACCACTAATACCCTTAATATCACCTCAAATGCAAGATGTTTGCAATAGCATTGCATTTGGAAAGGGTTGACACTACAATAGGGAAAACCCAAAACCCAAGTCTTGATAATATCGTCGTAGCGTGCAACTCTTGGAAAATATGTCGAGTATCAAAAGATCTCCTCTCATCCAGGGTCGTGCGACAGCCCATAAAGCGCAAGGTGCAGGGGCTGAGAAAGTAGAGACAAGCGGGAGCAAAGTCGACCGCGGCAACACGACGAAGAAGAAGATGAAACCGACAGTAATAGATAAATCTATCAAATCAAGCCAAAGGGGAATAGATAGAAGCATGGCAGTGTAGATCGAAGCTGTCGACGATCAAGTCTCCGATCTTACGAAATAGAAAGAGAAAAATGGCAAAAAGTTCTTGGGAGAGAATGTGACTACTCTTTTATTGCTATGAACTGGCTATTACAGGGGGTGCCTTCGACAAGGCTATGGACTAATTCTAACTACACTGAGCATAATGCTTGTTGTACTATAGAATCAGACTTGAAACATGAATCTAATGCCAATTGCTATGCTTCAATCCGATGCCCACTGTCTCCTGTGCTTCGTCTTTAAGTAACCGTCGAAGATGTGGTAGTTGCTTCTTGAAGAGATGCCTGTTGGGAAGTGTCGCGTCCGGTTGGGGGGAGGCAGTGGTTGATGAAATACCAACCATTCGGCGGTTGTATGCTTGTGAGACACATAACTGGAAAGTGGTTGTTGCCAGTGTCTTTAGATTATGAAGTATCACGTGGTATGGACTAAATATGACCTGTTCCATTCATCACACGGTATGGAATATACCCGGAGTTAGATCTGGATATCAGTTCATTGCTTTTACGAATAGTGGCCTGGTCGAGGACTAGGTACAGAACCTCATCCGACCAGGTCTCCCACGACACAACCTCTGTAATACTTATGACCACGGGGGGCGTGAGCCTTAGGGGTTACAACCATGAAGACATATGGTCTTTTATTATGTATCAAAGTAATACATAGAGATTTTAATCCTTGTCAGCTAGCCCCTGAACTTTAAATGGATTGGCTATGTGAACACTTTCTCCCGATGAAGTCATATCGAGCAGACCCTCATTTAATGCCTTGACACACGAGGTGGTCTGTATTCACTTTAAAGTTGAGAAACTGCCTTGGGACCCGAAGAGTTTTCCTGTCTATTGGAAAAAAAGATTTTGTCCGTTGGACTCTTGGGTAACTCCCGATTGCGGTTAAAGAATAGCGGCTATAAAATCCCTTAGCACGGGGCTTTAGGACTTTTACGCCTTCTGCTTTCCCTTTTCATCTTATGAAAGGAGAATCGCCTCTGACCTCCTTTTGTCCACAACCTCCTATGACCTCCTCATCCAAAATTCCGCCATGTCGAATCGTATCACCAACTGGTCGGCTTCCGATCTGAGCGAGAAGAAGCTTGAGAGCTTGGAGAAGATCGGGTTGCTTCCCGATAAGAACCTGATTTCTTGGAGATCAGTGGCCGGAGAGCATTCCCCGAGCGGTGAAGATGGGGAAATTCCTGTTTTCCTCGCATACATCGAATGCGGATTCAGGTTCCCAGTTCACTCCTTCCTTCCTAAAGTTTTGGAGCATTACAGAGTTGAACTGGTGAATCTTGCCCCCAACGCCATCGCCAACCTTAGTGTCTTTGTCTACCTCTGCGAAGCGTACTTGGGGATTCCCACAACCCTGGATCTCTTCAAGTACCACTACAGGATGGCGAAGTCGGGAAAGACGACCAGGACGCCTGGAGAGTGCACCTTGCGTCTCCACGATGGAAAAGCTGATGAGTACATTCCTATGTACTCAAAGTCTTCGTGGTCGTCATGGAAGAAAAGTTAGTTCTACATGACGATCACTCAGAAGGACAACCTTTACTATTCTGGTAAAAAGGCGGTCGAAAATCCGGAATGGCGCGCCTCCACAAAGAATGAGGGAAAAGTAGGGAGATGGGTTGAAGCCATCCAACTCCTCAATGTTAGGGATTTAATCTCCTGGCATGTGGTAAATGACTTTTTCATGCGTCGGATCAGTCCTTTGAAGGCCCGAGCATATCCGGTGCTCTGGTATATTGGTCGTGATGATGTGACCAAAGACTCCAAGGAGGATAAGTCCTGAAGGATTCCTACTAGTTTGCTTATATTAGTTGATAATTTCTATGATTCTAAAATCTCGTGTTTACCCTTACGAGATCTGGATCTGATATGAATCTCCGGCATGAGATCGACTTTTCATGCGTCGGATCAAAGGCCCGAGATATGCTCGTATATTGGTCGTGAGAGCTCAGGAGGATAAGTCGAGAAGGTTTGCTTATATTAGATTTCCTCGAATCTTAGCGTGTTGTTTCGACAAGATCGGCCGGATCAAAATGAAGAGATGGCTTAGCGAGAGAGATTAGGGTAAAAACATCAACTACTTTTCATATTTTCTATATTTTTTTCATCGGTTTACCGTAAATCCTCTTTGATGTATAGTCGGTCGGGTTCAGGATGAACGAGGCCACTGAAAGCTGTGAGCCAATTGACGCTCCGACCACTCCTACGACCATTCAAGATGGTGGTCTTATAGAGGTAGGTAACCAAACAGAAACCTTGTGAGTGCGTCGGTGCTATGTGTCCCTTCTTCTGCTACTAATTAATCAGAATGTGTTAACAGGGGTGCTCACCAGGCGCGGCGACAGGGGGGGTGCCCGTGGTGCATAGGCACCCCCAAAAAAAAGTGGATTTTTTTAAGGTATGCCCAATTTCAGCCCAACTCAGCATAGGCAAGGAGCCTTGCTTCTCCTCCTCCTCACACCGCCTACCTCCCATCCTTGCTTCTCCTCCTGGCTCCTCCTCCGCCACTCCGCCGCCGCCGAGGCCGCCGCCTCCTTGCTTCTCCTCCTCCTCCGTGGTTCCGCCAGTCCACAGTCGGTCCTCGCAGGGCCGACCGGCGGTTCCCACTACCAGACCAGGCCACCAACACCAAGGTAAACATGGGGGATCCGGCCTCCCGCCTCTGGGATTGGATTTGGGGAGGGGGAGCTGGGCGGCACAGGTGGGCTAGGCCGCAGAGGGAGGCGCGCACCAGGCCAGGCCAGGTGGTCGGCGGCCGAAGGCCGAGCCGGCGAGGCGCGCGGGTGAAACGGGCCAGAGAGCTGAGAGAGGGAGGCACACGCGCATGACGGCATGAGGGAGCAACCGAGCAGGGCCAGGGGCGTGGCCAGGTGCCATGGGGTGTAGAGGCGCGGGATGGGCCGTCGAAGAAGCAGCACGGGCGGGCGCGTCGGAGAGGCGATAGCGGGCCGGCGTGCAAGGATATCTCAAAGGAGGTCTTATAGGGTTGTCTTTGCATAAGGCCAAGTTTGTTTCCAAATACATGTACTAAGTTCCAAAGCAGTTATACAATAACTAAAATTCAATTTTCTAAATCAATTTTATAGTTGGATAACACTCTTCAACAAGTGGTGAATAATACCCTCCTATCACAAGGCTCCTAGCCCGAAACCCATTTGGATAGACATCCAAAACTATTTCAAAGAGGTCTTTTGAAAAAAAAATCAACATCTAACTTAGAGCAGCTTTGCCAGCGTGTCCTTGACCGCAGACACAGCTATTCAAATAGTTTTACACTCTGCAGATGTGTACAACTTTACCCACAAGAGATAATCAACTTATATTGTCCGCTCACACACTTCCGAAGGTGTGCGACTAAGTGATTATCACAAGATCTTTACAATGCGCCATTCCACCGCAGTCCCCCTCGCTAAGGTTTCGCTTCCTTTCAGCTGCAACCCGCAGGATTTAAGCCCCCTCTTGCGTCAGGTGGGAATAAATAAAAGTAGGTCATCAAGACACCCACACAACCGGGTGGAACGACCACGGTGGAACGTTGCAAATTAGTTGGCCAGGTCCACCCCATCCTGAACATGTGGTTGCACGGTGAGACATGGTAAAATACACTCGAAGTCCAGTCCTTAACTGACCTGGACGACTTCCACAGAACCCTGAGCATCGACCATAGAAATAGATCGATCTCGTGCATAAACATGCACCCATCCGGACAACCAATTCACCTAAGTCCAAACCAATTTCCTTTTTGCTTTGCTTTTCAAAAACATTTTCAAACTACCATGACAACCCAATGTCATGGATTAAAATATTTAGACAACATTGGTCTTTTGGCAGTGAAATTCATTTTTGGTCTAAGTGTGACTAAGTGTAGAGTTTTGAAATATGCAACGAATGAGGTGTGATGGGTGGGAAGAATTCCTTCAAAAAGGTAACATTATTTTGCACTAAATATGGCATCAAAGTTCCTAAGCCAGATGGTAGATATGTGCCTTATGGAAGATCATCACGTTTTTACCCAACACAAACAAATGATGATCATTTTAGAAGGAAAGTATATCTTGGCATCATTGATAATGTTCTCCAAGAGCTTGACAGTTGGTTTAACAAGGTTAATATAGAGTTGCTTGTTTGCATGTCTGCTCTAAATCCTATGAATTCATTTGCTTCTTATGATAGGGACAAAGTGCTTAGCATTGCCAACTTTTATCCCAATGATTTTTCAAGCACGGATTTAATGAGACTTTCTTTCTAACTTGATAACTTCATTGATGATATGCGAAGCGATGATAGATTTAAGGGCCTAAAAAATCTCCGTGAGCTTTCTACTAAGCTTGTTGAAACAAGGAAGCATGACATTTACAAGTTGGTGTACTTGCTTCTTAAATTGGTATTGTTCCTACCTCAGTACACCATGGCATAGTATTAAGGGCAATGCAACTGCCGGGAAAACCTGCATTGCGAGGCAATTTATCTATCGGGAATGTGTATTCCCAGCACTTATTGTCTGCTTGGTAAAGTGTTGCCGAGAAAAATATTTTCCGGTAGATATGTGCATTCCCGGCAGTTAACTGCCCTAGAAAAGTCGTTTTCCCTGGCAATTATAGTTTCCTCGACAATTAGAGTTTCCCCGGCGATTAGAGTTTTCTCGGCAGTTAAATGTATTACCGGCAGTTAAACGTATTGCCGGCAGTTAAACTGCCCTCGATTATCAGTTTTTCCCGGCAGTTATGTTATTACTAGAATGCATAGGAATAATACTATCATCATTTAACTAAACATAGTCAGGCAAAACAAGAATGGTAAATAAAAGTGCACAAAGGCACCTCAGAAATCAAATACAAAGATGGATTTTACTCGCACTATTTCATCAGCAAACTGTACCAAGTACCATGCACAACCAGATTAGAGCCCTTTGATCATAGGTCAATTCTTTACCAATCAGATTTGTTCTTCGTTATTTTAGGGACATAAAATGTCAGATCAAACAATTTCTATCGTTCATATTAATTTTCTAGGTTAAAGCAGCGCACTCAAACCGGGATTACAAACTACATCAGCAAATTCAAATCCATACTGTCAGATAAAAGATCTAGCAGCACACGAGTAATTGAAGATCTACAAATTAAGAGATGAAAAGAGATGAAATCAAGTAGGATTGCTACGGTACCTAAGTTGATGGAAAAAAAAGAAGAGTTCCTGGGACTGGCCTAATAACAACCTATGATCACGTTTCTTAGCCTCGCCTAAGAGATGTAGATATTCCTGCAGATTATCAAGCAATAAACATGTAAGAAAAACATAATAGGTCATTAATAAAATGAAAAATTAAACAGTATTTTTAGGAATGTATAGTTAAAATTAAAATTCAGAAGAACAACACTCTATATTAATCTAACAATCTTTGAATCCAGGAAATTTGTCTGAACTCTGAACTGGCCAATAAAAAACTCCACATCACTGATGGTAGCAGAAATTATGTGTCATACCTTGCAGCCATATGCCCTCTCAAGAGACTACAAATGTAATATTCAGTTAAAAAACTTGAATTCAAAATGAATTATCAGATAATGCTGACAACATTATTAGATGCTCACTACATAACTAACACATAATTTTCTCATGCATCACCCTACCTCGAAAAACTGTTGCAAGCAAAATACATAAGAATGACAACATCAAATGAGTATTCTGGTATTTAAAATATGGTTGTATCATTATATCTAGTTTCATATGCTATAATCATTTACGACAAAGCCTGACCATGAAAAGTTATGTCAGTCCACACATAAGTATTATCCACATCTCAAAGGAATCATGGTATTATCAGAAACATGCAGAACATCATACAACCTATATTTTCTGCAACAAAAGAAGTATCACCTTATTTCCATATATAACAATCCAAGCTGGTCCTCCGATTCATGTCAGATGCTCTAGCAAGGATGAAATTGACCATATTACCACAAAATGCCAGTAATGCTGGCGAAATCGATCATCTTTCTCTCTGACCTTTTTATGCAACCAATCAGGATGAAGAACTCGAGCAAAGCTACAATAGATCGGATGCTTGCTTCAGAAGAGATTTTGAACCATTTTCTTAAATAAAACTTTGCAATTTCTGTAAGAGACGAGGATAGCTACCGGAACAACACGCTCACTCACTGAGTGCCCTACAAGATTTGAGAAAGTCAACATGACCATAGGCAAATTAAATACAAGCCATCCAGCTCGCTCAAAATTATAGGAGCAAACTAATGCCATGAAATTGAATGAGGGGATGTTTACCCATATGCTGAAAGGATCATGTGAACATAACATTGGCAACTATCCAAATTTAAAGATATGGGTAACTACATGATGTCAATTAGTGAACACCTCAGTACTTGCTTGTGGTTCTCAGGCAACTATATATTGGCAAATGCAGTCCTTTGTCCTTAACCATTGAATCTCCAAGAAATTCAGCAAGTCTTTTTGCTGCAGTCACAGCACATGACTTCTGTTCTCCATAGTCAACTAGGGATTTAGTCATAGTGCTTGAATCCAATATAAAATCAAGCAACTCACTGTCAGAAATATCTATCACTTGATTCCCGCTCCCCTATCACCATCTCGCACACAAATCTGCTGCAAAGCTGCGATTATCGATGTCACCAATATTGTACACAATCAGTAAGACATCATGCTGAGCCCACTAATGCAAGCATCAATCAACCCTGCACATCCAAAGTTCCCCATTTAATCTAACCCTAGTTCTTCGCATCACAGAGCAAGGGAAGGAAGTTGTAACAACCCAAAACTTGGGTCTGTGTTTCAAATGTATAAAAGTATGAGATTTTAAAAACTTTTGTTGTATCTCATGATCATGCTCTTGGTTTTCTAAAACTTGTGCACAATTTTAAACTTCTGATGTTTGTATTAAAGTTTGTGTTGAAATTTCAAAGTTTTAAACTTAAATTCAATTTTAATTGAATTCCAGAACAATGTATGAATAAAAGTTTCTCAAAATAATTTATTAAAATACTAGATTATTTATCTTGAATTATAATTATTTTTACCAAATTTTTAGAAGTCATTTTGACTTCACCAAAATTCAAATCAAATCACTAACACAGATTTGAAAATAATTTAATTCTAACAAATTTTAGTATATAAAGTGTTTGAAACTATTTTTACTAAGTCCTATTTGAACCTCAGAGTGCCCACAAAAATTTTCAGAATTTTTAGAATTTTATTTCTATTTTAAAACGTTAGGTCAAACTTGTGTTGTTTCGGTCAACACAAAAACCTAATTCTAACTCACCTACTGTTCCTCCGACCGGACCCCTTCGCCACCCGGGTCTGACCGGACCAGTTCGCCGAGCCATCTCCTCCCTCTGTCACTGACTGCCCGACCCCACCCGACAGGGTTCTTCCTCCACGGCTTTGCCTTCGCGCCATGACTCGCGGGGCACCGTGGACACGCGCCTGCGCGCCGTCGTCTCCTCGCCAGCGCTTACGCCCTAGTTTTGGCCGACCTCGCCCACAGCTTCTCCTGCCCATGCCGCGCCCATGCTTTGCCCGGCCTTCCTGTGGCTGCACCCGAGCTTGCCGCCACCCTGCCCGTAGGCCTTCTTCTCGGTTGCTCCATCCCTTGCCTATTTAAGCCAAGCACCGGGTGCCCCGACTCCCTTTCTCCCTTTCTCCATTTACCCCACCTCCCTTCTTCAAATCCACTCCTCTATGAACTCCAATCGAGTGACACTCCGAATGCCGCTCTTGACCCGCCGCGCCGCCCCCAAGTTCTCCGGCCACTCCAGTGATCTCCGGCTGCCCCCGACTGCGTCATGGCGCGCCATCCATCACCAGGAGCTAATCCCCTCCACCAATTTTGGGATCCATCAACCGTGGGGCTGCGCAACCGCCGTCTCCTTTGGGTCCGCCCCCACCGCCGCCGCGTCTCCTCCAGCGAGCCCGAGCTCGATTCTCTCCGACATGAGCATCCTTGTACATCCCTCTTCCTCACCCCATCACTCACCCACTCTCTCTTGCTACACAGGGACCCCTCCACGGTGAAGCACCCCGCGCCGCCGCAGGCTCCCGTCGCCGGCCCGCTCCAGTGCCTCCCCGTCTTCGACGACCACCCAGTTGTGTTCCAGGTAACCCACTCGTGCCCATGCACGCCTTAGTTTCCGCCCTCTTTCCCTCCGGCACGGCGCCCCTTTCCACCTCCACGGCCGGCCGCCGCTCGCCTTGCCCGCGCCACCTCAGTGCCGCCCGAGCCCTAACACCACCACCCCTAGCTCCAGTAGCCTCCGGGAAATCCATTTTGGTGGTCGTATTCACCTCGTCGTCGCTCCTTCGCCGGCGACGAACCACGGCCAAGCCTCCCTGTCTGTTCCTGTAGCTCATTTTCTGAAAATGTTTCATCTCTGTGACAGAAAATGGAACCCATGTGTGAAGCCAACTGTTTACTGTCATCAAACATTAGGATTGTCGGTTATGTCAAGCAAATGAGAAATTAGAATTGATGTTTAAGATTGGGAGGAAGATTAGTTCAAAGCTTTTAAAGTTCAAAAAGTCTTTCTGTTGTAGTTGTTTGAACAGTGATATGGGAAATTGTCAGTAGATTGATAGCAATGGGTTGTGGACAATTCTGATTTTTGTGCTTAGAAGTTTCAGTTGTCAGAAAATTGGGGCCTGCCTAATGCATTTGCAAACAATCTTGTGACTAAAAATGGAACCACTCAAATGCATTAACCTATTTGAGGTTTGATGGTTGAAAGAAGTGACCAGTAGCTCTATTTTTCAAAAAGTTGTCTGTTATGTCTTATGAACAAAGAAGGGGAAGGGTTAAAAGAAGACTTGAGTTGTCAGTTGAAACCACTTATAGAATCCAATTTCTTTTGCTAACGAACCTGATATATGCCATTTGAGTCACTTTGAAGCAGCAAAAAGGAAGTTCAGTCTTCAACACTTTAGTTCGGAAAAACCTGTTGTTATAGATGAATGAACAGTAATCGACAATTAGTAGATTTATCAAAAGGGCTAATACCCTGACTAGTTCCGGGGTTAGAGATTCTCCTACATTCTATTAGTTGAGTACTTATCCAACAGTAGCAATAACATGACAACTATCAGAATTGCCAATAGGTTTATGACCTGGTTAGTGCAGTAGTTAGATATGTTTCTGAGTCATTTAGTTGGTTGGGCAATATCCAGTAGTAGTAACCTAATCGAAAATAAGCTTCGCTTGGATCCTCATAAATAAACAGTGAAATCTATGACAATGTGGCAAATAAATGAGTTTGGAAAGATCAGTAAGAAGAAATCCTAACTAATTTAAATAAACTCTGAATCAACTAATTTTTGTTCCTAAATTCATAATCTATCTTCTGTGTTATTAATTTTTGGATACTTTTGGCATTCTGGTGTTTATTCGCTGTTTTTCGCTTTGGCAGTTTTTATCGTTAGATGACGTTGATTACGAGAGTGATCCTCTGCAGCAAGTCGAATATCTCTAGCAAGGCAAAGGCAAGCAGTTTGATCATATCCAGTGTATTTCTATTATCTTCAAGTCTAATACTTTGTTTAACTTGTATGTATGCATGCTTTTGTGTCAAAGTTTATTTTATCGGTTAGAGGTAGCTAATCCCATTGCATTGTTGCCCTGAAATTATTCACCCCTGCCACCGCCATAGGTTATTATCCTCACTGGTGAATTAGAGCCCGGTGAATGATTTATGGTCTTTTTATTGCTTTTACGATATGATGCTTAGCAATGCTTAGTTACCGGTAGAATTGGGCGGTTATCGATTTAGTCGATGATCTTGATCACACAAAACTTATTATTGATTATAATTCAGCCTTTGTGCTATGCTTATTTGTGAAAACTAAAAACAAAATGAAAACAAAATGATTTGGACTTGGGCACAATGGTAAGATGGTGTGTCTTTGGGTGTGACTGGAATGGTGCCCGAGTCATTAAGGACCGAGTTACTTGCGCCACCGTGCTGAGCATTTTGCGTGCTAACCACACTAGATGGTAATTGCTCATTCACTCACAAATGACCAAGAAACCAACCAAAATATGCACCAAAATATTAAGGGGGTAGAAGATACCTCAAAATACTTGTTAGGCATCTTGATTCTTATACTTTGATCATGCATATAGTTTCTAAATTAACTCAAGCATGTCATGTTACTCAAGTTGTATAAATCAGGAAGCATGGGTAGTAGTTCATCTTGGTGATCAAAGCATGAAAGTGACTAAACATGTGGAAGTATAAGTTGAAATTGCCCTTGATTTGGTTGTCTTAAAATTGTTAACCAACTTAAAATTTAACAACTTGCTGTGCTCACCTTAGCAAAAATGAAATTGTTATGTTGCATTTGATAGGATCATGAAAGCATGCATGTGAGTAGTTGCACTCTCACTAATCAAACCTAAATTTGTCCTAAAAATGGTTGTATGTATGCATCTTTTCATGCATTCATTTGATACATTCCTCTCCAACCCGGGCAAATAGAACTAGAGAGGCAAGGGTTAGTAAGACCACCATAAACCTTGCTTTAACCTCGCTTCTCTGCTCTTTAGGTCCGAAAGTTTCGGATCTGAGCCCTCTATTTAGGTAACCCTTCCCTCGTAATTAGTTGGTAGTCTTTTGTCCTACGGGAAGACGACGTGAAGCTTGATATATTTGAATTACCTTCGAATCAAGAAAGGAGAGGTTAAACAAAGCAATAGAAAGGAAAATGTGTCAGCAACGTCAGGATAGTGCGACATGATTTTCCAGCACTATCTCTGAAGGAAATCAAGACAACAGATGATGCATTTCGTTTAGAGTTGAAAAGAACCACCTAGAAAACACTTAACAGAAGGACATTAGAAATCCTTCAACAAAGCTTCCCACTTTAGAACCTAAAACTTCTGAAGAACCTCTCTGCATTCGAATTTGAGTTCAGTTTGCAACGAAATCCGAAAAGTGACCCCGTGACCAAACCCATCTAGGTTGCCACAGCCTTTCGTTCCGACTTCTGAACTACCGGAATCTCAGGACGAGATTCTGTTTAAGGGGGGTAGATTTGTAACAACCCAAAACTTGAGTCTGTGTTTCAAATGTATAAAAGTATGAGATTTTAAAAACTTTTGTTGTATCTCATGATCATGCTCTTGGTTTTCTAAAACTTGTGCACAATTTTAAACTTCTGATGTTTGTATTAAAGTTTGTGTTGAAATTTCAAACTTTACAGTGCCTGAAATCACGCAAATAAATTGATAAAAGCATAAAAGTGAAAAGATATTGGCCGCAATGACCAATTGTTCATCAGGAGTTGTATTTATATACTGCCGGTAGATTACCGGACAAGCTACAGTCCCGTAGGACAACGGGTTGCAGGTTCAGATATCCTTTAGATATCACTACTGAACAGAGGAGATAGCGTAGGCTTTAAACTAAATTACAGATAGCTTTACAGATATCGCCAACGGCAATTCTACCGATTATATCTACTACAACATATCTTAACACCCTTCCTCAATCTGGACGTGATGAAGACATGTTGAGATTGCTTCTGAATCGGATCAACAATTGAGTCGATGGCGGTTTAGTTATTATATCAGCAAGCTGATCACTTGATGAAACAAACCTGATATCTAAGGCCTTGTGTGCCACTCGCTTGCGAACAAAATGATAATCTACTTCAATGTGTTTGGTTCTGACATGAAAAACCGGATTGACAGTAAGGTAAACAGCCTCGAGATTATCACATCATAAACAAGGTACTCGTGGAAGAAAGATAACAAGTTCTCCTAGCAGAGCTTGTAACCACATGGTCTCAGCCATTGTATTTGCAATGGACTTGTACTCTGCCTCAGTGCTGGATATGGAAACTGTCGGTTGTTTTCAGGAGCTCCAGGATACAAGATTGGAACCCAAAAATACTGCATATCCCCTGGTGCTTCGTCTATCATCTGGGCAGCCCAGTCAGCATCATAGAAAGCACTGACCAGTGAGGATGTTAAGCGACGAAGGACCAATCCAATATGACTTGTATCCTTAAGATAGCGCAACATCCGCTTGACATCAGTCCAATGAGCTTCAATTGGCGCTTTAAGAAACTAACAAACCTTGTTGACAATGTATGCAATATCCGGTCTTGTCAAAATTAAGTATTGTAGAGCACCGACAACACTTCTATATTTTGTTGTATCAATATCTGAGAGAGAATTTCCATCAGACAGAGACAACTTCTTTGTCGTTTCCATAGGTGTAGCTACTAGTAAGGCTTTGACCATGTTGGTCCTCTGCAACAGATCATGAATATACTTGCATTGTGACAAGACAACATTACCATTGACCCGAGTAACTTCAATGCCAAGGAAATAACTAAGGTTGCCAATATCTTTAACAACAAAGTCATCCTGAAGTTGCTGAAGAAGCATATATGTGGCATGAATCGACGAGCTGATGATAATTATGTCATCAACATATATAAGCATATATATATATAGTGATGTCACCTTGATGAAAAATCAAGAGAGATACATCAGCCTTGGAGGGAATATGTCGGGACCAGGATTTACACATCTAAAACCCTCTATCTATTATGAACTAGTCCCAGATCAGTAGTTAGTTCACACAGGAAATATCGATGAAATATCATCTATTTATCGATTTAACTAAAAAATATTTTAAAATAACAAATAGTAATAATAACTGGATCTTATGGTCATTGTATACTTAACTTGCCACGTATGGCTAAAGAAACAAATAAACTCTTACAACGGAACAGAAAAACTTAGAAAAGCAAATCAACATGCCCACAGACAATCGAGTGGAGAATACATCCTAATTCACAAAGTCTTCACAGTACTCCTTCTCGAAGAACTCTTGAGCACCTTGATACTCTTTAACTGAGCAGCAAAGTTTTAAGTCGTGAGTACATAAAGTGCTCAACAAGCTGTAGGAAAATAATATGCATTTAATATTCATGCAAGGCTTGAACAAAGGATTAGTTGTATGGCTCTTTTGCAGAAAGCAGTATTGACGATAAATACAATAAATAGATTAAAATACGTAATTTAAAAGACAATAAGTAAATAAAGTAAACAGTTTCTTTGAAATTAACCAGTGAATTTTCCATTCATTTCCCAACCAAACCACCAAGTAAGTTATCCATTCACCAAATGAACATTATATTCATCAAGTGAACTTCTTATTCACACCCCGATATATTTTATAAAGAAACTATATCTCTCGTGTGAAATCCCCGAGCATGTCCATGATCGTGGACGCAGCTATTTGAATAGATTAATTAACACTCTGCAGAGGTAGTACACTTTACCCACACAATATAACCAGTGTAGTTAGCACCAATCATAACAAAACTTTTCGAGTGTTTTATCTCAACAATTGACTCTCCCGATGTGCATACTGTCGACTCCAACCTCATCATTGGTCCGACGCACATCGTTGGACCTAGAGACGACGAACCGACCATAAATGTGACTTTCAGAATAGTCCACGCCTCCACCCATTACTAAACCTATAACCTGAATAGTCAACATCAAACTCCATAAGTTACTAAGCTAGGCCCGTCCCATCAGGCGTGTGGTTGTACAGTTGTGGCTCAGTTCAATAGCGCACAAGATTGAGTCCTTGACAAGTTACTCAGACAAGTCTACCACATCCCACAACGTGCTAACTGCACCTCCTTTATTTCACGATCGCTCGCCCCGAGCAAAAATCATTTTGTTCAACCAAGATCAATGACATACCCCATCATGGTACATAAATTTTAACAATAGTGGCTACCCGACACAATTCAATATCTCATTAAGTCAGATTTGACATTATTGTTCATGTGATCATGAACCCATTGCAACTAAGCATGACTAAGCATCTCTATGATACCCATATTGGTGATACAATTATATCCAACTAATATTAACCATCCTATGATGACAAGTGATTCATGGTATTCAAATGTTCAATGGATGCATAATGACAAATATGTGATTAACTATTCTCAAAAGCAGTTGATATAAAGATAGTATACAATTAATATAAAACAATATACTTTTGAAATCATAGGTTCAATATGATCAAAAGACTATGACTTACCTTGGTTTTGGCTTTGCTCAGTTACCACACTTGGATCTTCAAAGTTTGCTCCAGCTCCGTGAATAGATCGTCTAACGAGAGAGAAAGCAACAAGCGAAGCACAAAGAAATTCAAAAGAAATTCAAATAAAATCCAAAAAATAGTAAAACCAACTCTAAAAGAAAGCTTTATTTTAAATGAATTTAGGAATTTGAATGGACTGAATCAAAATTCGGACGAAGGAAAACGGACTCTCGGAAGATTTGCCGGAAAGGAAAAGAGAGATAGAAAAGAATATTCCAGAGAATTTTCCTTCGGTTGAAAAGAAAAAGAATTTGGAACTGACAAGTGGGGTCCACCTGTAAGTGAAAGAGAGAGAAAGTGGAAGGCTGACATGTGGGACCAAGGTGTATGTGATAGAAAGAAAAAGACAGAGGAACTGTCAATGGGGACCCACATGTAAGAGATAGAGGAGGGCTAGCTACAAGAAATAAGAACAGAGGTGAAGGCGGCGTTGGCTTGCGCACGGTGGCAAGATAGGTGGTGGCGAGGTCAAAAACGGAACCCCAAGGGCTAGGCGATCATTTGGGTGGTGGTGGCATGGCAAGGTCGACGATGAATCGTCGGCGGCGGCAACATTGGTGGAGGAGAAGCTTTGGGTGTACGGCGGAATCGGCGAAACAAGGGCACCCGAGATCACACCGGGACAATTGGGGCGGTTGGAGAACAACAGGAGTGGCAGCACGATGATAACCGGAGGTGGAGTCTTCGCACGGTGGTGGAGGCGGAGCAAGAAGGAAGGGAAACAGTAGAGGGAGGCAGGGAACATGTTTTGACTCGCTCGGGACAGCAAGGGAGCTTACCAGCATCTAGATCGAGCAAAGGGCGGCATGGCCAGATTTGGGGAAGATGGGGTCGGCGGTGGTCCGGCGATCCTTCGATGATGAAGACAAGAGCACGGCATAGAACGTCTCAAGGTGAGTCCAATGGTGGCGATGATGCAGACGGAGGAGCTTTGACGACGACGAATTCCTGTGGGGAAGAAGCTTCAGCTGCTTGTCGATGAAATCCAACGAGACGAAGGAGAAATTGATGAAACTGGCATAGGGCTTTGGAATAGGTGATCAAGGCGCACGATATGACATGGGAGGCGCGACTTAAATATGCATCAGAGAGAAGGATTGGAGTTGAGAACGATGGCGTCAACGTGTACAACTCGTGTTCGAGCTAGCAATCGGGAGGAAGAAGGAAAGGATGAAGGGAGGCAAAGCTGATGGATGGGGACCACCCGGCAGAGAGAGGAGGGAAAAGAGCTGGGCTACGGGCTGACGAGTGGCTTGGGCTAGCTTGGTGCAGGAGAAAAAGAAGGAATGGGTCGGCTCGGGAAAAAGGAAAGAAAAAGGAGACGGAAAAAGAGAAAAGCCTGGGAAGAAAAAGAAATGCGGACCGGAGAGAAAAATCCAGAAAAAGTGGATTTTTGAATTTTAGAAAATAGATTAAAAAGAATCGAGCTCAAAGAAATGGCAAATAAATTCAAAAAATTCCTAAAAAATTCCAGAAAATACTCTAGAACTCAAGAAACCCAAATAAAACAACTTTAATTTAATTGAAGTTTATATTATTCACATTAAATTGTTTTGATTTCTAAAAATTCATATTTAGTTGAAACTTAACCAAAAAATCAAATGGTTATTTTTATTTTTAAATGCTTCAAAAACAAACCAAATTTGGGATATTATAGAATAAAACCCAATGCTTGCAATTTTTCACTCAATCTGGAGAACCATGCTCACGGTGCCTATTTCAATCCATAAAGCAACTTGTAAAGCTTGCATAGATAGGTTGGATACTTGGCATCTTCATACCCTGGTGGTTGTTTCATATATACCTCCTCATGAAAAATGCCACGGAGGAAAGTGTTTTGTATATTGATTTGTCATAAGTTCCATCCTCGGGATACTACTAAGGACAACAATACTCGTATAGTGGTAGGTTTGATCACCAGACTGAATGTATCTTCATAATCGATGCCATAATGTTGCTTAAACCCTTTTGCAACCAATCTAGCTTTGTGTCGATCCACAGAGCCGTCAGCTTTCCTTTTTGGCTTAAATACCCATTTACAGCCAATGATATTTAAGCCAACTCAAGGAGCGACCAAGTGCCATGTATGATTCTTTTGTAATGCAGTGGACTTAGTGTCCATAGCATCATTCCATTGAGGTTCTTCCAAAGCATCAAGATATGATGAGGGCTCAACTGCGGCAGAGATTGCTCCAATAGAGAAAGTATTATATGCCACTGTTCCATTTATGCTCCTCGTTGGACATCGAGTGTCATGCTACAGACGAGTGCCATATCGATGAGGCTAAGAAACAACTGGAGAAGCTGGAGATTCCAGTGAAATCTGTTCACCACTTGCTGAGGAAGAATCCAAAGAAAGAGCAGGTTGCACATCTTGTGACAGTTGATTAGTTGAACTAGAAATACTATTGCTTTGGGAAGATGACACAGGAAGAATTGGTGTTGAATGAGGTATCATGGGAAGATATGTGTGTGGAGGATGCACTGTTTTGGCCAGTGCAAGATTCTCAAGATTTCGAGAGAAAGGAAAAAAAAAACTCCCTCATCGAAAATCACATCTCTAGAGAGGTAAACACGACCAGAAGAAACATCCAAACACTTATATCCTTTATGGTGGGAGATATACCCTAGGAACACACATTCCTTCGATCTAAAAGAAAGCTTGTGACCATTATATGGTTGAAGATGAGGCCAACTAGCACACCCAAAGATTTTTAGCATACAGTTGTTGGGTTTTGCACCGAACAAACGCTCAAGAGGACTCGAATTGTCAATAACATGAGTAGATAGCCGATTTATAAGGTATGTAGCAATTAGAAAAACTTCATCCCAAAATTTTATAGGCATGGAGGTCTACGCAATAAGTGCAAGGCTAGTCTCAACAATGTGCCGATGCTTTCTTTCAGATGAACCATTTTGTTGATGTGTGTAGGGACAGGAAACTCTATGATCAATGCCAATATTTTGAAAGTATCTATGATGAAGTCTCTAATACTCCCCGCCCCAATCTGATTGAACACAATCAATTTTCTTATCAAGAATTCATTCTACATGGTTTTGAAACTGTAAAAACACATTCTCAACATTAGATTTGGCACGAAGTAAATAAATCCATGTCAATTTGCTAAAATAATCGATAAAACTCACATAGTACATGTATCCTCCTACAGATTGATGTGCAAGAACTCATACATCAAAAAACACAAGGTCTAGAGGGGATATAGATGTATGAACTGTCAAGGAATAGGGTAGTTGATGACTTGAGATGAATGATGACCAAGACGAGCGTGCCATTGCTCCTTATTTGCTTTATGACTGAGCATGGCAGTCTTGGATGACTTTATTGTGGATGACTTGATAGGGTAGAGTCTGGACTCACATCTGTCGTTAAGAATTTTTCTCTTCGACACCTGATCCTTGACAAAAAAAAAAGTAGTCAGGATGGAATTCGATGAAAACATCATTGTCACGAGTAAGTTTGTGAACATATATGAGATTTTTAGAGGTTTTAGGAACATGGAGAACATTCCTAAGGACAATAGATTTAGCAGTAGTATTAATAGAACAACGACCAACGTTAGAGATAAACATGTTACATTGCCGACTTGCATTTGATTAGCACCATGGCACTTTCATGCATCGTGAGTCGGTCTAGATCACTTGTGATGTGATTTGTTGCTCCGGTGTTTGTGTACCAGTTCGGATCAACCTGGTAAGAATTCGTCATTACTGCCATTTGTGTCGAGTGCTCCTCTTCTGCCTCATATGAATGATCAAAGCGATGGTAGCACTTGATTACTATATGTCCACCTTTCCCGCAGACTTGACAAATTGGTCATGGGCCACGGCCTCCCTGACTGAAGTTGTTGTTGCTTCCCCGATTCTGGTTGCCATGATCACGACCGCGTCCTCTCCCACCTTGGTTATGATTCTGGTTGTTGTTGAAGCTGCCTCGGTTGCCTTGATTACGCCATGTGAAGTTGGCTGAGGAACTTGACCACCAATATGCAATTTAGCATTGTTTTGCTCCATTCGGAACTCATAGCTCAACAGATAAGCATAAACATCATCAAGAATTAGTCCATCCGATCTGGTCATGATGGACGTGACAAAGCATCATGTTCTGATCCAAGTCCTACAAGGATATAAGAAACAACCTCGTCTTGACGAAGCAACGTACCAATGGCAGATTGAGTATCTACTAGATTTTTCATCTGACGAAAGTAATCTGTTGCGGAGAGATCTTTCTTCTTGAGATTCACAAGCTACATACGTATCTGAACTACGCGTGCTTGCGATCTAGACATGAACATTTATCAATGTACAGACTGATGGATGCACCATCTGATCTTGGTTGTACCAGGCCAGAAACGCTAGATTCAGAGTTTGGCTGGCTCCTGAATCTGTCATCGTCGTGATCATCCTTGGTGGGCACTGAAGAGATCCATCTACGTATGCAATGAGCTCAGAACTCCTCAGATACGGGAGAAACTGTGCTTTCCACAGCAAGTAATTATCCTTATCGAGCTTGATATTGATGACATGGTTGATCGAGAAAGATGTGGCAAGGCCCGCCATGGATGCAGAGGAAGAGGAGATGGAAGATGTGGCAGTAGATGAGGTCGACATTGTCTTTGCTAGCTCTAATACCATGAAAAGATATTTGCCGCAATGACCAATTGGTCATCAGGAATTGTATTTATATACTACCGGTAGATTGCCGGACAAGCTACAGTCTCGTATGACAACGGGTTACAAGTTCAGGTATCCTTTAGATATCGCTACTGAACAGAGAAGATAGTACAAACTTTAAACTGAATTACAGATAGCTTTAAAGATATCTCCAACAGCAATTCTACCAATTATATCTACTACAACATATCATAACAAAAAGCATGTGTAGATCCCATGTCAATGCAACGTTGCTGTTGTTCAATTCACAAGGAGAAGAAAAAAAAACACGGTTCATGGCAATTCAGCATTGCTCATTCACTCACAAATAACCAAGAAACCAACCAAAATCTTACAGATATTCGAGATATAGCACGACTTTTATCAATGTACAGACTATGGATGCATAGTGTTAATTGGGATCACATTATCACCTTTTACACAAAATCTGAGTGCAAGTGTGCAACTTACCACGCTGGATATATACACGCAGCTAGTCCCCCTCATTAATTACAAAATGAATTATCCATAGAAAACTTTAAATTCAAACCATCAGAGTATGCCGCACAAAAGGCTCTCGCTTCTTTTCGGACTTCTTTCACAAATAGTTATAGGACCAAAAAAATACCCTATGGAAATACGCTTGCGTCTTGTATATGGAGAAGAATGGTGGGTGCTGTTGCTGGAATTTTTTTAATAATCTATTTTTATTCAGAATTACAGAAATAATACTACTTAATTTTTTGTCAGAAATAATCACGTGTCGCTCCACGGTTGGGCGACTTAGACTAGTCGCCTAACGGGTGAGCGATAGATGTCCAAGTCGCTAACTGTGGGGCGACTGGACGTTTCGCATCCTAGTCGCCGAGCGGTTAGGCGACTCGACTAGGATCACCGCTGGACCCTAGTCGTCGTACGGTGGAGCGACTAGGATCACCGCTGGATCCTAGTCGCCCAACCGTTGGGCGACTTGGGGTGCTTATATACCGCACGTGGTGTGAATAGTCACCATTTGTTTTGAGAAAGCGACGACCGAGAGTAGAAGAAAGAAGAGAAAGAGAGGGGAGGGAGAGGGAGATAGAGGAGAGGAAGAGGGAGAGGAGGAAAAAAAGTTTCTTCGCATCGACGACGAGGACGGTGAGTCTCTAGCATTAGTTTGTATGTGTGTATTTTTGAAACAATGGTAGGTTAGCAAGCAACATGATGTGTATTGATATATTGTTAGCAAATAAAATAATAGTAGGTTAATTTAAAAATCTTTAGATGCGTACTGTGTAGTATCATATTATCACTAGCAAAGCTAGAAATTTTGTGTGGGTGGTGTAGCAGTGATGGTAATGATAAGGCCATTAAGCAATTATCGACTGAACGATTGTTAGAGTTGGGTAAACGAGGCATTGTAAATATTGTATTTAGATGATACTTAATGTTTATGTATAATTAGTTGTGCTTAATGTTTATATATAATTAGTTGTGTTTTTTCCCAATCGGGCGAGTGCTTGACACATTTAGTTACGAAAACAACTTAATTTTATAGAGTGTTGATGATAACAATTGCTAACATCGATAAATGAGTTATAAATATGTGTGAACATATTATTAAAAACTTTGTAGTAGTTACATAATTTTATGTTAGTAAATAGTGTAGTCTTAGGTTTGCATATGAAAGCATGGTAGGTTACTTTCGAAAGCATAGTAG
Organism: Ampelocalamus luodianensis; assembly: GCA_036346255.1. Taxonomy (NCBI): domain Eukaryota; kingdom Viridiplantae; phylum Streptophyta; class Magnoliopsida; order Poales; family Poaceae; genus Ampelocalamus; species Ampelocalamus luodianensis. The sequence continues at coordinate 2,957,350 of CM070638.1, forward strand.
GTTATGATAAAAAAAAAATCAGTAGACTTATGCAAGAATGCAACTTAATTTGCAGAATTTTTGGAGCTACACTATAAGTAATTGAACCCACTAATTGTGTTGTAATTGCTAACTGGAAATTGATTTGCAGGTATGGCTCATCACCCTAGTGGTTCGGATCGCATTTCGGTCTCGCTGACCGCTTGGCCGACGCAAAGACCGCTACGAGCCATCGTGTTTCACATCTGGTTCGCAGGGATGACACGACTGACTTGGGGGTGGTTCGTACGTGAACACCCCGACGGGCTTGGAGACAAGACCAACGCTGGGTAGATAGGTTTGTCCGCAAGCTGTGCCACTTCTTTTGTATCATATGCCCGTTACGTAACTTTTTCATGGTTTGCAGGCTGAGCCATGCCAGTCTTCTACCTCTCACGTGGATGGTGGAAGCCACCGAAGGGGACGACGCTCTAGTCGAGGACGACAGGGAGGTCCAGGCTAGTCCGGAGCGGTCATGACGGTTCCCGTTCAACCGGTCGCTCCTAACAGCCCTGGTGGACTGGTGGCGGCCCGAGACGCACACCTTCCACCTCCCATCGGGGAGATGGCCCCACTCGCAGATGTTGTGCACCGCCACCGTCTATCGCGGAGCCCTACATTCTCGCCGGACGCACTTGCCCATCGACGCGACGCTCGCCGCGCGTGTTTCAAGGGGTTTTTGCGGCGGAGGCCGCGTCACCATACTACAACTTCCCGGAGCGATAGCGGCATGGCCCACCCCTGGGGTGGCTTTCGCAGTTCTAAGTACGTATGCTGCCTATTTTTCATGTTTAGTAATGCACTATCCTAGCCATACGACGGGCTTACTAATTATTTGTTTGTGTGTAGGTCGAGCGGATTGTCCCGGAGCCCACCGCCAACCAGGTGTCACGGCACCTCGAGACGTACCTGATGCGGCTCTTCAGCTGGGTACTGTTTACCAGCAGCCACGGTGACTCCGTCGACACTCGCCTCGTGGGGTACGCGAGGGCCATCGCCGACGGCAAGGAGTTGCAGATCAGCCTGAGGGGGAGACGCCACCCCTCTGTTGGTGCAGGGATATATGCAAGTTCTTCAAGTCCAAGCACTGGCTCAGCTTGGGCATGCGTTACTGGGGTTGCACAAACTACTCTTCCGACTATCCCGACCGCCGTTGGGACACGAGCTGCTATCGGCAACCGGTAAGGACAGGGTACAATATGTTCCCCTACCATTTCTCTTTCAAAGTCCGCACTAACAACCTCTCCCGTCTACCCGTAGTCACAGATCCGCTATGTGGCTACCTCAAGTGGATCGACCTAGAGATCCACCCACACGACCAGTGGACTCTCAACTGTGAGGAGTGGGATGCCAACAGGGACCACGAGAGGAGGGAGGAAGAGCGCCGCACCGAAGAGCACAACCAGTGTATCCAGTGGGAGACGCAGGCCCATCTCGAGGCGTGCAAGCACAGGGAGCGCAAGGCTCGCGAGAGGGAGTGCGAGAAAAAGAGGGAAATGGTGGTCGAGGCCAAGGCGGCTAGCGAGGAGTACAACGCCAAGCTCGCAAGGAAGGGCAAATGACCTCGGTCCACATAGTAGTCCAACCCACTTCGTCCATCTATCCCATGTATTTCTAATTCCCTAAAGGCATGCGTGTATCGTCCTTGGTTTGTTAGCCTGCTTGCCATGTAACCCCTTATCGGATCACATTAAGTGTTGTTATTGTTGCGCCATTTCTCCTAAGTTCTCCACCGTCTATGAATTGCCTAGCGCATCACAATATTACTTACCTTCATACTTATGAATCATTGCTACCTCTATCGTCCTCACAAAATTCTTCAGAAATTTAGTGCACTACAACAACATACAACGATCATAAAATGTTATTACGAGTCTAACAAATTTCGTACCCCTTGAGATTCTATGAAAATCACAAACGGGCCAACCAACCAAACTTGTCACCACTCTTTTATTTCCAAAAACATCATATAACGGGATTTGTTAAATGTATTACCTACAAAATATGACATTTATTCCCACACAATTATTCCAACAGGATTTGATGAATGAGGTTGTAATTGGATTGCCACAAATTTAATGGTCCTATCTCAGTATAACAATTTTGTCACATCCCCAATTTAATAAATAGAATTGTTATGCATCTCATGAGCATGCATATTGTTTTTAAAGCATTTGCATCATTTATTACACGTGGAAAATCTTAATCAAACATTAAACTTTCAACTCAAAAAGAAACTCCCAAAAGAAAATACAAATAAAAACATGTGATCATCTCTGGGAAATAATTTATTTAAATGCGATAATATCTATCATGAATAAATATATATTTTTTCCAATTTTTAGAGCTTAATTTAACCTTGTAAAAATTCAAACCAAGTTCTAAAAGCCCTTGCTGTTAATGAATTAAAATAAAAAGAATAAATCTTGAATTGCATGGTTAAAAATTTTATATGTGTACTAGTACATCCGAGGAACACCTCTGAAAATTTATAATTTTAGGAATTTATTTGCTATTTTTTTAGCCCGGTCAAACTTAAGGGTTTAAAGTTCAAACACTTATCCTGCTAACGTTCGAACCGTCCGAACATCAACTTAAAATCGCCTAATGGTTGGACAACTGACTATAAGTCGCTCACCGATTGGGCGACTTCGTCAAGTCGCTCAACCACCGGACGACTTCAACGCTTGCCGCCCGTTCATTGGGCGACTATGTCCAGTCGCTAAATGGTTGGGCGACTAAATATAAGTCACCCAACGTTACAGCGACTGATGATTATTTCTGACAAAAAAAATTAAACAGTATTATTTCTGTAATTCTGAATAAAAAAATAGATTATCAAAAAAAAATTGCTGTTGCTGCACGAGTGCACTTAATTGAAGGAACGTAAATTGAACTAATATTTATTTATAACGGCATGAATAGAAATGCTGTTCATTTTCTTTGCGCATCGTGTGTTGCACGTACTCAACTACTAATACAAATAAATTAGCAAACTTTGCATGCAATTGATAACTTGAGGACACAATTACCTGCCAGACGCTACTATATTCTCTATGCAACTTGATTAATTAACGCCCATTTGAACCGTGCGAATTCTGTAGGAATTCCACGAGAAATGATTCGCAAAGGCGACTTGATTAATTAGGACCCGTTTGAACCGTGGGAATTCTGTAGGAATTCGACAAGAAATGAAACATCCACTTGAAGGAATGCGCAGACTACACTAGTGCAGATTAAAAAATTTATCGTATAAATCAGAAATCATACGAGTAAGAGATCATAAATCGTTACCACTAGACGAGCAGTGCAGCGGAAGTAGAGTTGAAGTGGCCGGTTCAACGTAGCGCCGTCGATGTAGTAGAAGTAGTCGATCGTCCTCTGGTCAACCGTCTCCTCCTTGCGATCGACCCGATCAGCGCCGCAGTCGCAGCAGCGCTTCTACCGAAATCCACACGTCCAGGGATGGAACGCTGTGCGTCGGTGTGCTAGCACCAGCGCACACGACAGTGGCTTTAAGAGGTGACGGCTAGGGTTTTGATGGACGTGTCTCGGGATACCTCCTTCAGCCCCGCGTCTCTCTTTATATAGCCTCCAATCAGATCCTTATCCGATACGAGTAGAGATCGTATCTCACTCGGAGACTATCATCCGTATCCTTATCTATCCATCAGAGATAATTTAGAATAACATCAAAACATAAATAAACAATTCCACGAACAAGTCACATTCGTGTTGATCAATATGAAAGATATTTATTCAGAGGACAAAAAAATATATTATTCAAAATATCATAAACATAGAAATGATAATGATCGCCTCTAGGGCATATCACAAACACCACTCCCATTGGATGTGGGGTTAAGTACCTACGAAATTGCCTCAGGAATCCTGCATCTTGGGAATGATTAATTTCGTATCAATATGCCTAATATTTTCCCAATTTGGATGTCCAATCATCTGACAGCTCTCCATGAGAGAGCGGTTGCTATTAATAAGTGTAAATTTCTTGAGGGATTGGGGGAGTTTCGGCAGTGACTGGATATTCGGGCACCCTTGGATTTCCAATTCCTCCAACGATGTTAGGCGGTCCATGTTCGCAGGCAGAGAGTTCCAACTGCAGTATGAAATTGTAAGTGTACACAAACGAACGAAAAACCCGCCAATCCTGGGGGAACATCCGATCCATTGCAACTCCAGAACATAAGATTTTGCAAGGCTGGATCATTTCTGCTGTCCTGTTGAGTGACCCGATCTCCCGACAACCAACTTGGGTACCTCCGACCATCGTAGTCACTGATGGAAAGTGATGTAATCTGGGACGGTGGATGGAGACCCTCAAGTACCTCCGCTTGAAGTTCTGGAGAGCTTTCATCAACACCGCCCCATCGCAGCGTCAGCTCTGTTAGGTGTTTCTTGCCAGCTAACTTGGCTTGAAGAGCTTCCTCCTTGCTTTTAACATTTTCAAGACCTTCGATAGACAGTGCGCCGCGAAGTTTATTTAGGTGCTCCAGCTGATGTATCTCGTATCCCCTCTTATTCCTCACATGAAAGAGATACAAGTTTTGGAGTGAAGTCAGCCTCCCTACATCAGGAAAGTTCAAGCCATACCATGTGTGCATATACCGCAAATTGATAAGGTTGGTCATTTTTTCCTCGGAGGAAAAATGCAAATGAGTGTCAGGTGGGACAGAGAGCACCTGCAGATGGTAAAGCTTGGTAAATTCGGCTGGCAAAGTCATGTCGATGGGAACGCGTGCAAAAATACCAAGATAACGCAGATGTTTTAGTTGACCAATACATCCTGGGATTGTTTCCAACCATCGGCCTTCCAAGTGCACCACCCGCAGCTTCCTTAGGCTCATGAACACGCGCTCAAAATTTTCTTTACTCGTCTCCTTGACAGAACGCATGATTAGAGTGCGCAAGTTTTTTAACTCAAAAATCTGCTCTGGGAGTTCTGTTTCACCGTCGGACTCAATACAAAGATGGCGAACATCGTGAGAAATTTGTCCCACAATACCTCTCTCAATTTTGAAACAGTCGCTTCCAGCAACCCTCTCTGCTAAGTCGTGCAACAGATCGTGAACTGTGAAGTACTCTCCGGAACTGGTCTTTCTTTTTAGTTGAAGAAATGAGCATGACTGCAATTGACGAAAGTAGGACTTGCCAACATCTTCTATATCCTTGCTTGCTTTGGTAGCCTTCACAAACCCTTGTGCTATCCACATTTGAACCAGCTTATCTTGTTCCAACTCGTATCTTCTGGGGAGAATACTACAGTATTCAAAGCATCGCCTGACATCAACATCAAGTTGCTGATAGCTCCACCACAGAGCTCCCAGGGTCTGATTCAACAGGTCAAGGTTTGCAACTGTTCCCCAGAAACCGAGATCTGGGTTTCTCCAAAGCTGTCCTGCCACTGTTACTGCTGCAATAGGTGATTTGTGGAGGTTTTTCACAATCTCTCTCCCAATTTTTATATACTCTCGATCATCAACACTTGTATCGTCAAGTGCATAATGCATGAACATCGAGAAGTATTGCTCCTCATTCAAATCAGATATTGCAATAGGTCTCTTAGCAACTAGAGGTGCATCTTCTCTTCGGGACGTTACCAGGATTTTGCTTCCTCTCCTTCCAACATTGAGTGGAGAAAGTAGCTCCTCCAGTTCCTGTCTATTACTGACGTCCCAGAGATCATCCAGTACCAACAAGAAACGTCTGTCTCTCAATTGTCCCTGCAACCTCGCTTTTAGGACTTTAGGATCTGTAATATTGGAGTGCCGGTCGTTCGTGATCTCCTCCAACATATCATGAAATATATCTTCCACTCTGAAAGTCTCAGACACATGAATGCGCATGATAGGGCTGAAATATTTATCCTCCTTTTCAAAGTCACAAACATATTCTGCCAGGGTAGTCTTCCCGGACCCTGCAATGCCATATATGCCAATCGCAGAATAGCATTTACTGCTACTGGAGCTTGGTGCATACTCATCTGGTCCCTCACGAAGCATATTTGTTATCATATTACGCTCCTCGTCTCGACCGAATACTTTCCGTGCAGCAATTGATCTAATGCTTCTCCTGTTCATGTTGGCAATATCGTTCGGTGCACTGCTTCTTTCCTGGTTCAACAGATAAGATTTCTGCACTCCAGTGATGGTATTTTCTAGCTTCTCTATTCTTTTCTTCAAATTCCATCTAGCAATAGTAGGCAGGAAAGAATCTACTGGAATGCCATCCTCCTGCGAGAAGCAAAATCTCAAATTATTATGCAAGCTACACATTCCACTAGTATTCTCTATTGAGTAATAATGTGTGCAATCAAACTTTTCAAACATTGGCACTAATCTACACAAAGGGTATTTAGATTAGTTAAATGAAAAGGGCGAAATTAGCACAGATCACAAAAGTTAAAATTGAAGAACTAATATCGCAAAGCACATAAGCTACTAAATGACATCACAATCATTGTTAATTATGAAAAAAGATTGACATAGGCAAACTGACTTTTATCCCCTCGTGTTTCTGAGGTCACCGAAGATGTTGGGCTGAAAGAGAGGAAGAAGACGGTGTTCATGGCAATGGCGACTACATGGACAACAGCGACTGCTACTAGCACTGTTTAGAGTTTGACAGGAAGATGGGCATGGCCATATGTGTCATTTTAGAAAATTTCTCACGGAATATTACATAGCAATGTTGTTTTCCATAATAAATAGTGATTGTGATGTTATATAGCAGACAGAATCCTTTGCAATTTTATATTTCTAATTTCACTTCTTTCCAATGTTAAGCAAAAGTACTACCGACATATTATGATTTTTATATTTTATATGAACATGTTACTATAAAGCCTAATGGCCAAAGGTGTATATCAGGGACTACATCAAATTACCAATGTCCAAAACGAAATCTACTTTTTGGAAACAGAAGTAGCAAATTGAAGCAAAGAAACTAAAGCTTATCCAATTTTCTGATCAATTATGTCCTTAAAGTTCTATTTAGCATGGCGGATCCCTATACTTAACCTGTCTATTGGGTTCATTTAAACATGCAGAGATTGCATCTGGAATGCAACTAATATGTCCCCTCTACGGAAGTAACTACCCTTGCCGGTAAAAATATGCCCATTGTTATTTTAAAAGAATGAAAGAAAAGCTGTACTCGATTAAAGCAATGGATTTCCAAACACATATATTCCAAACCACTCAACCTCTTCTACAGTATTAAAGCAAGGGTAGAGGGTGGAAATATTCGAACAACTACTAAACCTCTATGGATTTCCACAATGGACTTACATTGTAGGAAAAGAAAAGACATGCTTCCCAAGAGAATGTGCTTATATTGCGAAACAGAGAGTATGAGAAAATTTTCCTTTGTTTGATGTTGTTTGATTAGCAGTGATAAAATTGGTATTTTATATTTTATTCCTTAAGCAAGAGATAAACTTTTTCTAGCCTTCTCGTTCTCTCTGTCTCTTGTTAGAATATGACTCTCCTTATGTATTTCCTTATCAGTATATGGCAACTCCCTTTGTACTCTCTATATATATTGCTCATTGGGCCCTCTTGAATATACACACAATATTCATAATATGATATGAGAGCATAAGGTTCTAACCTAGCTCGTTCCCTTCCGCTGCCATCCCCGGCTACCGCCGCCGTTCCTTCCGACGCCGTCGCTCATCCGGTCGCCGTCCAGCCTAAGCGCCACCGCGAGTCGCCGCTCCTGAAGAGTCGCGCCACCGCCGTGAGTCGCCGCTCCTGAAGAGCCGCGCCGCTGCCACGAGTCGCCTCTCCTAAAGAGCCAACGCGCCCGAGCCCAATGCCTTCGCCGCCGACGAGCCCGACGCCGCCGCGCCGCCGGCCCAACCGTCACCACCCGATCCGCCGACGCGTTTCTGCCCGAGCGATTGGGGCTGCCACGCGTGCTCGGCCTCGCGATCGGTGGGTCCGTCGTCGAAGCCACCACCGGATTCAACACTGCCACTGCCGCTCCTGCCACCGCCGCTTGGTAGGGGGAACCCTAAGTTCCCCCGTGAGCGTCTCCCGTGTGCTGGGAGTTTGAGTGGGCTCTTCGGTTCACCGTGAGCCGGCCCAGCCGAGAAAATGATTTCCAAAGAGCCGGCCCAGCCGAGAAAAGGAGTTCAAAAAAAACCAAAAAAAAAAACAGAAGCAGTATGTCGAACTAACCGCCGCGCCGTCCAGCGCCACCTGTTAGACTTCGTTGGTCGCCGCGCCGTCCAGCGCCGCCTATTAGACTTCGTTGGTCGCCACGCCGTCCAGCACCGCCTACCGATGGCTTTCGTTCCATCCGCTGCAATCCCATTCTTGAGAACAAAGCTTAATGGGACGAACTACAGGTTGTGGTCTTCACTCATGGAGATCACGCTAGATGGTCTCCGCCTCTGGGGACATGTTACTGGTACCCGACTCATTCCGTTGTCGCTCGTTTAGCCTCCTCCCAGACAGCCTACTTCTGCATCTTCTACAGAAGATGTGGCCATCAAGAAAGAGGCAGAGGCCGCTGCTGCCGATGAGGCCTTTTAGAGTGCTATAGACGCCTTTGAGCGCTGGTGTGCTGATGAGGCTCGTGTTTGAGCCATCCTGGTGGTCAGCGTCGACGACTCCATCTAGCCAGACATTGTTGGCCTGCGTGCCCCTCGTCAGATCTGGGAGTACTTGCGCGAGCGATACCAGCGGAGCAGCGATGCTCGGTTCTTTTCGCTTCAGCGTGGGTTAGAGACGCTTCGCCAGGAGGACTCTTCCGTCGACGACTTCTTCCGAGCCCTGGCTAGTCTCTGGCGCCAGCTGGACGAGCTGGCTTCTCCGCTCTGCTAGAAGTGTCATCAAGTGCAGAAGGTGGATTGTGATCGCCTTCGCCTTTATGACTTTGTCTGTCATCTTCGCCCAGAGTTTGAGCCTGTCCTGGCTCAACTGCTGAGCCGCTCACCACTACCGACAGTCATCGAGACTCTTTCGACACTTCGTGCTGAGGAGTTTTGCCGCGGGTTAGCAGCACAGTTTGTTCCAACTGTGCTTGCTACCCCTTCTTCTTCGACTACATCGACGGTTTCTGCTCGACTACATGGCCTTCTCAACTGTCGGTTTCTGCTCCTGTTTTTGCACCAACTGGGGTTTAGTGCAATTATTGCAAGAACTTCGGGCACGACTACCAGCGTTGTGCGGTGCGCAAAAAGCAGAACAAGGCACGTGGACGATCCAAGGGAGGGCAGGGAGGCCCTAACTCCTCGACGGGAGGACAAACCAGCACGTCAGGGCCTTCTCAGCAAGGTGACTCTATTCAGCAATTCTGCCAGGCTCTACTTCAGTAGCTCTCTCACAGCTCAGTAGGTTCTGCCAATCTAGCTCAGGCGTCTCCTCCAGGTACTTCTTGGGTTCTAGATTCTGGTACCTCTTTCCACATGACACGGGACTCCACATCTCTCACTTCAGTAGGACCTCCTATTTTTCCTATCTCTGTTCAGACAGCTGACGGTACTCCTCTATCTGTCAGCTGTCAGGGCACTCTTTTGTCCACTGATTTTTTTGTCCAGTTGTTTCCTATGTTCCCCAGCTTACCATGCAGCTTCTCTCGGTGGGTCAGCTCACCGATCTTGGCTATAGGGTTGGTTTTTGACTCTCACACCTGTTTCATCCAGGATCGACAGATAGAGACGGTACATAGGACTGGCCGGCGACGTAAGGATCGTCAGGGTCTCTACATCCTTGATCGCCTCCACCTTCCGTCCACTCCAATTGCCCCTGTCACCTCTACGTCTCCTTCCACCGCCACTGCTGCCACCACCTCTGGCGTTTTTGCATAGTGGCATCACCGTTTAGGTCACTTGTGTGGGTCCCGTCTTTCTTTATTAGTTCGTCATGGTGTTCTTGGACGTGTTACTGTTGATACGGCCATGTTTTGTCAGGGTTGTAAGTTGCGCAAGCAGCTACAACTTTCTTATCATTCTAGTGAGTCCTTGTCTTCTCCCCCTTTTCACTTAGTTCATTCAGATGTATGGAGACCTGCGCCTATTATCTCTAAAGGCAGGCATAAACTTTATATGATCTTCATTGATGATTATTCCTGTTTTACATGGATTTTCTCTATGTCTAATCGTGGTCAGTTTCTTGCGATCTATCATAGCTTTGCAACAATGGTTCGTACTCACTTTGATTCTCCCATCCGTACTTTTCGCTGTGATTCTGCTAGCAAGTACTGTTCTGGCGATTTTAGACAATTTCTTTCTGAGTAGGGCACTCTTTACCAATCTTCTTGTCCTGATGCCCATGCTCAAAATGGGGTTGCTGAGCGCAAACATCGTCGTCTGATTGAGACTGCCCGCACTATTCTCCTTGCCTCTCACGCCCACCACGCCTGGTCGAGGTCGCTTTACTCTGTTGCATATCTCATCAATATGGAGCCTTCCACTACTCTTAAGGGTGTCAGTCCTATAGAGCGTCTCTACTCTCGAGCCCCCAGTACACTCACCTTCGTGTTTTTAGTTGTACTTGTTTTGTTTTGATGTAGTCTCGTGAATGCACTAAACTATCGGTCTAGTCAGTTGAGTGCATGTTTCTTGGTTATAGTTCTGAGCATAAGGGTTATCGTTGCTAGGATCCTTTTGCTCGACGGATCAGGATTTCACGAGATGTTGTTTTTGACGAATCTCAACCTTTCTTCTATCGAGATTCGGCTCCTCCCGTTTCCACCATTGAGTCAATTTCATGGTTGTCTCTTTTGACTCTTCACCCATTTCTCCACTATCACATTCTTCCCCTAGTCTGTCTCCAGTGGTTCCTTCTATACCTCTGCCTCCGGTGCTGCCTCCTGCATCACCGCCTCTTGTTCCTGCAGCCCCACCATCTTGTTTCTCAGGTGTTCACTACTCCAGGCATCCTCATCCTTCACCAGTCTCCTCTCCTAGTATCTTACCGACACCCACATCTGATCCTCCTGATGATGCTCCTCGTTACGTCCTTCGTGACCGGGCATCCCTTCGACCTCTTGGTCGTCTTGGATTTGCTCCGATAACTCATGCTCTCTCTATCACTGAGCCTAGTTCTTATCGTGAGGCTGCTCCTCATTCTGAGTGGCAGCTCGCTATGGCAGAGGAGCTTGATGCTCTTCGACGTACGAAGACTTGGGATATTGTACCGACACCTGTACATGCTCGTCCGATCATGTGCAAGTGGGTGTACAAGATTAAGACCCAGTCTGATGGTACTATCGAGCGCTACAAGGCTTGTCTTGTGGCTCGTGGCTTTCAGCAAGAGTACGGTCGTGACTACGATGAGATTTTTGCCCCTGTTGCCCATATGACCACTGTTTGCACTCTTGTTGCGGTTGCTTCTGTTCGCCGGTGGTCTATCTCTCAGTTGGATGTTAAGAATACCTTTCTTAATGGTGTTTTGCATGAGGAGGTCTATATGCAGCCGCCACCTTGGTATTCTATTCCCGATGGGCACGTCTGTCGTCTTTGTCGCGCTTTTTGTGGCCTCAAACAGGCTCCTCGTGCCTAGTTTGCTCGTTTTACCTCAATGATTACTGCTGTCGGTTTCACTGTCAGTTCTCATGATACTGCTCTTTTTGTTCATGTCTCATCTCGGGGTAGGGCACTGCTTCTTCTGTATGTTGATGATATGCTCATCACTGGTGATGATTGCTCATTCATTACGTATGCGCAGAAGCATCTCAGTGAGCAGTTTTTGATGACTGATCTTGGTTCTCTTACGTATTTCCTTGGGATTGAGGTCTCTTCCATGCCTGAGGGCTACTACCTCTCCCAGCAAAAGTATATCCAGGATCTTCTTGACCGGCCAGTCCGACCGACACTGCGACCGCCGAGACTCCCATGGAGCTATCCCTCCAGCTTCGTGCCACTGATGGTGATCTTCTTGAGGATCCTACTCGATATCGTCATCTTGTTGGGAGTTTGGTGTACCTTGTGAGCACTCGTCCTGATATTGCTTATGCTGTTTATATCTTGAGTCGGTGCATGGCTCATCCTACCTATCTTCACTACAGTCACCTTCTTCGCGCTCTTCGCTACTTGCGTGGGACTATCTCTCGTCGTTTGTTTTTCCCTAGCTCCACCTCACTACAGCTTCAGACGTACTCCGATGTGACTTGGGCTAGTGATCCTTCTGATCGTCGTTCTCTTTCTGCTTATTGAGTTTTTCTTGACTCCTCCTTGATTGCCCGAAGACTAAGCTGCATCGCAGCTTCCGCTCGAGTGCAGACCGAGTTGAGAGCTATAGTAGCAAAGGATGCAGAGGTTACTTGGTTGAGGTGGCTACTTGCGATTTTGGAGTGCTCGTGATGGGACTTACAACTCTTTTGTCCGACAAGATGCAGTGTTATCGTGATGTTCCGGGACCCAAATAAGCATGAGCTCACCAAGCACATTGGTGTGGATGCTTCATACACTCGCTCACAGGTGTAGGAGAGCGTACTTGCTTTACAGTTTGTGTCATCGGAATTAAAGGTTGCTGACTTCTTCACAAAGCCACAGACTAGAGCACAACATTTGTATTTTCTCTCCAAACTCAGTGTGTGTGTGATCCACCATTAGTTTGAGGGGGGTATTAGAATAGAACTCTCCTTATGTATTTCCTTATCTGTATATGGCAACCCCCTTTGTAATCCCTATATATATTGTCCATTGGACCCTCTTGAATATACACACAATATTCATAACATCTCGCACCCTGCTACCAGTGTCGCCATTGTTGGCCTTCGCCATGGCGCCGTCGTGCTAGAACCCCTTAAGGATCTAGGTCCCTAAATTCGTGTTTTAGTAATTAATGACAACCATGATTAAGGGATTCATGTTCATTGATTTAATGAAAAAGGTTTAGTTCCGGAATTGAAAAGGAGCATGAAAAGCACTTAAATAATGAACAACAAATGTATCTAGCTCAAGGCAAAAGTAAAAAAGAGGGCTAAGGACCCTTTTCATAGTTGCTACCAGTCACGTTGTTTGGTGATTAAGACCGAATTGTTACTATAGGTTGTCGCACTATTAAGAGAGGTCTTTTGGCTAGTAGTTTGATAGTATCATTGTGCCATATTGCTCAATCTTTGTCGAATATTAGCTCATTGAATTGCATAAAATCCCTGTGCATTCTGATGGTTTAAGCGCGATCTGACCGCCCCGTCAGTCTAACTGGGGCTTTGGAACCATTCAGCTTTTTCCAGAATGCCTATTTTCCTTGCCCTAGTTGTTATCGAGGTGCGGTCTAACCAGGTATTGCGGTCTAACCATAGTGCAGTAGCCGAAAAATCATTCCAAAGGACGTGCTTTGGCCGTCTTTGAGCTTACTGTAGCGCGGTCTAATTGCCATGAAAACACTGGTTTGGCTGGCATATCCGGTCAGATCGCACCTTGGTTGACGGTCAAGATTTTCCAGAACCAGTGTTTTGGGTGTCTTGTAGCTGATTTCTTTGCCCGGTCTGACCACCATGCATTTACCAATCTTACCACGCTGCTGGTCTGACCGCACTTTGATTGGCAATCAAACTTTTCAAGAAGCACTGCAAACCCAACCTCCCTGAGATCATATGCTGGTTTGACTGTCGTGTATTTGCCGGTCTAACCGCGGTGCCAGTCTGACCACACTTTGATTGGCGGTCAAACTTTTCCAAAAGCATTGCAAATCCAATCTCCTTGAGATCAAATGCCGGCCTAAACGCACGTATGTGGACGGTCTGATCGGGCCTTGGCTGTAATGGCTAGTTACTGTGCATTTTTCCGAGCCTAACGACTAGTTTGGTTGGCAGGGGTTATAAATACCCCCTCTCCTGCAGCAAGAGGAAGCTCTTGGAACCCCCATTAAATGCACTAGAGCCATTGCCTTGTTTCCTTCATCTCTTGAACATTTTGATCATCTTCGTGAGGTAGTTGAGAGCATTCAAGTACTTGCATCCATTTTTGAGCTTGTGACACTTGAGCATCTTCAAGCAAGCGTCATCGACTTGTTACTCTTGGAGGTTGCCGCTTCCTAGATGGCTTGGAGTAGTGGGAACCGGTGATCTTCTCAAGGAGCTGGTGAGAAGGCTCAGTGGCTTTGTGAAGGTTGGAGCTCACGTATTCAGAGAGGAGAAGGGCTACCACTAGTTGATTGAGGGGTGTGCTTGTGTGGAGCCAGTCCAATTCGTTTGCACTTCCTCAATGTGGATTAGGGGAGAATGGCAAGTCTCCAAGTGTGGAGATCATGGGTATATGATCCTAATCTTAGTGTGTTGATCAATTGGCAATAGTATCGAGACGTTTGGAGAAACCCTTATTTTCGGAAGTTACTACTGACTGTCAGAAAGAGGAGGTCTGACCGGTCCTGTGGGCGGTTGGACCGGCCAGGTGGTTAGTGGTCTGACCGGCCGAAAAGTGAGATTGTGTATTTTTGGAATAGGCCAAAAATCACATGTGAAGGAAGGTTTGAGGATGTGTTTGAACTTGGTCTCATTGAAAATGGAATTTTGAGGATAAACTAGATAGAGTTTGAAATTTCCAGAGAGAGTGCAGTTTGAGACAGTGGGAAAATTTCCTAAGTCTCGAGCGGTCTGATCGGCTGTTGGTTGGCGGTCAGACCGGTAGGGCAGTCTGACCGACTAGGCGGCGGTCAGATCAGCCGAGGGCGGCGGTCTGACCGACAGGAGTTGCTTCATGCGCCAGGAAGGTGGTGAAGTGCGCGGATTCGACCAAAGTCATGAGTTTCAGTGCACAGGTGTTGCATGATGCATGTTTTGGATAACATGGGTCAAATTGCGTGGAACTTATGCTCGGGATCGATTTCTTGGTCTATTGTAGTGCAGGTGGCTTGGAGTCAACGACAATCGACGGCGAGGATGATCTTGGCTGGGAGATATGAGGTCCAAAATGATTGAGAATACCGGGTGAAGTGGTTGGACTCAAGCATGGCGCAAGATGGATAAGAATGAACGAATGGGAAGTTCAGTGCGACGAGTTACATCAAGTGGCTTTGGGGGTTGATGCAAGTGTCATGGTGGTTTCGGTAGGAGTCGGATGGGAGACTTACCGACATCAAGAGAGTCATTGATGAACCTACACGTGACGAAGCATATGATTACTTCACAATGGTTGGACTCGGCCTTTGGAGAAGGATCGAGAATAGGTATTTTGGTATCTTCGCCAAAATATCGGGTTGGTGACCTTTAGAGAAATTATGGTGCAAGGAGAGACGGTTTAGGTCAAGAGAAGACGGAGTTCACGAAGAGACGGATTCGGGAGACCCGGTTCGTCATCTGTTTTGAGAAGCGTGCATGAGTGTAAACCTGGTTGTGTGTGGACTTAACGGCTGTCCGATAAGGTTTTCTCTAGACCTAGTCTCCACTATAAAAGGCAGAAGTGCAGGATTTGCACCTTCAAGCTTTGAGCCTAGAAAACCCTAATTTGTGATTTAAGACTAGGAGAGGAAAGTAGAAAAGACTAGGGTTTGTGATACATGGAATGATTGAGTGCTAGTAGCTGGAATTCAAGAGGAGGGTCAGATATAGAGTACCTGGTAACTTGTAATGCCAACCTCGTGATAAGACCAGTTTCGGTAAGAACGGGCAACCTCAATCGCATTGGCTGACCAGACGAATATGGATCTGCAGCTGTTGTTGAAGTCGAAGGACCCGGACCAGCAACGGATCCTGTGCACCGAGGAAAGTGAAACCGAGGGTGGACAAGAAATGGGTAGTAGCGCAGCTGTTCTGTGCAGGGCGGCACGCACGCATCGCCCCAACCAGCACAAGCTCTGCTGCGCCCACCTCTGCGGCCAGCTGTTGTCATGGGACTCACCATCACCTATGACCTTCTTCTCGATTTGGTGGTAATCGATGAGATCCAGAATGTCTTCCGCTTCGTACAAAACAGACCTTAGCATGGTCGCCAGTTTATCGAGTATGTCCACATTAGAAATCTCCTTTCTTGCTGCTCTCAGCATCCTCTGTTCCTCTACTTCCCTCAGCGCCCGCTTCAGTTCTGGGATAGTGTGAATCTCCAGATCTCGGAGCTTCTGCGATGCGTCAAAGCCGAGGTAGGAAAGGATTTTGTCCAGGAGCAAGCCGATGATGGGCGAGAGCAACCAACCTAATACGATCACACCCCAGCCCATCCCTGCAATACGCCAAGCACTCGCCATGGAATGCTTTTGAAAAGGAGAGCAGGGGCAGAGCAGAGGGAAGGAGGACCTATATCCTTGCTGTCTTTTGAGAACTCAACGCCGTGCAAGACTTAAGCAGGAAGCTTGAACGCAATTTCTGACGAATCATCACCTGTCAATGCGTGTTACAGATAACGACATAGCTATACAACATGTTACTAGCCGACTAACACGGAGAGACTTGTTCAAAGTAATGACTAATGAGTCCTCAGCATTAGAAACTAGTATTTTGGTGGTTGTCATAGGCGTTGCCGACTGAGTGTTCTTAAAATTGGATCCATTGGTTTACTTTGCAGGCCAGTGGTATTTTTCTTTTTCTAACCAGAGGGGTCAAAGACCCGGCTTCTGTTACTGAAACCATAGACTACATATGCAGGCCAATGGTATTAAGAGGAGGGCTCCACACATTGCCCAGACTACCAACCAATTGACATGGTCGTCACTCGTGAATGCACTTGACATTTTTCTCATATACTCTAAGAAGGTCTTCAACAAAACAATAGACTTGCTTAGTATCCCCCAAGAGAAAATTTTATAACCCATGAGGATTTTTTTTCAAACAAAGGAAAAAAACATAGAAACTAGAAAATATGCAAAATATTACTCACAGATTGCACAGAGGCAGCGCTCCCCGTGAAAGCCTGGCGATTCCATCCTTCAGCACCCGCCTCCCGAGCATTGTCCGGCCTCCTCCGCCTGGAGCCAATTCGGTGGGTTAGCACAACAGTCGATGCATTCTTGATTTGGGGTGTAGTAGCATACTTTCTTTCTTGCACAAGGAAAACGGATGCGCTAACCTGCTGTAATCCATGCGGATGCCACCGGAGACGGTGGGACTTCTGACGGTGCGAAATCGCTGGTGACCCGAGGGTTCTTCGGTTCTTCCCTTCTCCGCCGACTGCCATTGGAGAACGGAGACATCGGTGGGTTCGGCTGTTTGTCAGCCTCCACATTATGGGCAGAATAGTTGTAAAAGGCTTTGGCCACCGGGTATAGACGTTACTGTTTTGGGCTGAAGACTGACGCTGGAGTTTTTTTTATCTGTCATAAAATCTAATAAAAATATACAATCATGATAGTATTTTAGGCCCATATCATTTTCATGCACCAAATTTAAACATTTACAAAGATGCTGTTGGTTAAAATTGAATTCTTTTGACCACACGTATTTTAGGAGATCACTTGTTTTTCACTGTATGGAATACTTTGCTATGTTTATCGCCTCTTTTGAACTGAATCGGTTGTGTGCTCTGCTCATGGGGTGGATGGAATGAAGCTCCTCCACCATCGTCCTGAAGAACACAACCAAACTTTCATCATCACTCAAATCTAACAAGTGTTGTTGAACACTAATACCTTAGAGTTTGAGCAGTGCTTTAATTACTGAAATCAACTTGTAATAATCCTAAGCTTGATTAGACTGAATCGGTAAGATGACTAAGCTAAATATCTGATGAATATAGTTAATTTCCGAATTAAACAACTGTAACATAAATTTGCATACATAAAAGCGACAACAGAGCATGGTACAGTATTGCTACATTACATGACAGAGCATGGTACAGTATTGCTGCGTTACATGACTCCGGAAGAAAATTAAGAGTGGTATTTTACCACCATGGCAACCAGCACAACAATTATCACAATGCACAGATGCCACTAAGAATAATTAATTTCTCTTCCACCGTCTTTACTTTGCCAATACCATCTGCCATGTCAACTATATTATGAATAATATGTGCATCTATTCAAAAGGCCCAATGGATAATATATATAGGGAGTACAAGGTGAGTTGCTATATACAGATAAAGAAATACAGAAATGAGTCCTATTCTAGTACCCTCCCCCCTCAAACTCATGGTGGATTACACACACTGAGTTTGGAGAGAAAATACAAATGTTGTACCCTAGTCTGTGGCTTCGTGAAGAAGTCAGCAACCTGTAACTCTGATGGCACAAATTGTAAAGCAAGTACTCCCTCGTGCACCTGTGAGCGAGTGTACGAAGCATCCACACCAATGTGCTTGGTGAGCTCATGCTTCACTGGGTCCCGGGCAATAACACTTGTACTGTCAGACAAGAGAGTCGTAGGTCCCATCACAGACACTCTAAAATCTACAAGTAGCCACCTCAACCAAGTAACATCTACTGTCACTGCTGTCATAGCTCTCAACTCTGCCTTTGCACTTGAACGAGAAACTGCAGTCTGCTTCTTAGTCTTGTAGGCAATCAGGGAGGAGCCAAGAAAAACACAATAAGCAGAAAGAGAACGACGATCAGAAGGATCATTAATCCAGGTCGCATCGGAGTACGCCTAGAGCTGCAGTGAGGTAGAGCTATGAAAAAACAAACGATGAGAGATAGTCCCACGCAAGTAGCGAAGAACACGAAGAAGATGACTGTAGTGAAGATAGGTAGGACGAGCCATGAACTGACTCAAGATATGAACAGTGTAAGTAATATCAGGATGAGTGCTGACAAGATACACCAAACTTCCAACAAGATGGCGATATCGAGTAGGATCCTTAAAAATATCACCATCAGTAACACGAAGTTGTAGGGATAGCTCCATATGAGTCTCAGCAGTGCGAGTGTCAGTCAGACCAGACCAGTCAAGAAGATCCTAGACATACTTCTGCTGGGAGAGGTAGTAGCTCTCAGGCATGGAAGAGAATTCAATCCCAAAGAAGTATATAAGAGAACCAAGATCAGTCATCAAAAACTGCTCATTGAGATGCTTCTTCACATATATGATGAATAAAGAATCATCACCAGTGATGAGCATATCATCAACATACAGAAGAAGCAGTGTCCTACCCCGAGATGAGACATAGACAAAAAGAGCAGGATCATGGAAACTAACAGTGAAACCAACAACAGTAATCACTGAGGTAAAACGCACAAACCAGACACGAGGAGCCCGTTTGTTGCCATAAAGAGCATGACGAAGACGACAGACGTGTCCATCGGGAAAAGGATACCCAGGTGGTGGTTGCATCTAGACCTCCTCATGCCAAACACAATTAAAAATACATTCTTAACATCTAGCTGAGAGATAGACCACCGACGAACAAAAGCAATCGCGACAAGAGTGTGAATAGTGGTCATATGGGCAACAGGGGTAAAAGTCTCATTGTAGTCACGACCGTACGCCTGCTGAAAGTCACAAGCCATCAGACGAGCCTTGTAGTGCTCGATAGTACCATCAGACCAGGTCTTAATCTTGTACACCCACTTGCACGTGATTGGACGAGCATGCAATGGTGTCGATACAATATCCTAAGTCTCCGTACGTCGAAGAGCATCAAGCTCCTCTGCCATAGCGAGCTGCCACTCAGAATGAGAAGTAGCCTCACGATAAGAACTAGACTCAGTGACAGAGAGAGCATGAGCTATCGGAGCAAATCCAAGACGATTAGAAGATCGAAGGGATGTCCAGTCACGAAGGACGTAACAAGGAGCATCATAAGAAGGACCAGATGTGGGTGTCGGCAAGATATCAAGAGAGGAGACTAGTGAAGGACAAGGATGCCTGGAGTAGTAAATACCAGATAAACGAGACAGTGGTGCTGCATGAACAAGAGACGGTGCTGCAGAAGGCAGCATCGGAGGCGGATGTACAGAAGGAACCACTAGAGACTGACCAGGGGAAGACTGTGATAGTGGAAAATGAGTGAAGAGTCAGAAAGAGATAACCATGAAATTGACTCAACGGTGGAAACAAGAGGAGTCGAATCTCGATAGAAGAAAGGTCGAGATTCGTCAAAGACAACGTCTTGTGAAATCCTGATCCGTCGAGTAGAAGGATCCCAGCAACGATAACCCTTATGCTCAGAACTATAACCAAAAAACACACACTCAACTGATTGGGCTGATAGTTTAGTGCGCTTACGAGGCTGCAACAGAACAAAAAAAAGTACAACTAAAAACACGAATGTGAGTGTACTGGGGGGCTCGAGAGTAGAGACGCTCTATAGGATTGACACCTGTAAGAGCAGTGGAAGGAGATATGTAGCCGTAGAAATAGCCTTAGTCCAGAACTGTGGTGGAACGTGAGAGACAAGGAGAAGAGTGCGGACAGTCTCAATCAGATGACGATGTTTGCGTTCAGCAACCCCATTCAAGTCGGGCGGCACCGCAGTGGCGTCGGCTCCAAGCGACGGCGACGGGTTAGAGGCGGCATCGTCCTCGACGGTGGCTCGGCTTCAAGCGGCAATGGCAACGACAACGGCGGCGGCGACGCGGCTCGCTTCTTCTCGGTGAAGGACCGAGTGGCAATGGCGGGTTGTTGCGGCAGCGGCTTCCTCGACGGGAGAAGAAGGCGGGGTGGTCGCCGGGCCAAATGTGATGCGGTGAAGGCCCGAGTTGAGCGACGGCGTGTGCGTCGATGTCGGGAACGAATAGCGTCAGGCGATGGCAGTGGAAAGCTAGGTTAGTGCCTGATGCTCTGATACCATGTTATGAATAATATGTGCATCTATTCAAGAGGCTCAATGGGCAATATATGTAGGGAGTATAAGGTGGGTTGCCATATACAAATAAAAAAATACAGAAAGGAGTCCTATTCTAACAAACCATACCTTTCTTCAAGCTAGCCATGGTAGTCAAAACTTTAGTATCCATAACTGCTATATCACTCTCCACCTTAATTTTTCCCAAATCATGAAGGAATGGCTCATAATCAGCCTCTCCCTTGCAGAACTTGCAGTGAGAAAAATTCTGCAAAATTGGAAGCCAGATTATTAGTAGATGTTGCAACTTCTAAAACCGTAATTACCAAAACTTGATTAGAAAATCCATTTCCTAATGCAGAGAGAGAGAGAACCTAGAACCTACAGTTTTGTTGTTTAGGCATTTGTAGAACACCATTTCAATATCCTCATCACATTTAGATATGATCTTCTTCACAAGAATTGAACAATTGGGGCATTCTGCGATTCGTAGAGCTTTAGCAGTCCGCTGGGTTGTGCTTGCTGACTCTAGAGGTTTGGAGACTGGACACTGTAGTGTTAGAATGTCTGTATGACTTAAGGCCATGACTCCTTATATAGGGAGAATTGTTGATGACGATTTTACTATGCCTCTTGATCCATAAAATGGTACTCAAAGGGATGAGTAAAACTTGCAACTCTACAGAGTATAATCAATGGTATTCAGATACTCCGTGCTTCCGGTTAATGAAGCCGTGTTCATGAGTGATTCCAATATATGAGGTATAGGTAGAGATTTTGAGATGTTAAGATGGTAATTGTTTATATTAGTATGATTTTACTGTTTTAAAGATAAATTGTGTTTAACTCAAATGATGCATCCACATATAGCTGATATGGTAAACTCTAAATGATCCATTGAACTCCT
Organism: Ampelocalamus luodianensis; assembly: GCA_036346255.1. NCBI lineage: Eukaryota > Viridiplantae > Streptophyta > Magnoliopsida > Poales > Poaceae > Ampelocalamus > Ampelocalamus luodianensis. Next base: position 2,978,904 of record CM070638.1, read on the forward strand.
AGCATGTAATTAATTAGTTTTTTTATGTGGCTTGCTGAGTACAGTACTCATACTTGCTAAATCAACTACAGAAGAAAACTGGGAGAACTCTGAGGATCTTGTTGAAGAAGGTTTTGGTAAACCTCTGAATGGCAATGATTACTGGTATTAGGTTCCGACCGCGCTCAAGCGTGTCTGTGGTTTGTAAGTTCTTTTGTTTTGTAATATATTTGTTATGAATATTGTGTATGCATTGAAGAGGCCCAATATGCAATATATAGGGTGTACAAGGGGTGTATGACATATACAGATAAGACAATATAAAAGGCAGATAAGGAATACAAAAGTATTCCTATCTCTAACATATCTCCTATCTTTAACATATCTCTAACACCCCCTCAAATGCAAGACATATACAATAGCGTTGCATTTGGAAAGGGTTGACATTAAAATATGGAAAATCCAAAGTCCGAGTCTTGATAATGTCGTCGTAGCATGCAGCTCAGAAAATATATCGAGTATCAAAAGATCTCCTCCCATCCGGGTCGTGCGACAACCCATAAAGCACAAGGTGCAGAGGAAAGTAAAGACAAGCGGGAGCAAAGTTGACCACATCAACACGACGAAGAAGATGATAAAATTGACAAATATAGAGAAAACTGTTAAATCAACCGAAGAAAAATAGATAGAAACATGACGACGCAGATCGAAGCCCAAGATGGCGGCAGCGCGAAAGAAGCGCGACAGCCTTAGAAGCTCGGGGCGGTGGCTAAGAAAGCGGCGGCATCATAACGACTTCTACGATCGGCACGCGGCTCAGAAAGAAGACTAGGAGCAGTGGCAGCTGCCATGCATAAGGGAATTCCATGCTTCTACGACTGACAATATATTTGTGGACTTGCATAACTTAGACGAACTCAAAGATAGAGTGGTACGGACTTGGATGGACACAACGGAAGAAAAACGACATGAAAAAAAGACTCAAATATAACTAGCAGCAGCAGAAGACCCATCTCCTCATCCAACCAGCAAGCACCAGTTTGAAGCAACGCCATCAGCAGCCCAAAACAACACCATCAGCAGAATCATGATGATGAGGCACAACCGAGATGACCAAACTCCATCCCTATTCCCAATCGGGCAACCATCAAAAACCTCCGACCATCTCTGTTATAAGAAGCAGCAATAGCCATGGTGAAGTTCCCGAAGCCCGGCAAGGCGATGATCTTGCTGCAGGGCCGTGAGGCGCAAGGCGGTGATAGTGCGCGTGTTCGAGGAGGGCACCTGCGACCGCCCCTACGGCCACTGCCTCATCACCGGCCTCGTCAAGTACCCCAAGAAGGTGATCCGCAAGGACTCAGAAGAAGTCTCGCGCATCAAGTGCTTCCTCAAGCTCGTCAACTTCACCCAGGGCGTCAAGAAGAGCCCGATCTGGAGCAGCCGGATTCGGGCGGAAGGCTCGAGGCGCCCAACTGGTCAAATCGAGGCCAGCGCTTGCAGATCCATCGGAGGACGCGATCCGAAGGCGGCCGACCGATCCGACGGTGGCGACCCAACCCGACGCGATGCAGCGTCATCCAAGTCGGGCTGCATACGAGCAAGTCATCAACGACGACCATGCTCTTGCCCGTGATGATGCCGCGCCCGTGCGCGAGCTTGAGCTTGATGGCGAGGTCGTGGATGGCCTACGATAGCTTGAAGATGGTTGGCGCGCCGGATGGATCCACGGGAAGGGACGACCACTACTAGAAGGAGGTGATGGATCCACGGGAAGGGACGACCACTACTAGAAGGAGGCCACCCCCTAGAGTGAAGATCACCCTCCCCAGGGCAGCGGTAGCAGAAGACGAGTAGAGGCTAGGAGACGGCGGTGGCTACAGTAATCTTAACATTTGCTCTGATACCATGTTATGAATATTATGTATGTATTGAAGAGGTCCAATGGACAATATATATAGGATGTACAAGGGGTGTATGCCATATACATATAAGATAATACAAAAGACAGATAAGAAATACAAAATGATTCTTATCTCTAACATATCTCTAACAATATCAACTTTGGGTTTAGATGTCCATGTCAGTGTTAAAACCGACAGTTAAGCTTTAACCTTGTGTAATAAAAGTTTAGTTTTTATTGTAATCGAAATCTTGCTTGCGATGTTATTTCTTACTTTACAACTTCACATCCTGAACAGTTGTGAAAAGTTTGACGGTCCTAGAAATGAGATCCTCTAAATACCCTGTCCTACTAATATAATTTCATCTTTGTGCTGGCGTTTCAAAAGAAAAGAAAATGCTGAAGCCACTTGAGGTGGTTCCTGTTATCACCTAACATACTCTGCAATTCTGCATATTGTCGATTCTGAACTCGCGATTTTTGAGTCTGTTTGTGACTTGTGTCATGGTGACCTATAATACGACCATATATCACTAACCAGGCAGTTTCGCTGGATCCGGTGCTAGTTAGTTTCAAGGATGATTGCGTTATACCCTGCCTCACAGATTTGGATCATTCGCCACGCTATATTTCGATTATCTCTGAACTAGTGAGTGTAGGTGTCGAATCATTCGACATGCTATATATAGTTCATGGATTCAAATTATTTGCAGTCGCGCCTCTAGTCTCAACTTCGTGCCGAAGAGTGTCTATTTTCCATTCTCTTTTTTCAATTCTTATCAGTAAGGGCCGTACATATATATCACTTGATGGCAAGCCTTATATTTTGTTCGTTGTTGTTGTATGTAGATGCTTGAGATGGATTGAGGTTTATCCTATACAGTGATTGTGGCAATGTAACCACTGGAGTTGAGCACCACACTGAACAAGAGCGGAACTACCAGCCCACCGTAATCAGCAGTCAGCATTAATAATTGTGATCAGCAACAAGTGTTTGATTTTTATCAGTGAGCGAATAATTTTGATCGTCACACCATGCCAGTTGGTTCTACATAATGTGCCTGCTTATCACTCCATCTGTGTCATTATGTGCGCGAGAGATTCACTTTCTTTCCTGGGCTGTCTCCATTGGGGCCCATTAAAATGATCGGCTGTCGGCTTGCAGCTTACAACCGGCGCCCTCTACGGCCCAACTGCACAAGACATACAACAGCCACAGCAATACTCGTTGAATAATTATATTTACAAAGGGTGTTTACGGAAAATTTGCTTGCAACACTTTAGCCTTAATCTATACCGCGCATACTTGATCGAACGGTCACACGCGACAGGAAAAAAAATCTTTTATCACAAAAACTCCCTCGATAAGTTCAAATTGAACAGTTAGAATCCTCGCTCACCCCTTCCCACTACCCGGAAACCAAACCCTTGATCTGACGCCGGCCGGACTCCGGAGAAGAGGCAATCTACGTGAGTGCGGCCAAACCCATAATAACTTTGATGCTGATCACGAGGACACAGCCGCGTTTGTGTTGTTATATGCTGTACATCCACTACCACTTCAAGATCAACAGAGACATCGTTTTTTCTTTCAAGATCAACAGAAATTACTCACTATGTCTGTCACGTTTTCCAGTTTATCTTATCAGTTTACAGCAGAGAATATATGTACACTGCAAGGTTTATCCAGATAATAGAACTAAAGCACATCCATATATCTTTACGTAGGATAGAACAAATTCAGTACTAGTTAGTCAAACGCACAGATTGCCAAAATTAACATGGTGTACAAATCAATCCATTGATACAAAAGCACGATGGGACTGACAATTAACGTGCGGATTAATTGGTTCTATGCATGCGATCGTGAGAAACTTGCACCGTGCACAGAAGTCTGTAACATCCACCACTTCACACACGATCACCTCCTCTACAGCCTCCAAGATCTCCACTACTGGTATTGCATTTGCTTGGAATCTCGAATTTGTACCTATATAATTGTCACAGATAACACACTAGGTTCATATCTATGGTTTGCTTTCCTCCAATCTCTCAAATTCGAATCAATTTCTGAGGGCACACCTTCATCTTGGGAGCATATATATAGGGTGGAAGTGGGGTAAGTGTTCAAAACTAGAAATTTTGTTGCAGCCCTTTTATCAATTGCTGCAAAGAGTGTTTGATTTTGTTGCAACGTGTAATCTCACAAATGAATTAATTTCATCTTCATGATCCCATAGAATTGTACGGGGAGTTCCCTCTAAGCAATGCAACAATGAATTAATTTCCGCTCTGCAGGACTGCAGCATATATTTCTTATATATATACAAGTTGCAAAGGCTCCCAACGTAACTGCAACAAAGTTGTCATCCTTTCTGCCTGATCGTCACATTTTGCAGCTGCTTCCTGTACTGTCTGTATGCCATCCCATTCGAATGCGATAGATAGAATAGAAGGGACTTAACTGTCAGGCTATGCACACAGCACACAAATCGAAATCTTCAAGTCATCAAGTGCATGCATAGCCGAAAGCGATACACAGTCAACCCCATGGATGGATCATCATCGGCTGTTGATGCCCCTCGATGGACAGTGGAGGACATCATCAACTTAATTAACCGTACACGCAGGGGAACTACTACAAAAGGTCACATCACAGACGGTTCAGAACCATCATCACAGACGGTTTTCTGTAATTGTGTTTCTGTGATGACGTCTGTCATCACAGACAGTTTTCAACCGTATGTGAAAAAACTATCACAGATGGTTCGGAAGTAGAACTGTCTGTGATAGTATATTTTCACAGACGGTTCTACTTCCAAACCGTCTGTAATAATATATTTTCACAAACGGTTCTTAACAAGAACCGTCTATATTAGTTTTTTCAACAGCAAAAAAAAACTAAATGTATAGCTTGCAGGTGACCATGGCGGCCTTCCCCTTGGCTGTCCGCCTCTCTGCCTCCGGCACCTCGTCCACCTCCTGGCTCTACTCGCTCATGAGCCTTCTGAAGAAGGTCATGATCTTGTCCTCGTCGCAGAGCTCGTCGAAAGGCACATCCTTCTCCTCATCCCCGCCCTCCTTCCTTCCGGTCGCGTTGGCCGCAGCTCCTGGATGTTTCGGCTGCAAACTGAAGCATTTGTGATATCATCAAGCCACATTGTTCCCCATCCATTCAATCACAAAACTATATTAGCACACATTCAATCACAAAACTATATTCAAGCACACATGTATACCTCAATCTAGGAGAAGCCGACGGGGGGAAGGACAGGCAACGCCGGAGGGAGGAGGGCCGACGTCGGGACGGGGGCGGCGTGGGGAGGAGAGCCGGTGGGGGAGACACCGACCAGCCGTTGTGGGGAGGATGAGCGGCGGGAGGAGGAAGCCCGGCAGAGGGAGCACTGGTGTAACATCTCAAGGTTATGTTACCAAAATAAAGTTAATAAAGTTATTACTTTAATGAAATTTCTAAAATTTGAAGGAGTTTATTTTCTTTTCTTGAATTTCCTAATTTTAAAAAGACAAAAATAAAATTTATTTGGGTTTTCTGAGGCTTTATTGGATTTAAAGTTAAAAAGGAAAATTTAAGTAATTTATGGAATTTTCTAAAATTTTAAAAACTTTTTCCTAAATATTTTAAAGCCAAAAAAATTTTATTTACAAAATTAAAAGCCAACTTTAAGTTGGAAATAATTTTATTAAGTCCACAATAAACAAGGAAATTTCTATGAATTTTTCAATATTTTTTAAGAATTATTTTGCTATTTTCTAAAGCTTAAATGAATTAACAGTATTAGTTTAAATGGAAAAAATTTTAAAACTCCAAAATAGTGTTTGGGCCGAAACCTAGGAACCCAGCCCAAACCCACCTCGCGCACGTGGCCCACACGGCCCAAGCACGCGCGGCCCGCTCGCAGGCTCTCTCCCTCATTGACACGCGGGGCCCGCGTGTCAGCCACCCTCACCCTGACCCCACCTGTCGGCCACACGCGCACCCCGCGTTAAAAACAACATCGACGCATATCAACCGTTGGATCGCAAATCAACGGCCATGATCTGTCGACACCTCCGGGCACTCCGAACATCCCAATCAATGTGATCCCTCCGATCAAACTTTAATGGCCAGATCTTGGTACCCCTTCGGAGGCCCGAACACCCCCTTGATATGAACCCTTCGATCAAAATCCAACGGCCAGGGTTCGCGTGATCCTCGGACAGTACAAACATCCCAGCGTACGTGAGACGTTCGATTTAAAGGGACGGCCACGATCTTATGTGTTTTCCGGGCAGTCCGAACGCCCCACTTAATGTGAACCGTTCGATTTTAATCTAACGGCCAAGATTTCACCTGATCGTTCTCTTTTCCTTTTCTCTCTGTCGCTGCCAGGTGGGCCCCACGCCTTCATCTACCTCTGGCCTTCGTCTCCAACACGCCCGAGCCAGCAACCGCCATTGTTGAGCTTGGAGCTTGTTTCCGAAAATGGCCGTAACAGCCCGATTTTACCGCGTCAACGCCACCAATCGCATCCCCTTATTCCGCCGCACACGTTCTCACCGTTAGACCTTCTTCTTCGCGTCCGGTACGCCACGATCCCAACAACCGCGAACTTCGCGACGATCTCACTCCCGCTACCCTCACCCCTATAAATAGACCCTAGAGTTGTCTCTACCCGGCACCAAAGCCCCAATCCACACCACTCTAGAGGCCCAGTGTTTGCGCGATTTGAGATTTAGGTTTCGGTCACCGAAACCCTAATTCTTCAAATTCCGTCGCCGTCTTCGCCGCCTCACCAACGTGAAGCACACCATCGGCATCCTCATCACCGGAGCTTCCTCAGGGACCTCTTCTTTGCCATCGAGCACCTTTAGCTGCCGTTCCCGACAATAGCCGTACCTTCATCCTCCGCTCCGACGACAATTCCGGCAACCTCCGACGACCTCTTGAGCTAGGACAAGTATCAACGTGTTCGCAATAGCCGTAGCTATCTTTTGGTACCACTCACGGCCGAAAACCCGCCATTCGCGTTGCCGCCATCGATCTTGGCGAGCAAACGTGGGAGTCCACGTCGGTATCCACGTCAGCACATGTACCTACGTGGCGCCCACGTGTCGGTCCAGTCATCGTCGTGTCAGCATCTACGTGGCACGGTCCACCCGCAACAAATCCAATGGCTCGGTGGAACCAGTTCACGAGGAGCCTAGTCACTGTCATGTGGGCCCCACATGTTAGGGTTTTCTTTTATTCCTTTTTACTCCCGAAAATCCCGCGATGACATCAGCATTGCGTCATAAAACCTTTTTCCTTTAGAAAGATAAATCCAGAAAATCCAATAATTCCTTTTTAGGGTTATTTCATGGATTTTAAACTTCCACAACTCATATCTTTTGCATCTGAACTCCGATTTGGGTGATTCAAATTTCTAAATTTGTCTAAATTCAAGATCTAGCCAACTAAACCAAAATTATTTGATTTTGAATTCATTTGAATTGTTATTTGAATTTTGTTTGAATTTGGCTTATTTTGCGATTAGATTTCGAAGACTTCGGAGAGTCGGATTTCGACGTCGTCTGAAGAGCACATAAGATGATTAATTTTGACTGTATGATCATCGTGATTGTACACTTGAACTACCTGGAGAAAGTGCTTGTGAGTACTAGGTGACCTGTTAAGGAAAACAACATCACCCCAGTACCAGTTGATCTGTTAAGGAAAACAACATCACCTCATCTAGCAAGGCAAGTTACATTTTTGATCATATTTGCACCTATTATTTAAAATTACTTAAATTCTGTTTTAAATTATTATTGCATGCTTATTTATATTCAGTCATATAAATTTTTGTTTTAAATTTATAGTTATGCCTAAAATCCTTTGTATGACCAATTTTGATAATTGAAGCGAGCATGTTGTGACTCCAGATAAAACCTAGTTGATACAATAGTATGGACTAGGATCATTTGAAAAATATTGTGCTTAGCCATGTTTATAGACCAAACATGTTTCATTTGAGGAATTTCAGCCAAAAATCAACTATTGTTTAAATTGTACCCTTGGCATTGGTGTGTCATGGGAGTTTTCTACATGACTTTGGAAAATAAAATAAAATGATGGTTGGGACTTGGGCGAATTGGTTGTATGGTGGGTGCAAGTTTATGCACGGGCTCAACTGGGTAGGTTGAGGCCTAGGGTTCAGTTGGTTGTCGCCCAGGTCAGTTAAGAACCGGTCTTCGAGCCGCATCTTGCTAAGCTACATCGTACTATCACATGTCTTGTATGGGCAGGACCTGGCCGATTAATTTGCAAAGTTCTATCATGGTCATTTCCGTTGGTGTGGTGGGTAGTCATGTTATGACCTATGTTAGTCCCACCTGGCGCAAGAGGGGGCCTGAACCCTGCGGATGGGTAATCCAAAGGAGGTGAAACCTCAGCGAGGAAGGACTATGGTGGAATAGCGCATTGTAAAGGCCTTGACACGTGCTCTAGACTGCTTACCTAAGGTAGTGAGCAGTGGTGTCGACGGATGCCAAACAAACTAGAGAATTCATGTCTTATGGGTAAAGTTGTACAACCTCTGCAGAGTGTGAAACTATTCGAATAGCCGTGTCTACGGTCATGGACATGCTGGCAAAGCCACTCAAAATTAGACTTTGGTTTTTGATTTCAAAATATTTTGTTCTGCCATGGATGGGCGTCCATGAGAAAAGTTATGGGTTGAAGCCCCGGGTTAGTGCCCGTGTTTATGTTGGTGTTTAGGTTGGTGCCTACACAATCTTTATTAATCCAAAAATCAATTTTAGATATTATAAAACTTGAGCTTTTGAACTTAGCAATGTATTTAATGTCAAATGATGTTTTTGCACAAATAACCCTATAAGCCTTCCTTTGTTACATCCATGTATGCATGCCATTATGTTATTTGACGGGTGTAACTTGCGAGCACGGAAGTTGTGCTCATATTTGTTTTACGCAAACAAAATTTCAGAGGAGAAGGATGTTGCTACCAGGTGTGGATCGTGACGACTAGGCCGCTACTCCAGTCGATTGCTTGTGGCAGATCAGCTGGACTCCACTAAGTCTTCTTCGTCTTCCGCTGTGTTTCTTTATTGTTGGCTCGTAAGCCTATCTTGTAAGTAACTCTGTTATTTATTAATAAATTTTTACGATTATGATTGTGTTATCACATTTGTTTACTGTGTGAGCTAGCCACTGATCATGGGACTAGTTCAGTTATGAACAGATGATCTGGGGTGTTAATCCCGGGTCTTACAACTAGGCGGCGGCGGGACGAACGGGAGGGACGAGGGCCGACGGCGGGAGAAGGGAGGTCGTGCTGGATTTGGGGGAGTCCTTATTAATATATAATGACTCCCGCTACTCCCGCGCACGCATTCAAAATTTTTGAACTCCCGCGTTGTGAATCACATATCACAAATAGCTCGTATCACCAACCGTCTGTGATGAGGTACTTATCACAGACGGTCCGTGATATAAACCGTCTATAATAGTATCACAGACAGTTCGTGATGTGAACCGTCTGTGATAAGGTACTTATTACAGACTATTCGTGATACGAACCGTTTGTGAAGGACAACACAGACGGTTCCAAAGTAACCGCCTGTGATAAAACGTCTAGTATGACATGTTTTTGTAGTAGTGGGGGGGGGGGGTTTGAGGAAGCAAATTATTAACATTTTCTCACGAGCCCGAGTGGTCAAATATCGCAATTTTGCAGGGCTAGCTATTGCCCGCGTACTTTGGAGCAGGGAAAACATTACCGGTAAGAAATTTTTATCAGAGGGCGGCAATAGCACCGGTTTTCGCCGGTTACTAGAAATTTCGGTGAAATTTCGGACGAATTTTTTTGATTGAAATTTGAAATTTTCAGATGTAAAAACGAAATTTATCTTAGTTTTGAATTTAAATTTGAATTAGGGCGAAAATTAAATAAATCCCATTTTTTTTGTCCGGTATAAAAATTTATCAGAACCCACCGATAGCACCGGTACCCGCAGTTATCGGCGAAATTTCGGTGATAGATTTTTCATTGCTTTGGAGCGACCACTGCGATCGAGGCTTCTGCCGCGGCCCACGGGTACGATCGAGCTAGGGAGAACACGCATGGCTGCTGCTTGTTTCTTAGAGCAGTTAGCCATGTCCTCTAATAAACATGCAACGCAATCCCTGGGCCAATGGCAAAGGGCGTTGGGGAGGAACGAAGATGACGGACATGGAGGCGAGGCCATGGAAGCCGCCGCCGTTCTCGTGCGGCCTTGGGGGAAAAAAAATTATACACGACCTCGGTCCTTCTCTCGTCGGAAGGACCCTGTTCCCCCACGCGACAAGAACAATCTCAAACGCATTGACGCAAACAGGAAGGCTTCGTGCCTGCCTCTTGCGAGGAGCGCAACTTGGTAATCTCGCCGCTGTCCTTCCGCGCGGAGGCGGAGGGAGCTCCTCTCCTGGTTCAGCGTCGCTCGCCGAGCTGCATCACGCGCGGGTTGACCGGTTCACAGGGACAGGTGTCGGCCGGTGGTTGGCTAACGTACGTCTCTGTGGTTACGTCCCAACTCCCGAGTATTCGTTCATCCTTGCTCGGTCACAAAAGCCCACAGAAAGCAAAACAACCCAAACGCCCACAGGGAATCCTACCTGCTATCGGCCCAGCCAGCATAGCCACGCAGGCGCAGCATAAGCAAGCGATACAGAAAGTTAATCCGGTGTGCGGCCCGCAATCTAGACCGCCTCTGCGTGAACCCATCATCGGGCATCGTCTGGTAGTTGCGGCCTACACGCCTGACCTGCCCTGGTGCATACACATGGCCGCCGTACCGGATATTTTAAGGGTCCTATACTCCTATGCTAAAAATAGGAGACCTTATAAATAGAAAAAGACGACATCAATGTTGTTAATGTTACCGTTAAGTTTAGCTAGCCTATTCAACATACCTATCAACATTATTATTAAAGATAATTTCTATAAAACATGGGTAAAAAATAGAACATAACATGAATGCACAAATACAAGAAAGAATTAAAACAATAAGTAGAGTGGTGTTAAAATTTAGAAACATCAGCTAGCACAACCGCAACCGAGCACATATGACTCCCAAAGGCCCCAAAGTGGCACAAAAGGACCACTGCAGTGCCGAAGCGGCATAGTATCAAAGTCCAACTATGGTGATGCACAAATATTAAAGGAGATCAAAAGTAGCGGGACATCAACATAAGATTGAGAGGAATAATTGTGTACTTAAGGTATTTAACTCACAAAGAAACCCAAACTAACTGACAACAACGATTCAGATGAGAATTAAGAAGGGAAGAATTAATTTTGGTCGTGAGAATTAGGAGATGTCAGTAGTTGTCTTTGTTAGACATAGTAAGGAAGGGTTGACTGGTTTACAGGGACAGGTGTCGGCCGGTGGTTGGCTAGCGTACGTCTCTTGGATGTACGTGACCCTGGTTACGTCCCAACCCCGGAGTATTCGTTCATCCTTGCTCGGTCACAGAAGCCCACAGAAAGGCCCAAAGCAACCAAATGACCCAGAGGGAAAATCAATTTTAGGCCCATCATAGCGTAAATGCCAGACGTCAATGCTGGTTACGTCCCAGGCTACATATCCTCCTCCTGAAAGTCGCAGAAGCAGACTTTTTAGGTATAAACAGTCCTATATACAATATACTGACGTGTTATCTTCCCAGGCTACATATCTTCTGCTGGAACCTCGAGGAACCGGAGATAGTACACACCGTCATCCAGCATCGCTCCCCCTACGACGGTTCCGCCGTGGGCCTGAACCTCGCATTGCTGGCTGTGGAATATGCAGCACAAGCGATGGTCCCTGTCAAGTTGGCTGACAGAGATCAAGTTCATTTTAAGGCCGTCTACAAGTTGGACTCTGGGGATACAGAATCCATTCATCTGAAGGGTTCCGGTGCCGACTATGCGCAGAGGAGTGCCATCTGCGCACACAGCCCACTTCTCAATAGAAGAAAGCTCAATGCCCGTCAGGAGCCTGGCCTCTCCTACCGCGTGAATGCTGGCACCAGAATCCAGCATAAGACGAGTAGTTTCCAACTCTGCAACACCGCCAGGGTTGGTTGGCGAAGAAGCAAAAGGAGCCAGCCAACGAGTCGGGCATGTCTCCACCCTGCGGAATGAAGGCATCAGCATTTGTGTCAAGAATGTCTACATCGCGCGATGCAATTAATTGATTTATCTTTACAAGAAAAGTAATTGATTTATCCAAACCAAAGTGAGAAGGGGGGAAAAACGTCCAAACATATTCACAGTATTTGTACCAGCTACTCTATGCGCATAGAACAAGAAGAAATGAAAGAGACCCATGTAGGAATGCACTTCAGTACAGAGAGATCAACGTTTTTTTAGGTCAATAGATCAATGTTTTCAATGCCAGAGATTTCCAAAAGAAACCCGGTGTAGTTTAGTCGAAAAACAGATACCCAGCTGGCGGACTTGGGACAGTTTGATTTGTGCTAGAATCAGAAATTAGAAAAATTATTAAATTAAGACACAACAACCATGGCTGGTCAAATGCTTTACCTCTTTGGGAAAGCACCGGCAAGATTTTCCTTGATGTGCTTCGGGAGTAACTGTAAAAACAAAAGTAGGACAGGTTAGCAAAGTTGTTTGTCCTTGGTGGACACCGATACCATATAAAATGCACGGTATATATATGTGTGTGTACATTGATTTGGCATCCAGTATAGGATTTGCATGAGCGCTTAATGTACCCACTATAAAGGCCTAATTAAATCCATTAAAAACTTTCTGGATTTGGAGGAAGCTAGTGGCCAGCGACAAGAGGTAGTATTAAGCATATGGTAATGTTATCTTAATTGAATCAGCGGTTAACATCTAAATATCCCTCTTACCTCTAAGCAGGATATATATAGTGGTGTACTGTAAAACAACTCCCAAACCCTCTTACCTCTAGGGTGGAACAAGATTATAGCTACGTAAATTGCACTGAGTAAGTCTAGGATTTTTCTTTTTTAGGACTAATGTAGGAATTTCTAGTCCTCAAAATGAATGTGTTCAATCCCATCAGTTGTTCATATTTGTACATACAGATAGATTCCACACAACTCAAGCACTCTAATAGCGGTGATACAAGAAACAACATATTGCAGATATTATATTTCACCTAACCACAAAAAGTTGGAATATATGTCTCCCTTATATATAATCGTTTGGAGCATGCTACTATACCTTCAGATTGTCAAAGGCAGCTATGACCCCTTCGAGTTCAACGTCCCGCTTCTGAGGACCAGGGGAACCACCACAGATAACTTGGAGGTAAAACGGAAAGACCATAAACGTGTGGTGCCTGTTATTTGGAAGAATGTTAATAGCCATCATTGTACGTTTTTTTTTACGTAGAAGGTAGAAAAACTCTACCTTATGTCCATTGTATTAAAATGGTTGAAAAAAAAACTATTTACAAATGTAGCTGACACCACTGTCGAAGGGAAACCCGGCGGTCGGACTTGGACTTGTAGGACCAGAGATCAATGTACTCTCGGATCTGACGTAGAATTGCATTGTTTCCACATTCTATATTTTGGAATATCCTTTTATTCCGCATGGTCCATAAAGTATGAGCGCAGGCAGTAAAGCAAATAGGCCAGCCATCATTGTACGTGGCACAGGGAAGCATTTGCAAAACCCCAAATGCTGGGGAAATAGTAATAGACCGTTTCCATCTAACCATAGGTAAGTCTGACTAAGAAAAAGTGTTTATTTGGTGGGTCTCTCTAAATACTCTTAACCAACTCGCTGATTGGCCCACGCAATTGTGCAATCTACTATGGTATAGTATAGGGGGTATAAAATTTCCTTTGCTAATTCCAAATGTTGAAATTCCTATTTTGCAAATAAATACATTCAGAATATTTCATATTCAATTACAACTTCTTCTTTTTTAGATCTCTCTCCCTAGGTAAAAGAGAGGATTGGGAGGTGGGCTCATCTAGCAAGTTTACACTCTCAACCTTTGAATTACAGGCAGTGCTACCTATCTATTTTTATTTTTTTATGTTTTCAAATTAATATATCTCTAAACCAACTATCAAATGTAAGACTTTAAAATTAGGATCTACCAAATAAGACTAATATGTCATCAGCTTTTATGATATAATAGATATTTGCATGCACATGTAAAATTCAGCATTTGTAAGCACATGCAAAATTGAAGCTTTTGTTAGCAATCAGCGCACAGCAAAGCATTTTACAAAGTCCTAAAAAGGAATAAGGGAATGCTGAAACCGCAGGAACAATTGGGAATGTGGTAGGGGATCCCACTAGATAACTGCATTTGGGGGGGTTAAATTGCCTCTAAGGGTTAAGATTTTCTTGTGGTTAATCCTTAAACAAAAGATACTAACTAAAGATAATCTCATTCATAGAGGATGGTTAGGAAAAAAATCCTGTGTCTTTTGTGAAATGGATTTTTTAGATAATGGAATTACTCCTCCCAGCTTTGCACCAACTAGGGATGCACACAACCATTACACCACCATCAGCTAAAAGTTTAAAACAAAAAACGGCCAAAAGCCAACAATGACAAACAAATTGTCATGCAAGGCTAGTATAAAAAAAGGCCACCTAGCCCCGCCTCCGAGACCAACCAGGAGATCGTCCTTTTGTGGAATGGATGAGAGCATCAGTCATTTATTTTTGGATTGTCCTATGTCAAGATTCATTTGGAATGTTGTGAGATGTACCTTTGGCTTGCCTTGTCCTCTAGCAAATGTCCATGAGATGATGACCAACAGGGTTGGAAGTTTTGCTAGGAAGACAAGAAGACTAGTAATAGTTGGCATAGCAGCTATTGTTTGGAGCATTTGGAGAGTACGAAATTCAGCTTGCTTTCAAAAGAAATGACCTTCAAAACCGGTGTCAGTGATTTTTGATGTTTGCCGTTGGATTGATCTTTGGGCCAAAATGCAGGAGGACAACGAGCAAGAGCTGCTTGTCAGAGGCGCTAGAGTGCTGGGTCAAGTGGCGATAGAGGTTTTTGGAGTGATAAGAAGATAAACGCTGTGGATCAGGAAGCTAAAGGATGGGGGAGGATCATGGTGGTAGTTAGTTTGAATGCTCTCGGATATCTCTTTGCTGGTTTGTTCACAGTTGTTTAATTGGTTGTAATCGCAGTATCCGAACCCGCTTCGATGTTTTGGTTGTACCTGCTGGTTGTTTCTTCTCTGTTTTCTGGTTTGTTAAGTGAACTTCTGTAATCTGATTTCTATCAATAGAAACAGTGCAGACCTTTTAGCAAAAAAAGAAAAATGAAAAAAACTAGATCGACTGCAGCAGCCAGCAGGGGAACGGAGTGCCATCAAGGTCCTACCTGCGGAGCGAGCGTTCATCCACGGTGCTTCCCAGCGTAATAAGATCCGTAATAAGATTCTTCCCAGTACCCAGACCAGATGATAGCTTGGAACAAAAGGTGGAATAGAGGAAAGAAAATTACCTTCGCGACAACACTCGCCCCCCCTCGAGCGCGAAGCCTATGTTTATGCGGCGGATGAAGTCCGCCTTCGCTTCTTGCGCCGCCGCGGCCATAGCGGTGGCGATCTGTTTCGTCGCCTTGTGCTCGACTCGAGGGGGAAAGTGGCGGCGGCTGCTAGCGCTAGGGTTGGTTTGTTGGTTTGTTTGTGTGAATTTTTCACACCATTCGCGGTTTCATCTTTTTCCGGTGCGGGTTGCACTGGACAGGAAGTCATCCATGGCGGCAATAGAATAATAGACAAAAGCAAGTGGTAAGGACGGGCTAAGCGAAAAATACCCTATTGCATAAGCAAACGCACCTCTGTCGCCTTGCCCAATCTCCCGTCCGGTGTAAGCCGGCTTCGCCATGGGGTCGCCGCCGCAGCAGCCGCAGCCGCCGACTCCTCCATCTTTCTCACCGCTCGTGCTCTTCTTCCTCAAGATACTCGCTGCAGCACCACCGGGGCGCGACGGATCCACGGCTGATTCCTTTCCATTCGACGACAACAGGTAACAAGCGACGCCCTACTCATCCCTTAATTTCCCCAATTCGTACATCACGATAGACCTCGGGTTGTTTTGTTTGCGTCGATTTCTAGTAAATCAACAACTTGCTTTGATAGAGATGAGAAGCAAAAGGAAGGGATTCTCGAAATCATCAAGAGCAGTGATTCTGGATCAGAAAAAGCAGCCCGGCATGACGAAACTTGTCTAGCACAAGTTGCAGATGAGGATGAGGGCTCCGAGCACAACCTGTGCTCGGTCCTGGATGTTCTCTCTGTATTAAAGGGACTTGCTCAACACAATCTACAATTGGCAGATGAGGAAGAGGGCTCCGAGCACAACCTGTGCTCGGTCCTGGATGTTCTCTCTGTATTAAAGTTACTTGCTCAACACAATTTACAATTGGCAGATGAGGAAGAGGGCTCCGAGCACAACCTTCGTACTCTCGCCCGCTCGGTCCTGGATTTTCTCTCTGGACTTGCTCAACACAATCTAAAATTGGCAGATGAGGAAGAGGGCTCCGAGCACAACCTGTGCTCGGTCCTGGATGTTCTCTCTGTATTAAAGTTACTTGCTCAACACAATTTACAATTTGCAGATGAGGAAGAGGGCTCCGAGCACAACATGTGCTCGGTCCTGGATGTTCTCTCTGTATTAAAGTTACTTGCTCAACACAATTTACAATTTGCAGATGAGGAAGAGGGCTCCGAGCACAACCTTCGTACTCTCGCCCGCTCGGTCCTGGATTTTCTCTCTGGACTTGCTCAACACAATCTACAATTTGCAGATGAGGAAGAGGGCTCCGAGCACAACCTTCGTAGTCTCACCCGCTCGGTCCTGGATTTTCTCTCTGGACTTGCTCAACACAATCTACAATTTGCAGATGAGGAAGAGGGCTCCGAGCACAACCTTCGTACTCTCGCCCGCTCGGTCCTGGATTTTCTCTCTGTATTAAAGGGACTTGCTCAACACAATCTACAATTTGCAGATGAGGAAGAGGGCTCCGAGCACAACCTTTGTACTCTCGCCCGCTCGGTCCTGGATTTTCTCTCTGTATTAAAGGGACTTGCTCAACACAATCTACAATGTGCAGATGAGGAAGAGGGCTCCGAGCACAACCTTCATACTCTCGCCCGCTCAGTCCTGGATTTTCTCTCTGTGTTAAAGGGACTTGCTCAACACAATCTACAATTACGTATCCTGGATTCGGGAGCCAGCATGCACGCGACGGGCATCTTGCGTTTGCTCTCTGAATTCACGCGCGCGCCGGGAGGAAGCTCGGCCGCTGTTTACCACACGCGCGACGGTAAGGACCTGCGCATCACCGGGGCCAGCAGTTTTTCTTCCATCAACGCAGATGTCATTCCGTTTTTTCTCCCCGTTATCAGTTGTGGTTCCCCTGGTCCTCAGAAATGCGACGTCGAAGTCGAAGAGTTAATAGCTGCCTTTGACAAGGTATAGTAGCACTTATCCACGGCGTGCATGCTCCACACGATTATATATAAGGGAGACATATATTCCAACTTTTTTGTGGTTAGGTGAAATAATATCTGCAATATGTTGTTTCTTGTATCACCGCTATTAGAGTGCTTGAGTTGTGTGGAATCTATCTATATGTATAAATATAAACAACTGATGGGATTGAACACATTCATTTTGAGGACTAGAACTTCCTACATTAGTCCTAAAAAAAGAAAAATCCTAGACTTAATCACTGCAATTTACATAGCTATAATCTTGTTCCACCCTAGACTTAATAAGTGTCCAATAATATAAACCAGATGAATATGGTGCGCACTCATTGCTGATCGAATGGTTTGGGAATTGTTTTACAGTACACCACTATATATATCCTGCTTAGAGGTAAGAGGGATATTTAGATGCTAACCGCTGATTCAATTAAGATAGCCTTACCATGTGCTTAATACTACCTCTTGTAGCTGGTCACTAGCTTCCTCCAAATCCAGAAAGTTTTTAATGGATTTAATTAGGCCTTTATAGTGGGTACATTAAGAGCTCATGCAAATCCTATACTGGATGCCAAATCAATGTACACACACATATATATAGGTTGCCTGCCTCGCTTTATACCGTGCATTTTATATGGTATCGGTGTCCACCAAGGATAAACAACTTTGCTAACCTGTCCTACTTTTGTTTTGACAGTTGATCCCGAAGCACATCAAGGAAAATTTTGCCCCTGCTTTCACAAAAGAGAGGTAAAGCATTTGACAAGCCATGGTTGTTGTGTCTTAATTTTTCTAATTTCTGATTCTAGCACAAATCAAACTGCCCCAAGTCCGCCAGCTGGGTATCTGTTTTTCGACTACACTACACGATCTTTTTTTTTTGGAAATCTCTGGCATTGAAAACATTGATCTCTCGACCTAAAAAAACGTTGATCTCTCTGTACTGAAGTGCATTCCTACATGGGTCTCTGGCATTTGGTGGTGTTCTATGCACATAGAGTAGCTGGTACAAATATTGTGAATATGTTTGGACGTTTTTTTTTCCCTTCTGCCTTTGGTTTGGATAAATCAATTAATTTTCTTCTAAAGATAAATCAATTAATTGCATCGCGCTATGTAGACATTCTTGACACAAATGTTGATGCTTTCATTCCGCAGGGTGGAAATATGCCCGACTCGTTGGCTCGCTCCTTTTGCTTCTTCGCTGACGAACCCTGGCGGTGTTGCAGAGTCAGAAACTAGTCTTGTGCTCGACTCTGGTGCCAGCATTCACACGGTTGGTGAGGCCAGGCTCCTGACGGGCATTGACCTTTTTTCTATTGACAAGTGGGATGTGTTACCAGATGGCACTCGTCTGCGCATAGTCGGCACTGGCACCATGCAGATGGATGGTTTCAGTATCCCCAAAGTCCACCACGTCGATGGGCTGAAGAAGAACTTGATTTCTGTCAGCCAACTTGACAAGGAAGGGTGCTCCGAGCACAACCATCTTGATCTTATCCTGGATTCTGGAGCCAGCATGCACGCGACGGGCAACTTGGGTTTGCTCTCTGAATTCACGCGCGCGCCGGGAAGCAGCTCGGCCGCCGTTTACCACACGCGCGACGGTAAGGACCTGCGCATCGCCGGGGTTGGCACGATAGCCTGCGACAAATTCCATCTTCCCCATGTCCATTACGTCCCTGAGCTCGGATCTAGATTCACCTTGGCCTCGGTGCAGCTGCTCGCGGGGTGCGATTACCTCGTCATGTTCTGTGGTGGCTGGTGCTACGTCAAGAAGCGAAACAATGGCAGCCTCGTCGGGAGGGGCCGTATGCACGACGAAGACGGCCTCTACCATCTCGAGTACCTCAGGATCCCTCTCGTCCTGGTCGACGGAGCGAATTGAAGGGTATTCTCAATATACTAGTACTTGAAGGCCTGCTAGTCGTTCACGATATTTCATATATGTATGCATCGACGGTGTCCGTAGTTGCAAATTTGCGTCAACCAGTGAGATGAACATAGCAGGGGGCTATATAGGCCTCTCTGCAAAAATATTTGCGTGTACCAGTGTTGTAATGAACTTAAATGTGTATATTGAGTACTCCTATATTGAGTACTTGTGCTTGATAGTAGTTTGGTAATGACCTGGTTGGATCTTTTATACCCTTACTTGATGGTGCCACTTGTAATGAAATTCAATTATGCTATTATGATGGTTATTATCCTGAGAGATCTTGTTACAGAATGTGCAACTGATGATCTCCAGATATCAGGAAATCCGGTATCAGTTTTCCATAGCTCTGGATTTCTGTTTGGCCGAACTGTCATGACGCCGCCGCCTCATCTTCCATACGGTGCAGTCCTTGCTTGGGTGAAGTAACATTCTATGGAGTCGAGGGATAATGCCTGATTCGGCAGTGCTCTGTCCCTAAGTAATCTGTATGGTCAGTGTTTGAGTAGCCAAGGCTTCAGTGTAAACGTTTACCTTTGCCCTTGTTATTACTAATCCAATTTACCCTTGCGCAGCTGTTGAAATTTTCGTCTGTGTGTAGACAGATGTGATCACCACACTTTCTAGACGCGCAAAAATGTTAAGGAAGCATTCTCTAATCAAACAGTGGGCTTGTTTAGATACATTGTGATCCGACTCAATTCCTTCAGATTGACTCGGAATTTAAACAAAAATCCCTTCCAATCCGAAGGGATTAATCTTAATCCCTCCCTATCCAAATAAACTCTGAATGGGATGAGATGGTATAAATAGGATGACATTGTCTTGGATAAGATGGTATAAGCAAACTATTTGGTTGGATGTATGAGATGATATATTGATATATTTGGTTGAATGTATGAGATGATCCACGATGGTACAAGATAGATGGTGTTTGGTAGGCGGATAAGGTTGGTTCGGTAACATTCTCTTTGTACCGGATGAGATAACTTCCAAAATATTTTTTTTCTTTTCTTTCTTCTGTTTTTCTTTTCTTTCTTCTTCCTTACAACCATCGTCTATTTCTTCTCTTTCTTTACCTCTTCTTCTTCGCTTCCCAAGTGCTGCTCACCCGTCGCCGCCTTGCTTCGCCTTGCACGCCACCGCTGACGCCTACCACCCCTCACCTCACCAGCCCCATATCTCCCCAACGCTGCCTCGCCTCACCTGTTGCCACCTAATGCCGCCCCCTCTGCACCGCTCACCTGCCGTCGCCTTCCTTTCACCGTCGACACCCGCCATCGCCTCCCCTCACCCTGCCAGCCTCAGATCTCCCCAGCGCCGCCTTGCCTTGCACGTCGCCGCCTCCCTAGCGTTGCTCGCCTGCCACCGCCTCCCCTTCACCGCCACCGCCACCGCCGCCGCCGTCTCTCTAGGTCACGTGAACCCCGCGTGAGCAAGCGATCTCGTCCGAGACAGCGTAGTTCACCTGATTTTGAGGATGAGTTGATACAACATCTGGGTAGAATATTCTTCGAAGTAAGATCATCTCATCTGGGTTGAATTGGTTCCATCCTCTTAACCAAACAGACAAACGAGCCATATTCGGACCAATCGTGTCACGTACCACTTCGTCGAATGAACCAAACACACACCCTCAACGAGCGCAGGCGTAAGAGACAAATACTGTACGATGGCCGACTAAGACGAGATCAAATTGAAATACTCCTTCCCTTGATTAATGTAAGGTATATGGCTTTTCAAGTTTTGTTGATAAATGTACAGCGTGCATGTAAATCTAATAATGCTTTTTCCATCCTGTCCCGTTCATTCTCTCTCTTGTATCCACCCACACAAAATATTTTTTTCTTATTTTTCTCAAAGCAATTATGAGAGGGTACTTGAGTCATTTCCCCTCGTAGCTTTTTCAATTTTACCATCTGGGCATCTCCAATAGTCTAATTCACTTGTCTCTAAGAGATGCCACATCAGATTTTTGCTGAGTTGGAGGGGAGAGAAAAAGGAGAGAGAATCAAGTCGTCGTTTCACCGAGCGACGATCGCGTAGCATGAACCGAGGCGAACGCGACGAAGCATTTCTCTGTTGGAGAGTGACCGTCGTTTACTCACGCGTTTTCTTTCTTCTCGGCGGATCCAGCGCGAAGACCTCCCTACGTGAGAAGCTTTTCCGCGCGAAGTTTTTCCTCGTGAAGCTCGGCGACTCCAGCATTCCTTTCTGGTTCGTTCCATCTCTCTTCTTCCTCACTCCATTTCTCCACCCCCGCGTGAAGTTTTTCAGGTTCGATTCCTTTTCTCTGGAGCCTTGGAGCCGCGTCCGGCCGCCATCGCTGCCGGCCCAGCGGCCGCTGCCTCCTCTCGGCCTTGCTCGCTCCTGGCCGGTTCCTGGTGCCGCCTCCCCCTTGCCCGACCCGGTCCTTGGAGCCGCGCCCGGCCACCGGCGCTGCCGGCCCATCGCCTGCTGCCTCCTCTCGCCTTGCTCGCTCCCGCGCGGGTTCCTCTCCCCTGGCTTGCTTGCCCGGCTGCCGCCTCCCTATGGTAGGTCTCGGCACTGATTTTGGTTTTAAGTTCTAACTAGTTTCAATTATCTCTATCCCCAATTCCTCCCAGTTCCTTGAAGATGTATTCTGATTTGATAGGTACTTTTGATCTGCGTACAACTTAAAATCTGTGGTCAGAACCACAACATTTTCAGCTGGCATTAATTTTTTTGGTTAGCCTAACAAGGAAAAGGAGATGTGTCTAGGCATCACTTAGAAATTTCAAGTTACGCATGGTATGCCTGGGAAATTTCTCTTTTTTGGAATTGGTTATATACTACATATCTTTTTCAGTCTTGTTTTTAGTTTGTAATGGATATGAAATTAACTGCAATGGGTGGCTCTTTTAGTTAGTCTGTGGTTTTGTTCCTCCTACAGAGCTTTGTTTGTTGAAAACCTTCGAGAATTCATATCACTTATAACAGTTCAGTCATATGCGTGTTCAGACCCAGTTCACTTGCAATTACCGCTAGGAGGCTAAATTTGGTGAAACTTGGCTCAAGTTATCATGTCCTACCAATTAGAGCTAGGAGCCTGGAAATCCTGAAACTGGTGGTAGCCCATATTCTGGTGAAATATGTTCAAGTTTGGTGGAATTTTTACATAGATGGCTCGATAGTCACACCTTCTACAGAAAAGTGTGTAGTTTCACCTGATATTAGAAACTATGTATCAATGACTTCATTCTGTAACTATGTATCAATGACTTCATTTTTGTTAATGACTTCACTATGTATCAATGACTTCAATCTATAACTATGAACATGACATTGTGTAGTAGTGTCCTAGCTGTTGTTCTTTTGAGAAAATGATAGTGGCTGGGACTGCGACATGAACCTGAAAATGGACTGTGACATGTGATGTCTACCTTAAAATCATAGATCTTGTCACAATGTTATGAAAGTAAAATGACGGAAAAAAAGAGACTATTATTGCTTCAATCCTCTTCATGACTAGATATACTATTTTGGTTGTTTCTAACCATACTATTTTGATGTTCACACAGGTTTATTTGCAAGCATCTGAAGAGTTACTAGTGATCGCTCTTTTGTTGCAGTTAGTTATGTGTGCACTGTCTCAAGAAAGTGCTAGTTATGGCTATATTGTTGGACATTTTATTTAGTTCTACTTTTGCTTATGGCTAAACTGTTGGATACTTTATTTGGTTGTACTTTGCGATTTTTGTTTGGTTTCATCGCATACATCGATATGCTATGTGATGAGTCATCGATCTGTACTTTGCATGGTTTGTTGTCTCTTGGATGATGTATGACATGATACGTCGATTTGTTGTTCAGTTCTAGAGTTAGAATCATGCAAAGCTTCAATGCTTGTGAGGCTTGGTGTTAGAATTGCCGCTTGTTTATATATGTAGATATAATCAAACAACACATGTAGGTCACAAAGATTGAAGTTAGTGTTGATCAATATAGTTATTTGATTAATGCAAAGCTTAAATGCTTGTGAAGATGTTAAAGACAACCTAAGAGACAAACTATTGGAATAGTTGTCTCTAATATTGTCTCAAGATGACATGGAGGGTATTAGAGACAAACTAAGAGACAAACTATTGGAGATGCTCTTAGTCTGTTCACAAAGTCAAAATACACCCTGCATTTGTCAACGCAGAGTAATGGTTTGGCATGGAAGGGATCGATAGAGTAATAAATACGGCCATGTAATAATATCTCGTTACGGCCATTTGCATTAGGGCATACTAAAAACAGCTTTTACAATATATTGTATTTTTACATATTTCTATAGACAACCTCTTCATGAATAATATGTCTTGTTTCTCGTGTTACAGTCAACTATTGTATAAGAGACAGTTCAATTCTCTATACTCACTCCCTTTCATCCACGTAATATAATATTCTACATGATAAGTCTTACAGACAACTAACGTCACCATTGTCGTCGTTGCATTTGGCTGCCTCAAGGCCATCAACGTGGGCCGGTGGCTGCAGCACACTCTCGCCGTCCGGCGACATGTCTGAGATCAATGGACGGTCGTTGGGGCAAAAAAAAAGTTTCTGTTGTGAGCAACAAGAATCAAGCAAGAAACTATCAAAGCTGCAAAAGAACATATGCTGCAGTTATCCGTTCTGTACTCATAGTATTCTATTATCTCATTGTGAACATACAAAGAGAGAGGTCTACACTGTTGGATTTAATATGGGCTAGGCCCAACTTTAATTCTAATTAATTCCTGGAAAATCCCAAAGGCCCATGTGCATGTGCTAAACCTTTTTAGTCCCATATGGAGAGTTAAAGGGGAGTTACACCAATTTATAAGGTGGAACGTGGGAGTCCTCTTGTGGAATTGGAGAGAGCCAATACACGCGCGCGCTCGCTCGCCTCGCCTCACCGAGCCGAGCCGAGCCGAGCCGAGCCGTGCCGTGCCGTGCCGTGTCGTGTCGTGTCGTGCGGTGCGGTGCGTGTGCGTGTGCGCGCGTACACAGGCGGGTCGTGTGCGTGCGCGTTTTTCTTTATCTATTCGAAAATCGAAACGCACCGACTCGCAATAAACGGCTGGCAATAATTGCGGCTGATTCTGGTCTCTTCATTTTTGCAATTAAAAGAACAGTGCACTGATTCAAATAATGGTGGCGATAACGCTGTCGCATTAGTGAGTAATGGCGACCGTTTCTGGCCTCTTGACTAGACAGTAATAGTTGCGGTTACTAGTAAGTAATGGTGACTGTTTCTGGTCTGGTTGTTATATATATAGCCATTATCTGGAACAGAGGAAGGTTCTCCAATTCTCTCCACGAAAGACACCACAGTTTTGTTGCTGTCTCCGGCGATCTCCATCCCGGCGAGGCGCGTGTACGATCGCGACCGGAGAGCAGCCTCCGAACCCTCGTCCTGAAGGCTTGCACGAGCAAGGGCGAATAAGGTTTTGGGGAGCGTTCGCGCGATCGCCGCCGCTTCCTCTCCATTCGACTCTCGCGCTACGCCTACAACCGCACGACTACTACCGCGACGCCATCGCACGACTACTTACCACTACGCCATGACAAACGACGATCTCACAAAGACTCACCGCCGCTTCTTCCACTCATCGCTGCTCCTTCCATCGGATCCGGTATGTCTATTTCATATGTATTGCTTGGTTAGTAATATTACTAGTTGTTACCTTGAACACCGTGATAGATATGCTAGTTTCGTTCTTCCGGATATTAGTATGTCTATAGTGTTCTTGCTTACTTGCTTTGTGAAAGTGGCTAGAATATTCATCATGTTTTATCTACTATATTTCGATTAGAGTAATTCAAAAATGCTCTTATTCTCAACAATCCAAAACCTTATTGTAATAGGCATTTTTCATCAATCGCTTTGTTCTTTGCGCTTAAGCCCTCTCAATTCGATGGTGCGAATTATAAGAGGTGGCGCACCAAGATGGTGCTTTGGCTAATCGCCATGAACGTTTTCATGTGGCAAAAGGCAGCTCAAGGAACACTTACTCTGAACAGAGCAAGCGTTCGAGGTCATTGATAACCTTTTAAAGGTGTCGTGATCGCTTCTTGGTGAGAAGTTAGTTGATGCATACATGGTGATTACAAATGGGAAAGATATGTGGATGCACTCGAGGCCAAGTTTGGGGTTTCGGATGCGAGTGCAAAGGAATCAGATCTCATGGAGCAATACCATGACTATAGAATGGTTGATGGTCGCTCAGTAGTTGAGCAGCTTATGAGATACAATCCATGACCAAAGAACTTGAGCATTTCAAGTGTGTGTTACCGACAAGTTTGTCGCGGAGGCATTATTGCCAAGCTTCCTCCTTCTTGGAGGAATTTTGCTACTTCTC
This sequence comes from Ampelocalamus luodianensis, assembly GCA_036346255.1. Classification (NCBI taxonomy): domain Eukaryota; kingdom Viridiplantae; phylum Streptophyta; class Magnoliopsida; order Poales; family Poaceae; genus Ampelocalamus; species Ampelocalamus luodianensis. Next base: position 3,004,559 of record CM070638.1, read on the forward strand.
AAACACAAGAGACAAGAGTTTTCTGTTGAAAATCTCATTGGGTCTCTTGATGTTGAAGAAAAGCGAGGCAAAAGATACACACACTAGAGGAAATGAGGACATTCTAGTGCCAATGTGGTGTAGAAAAGAATGGCCAAGCTCAAAAGTTCAAAGGCAAAAACAAGATGCACAAACAACAAGCTTTAAAAGAAGAAGAAGAACACAAATGATGGCCTTTGCTTTGTGTGTGGCGAACTGGTCATTGGGCCAAGGATTGCGATCAACGCAAGGGTGTGAAGAATCGCAAGGCGTAATTCCAAGTCCGCCAATGTTGTTGTTGGTACTACTAAGACGGAACTTGGGGTATGGTAATTTACCTCGTTTTTTCCGTATGTCAATCTACCGATTGGTGGATAGACACCGGTGCTAATATGCATGTGTGTGCTGATATTTCATTGTTTTCTTCTTACGTGTCACTCGATTCAAATTGTTCTAATGGGGAACGGGTCACATGCTATCGCTCATGGTGTTGGTACTGGCGATCCAAGTTTACTTCGGAAAGATTGTGCAATCAAGAACGTGCATCATGTGCCATCTATCAATAAGAATCTCGTGAGCGGATCTCTTCGTGTAGAGATGGCTTTAGACCGGTATTTGAGTTCAATAAATTTGTAATGTCCAAATGTGGACAATTTGTTGGTAAAGGCTATGTGTGCGGAGGCTTGTTCCGCCTATCTCTTTCAGATTTGTGTAATAATGTTGTGAATCATATTTTCGTGGTAATGAGACTACTATTTGGCATTCACGACTTTGTCACATAAATTTTGGTTGCATGACGCGTTAGCCGCTTTAGAATTAATCCAAATTCACCCTTGCCAAAGGTTCTAAATGTCAAGTTTGTGTGCAATCAAAGCACCTCGTAAGCCTCACAAGGCGCGGAGGTAAGAAACTTGGCACCATTAGAACTCATACATTCAGATCTGTGTGAGATGAATGGTGTGTTGACAAAAGGTGGTAAGAGATATTTCATGACTTTGATTGATGATTCCACTAGGTTCGCTATGTGTATCTTTTAAAAACTAAAGATGAAGCTTTTCACTACTTTAAAATCTATAAGGCGTAAGTGAGAACCAACTTGAAAAGAAAATCAAAAGGGTTAGGTCCGATCGTGGCGAGTACTTTTCTAATGAGTTCAATTTATTCGTGAGGAACATGGTATAATCCATGAGAGGACGCCTCCTATTCACTCCACCAAATGGGGTTGCCAAAGAAAGAACCGTACTCTAATCGATTTGGTTAACGCCATGTTAGACACATCGGGTCTTTCCAAGGCATGGTGGGGGAGGCTATATTGACTTCATGTCATATCCTAAATAGGGTTCCCACAAAGAATAAAGAGATAACTCCATTTGAACAATGGGAGAAGAAAAGACTATCACTTTCATACTTGCGCACTTGGGGTTGTTTGGCGAAAGTCAACGTGCCAATTTCCAAAAAGCGTAAACTTGGACAAAAAACCGTGGATTGCGTCTTTTTAGGCTATGCTCACCATAGCGTTGGATATAGATTTCTAGTGGTGAAATCTGGAGTACCTGACGTGCATGTCGGTACAATTATGGAGTCCAGAGATGCTACATTCTTTGAGGATATTTTTCCGATGAAAGATATGCCTAGTTTATCGAGTCAGGAGCCTGATACAACTCTTGAACTGCCATTCAAATGGAATATTTTGAGCAAACCCCGATCAAATTCCTGAGGAGGAAGACAATGAAACTCGAGGAAGAGTAAAAGACAAAGGACTGCAAAGTCTTTTGGTTCCGATTTCATTGTGTACCTTGTGGATGATACTCCAAGTACCATTTCAAGCATATGCTTCTCCGATGCGAATACCGAAGGAAGCAATCCGAGTGAAATGGATTCCATTATCTTTAATGGAACTTGGGAGATCACCGAGCGTCCTTATGGTTGTAAACCCGTAGGATGTAAGTGGGTGTTCAAAAGAAGCTTAGGCCCGATGGTACTATCGAGAAGTATAAGGCACGCTTGTGGCCAAGGGTTATACCCAAAAGGAAGGCGAAGATTTCTTTGATACTTATTCACTGTGGCTAGGTTGACCACTATTCGAGTACTACTATCTCTCGGTCGCCTCACACGGTCTTCTCGCTCATCGATGGACGTTAAGACGGCTTTTCTAAATGGAGAGTTGGACGAGGAAATTTACATGGAACAAACAGATGGATTTGTAGTAAATGGTCAAGAAGGAAAGGTGTGCAAGTTGTTGAAATCTTTGTATGGTCTTAAACAAGCACCTAGCAAGGGCATGAAAATTCGACAGACCTTAACATCTGCAGCTTTATTGTAAATGAAGTCGATGATGTGTGTATTATTGCCATGGTGGGGCGAGGAGTCATTCTATGTCTGTATGTTGATGACATATCGATCTTTGGGACCAACCTTAATGTGATTAAGGAGGTCAAGGATTTCTTGTCTCGAATTTTGAGATGAAAGATCCGGGAGTAGCTGATGTTATCTTGAACATCAAGTCGTTGAGAGGTGATGATGGTGGGATTACATTGTTGCAATCTCATTATGTGGAAAAGGTTCGAGTCGTTTTGGTTATAGCGATCGCAAACCTTCTCCAACACCTTATGATCCTAGCGTGTTGCTTAGTAAGAATCGGAGAATAGCCAGAGACCAATTGAGATATTCTCGATAATTGGTTCACTTATGTATTTAGCTAGCGGTACGTGCTCGACATCTCGCTTGTTGTGAGCAAACTAAGCCGCTTTGTTTCTAATCCGGAGATGATCATTGGCATGCTCTTGAGAGGGTAATGCGCTATCTAAAGGGTAATATGAGTTATGGCATTCACTATACCGTGTACCGGGTACTAGAGGGTTATAGTGATTCAAACCGATATCCGATGTCGATGAGATTAAGGCCACAAGTGGATATGTCTTCACACTTGGAGGTGGCGCTGTTTCATGGAAGTCTTGCAAGCGCACCATCTTAACGAGGTCAACAATGGAAGCGTAACTCACAAAGATTAGATATCGCCATCGTTGAAGCCGAATGGCTTCGTGAGCTCTTGATGGATCTGCCGGTGGTTGATAAACCGGCATCGCTATTCGATGAATCGTGACAATCGATCGTGATCGCTCAAGGTGAACAGTTCTAAGGATAATATGAAATCATCAAGACATGTGAAGAGAAGATCAAGTCCACAGAAAATGAGAAACTCGAGTAATAGCTTTGGATTATATCCAAACAACTAAGAATCGCGATCCCTTCACAAAGGGTTTATCACGGAATGTGATAGGCAATGCATCAAGGAGATGGGTTTGAGACCCACGTGAGTTATACCATAGTGGTAACCCATCCTATATGATCGGAGATCCCGTGAAGTAGGATTGGCGAAACAAGCTTTTGGTTAACTGGGAGGAGAGTACCTTTATAGACCCACTCCATTGGAGATGCAATTCTCTCCTAAATCTGTATGGTAGGTTGATTTTATCTTAATGTGTTCTGTGGCTTATTTAAGCAAAGATGTTGTCCTCTGAGCAATCTTGAAAGAACACACCTATATGAGCACGATCGCTAGTCACGCCTATGAGATAGGTAATCTCTAGGAATCTCATGAATAGGCCAGGAGTATGACTTATATGCTCCAACCCGCGGGGATGCCTGGCAGCCTAGTATCAGTTAAGGACTTAAGTGAAACTTATTCACACAAAACTGCCAATTCAAGGCTTAGTCCATTGTGCAGTTGTGGATAAGTGTAGCTTCTGTTCTAGATGGATGTTCAACCTTAACCGGTCTCCATCGAAACACTGATATATTAAAACAATACTGTGGATCAAGGAATTTGACATGTGCCCTTGGGATCTGGTGGGGGATTGTTGGATTTAATATGGGCTAGGCCCAACTTTAATTCTAATTAATTCCTGGAAAATCCCAAAGGCCCATGTGCATGTGCTAAACCTTTTTAGTCCCATATGGAGAGTTAAAGGGGAGTTACACCAATTTATAAGGTGGAACGTGGGAGTCCTCTTGTGGAATTGGAGAGAGCCAATACACGCGCTCGCTGCCGCCTCGCCGCCGAGCCGAGCGGTGCGGTGCGGTGTGGTGCGCGTGCGTGTGCGTGCGCAGCGCATACACGAGCAGTCGTGTGCGTCGCGCGTTTTCTTTATCTATTCGAAAATCGAAACGCACCGACTCGCAATAAACGGCCGCAATAATTGCGGTGATTCGTCTCTTCATTTTTGCAATTAAAAGAACGAGCACCGATTCAAATAATGGTCGGCAAGAATTTGCTGTCGCATTAGTGAGTAATGGCGACGTTTCGCCTCTTGACTAGACGAAGAATAGTTGCGTTACTAGTAAGTAATGGTGATCAAGCTCGTCCGTTGTTATATATATAGCCATTATCCGGAACAGAGGAAGGTTCTCCAATTCTCTCCACGAAAGACACCACGCTTTGTTGTCGTCTCCGCGATCTCCATCCGTGGCGAGGCGCTGTACGATCGCGACGGAGAGCAGCCTCCGAACCCTCGTCCTTGAAGGCTTGCACGAGCAAGGGCGAATAAGGTTTTGGGAGCGTTCGCGCGATCGCCACGCTTCCTCTCCATTCGACTCTCTGCTACGCCTACAACCGTACGACTACTACCGCGACGCCCACTGCACGACTACTTACCACTACGCCATGACAAACGACGATCTCACAAAGACTCCAGCTGCCGCTTCTTCCACTACTGCTGCTCCTTCCACTGGATCCGGGTATGTCTATTTAATATGTATTGCTTGGTTAGTAATATTACTAGTTGTTACCTTGAACACTGTGATAGATATGCTAGTTTCTGTTCTTCTGGATATTAGTATGTCTATAGTGTTCTTGCTTACTTGCTTTGTGAAAGTGGCTAGAATATTCATCATGTTTTATCTACTATATTTCTGGATTAGAGTAATTCGAAAAATGCTCTTATTCTCAACATACACCTCGTAGACTTTAGTGGGTTGTATAACAAGTACAAATGCATTTTCAAATATAAACATATTTATTATTATAGTATCTAGCCGCATAAGGATACAAAAATATATATATATATATATAATATCTAGTCACGCAGTTGTATAGACAATTTGGCTAGCTTTTTCCGGCAGCTCAATGTCTATGGTGTTATAATTGTCTAGCTTTTTTCCACCAACAATCAATGTCTATGGTATTATGTGCATGCATGCATTGGTCTAGTACACTTACACATACATTAAATTAAGTAGCTATCTCACCTTACGTATAAGGGTATCTCTAATAGTTGAAGATAATTTTGTCTCTAACATATATTATATCATTTTTAGAGACAACATCTCCAATAGATAGTCTCTAGCACACTCTTCAACATTTATATTTTATAATTTTCTTTGAAATAAGCCTACATGTCAACTATAGTAGATTAATATATCATGTCTTGTTTCGCCTTTCTCGTGCACCACCGCCTCTTTAGGAAGAGACGACCTGTGATCTCTCTCTTCTCTCTCTCATTCACGCAGGATTTTGTTGACACGATAATAAATATACTATTGAAGATGTCCTAAAAGAGACAGAAAAGGGCCGAGGGGAGGGTGGCCACATCGACAAGATTTTCCTGGCCGCAGGATCTTCGCTCGGCTTGCCCACGTCCGTCCGATGGGATCCGAACTTCCTCGGCGCCTTCTGGCTCAGCTCACCATGCGTGTGCAGGTCGTGTCGGGCCTTCCTCTTCCCAGCACGCCTCTTCCTCCTCTCCTCGCGCCCCACGCCATCTCTATTCCGCTTTTCTCGTTCCCCTCCCTCGCCTCCCACGACGGCCGCAAACTCCCGGCTCGGCCCTGCTCCTCCCCCTCCTCGTCCCTTCCGCCTCCCCTGCCGCACCTCTCCACTGGCCGCTTCCTAAATCCTCACCGCGCCGTCCCACACCTCCCACCGTTCTTCTCTACACAACAGCAGCAGTAGCGGTAGCCGACGCTTTCTCTTCACGGCCGGAGCCCCGGAGACGAGACGCCATGCCGCCGCCCCACAGCCCATCGTTCTCGTCTTATCTCCACCCCACCTCCTCCCGAACCTTAGCTCGTGCTCCATGAGAACCGTCACAGCCGCCGCCGCCGCCTCCACGACATCGCTAGCCGGAAGCCACGGTCGACGCCCTCTCCGCTACGCCGTCCTCGGCGCCGGCTTCGCGGGGCTCTCCGTCGCGTGGCACCTCCTGAAGGTCCTCTCTCCTCTCCGCTTCTCCCAGTCCCCCTTCCTCTTCCTCTTCTTCTCTCTTTATACTTCGACAAGTTCTTGGCCTCGTTTCTTGTCACAAGAAGCGCCACCTGAATCGACGCTGTCTGATTCCAGCATAGTCCGAAGGATTCCCGCGTGTCCGTGGACTGTACGACAAGAACGGGATCGGGGGAGGCGCTTCGGGAGTTTCAGGAGGGCTTCTCCATCCATAGTCGCCCAAAGGTCTCCCTCTCCATCGGTCCATCCATCCCCAAGCACTGCAAATTATGATCTCACTGATTCATGCTCAGACTTTGCTACTCAGTGAGCCATTTCGCATCCAGCCTAAGTTTGGTATGCTCATGAATTTTTGTTAACTTCAGTGAAGCTTCTCTGGAGGGGTGCTGAATTCTGGAAAGAGTGTATGGATCTCCTGCGTAGCGTGGAGCAAGCGAATGGAAACACTGGATCAGATAGAACTAGCCAAGATGAGACCTGTTTCGGAGATCCATGATTTGAGCCAGTACGTTGCTGGCAGGGGTGCTGAATTTCTTCTAGCTATGTTTTTTTTTAATTTCTTTTTAGGATTTTGGTAGTGTAATTGTTAGGAGGATAATGCAATATCAGTATGGTTTTTTTAGTGCCATTTCTGATTTCTGTATAGAAAAGACACCCGAAGTTTGGCCAATTGGAGGGCAAAATCCATGATTTGAGCTTCGAAATGCTAAGGCAGCTGTCTTCTTTGGGTGTGGAACTAATACAAATGCTTTTATGTGCTCATTGGTTAAAGGATCCATACACCATTGGGTTAAAGGATGCAAGTCTTCATTGGTTAAAGAATGCAAGGTTGTATAACAACATGATTTACTAACCTTACATAGTTACATCATTAGCCACTTCAATCGGAAATTGGCTCTAACTTGTCTTTCTTGTCATTGAAACATTGCATTAATTTCAGATGCAGATTGCTATTTTCATTAATGGCGAAATGAAAACCATATTTGCAAGAAAGCTGGGAATTGATTTAATGTTCTTATACAGCCCATTGCTCATCTGATCTGTATGTGCCTGTTAGTATGCTAAGGCAGCTGTCTTCTTTGGGAATGGAACTAATTAGTTCTATTAATTCTTCTTTGTTGTTTTAGTCTTCCAATTTGCACTAATTAACATGAAATTTTAAACACAAATGCTTTTATGTGCTCATGTACCTTCTATATTTATGCAGTATTTCCTCCCTTTATTGGCAAGGTTATTAGTGTATTACTAGATCATTGATCCAACTTACTACAACATTCATTGTTGCTAGTACGATTAAATAAAGCCCCATTCTTTCTGACATTTTCTTACGGAGATAGTATTCTTGCATTTTGGCAGGTCATCTGTATCTTTTACTCTACAAGCACCAGGTTGGAACTCAGGTGGTAACGCGACATGGATGCAATGGAGGCCGAGGAGGGTCCTTTTCTGACTTCTTTTCAACATGCAATAGGCATCGGCTTAGGTAATCTTATATCTTGCCTGTATGCTGTGCTAGAGTATTACCAAGATCGGATAAACATTAAATCCAAAATCTGAATGATGATGTCACAGTTTTCATATTGAGCTAAATTTTTTTCTTGCAAAGTGCTTTGTGAGTCGTCTCGTTTCTATGCAAACTTAACTAAAGCGAGTCTCTTTTGCAACATGGTTCGTTGGCTCAAAATAAATGGCTAAATCATGTGGTCTTTCGGAGTTAGCTTACGTTATGACCTCCTGCATGCTGTGTGCTAACTACTACTCCACGCTGCAGCATTTACAATCACATTCAACTATTTCTTTGTCGCTCTCATGGTTCCTTAGAATCATTATGCGCTGGGTATATTGACATTGCCTACTCGAGAGGAACTGAATTAGGAATTCGTTATATTGATATTTAGTCGGTTTACATGGAGCTGATCAAATGTATATTTCCTTTTTGACCTAATGACCTAATGTTTTTCCTTTTGCTACATGCAGTGACAATCTGCAACTATTTAGACAACGATACTATTATGCTACATGGAAAGCTGATGGAACCCAATATATCATGCTTATAATGAGGGATGGTTGTTTCTTGATTGATCTGAAATTTTCCTTTAGAAGAGTTCAGATGCGCTTTCCCCATAGGAACCTTAATGAAGTAAGATTCTCATTCTTGTGCTGGAGAAAATCATAATGCTTTTCCCCCCACAAAAGTTAACCTTATTTCTTTGCCAACTGAAGGGTCCACATGAGATGACCTTGATTTATGTAGAAATGATTATAGACACAGTACCAGATTCAGGATTGAAGAGGAGGTACTTGGCATATGATCTGATGGCACTTGATTCAGTGTTCAAAACCAAGGTATCTACCAAACTTTTAGTGTCCCTTTATTCAAGGCATATAGTAGCAAAGAGAGAAAACAAAAACCGAATGAGCATCCTTTATAGAATTACCTAGAAGCCAATCTCTCTATCCATTGATCTCCACTGTGATTGCCATTTCTTAGCCTTTTTGATGCAAAGTAGTTTGTGGCCTTAGTATTGTTTTTAATTTGGGAAATATTTTTGTATGCAGTTGCCCTTTTCTGAAAGGTGGTGACTACTTGAAGATGAAATAGTTCGTCCACGTTATTATGAGGAAAAGTAGTTTGAGAGTGGTGCTCAGAGAAATGCAGTGTACAAATACGATATGGAACTATTTTCAGTACCTGGAACCAAAACAGCTGAATTTTCTTGTTCCATTTTGATGTTTTTTGAAAGTACATTTTCTTATTCTTGGACACCTTACCAGTTCAGGAGAAAGGATTTTTTGCTGCTCTCCACAGTAAAAAAGTTACTTAAGGAGTTTATCCTTTCACTTTCACATGATGCCGATGGCTTGATATTTCACGTAGGTTTGTCTTCTAACGATGATTGTATAGGAAAGTTGGAAATGAGTATTAGGATTTTCCGTACAGGTTGATGCAATGCATAAATGCTTAGACAAGAAAACAAGCTATATTTAACTATACTATAATATTTTATTTGGATACATCCTCTTGTGAAAACTAGCATTTGTAGCATAAATTTGAATTACTACTAGTGAGAGACAAAAATATTGGCATTTTAGTCTCACTGATATTGCAAGCTACTGGGACTTGCTGACTTGTGGCCTATTGCTTTGGCTTAGGATAGATCCATTTGACGTGTCAATTAATTTGATCATGGTCTGTTTTTTTTGGTGTTCTGCTAATCCTTCACAAATATGCAGTGCTCCGATAGTTAAACGCACTGCTTATGTATAGCTTAGCAGGTTCACATTTCATCTTGTTGGCCGCATTCCAACTTAACATTATTTGGGTTATGGCCATGATCGGCTTATTGAGATTACATACTTTTTGAGTTTGAAGCATAACGTGCATACTGGTTATATACATATAGGCCATGAGGTCTTTTTGAGAACAATTTAAACTTCTACCAGTATGTTGCAAACTTGTCCTTTGGCCTCTTTACTTCAATTTGCTCCTCACTATATGAATCACTGAGAGCAGAAATAATCTGATTGTTGAGCTACTCCGAAGCATGAAAAGGGTGGTGATCAATATACATATTAAAGTCTTCGTGACGGCACTGTACACTTACTTTTAGCAGTTGGATTGTAGGCACTGTAAACTTCATGTCTTCATGTGTCAACAAAAGATAAATGTCAAGTTTTACCATACATAGCTGAACATGGAAAAATATGTTCTTAATCTTGTATTTCGTTTCATGCATTCTTTATGGTTTTTTAAATATATAGTGCTCTCCCGTGGTGCAAATATTTGAATCTCTTGCTACGCAGCTGCTCTATATCCTTCTATAAGTTTTTGTTTATCTATTACGGTTTCTGATGTTAAGGTTTCTAGTATATATGCAACCGTGCACAAAAATGAAAATTTGGAAGGATCATGGAAATGTATTGGTCCACTAACAGAGAGAGAGATCATTTCTCCATCTTCTCATTTCATTTCTATTGACTCGCTCTTGGCCGTATTGCCATTTTGGGAGCAATACGGCCCATTTCTACCGGAAACAGACAGCTCACTGGCCTCGAGATTCCCCTTCCCCTTGATCTTAGCTGCGGGCAGCAGGCAGGACCGGCGGCTGCCGGGCTCGAAGTTAACTAACCGTAACCGATAAACCTCTTTTCTAGACATATCACAGAAGTTTTTTTACTAGAATTATTTAATATTGAATGAATATGTTGACTAACTAGACTCATCAATGTATTAAGTTCAAAAAAGAAGAAGAAAAACTAGATTCATCAATGTAGAACAGCAATAGCAAGCTGGCTCAAAGAAGCTTTGCAGTGCAGCGGGCAAATTAAGAGGCAATGGTACATTTACGTCAGTTTGTGATGAGATACGCAGAAGACGATTGCATAACGTCCATCAAGCCTTTATTAAGTACTCATGAGCCATGAACACGCCGAAACACGGCCACCAGCCACTCACTACAAGCATGAATCTTATTCGGCCAAAGATAGTTGCAGCGTGCCTAGCAATAGCTATCAAGAAAGCTTGTGCTTTTTTTTGAGAGTAGAAAGCTTGGCTTCATGGGGCTTTAAGGAAACGCAGTTTATACAGCAACGCGGCATCGTCGATGACTGCGCCACCAATCAGTGTCCCTTCCAGCCACAGCTCCGCGTGCTTCTTATAGAAAGTGGTGATTATGTTGCTCTCCGCGAGTTGACGCATCGATACGACACACATTTTAAGTCCAGGAACGACCTTGACGTCTTTGATTTTGATTTTCTTCGTATCTATATCACCAACCTTGGTAACGGGATACTCGGAGCCGTCCGCTACCGTGACAAGCGTCTCGGGGGGCGGATTACGGAGGTTTTTAAGATTTGTGTTGTCGCTCACCATATGGTGAGTGGCGCCAGAATCCAGATAGAAAGTGGAGGAAGAACACTCGTCACGAGCCCTCAGTGATGGTGGCAGGCCTAGTGCATACATCTTCGAATGACCGTAGCCATTGGAGTTGAGTGGCGCTCCTTCGAAGAAACTGAACAAGAGCATAACTAGATTTAATCAGCAGTCAGCATGAATATGGCATGGGCAGAAGAGTAACGAAGCTGATCAGTTGCCACATGCCAGTTGGTTCTACATACACAATATTCATAATAACTTCAATCAATAAAGATTCTCTATAACTAACTAAAATTGCAGAGTGTAGCTCAGCACATGAGAGTAATGATGATCCAGCCCTAAAAACGTTAAACCAGCTTCATATACATTAGGAAAATCAGTGCTGCAAGCATCTGACCTTGCTTTCTCGATAGTGTCACGGATAACTTTAGGCACCATGGTATGTGGGCAGCAAAAGGTATCCTGCGACACATGCTCAATGGGGAACAGCACGATCTGGACGACTGGGTGGTGCTCGCTGATCAATATTTAAGTAGTTTCAGTTAAAGAAAGCAAAACGAAACATGGAACAAAGGCTGCAAAGTAGTTTGTAACAACAAACGATTCAAGACAAAATGAGTTCAATTGGGAGCGATACCTGCAATGTTTTAGCATATGCATAGCGCTAGAACCAACCTCAACGTCAATACCTCCCTCTTGTGAGGAGGGAACTGAAAATATAACATCCTCGTTGAAGATCCTGCCATATAACCTTGATCAGTACCAATAAGTACATGGAATCTACAGGACACGAAATCAAAAATCAAATTGATACCATAATGTACAACATATCATTTAATTTTCATAAATTTCCAAAAATTTGAATAACATTGACTAGTAAATTGATAATTCTATAATTAGCAGGTAATGTAATGCAATAAGTTTTTGCCACTTCTCCAATTTATAAGTAACAAGTATTCCACAGCTGATGATTTTTCTTTTGTGCACTAAGGAGTCACGGTTACAACAAAGCCATATCAACTTTCGTTTTGCCGCAAAAAAATAAGCTAGCGAGGACATTATGTAATGTAGCAAACTCGAAAGAACTCACAATCATTAATTGTGTCCAAACCAAAGTTTTTGCACTTTTGCACCTAATTGTGCTTTTTGCACTAAATATCTCCCTTTTTTAGAGTCATAACAGAAATACTTTACTTCAAACGATAAAGATTCTCTATAACAAACTAAAATTGCACAGTATAGCTCAGCACATGAGACTAATGATGATCCAGCCCTAAAAAAAATGTATAACCGATTCTAAAACTTCCTGTCATGACATACAATAACAATTCTACATAACTACAATACCATCTAATATTATATATTCATACGAAGCGATTTTGATCATTAATCCTGGCTGCTGCTGGAAATCCAATTCACCATGTATAGAATTTTGGAAATAGTTGTTTGTGTCCCTTGGGACTGCACACCCTTTAATTACAGTGCCAAATATTTCTATCCGATTCTAACACAACTCTCGACTCACATAGGACTTGAACTCTTATTGAACTCTAATATTAACTCTCCAACACTCCTTCTCAAGATGAGCATGAGATAACAACAATGATTATCTTGTTACATACTGCAATACCATTACTAGACTTTATCAAAACCTACCATTGACTTCATAGCTAATACCATTACAAAGAACAAAAAAATGCTCACTACCAATACTACTAGGGACGTCAGCAAATCCATCTCCACCATCCACCATCTACCAACTGCCTCGACCTCAACCTCCTCCTCTACCCACATGCCCTCAGCCACCCACGGCCTCCACCACCTCTGCTCACACGCCCCCAGTTTCAGCCTCTACCACCTCTACCTCTGTCACAGACCATCACGCTTGACTCTAGTCTCAATCCTCTTCCGAACTCTCTTCTCCCTTCTGGCACTTCTTCGACTTTGTTGATTTCTCCTCTGTCATGGCTGCATTGGCCCTGGGGCCACCTCTTCCTCTTCCTCTTCCTCTTCCTCTTCCTCTACCTCCCTCCACTTTGACCTCCTTCGGCAGATCTATTATTTCCATCACTACCCTAATTAGGGCGAGATGCCCCACATTTGTAACACTCGGTCGTCCTTGCAAAGTTCGAGTTGCCACATCCCGCATTACGGCAAATCCAATCACCCTCGTGACCTCTATTTCGTGAAAGAGGACACGCCTAACTTAGGTGTCTTGTTTGCTTACAGTTGTAACACTCATTGTCATTAGCTATGGCGTACGTTGACCTTATAGGGTTGCTACCCACTATCACTCTCTGTCGAGTTTCCTCGACAACCATAGCTAAAATAGCCTTCTTCATAGTTGGTAATACCACCTGATGACATATTGAAGCCATCCTGCTCTCAAACTTAGGGTTCAAACCTTTCAAGAAGTGAGTGGTCCTCCTACGTTGCAGCCAAACCCTACCAAACTCAATATCACCAGCACACGTGAGCTGCAGTGGATCATATTGATCCAAATCTGCTCACAACTGCTACAGTTCATTGGCATATTCTTGAACGGCTACTGCAGGAGGTGCTGGTGCAGCGGTCTTTTTCTGCTTACTGTGTTTTTCTTGGCTCCTCCCTGATTGCCTGAAAGATAAAGAAGCAGACTGCAGTTTCCTGTTCGAGTGCAGAGACTGAATTGAGAGCTATGGCAGCAGTGACAACAGAGGTTACTTGGTTGAGGTGGCTACTTGTAGATTTTGGAGTGTCTGTGATGGGACCTACAACTATTTTGTCTGACAGTACAGGTGCCATCAGTATTACCCGTGACCTAGTGAAGCATAAGCTCAACAAGCATATTGGTGTGGATGCTTCATACACTCGCTCACAGGTGTAGGCGGGAGTACTTGATTTACAGTTTGTGCCCTCAGAGTTACAGATTGCTGACTTCTTCACAAAGCCACAGACTAGGGTACAACATTTGTATTTTCTCTCCAAACTCAGTGTGTGTGATCCACCATGAGTTTAAGGGGGTGTTGGAATAAGAATTCCTTTGTATTTCTTTATACATCTTTTGTATTTCCTTATATATGTATGACATATTTCTTTGTAACATTCCCTTGTACTTCCTATATATATTGTCTATTGGGCCTCATGAATATATACACAATATTCATAATAACTTCAATCGATAAAGATTCTCTATAACTAACTAAAATTGCACAGTGTAGCTCAGGTCATGAGAGTAATGATGATCCAGCCCTAAAAAAACGTTAAACCAGCTTCATATACATTAGGAAAATCAGTGTTGTAAGCATCTGACCTTGCTTTCTCGATAGTGTCACAGATAACTTTAGGCACCATGATATGTGGGCAGCAAAAGGTACCCTGCGACACATGCTCAATGGGGAACAACACGATCTGGACGACTGGGTGGTGCTCGCTGATCAATATTTAAGTAGTTTGAGTTAAAGAAAGATGGAACAAAGGCTGCAAAGTAGTTGGTAACAAACGATTCAAGACAAAATGAGTTCAATTGGGAACAATACCTGCAATGTTTTGGCATATGCATAGTGCTAGAACCGACCTTAATGTCAATGCCTTTCTGAAATAGCATCGAAATCTGACTCTCTAAGGTCGTTGAAATCTACACACAAAAACAAGCCAAATTCACACAAAATTTTAATAAACTCCAAATTAAATAATTAGGCTATGGGAGATAGATCTTGAATTTATGTGAATTTTGATATTTGAATCACTTGAATCGGAGCTAGAACGAAGGGGAGCGAGCTCTTGGAAGATTGAATTTCACATGAATGATAGAATTGGATTTTCAGAATTTATGGAATTGTTGATCAATACCAATATGTACATGGAATCTACAGGACACGAAATTAAAAATCAAATTGATACCATAATGTACAACAAATCATTTAATTTTCATAAATTTCAAAAATTTGAATAACATTAGCTAGTAAATTGATAATTCTATAATTAGTAGGTAATGTAATGCAATGCGTTTTGGCCACTTCTCCAATTTATAAGTAACAAGTATTCCACAGCTGATGATTTTTCATTTGAGTACATCAGTTGACCTGTGAATCATTGACCATCACTAGATTGGCTTAGCTTTTGAACTCATGGCATTTATTTTATAAGTGCAATTTAGAAACTGGAGCAACAGCTTTTGGGATAGTGTGAGTCACTAATGCAGTGCTCGATCCCATCATCCTCAGCCTATCACTCACACCATCCTTCCCAACTTTCAGCATACGCTTCATAGAAACAGTTCAGTTCCCGCAGGAATCAGGAAAAATTGCCGCGTTCCAAACGGGCCTTAGTGGATTTTGTCCCACCAATGTCGACGCGTTACTGGCATTATTTTGCAAGCTATATGCAAAACCTCTTGCTAGCATAGTTAAATCTCACATAAATAATGCAATCTCTGACATATTTGTGCGCAGAAGAACAACAATAATGTAATGCCTCACATATTTGTATCAAGAAGACTTCCACTCATAATCCACAATCTGAGATTTGTGCATATCTTAAGTAACATATCATGTAAAAAAAGACTGTTTTTAGCTCAAACAGATATTATCAAGGCATCTAACATGATTGAATGACATGCCATACCCATGTACTGAATATTTCTTTTATCACCTCTTTGTTATCCTAAACAATGTCCTCATATAACCAACAAGTGGACTAAGACAGGGTAATCCAATGCCTATATTTGATAATGTGCTTTGTCGTTCTCTCAATATTATCGTCTATTGCTTGTCATAAATATTTACAATGATCCCACAAAGTGCATCCAATAACATTTCTACTGGAGAACCAACTGAAGCTAACCACATGAAACAATTAGTTGGTAACTGCAGCCAAGAATCAGGGCACCCTCTTGTAAATCCAAGGAAATCTTCCATCATGTGTATACATAGCTTAAAAGAGATGGCAGTAGCATATCATTTTTTGCTTTCAAATCTAAGAAAGACTGATAAAGAAAACAGTAAACATCTAGCTTCCTATCTTATGGAGAAGTAGCAAGGCCAAAAGCAACCTTTGCTGAATCTAACCGACACCTCTGCTATGCGGCTTCACTCATTTCATGGAGCCTCGCATGACACCTACACCTCCCCTATGTGCATCAGAGTAATATTGGGGCTAGGAGTCCAAAGCACGTCAAGAAAGTGTTTGGTACTCTTTATATAAAATTTAACTTTCACAAACCCAGCACCGATAGTTTGTTGTACACACCAGTTGAGCTTATGACTCGTTTGAGAGGGAGGTGAATCGAACTTGAAATACTTTAATGTTCAACGAAGTCTTTCGAATATCTTGAATTGTTTGCAACAATGATAGTTATATTGAGGAAAACTCATACTCGCCCCCCTTTGCCCAAAGAAAGTCTGATAATTTTGGCCAGAATTTATTCTAGATGTGCAAGAAAATTGTTCTGAGTAGATCATACCTAGCAGCATAAGCCCAATCCAGACGGTCACCAGGATCTCCTGTTTGATCCATGGCGAGGTCGAAAGGTAGAGCTTGGAAGTGGATGGCGGTGGACGGCTCTGGGAATGGGAGGAAGTCCAAATACACTTGTCTGCAACAATGATAGTACAATTATATTGAGGAAAATTCATACTCGCCCCCCTTTGCCCAAACAAAGTCTGATAATTTTGGCAGAATTTGTTCTAGATGTGCAAGAAAATTGTTCTGAGTAGATCATACCTAGCATGACCGAGGTGAACCAAAGTGAACAATTGTTCTGGGCGATCACGAGGATCTCCCGTTTGATCCATGGCGACTGCTCTTTCTCTCTGGGGCTGCGAGGTGAACCGTGTACTGCCTACTCTCTGGGGCTGCGAGGTCAAAAGGTACTACTCACTCTCTAGGGCTGCGAGGTGAACCGTGAGGCAGCACTAGCTTTTTATAGGGCTAAGGAGCAAGTGACCGAGCGGCCGGTCCGGGGTCCGATCATGTTTCTGTTGTATAGTACGCACTTATCGGTATTTTCAATGACCACAGCGCGCGTAGGTGTGATGTGGTGTAGTGTGTGTGGACATGAATATAATGAGCAAGTAACCGCTTATTATCGAAAGCGACGCGAGCGCATGATGTTGGTTTGGAGGGCGTCGATGTGGGGAGCGCACGCCACCCCCTGTTCGACTATCTATAGTTGTTACAAGAGTATATCTCAAGAATAGAGCTATTTTTGCTCCTGGCTTCTTTTTTTGCTGAGTTATGTTCATGATGCCCAAAGCAAATATTGTATTTTTATACAACATCTATTGGAAAGAACCAAGAAAGTAGAGGAAGAGGCTAAGACTCCAGAAAGAACCGGAGCTGGAGCAGAGCAGAGTTAGGGAGAAGAAGTGGAGTGCGCGGAACACACCTAGATCTGGAGAGAAGACGATGACGGTGAGCTGGATATGCTGCTCCCTTTCTGTCACCACGCTCCCTCCCTGCCACCGGGTTGCTCCCTTGGTGCCGTCCGCTCCCTTCCTCACTATTTGTCGCACTACCGCCCACTTGCTCGCGTCACATCTCTGTTCATCCGCACAGGTACGCTGCCGCACGCTTACCCTGCGTCGCCTCACACCTGCTTGACGTCGCGTTGTAGTGCCATGTCCACCAACCGTCGCTTGCCTTCGTAGCCTGCGCCTCCACTCGTTCGCCACTTGGGGCGGCCCCCCCGCCCCACACACACATGACCACATGATGAGAGAGAGAATAGAGGTTAGGGTTTGACGGGCTAAAGTAGGAAAGAAAATAGGTCTAATATATTACATGGGTCACGCGCAAGGTGTGGGGAATGCGAGCTGAATTCATTTGCGAATATCGATATATAGTTTTGACTTAACTAATAATATATACATCTAATTATATATTATATACCAGATATTTTGATGAAAAAAATGAGTTTTCGGTTGAACACCCATGACCCTTTGACGGTCCGCCCATGCCTCCATGATTGTGGTAGGACTAGGGCATACATCTTCGAATCACGTCGTTCTTCACCGAAACCACTGGAAATTTGCTGCAGATTAACAACTTTGTTGGGAATAGGTCCAAATTCAATACATTGTGCACTAAGGAGTCACCGGTTACAACAAAGCCATATCAACTTTCGTTTTGCCGCAAAAAAATAAGCTAGCGAGGACATTATGTAATGTAGCAAACTCGAAAGAACTCATGATCATTAGTAAATGGGAAAAGCGTAAACAACACAAATTTTTGGAAAGAAACAAATGACCCACAGAAGCAATTAACTAAATAAGAGTGCGTTTGGCGTTGCGGTGACTTTCAAAAGGCGCTTTTATTTTGCCATTCTTTGATATAGTAAGTATTTTCCAAGCACCAACCTCTATGGTTTGGGCACCGAATCAATGTAAAAAATTCGTAAAAAAACTAGATGTAGTATATGGAGTGTTGTAGCACCCCACAAAATTTTAACCTCAAACTCAAAATATGTTAGAGGAAACAGAAAGGATAATTTTGCTGGGTATAGTAACGTTTGTATTTTTCCTTTTCTTTTTTGCTTTATCATTTCTCAGAATTTTCTCATCTCTGTTACTATCAATATGGAATGAATTTGAACATTAAATTTTATACATAGTAGAGTAATTTGAGAAGTACATCTAGATTTCTTTTTCTGGATTTCTTTTTATGTTCATTTGGTGTCCAAACCAAAGTTTTTGCACTTAATTGTGCTTTTTGCACTAAGCATCTCCCCTTTTTAGAGTAATAACAGAAATACTTTACTTCAATCAATAAAGATTCTCTATAACTAACTAAAATTGCACAGTGTAGCTCAACACATGAGAGTAATGATGATCCAGCCCAAAAAAACGTTTAATCAGCTTCATATACAGTAGGAAAATCGGTGCTGCAAGCATCTGACCTTGTTTTCTCGATAATGTCAAGGATAGCTTTAGGCACCACGGAATGTGGGCAGCAAAAGGTATACTGCGATTCATGCTTAATGGCGAACAACACCATCTGGACGACTGGGTGGTGCATGCTGATCAATATTTAAGTAGTTTTAGTTAAAGAAAGCAAAACGAAACAAGGAGCAAGGGCTGCAAAGTTGTTGGTAACAAACGTTTCAAGAGAAAATGAGTTCAATTGGGAGCAATACCTGCAATGTTTTCGCATATGCATAGTGCTAGAACCAACCTCAATGTCAATGCCTCCCTCTCGTGAGGAGGCAACTGAAAATCTAACATCCTCAGTAATCTCATCATTGAAGGTCCTGCCATATAACCTTGATCAGTACCAATATGTACATGTAATCTACAGGACACGAAATCAAAAATCAAATCGATACCATAATGTACAACATATCATTTAATTTTCATAAATCTCCTAAAATTTGAATAACATTAGCTAGTAAATTGATAATTCTATAATTAGCAGGTAATGTAATGCAATGAATTTTTGCCACTTCTCCAATTTATAAGTAACAAGTATTCCAGAGCTGATGATTTTTCCTTTGAGTACATCAGTTGATTAGAAACTGGAGCAACAACTTTTGGGATAGTGCGAGTGACTAATGTAGTGCTCCATCCCATCATCCTCAGCCTATCATTCACACCATCCTTCCCAATAATAATGTAATGGCTCGCATATTTGTATCAAGAAGACTTCCACTCATAATCCATAATCTGAGATTTTTGCACACCTTAAGTAACAAATCATGTAAAAAAAAAGGCTGCTTTTAGCTCAAACAGATATTATCAAGGCATCTAACATGATTGAATGACATGCCAGACCCATGTACTGAATATTTCTTTCGTATGTATAACCATTCACCTCTGTGTTATCCTAAACAGTGTTCCTCATATAACCAACAAGTGGACTAAGACAGGGTAATCCAGTGCCTATATTTGATAATGTGCTTTGGCGTTCTCTCAATATTATCATCTATTGCTTGTCATAAATATTTACAATGATCCCACAAAGTGCATCCAATAACATTTCTACTGGAGAACCAGCTGAAGCTAACCACATGAAACAATTAATTGGTAACTGCAGCCAAGAATCAGGGCACCCTCTTGTAAATCCAAGGAAATCTTCCATCATGTGTATACATAGCTTAAAAGAGATGGCAGTAGCATATCATTTTTTGCTTTCAAATCTAAGAAAGACTGATAAAGAAAACAGTAAACATCTAGCACCCTATCTTATGGAGAAGTAGCAAGGCCAAAAGCAACGTTTGCTAACTCTAACCGACACCTCTGCTATGCGGCTTCACTCATTTCACGGAGCCTCGCATGACACCTACACCTCCCCTATGTGCATCATAGTAATATCGGGGCTAGGAGTCCAAAGCACGTCAAGAAAGTGTTTGGTACTCTTTATATAAAATTTAACTTTCACAAACCCAGCACCGATAGTTTGTTGTACGCACTAGTTGAGCTTATGACTCGTTTGTGAGGGAGGTGAATCGAACTCGAAATACTTTAATGTTCAACGAAGTCTTTCGAATATCTTGAATTGTTTGCAACAATGATAGTTATATTGAGGAAAACTCATCCTCGCCCCCCTTTGCCCAAAGAAAGTGTGATAATTTTGGCCAGAATTTATTCTAGATGTGCAAGAAAATTGTTCTGAGTAGATCATACCTAGCAGCATAAGCCCAATCCAGACGGTCACGAGGATCTCCTGTTTGATCCTTGGCGAGGTCGAAAGGTAGAGCTTGGAAGTGGACGGCGGTGGACGGCTCTGGGAATGGGAGGAAGTCCAAATACACTTGTCTGCAACAATGATAGTACAATTATATTGAGGAAAATTCATACTCGCCCCCCTTTGCCCAAAGAAAGTTTGATAATTTTGGCAAAATTTGTTCTAGATATGCAAGAAAATTGTTCTGAGTAGATCATACCTAGCATGACCGAGGTGAACCAAAGTGAACAATTGTTCCGGGCGGTCACGAGGATGTCCCGTTTGATCCATGGCGACTGCTCTCTCTCTGGGGCTGCGAGGTGAACCGTGTACTGCTCACTCTCTGGGGCCGCGAGGTCGAAAGGTACTGCTCACTCTCTGGGGCTGCGAGGTGAACCGTGAGGCAGCACTAGCTTTTTATCGGGCTAGGGAGCAAGTGACCGAGCGGTCGGTCCGGGGTCCGATCATGTTTCTGTTGTATAGTACGCACTTATCGGTATTTTCAATGACCACAGCGCGCGTAGGTGTGATGTGGTGTAGTGTGTGTGGACATGAATATAATGAGCAAGTAACCGCTTATTACTAAAAGCAGCACGCGCGGGCGACAGCTGTTGGTTTGGAGGGCGTCGGCGTGGGGAGCGCACGCCACCCCCTGTTCGACTATCTATAGTTGTTACAAGAGTATATCTCAAGAATAGAGCTATTTTTGCTCCTGGCTTCTTTTTTTGCTGAGTTATGTTCATGATGCCCAAAGCAAATATTGTATTTTTATACAACATCTATTGGAAAGAACCAAGAAAGTAGAGGAAGAGGCTAAGACTCCAAAAGAACCGGAGCTGGAGCAGAGCAGAGTTAGGGAGAAGAAGTGGAGTGCGCGGAACACACCTAGATCTGGAGAGAAGACGATGACGGTGAGCTGGACATGCTGCTCCCTTTCTGTCACCACGCTCCCTCCCTGCCACCGGGTTGCTCCCTTGGTGCCGTCCGCTCCCTTCCTCACTATTTGTCGCACTACCGCCCACTTGCTCGCGTCACATCTCTGTTCATCCGCACAGGTACACTGCCGCACGCTTACCCTGCGTCGCCTCACACCTGCTTGCCGTCGCGTTGTAATGCCATGTCCACCAACCGTCGCTTGCCTTCGTAGCCTGCGCCTCCACTCGTTCGCCACTTGGGGGGCCGAAGCCCCGCCCCCCCACACACACAGACAGCCATAGGATGAGAGAGAGAATAGAGGTTAGGGTTTGACGGGCTAAAGTAGGAAAGAAAATAGGTCTAATATATTACATGGGTCACGCGCAAGGTGTGGGGAATGCGAGCTGAATTCATTTGTGAACATCGATATATATTTTTGACTTAACTAATAATATATACATCTAGTTATATATTATATACCAGATATTTTGAAGAAAAAAATGAGTGTTCGTTTGAACACCCATGACCCTTTGAGGGTCCGCCCATGCCTCCATGATTGTGGTAGGACTAGGGCATACATCTTCGAATCACGTCGTTCTTCACCGAAACCACTGGAAATTTGCTGCAGATTAATAACTTTGTTGGGAATAGGTCCAAATTCAATACATTGTGCAATAAGGAGTCCCCGGTTACAACAAAGCCATATCAACTTTCGTTTTGCCGCAAAAAATAAGCTAGCGAGGACATTATATAATGTAGCAAACTCGAAAGAACTCATGATCATTAGTAAATGGGAAAAGCGTAAGCAACACAAACTTTTGGAAAGAAACAAATGACCCACAGAAGCAATTAACTGAATAAGAGTGCGTTTGGCGTTGCGGTGACTTTCAAAAGGCGCTTTTATTTTGCCATTCTTTGATATAGTAAGTATTTTCCAAGCACCAACCTCTATGGTTTGGGCACCGAATCAATGTAAAAAATACGAAAAAAAACTAGATGTAGTATATGGAGTGTTGTAGCACCCCACAAAATTTTAACCTCAAACTCAAAATATGTTAGAGGAAACAGAAAGGATAATTTTGTTGTGTATAGTAACGTTTGTATTTTTCCTTTTCTTTTTTGCTTTATCATTTCTCAGAATTTTCTCATCTCTGTTACTATCAATATGGAATGAATTTGAACATTAAATTTTATACATAGTAGAGTAATTTGAGAAGTACATCTAGATTTCTTTTTCTGGATTTCTTTTTATGTTCATTTGGTGTCCAAACCAAAGTTTTTGCACTTTTGCACTTAATTGTGCTTTTGGCACTAAGCATCTCCCCTTTTTAGAGTAATAACAGAAATACTTTACTTCAATCAATAAAGATTCTCTATAACTAACTAAAATTGCACAGTGTAGCTCAACACATGAGAGTAATGATGATCCAGCCAAAAAACGTTTAATCAGCTTCATATACAGTAGGAAAATCAGTGCTGCAAGCATCTGACCTTGTTTTCTCGATAATGTCAAGGATAGCTTTAGGCACCATGGAATGTGGGCAGCAAAAGGTATACTGCGATTCATGCTTAATGGCGAACAGCACCATCTGGACGACTGGGTGGTGCATGCTGATCAATATTTAAGTAGTTTTAGTTAAAGAAAGCAAAACAAAACAAGGAGCAAGGGTTGCAAAGTTGTTGGTAACAAACGTTTCAAGAGAAAATGAGTTCAATTGGGAGCAATACCTGCAATGTTTTCGCATATGCATAGTGCTAGAACCAACCTCAATGTCAATGCCTCCCTCTTGTGAGGAGGCAACTGAAAATCTAACATCCTCAGTAATCTCATCATTGAAGGTCCTACCATATAACCTTGATCAGTACCAATATGTACATGTAATCTACAGGACACAAAATCAAAAATCAAATCGATACCATAATGTACAACATATCATTTATTTTTCATAAATTTCCTAAAATTTGAATAACATTAGCTAGTAAATTGATAATTCTATAATTAGCAGGTAATGTAATGCAATGAATTTTTGCCACTTCTCCAATTTATAAGTAACAAGTATTCCAGAGCTGATGATTTTTCCTTTGAGTACATCAGTTGATTAGAAACTGGAGCAACAACTTTTGGGATAGTGCGAGTGACTAATGCAGTGCTCCATCCCATCATCCTCAGCCTATCACTCACACCATCCTTCCCAATAATAATGCAATGGCTCGCATATTTGTATCAAGAAGACTTCCACTCATAATCCATAATCTGAGATTTTTGCACACCTTAAGTAACAAATCATGTAAAAAAAGGCTGCTTTTAGCTCAAACAGATATTATCAAGGCATCTAACATGATTGAATGACATGCCAGACCCATGTACTGAATATTTCTTTCGTATGTATAACCATTCACCTGTGTGTTATCCTAAACAGTGTTCCTCATATAACCAACAAGTGGACTAAGACAGGGTAATCCAGTGCCTATATTTGATAATGTGCTTTGGCGTTCTCTCAATATTATCATCTATTGCTTGTCATAAATATTTACAATGATCCCACAAAGTGCATCCAATAACATTTCTACTGGAGAACCAGCTGAAGCTAACCACATGAAACAATTAATTGGGAACTGCAGCCAAGAATCAGGGCACCCTCTTGTAAATCCAAGGAAATCTTCCATCATGTGTATACATAGCTTAAACGAGATGGCAATAGCATATCATTTTTTGCTTTCAAATCTAAGAAAGACTGATAAAGAAAACAGTAAACATCTAGCACCCTACCTTATGGAGAAGTAGCAAGGCCAAAAGCAACGTTTGCTGACTCTAACCGACACCTCTGCTATGCGGCTTCACTCATTTCACGGAGCCTCGCATGACACCTACACCTCCCCTATGTGCATCAGAGTAATATCGGGGCTAGGAGTCCAAAGCACGTCAAGAAAGTGTTTGGTACTCTTTATATAAAATTTAACTTTCACAAACCCAGCACCGATAGTTTGTTGTACGCACCAGTTGAGCTTATGACTCGTTTGAGAGGGAGGTGAATCGAACTCGAAATACTTTAATGCTCAACGAAGTCTTTCGAATATGTTGAATTGTTTTCAACAATGATAGTTATATTGAGGAAAACTCATACTCGCCCCCCTTTGCCCAAAGAAAGTCTGATAATTTTGGCCAGAATTTATTCTAGATGTGCAAGGAAATTGTTCTAAGTAGATCATACCTAGCAGCATAAGCCCAATCCAGACGGTCACGAGGATCTTCCGTTTGATCCATGGCGAGGTCGAAAGGTAGAGCTTGGAAGTGGACAGCGGTGGACGGCTCTGGGAATGGGAGGAAGTCCAAATACACTTGTCTGCAACAATGATAGTACAATTATATGGAAGAAAATTCGTACTCGCCCCCCTTTGCCCAAAGAAAGTCTGATAATTTTGGCAGAATTTATTCTAGATGTGCAAGAAAATTGTTCTGAGTAGATCATACCTAGCATGACCGAGGTGAACCAAAGTGAACAATTGTTCCGGGCGGTCACGAGGATATCCCGTTTGATCCATGGCGACTGCTCTCTCTCTGGGGCTGCGACGTGAACCGTGTACTGCTCACTCTCTGGAGCTGCGAGGTGAACCGTGAGGCAGCACTAGCTTTGTATAGGGCTAGGGAGCAAGTGACCGAGCGGCCGGTCGGGAGTCCGATCATGTTTCTGTTATCGGTATTTTCAATGACCACAGCGCGCATAGGTGTGATGTGGTGTAGTGTGTGTGGACATGAATACAATGAGCAAGTAACCGCTTATTACTAAAAGCAGCACGCGCGGGCGGGAGCGCACGCAACCCCATGTTCGACTATCTATATTTGTTACAAGAGTATATCTCAAGATATGTAATACCCATGTCCTTAAGGTATAAGCAAGCGGCTGCACGATTGGAAGGAAAAAAGAAACGAAGCGGCGAGGAAGCTGACTGTCTCGGCGCGATCCAACGGCTGCCTAAAGAAAGTCTGATATTTTTGGGAGAATTTATTCTAGATGTGCAAGAAAATTGTTCTGAGTAGATCATACCTAGCATGACCGAGGTGAACCAAAGTGAACAATTGTTCCGGGCGGTCACGAGGATATCCCGTTTGATTCATGGCGAGGTCGAAAGGTACTGCTCTGTCTCTGGGGCTGCGAGGTCGAAAGGTACTGCTCTCTCTCTGGGGCTGCGAGGTGAACCGTGTACTGCTCACTCTCTGGGGCCGCGAGGTCGAAAGGTACTGCTCACTCTCTGGGGCTGCGAGGTGAACCGTGAGGCAGCACTAGCTTTTTATAGGGCTAGGGAGTAAGTGACCGAGCGGTCAGTCGGGGTCCGATCATGTTTCTGTTGTATAGTACGCACTTATTGGTATTTTCAATGACCACAACGCGCGTAGATGTGATGTGGTGTAGTGGGTGTGGACATGAATATAATGAGCAAGTAACCACTTATTACTAAAAGCAGCACGCGCGGGCGGCAGCTGTTGGTTTGGAGGGCGTCGGCGTGGGGAGCACACGCCCCCCCCCCCTGTTCGACTCTCTTTGGCAACAGGCCGGGTACTCGGCCTCTTGTGATCCCACCATTGTGAAGACTCAGAGGCGATGGGAACATCGACGGTGCGACACGTTACGTGTATATTATCAGCCACACTTGGACAAGATTATTACAAGGTGATATATATAGATGAGAACACCGGTGGCTATGTATCCTAATACATAGGAAACAAACCTAACCTTTCTATCTCTATCTATATTTGTTACAAGAGTATATCTCAAGATATGTAATACCCATGTCCTTAAGGTATAAGCAAGCGGCTGCACGATTGGAAGGAAAAAAGAAACGAAGCGGCAAGGAAGCTGGACGTGGAGGACGTCTGCGTCGCTGGAGGCTGGCAGGCAGGCAACAGTGTGGACAATCAATGGAGGAAAACCCTGCGGCGCTTGCTGGGTGCGTTCGAAGCGCATAGCGGCCTGGCGTACGCATCCGCTCACTATTGGCCTAAAATCGTCTAAGCAAAGACGTGGAAGGCCTGATTGTCCGACTAACTCTCGCTCCATAAAGAATTTACTAGGATGATAGTGCGCGCGTTGCTGCGCCGCTGATCTGAATATGTTTTCTGAATCTGTTTTCACAACAGGTGTACTATTCTAACTGCAAACAATGTATTATACCGGTTTGTTGAATACTCTTATTCGTAAGTACAATCAGGCCAGGGTACGATATTAGAAACAACATGGTATTCACTCTTATGCTTCATTCTGGTTCTGGCAATGTGGATAGCAGCAGGAGACAATATTACAAAGATTGTTGGCACTGTTCCTAGAGGGCTAGAACATACAAGTCCGTGAGGTGAGGGCAAAACGGTATGACGTCGTTTTATAGACATTCTACCATTAGGCATAAAAGCAAAGGGATATCTATATAGTTGCTACATATGCATCTTTGCTTTGGACATCATGTAGAGGCAGTCACCGTAGTAGCAAGGCATTAGCCTATGTAGTTAACCAAAGAACGTACTACTAGGATGATATTGTGTTGGAAAACAGTATGGGAGCCGTACTGTTCGATCAAAAGCTGTACAGTCCTAGGTTAGCATGCCTGTGGCAGACATGCTCAGCATGTTCTGCAAAAAAGGGGTACAAATAAAATGGTAACAACGATAAGCGCGAAAGAAAGTAAAATGTCTAAAAACAAACATGATGCGGAGACTGGCAGGGAAAAAAAATATGTATCTCCTTTGTACAAACGTGTTGCTAAACAAGAACTGCATTAGGATGGAAAAATCGATATGTTATGATAATGACTGAGATAAGATGGTTCTGTGCTATTCTAATGGTTAGCCTAGCAATGTTTAGTTTGTACTGCAACAATGTTAACAGATATGGAGTTTAACTAACCTGTATAGTTTCTGTTGCACAGAAGAAGTATTGTGGAAATTGTTTAAACATGAAAAAGGCAAGGTTATCTATTGTAACAAATAAAACAACCCAGGAACACCAGATAAGAGATGAACCAAAAGCATTTATATATAAGTCAATAGCTTAAACAACTGTACCACCAGGTTGGTCTAAAATAACAAAGCTAACTCAAAACAGATTGCAAACTTGAAAATATGTACCTTGACAGCTCGTTTGAAATTTCATCTCAGCATCGTAATATTGTGGGCTCAATTTCACAAGGGAAAGACTACATATCTGAAGAATTAAATGTCAGACTAACTGCTAAAGCATGGCGTGAATCTACACTAGCAAGTATAACTAACCTATTACAGGTGATGCTTAGGACAGAGACTAAAACTAAACAAGGGACTCAATACATACATTGTTAAAACAGTGGGAAAAAGTGAGAATTTCGCCACACTATATCAAGGTGGCATTGTAATTGTATACACTAAACTGTGCAGAACCAAATAAATAAAACAATCAACAAGACAGAACTAAAGGAACAAAAATGAAATGGTCTTCCAGTTTTGTCTACCTGGACACTAAGATAACTGTCAGCATTGTATTTGTTCTCCTTTTTCTTTTCTTTTTCTTTTTGTCTTTTGTTTGTTAAGATTCAGTAGTGCTCAATTGGTTCTTCCATTCAGCATGTGGCAGTACATGAGCAGATAATTTTACTGAAACATATATTACACATTGGCATGTGTGAACCATTTGCATGAATAATCTTTGCCCAGCATTAAAAAGCTTAATCGAATGGAGGAAAAAATATAAAATTACAATAATGCTTCATTTAGATGAACATCCCTTCCTACAAAGACACAAAAAAAAAGGAAAAAAGCAGCAAGTATGGTCATACGGACCTGAACCAGACACGTGATTGTCATTATCATCCCAGGGCCTTTCCCAGAAACAATAATCGGATACAGCTCTGTGTACTGCTCATGGCAAAAAAAATGTGACCATTCTTTACCGCTGCCTAGCGCCCTAGCACCGCTCACCCGCCGCCGCCTCCCTTTCACCGCCGTCACCCGTCGCCGCCTCCCTTTCACCGCCGTCACCCGCCGTCGTCTCTTTGGGTCACGTGAAGCCCGCGTGAGCGAGCGATCCCGTCCAGGAGGGCAGTGCCCGCCGCTGTCTCTCTGGGTCACGTGAAGCCCGCGTGAGCGAGTGATCCCGTCCAGGAAAGCGTGGGTCACCCGATTTTGAGGATAAGTTGTTACATCATCTGGGTAAAATATTATTCAAAGTAGATCACCCGGGATGAATTGGTTCTATGCACCAAACAGACGACCAGCCATATTCGGACAGATCCGTCGACCGAACCAAACACACACCCTCAATGAGCACAGACATACGAGACAAATACTGTAGGATGGCCGACTAAGACGAGATCAAAGTGAAATACTCCCTCCTTTGATTAATGTAAGGCATATGGCTTTTCAAGTTTTGTTGATAAATGTACAGCGTGAATGTACAGCATTATCTCTAATCATTTGACCAAGCTGGCCGTGAACAACATCGCATTTCCTGAGTTCGCATACAGCCCATCTAGTTGTGTTCGATCTAGAAGTATTCTTCTTAGCCTTTGTTTTTGTATTGCTTTGCATTGTGACCGAACAGAGCATCTTCTAAGGATTGGTCCCTGATTTAACATCCAATACATGTACGTGAACGGTTAGAATTGGGCTCATATCAAAAGGCTATTTCGTTTCTAAATTCCAAAGCATGGTTTAGTCTTATATTGCTGGGGCGAGTGGGAGGAGAGCAATATAAAAGGTGGAATATAATAACTGTCACCATATAAAATATGTGACATATGATATAAGGTGGTATGAGGACTTTGGCTAAACATACGCACGGGCACGTATTCGCAGATTTTCGAGTGAAAATTGTGTGACTTGTGACTTGCCGTAGTGCGGTGTCTGGCATATAAAATCCAACTTTTATTTTGTTGAATCATGTCATTATCTCTCTTAAATTTGTTTAAATGTGGTTTTAAACGCCCGGATTAATTCGTGTTAATGGTGACTGTTATGACTGAGTAAATGTCGTGCGTCCTTAAAAGGAGCTGAAGATGTCCAGGTTCAGAATACACATAATTCCTCCATTCCTTTCACACACCCTCCTCCTTCGTCTTCGGCCACGGCCGTACCCGACTCGATTACCTCATGCCGCATACGTCCACGGCGCCCTCGACGGAGAACGACGGACCCGCCGATGCCTCTCCCGACAGGTACTCCCGGCGCCCGAATCCTCTCCCTGAAATTTCCCCCAATTCGTTCACCCGCAAAGAATTAACTCGATTCTTGGTATCCATCTCCATCAAAGGGGAATCGAAGGCACTCTCCCGAGAAGCAGTGATCCAAAATCAGTAGCAACGCCTGAGGACTCCAAAGACAGCTGCTTCGGCTTCATCCTCGATTCCATGGTAGCGGAGCACGCCACGGGCAGCGTAGAATTGCTCTCCGAAACAAGGGCCCCGGAAGACGGCGGCGCTAGTTTCCACTGCCGCTTTGGGAGGGACCTGCCGGTCGTCGCCGTGGGCTCCATAAACACGCCGCGCTTCGCTATCCCCGACGTCCGCCTCGTCCCCGAGCTCGGGACTGGATCTACTCTCATATCCGTCGGCCAGCTCGCGTGGCAGGGCCTGGTTGTCACGTTCTGTAGCGATTCTTGTCACATCATGGAGGAGAGCACCGGAGCCGTCGTCGGGGAGGGCCGCCTACGAGAGCAAGATGGGTTCTACCATCTTGACTTCCTCTCGGTCCCGCAAAGCTGAGGCCTTTGCTCCTACATCACCTCTGTCCCCGGGCAACGGGTTGCTTGCCTATGCTATATGCTAAGTGTTTCTTTGCAAATACATGGGCATGCATCCTTGTTAATTGCCTTGCTAGCTAATATATGTTTAATTCTTATGCTTGGAAGATTGAATCTAAAGAAGAACCCTAAAATTGGAATTAACAGATTAATCCGAATTATTTCTTAAAAGAAAAATCGGAATATTGCGCAACACTGACGTCAGCGAAGGGTTTTGACCGCACAGTGGTCCACCTGACAGGTGGGTCCCACACGTAATTGGCATGGCTCACGGTAGACTAGGTCTACCACATCGACGTAGTTTGATTTAATATTATTTTATTTATAGTTTGATTCAAGCTAACGAGTGAAATCCAATTTGATTTGAAATTAACTCATTTCAATGATTAACCGATTAACTAACAACTATAATTGGAGCAATTTTGAACCCATTAGCTTTTTTTCCACCCTTAATTGGCTTGTACAATCTGATTGGTACTTTCTTAAGATGCGAAGGAGACATCTTGTCAGGAAAAAATAAAATAAAATCAGCAGAAGTAATCATCGTTTAAAGGCCAACCGCGCAATTACATGGAACACACGAAAAGTCAAAGTCTGTTCATACGCATTAGTTCATTAATAGGATCACTGTCAGCTGGAGCTGTTCATGGGTGTTTGGACACCTCTACGAGCAGTGGCGGAACCACCGTAGGGGCAAGCCGGGGCGGCTGCCCCAGGTCTTCCGGCTGGGCGAACCCCCCGCCGGCCGCCGGCGCCCCCGCCCAACGCCATGACTCCATCTCCACCTGATCTCCAATTCTCCATGAGCCAGTATGAGCGAGCTGCGCCTCAGGCGGCAGGAGCGCCGCATGCCCGCGAGGCGTGGCCCGAGTCCAGCAGCCAAGGCCCAAGTGAAGTTGCGAAGGCCCAAGGCATGAAGGCAATGAGACATTGAGACACCAGCTGCCAGCACAACAACAACACAACCCTAAATTTCCCCATTCCCCATCTTCCGCTCTCGGCTCTTCGGTTCATCCTCCGATCCTCGGATCCTCCCGTCGGGCCGACCGCTGTCGGGGCGTCCGGCTGCGGCGCGCGGGGGCTACGGCGCTCGGGGGCTGCGGGCTGCATCACTCGGGGGCTGCGGCGCGGCGAGCAGGCGGGGGGCGCGGCGAGCAGGCTCTGAGCCTCCGAGTCCGAGGCAGGCAGGCAGCAGCCCGGCCGGCAAGCCGTCGCAGACTCGCAGCACTGCAGCTGTGCAGCAGGTGAGTGTTGAGCCACTGATTGAGGCACTGAGCCTTGAGCCCTTGAGTAATTGAGTTGAGCTGTTGAGCATTGTTTAGCATTTTGATTCAATTTTAGTAAATGTTGATGTCTTGTAGGAATTCTATAAGGAAATGAAATCAATACAGACTTATTTTAGAACCGCGACAGTAGATGATGTTGATATAAGCTAGTTGTGTCAGTAATCTGTTTTGAGGTGAGTTAGATAGTATAGATTATAGATTCAGAGTTTGTTTCCTGTTGGAAACAGAGTCGGACGCTTGTCTGTCCAGTAGTAGTATTTGGTTTCCGAAACAGAGTTTGGTTCTCTGGTAGAGTCCGTTTCTGAAGACAGTCTTCAGAGTTCTGTAGTGAGTCCGAAAAGGAATCAAATTTGTAATCTTCTGAGTCTATATAAGAAAACACAAAAATACAAAAAGACTGCAAGATTTGCAGCGCAACATACATATTTCAGTTCTGAATACTTTCTCCAAACATTGAGTGTGTTGATCCTGGTCTGAATCTGCCGAAGTGCTGATTTTCAGAAAGTTCAGAACTTTTGAGACGAAAATTCAGAAACTCTGAATTTCTGTCAGATGATAATTCCCAAGTTCTAGCAGAAGCGGTTGAAACATCTAATACCATCATTAGTTATATCAGTTAGTTCAATTTTAGTAAATGTTGATGTCTGGTCGTATCGGTTAGATCTTGACAATTTGAACGTATTTGACATCATTAGTTATATTGACTATTGAATCATATTATATCTCAGTATTTTTTGTACGACAAGTTCGCCCCGGGTCTTTAGAATTCCTGGTTCCGCCACTGTCTACGAGTGACCTAGAGTCCATATAAGCTGCACAAAGAGTAAACGATATATAATAGTAATTTAATCACAGTCCACGGCACCCGCATGACAAGCAGAAGTCTTGACCAACATTGCTGGGCCGAAGCGAATCAGGAAGGAGCTCGAATGGCGCCGTGGATTATATTGTGATCTCAATTTTAATTTCACTCCAATCTTGAACAAAGGCGTGGATGCTCACAAGATTGACCGCCAATTTCTGGTTTCGATTTAAGCTGCCGCAATTTCAGTCCGAGCAATGTTGCCAATGATACATATATGGACTTGCCAAACTAAAGCTTGCATTCCAGAAGCTCAAGTGCATAATCGGCAGTTCTCATGCATGCATGGATCATTCATCCGGCTATAGTTATAACCAGGGAAAACGCTACCAGTAGCGTGAAGTTTCGGAGGATAGCGATAGGACCGGCAACCGCCGGTTACCGGTTTTGGGATATATTTTGGGACGAAAATTTTGAGTTACACTTTGAAATTACAATTTCTACCAACTGGGATGCCCCGAAAAATGGCTGAATTTGGAAATTTCGGTGAAATTTAGCTGAAATTTCCCAGATAATTCCAAACAACCTCGACAGAGCTATGCTCCAAAGCCAAACATTCTAGTCTCCCATTTGTGTAACCAGATCTGTCACAAATCTCCATTTCTAAACTAATCCACCCCCAAACAACAACCCGAAAACCAAAATACCCAACTGAAAAATGCTGGAACAGATGAAAAATGAGGAGAGGCGCCGCCGAAGGACCTCACGGCCGGGGGAAGAGGCGCCGCCTAAGGACCTCACGGCCGGGGGAAAGAGGAGCCGCCGAAGGACCTCACGGTCGGAGGAGAGGAGCCGCCGATGGACCTCACAGCCGGGGGGAGAGGCACAGCCAAAGGACCTCAAGATCGGGGGGAAGAGGAGCTGTTGAAGGACCTCACGGCCGGGGGGAGAAGAGCCGCCGAAGGTCGCGCAACGCGCGTCGGTGGGAGGAGACCACTCGTGCCCCAGCCTTGCTACGGCAGGAAACGAATTCTCTGACATTGCTAAGCAATGTGATGGGTGAACAGTTTCGTGACATTGCGTAATATCCATTGGATCAGAAGACAACGGAAGAGATCAAAACACTGTAGCAAACCACTGTTTATGAATACTATTCACAAATACTGCAGCATGGTACTATTTACTACGTTGTAGCAGTGATCTGGTCCGTCCTTCCGAGATCGAGCGGCTCGGATCCTGTTCATCCATGACATTCCCTTAGGAATGGCAGGCAATACGAATCCGCTGCGGCAGGAGGCCGCACGCGTCTCCCCAGTCCTCCAACCGAGCAAATTCAATTGGGCTTGTCAACTTTTACTTTCCAGCTTGCTATCATTCCATTTATGTGTGCGAGTGAAGCAAGGGTAGAGAGAGATTTCATTTTCTTTCTCAGATCAGTAGAGATTTGCTTTACTATTATTTGGGTTGGCCCAGAGGTAAGCTCAGCTATAGTATGGGCCACCATTCGAAAAGTTTGCCCATTAGTACCATGGGCCAAGCGGTGCCCCTAGGGCCCCAGTGCACATAGGGTTGTACATTTTTAAACCGAACCGGACAAACCGAACCGTACCGGTCAACTCGGTTTGACCGGTATTCGGTATTCGGTACGGTATTCAGAATTTTGTTTTTTTGGTATTTTCGGTAAAAACCGATCGAAAACTGAAAAAAAACGAACCCATATTCTGCTCTGGCTCGGGGCGTCGCGCTGTGCTCGTCTTGTCGGCATCCACGGTCGGTCCACACTCCACAGGCCCACAGCCGCGCTCGCCGTTCGGCCCATCACCAGATTGCAGTCCAGGCGTCCAGCGGTCCCATGTATTATGGGCCCACGTGAATTGCTCCTTTCTCCTTTGACCGGTCACCGCCACCGGATGCTGGGCTGGTGGCAGTCGTATCATGTTCATTAGATGGATCAGTGCAAGTGTGAGTGCATGTGCGAGTGTAATTGTATTTGTGCATGCTGGCTGCTGCATGCACATGACAAGAAGCCAGCAAAACCAACACCAAGTCACGGTCACCAACATTGCAAGTCTACAACATCGAGAATAAAGATGATATCGTGACATCGCTATGGATCGTGGTGCTGCCTGCCGGGCACATATGCATGGATGGATCATTCATCCGCTATAGTTATAACAGGAAAACGCTACCGATGAGCGTGAAGTTTGGAGGATAGCGATAGGACCGCAACCGCCGGTTACGGTTTTGGATATTTTTGGGACGAAAATTTTGAATTACATTTTGAAATTACAAATTTCTACCAACCGATGCCCAAAAATGGCTGAATTTGGAAATTTCGGTGTAATTTAGCTGAAATTTCCCGGATAATTCAAACAACCTCGACAGAGCTATGCTCCAAAGCCAAACATTCTAGTCTCCCATTTGTGTAACCAGATCATCACAAATCTCCATTTCTAAACTAATCCACCCCCAAACAACCCCCCGAAAACCAAAATACCCAACTAAAAAACACTGGAACAGATGAAAAACGGGGAGAGGGGCCGCCGAAGGACCTCACGGCCGGGGGGAAGAGGAGCCGCCGAAGGACCTCACGGTCAGAGGAGAGGAGCCGCCGATGGACCTCACAGTCGGGGGGAGAGGCACAGCCAAAGGACCTCAAGATCGGGGGGAAGAGGAGCTGTTGAAGGACCTCACGGCCGGGGAGAGAAGAGCCGCCGAAGGTCGGGCGGCGCGTGTCGGTGGGAGGAGACCACTTGTGCCCCAGCCTTGCTGCGGCAGGAAACGAATTCTCTGACATTGCTAAGCAATGTCATGGGTGAACAATTTTGTGACATTGCGTAATATCTGTTGGATCAGAAGATAACGGAAGAAATCAAAATACTGTAGCAAACCATTGTTTATGAATACTGTTCACAAATACTGTAGCATGATATTATTTACTATGCTGTAGCAGTGATCTGATCCGTCCTTCCGAGATCGAGCGGCTCGGATTCGGTTCATCCATGACATTCCCTTAGGAATGGCAGGCAATACGAATCCGCTGCGGCAGGAGGTCGCACGCGTCTCCACAGTCCTCCATCCGAGCAAATTCAATTGGGCTTGTCAACTTTTACTTTCCAGCTTGCTATCATTCCATTTATGTGTGCGAGTGAAGCAAGGGTAGAGAGAGATTTCATTTTCTTTCTCAGATCAATAGAGATTTGCTTTACTATTATTTGGGTTGGCCCAGAGGTAAGCTCAGCTATAGTATGGGCCACCATTCGAAAAGTTTGCCCATTAGTACCATGGGCCAAGCGGTGCCCCTAGGGCCCCAGTGCACATAGAGCTGTACATTTTTAAACCGAACCGAAAATACTGAACCGTATCGGTCAACTCGGTTTGACCGGTATTCAGTATTCGGTACGGTATTCAGAATTTTATTTTTTCGGTATTTTCGGTAAAAACCGAAAAAACCGAACCCATGTTCTGCTCTGGCTTGAGGCGTCGCGCTGTGCTCGTCTTGTCGGCATCCACGGTCGGTCCACACTCCACAGGCCCACAGCCGCGCTCGCCGTTCGGCCCATCACCAGATTGCAGTCCAAGCATCCAGCGGTCCCATGTATTGTGGGCCCACGTGAATTGCTCCTTTATCCTTTGACCGGTCACCGCCACGGATGCCGGGTCAGTGGCACCAGATCATGCTCATTAGATGGATCAAGCAAGTGTGAGTGCATGTGCGAGTGTAATTGTATTTGTGCATGCTGGCTGCTGCATGCACATGACAAGAAGCCAGCAAAACCAACACCAAGTCACGGTCACCAACATTGCAAGTCTACAACATCGAATAACGATGATATCGACATCGCTATGGATCGTGGTGTTTGCCACTGGGCACATATGCTTGCCGGCTTGCCACAACGTCATTACTTGTTCGCAATTCGCGTCAACATTGGTAAATATGGTATTTACCGATACTGTACCGAAATAAATTGAGATTTACCGAAACAGGACCGTATTATTAAAAATACCGTATTTACCGAACTAACAATACCGTATTTACCGTATATACCGAACAAAAAAAACCGAACGAACACTCCTAAGTGCACAAGAAACACCACCGCCGCAGCAGGCCCAACAAAATAGATGTTGATCTTTCTTTATTTTATTTTTACCTTCTCAATTTGCAATTGCCCTCAAATAATACCTAGTGTTTTGGTTTGCTCCAACCTCTCAGATTTGGATTTGGAATCTGAAACTGTCTTTTTTTCTTCTCTCTTCTCATAAGGTAAGTTTTACTCTCCTCTTTCCTGCCTTGCTACCTAGACTACGTCAGCTGTTCATATCACATTTTGCTTACAAGTTGCAAAAACTTTTAAAGGGCATCAAATCAATGTTATCCTTCTTTGATCTCTCTCTCTCGTGGGTATTATGTATTCAAAGTTCTTGTGATCTAAACAAAACGTCTCTCTTTCCAGTTTATTACAGAATATATATATATATATATATATATATATATATATATATATATATATATATATATATATATATATATATATATATATATATATATATATGAAAAATACTTTTACTCCCAGAGTAGTTACTCCCACCTCTGAAATATCACCTAAAAGAACTTGACATACTCCATTATCA
The DNA here is from genome assembly GCA_036346255.1 of Ampelocalamus luodianensis. Taxonomy (NCBI): domain Eukaryota; kingdom Viridiplantae; phylum Streptophyta; class Magnoliopsida; order Poales; family Poaceae; genus Ampelocalamus; species Ampelocalamus luodianensis. The sequence goes on from CM070638.1 coordinate 3,041,709, forward strand.
CTTTGGGTATACTTATATACTAATTATAAGACACTCCAATGTGAATTACACGAAAAATTTGCAAGAGAGTCTATAGTTTTTAGCATATTTTGTAAATACCTTCATATTCGCATATAAAAATGAGTATATCTAAAAAATTGTACATACCACCCCTGAAAAGTTGTAAATACCAGCTATATGGTCTTATATACTCGTATACTACACATACATACTCTTGGTTGTGTAAGATACTCTCTACGTTGTGAGATATGTGAGATACAAAATAGGGAGTAACTACTCCCGGGAGTAGGAAAAAGTCCGTTTCATACTCCTGGGAGTACGTACTTCCACCTCCAATATACCACTTAAACGTACATATTATATTTTTTTATCATTTTCAGTATACTTAAATACCAATTATAAGATATTTTAATGCGATTTGATTGAAAAAATTTCATTGGAACCCTTTGTTTTTTGCTATATACTATTTTTCATATATAAAAGAAGTATATACACAAAGTTTGATATAAAAAGTGGAATTCAATGAAATTTTTTATGGAACTCACTTTGTGGTATCTTATAATCATTATTGGAGTATACACAAATAGATAAATAGGTACCACAAATAGGTAAAGAGGTATCATCATACGATTTAAGTGGTATATGAGAGGTGGGAGTACGTACTCTCGGGAGTACCATACCATTTTCCTATATATATAACGTCGGTTCCGTACTGCATGTACCTCCACTTTCAATATACCACTTATAGAAAAAAATATTGTACTTTTTTTATCACTTTTAGTATACTTAAATATCAATTATAAGATACTCCAATACGCCTTGATTGAAAAAAAATTATTGGAACCATGTATGCCGGACGTTGATCTCGGCTCTCTCTCTCTAACATCAACGGTGTATGCGCCCTTCTCTGTCCGTCAGTTGTTGCGCACGTCGAGAACTTTGGCAGACTAATGTATGCTACTCTACTGCTCTACTATCTGACGCACGATGGACTTGCACTTTATAGCTTGGCGTCGACGTGCATATATTTGTCCAACTCCAAGACAAGTAGACAACGCTGTGATAGTTTCAGACGGGGTTTATTTGTTCGCTGTGATAGTCTGAAAGGTAATTGCAACATGAGAATGTAATGCTACAGTATCAGTTTTTTGCTAAGTCCTGAAACTATTTGAAGCGATGTCCTTGGAGGTCTTAAAGTTCTATGAAGTTATTAGGATTTTCAGTTCTATGAAGTTCCATGATAGGAACTTACAATGGAACTTCAGTGAAGAACAAGAGGCAATCCTAGCTACTGGGATTTAGATTCCACATTAAGTTTCATATCACATTAAGATTCCACATTAGGAACTTACAATGGAACTTCAGTGAAGAACAAGAGATTCTGACCCCTCGATGGTTCTAATCACTAGGATTTCAGTTCATTATTAAGTTAGGCATATCACACAATTTTCCATAAACATAGCAGATGAGAAGGTGCCCTCTAGTGAAAAGGAATCCTGATGAAAAAATACTGATACTGTAATACAAGGGGGATTAGTATCAATATCACTGGAAGATTTTCTTGTACTATAAGCTCGTCCCCTCCACCCGCGCTGCCCCCTACGTGGAGGCCGCCGTCACGGCACGCCGCTTGCATGGAGGCCATCCCAGCGCCGCGGCGGCGGCGGTGCGGCGCAGTGGTGGCGGCGAACCCTAGCGGAAGAGAAGGAGCTCTGCGAACGGAAGACTGGCGGCGGCGGCGGCTCATTCGTTCGGGCGGGGGAGGGGAGGCTTGGTGGGAGGGAGGCGGCGCCGCCGACAGAGCACAAGGGGGAGGCGGAGAGGCGCTCGCGGGCGCTCGCCATGGTCGCCTCAGGCGATTTGGCCTGAGGGATTGGAAAATGATTCGGTGCTAACTGTGCGCGAGGGTGAAAACGCAAAAAAAACGCCGGCGCTCGTTCGGTGTGCGCGCGTGCTCGCCTGGGCCGTTGATTCCGCGATGAAGAGCCCGGATGGCTTATGTCCATATGTGCATGGAATGGTGTATGTTCACCAGAAATGTCGCCCCAGTTGTGTGCAATAAGAATTTATCATTCTCTAGCTTAGAATAATCGTGTTGTATCTATCTTTTGTAAGGGTTCACCTAGTCTAAGTTTTTTTTAGCTTAGAATAACTCTCTTGTATCTTTCTTTTGTAGGGGTTCATCTCGCCTAAGATTTTTTTTTTTTTTTGTAGCTTAGAATAACCCTGTTGTATCTGTCTTTTGCAGGGGTTTACCTAGCCTAAGAATTTATCTTTCTCAAGCTAGAATAACCTTTTTGTATTGTTAGAGACAACAAGTAGTAGTTGTCTCTGTTTGATGTGTTTCTATTTGTCGTAGCAGGGCCCTATGGGGTGCCCCGCACCCTGGGGTCGTCAGGAATACCTGTGCGCCGTCAGGAATAATGTACATATGTAGACCTAGCTTGTATAGTGTATTTTAGGCCATTGTACCTAAATACCCCTTGTCTCTTTCTCGCCTATGGGGGCAAGAAGGTAAATGTCCCTTCTTGCCCCCTATAAGAAGAGCCCCAAGGGCATATGTAAGGGGGGCTCTCTCTGGCTCTCATGCACACATAAGTAATACACATACATATCTTCATTCAGTGTCTTTAGCCCCTCTCTTCCTTCGGTCCTTCTCCAAGACAAAAGGGTACGGAGGGTCCTCGCATACGGAGGGTCCCCGTACCCACTGTCTAGCCTCTTTACATGTAACATCCAAAAATTCGGATTCGCAAAATCCTCTGTGTTCAAGAATCAAGGAGCTCAACTTCCGAAATTTTTCCCAATTTGCTCAAGATTCGGATTCCCCCCAAAATTGCACCGAGTTCTTTCCCAAACCCCTAACCCTAACCTAGCCCTCCTCCCTACCCTCTCCCTAGCCGGCTCCGCCATGCCTGCTCGCCTCGGTCCTCCGCCCCGCCGCGGCCGTGCAAGCACCCGGTGGCGCGCCTTCTCCCGTCGCCGCGTCAACGCCCGAAAGCCGCGCCTCGACCCGTCCCCATCCCGCCGCCCCGCGCGCCCTCGGCACTCCCGCGTGCCGTCGTCAACGGCTCCCCCTCGGCCTTTAAAACCCGCGCCCTTCCTCTCGCCCCTCACCTCCACCCCACTTCCTCCCGAGCAAGAACCACCGAGCAAAAAAAGGGGAACTCACCTTCGGGAGCCGTCGTCGCCGTCGACTTTCGTTGCTCGGTGAGCCTCGCCTTCGTGCCCGAGCCGCCGCTCCCCTCCGACGCCGTTGCTGCTGCCGCGATGCCGTCGTCGCCACCGCCGTCTTCCCGAGCCCCCTCACCTCCCCTCCATGCGCGCGCCGCCTGCCGTTCTCCTCTCCTCTCTCGCCCTAGCCCCCTCCTCCTTTCTTTTCTTTCCAGCCGGCGCCAAAGCCACATGCTGGCCGCACGCGCAGTGCGCTGTGGGGGCCGTTTTTGCGCCGGGCGAAAGCCGCCGTGGGCCTTTTCTTTTTTTTTTTTGTGGTTTTTCTTTCCCTTTTTCTTTTCTTTTCCAAAAGAGAGACTTCAAAGATTTATTTCTCCCCCATTTTAGCTCCAAAAATTGCAAAGTTTGTTTCTAAAAATTTCTAAAATCAAGCTCTTTCTTTTGGTGCTAGTTTGGTTCTTTTTGGAGTTCATTTGAGGAGTTTTTGTTATTTAATTAATTTATGTGCTCGTTTATTTCTTTTCCGGTGCGATCGATCGCGTAGAGTTCGGAGAAGCCGGAGACCCCCACTTCGATCAAGCTCAAGAATATCAAGATCATCTAGCCGTAGACCCAGGCGAGTCGACACTTTGATCATATTGAACCTACATTTTATGCAAATTATGTTCTTTTAAATATCAAATTGCATGCTTTATTTCCCTTATGCAAATGTATGTTAAATACCCTAAGGTAGTTAAATGCCATGTTGATGTTTTATCATTAATACACCATCCCTTGATAATTGAATTGCCATACACCCTTGTCGCTCTAGTAAATATTTGGTAACTATACTAGTATAGGCTATACTTAAGCGCCATGCTAGTCTTGCTTAAGTATCGGGGTATCATCTACCCCATTCATCATCTTTTGAAATGAGCATGATTTTGGGCGATCATTGGGTGTAAATGATCGAGATGGTTATGATGTTGTATTTTCCTACCTCTTAAAACCCTAAAGAAATTGCTTGTCACATCCGGGCGGATGGTATGATGGATGGTATGTTGGTGGGTGCTAATGCAGCCCAGAATGTTGGTTTGTGGATGGTATGTGGTATGAACCGCCTGAGATGGTCCCTAAGGACTTAATCTGTGATGACCTCCCAATGTAAAACAAGACGACCACATGTCTATAATGGTGTCGACTGGCTAAATAATTTGTATCCGTTAGTATGAGTTGCACCAGCGGATGACCGCTCGCCATAAGCCTATGTGGCTATGGGTTGGGGTGTACGACTTACGGTCTATGTGAGCGTAAGTCGTGTGCGCAAGAGGTGCAGGGAAAGAGTTGACGGGTCTATGTGAGCGTAACTCTTCTCAGGTGAAACCTTAGCGGGTGTAACAAATACTGGTGGATGCATCGTAAAGGCCTTGTGACGATCTCCCCTTGACTCACATGTCTACGGAAACATGTGTACATGTCAAAATGATTGTCTCTTGTGGGTAAAGTGTACAACCTCTGCAGAGTGTAATGAACTGTTCGAATAGCCGTGCCCACGGTCAAGGGCGGACATGGGAACTTACAAGAGTTAGTTCTGTTTATAAAACCTTGTGGGCGGGATAAAATGTGTTGGGTCGATGTGACCCTGGTTTTGGTTTTTCCTGGGTGGATGTACCCCAGTGATGTCTAGTGGTGGATGTAACCGCTATCAAAAATAAGCATGAGGTGGAGGTAACCTCTACTGTTATAAATATTGCACAAGTAATCTCTTTAACAAATGCAATTTGGTTAAAATGCTACGTGATAGGACTTTTAATATTGGTACTTTAATTATTGCTTTGTGCAAATAAATGAACCCGAGCCATCCTTTTTAAGCCTTGCATGTATAAGATTGCATACTGTGTGTTGGCTCGCGAGCACGGTAGTTGTGCTCATCCTCGCTCTTTCCCCCCAAACCCCAGAACCCGCAGATCATGGAGACTACGCCTACTACGAGGACCAGGACGCCGAGGAGCAAGGACATGAAGAAGAGTAGCATAGTTCAGTAGTCCGAGTCTCGCCTCGATCGGTTGGCTCGTTGGTACTGTGTACATCCTATATTATCCAAGCTCGTGGCTAATATCGGTCGTACACATGGTACTCGATCGCTTGCTCAGGAGAGACTTGCTCTACCCCTTTGCTTCCGCTATCGTATTCGAGATTTTGTAGTGAACTCATTTGGCCCGATCGGCCCTTTTGTAAACTCGACCCGGCGTGGTCTATTTGAACTCTAATGCTTGTATTAATGAATGGTTTGGTCTACGCGATGTATGAAATGGTTCGACAATGTGTCCGTGTGGCGCTATCTTCGATCCAGGAATAGCGCAGACTTTATCACAGAGGATTACGGATTACGAAATCCGGTCCGGCAGTGAGTATCGAGCATACGATCAGAGGAGCCTTAGTTAGTTTGGTCGTTGCCTAAGGTCTTGAGTCTTATTTTCAAAACCTAAGAAAAGCTTTGGCAAAATATAGTGTATTTATCGCTCTTACTTGTCATTCCTAGTTACGATACTTATCCTACTTCACTTGGATTTATTCTCATTCTCGACTTCCTCTTGTTTTCAAAATTTTAGATGGTCGCTCCGTCGCTCGCGGCTCTTGGGACTTTTTCTCTCACTGAGAAGACCTCGGAGGCTTCGTGGGGATTTTTCGCCATGCCGATGTCAGATTCTGGTTACTACCATCCGCCTATCTTCATGGGCCTGGATGACTGTGTCTTTGGACCGAGAGACTTGGAGCATGGAGGTTTTCCTCTATGCTAGGGAGGGTGAGTTCAATACTCACACCTTCAAGGCCGAGCACCCAGAGCCGTGCTTTGATGTTTGTCGGGATGTGGCACGACTTGCCGCGTCTCGCTTGTGCGGATGCATGGAGACCTTCGCAGCTCGCCTTCGCTTCCATCCGACTCTCCGGAGGAGAGCTTTACCGTGATCCGCCACGTCCGGCAGATGACCTTTGTCACATCGGCTCCACTCACGCGAGCACAGCCGACTTCCCTGCGCCAACGCCGTTGGCGAGATCGGGGCGCCGATTTCTCCTCACCAAGCGCTACGAGCACTCGACACCCTCCGCGACAACATGTTCGAGATGATGAAGCCCACCGCGAGGTAGAGCGGGAGAGACGCCGCTGCTGTTGCGAGTTGGCCCGCCTTAGAGCCGCCATCGCACCGCCGCCCGCCTCTGCTGCTGCCCCAACTCTGCCGCACGTCGTCGTTCCGGCAACCGGTGCGGCCGACGCTTCCACCGAGGACCCACACCCTGCTCACGGCGCGCAAGAAAGTGCGTCCCACCGCCGACCGACCGCAGCCTTGAGAGTCGGCCGTGGGCGCAGCCCGATCGCCGCTGGATTCGACGAGTTCGACCGCGGCGCCACCTCGGTCGTTCTCGCTCGCCGACCATCAGTCGCAGCCGTTCTCGATCCCCGGGTAACTGTACCACCTGTGGTGGTAAGCACCCGATGGAGGAGTAGTCAGGATAGCTAGGTTAACTAGCAGTGCTTGCTAGGTAGTCTTACTGGTTGCAAGCACTTTCTTTATCCACCTTTGTAGGCGTTGTGTTTGTATCTCGTGTCATGGCTTTGCATGGCCTATATCTGTGTCTTAGGAGTCATGTAACACTTACCCCCCCCTAATATTAATGAATTGCAGCCATTCGGGCTTTGTATCGCAATTGTGTTGTTCGTTCAATTTGATTTCTTTCTTCTGTGTGTGCTTTAGAGGGCTAGTGAACCCTCATATACCCTCTCTAGTTCGAGCTTTAGCTTTTCTCCGAGATGGCACCAAGGAGAGCTGCCCCAATCCGTGGTGCTTTCAGCAGGTCGTGGAAGAGGCCGTGGCTATGGCCGTGGTCGTGGACAAGACCTACCTCCCCACCACCGAGCATCCAACAATGGCACAAGTTATGCAACAACAAGCCCAAATCCTTCAAGCCTTGCTCGCCAATCAACAAGCGGGAGCGACCGATCGCCACTCTAAGTCGGCAGATTTCTCGAGACAAGACCTCTTACCTTTGCCTCGGCAGATGAACCCACAGGCGAAAGATTGGCTCGGGGATGCGAGAAGAAACTCGCCAGCCCGATGCTCGAGGAAGACAAGGTGGACTTTGCCACTCACCGGTTGAAAGGAGCCGCCAGCCCGGTGGAAAACTACCTCATTGCTCAAGGTGGTGAAAGCCCGAGTAGGAGAAGAAGAAACCGCCAAAGCGGCGGCATCCGCTCGGAGATCGCGAGGATCTCGCCATCTGTTGAAGCAATTCTTTGAAATGCAACCGACGAGCCCGCACCGCATGGCGGCCAATCTCTGGAACGAGTTCAAGATCGCCAGGGACTAACTTTGTACTCGCTGGTACAATGAGGCTAAAGAAGAATGAGTTTAGAACTCTCAAGCAAGGTCAAATGACAATCAATGAATATCTAACCAAGTTTAACTTGACTTGCTCGCTCGCTCCAAGTGGCGTAGGCGATGCGAGAGAGAAGATAGACCGCTTTGTGGAAGGAATGCGTGGAGACATGAGAAGCCGCTTATCCTCCATGATTTCCCTAGCTTCCACCACTTGATCAACAAAGCCCTCGTCTTTGGAAAACGAGAAAAGATTGCGGAAGTAAGCGCAAGAAAGATGGTATTCGAAGCCGCAAGGTGGCTTTCCTCATAAGTCAACATTCCCGGCAACTCATCTTTTAAGCGGTGTAGTTTCTCCACAAGGAACTCAAGCTCCACTTCGCACCAATGGGAATGGTTTCGCATCCTTCGTCACGGACGACTGCAACAAGCAATCCGAAAGAACTCATCTCCATTGTTTCCACTGTGGAGTGAGAGGACACTTGCCAACCGATGCCCTCAACGCGTCGAACACTCTGCCAAGTTCAACTCAGGGAGCCGCACCACTCAAGGTCGGACATCGGCTCAGCAGAACCATCGGGCCCGCAAGCACCTAGATCTACCTCGACACCAAATCGCGGCCATGTGAACCATGTCACACCGAGGAGGCTCGAGAAGCTACAGAGTTCTAATGGGTACGTTCTCTGTTAAATCGATCAAAGACAAGTTTTGTTTGATTCGAGCTTCGCATTCTTTCATATCAAGAAAATTTGTTGAAAGGCTTAAGTTGCCAACCTTTAAGCTAAAGAAACCCGTGGTACTTAGTTCACCTGGGGACCCTTGACTACCATCTTAGTAAGTCCCGAGTAGAGATTGCTATGGAAAATTCGGATTCCTAGCAAACCTCTTAGTGCTTGATCCCAAACTCGGATATCATCCTAGGGATGGATTGGTTGGCCCGATACCAAGGAATGATAGATTGTGCCAACAGAAGGTGGTACTCACCAAAACCTGGCACCACAATAAAGGTTAATGTAGACCGCTCCTCGTGTTTGGATCAGTACAATCCATAACCTCGAGAAGGTGACCACAGAAACAACACGTAGTTCAAGATTACCGGAAGTTTTTCGGAAGAATTGCTCGGCATGCCACGGCATCGAGACATAGAATTCGTGATCAACCTAAAGCCAGGAACAGCCCCAATTGCCAAGAGGCCATATAGGATGGCAGTTGATGAGCTCGAAGAGCTTAAGGTACAAATGGAAGAATTGCAGGAAAAAGGATTTATTAGACCTAGCTCATCCCCACGGGTTCGCGATGCTTTTTGTAAAGAAAAAGGATGGCACCGCCAGATTGTGTGTGGATTACAGAGCCCTCAATGAGGTGACCATCAAGAATAAGTATCCCTTGCCCCGCATTGATGATCTATTCGACCAACTGTCAGGAGCAACAGTGTTCTCCAAGATAGACCTAAGGTCAGGGTACCATCAGGTTAAGATTAGGGCTGAGGACATCCCTAAGACAGCTTTTACCACCCGGTATGGTCTATATGAGTTTACGGTTATGTCGTTTGGCTTGACCAATGCGCCAGCCTACTTCATGAACCTTATGAACAAAGTATTCATGGAATACCTGGATAAGTTTGTTGTCGTGTTCATAGACGACATCTTAATCTACTCCAAGACTAATGAGGAACATGCTGAGCATCTGCATTTGGTCCTGGAGAAGCTTAAAGAACATCACCAGATGCCAAGCACAAACAAGTGTGAATTTTGGCTTCAAGAGATCGGCTTCTCGACATATCGTATCCGCTGGAGGAGTCGCAGTTGACCCATCCAAAGTAGAAACGGTGTTGGGATGGAAACAACCAACCTCAGTGACCGAAGTGCGTAGTTTTCTCGGAATGGCTGGATACTACAGACGCTTCATTGAAGGATTCTCCAAACTATCCAGACCAATGACCCACCTGCTCAAGAAGGAAAAGAAGTACGAATGGACAGAAGCTTGTGAAAAGAGTTTCCAAGAGTTGAAGAAGAAGTTAACTCTCGCACGATGTTAGTCTTGCCGCACATACACAAGGACTTTGAAGTCTATTGTGATGCTTGCGCTAAGGTCTTGGTCACGTATTTATGCAAGGAGGAAACGTCGTAGCATATGCATCCGCACAACTCCGCCCACATGAAGACAACTATCCAACTCATGATTTGGAGTTAGCAAACGTAGTGCATGCCCTAAAGATTTGGCGGCATTACTTGATTGGAAATCATTGTAATATCTATACGGACCACAAGAGTCTTAAGTACATTTTCACCTGCATGCACCTCAACCTCCGACAAAGGAGATGGTTAGAACGATTAAGGATTACGACTTGGATGTTCATTACCATCCCGGGAAGGCTAATGTAGTGGCGATGCATTAAGCCGTAAGTCCTACTGCAAAAATGTTATGGTCCAAGAGTATCAACCTGAGCTTTGCAGGGAATTAGAGGCACTTAACCTCGAGTTAGTAGAACAAGGCACCTTAGCAGCTATGGAAGTTCAACCAACCTTAGAAGCACAAGTCAAGACCGCTCAGAAAGGACACCCCGGAGTTCATAAATTTAAACATCTCATGGCCAAAGGAAAAGCCTCAAAGATGGTGGAAGACCAACAAGGAATCCTATGGTATGGGAAACGTCTCTTTGTTCCCCACCAAAAGGAGCTCAAAGAATTGATTCTAAAAGAAGCCCATAGCTCAAAGATACACCATACACCAGCAGCACCAAGATGTATCAAGATATGAAGATTCTATATTGGTGGCGCGAATGAAAAGGGACATCGCCGAGTTCGTAGCTTGTTGCGATGTGTGCCAACGGATCAAAGCGTAACATCGAGACCCGCAGATTGCTGCAACCACCGCAAATCCTCGGTGGAAGTGGGAAGAAATTGGAATGGATTTCATTACGGTCCGCCGAGAACCAAGACCGGATATGATTCCGTATGGGTCATAATCGATGATTAACCAAAGTTGCCCATTTCATCCCCGTGAAGACCACCTACAAGGGAGATAAATTAGCCGAGTTATACATGGCTCGTATTGTATGTCGCATGGAGTACCCAAGAGGATAGTCTCGGATCGAGGTTCTCGCCACCTCGCATTTACAGGCTAGTCTCCATGATGCACTTGGAACTCACTTGAACTTTAGCACAACATATCATCCTCGGTCGATGGATGAGCGAGAAAGGCTAAATCGATTCTTGAAGACATGCTTCGGCTTGTGCTTTAGAGTTTACCGTAGACCGGGAGAGATGTCTACCGTATGCAGACTCGCCTACAACAACGATTACCAATCCAGTTTGAAAATGTCTCCGCTTGAAGCACTTTATGGGAGAAAATGCGAACTCCCTTGCATTGGTCGAAATCGGGAGAAGGTTATATCTTCGACCGTATACTCTCAAGCAAGTAAGAGAAAGTCGATTGATCGAGATCGCCTACAAGTCGCTCAATCCGCATGAAAAGTTATGCCGACAACCGTCGTAGAGAGTTAACTTTGGGTTGGAGATCATGTATACCTCAAAGTGTCACCCTTCGAGGAATGCGAAGATTTAAAGTGAAAGGCAAGCTTGCGCCAAGGTACATAGGCCCGCTTCACAATCACCGCCAAGCGTGGAGAGGTAGCATATCAACCGGAATTACCGTAAAATTTGTCGATGTCCATAATGTGTTCCACGCTCTCACTCAAGAAATGCCTCAGAGTACCGTAAGAGCAAGCTCCAATTGAAACCATTGCACTCGAGAAAGACTTGTCGATCCGAACATCCGATCAGATTCTTGATGTCGTGGAAAAGCGCACAAGACGCCGATCATCCGCTTATGCAAAGTGCAATGGAGCAACCACTGGAGAGAGAAGCCACGTGGGAGCGTGAAGATCACCGAAGTTGGATTACCCCAACCTCGTTCTCGAAGAGCTCGAATCTCGGTCGAGATTCTTTTTAAGGTGGGTAGGTTTTGTAACATCCAAAAATTCGGATTCGCAAAATCCTCGTGTTCAAGAATCAAGGAGCTCAACTTCCAAATTTTTCCCAATTTGCTCAAGATTCGATTCCCAAAATTGCACCGAGTTCTTTCCCAAACCCCTAACCCTAACCCTAGCCCTCCTCCCTACTCTCCCTAGCCGGCTCGCCATGCCCTCGCCTCCTCGGTCCTCCGCCGCCGCCGGCCGTGCCAGCAGCACCCTGTGCCGCGCTTTCTCCCGCCGCCGCGTCACGCCCGGAAGCCGCGCCGACCTGCCCCATCCTCGCGCCCGCGCGCCTCGGCACTCCGCCGTGCCGCTGCCAACGGCTCCCCTCGGCCTTTAAAACCCGCGCTTTCCTCTCGCTCCTCACTCTCCACCCCACTTCTCCCGAGCAAGAACCACCGAGCAAAAAAAAGAACTCACCTGGAGCCGTCGTCGCTGTCGACTTTCGTTGCTCGGTGAGCCTCGCCGTGCCCGAGCCGCCTCGCTCTCCTCCGACGCCGTTGCCGCTGTCGCCGATGCCGCTGTCGTCCACCGCCGTCTTCCCCGAGCCCCCTCACCTCCTCCATGCGCGCGCCGCCGCCCGTTCTCCCTCTCCTCTCTCGCCCTAGCCCCTCCCCTCCTTTTCTTTCCACTGGTTGCGCCAGTCACATGTGGCGCATGCAGCGTGTGCGCTGTGGGCCTGCTTTTGCGCCGGCCGTAAAGCGGAGCGTGTGGCCTTTTCGTTTTTCTTTTTTTGTGGTTTTTCTTTCCTTTTTCTTTTCTTTTCCAAAGAGAGACTTCAAAGATTTATTTCTCCCCATTTTAGCTCCAAAATTGCAAAGTTTGTTTCTAAAAATTTCTAAAATCAAGCTCTTTCTTTTGGTGCTAGTTTGGTTCTTTTTGGAGTTCATTTGAGGAGTTTTGTTATTTAATTAATTTATGTGCTCGTTTATTTCTTTTCCCATGCATCGATCACAGAGAGTTCTGAGAAGCCTGAGACCCCACTTCGATCAAGCTCAAGAATATCAAGATCATCTAGTCAGAGACCCAAAGTAGTCGACACTTTGATCATATTGAACCTACATTTTATGCAAATTATGTTCTTTTAAATATCAAATTGCATGCTTTATTTCCCTTATGCAAATGTATGTTAAATACCCTAAGGTAGTTAAATGCCATGTTGATGTTTTATCATTAATACACCATCCCTTGATAATTGAATTGCCATACACCCTTGTCGCTCTAGTAAATATTTGGTAACTATACTAGTATAGGCTATACTTAAGCGCCATGCTAGTCTTGCTTAAGTATCGGGTATCATCTACCCCATTCATCATCTTTTGAAATGAGCATGATTTTGGGCAACATTGGGTGTAAATGACTGAGATGGTTATGATGTTGTATTTTCCTACCTCTTAAAAACCCTAAAGAAATTGCTTGTCACATCCAGGCGGATGGTATGATGGATGGTATGTTGGTGGGTGCTAATGCAGCCCGTGAATGTTGGTTTGTGGATGGTATGTGGTATGAACCGCCTGATGGTCCCTAAGGACTTAATCTGTGATGACCTCCCAATGTAAAACAAGACGACCACATGTCTATAATGGTGTCGACTGGCTAAATAATTTGTATCCGTTAGTATGAGTTGCACTGCGGATGACCCGCTACGCCATAAGCCTATGTGGCTATGGGTTGGTGTGTCGACTTACGGTCTATGTGAGCGTAAGTCGTGTGGCGCAAGAGGGGTCCGGGAAAGAGTTGACGGGTCTATGTGGCGTAACTCTTCTCGTGTGAAACCTTAGCGGTGTAACAAATCTCGTGGATGCATCGTAAAGGCCTTGTGGCGATCTCCCTTGACTCACATGTCTCACTAAACATGTGTACATGTCAAAATGATTGTCTCTTGTGGGTAAAGTGTACAACCTCTGCAGAGTGTAATGAAGCTGTTAGAATAGCCGTGCCTACGGTCAAGGGCGGACATGGGAACTTACAAGAGTTAGTTCTCATTTATAAAACCTTGTGGGCGGGATAAAATGTGTTGGGTCGATGTGACCGTTTTGGTTTTTCTGGGTGGATGTACCCAGCTGATGTCTAGTGGTGGATGTAACCAGCTATCAAAAATAAGCATGAGGTGGAGGTAACCTCATCGTTATAAATATTGCACAAGTAATCTCTTTAACAAATGCAATTTGGTTAAAATGCTACGTGATAGGACTTTTAATATTGGTACTTTAATTATTGCTTTGTGCAAATAAATGAACCCGAGCCATCCTTTTTAAGCCTTGCATGTATAAGATTGCATATTGTGTGTTGGCTCGCGAGCACGGTAGTTGTGCTCATCCTCGCTCTTTCCCCCCAAACCCCAGAACCCGCAGATCATGGAGACTACGCCTACTACGAGGACCGTGACGCCGAGGAGCAAGGACATGAAGAAGAGTAGCATAGTTCAGTAGTCCGAGTCTCGCCTCACCGTTGGCTCCGTTGGTACTCGTGTACATCCTATATTATCCAAGCCTCGTGGCTAATATCGGTCGTACACATGGTACTCCGCCGCTTACTGTGGAGAGACTTGCTCTACCCTTTGCTTCCGCTATCGTACTCGAGATTTTGTAGTGAACTCATTTGGCCTGATCGGCCCTTTTGTAAACTCGACCCGACGTGGTCTATTTGAACTCTAATGCTTGTATTAATGAATGGTTTGGTCTACGCGATGTATGAAATGGTTCAAGAATGTACCGTGGAGCGCCATTCATCGATCCGTGGAATAGCGCAGCTTTATCACAGAGGATTCTGGATTACGAAATCCGGGTCCGACATTACACTACGACACTTTGTTAGCAGTAAGTGCTAGAGATAGATTTCCATAGGTATTTCAGTTTCTATTGTATCAGTCCATACTGTAAAGGGCCTCACAAGTAAGCCGATTGCATAACCATGTATGGCTACAAGTTTAAGCTAGAGCCCAGTGAGCTTAACGGGCAGCCCATGAGGTTCCGCATGCCTTTAACGGGTCATCATCTGAAATTTGTGCGCTTGGTATGCTACAAAATAGGCCAGCCCATCTGAAAACAACTAAATATAACTCAAAGACACAAACAACACACAACAACCGTAGGATGGTAATTAGGTGGCCTAAAAATTGACTGAGAAATAATAAATTTTCAGGCAACTGTTGTCTAGTCAGCCCCTAATAAATATTACATGTAGAACGAATAAAACTATATCTTCAATCAAAGACGTTAGTGGGTTGTATAACGAGTACAAATGCATTTTCAAATATAAACATATTTATTGTGGTATCTAGCTGCATAAATAAACAAGCATACATATTGTAATATCTAGTTGCGCAATTGCATAGACAATTTCGCTAGCTTTTTTTCCGCTAACAATCAATGTCTATGGTGTTGTGTGCATGCATGCATTGCTCTAGTACACTTACACATACATTAAATTAAGCAGCTATATATATATGCAACCGTGCACAAAAACGAAAATTTGGAAGGATCATAGAAATGTATTGGTCCACTAACAGAGAGTCAGAGAGAGCGAGAGATCATTTCTTCATCATCTTCTCATATCATTTCTATTGACTCGCTCTTGGGCCGTATTGGCATTTTGGGGCAATACGGCCCATTTCTACCAGAGCAGACAGCTCACTGGCCTCGAGATTCCCCTTCCCCCATGATCTTAGCTGCAGGCAGGACCGGCGGCAGTCGGGCTCAAAGTTAACTAACCGTAAACGATAAACCTCTTTTCTAGACATATCACAGAAGTTTTTTTTTACTAGAATTAGTGAATATTGAATGAATTTGTTAACTAACTAGATGGGGGCGACATGGCTATAGGGGTGTTGGGTGAGGGAGAAAGCAGAGAGCGGAGAGGAAGGAGGAAGAGAGGGGCTGGTGAGTGGGCCGAGGAGGAAAAAAGAGAAAAAGGAAAAGAAAAAGAAAAGAAACGGAGAAAAAGAAAGGAAAAAGGGAGAAGTTGGCCAGGTGGTTTTGGTCCAAGCCGCACTTTTGATATTTCAATTTATTTTTTTTCTTCTCTTTTCAAACTCGGAATGAATTCAATTTTTTGTTTTTAAGGTTGAGGTGCTGGTTTGAACTTTTACTGGGTACCCGATATAACTGATAATCCTGATTTTCGGTTGATTATTGGCCCGTAATCAAAACTATACTGGGGAGAGAACAAAATGTAGTAGCTAGCTAGCACATGAGTTAGCTTGTTTTGCTAGAAGGTCGGGTCAGTGCATGGTTAATTAATCTGGCGCATCCCCGACATCATCCGTGATGCTTTATGTAATGATTGTGCAGTGCTACTATCTCTAAATCAATAAAGCTCCCCCTTTTTCGTTGCAAAGTTTTCCTTAAATGCGTGACTGATTGGCAAGTCAAGCTAGCCACTTGAACTTAATCAAACTTCCCGAGGATCTCGTGCGTCGCGCGCCACATGCGAGATGCAGAGGCGTGCGCGCTAAGAACCTGTGCTTGTATATTTGTGTTCGTTCGATCGCCACCATCCGCACTATCCGCCTTTCGATTACACTATATGTCCGGTTCCTCAATCCTCCGTACTGGAGTGGTTACATTTGTTTGATTCACAACCAACAAGGTTGTTGCGCCAATCAATCATGGTGCACGAGGTAGAGCCTGGTTCAATAGGAAGCTCACATGCACTATCCCCATGAGCCTGGCCAAGAGAGGCAATTAACTTTGTAAGATGGTGGGAACCAACTGGTTAGTGCAATCATTTTAAGGCTCACAACCCACGATCACGGGTTTAATTTTTAGAAAATAATAGTGGAAAATTCACACAAATAACCCACCTAACATGGGATTGGTGGAAATCGAACTATGATCATCAGCCAAAGAGACAGGATATGTCGGTGATCGGAACATAGGGTTCCTTATCGAGCTTATCTGGGAAAATGGTACGAGAGCATTATTGAAACGAAAACTCTTTATTGCTGCGGACACAATGAGTGTTTGTACGAGAATACAGTGGAAATGTTACAGAAACGATGAACTTGAATCTGAACAATGAATGATTACATGATGATAATTTACTTATGCTTGAACATGTTATTACAGAGTACGTGGGCTATCTCCTTTATAGCTATTGAAGAGATGACAGTTAATGCCATTAAATACACCTTTAATCTTCACGCACGTTCTTTAGTAGAGACTTAAACCGTCACATCTTTTAGCCAACTGTTATAAGTTGCTAGATGCGCTGATAACTGCTCTCCCGTTAGTCACATGGGAAACTGTCATATTTCTCAATTAGTTTATTGGTCAGGGATTGCCCAGAACCGTATAGTTGGTCGAACAGTGTCCATAGCTGGTCGTCTCATGACTCAAAACTAGCCGTCGACCAGTTGGGCTGTAATAAATGGTATTAAACTTCCTTTAAGTACTGATTGTAGATTTATAACAGTTATATAGGTAGCCTCTGACATGTGGGACTACTTTCATATAGACTTTAACTTTGTCCGAAAAGATTGACCTGGTCAAGAATCCTTGTTAGCTAGCCCCAAAGGATTAAGAAAATAAAAAGATTTAAATGTGCATCAATAAAATTTGATAAGGCACAATCATTCCAATCATTTAATAAAAATGTGGGAGAAAAGAAAAGATTCTGGTTTTCTTGGAAATTGTACCAAAAATTTGTGGTGAGTGGGTGAACAGTTTGTGGTAAAGAGGGACCTCGTTCGGGGTGGATCCCCGACGTGCCTTGGCTCCACGAGGTTGCCCTCGGCCCAAGATAATACGGGGACCCTCTCCCAACAGAAATTGAACAAACTACATGATTTTTTTGCAAAATACAAGGAAATGATACATAATTTCCAAAATTGTGTGAGGATGCATGCCCCACTAATCTCAACATAGGTATGCCAACAAACTGAAAAATTGAGTGGAGAGAAAACCTTCATAAATTGAACAAATCACAAGGTTTTTCTACAAAATCTAATAGGCTAATACATAATTTCAAAAATTGAGTAGGGGCATGTGCCCCCGCTACCCATGCTGACATGAGGATAATGTCCATTCTCTCTATTTGTTAGTTGGCCATGCTTTGAATCACACAAATTTGTGTTGGCACATACAAAAAAGGGGGGAAATTAGGTCGATAGCACTCTAATCGTTGGTATTTAGAGAAATAACATTCAAATCACGCTCAGCTGCAAAATAACACCACAAACAACCGGAAATCCTAAAAATAGCACTCTCGTCATATTTTTCATCCATCTTTAACAACAAGGATGTATGATGTGAGAGAGTACAACTTTAATGCCCGTTTTACCCCGCCCTCTACTCCTCTTGCGTCGCCCACGTAGACCATGCACGTCGTGTGGCCTTGAGCCCTGACGGGGAGGCCCCACCTCACACCAGCACTAGCACTCCTCAAGCCACTCCATCACGGCCGCGCCCTCGATACACCACGTGCGCCATCGACAGCAGGGCAAGCACACGGTCCTGGTGACGCACGCTCGCACCGCTGGGTCAAGCCACTTGGTGTTGCACTCGAACCTGCCCTGTCATGCCGTACGGTACCTACACACAACCAGGAGCTGGTCACCGGTGACATTCGGCCTACTATCGCACTCGTTCTGCTCCTCCGAAATGTCTAGGAGTGGGTCCAACATGTTGGCCCCGGCGTCGTACGCCTCCGTGGTCTTGTGCTTTTCATGGCCGCCAGCCACGAAGATCTTTCCCCCCGCATCGGTGCACGTGAAGAACGATCGCACCAATCACATCAGCGTGTCATGCTCCCACACACCAGTGGTGGCATCAAGCACGTGGATGTCCTCCATGGGCTCGAAGGTCTGCGAGTCCCATCCGCCCAACACCGTAAGGCAGCTCGCCACAGGGAAGGAGCTAGCGGCGAGGCTGACAGAGTGTGGGTTCCCCTCGACGGCCTGGATAGCACTCACAAGTGGATGGAGATGGCAGCTAGGAAAGCGAAGCTCCTCATGTAGCAAGTAGTGGAGCAGCTTCGCGGTCATGCCCTCCACGTGTAGCAGCCTCAAGTTCCACCATCGCCTAAAGCCTCGCACAGACGCCAGCCCTCGCCATCGTGAACTCCGGCCCTACTCGCTCGTTGTTGAATCAAAGATAAAGGAAAATAAAAAGTAAAGAGAATGAGGGCAAATGAGTCTTTTTACCCACTAACGCTTGTTAGAGTGACGGTAGTGTCATTTTCAAGAATTTGAGTTGTTCACAATGTTATTTAACAGTTGAGCTCGATTTGGATTTTGTTTCTCTAAGTACCAACTATAGGAGTGTTACTGAGCTAATTTTCCCTACAAAAAATGCTATACCAATGGATGTGTTGAATCACTAGATCATGGGTGTTAAGATAGATACATTCAGCAAAGTATTGCGAGACCACAAGGTGGAACAAGGTTAATGAGAGAGACAAATCCTTCAATCCGCAGATCGCATGATTGATGGTTGACAAGATGCCAATATTGTGGCACAAGATTTTCTCTAGGGTGATTGTTTCATATGGCATGTCCATCCTATGAGCCTCTCATTGACAAGTACTTCTCTGGGCGACAGATGCACATTCAATATATGAACCAAGTACTTGTATCTATGCATGCTAATTGGCTCATATGATGCACTCATCATATGTTTATATAGTGCTTCATGTTGCGACCAACCACCCAATTGTCATTGCTCTATGCCTGGCTAACTAATTGTGAATCTCTGGTCTTTTCAATATATTTACAACCTTGCAAAATACACCCTGGACCATGGCTCCAAATTGAATGTACTTATCTTTGCCGACAACAAAAGAGCTCAATGCCATTGATCAAATATAGTATATGTACAAAACGATGTCATATATAAGATTCATCCATTGCTTGTTTTCATCGAGCCTGCGAACAAACATTTTGTTGACTCCACCAAAGAGCATGAATAGAAACATAGCCCATAAGACAAACTTTGCCGCTGGTAGCAAATGCATACTAGACGAATCCGATCGAGAAGCAACTGCATTCATGGGTGGACCTACATGAGTGGGGCACATGCCCCCTCTCAAAATTTGAAATTATATATATATATATATATATATATATATATATACATATATATATATATACATACATACATACATCTATTGTTTACAATAAAGTACCTCTTTTGTTGTACATTTAGCTCATTTTTGGATGAAGGCTATTGTATGGTGATCCAAAGAACAAAAAAGTGATCCCACACACCAATTATTCACCAACCATCATATAGATCGAGCCACGCAGAGGACAATGACTCATCATATGTTGCTCCTCGTCGAGCGTGAGTGGATGGTATGTCCACATATAATGCCACCTTCTGCTATGTATATTCTGTTTGACGTTTTCCATTTGAATTTGCGAGAGACTCACCCCTTCCGCATTAGAGAACCTCGACACGGTGCTTGCCGTGAGGAAGGAGAAGCAGATTGTACTATTCCTCGACTACGACGGTACCATGTCGCCTATCTTCGAAGACCCTGACACTGTCTTCATGAGCGAGGATGTGCTCATTTTTTGTTACCAAGAATCTCTCTTTTTTAAAAAAGTAGATTGATTTTTCACTTCAGATGAGAGATGCAGTGAGTGATGCAACCAACCAGTATTCAACTGCCATTGTGAGGGGTAGGTCCATTGATAAGGTACGTTTGAAGTTTCTAGTTACTAAAGTTTGGATTATTACGTTTTGCTCTTTTCCCACTATTAAGTTTTTTTGGTACATTTACAAAGATAGTACTCCTAGGCATTTTTGGCTTGGTCGTACACAGAGAGGTGGGGGCACATGCCCCCACACTTACATTTTTGAAACTTCATATATGCTCACATTTTTGAAACTTCATATATGCTCCTACAATAAATTCCTTTTATTATTGTACATTTATAAACATAGGCACTCAATTCTTGTTTTCGGTTCACCCCTGAGTCCAGCTGCCTACTTGTAGTGGAGTGTTGTGTGCTTACTAATTTCTCCAATTACAAAAGAGTAACACCGTAGAATGTTTGCAGTCAAACGTATAAATTTTGACAAAAAGATATTGTTTAGAACGTGTCATTTGGATATATGAAAACGGTATGAGTGAATTTGTCATCAAAACTTTTGAACATCGACGAACGTAACAAAAAGTTATAAAATCCCACATTTCTTAACACTTTCCAATGCACAGAATATTTATTTATGTTTTTTTAGTATGTTACAGGGCTTGAAGGAAACACAATCTATACAGCGACTTGGCATCGTCGATGATTGCGCCACCAATCTGTGTCCCTTCTAGCCACAGCTCCGCGTGGTTCTTATAGAAAATGGTGACTATTTTGCTGTTTGCGAGTTGACGCACCGATACGAGATCCATTACAAGTCCAGGAACGAGGTAGACGTCTTAAATTTCGATGTCTGGCGTCTGTATGTCACCAATCTTGGTAACCGGAAGCTGGGAGCCATTCGCTGCCGTGACGACCGTCCTGGCAGGCGGATCACGAAGGTTTGTAAGAATTCCGTGGTCGCCCACCGCATGGTGAGCGGCGCCAGAATCCAGCCAGAGACGCGGCACCTGGGTTCCGGTGGAGGAAGAAGCCCCGTCACCAGCCCTCCGTGATTGTGGCAGGACTAGTGCATAGGAGTTGAGTGGCGCTCCAGCCCTGACACGAACCCCCAGACATAGTGCTGGCCAAATGGGCCGGGCCCAACGGGCCGACACGAACACAAGATCGTTGGCAAAGACGAGCACGACCCGCCCGTCATGTTCATGGACCGCGCGGCGGCACGAGATCCCGCGTGCGTGCTCGCCACCACCGCAAGATGGGCGGCCGCACGACACGACACAGCGATGTCGGCCGTGCCAGCTGCAACGCGGCCGCACGGAGGTGGGAGGCGGGGAGGCACGGTCTTTTTTATTCCTGCCGCGCGCGGGGAGGCGAGGGCCGAGCCCGAGGCGGTGGGCTGGCGGCGACGCGGTGTTGCGCGGCGCGCGTGCGCCGAGGAGAGGAGGTGGGCGCGGCGGCGACGCGACGGAGTCTGCCTGCGCGACCGGCCGTGGGGAGGCGAGGCGACGGCGGGCCGCGAGGACCGAGGAGGCGGGGGGTCGGCTAGGGCGGTGGGAGTCGCCGAGGCGGCGCGGGCCGCGAGCGCGGGAGGCGGCGATCGGCTAGGCGGCGGGGCCGCGAGGCGGCGGCGGGTCGACGAGGCGCCGAGGAGGTGGGAGGCGAGGCGAGGACCGAGGAGGCGATGAGGACGCCGAGGAGGCGACGACCAGACGACGCGAAGACGAGGTCGGCTAGGGCCGCGAGGAGGCAACGGGGTCGACGAGGACGCCGAGGAGGTGGGGGAGGCGAGAGGACCGAGGAGGCAGGGGAGGCGAGGACCGAGGCGGCGCGCCGGGGTCGGGCGAGGCGGCGGCGAAGGCGCGCCGGCGCCGCGCAGCCGCGACTCGCGAAGAAGGAAGGGACCGGAGGCGGAGTCGGAAGGAGGAAGAAACGGGCGCGGGCGAGGCGGCGCTGGCGAGCGTGGCAATGGGCGGGCCGTTTAGGCACGGCACGGCCCGAAAAATCCGGCCGTTAGGAGATTTTAGCCGTTTTTTGACCGTTGTGGTCTTAAAAAATAACAAAAAAAATTCAAAAAATCCTAAAATTTTTTTCTATAAATAGCCACCATACCCCCTCATTCAGCACACCCTCATTCTCCATTCTCTCTTTGCAATTGTGTTGTGCAAATTCAAATCCGTGTTGAGCTAATTTGGCAAAATTCAAAAAAATTGTGCCAAAATTTCGATTTTCGGCCGCAAGTCAGCGAAAGAGGTACAATACTATTTTTATAATACTTTTATTATTCGTTTTTGTTATGCAAAGATGAAAGTAGTAATTGTGTTAGCTTCAATTTTGCAGTGTTCGTTATGGACAGTCCTTACGACAACTTTGATCTTGGTGAGTACGGACTTTCATCGGAGGAAATTACGTCCATAGAGGCGGCTGCGGCTACCTCAAACGAACCGGAGGTTTCACCAGAGGAGCATGGTGGAGTTCCGTCATAGAGGAGCATGTTACTTTGTCCGCTGTCTACTATCCAACATCTCCTATCATCGTGCATAGTATTTTACGAATTGCTACCCAATTAAAAATGCATGAAAATGACTTAGTTTTACGTGAGGCTGTTGTTGCCATGAAATCTAAATACCTTAAATATTGGAGACAAATCCCTTACCTATATGCATTTGCATTTCTTTTAGATCCTAGGGCTAAAATTGGTGCATTTGGTAATCAGCACTTGATCTTCTTCGATGCTCACGGGGCTAGACTATACTAACTATTTTACGTAAGTTCGTTCTCGGTTATACGAGGTTTACCAAAGGTATGAAAATAAGTTCCGAGGAGTCCGCTCGCAACGACCTCCAGTAGCCCCCACCTCGAATGGGAAGACAAATATGTGGGGTGCGATCTTCGGTACCTCTTCCTCTAGGTCCAGGTCTTCTTCTTCTACTACACCAGCGCCTGCTCAGTCAAGACCCACAAGGAGCGGAGAACTATCCACCTATTTGGACAGCGATACGGTGGATTTCAAATCAGAAGACTTCGACATCTTGCAATGGTGGCAAGCTCATAAGTTAACATATCCTGTGTTATTCATACTTGCACGTGATGTGTTAACTGTTTCTATCTCTACGGTTTCCTCCGAATCTGCTTTCAGTCTTTCAGGAAGAATATTGGAGAAGAGAAGAATAAGTCTCACAAGTGAGATGGTGGAGATCCTTTTAACTGTGAAGGACTGGGAACAAACCGATTCACGAACACAACACTCTGTGGAAAATCCAGAGTTGTCGGAGGTGTTCGAAAATTTATACTTAGACAATGACACCGACACATAGAATAAGGATGTATCATGTATGTACAATTGTAGAGCTATAGGTTGTACTCTTTTTCCTTTGTCAAGGTTTTCTCATTTTGAGTTTTTACTTGACGAAGGTTTTAACGAGGCAGCCAATTGGACATTAATAAAACTCTTTATTATATTTTCAATATGATTGTCTTATTTTTTCAATGTTTATGTCTACTTTTGAGTTCTACATATTTTTATAAGTTTTTTGGATTTTTTCTGAATTTTTTCATTCTGACGAGCCAAACGAGCTAAACGGGCCACACTTAGCTCGACAGGCTAAACGGGTTCGGGCGGCCCGTACGCACGAATGCTCGATGGGCCATGCTCGGCCGCCACTCGGCGTGGCCGACACAAGATCGGGCACGAATAGTACACAGACCAAAATGGGCCGTATCTAAACGGGCCGTGCCTAGCCGGGCTCGTGCCGTGCCGGGCGGCGGCCCGTTTGGCCACCTCTGCCCAGACACCATCCTGCAGCCGGAGGCGGTGAACCCGAGCTAGGAAGGCAAGGCTGGGACTGCATCGAAGAAGAAGAGAAGGAGAGATGGCACCGTCGCCGCCGCCTCCTTCGACTTCGCCCACGGATCCCTCTCCCGACAGGTACTCCCGGCGCCCGAATCCTCTCCCTGAAATTTTGTCATGACCTTTACTGGCAAGGCGCGGGAAGAGCAAACCGGAGAGAGGAGAAGAGGCCAACGGAAGGTAAAGCCCAACCCAAGATACACAACCGAGGAATGGGCTAAATGACATTGGGTCGCATGAGCGTAATTGTAGAGGCTACGAAAGGGTGAAGTTGTTGATGATATAGTCTCGGTGTTGTGCCGTTTGGAGGAAGGAATGTAAAGACAAGAATATACCTCCTCTACTGCTCCTCTCAACCTCCTTCTTCTTCCTCCCAAGAACAATCTTCCTTCCTTCCAACTGATCTCCCCAAACTTGTTGATGATATAGCATGCAATTGGGAACGTAACATTTGGTATCAGAGCACCGATCCTATCGCAAGAGAAACCTGGAGAAGCCAAAGTACCACACGCGGGCTCAAGAAAAGTCGATGGCCATGGAGCAGGAGATAGCTGCACTTACTCGCGCGATTCAGACGCAAAGTGCCACCATCCGGACAATCGTGGAAGCGATGGTGAGATCAAACCGTGGCCACGAGATGAAGGAGTGGAAGCCGCGATGGCGCCACAAGTGGATGATCTGCGTGGCGGGTGGGAGAATTGCGTGATCAAGTCCGGCAGATGGCCCGAGAAGTTGTTCCAATCCAAGCGGCCGCTTGCCCCACTGTGCCAATCCCGAACATTTGAGAGGCAAGGAGGCCAAGGAGGAGGATGACCATGGTCATGGGCCAAACGGCTACAGCACGACAACACCAAATCGGAGGAAGGCAATGGGGAATCACACCCCAGAGCCCCCTCCGGCCAACGGTACGCATGGGTTACATTCCCTACCTACACCTCCTTTTGATACTGGAGAGTTTAGTAGTCGACATTTTGGAGGATACTATCATCATCCAGCGCCACCGAAACTGGATTTCCCCCAATTTGATGGGGAGAATCCAAAGGCATGGAGGCTGAAATGTGAAGTTTATTTTCGAGTTTGTTCCACAAGGCCAGAATTATGGGTTAGTATTGCCACTATGCATTTTGGAGGAAATGCTGTGTTATGGCTTCAATCCACGCAAGCGCATATTAGATGTAATGGTTGGGACGAATTTGTTGAGGCTGTTTGTTTGCGTTTTGGTCGTGAGGAATTCCAGCAACAACTCCGACACTTTAATCGTCTCAAGCAAAATGGAACTGTAACTAAATTTGCTGAAAGATTCAATGAATCCATGCATAATCTCCTTGCTCATCACACTTGGGACCCCATGTTTTTTGTGACTCAATTTACTGATGGATTGAAAAGTGAGATTAGAGCAGCAGTAGTTTTACATCAACCAAAGAATCTCGATACTGCTGTTTCTCTGGCCTGTTTGCAGGAGGAGGTCTTGGAGACAATGCGGCGTGAGACACGCAGAGCTGACTTTCCGACGGGGCGACCTCTAGCCGCAGACGGCGTTGCCTGCCCGGCACCACCGGAAGGCCACCAGAAACAATGCAAATCGGTGATGACCGGAGAAGTGTAGAAGGGCACGAGCGGTGGACGGGACGACAAGTTGGTGCTCGTGGCTTATCGGCGAGCTAAAGGGCGTGCCATACTTGCGGCGAAGTGGAGTCGGGAGCATCGATGCGGACCGACGGTTCAATTGCATGTAGTTCAAGAATTATGGGAGTTGGTCCAAGAACCAAGGCGGAGGGGAACTAGGCGAGGAAGTTTTACAAGAGGAAGAAATTTCGCGATCTCGTGCCGCAGCAATGAATGGCTCGAAACACCGAAGACGGTAAAATTCAATGGCAACATTCAAGGCATTGAGGTGACTATCCCGATCGATTCCGGAGTACTCATAGTTTTGTGAGAGAGGGAATTGCAAGCAGGCTACAAGGGGAAGAAGTCTCGACAAGGAATCAAGGTCCGGATTGCAAATGGGGTACTCACTTTGTCTTCGAGAGTTCCCAAGTTGCCAATGGCAAGTGCAAAGTGCAGATTTACAACCTCACCAAGGTCTTGGCACTAGGTTGCTATGATGTAATTGTTGGAATGGATTGGTTAGAACAACACGGTCAGATGACAATACATTGGAGTAAGAAAATTCATCGCTTTTATACCGAAGCGTAAGGGTGGTGTTAAGAGGATTGAAGGGAAACATCTCTATGCGACAGTCTCAGATAACTCAAGTGGATTGGCCATTCTGGGAAGATAGAGTTCAGTCCAATACAGTAGAAGTGGAACACTCTCGATTCGACGACATCGTTCTCGAGCCTTTTGTGGAATTTGCAGAAGTATTCAATGAGCCTCATGGTTTGCCGCCTGTACGAGAATTTGATCATGCAATCCAGCTCATGCCAGGGGCATCACCCGTCAATTTGAGACCCTACCGTTATTCTCCTGCACAGAAAGATGAAGTGGAACGACAAGTAATTGACATGCTCAAGCAGGGCATTATTCGGCCCAGCGCCAGCCCTTTTGCATCACCGGTGTTATTGGTTCCAAAAAGATGGGATGTGGCGTTTACGTGTGATTACCGCATGTGAATGCAATCACCGTGAAGAATCGTTACCCAACGCGCTTATTGAAGAATTGTTGATGAGTGACCGGATCACGGTGGTTCTCGATGCGACTTACGGGCGCTATCACGAGATAATGAATGAGGAGGAGGATGAGTATAAGACTGCATTCAAAACTCATCATGGGCATTACGAATTCAGAGTAATGCCGTATGGGCTAACCAATGCGCCAGCTACCTTTCAAGGGCTAATGAATACAATTCTTGGGCCTTACTTGCGTCGGGGAGTGTTGGTTTTCATTGATGACATACTTGTTTACAGTCGAACGCTAGAAGATCATGTGATGCAAACGCAAATCTTGAAATTCGAAGGATCACAAGCTAAAAATTAAGCGATCTAAGTGTGCGTTCGCTCAAAGGCAGCTAACATATTTGGGGCATGTTATCAGTCACAAAGGTGTGGCAACTGACCCCAAGAATATTTCAACAGTCCGAGAGTGGCCGGTTCCAGAGAATGTCAAGCAAGTGAGAGGATTCCTAGGTCTGGCTGGATACTATCGAAAATTTGTCAAACATTTTGGGTTGATCAGCCGTCCACTTACTGACCTATTAAAGAAAGGGGTGGTGTTTGCCTGGACGGAAGACAAAGAAATAGCCTTCCAAGCATTGAAAAAGGCCCTGATCTCGGCTCCAGTCCGCTCACGGTTCACCCAGAGTTTGTAGTGGAGCGATGCTTGAGAAGGGGATAGGAGCAGTGCTTATGCAAAACAAGCACCCAATCGCTACCTCAAGAAGGCCTTAGGACCGAGAGCTCAAGGTTGTCCACATATGAGAAGGAGGGATTAGCAATCTTATTGGCGGTTGATCATTGGAGATCATACTTGCGGACCAAGGAGTTTGTAATTGAGCGGATCAAAGGAGCCTAGCACATCTTGGGGACCAACGCGACCACTCTATGGCAACAAAGGTCATGACCAAACTACTAGGGTTGCAATACTGGTGTGTATAAACACGAAGCGGAAAATGGGGCCGCCGATGCCTTGTCGCGCCGAAAAAAAGGAGATGATATGGAGGTGATAGCGATTTCGACAGTCGTACCTGATTGGATGGAAGAGATTGCGAAGGGATATCAGCAAGACCCACGAGCTAGCAAGATACTACGAATTTGTGATGTCGCAACGGCGATTCAAGTTTGCATTAAACAATGGAATTATCAAGTTGGGGGGGCAGAGTGTGGGTAGGCAATAACGTAACTGTCCAACGTAACATTCTGGATTCCTTGCATTCCAGTGCTATAGGAGGTCATTCGGGATTCCAAGTTACCTATCATCGAAT
The DNA here is from genome assembly GCA_036346255.1 of Ampelocalamus luodianensis. Classification (NCBI taxonomy): domain Eukaryota; kingdom Viridiplantae; phylum Streptophyta; class Magnoliopsida; order Poales; family Poaceae; genus Ampelocalamus; species Ampelocalamus luodianensis. Next base: position 3,069,519 of record CM070638.1, read on the forward strand.
TCGAAAATTGTTTGCGTGGCCGGGAATCAAACGGGATGTGCGACAATATGTCGATCAATGTTCTGTCTGCAAGCAGGCAAAGTCTGAACATGTACGCTATCCGGGGCTTCTCCAGCCATTGTCAGTACCCGATCATGCTTGGCAGGTTGTATCGATGGATTTTATAGAAGGTCTGTCGAGATCAGCTGGTTATAACTGCATTATGGTAATAGTTGACAAATTCTCAAAATATGCCCATTTCATAGCATTGGCACACCCCTTCACAGCTTATCAAGTAGCGCAACTCTTTATGCAAAACATATTCAAACTTCATGGTTTACCGCAATCAATTGTCTCTGATCGAGATAGAGTATTCACGAGTGCCCTGTGGAAAGAGTTGTTTCGAGCGGCACAGACCCAACTCCGAATGAGTTCGGCATACCACCCGCAAACTGATGGGCAAACCGAGCGCGTGAATCAGTGCGTGGAGGCCTACCTGCGCTGTTTTGTTCATGCAAGTCCCAGTAAGTGGTCCAGTTGGTTAGCCTTGTCTGAATACTGGTATAACACTGCCTTGCATTCTACTCTGGGCAAGACACCTTTCGAGATTTTGTATGGCTACAGCCCGCGTCATTTCGAATCGGGACTCGCACTCGCTCGAGCAAGGAACTATCGGCTTGGTTGAAGGAAAGAAAATTGATGACCGAGCTATTAAAACAACACCTCAATCGAGCTAACCAGTATATGAAAGATCGAGCTGACAAGAAACGATCTGAGAGGACATTCCAGGAAGGGGACTGGGTGTACTTGAAGCTCCAACCATATGTTCAGAGTTCCGTGGCTGTGAGAGCTAACCATAAATTAGCATTTCGTTATTTTGGTCCTTTTCAGGTTGAAAGGAAGATTGGACCGGTGGCTTACAAACTTCAGCTGCCATCTACTTCCACGATCCATCCGGTGATTCATGTGTCTCAGCTTCGCAAGGCGGTTCCCCCGTCGGTGATCGATACAACTCGAACTTCCGAGGAGACAGAGGACCTTGATCCCGCTCGGGGTGCTTGCAGAGACTCGGGACGGAGGACCAACATCAGTCACTCAAGTGCAAGTGCAGTGGTCAGGAGCTAACTCCTCAACGCCAACCTGGGAAGACCTGGATGAACTACAGGCTCGGTTTCCACGCACGGCAGGGACAAGCTGGACTGAAGAGGGGAGGAATGTCATGACCTTTACCGCAAAGCGCGGGAAGAGCAAACCGGAGAGAGGAGAAGAGGCCAACGGAAGGTAAAGCCCAACCCAAGATACACAACCGAGGAATGGGCTAAATGACATTGGGTTGCATGAGCGTAATTGTAGAGGCTACGAAAGGGGTGAAGTTGTTGATGATATAGTCTGGTGTTGTGCCGTTTGGAGGGGAAGGAATGTAAAGACAAGAATATACCTCCTCTACCTGCTCCCTCTCAACCTCCTTCTTCTTCCTCCCCAAGAACAATCTTCCTTCCTTCCGAACCTGATCTCCCCAAACTTGTTGATGATATAGCATGCAATTGGGAACGTAACAAATTTTTCCCCAATTCGTTCACCCGCAAAGAATTAACTCGATTCTTGGTATCCATCTCCATCAAAGGGGAATCGAAGGCACTCTTCCGAGAAGCAGCGATCCAAAATCAGTAGCAATGCCTGAGGACTCCAAAGACAGCTGCTTCGGCTTCATCCTCGATTCCGGGGTAGCCGAGCACGCCACGGGCAGCGTGGAATTGCTCTCCGAAACAAGGACCCCGGAAGACGGCGGCGCTAGTTTCCGCAGCCGCGGTAGGAAGGACCTGCCGGTCGTCGCCGTGGGCTCCATAAACACGCGGCGCTTCTATATCCCCGACGTCCGCCTCGTCCCCGAACTCGGGACTGGATCTACTCTCATATCCGTCCGCCAGCTCGCGCGGCGGGGCCTCGCTGTCACGTTCTGTAGCGATTCTTGTCACATCAAGGAGCGGAGCACCGGAGCCGTCGTCGGGGAGAGCCGCCTACGAGAGCAAGATGGGTTCTACCATCTTGACTTCCTCTCGATCCCGCAAAGCTGAGGCCTTTGCTCCTACATCACCTCTGTCCCCGGGCAACGGATGAATGTACATCACGGGTACTCCACCTGCAACATACTGATATGTTATCCAAGAACGGAGACTCGGATGGTTATCCAAAAAATGGAGAGAAAAAAAAGGAAAATAAGTAAAAAAAAAATAGAGAGGGTTGCTTGCCTATGCTATAATTCATGATGTTATATATTGTCGATGCTAGGTGTTTCTTTGCAAATACATGGGCATGTATCGTTGTTACTTGCCTTGCTAGCTAATATATGTTTAATTCTTATGCTTACGACTTTGATTTTGCCCTGGCTTATTGTTGTTTTCATCCTTTGCCTGTTAGTACTATGGCTATTGGTATTTCTGATATCAAGTGAAAGAACTTGGAAAATGTGGGAGTGCACTTTTGTCCTGAGCTCTGGAAATCTAATATGCAATTTCAAACGGCCAGACCTCCAGAGATCTGTTTGTGCAAACTAATTAGTCAGAGTATGTTTTAGCCTTCATTTTTACATTTTTGGACAGGTTCTGCATATACAATGGCTACATTGGCTCAATAATATGCATACTTGTTCATTTCTGATAACTCCATTTTCACAAGCTATCATTACAAGTTTTCGTCCTCCTTGAACTTGTGCTATCATTATTTAATTTGTATATGCAATGGTTTGTATTCGCCTTTTCTTTTGGCCTTCCGTTGGAATCTAGATGGTAGCTTTGTTACTAATTTATAACTTCAAAATACCAATTCAATTTCAATGAACACAAAGCATGAACAATTTCAGTTGCTCCTGTTACCATTTAACATATGCCGATTATTGATTTTGGAATTTTATATTTGTTCTGCCATTCCAAGTTGCCAATCTCGACATCTTTCTGTTGATCATGCACCAGTTAGTCTTGTGGATGATGATTGATGGGTGCACCCTGTCAATGATTTATGTATATTTCAGTGGATTCTGAACTGATTTTCTGTGTTACAAGTCATGAAATTTTCTGGTTTCAGTTGATTAAATCATGAGTTCCATCTGGTTTATCATTAGGCAGCTTACACATTTTGCTCTGTTTCAAATTTAATGTTACTTCCTGTCACAGGCCGGCTTGGGCTTCATTGGTGGACCGTGGGCCCAGGAGGCAAGAGGAATGACTCAATAGTACAAAGGGCTGGAACAACATCAGGGAAGGGCATCGAAGAACAGAACAGAACAGCCGGCTCTATCTTCTACCTCCCACTGCTACTTCTCTTCCCCAAATCCCCTTCTCTAAACTTCCAATCCCTGCTGCTGCTTCTTAGTCTTGATTGCCCTCCTCTGCATTGGTTCTATCTCCCCAATTTGTATCCCAAGAACTGGTGTATCGTGTGGTATTGGATCATATTCGCTTGCTCGGGTGTTCATCTGTGGGAATCAATCGGGTACGTGACAATTGGTATCAGAGCATTCGATCCTGAGAATGCTGAGCTCCGAGGTGGCCATGACCGACGCTGAGAAGGAGAGCGAAGCAAGGTGTAAGGAGATGTTGAACCAGTTAATCGCCATCGTGAAGAAACAAACATTGGAGATTGAAGATCTGGCAGAGAGCCTGAAAGAGCTTGCGGTCGGCTTGAAGGCCGTCGTCCAGCCACCAGGAGCAAACGCTCATGCCTGGCCACTGCCGGTGCCAGCACCGATGGTCACCCTTGTTGCCGCTGTGGACCGAGCCGTGGTGGCAGCTACTCCAAGCGCAGATGCGGCACTCGACCCCGAATCACCCACCAGTTGTTTGATGTATTGCTCTGGCGTCGAAACCGCCTCGCAGACATCCGCATTCCTGCCGGACACGGTCCCGGGTTCTCCCTCGACCGTCGCCCTGCTCGACGTCACCGTCACCAGCCCCAAGCCGACCGTCACCATCGTTTGGGTGCAGGACAACACCAGTGACGTCGTCGCACGCCAACTGCTCGAGGAAATGTCTCTGGCACTGCCAGTTAAAGTGGTGTTGGACGTCGGCAACATCATCACCAAAACCAACGGTGACATCGCCCTCGACTCCTACGTGACAACCATGATGAAGATGGATAAGCGACCACCATGGCCGCCACCCAAGCAAGTGGAGGCCACGGGAGAGGGTGCTAAGTCACGGCCGGCACCATGGACGATGTTCACCTACTATGAAGATGGTGTGCAACTGAAACAGCCACCAGCCACCTGTTCCTGAAAGTATGGTCAGAAGGGTGATTGTGGAGATGGAAGTCTCGACCGCAAACTTGGTGGCTTTGCCAAGACATTGGGTTTCAGATGAGGAGGTCAGGAGACAGGTATACACTGTAGGGAATTCTGAACCTCGTGAAAACATTGGTGTCCTTGGCAAACTTATAGATGCAAGTGATGAATTTGGAAAGGCTATGGGTTGCAAATCATATGCTGACTTTGCTATTCGTCCTAACATGGCTGCATCCGTAGAGGTGGTCATGTCATTTCTCAGAGATTTGAGTGACATTGTTAGGCATAGAGCTGATGAGGAATTTAAGATTATACAGGATTACTTCATGGGAATGATGAAATCTTCTGTGCATAGCCTGGAAGTCTCGGTTGTTGCAGCATATTTTCCATGGTTATTTGCTAGGGATATGACTGAGTTACTTGGAATATCTCACGTAAAAACGTTGTGGCCAGTAGGGGATATCAAATGCTATGAGTTTACAAGTTTTCATACTTTAGCGCTAATTCCCTTTGAAGGCAAGGAATATTTTGTGGTGGAAGCATTGAAGCTATCTAACACAAGGGCTTGCTTGAGGTATAATCTTGTCATGGAAGAATCTGATTGCAAGAGTGCGCGGTGCAGCACCATGGAGAGGAAAAGCAAAACAATGGGATGGCTGAAGGAGTGCACATGGGAAAGGGAGAACTCGAGGCTAGTCTTGCTTAAGTATAATGGATCACTGAGCAATATAGAGAGAATTGAATATGCAATATTTTTTGCAGAAGAGGTATCTAGAGGATTGTTGTTTGAGAGTACAGACCAAGTTGCTGCTCTTGCTGAACTACTGAAGTGGGGGTTTTTGTTGGACTTTGAGGTTCCAGGGATGAGCAGAGGAGGCGATGGCAGCTCAAGATATGAAGGAATGCATGAGCCTAGAAACTGTCAGCTCTTTGTGGAGGAAGGCATCACAATGAATGTGCACTTCAACTCAATGGCAGGTCAGCTCACTAACCCTCTGTTTGGTATTCTAATTGTTGGGAAGCTTTTGATACATGAGGATCATGTGAATGAAGTGGCCCGACTGCTTCAAATCATTCTATCAGAAGTTGGCAAATTTAAGTCAGGGAGACGGTATTTGGTGGAGGACAGTGTTGGATATCACCTTGAGCAGCTGTGCATGATGTCGGATATGCTCCCAATGTTGTTAAGTAAAAACCTTGTGAGCATTCTTCATAATGGCGAGTTCCTTTTGCAGCTACGGAAACTATTTTTTAGGAGCTTAATCGAGATTAAGCCTTGGCCACCCCCTATGTTCAAGAGAATGGTGGTGATCAGAGTGGCCCTGAGCTACCCACTCAAATTGATTGCTAAGAATGTTAGTGTTAATGGCAGCATTGTTACTGGGATAGTTCTGGTTAATGATACCTCCAAGCATGCAAAGTTCAGTCTGCTTCCAAACCAGCAAGCGGCAGATGAAGAGCTATCAACGTACTATCAGTTTGGAGTTGGTCGCACAGCTATTTCCTCTCCATTCAAAAGGTTTCTGGAGAAGCACAAGAAGCTCCGGGCCTATTTACTTCTCTTTGTTCTATTTGGCGCATGCATGGTGATAGGTGATGGTGTTCATGTCAGGCTGGGCATTGAGGTTCTACAGGGTCCTGAGATTCGTATTAGATTTTTGAAGGATGGTAAACCAAACAAGCTAACAAAGGTCAAGAACTCACTGTTACCATCGATTATGATGCCAAGAACAACGAGAATATGATCGCTATGAGTTACAAGAAACTACTGTGAGACGTGAAGCACGAAATACCATACTTTGTGCGGATGATACCATCTCCTTGGTATTACATCTTGTGATCTAGATGCTTTGGCCTTGAGATGTAGGTGCGAGAACACTGCAATGCTTGGTGAGAGAAAGAGCGCAATTTGCCAGGAATGGTTGTGGATCTTCCTACACTGCCTGAGAAAGATAAAGAAGACATTTTGGGATGGGGTGTGCCAAATGACATTGACATGATTGCTCTGTTGTTTGTCCGTAAAGGATCAGACTTGGTGACCGTCAGACAGGTTCTTGGACAACATGCAAAGCACATAAAATTAATGTCAAAGGTTGAAAACCAAGAGGGTGTTGTAAACTTTGATGAGATCCTGAGGGAAACTGATTCCTTTATGGTTGCTAGAGGTGATCTTGGAATGGAGATTCCAGTTGAGAAGATATTCCTTGCACAGAAGATGATGATTTACAAGTGTAACATTGAGGTTCTACAGGTATCATGGGATCCCGGTGGCGTTGAGTTCTTCTACAGGGAATTCATTACAGCAGCTTGAGGTCAAGCCACATTTCGAGGGGGGGAGGAATGTCACAGGCCGGCTTGGGCTTCATTGGTGGACCGTGGGCCCAGGAGGCAAGAGGAATGACTCAATAGTACAAAGGGCTGGAACAACATCAGGGAAGGGCATCGAAGAACAGAACAGCCGGCTCTATCTTCTACCTCCCACTGCTACTTCTCTTCCCCAAATCCCCTTCTCTAAACTTCCAATCCCTGCTGCTGCTTCTTAGTCTTGATTGCCCTCCTCTGCATTGGTTCTATCTCCCCAATTTGTATCCCAAGAACTGGTGTATCGTGTGGTATTGGATCATATTCGCTTGCTCAGGTGTTCATCTGTGGGAATCAATGACACTTCCTCGCGGTACTCTGCCATACTAAAGCTCACACTTATTTGGTGACTTTTGTATAGTTTTTGTTCTTTTGGACTTGATTCACCATGCTGTGGGTCATGGATTCAAGCTATCTATGACCACTTCTCAACTTTTCATTCTGAGTTTATTTTCTGTGCCACAACTTAAGACATTTGTTCCTATCACTTGGAGGGTCTTGTCTAGCAGATTTACTCGCTAGTGGCTCTGGCTTATACATACAGCTATCATCAATCTCGAGCTTGTATGGACATATGATATGCTGTAACTTGATCAATTTAGTCGATCTGATACTTGCATATATTGTACTGATTGGATAGTGCAGCATACTAATCTGGACTACCGTTTATCAAATGTAAAGTTATGAATATGTAAGCTGGCCATTCTAGAACAAACCGCTCCAACTCGGGACAGTGCAACTGGTCAGCACAACCAATTTTGCACGGCGAAGATCGTCGGCAGGCAGGAGTGAGATGAGCGTGCTACGGTCGCCGGCGGCAGGCTGGTCGTGGAGATGTTCGTTATCAATTTTGGAACCATCTGTGTATTAACAATTTTTGTAGTATAGTGTGGCTGGTCATCTAATCATCTAACCACGTCATCTAATCATCTAACCACGTCATCTAATCATCTAACCACACGACGTTTGAACTGGGGGAACGAAAGAGACACGTTCAAGATTTAGAGGTTAATGGTCCTCTCGTGTGCCCTAATTGCTTATATCTTACTTTGGATAAGACTTGTGTTTGCTTGCCTTTGCTTGAGTTGTGTTGCCATGGCAACACCCCTTGGCTTTATATAGTGTCCCGCTAATTCTACTTTAATGCAGGTAGGAATCCTAATCCTAATAGAATTGCTATAGGTGTCCTTGTAACCTACCTCTCTGAATCGTAATAGGAATCCTAATTTGAGTACGAAAAGAGTCACCTCATAACTCATATATACAATAAATTAATGATGGGTTTTAAGTAAACCCTAGATTGATTTTGTAGTGTCTATTCGGTCTACCCTCTATTCTTCTGTCTTTTCCGTGGTGCCGCTCACAATCGCATCATGAGGCTAGAGGGTAGGGACCTATATATAGACTCCACTTCCAGGTGTTATAATTGACCCACATTTCCATTTACAGTGAGACTCCTGAACCATGTCACCAACCACGATCAGACAGGCCAGTTTAATGAGTCTAAAATATATATTAGTCCCTAGCACACATGTGTGAGTCATGTGCCATGATCAGATTGTTTACGAGATCAATTCCAATTTGATCATGTGAGTCAACAGCCTGCAGAGCTGATCCTGCAAAACAAACCCAGCTATTCCGCCCTGTGCTGTATCCGGATTAATCACATGCATGCATATTAAACTCTAGTAGACTCGATCTCAATAAACATGTCTACCTTTTCCAGCACAGCCGTCCTCAGCACCTCGAGTATTAAAATCCTCGAGTTAGATTCCGCATCAAATAATTCCCTATCACATATATCAATATTCCACATTGAGTTAAAACAGGTAACAAGTAAAATAAATGTTGAAAGCCACATAAAATTCCAACAATTAATTCTACAAACATTGCACCAACTAACTCCAGTTGTATCGTGTGAGCAAACTCTCAAGGGGCATCAAATCAATGTACTTCCCCAACCTTCCTTCGCTGACTAGATTCTTCAGTTATAATTTGGAGCATCACACGTTCGCACTTTTTTCCTCCCCTCTACCATGGCGATGGTGGCATGGCCATCGTGTTTGTGTGCGCCTGGGACTCCATCTGAATGAATTTGTGGAGGGTTTGCAAAACCAGCACCTCCGGGCCTTTAGACGCCAAAATGGCCTGGGAGATATTTAGGTCATCTGTCTCCCTAACCCATGCTGGCCATTGAGTCTTACACGGGCAGGCCCTCTAACCCAGTGACTCTGTTTTCTTTTCTTTCTTTTCTTTTTTTTCCCGGGAATGAAATGCAGCCCTTGTCCTATTTTGAGTTTAGTTTTGAGTTACATTGGCTTTAGGGAGGGATAGGTACTCGTCTTACCGATCTTTTCTCAAAATTGATACAATTTAATTTAATATTATTTTATTTATAGTTTGAATCAAGCTAACGAGCCGAACCAAAATAAAATCCAATTTGATTTGAAATTAACTCATTTCGATGATTAACCAATTAACTAACGAGTATAATTGAAGCAATTTTGAACCCATGAGCTTTTTTTCCACCCTTAATTGGCTTGTACAATCTGATTGGTACTTTCTTAAGATGCGAAGGAGACATCTTGTCAGGAAAAAATAAAATAAAATCAGCAGAAGTAATCATCGTTTAAAGGCCAACCGCGCAATTACATGGAACACACGAAAAGTCAAAGTCCGTTCATACGCATTAGTTCATTAATAGGATCACTGTCAGCTGGAGCTGTTCATGGGTGTTTGGACACCTCTACGAGTGTACTAGAGTCCATATAAGCTGCACAAAGAGTAAACGATATATAATAGTAATTTAATCACAGTCCACGGCACCCGCATGACAAGCAGAAGTCTTGACCAACATTGCTGGGATGCTCACAAGATTGACCGCCAATTTCTGGCTTTGATTTAAGCTGAAGCAGCTGCAGTCTGAGCGGTTAGCCAATGATACATGCATGCATTTAGGGACTTGCCAAACTAAAGCTTGCATGCCAGAAGCTCAAGTGCATAATCGGCAGTTCTCATGCATGCATGGATCATTCATCTGGGTATAGTTACAACATGCATACACAGTGTGTGTGGATGAAGTGCAAAACTGTGTGACTACGGCATATTAATTCATTTCTACTACATCCTGGTTTATGTACTCATGCCCTTGGCCCATACTTGTCAATACCATTCCGAGGTTATACCGGTTTGACTCTTAGAATGATACCTTCTAGTACCAATCCATACCGGTGTATTGGTCTGAAGTTTAATATAATAATATATATATATATATTTATAAGTACTTATGTGTTTAATTGTATGTACACTAAATTTCACTTGTAATATTACTTTAAATACATCTTAGTATGATCAAATATAGCATATACTTCAATTAGTTCAATATACGGTATTTACAATTCCACCGGTATAGTCGGTATTGTCCGGTATCGAAGCTGGTATGACTGGTATCGAGCCGGTATAACCGGTATCGAGGCCGGTACAGAATGCATGCATACTCTGCACCGTTTTAGGTGACGTAATAGCATATACCGCCGATACCGAACAATATTGATAAGTTTGCTTTAAACAACTGAAAGTTGCAGCCTTCACGACCGAGGGCATCTATGCTTAATTCCATTCACGACCGAACCAATCTACATGAGAGGTTTAAGTATGAACGGTGATTCAAGTTTGCTCATATATATAGAGAGTAGCAGTAATATTATAGGCCTACTCTGCACAAAGCCTGCCATGTCGACAAACAATGGGTACATGTATATAAGAAAAGTTTGATTTCACGAAACAGATAGAGAGACATATTTCATTTCACGAGGATTCCGACACGATTACATTTACCATCGGAGAACAACTATACATTAGCAGGGACGACAATTTATACATTCAGGGATGATAATTTATACCGTCCTAGACGACGACATGCACTAACTCAAGTGAAACCATATTTCAGCCTGTGCTGGATGCTTGTCACACTACTACACACAACCTCATCATAAACGGTTCGGAACCGTCATCACAGACGGTTTTTCGAACCGTCTGAAAAAGTTCGTCTGCGTTATTACAGACGGTTCAAAAATCGTCTGTGATAGTTTTTTCAACTGCAAAAAAAATACAAAATGTATAGCTTGCAGGTGGCCACGGCGGCCTTCCCCTTGGCCATCTGCCTCTCCGTCTCTTCACTGCCTCCGCCGCCTTGGCCGAGCTCCCGGCGTTGCGCTCCTCAATATAGGAGATAGTGGAGTTGATGAGGAGGAGCACGATAATGCCGACGAAGTCCTGCCAGTCCGACGGGCGGTGGTCGTTGTTGGCCATCACGATGGCCATGACGGCTGCCACCTCCATCACCCACGACAGAGGGTTCCACATGAACCCTAAGAACTTGAGGATGTCGCTCTGACTCTGTGATAGGTCCGACAGACCCAACACAAACGATTCTATTTTAACCGTCTGTGATGAGGCGTCTACTATTACCTGTTTTGTAGTAGTGTCACTTGCCCTTAAGCCATGCTGGTATTTTGGTTTGCTCCAAACTCTCACCTCAACTTTGAATATGGAGTGGCAGAAGCAATAAGCACAAATTAAGCCTGTCTGTTGACAAGATCGCCTTCCATTTGGCCATTTCATTAATCCCCTCTGGCCATGGAAACGCACCTTCTAAGCAAACCCAGAAAGGGAGATTCAGATGGAGCAGACGAGTTCCCATCCGAGCAACAACGAGGCATATATATATAATCTAGCTAGCTAGGGCTTGTCAAGCTTTGTTTGCATGTATGAACTCCAAAAGTCGAAACGCATGATTCAAGTAGGCTTGCCAACTTTTGATTTCCAGCTTGCTATCATTCCATTTATGTGTGCTGAGTGAAGCAAGAGTAGAGAGAGATTTCATTTTCTTTCTCAGATCAATAGAGATTTGCTTAACTATTATTTGGGTTGGCCCAGAGGTAAGCTCAGCTCTAGTATGGGCCGCCATTCCAAAGGTGGGCCCATTAGTACCATGGGCCAAGCGGTGCCCCTAGGGCCTAGTGCACAACAAACACCACCGCCGCAGCTGGTCCAACAAAATAGATGTTGATCTTTCTTTATTTTATTTTATCCTTCTCCTTTTGCAATTGCCCTCAAGTAATACCTAGCGTTTTGGTTTGTTCCAACCTCTCAGATTTGGATTTGGATTTGGATTTGGATTCTGAAACTGTCTTCTTCTTTTTTTTTTCTCTTCTCATAAGCTAAGTTTTACTCTCCTCTTTCCTGCCTTGCTACCCAGACTAGTTCAGCTGTTCACATCACATTTTGCTTAGAAGTTGCAAAACATTTTAAAGGGCATCAAATCAATGTTATCCTTCTTTGATTTCTCCTCCCTCTCTCTCTTTCGTAGGTATTATGTATTCAAAGTTCGTGGCGATCTAAACAAAATGTCTCTCTTTCCAGTTTATTACAGAATATCATCTATATACTCACTTCCTGACGCACATCACAAATACAAATTCTTGCGTGTTTACATTCAACGTTTCCACTACTAACCTACTACTTCACGAATGCAAATTTACTCCAACATATATGTGAAAGTATAATAACCGGCCACAATTGAATCAAAAATAAAAGCACAAATATAATCCGACGAGACTGCTTGAGTCTCCATTGCTAGTGTTTTGTTTAATATTAATCAACATTTTTTTTCTTTTTTTAGGGAACCAGAGAGCTTTAAATTAATCACCGAAAGAGATATTTTTACAATCGCCTAACTGGCAAGACAACGCGTAAGCAAACTTTGCACAATAGTTGGTGTGGGGACCCCGGGTTAATATTAGTAAGATCTAGATTTTTCCGATCTTACGAAAATAACTCTAAGCCTCCAAGAATTGAAATCCAATTTAATTCGATTTAAGTAAGAAAATCCGGCTGAGCTAGAGCCACAATTACCATGCATACCGTACCTCTGCGCGTGCTACATAGTGACCGATTCTCAATAGCACAAGTCCACACTTAAATGAATCAAAAGGGATTTCAAACCTCGGATATGTGTCCCGTGTTAGCTCCCGAGATCAAAGACTAACACGCATATATCCTTAACAACGTCATTCAAAACCATTCCGCCAGACATACAATATGATAATACAGTGACATACAAACATAGGACTTATGTCCACAACTTTTACATAAGTGGTTGACCGGTCAAATTCAAAATATTAACAACAAGTACATAGCGAAAACAAAGTAATATAAACCAAAAGCTCAGCTAGGTGTACCCATTCCCAAAGGCAACCGAATGGGGATTAGAAATAGCGTCATTCGTTAGCGTAACCGAAATCGACGCTAACGAACTCATCAAGCATATAATTTTCCTCACCTGCAGCAACTGGACAATCCGGTTGAGTATAAAGATGTACTCGCAAGACTTACACAAAATAAAAATCATACATGCTAGTGGCTGAACAAAGGAGAGGCCTTAGTGGCTTAGTTTTGGATAAAATGCACAAATTTTCATCCTACACATACTAATTTATAGCGCCATTTAACAAACAAAATTTTAGCAAAAGAATACAAATGACGGTGATATATATATATATATATATATATATATATATATATATATATATATATATATATATATATATATATATATATATATATATATATATATAGAGAGAGAGAGAGAGAGAGAGAGAGATCAAACAATACCAAAGTGGCGTACTTTGATAAACTAAATTGCATGAAATCACCCTTCATACCGATACCAAGTAGTAACCATGTCAATTTTAATTTAGAGTCTAACAATGACGTCTCCCGAACCAAGTGGTCGTCCGTAACCGTGGACACGACTATTCGAATAGATTAATCCCTGCAAGGGAGTACAACTTTACCCACACGACTCGATCAACCCGTAAGCCTCCGGAAAGGACACACTTCCTAAGGTATGCCTGCTGGGTAGGTCGAGACTCGGTATTTTTCAGCAAGACGACCCTATTGAGTTGAACCACCCATGAGATTGAGTCTCACTTAGTACAAATTGCTTATAGAAAATGCTAAGAGGGCTCCCAAGTTGTATTGGAGATGCCAGTGTAATGTAGGTTAGTACGTATGTGGATAACCCCCAACATAAGAATAGTGCTCACCCGCATATTATAGTATTACACTAGATTCCTACGAGCATATGATCACACACATAATGCCCTCACAACACCTGTGGTCCAACCCAACAAGACCCCCTTACTAGACCAAGCCGGGCCCAATCCAGCGTGTGGAAGTACGAATTTTACTTGGAATGATAGCCCAAAGTTCGGTCCTTAACGATCCAGACAAGTCTACCACGATACCTGAATCTCATGCACGATGGCACCCACACCACTAGCCACTTGTCCAAACCAAAATCAGTTTTAAATAGACAAATTTTAAACTCAACAACCAGGTTCAAAGATCTGGATAAAGCATAAAAGTAAGGTGATTGTGTTTCCCCACGATCGACGGGCTAACCATGAACCCCGTCAACCGAACTACCGTAGTTACTTGACTTGCAAGACTAAGCATCAATATACATAGTAATTAAACCATCGCAAGACATCTATCTTAAGCTTAACTGAACAATAAGTGGAAATATATCAAGGATAACCTGCAAGAGTTAGGACATAGCTAACTAAACTCACAAAATATCGATACTTCAAAAATAGCATGCAAGCAAGTACATTTGCAACTCAAAATAACTAGAGTGAAAAATATGGGATCAAAATGTATGCAAGATGATGCTTGCCTTGCTGGTAGTCCACTTGCTCGCTCTCGTGTACGTACTCGCTCTCTTCCGGCAACTCGGAATCTAGAGAGAAAGAACGATATTGAATAAACATCGAGAAAGCCAAAAAATCTAAAATGCTCAAAAATTCATCAAATTTATACAATAGTGAGATTATAATTTTATATGAATTTAGGTGAAATAATTAGTTGAATTGGGGTTCGTATGAGAAAGTTATAGCCTTTCGAAAATCAGCTGGGAGAAAAATGCTAAAAAATCAGCTTCATGCTTTCGGACGAATTTAATTATTTTCGTGAAAATTACCAGAATAGTGGTGGAGACAAAAACTACATGGTCGGCTAGAGAATAAAATTTCATGAACAATCCAATTGGATTCATCTCATTTGGAGTTCATACGAAATTTCTATGAATTTTCAAAGTAAATTGAATTCTTAGTGTAAAAATAATTCTTTTCTGTATTTTCTATCGCATTAAATACTTTTTATACGCGGGCTGAGCTAGCCTATGTCATGACAGGTGAGGTCGACGTATATTTCTTTTTCATTTATTTTATAAAGAAATCTATTGACAGGTGGGACCCTATTGTCATAGGCTCGGTTCATGCAATTGAAACTCTTTTTTTAATTGATACTATACATTTATTTTTTTATTCATAGACCCGGTTCATTTATTTCTTTTTCATTTATTTTCTAATGAAATCTTTAACTTAACTCTATCTCTCTCTTGGAGCCGGTTTCAGCTCCAAATCCAAAACTGATACTATTGGGTTGGATCAATAGTATCGTGTTTAAGACAGGCCTAGCCTATTTTGGAGGCCAAGCTTTCATCCAGACTCTCTCTCTCTCTCTCGACGCAGTCACTGTGTAGGTAGGTAGGGGCAGCGAATGAATTGGAGTTGGGGGCAAATCAAAGCGGCTGGAAAGAAGAGAAAGGGGAAGAAGAATCCAAAGAAAGCGACGGGCGCAGGGAAGAAGAAGAAGTAGCTAGGGCTGTTTATTTTCGTACCATACCGAAAATACCGAACTGTACCGATCAACTCGGTTTGACCGGTATTCGGTACGGAAATCAGAAATCTGGTTTTCTGGTATTTCGATTTTTTCAATAAAAAGCGACTAAAAACAAAAAAAAAACCGAAATCTTGTAACATATCGTAGACTCGTCCGCTCGTAGCTCACGCTCGGCCCATCATCCACGCTCGCACTTGTAGCTCTGGCTCAGGGCCTCGGGCGCTGGCTCTCGGCCCATCATCCACTGTGCTCGATCGCTGCAGTCTTCGCATCGCTGCTTTGTTGTGGTCTGCAGAGTCTTTGGCTCATGGTCGGTTGTTGGACCAATTTTTGCAATTTAGCCCTTTTTCGTAAAATCTCACATTTATACCCTGCTAGTCTTATTTCGGTTTTGGACCCGGGGTGCGCGTGACTCACGGCGTAGAGTACTCGGCGCCATGAGTTATGGCGCCAGGTACTAAACCCTAGCCGAGAGGCGACCGGCGTGGCGGTACCTCGGCGCCATGAGTCATGGCGGCGAGGCGTGTTACCTCGGCGCCGTGACTCATGGCGCCGACCTCGCATCCACGCATCTCGGCCAGCCCGAGCTCTGGATATATCTGCCTCGAGCCTTGCTCTATTTCTTCCTCTCCTCTCTCGGGTTTCACTCAACCCAACCCGCGAAATTTTCGAATCACCAATTTTCACCGTGGAAACTTGAATTGATCCATACAACCGAGAGCAAGGTATCCTCTTTGTCCTCCTCACTTTTTACGCATTGATTTGGTCTATATCATGTGTGTTATGCAAAATTAGGTTAGTCATGACCTAGGGTTTGAAGCAATTAGTCTCACTTGTTTTATTGATTCAGATTGTGTATTATGGAACCTTAGTTACGTCGGTCGCCTCTGTTTCTCCCATTTGTTAGGATCCGAGGCGTGGTAAAGCTAGTAAACCAAGGTAATCTTTGTCAATCGTATTCTAATTTGTCGGTAATATGTAGTTCATATTATTTAAGGTTCATACAATTTGTTGTATTTCGGATTAGGCAACGGTGGTGGGCAATGCGTTCACGCAGTTTGCCCTTTGCTAGTGGCGTTCGGTGCCCATGTGCTCTTTGCGGTGATGCTTGTAGGGTGGCGAGATCGATGAGGAGGACACGTGCAGCAGGGTATTAGATGTGTCACAATTATGCCTTTGACCCTACACCTCAACAGATCTGCATTGGATTGTTGGTGAGAAATTAGTGGCTTTTTCTTTGTTCTTGCGATGAATCAATAACATTTCATTCGTGCTAATGACCCATGTTTTGCAGGAACCTCCACCGCTATGTGACTTTGAGCGGTGGATCGACACTTTGAGATCAAGGAGGAGGACAAGCGGCATATGGAGGGGCCGAAGAAGTGGGATGCGGGCGCGAGGTTGGAGAAGACACGCAAAGAGGAGCGGCGAGAAAAGGAGCGCGAGGAAGAGGTGAAAATGAGGCGGCGGCTATGCCGTAGGGGAGAGGGAGAGGAGGCTTGGCGCGTTCGCGTGCTAAAGTGCAATGGAGGAGGATCCGGATGCTTTGAGGAAGGGAAAGTGGCCTCGTTGCACTCGGTAGTGTGCTAGACTTAGTAGTTATGGTTTAATAATGAACAATGGTCTCATTTCTTTGGACTTGTTATTTTGTTGTACTCTTGTCATGTCTTGCACTTTTTGGTATGTGCATGTGAGTATATTGTTAAACTTGAACATGTGAGTAGCATGACTTGTTTTTTTGTCACTATGCCTATATATTTGGTAACTTTTGGTGCGATAGCGGTAAGCACACGTTCCTTTGGTCGACATATAATCACTACTGCATATAATCACGGAAAAATTCGCTAGAGTTTCCCTGTTTTGACCATCCACATTTAACAATATGACACAAATATATCGTGCGAGCATATATTCATCACAATACCACACGAATAGTAGAAATAACAATCCAAAAGTCCAAATAGTCCATAAAAGTCCATACAATGTACATAAACACGGTCCCTCATCGCCTCTAGCCTTGCCCTTTCCACCAAGAGCGTCGGTGCACGGAGCCTTGCCGATCGGCGTCTTGGAGGACCGCCAGACAAGCCGAGCACAAGTGGCGGTAGAGGAAGGACAAAACTCGAGAAGCCAGTGTAGCCACCCGCCATGTCCCGTCAGTCCAAGCAAGGAGGTACATCCATGACGCGTTGTCTCCGTCGCGTGCGAAAGAGAACACACCCAAACAAGTGTAGGATCCAAGCTCTGCGATGGTAGGTGTTGTCTCCTCGGTCGCATTGTGCGGGCGAGCAAGCTATTTGCGAGCCAGCGATAAGAACCCACGAGGTGCGGGAAGCGGTGTCTCGAGGAAGCTCTCTCCCAAGGAAGGCCTCCACTCGGCTCTCCAACCGTCGGACCCGACTGTCCAGAATCGGGCGGCCCGAACATCGAGACCAAGAAACTTGCGGCGTCTGAGCGTAACGGTCATCTCACCACAAGGTAGGTGGAAGCGTGAGTTCGGCCTCCACCGCACAACATAAGCGAGTACTAAGGTCGACTACATAAATGAACACGAAAACCAAGTGGTAGTGCATGAGTTTGTTAGTCAATGTACACATCAACCAAAGCTGTGATCGCCGCGGGGTTGATGACGGGCAACCCACGACGAACACGAACGTCGACGTCCGGGCCACCCTCGAAGTAGAGGAGTGTACTGTCGTCGTCAAGCGTGTCCTCGAACCCGTCATGGGTTCGAGGATGAAGAGAAGCGATTCTGCAAAGATTACAATTATTTAATATGAATCCATCGAAAAATGAAATATGGAGACATACAACCATGTGTTGGCATTACCCCTCGGCGGTCGACGTCCCGGTGGTGCTCCTCGTAGTACGGATCCGGGAGGTGGAAGCTGCGCCATCACGCAAACATAAATAGCGGATGTTAGTTCTGATAAAATGTAAAATTGAGTACAAGAGTGAAATAAATACGAAGTTACTAATTAATAAACCCTTCATAATTATTTATTTGCACCCGACTAAGTGGCGGTGACAAATCTGAGAATTATGGCCAAATCTGCGCATTTGCCACATTGGTTATGCTCGAGTGCAGTAAGAAAGGGGTTGCTCTTCCTCGCCTTGTCCTTCCGAAACTTGATCCATAACCATCTTGTGTCTACTCCTCTTTCTACTCCCACGTCATGCTCCAACGACAACTGGATCGGCTATGTACTTGGACCGAGTAAGGTGGCCACCCCCTCGTCCGTAAGGCTCAAAGCGGGGAGACCATGTAAGAACAAAGGGTATCAACGCTGAACTCCTAGGTATCCTGCTCTAAATGCGCATAGTTGCGATGATTAGGCTGCCGCAACATAGTGAGAACATGGAAAGTGGTACTGTCTTGTTCTCCCACACGCAAGAGAAATCAATGAGCACGACAATATGACTCCTTGTGGCCGGACCTCACCATCGGCCATTGTACCACCCTTTCAATGACCTCATACTTGCAGTACTATGATCAAAACATGACACCTCATGTGTGCGAGCCCTATCCTTTGCCCTCTCCGGATGCTTTTGGGTTTAGGTGCCCATGTCTCATTACTACTCTGTCGTGCCATTGCATCCAAGTGCCTATCGTTGAACCATGCAACAAGCTTGTAGAAGGTGAATGATACGATTGCATTGACGGGCATGGCACGATACCCTTTAGCAAACTATTAAATGATTCATCATGTTGCTAGTCAAAACTCATACCGCTTGACCACCATGGTCGTAGGCCTAGTCCATTTCTCGGTTCCCTCGGCAAGCCTCTCAACCACCGTCTACCCTCTGTGTTTGTTCGGTTTTGAGTCGTCCGACTTCTCTTGAACAACGACACCTCAAGTGGCGTGCAACCTCCTCGAAAAGAGGAAAGTTATCCTTTGTACCATCCTTACAGATGAAATTCTCGGCGAGTGCAGTGCACCACCGTGATGGATAGTGCGTGCCGGAATGCTGCTCTGCATGCGGCACTAAGTATGCCACGGTGTCTGCGGATATGACACCAACCTCCTGCGGGGCCAACAACATGTATCCGAACAAGCGGGAACCATCCCCAACTATCTTTGTTCTCCCTCTCCACCAAAGCAAGCGCAAGAGGGACCAATGTGTTGTCTGCGTCAACAGAAATGGCTATCAACAATGTGCTCATGTACTTGCCAAGAAGAAAAGTACCATCAATGGAGAAGACGGGACGACAATGCTCGAATGCCTCGATGCACTGTGGAAAACACGAGAATCGCGGAAGAAAATCATCTTCCATCCTTCCATTCATTTGGTTTGGGGATGTACTCGTAATGCATGCTGGATTAAGCGCTTTCATTGCATTGAACAATCTTGGCAGCTGCCGTACCCTCCTCCCAATCCCCATATATCATCTTCCGGCTCATTGCTTTGCCCTCCATGCTTTTCCATACCTTATGTCGTATCAGAACATCTTACATGTCATCTCCATAATTGTCCTCACCTTCAAATTGGGCTGCCCTTGATGTTGAGTATAGTGATCTCGCAATGAGGGTAGATGTCAGCTGCGATGCTACATTTCAAGTTTGATTCTGCACAAGTGTGTGGGCCAACGATTTTTGTGATCTTGAACTTGCTGTGTCATTCATTTCCTAGCACACACCCTCCAATTACAATCGGCCTTCTCACACACCAGCGTATGCCGCTGCACATAGGAATGCCTAACTTTGAAAGGCCTTTGCGCTTCAGAATACTCCAAACCACCTTCTCAATGTAGGCAAGTCCTTGAAGACCAAACCCTTCTTGATTTCCATGCTATCCCCGAAGCAGGGAGCCTCTAACAACTCGTCGTCTCGCGCCCGCATAAGCACCTTGGGAATGACTAAAGCTGCTGAATTCTTCAATAGCCGGATCACGATTAGGGCGGGGTTGTCCGATGAGCTCAATATCTTGTTGTGTCAATGCGACCAAGGCCGGTCTTCATCGGAATCAACGGCTCTAGCCGTCCCATAAGGCTCCTCATCATCATCAATCGAACATCAACGCTGTTAGAGGCCCTCTGAATTGATCCATGTTGCTGAAGGTGCCACGGGAGGGCGATCATCATTTTCGGGAACATCTCTCGCATCACAACCACACACACGATGGCAATTGAGACAAAGGAATAGATTAATGAGCGGTAAACTAAAGTGGTACTCGACACTTACTTGGATGGTTCGAGTCAAAGGGATCTCTGAGGGCGCAGGATGAGAAATTCCAATCTCATTCGGACGGATTGAGCATCGGGTACCACAACCGGCTCGTTCACATCCGCATCACAATTGGGTAACGGGGTCCAAAGGGGAGGACTACCTAAATCGTGAATGCCCATGAGGGGTGAATGCCCATGAGGATTGGGATCAATGGACAACTTCCGCACAAACAAATCCAAACATTGATATTGGGTCCTCATCACCGTCGACATAATTTTGCCACCGATCCTCGAGTCAATTGAGACCATCCGCCTAAAAATAGAGTCTATAGAACCAAACTGAAGTACACCTCAATCGAGATGTCATCCTCATTACCATGACAACATAGAACCTCACGAGCTCTAGCGACCAATTCACCATAAGACAGACGATCACTAAGCGAGGTCACACTTTCCATCCCAACAAATGACACATTTCCATAACCATCTTTCTCATCGCCTCCATGGTGCAAGGTTACTAGATTGTTCATCTAATCCATACAAAAGGCGGTGGTTGTTAATGTATTATAGCAAAGTAGTATACTAACTAATTCCATACGTAACTAATTTAAGTTGATAACTACCCAAGTAATTTGCTACCTACCAAACTAAATAACTATGTCTAACTAACTAACTATATGTAACTAAACAAATTAAAATTTCTAACTATGACTAACTATATCTAAACCTAACTACATTATATGTTACTAAATTTGCTATGTCTAACGATATATCTAAACCTAACTACATCGGATCTAACTAAATTTCTAACTACAATTTCTAACTAAATTAGCTAAATTAGCTATGTATAACTAAATATCTAAACCCTAACTACATCATATCTAACTAAACTAACTATATCTAAACCTAACTAACTACAATTTCTAACTAAATTTACTAACTACATTTTCTAACTCTAAATAAAATTTCTAACTACAATTTCAAACTAAATTTCTAACTACAATTTCTAACTACATTTCTAACTACAATTTCTAACTACATTTCTAACTAAATTTACTAACTACATTTCTAACTAAATTTACTAACTAAATTTTCTAATTAAATTACTAACTACATAAAAAATACTAACTACATTAAAAAAATTCACCTCTTCACGTAGTGCGGAGAAGGCTAGCGGCGGCGGCGGCGTGGCGGCGGCGGCGGCGTGGGCGGCGGCGCGGCAGTGTCGCTGCCTCGAGCGGCGTGGTGGCTCAGCGCGTAGCAGGCGCTTTCGGGCGGCGGCGGCGGCGCCTTCGGCCCGGCGGCTTTGCTCGGCCGGCGGAGGCGGCGGCGGTCTGCGGCGGCGGCGGCGTTGCGGAAGGAGGAGGAAGGAGGAAGAGGCGGCGACGAGCGAGAGAGAGAGGAAGGAGGAAGAGCGTGCGGTTATTTTTTTGAATGCTCGGCGCCGAGATCTGCGTGGCACGAGGTCGGCGCCATGAGTCACGGCGCCGAGGTAACACTGACTCGCGCCATGACTCATGGCGCCGAGGTACGATCACGCTGGCCGCCTCGGCGGCTAGGGTTTGGTACCTCGGCGCCATGACTCATGGCGCGAGCTGTGTTACTCGGCGCCGTGAGTCACGGCGCCGACCCCCTGGGTCCAAAACCGGAAATAAGACTAGCAGGGGTATAAATGTAAGATTTTTACGAAAAAATGGCTAAATTGCAAAAAATTCGGGCTGGCTGGCTGCTGCTTGGTGCTTGGCTCGGCTGCTTGCTTTGCTAGTTGCCTGGTTGCCTGGTTGCTGGGACTGCGAGTGTAACTGCGAAGCATAGGGCTGCTGAAGTGACGGCACATTGAAGCGATTTTTGGGGTTCGTGGTTACGTTTACGTTAGTCTGTGCTTCTTTGTCCAAATTTCACCGTGATGGCTTCCACAATTTCCTACTAATAGACTAATAGTAGTAGTACACTAGTAGTCATTAGTACACTAGTAGTCATTAGCCATGCAACATTGCAAGAGTAATCCACTCTGTATGATTGTTGATGTGGTTACCTGGTTGGTGCAACTCGGAAGGATAAAAGTAATTGCTCCTGCTGCCGCTACGTGTAACATTGCCGTTCGCAATTCGCGTCAACTTTGGTAAATATGGTATTTATCGATATCGTATCGAAGAAATTAGGATTTATCGAAACCAAACCGTATTTTTTTAAAACACTGTATTTACCGAACTAACAATATCGTATTTACCGAATCGAAAAAACCGAACGAACAGCTAGCAGCAGCTGGTAAAAATAAAGTCACCAAGGATGACAAGCACAGTTAAGTGTAACCGCACGTGGCCACACAAAATGAAGTTCTTTCATGCCAGCAGAATAGACGGATCAAGCAGGGGCGGTCCCAGCAATCGAGCAAGGCTGGGCGGTCGCCCCAGGTCCGACGCTAGCGGAAGTGCGGAACCCCCCTCCCTCCCGGCACCGACGGTCCCTTTCCCCTTCTCCTTCCGGCCTTCCCGCTTCCCGCTCGCTGAATTCCTCCACCCTGGCGCCCTTCAATCATATGGGCTTTTTTCACTGAATGCAGCCCACCCAGCCGGTCAGCCCAAATGGCCAAATCTGAAATCCCCAACCCACTCCCCACTCTCCAGTGTCTCTCTCTCTCTCGACTCGGTCTCTCACTCTCTCGTGTCTCCCAACCCTAGCCCCCCTAGGTGGCACCAACGGCAGTGGAGCGCGTGCGTGGCGGAAGCGAGTGTCTGTGGGCGGAGCTCAAGCAAGGGCATGAGGTAAGGCCGCGAGGCGCGAGTGACGGAGCGCGGCGCTGCGCCGCGAGCACAAGCGGCGGCGCGAGCGCGGCACCGCACCAGCGGTAGGCGGCGAAGCGGTGCGGCGTGGGGCGCTCAGCGGCTCAGCATTGCTGGCCCGGCGAAGAAGCGAGCGGCTTGTCGCTCGGTCCCAACCCTAGCAGCGGCGGCGGTGAGGCTGAGCTCGCTCCGGGTAGGCGGGCGGCTCTGCTCCCTAGCGTGGCGCGCGCGGCCGGCGCTGGTGCCGGAGGCGCAGACGGCTGCTCCGGCCTCCTGGTCCTCCACTAGCCGGAGCCCGGAGGTGCGACTGGCGAGGAGCCGGCCGAGGGGTCAGGGGTCCAAGGGGCAGGCCGGCAACGGCAGGGGGAGGCATCAGGCGGGCAGTGCGGTGTGGGAGCGTGTCGGTGCTAGGTGCCGGGCGACGGGCGGTGCGGCGTAGGGTGTGGGCGTATGGCGGCTCTGCTCCTGGGCTCTGCCACTTGCCGAACAGTGTGAGGAGCCGAGGGGGCCAAGGGGTAGGCCGGCAAGGGGTGGTGTCTGGCGGCCGGCGTAGTCCGTGGCCCGTGGGCGGCGGCACGGTATTTCTCGATGTCCTACTCTTACCTTTATCTTCGCTTGTTGATTCCATTTAGTATCATATACTCATATTACTGCAATTGCAAGTTTGCAATATAGTTTACATATTGGTTCGTACTTGACGGCTTGCAACTCCGCTATATCTAGACTTTAATCCTGGATCCGCCAGCATCAAGCACCGACGCAACTTTCCCAACAGCCGTAACTCGAATTGAAACTGCCTCCACCAGTCTGCTGAGCACACTCTGCAATGACTTTGCGGGCACAAGCGTCCCATGTCCTTGCAATTTCTCGCAGTGACATGGGCTCAGGTAGACCCCGCAGCAAAATGCCAAACTTGGACCTCGCTTTCGTAGACAGGTCATCAGAGTTTCTGATGCAGATTCCCAAGTACAATGCTCAATGCAGCACCGTTAGTTTAATCAATGTACACCTAAAGAACCGGTTTAATCGATGTACACCTAAAGAACCAGGACAGCATGATATAATTACAACTGGTCACGCACCTTTGTTCATCAGGAAACTTGTCAAGTATTAAAGTATACTGGCATATCTTTATATTTGGTAGGATTTATAATTCCGTGATACCTACTTTATCTTTAGAATACCTACCTTATCTTTAGGAGATATTTCTTGCCCTCCAAGTCTTGTACTATATATAAACCGCCATCGAATCCCAATACAATCATCCAATTACAGTATATTCATCTTCCCACATGGTATCAGAGAGGTGCCTCTCCTGAGCCGTCGCCTCCACAGCTTCCGCCACGCCGCCCCTAGGAGATGATCTCGTCTCCATGATCTCTTCCAGGGGCTGCGCAACCCGTAGTTTAAGTCGTGTCGTCGATCATCCGATCGGCTACCAATTAGAGTTTTTCCGGTCATCTTCAGATCGGGTTTTCTCTATTTTTTTCCGACCATAGGTCGGTTTGCATCACCCTGCCGACCCGTCGACGTTCCTCGGCTCCGGACTTCACCGCCTCGGCTTCGACCTCTCCGGCGCCTCCTCTCCTCCGATGACGTCGTAGCGTGACGCGACGCGCTCGTCCTCACGGCCCTCCCTCCGCAGCCTTTCGAGCGCCCCGTCTACCATCGTCATTACGCCAGATCATCATCGTTGGCCCGTCATCCGCGAGTACGAGCCGTCGCACCACCAGAAGTCTGCACTTGTGGTCATGCCATCGACATGCGCCTACGTTATTCTAAGAGGCTAAAGTAAAGTCTTGCGGCTGAACCACCTAGTCTACTCATAATTCCACCGTCTTTTCTCTACTGCTCTGACTGAGGCAACCTTTTCTTTTGATTTTGGAATTCATAGGTAATCAAATTATTCTTTTGCCCTGAAGTATTTTTCGAGTTCCTTATAAAGCTGGTAGTCTTTCCCGATCTTATCAAGCATGTAGATTTCTGTTTTTAGGGGGGAAAAAGAGAGAAAGATTTGCATTAGTTTTGAAGGCGGAAAGAAACCTGCCTTCCTTATCCCCTTTAGGGGCTTCAACCCGGGCTTTGACCATGTCTCCCGAACAATTTTAGTAGATATGGCGCAAGACGATTCCACATATATATCGAGGTCGGAATGGGATCGGGTGTTTTCACATCTCATCGTAGTGCCCGGTTTGTCTTGATTGGTGACTGATAAACAAGAAGGAAAATGGAAAAGTAGAAAATCTACATAAGCTTCCGTTGAGGTCCTTAGTTTAGTCAAGTAGGCGAGGGCATTTCCATCGCGAAGGATTCAATCCAGCCACAGGTTCCCTTACGGGCTACCTTGTTACGACTTCACCCCAGTTGAAGACCCCATCATGGTATGCGCCAATAAGACCACCAAAGGCCTTTGTAGCACGAGTGGTACACAGAAGTCATGGGTGATCATTGGTCCGATTCCCAGGGTGTGACGGGCGGTGTTTACAGGGCCTGGGTACATATTTACCGTGGCATGCTGATCCGCGATTACTAGCGATTTCAACTTCATGTTCCCGAGTTGCAGAGAACAATATGAACAGAGGCAATCTTTTCAGATTCGCTCCGCCTTACAGCCTTGCTTCCCATTGTCATTGCCATTGTAGCACGTGTGTGGCCCAGCCCATAAGGGCCATGCGGACTTGACGTCATCCCCACCTTCCTCCAGTATCTCACTGGCCGTCCCTCGTGAGTGTGGCACACACCTTTTTCTTTGTTTCGGAGTGGGGCACGTACTATTACCACTACGTACCACACCACTGGGCGGCTGACCTTCATGCCGAGTCTTCCTCCGTCGCCAACTTATGAACTTACTAAATGACCTTATTTATTCTCCCGGAACGCTAGCAAATCTAATAGCTCCATCTGCTCTTTTTAACTTAAGAACGAAGGATGCCATCCTTCTTATTCAGGAACCCTTTGTTTGAGGGGGCGTAGCCCCGGGAAGGGGAGAGTGGCCGAGCGGTCAAAAGCGACAGACTGTAAATCTGTTGAAGGTTTTCTACGTAGGTTCGTATCCTGCCTCTCCCACTTGTTGTAGACTTAAGAGAAGAGAAAGTAGGCGGAAGCCTAGGAGGGCCAACCGAGCGAAGCTCTTTCTTTTTTTGGCGGCATGCCGCTGCATCGCTCCTTCGGGCTGCAGTGTCACTGCCCGTGGTCACCATTGCTATCGTCGACGTCACTGTCTTTGTCAACGTGATCAGGTCCTTCTCTGGTGCCGCCGCTCCTGGATCCGACCTCCTCCGTGCCGGATCCGGTGGTGCCTCACCCAGATCCGACCTCCTCCTCGTCGGATGCACCGATGGGCTTCTCTCTGCCTGGATCTAGAGCCAACTCTCTACGCCGCTCGTCTCCACGGCCCCAGATCTGAGCTCCTCAGCCGACGGCGCCGCTGCCTCCAGCTTGCCCCGGCCTTCTTGGTGCCGCCGCTAGGCCTCCTTCGCGCAGGATCTGACGGTGCCTGGCCCAAATCCGATCTCCTCCTCGCCAGATCTGGCCGGGCCCTCTACTTCATCTTCGACCACAGCCGAACGACGTCAGCGACCTCTTCACCGACCTCGGCCATGTCCTCCTCTGCATCAACTCCACTACCCCGACCACAACGACGACCTCGACACTAGCTACCTCGACATAGATCCCTCTTCTACGGCTACGACCATGGTCACCTCGCTATCGGCTACCTCGGCAACAAAGGGCTCTCATTATCTCGAGCAAACTCGTCGGTTCACCACGTCCGCGATGCCACAGCAGTCCCCGACGCTCCCGCTACGATTGCGTGGGGGTGTCAGTCTGATGGTTCCCCACCTTCGGCTTTCTTTCGATCGACCGCCCGCGGCGCTCACGTTGTCATGCGCTACCGCTACATTGCGGGGATGTTAGAGTATATTGACATATCACTATATTTGGTAGGATTTGTAATCCCGTGATATCTGCCTTATCTCTAGGAGATGCTTCTTGCCCTCCAAGCCTTGTACTATATATAAACCGCCCTCGAGTCCCAATACAATCATTCATTGCAGCGTATTCATCTTCCTACATCAAGGAGCACTAGGGAGCATTTAGGGTAGCTAGCAGGAACAAGCAACCTCAATGGCAAAATTGGACTGTCACACATTTCAACACAGAAGAAATGAGCGAACGATACAGGTCCAAGCAAACGATACAGGTCCAGATCATAGAGCATGTGTTCAGAAGCTCACCATCTGTGCTGATGCAAACATGGACTTCAAGCTGGGACTAACAGCCACAGCAGTAAATGTGCATTTAATGACTGTACCTTCCGCCCCTTCAGATGTAGCAGCAAATGACTCAGCATCATCCTCACACATACATGGAGCTCCGTATCTATGAACTGTTGGTTTATCTCCTGGATCTCCTCCATCAGAGCATGGTTTACCTGAAAAAAGATGAAGCACATGCCACATAAAAATACCTGGTAGCCAACTGTCGTAGTGAGAAGACTAGACAGTAAGAAGTGGAGACCCCTCGTACAAATGAGGCGAGGGGGCTAAACAGGGGTTCGGCTTGTATTGATCATGTCTCTCAGTTACAGGATAGGGGGGGCTATTTATAGCCTCCCGATATGATACATGAAGATACACATATGTCCCTAGCAAAATACATTAACCCTAGGGGTAGCAGGGTCTTTTACGCGCCCCTACGCGTAGCTTCTGGTGCACGATGCACCCTTGTGGACATAGTCTATCTTCAGGGGGTGCGCCTGGTCTACCGCTCCTGTAGACCCTGTATCCTCCGACGGTCCTCCGCTGACTTCCCTGCGAGGTCTCTTCGGTCTTGCCGATGGGTCTTCGGGATGTCTTCGAGGGGTCCTCGGGGTCCTCCGCGGGGCCTTCGGGATCCCTCCGAGGGGGTTTCGGGGTGCCTCCGAGGGGTCTTCGGGATGCCTCCGAGGGGTCTTCGGGGCCTCCCCCAAGTGTCTTTAGGAGGAACTTTTGGTGCAACCATGCTTCGCCGGGTCGTGGGGCCGGTGGAGCGTACCTACGACACCAACAATTTGGAACAGCTCCCATCAAGTTGACTGCATTTCCCTTCTCTAGGCCCAGATAGACAAGTCATTGTAAATCTAAAATACTAGATAAAGTCATGTTTTCATAGTTTCTCTACACAAAATCTTAACAAAATACCTCGGTTTTTTGCCACTTGACACGTGAGGTTGCAGTCGATTGTATCTCTGGGGTATCCACGCTATATGTTTGCTTCAAGCTATCGTTGACACTTACAGCTGATGACACATTAAGAGGCATAGCACTTGTGTCACGCTTCATTTTCTTTGATGTACCACTCCCATCATGTGTAATGAAATTCCTGGCTTGCAACCGGCACTTTGTCATAGCAACTAGATCTTCGCCTACAGCAGCTCTAGAGCCATTACCAGGTGCTGACCCAGCAATTCTGTCAATCATGCTGACGACAGATCCTATGTCGCTAACTGCACTGGTGCGGTGTTGTTTGCAACTGCATTATAACACAACTTTGAACATGAAACAGGCGGAGAAACTTGAAAGACCATGACATATCATCAACAGAACTAATTCTAGGGGATTAAATTGAAGAGTGTAAATGACTTGCTGTGTACTATCTGTTATGAATATTGTGTGTATGTATTCAGAGGCCCAATAAGCAATATATATAGGGTGTACAAGGGTACAGATAAGAGAATATAAAAGACTCCCTATTCTATCTCTAACATATCTCTAACACCCCCCTCAAATGCAAGGCATATGCAATAGCATTGCATTTGGAAAGAGTTGACACTAAAATATGAAAAATTCAAAGTCTGAGTCTTGATAATGTCGCCGTAGCATGCAGCTCTTGAAAAATATATCGATAAAAGATCTCCTCCCATCCAAGGTCCCGCGACAACCCATAAAGCACAATGTGTAGGAGCAAAGTCGACCGCGGCAACATGACGAACAAGATGATGAAACCGACAAAAAGATAAAACTGTCAAGTTGAATAGGAATAGATAGAAGCATGGCGACGCAGATCGAAACCTAAGATGGTGGCGACGCAGTGCACAAAAAACGCAATAGAGATACGATTACGTGAAGCGCAACGAGACGCGGTGCACGAGAAGCGCAAGGCGAAGTGCGCGAAGCGCAACAAAGACGCGATGTACAAGAAGCGCCGCGAGACGAAGTGCGTGAGCGCAACGGATGTGCGATGCAAAAAGAAGCGTGACGCAATACACAAGAAGCGCGACGGAGACACAGTGCAGAAGAAGCGCGACACAAGGCACAAGAAGTACACCGGAGACGCAGTGAGAAAGAAGCGCGACGGCTTTAAAAGCTTGGAGCGACGGATATGCAGCGGCTCGAGGAAAAGAACAGCGACTGCTACCATGCAAAGAAATTCCTATACTTCTATGACTGACAATAACTTTATGGACTCGCATGGCTCAGACGAACTCATAGATAAAGAGTTACAGACTTGGATAAAAACGACACAAAGGATAGCTAGCAGTAGAAGCAGGAATAGCTAGCAGCAAAAACAAGGAATAGCTAGCACAGCAAGAATAGCTAGCAGTCCAGCGACAGCATGCAAGCAACCGAACGACCAATCGGGAGCCAGCACAACCCAACCATCTCCATTCTCCAGGGTCTTCCGATTATTCTACCAAGCAAAAACCTGTACCAAAGAAGTGATGACCAGCAGCCCACCCGGTCAAACAAGGACCGACAAGGCTTCGAGAGAAGCCTCCACTCCAAATAGTAATCAACAGCGAGCACTAGCAATCAAGCAAGAGCCAGCTTCAAGAGAAGCAAAGCTTCAAGCGAAGGAGCAACGACGACTTGGCTGAAGTCGAGGTAGGAGGCAAAGGGCTGAGCACATTCACCATCCAGGCGATGCCGCATCCTCTAGGCGACGGCGCTGCGGAGGAGCGCGGCGAGGAGGTCGCGGCGTCGGATCTCCAACGAAGGCTTCGATCTGCGTCGTGGGCAGATCTGGACCGTGGCAATCCAAGAAGATCTCGGGCGCGTGCGGAGCTCGGGTCGGCGTGACGACGAGCATGAGTCCTCCTCGAAGCCAGCGATGAAGACGAGGCACCAGGGGCGGAGGGAGGGGGATGGGGGGCCTGGCCTCCCCCAACAGCCTGCTAATACAACATTAGGTACTTAAATATTTGGGCATCATTTGACATAGAAAATACATGCATCCTAGTGGAAAAATATTATCCAGTTGATTTCTCAAGTCAAGAAAGAGCCCAATTAGAATGCCAACTCCCACATTTTAAAATTGATGTATGCAACCATCCAGAACTAAGCAAGTTACCATCGCTTGCTGATCTAACAAGTGGACTATTTAAGACCGGTAAAAGTTCATTGTACCCAATGGTGGACAGGTTGTTAAGACTGGTTTTAACTCTTCCAATATCAATCATAATATCGAGAGAATCTTTTCAGAATGAAGGTTATGAAGACGCGTCTTGAACTACAATGAGAGATGGATTTGCACGAGATTGTTTGGTAATTTATATTGAGAAGGCAATGGCTAAAAAGATTAGTAATGATGATATCATTAATGAATATGATCGTGCCAGTAGTCGTAGATCTAAGTTTAAATTAATACAGATGTAATCTTATTCGTATTTTGCATAGCATTATTGCCTTGATATGTATGGTTATAACTATGAGATCGGTGAATCAAACTTGGTTCTATTTTGCTTGTTATTTGTGCCGCCCCCTATGTCGGATTCCTGGCTCCGCCTCTGCGAGGCACAGACCAGAAGTCGAGGCGCATGGTGGAGAAAAGCCTAGACGATGGTTGGAGGCGAGCTTCGAGCGCGCACGGAGCAGACGCGATGCACACGGCGTCGTATTCGGGTGGAGCGAAGCCCCACAGCGAGTCACAATGCCGCGCAGCGAGCGGCCAGAGCTCGATGGCGCGGGGAGTAGCTAGGCTTGGGTGCCGGGTGAAGATGCTGACGCCAGGTGAAGACGAAGCAGTGACTCCAGATCGAGGCGACGCTAGACAATAGAAGGCCGGCAAATCGATCGGGGCGACGCCACAAGAACCAGCGGTTCCGAGCGGCGACGGCTCAGGAGTCCCGCAGGACAGCACGGGCGGCGACGAGAGGCCGCCCCCAGGAGCAGAGATAGCTCCTCTCGGGGCAGCGCGCAGCGAATGACGAGCGGCGGCTAGGAGGAGGCGACGATGGCTGTAAACCCTAAACCTAACCTTTGCTCTGATACCATGTTATGAATATTGTGTGTATGTATTCAGAGGCCCAATGGGCAATATATATTGGGTACAAAGAGACACAAATCTAAACCCTAATACAATGGAAAATACCACAAATACCCTTATATCCTTAACATGTTAGAGATAGAATAGGGTGTCTTTTATATTTCCTTATCTGTACCCTTTTACACCCTATATATATTGCCTATTGGGCCTCTCAATACATACACACAATATTCATAACATGGTATCAGAGCTAGGGTTTCTTACCTACACCGCCTGCTAGCCTCTACCCGTTCTATGCTGCCGCTGCCCCCGGGAGGAACGATCTTTGCTCCCGGGGGCAGCCTCTCGTCGTCCAGGATCATCTGGCGACATCCTCCCCGCGCGGCTCCTCGACTGCCGCCTCGTCGCCGCAGTCTTCGTCGCGCTCGTGCCTTCTCAGGCTGTTCCCCATCTCCGCCTTTGCTTCTCTGCTTCGACACCGGGCCGGCCTGCGCGTCTTCTTCACCTTCGCGGACGTCGAGGCCGAGGCTGCCACCATCGGCCTACCTGTGCTCTCTCTCGCCGGGCTTCACCGCGACCTCTGCTTGTGGGGGCTTCACCTGTGACTAGCAACCTTCGGCGTCTTCTTCGACGGCCTTCACTCGGCGTCTTCGTCGGCGTCATCTTCACTTGGCGTCACCTTGATTCGTTGCCTCGATCGGCGCCGAATCTCTTCGAGCTGTGGCTGCACGTCCCGGTTCCGCACCCGCACATGCGAGGCCGGACCCGCACTGCCCTCGCCGGATCTGTTTCTTCGCCCACTTCGCCACGGAGCTCAGGGATGAGGACGCCGCCGCGGTGCCGGTTGTCCTGCTGCCGCCTCGCATACTCCAGTGTGCTCCTCCTGTGTTTTCGGCTACCGCTCCTCCCCAGTTTGATCTAGTCATGCAGGCCACGCCGAATAGGCTTCGCTTCTACTCTGACAGAGGCGCTCCCTCTTCATCTGTTGTGACACAGGTGAGAAGAGGGGGATCGCTCGGTTGTAGCTTGAGGAGAGATTGCTCGCTTCGAGCTTGTTGGGAGTTGGTTGTGCTGCTGCTATGCGATGAGCAATGTGGCTGCTGGTCTATTTGCTTGCTGTTGGAGGATAGTGCTTGAGTCTGTTTTGCTGCTAGCTAGTTATCCTTTCAAGTTTGCTAGTTTTTACTGCTAGCCCAACTTTGTGTTATTTTCTTCCGCTGTGTCCATCCAAGTCCGCATCACTTCATCTTTGAGTTCGTCTAGACCATACGAGTCCATAAATTTCTTGTCAGTCATAAAAGCATAGGAATTTCTTTTGCATGACAGCAGCCGTTGCTCTTTTCTTCGAGCCGCTGCAGATCCGTTGCCCCAAGCTTTTAAGGCCGTTGCACTTCTTCCGCACTGCGTCTCCGGTGTACTTCTTGTGCATTGCGTTGTGCTTCTTTTGCACTGTGCATCTGTTGCGCTTCTTGTGCTCTGCGTCTTTATTGCGCTTCTTGTGCACTGCGTCTCTATTGCGCTTCTTGTGTACTTCGTCTCTGTTGCGCTTCTGTGCACTTCATCCCTGTTACGCTTCTTGTGCACTGCATCTCTGTTACACTTCCTGTGCACTGTGTCGCCGTCGTCTTGGGCTTCGATCTGCACCGTCATGCTTCTATCTATTCCTATTCGGCTTGATTTGACAGTTTTCTCTTTTTGTCGGTTTCATCATCTTCTTCGTCATGTTGCCGCGGTCGACTTTGCTCCTACACATTGTGCTTTATGGGCTATCGCGGGACCTTGGATGGGAGGAGATCTTTTATCGACATATTTTCCAAGAGATGTATACTATGACGACATTATCAAGACTCGGACTTCGGATTTTTTCTTTTTTAGTGTCAGCTCTTTTCAAATGCAATGCTATTGCATATGCCTTGCATTTGAGGGGGGGTGTTAACACATTGTGCTTTATGGGCTGTCGTGGGACCTTGGATGGGAGGAGATCTTTTATCGACATATTTTTCAAGAGATGCATACTACGACAACATTATCAAGACTCGGACTTCGGATTTTTTTTTTTTTAGTGTCAGTTCTTTTCAAATGCAATGCTATTGCATATGTCTTGCATTTGAGGAGGGGTGTTAAGGATATAAGGGTATTTGTGGTATTTCCCATTGTATTAGGGTTTAGACTTGTGTCTCTTTGTACTCTCTATATATTGCCCATTGGGCCTCTGAATACATACACACAATATTCATAACACTATCACACCAGCATAACAGACTATTGGACAATACATCTGTCTGTAGAGCAATAATCAGGGGGGGAAAAAGAATTCAGGTCAATTCTAAATTTTCATGTTTCACATGCTTTCAGATCTTCAGATGGCAAGTACGAAAATGAGTAGACACCATTGTTATCATTTGAAGAACTAATTGATTGAAATGGGGGTAATACTTGTGCAACTTTAGAAAGGTAGAGCCACACAAGAGTTTGCCAGAAAAAGGCATGGTATATCCAACTCCTATAGCCAAATACTGTTCTTGAGCCTCATGTTCTTTAAACCAGTATGCTTCAGAACAATATGACTTATCTTTGAAATTAATCAAGTTCTACAATATATTCAGAAGTCAGAACAACGCTGATTAAGCAATGAATCGATTTTGCACCAGAAAAACAGAACACAAGACAGTAAATATAAAGTTGTCAATATACTAACTGCTTTAAGTAACCGATCCAGAGGCCTTTCTGCTGCACCTGATTTTGTTGGAACTTGAGTTGGTATGTTAGCCTGACTTCCATCAGCACTTGTAAATTCTGCTAGCAAGGGTGATGCTGATATCCCTGGTGTGTTCACGGCAATTGATTGTGTTTGAGGCGCTAGGGATGTTTGTTGATGTCCAACCTGCCCAGTATTAGTAAGTGAAGATATATTGGAGAGTGATTGTCTGAATCCACTGGTATAGGAGATGGGGCAACAGATGGGGATGGAGATGGAACAAATGGTGAGTTAGCTAAATGCAATGGTGTCGCAGTCTTAAGTGATGGCAACATATTGTGCTGATCAACCTGAGGAGAATGGTGTGAAATTTGTGGGGATGATGCTTGGAGGTTCTGTGGTGACGAAATTGGGAAAACACCACTCTGTTTCAACTGCTGATGATAATAGTTACTGCGTTGGCCCAAGTGCTGTTGATAAATTCCAGTTTTCATTACAGCTCCTTGTCTAACCTTTAGCTCGTTTACATCATTTCCAGAATGAAGCTGTGGAACCTGAATCCGTGCTTGCTGCTGTTTCTGTAATTGTTGCTGTATTGGGAGCTGCTGTTGAAGCATTTGCTTTTGCTGTAACTGATGATACATTTGACGCTTCTGCGTCATATGCTCCTGCTGTTGCTGCTTCAGCTGCTGTAATGAACTGGCATTTGCTTGCATGGAATTGGCATTAGGCTGCATTGTACTCATTGAGTTGTGAGATAACATGGAACTACTGGCCTGCTGTTGTGCATTCATTGTACTCTGCATGGGCCCAGCGAAGGAAAACAGATAGGCTACACTAGCGTAGATTTAAAATTTCTACCATGTAAATTAAGAAGTCATGCAAGTAAGAGATCATAGATCGTAACCACTAGACGTACAGTGTAGCGAAAGTAGAATTGAAGTGGCCGGTTCAACGCAACGCGGGTCGGTGTAGTGGAAATAATCGGTCGTCCTCTGGTCAACTGTCTCCTCCTTGCAATCGACCCGATCAGCGCCGCAGTCGCAACAGCGTCTCTACCGAAGTCCACACGTCCAGGGATGAAACGCCGTCTTTGAGAGACGGCAGCTAGGGTTTCGATGGGTGTGTCTCGGGATAACTCCTTCAGCCTCGCGTCTCTCTTTATATAGCCTCCAATCGGATCCTTATCCGATACGTCACTCGGACTCGGAGACTATCATCCGGATCTTTGTTGTTCTAACCCGTTAAGTGTATGATCATGTAGGTTTATGTATATTCGGCCATGTGGCGAAAACTCCTTTTCGGTCTATAAGTCGGTAGTGGTCCCTAGCAGCACACAGCGATTCTCAAATATGCATAAAGATCAAATCGGACGAATCTATATAGTGCTTATATACCGATCCATTTACCTCACGATACCACATCAAACTCAAGGCGAGAAATGTGCCATCCTTTAATAGCTCGATCCTTCACTCGAACCTGTAGTGGATTACCCAGTTGTGATTGACTCCTCAAACACATTCGGTATGGCTATGCACTTCCTTAATCCAACCACATCGAAGGATCCAGAGATATCTCTCCCGTTATATAGGAGGAACAAATTCCATCTTGATCGTTCACATTCCTTCACATGTTTCGTAGTAAACCCGAAAGCTACCCTTATGATCACTCAATTACGGAGCGGTGTTTGGCAACCCTTATGTAAACTATTACACGTGTAGGAAACTATGACGATCTTAAATCTAAAGATCCTACATACACTATGTATGAGACCAACTGATGGTTCTTAAGAATATAACAATTCTTGTAGTGTCTCATAGTAGGTCAATTCAACACTATGTTCTCTAACATGTGTTCACATTATTAATTTGATATCCTTATATCCATAATTCGTGAAACATAATCATCAATCAATATATGTGATGATCTATAAATCATAATTGTCCCACATAATAATATAAGATTAAGGATAATTTAGAATAACATCAAAACATGAATAAAGAATTCCATGAACAAGTCGTATACTTGTTGATCAATATAAAAGACATTTATTCAGGAGACAAAATAACATATTATTCAAAAGATCATAAACATAGAAATGATACAATCATCTCCATGATCACCTCTAGAGCGTATCACTACCCAATGCTTCCCTGTTGCAACGCGCCACTCATTGAACCATGCTGCAAAGAATTTAAATTGCTTCCTTGAGCAGCCTCCAAATTAGAGCCAGCCAGCGGTGCATTTGCAACATGTTGCTGTGTTGTTGGAACACCAAAGTTTGTTGCTGGAGGTGCAGGTACATGCTGGATGCCAACTGCACTAGAGGACTGTAATCCTGTGCTCATATTTGGCAAACTTGCTTGAGGCATCTGATTAGTATGACTATCATGCTGTGGCAAACCTTGGGAAGGCTGTTGTTGCTGTGAAATGTTAGAACTAAGAGCTTGCCCAGCATATTGCTGAAACTGTTGCTGACCTTGTGTCTGCACAGGCTTCCTTCTTTGTGAATTTAGGATACTGATAATTTGCCTCTCGAATAGAGGAACTTTCTCCCTCAGAGCAGGTTGAATGTTGTTCTTGTTAATTTGCAGAAATTGCAATGTACGCTCCAACATCATTTTAAAGCACTTCATCTTTTCATACTGGTCTGATGGCGTTTGGGGTGGTACCATGCTGTCAACATGCTGTAGCTTCACAGAGATCTTATTATAAAGTTCACTGAGTTCTGCAAAGTATTGGTCCTTCAAGCTCTTAACCTGTGGACAAAGAAAACCACACACAAGTAGTTTGTTGCAGAAACTATACAGAGATGAATAGTACATAAAAGGAAAACAGAACATTCAATAAACCATGGTTCGTGATTAAGCTAACAAATATGGCACTGGCAAGACAGTTCAAGTAGTTATTACAAGCATAGGAATTAGAAATAAAATAAGAAACCATGATGCCCATTAATAAACCACAGTTTTGATTAAAGTTTACTTACATGATCAAGAAAAAGACTGCTAACTGTCTCGTGAGCTTATAACATCTAGATACCGTATGCTCCATAGTCCACATTCACACAGAATCCCCTTTATATCTTAAAAGAAGACTGCCAGAATGTAGTACATCTACCGCGTTACTATGAAATTTCAGTTCTAACTTTATTTGAAAAAGGAAACAGAAGAGAGGAGTTTGGTGGGAAAGAGACCAAAAGAAGAAGGAAAAGGAAGGGGGGCAACAGATAATGGGGGAAAAGCCCCTAAAATCCAACATGGTCTCTTATTTCATCTTCTATCAATCTAGATCAGTGCAATCTCAACCTCTTTGTTATGGAGGTCCTTTTCTATGATTTTTAGAAAGGTCCAAGTGAGCGAGCTCGGAAGTACCAAAAGGGATGGTAGCATGTCTTACCATTTGATATATGTCCTCTTGCCAATCACCTGCACCTGCACGACCTGTTTGGGCAGTGGAGTCCACAGATGCTGCATAAAAACAGGGCTGTCAAACAAGATACTAATGGACAAGCCATCAAATAGCAAGCTGCTAGTACAACATAGGATGGAATGCAGGGGCAAGTAGAAACTTGTGTGCTTGCTACTAAAAAAGTACAGCAACAACAATGCACAGTAGCACTCTCCATAAAAAATGTCCACAAATCAGAACCAAATGTTGTGTTGCTACATAAAAGGTATATGTGCTTGCTACTAAAAAAGTACAGCAACAACAATGAGCTCGAGGTCAGATTGCAACGATTGTTGCACAGTAGCATTCTCTAGCAAAAATGTCCACGAGTTCTAATACCACGTGGAATTTCGGGGATTAATTCTATGTCTCTCATAGGATCCCACACCCTTTATTTATAGTCTCGAAGTAGAATCCGACTCTAATACAACTCATTATTTAGATCTAATACTAACTGACCAACATTACTGAAAATGGTCCACTGTTATTTTCATGGTTGTCACGGCGTATTAGGCGATCACGGCTCCTAACAGGCGCCTTGTCCACTAGTTGACTAGGGCGTCGTTGTCTGGGCAACATAAGGCGAACATAAAGGCATGCATTAAACCACAAATTATAGATGTCAAGTTGTGGACTCGTATTGGGGTAAGACGTATCGTCGTCGCTCTAAGGCGGGTAACAGCAACCATAGCAGTGTGAGGCATTAGTTGCCTTGTGCAGAAATCCAAGGGCACCAAGAAAGGATTAGTAATTTCCTATTATATCTCTAGATTAGGATTTATCTCCAAGTTAGACGTATTTGTTAGGCGCGTCTCTACTTAAGATGAGGCTGCTGATCAGTTTGGAATCGATCAAGAAATAAGTGCCCTTCTGAGTTAACCGTGGCATCAGAGCCTCCTGTCACAGCAGCGAGCAGGTATCGCCGTGGCCAGGAGGGCGAAGGCTCGCCCCCTCCTGTACCGCGTTAACCTCTGCGCTCCAATCCTCAAGCTCGTGATTCCCTTCTTCCACCTCTCACCCAACACAGAAAACCACACGAAAACAGGTCAGCACTAGAGAAGAGAGCAGCAGAGCAGAGAACAAGAAGAGCGGAGTAGAGACCACTGAACATGAGCAGCAGAGAGCAGAACAGACCGGGGAGAAAGGGGAAGATCAGCTGAGCAGATCAGGCTCCGGGAGACGAGAGCATACATTTCACACGCGGGGTGGCTGGCTAGGGTTCCAACCCCGAGTCGGCTCTCTCTCAGGCACATGTCTCTCTCACACACACACAAGCAGCCACTTATCTCTCTCTCTCACCCCACCCTCAGAAGTCCGCCATGGACGCCCAGAAATCCTGGGCTCTCACCTAACTGGCCAAGGCGAGGTGGACCTCCATGGCGTCCACCCCAGGACGCCTTTGCGTTTAGGCGACATTTAGACGATGACGTGACAACCATGGTAATTTTAATTCGATAGTCACAGCACTGTAATCTAGCTCCAACCTAAAGCTAAGTTACTAAAACCTACCATGGCATCATCATTAATATGTGCATCATTTCACGTGACATTTAATTGAACATCTTGGTCATAATGGATCATAAATTTAGCAACAACAAAATTTCTCCTTCAAAAGACACAATGAGCAATATAAGAAAAAGTGAATAAGAAAATGCAAACTACTTAGACAACAGGTGAATAAGAAAAGCTAGATGCAAAATTCTTATACATGATAGCTCCATCCATCAGATGGTTTTCCCACTTTACAAATGGAGCGTGATTATCACCATAAAATGCATAGGGTCACCATTTAATGCAATCAGCAATTTTCATCATCCATAACTCACAAGGTGGCCACAACTAACGTAGTAATGAATAACCAAAAGGTAAAGATGATAGCACGTAGAATGTGTAACACTCAGTTTACTGCATATGATACCTGGACCGGAGGGATTTTGATTTGGAATCACTTGAGCATTTCCAGGAGGTTGTTGTGTCTTTGTCTCCATAGAGAGCATTTTCAGAGAAATCTTCCGTAAATAATCAGACTGAGTAATGCAAAAGAAAACAATGTTAATTTCAAGTTTTATACTAATACTAACTTGCCAACCATAAGTTCTGGTATGAATAGCACAGCTGAAAAAGAATTGCTTCGAGAAAAATCATTGTACTCATGCAGTCATGCAAACACACACATGTAGACAGCAAACCACTTTGCCACAAATAATCAATACAAACAAACAAACAAACAGGAAATTCAAATGAAAATAGTGATACAGTGTATCCCAACCAAATAAATCCCTTTGAAAATGTTTACCACAATGGAGTGGAAGCAATATGATGAAGCCCTTTCCAACACAAAATGGAAGGAGGGAGTAAACTCTTGTTTGATGTTTGGTCCGGGATAAATGATTGTATACTATTGTGTATCCCATGATGGACTTGCATAAATAATCTATTTTTAACATAAGGTTGTTTACCTGTTTAGACATATAACAATTTCGGACACATGGACACATGGGCGACTTATACAAACATGAACTGGCAGAAAAATGGACTGAAGTAACTCAATGTACAACACTCGTAAATTCAACACGGCCATTGACAAAAACCAAGCTCATGATTGGTGTATAGTTCTATCATTTAAAAAATCTCAGTTACTAACTTACTATGTATATGATACTTTATGTGAAAATGCTACAGAAACTGGGATGTGTTCCCACTGGTTGAGTGCGAGCGTCAGCACTTCCATCATCCCATGGCTCAAGTTCGGCCCCGCAGAAAAATTGGATTTGCTCCCACACACGAAACAAAATCAGGATTCCCAAGAACGGGAAAATAACTTTGGCGGCTGGGATCACCAGTTTAGCAGGGGTGTGAAAAAATCACACAACGTCGAGAAAAATGTGAAAATGCTACAGAAACTGGGATGTGTTCCCATTGGTTGAGTGCAAGCGTCAGCACTTCCTTCATCCCATGGCTCGAGTTCGGCCCTGCAGAAAAATTGGATTTGTTCCCACACACGAAAAAAAAATCAGGATTCCCAAGAGCGGGAAAATAACTTTGGCGGCCGGGATCACCAGTTTAGCAGGGGTGTGAAAAAATCACGCAATGTCGAAAAAAATGTGAAAATGCTAAAAGTACTTAAAAATCGACCTAAAAAATATATCAACCCACATAGCTTCTTTGAACCCCATAAGTTCTTGCTCCACCCTGGAAGCTAGCAAAGTTAGGCTACATGTACCTGGTCGGTGGCTGCAGTATAAATCTTCTCTTCAAATCGCACAGCAATTTTTTGAAGTTCATTCAGCCCCTCAGGCAGTGATACTGGCAGATGCTTCTTCAGAGTCTCCATTCTACGCATACAATACAACATGTGAATAAAATGACAGATATATTGCTTTTCAATGGCTTTCTGCCACAATATATGGCATGTAATTTGCAAACAGCTACGGCATTCCAAGCATCCATTGCAAGAACAGACTTGTCAAAAGTGGCACATGCATGATCCAAAAATACAAAGGAAAAAAATGTTATCCATCATACATTCATACATTTGATCTAGTCATGACTCGTGACCAAGGATCCAAAAACCGATACCGGGTGAAATCCCGGTCGGAGGCCGGTAACGGTAACCAGCCGGTTACCGGAAATCCTGGTGAAAAACCGGACAAAATTCACAAACTGAAATTTGAACTCTGATTTCTGGAAACCGGTAACCGGACCGGTTACCGCCCGGAAACCGGAAAAACCGGCTGAAATTTTGAATTGACAAATTTTGAATTAGAAAGTGTTCAATGAAGTGCATATTTAGCTCATACAATACGTAATCTGGCATATTCAACTCATATAATACGTAATCAAGCATATTTAGCTAATACAATACGTAATCTAACATATTTAGCTCATATTTATGTCAAACAATACGTAATCTAGTATATTTAGCTCATACAGTACATAATCTAGCACATTTAGCTTATACTAGAAAGTGCATTACGCATTCAAAAATTCAAATCAAATTTTAAATTTTTCGGCCGGTAGTGTTCACCCGGTCGCCACCGTGAAATCTGGCCGGGATTTTTTTCCTCTGCTTGTGACCATGTGAGGAAGATCCCTTTGGGAAGCAGATGAGTGACTCTAGTTTGAAGACAAGATTACATCTCCCACCACACTAGTAAAAAATACCCATGGTTCCCCCCAAATGCAATGAAAAAATATATCATGTGTTTTATGGTCTAAGTCATAATCTTATCACAACGAATTTGTAAATTTTCGTGAATAAGTTTCTTGTGTTTGGTTGTTAAAATAGAGTTCCAATTGAATAAGGTAATTAGGCTCTCGTAAAAAAGGTAATTAGGCTGGATTATTTTGAGATGAAACGATTAGCAGAGCTTACAACTTTTCGTTAGAGGGGGGAAATGGAATAAAGTGAAAATGAAGGCACGCACAAAAAGAAAAGACGTGGGGGAATAATTGGAAGGTAATCAGCAGAGGGACGAGAAGATGATTAGTTAACTTAGTTCCC
Organism: Ampelocalamus luodianensis; assembly: GCA_036346255.1. Classification (NCBI taxonomy): domain Eukaryota; kingdom Viridiplantae; phylum Streptophyta; class Magnoliopsida; order Poales; family Poaceae; genus Ampelocalamus; species Ampelocalamus luodianensis. The sequence goes on from CM070638.1 coordinate 3,111,729, forward strand.
CCAGTTGGGAATTTCAACCTAAGAATGGAGGCACAGAAATTGGAGGTTTGCTTTTGTGTGGATCGACGACGGAGAATCCGTTGCTGTTCCTGTAGGTATGGCTATGGATAGATCAAAGTAAGTTGTATCAGATGGATCGATGGCCAAATCGACCCGAAATCTTGTATTTCGAAAAGGGGAGAAAGAGAAGGAGGAGGATCCCTCGATTTAATTTAGATAATCAGAGGGAGGGGATGAAAGGGGAAAGCAAATAAATTATTAGAGGGTAAAGTAGGGTTTGCGTACATCTTTTGACGATTCTGTTGCGCGCCTCTGGCTGGAGCTGGGCGCGCCAGTCGCCTCCGGCGGGGGCGGCAGCGTTCGGATCGATGTTGTCGCCGCCGTCCACCAGCTTCGCCTTCACCGTGCAGTAGCTCGCCTTCTCCACCACCTGCCCCGTCGCGTTGCGCGCCTCCTCCAGCGTCAGGTCCTCCCTGCCCTGGAATACCACCGGCTTCCCCTCGCCGCCTTCGTCCGTCTCCACCCCCTTCGCCGCCGCGCGCCTTACCCTGTTCCGCCTCCACCTCCCCAGTGCCCATCCGATGGACATCGACGCCACGACCACGGCGCTGGCCATTAGCCCGATGACCATCCCGGCGACGCCGCGGGAGCTGTGGCCCGAAGGGGACACGCACTGCTAGCGCAACAGCGGGCCGCACAGCGACGGGTTGTTGCCGAGGAACGACTCCGCTGTGAAGGCGGAGTCCGCGAAGCCCGGAGGCAGCTGGCCGGAGAAATTGTTGTAGGAAAGGTTGAGTGTCTGGAGGCCTCTCATCCCGGCGAGGGAGTCCGGGATGGATCCCGAGAGGCGGTTGCTGCCGAGGTCCAGGCTTTGAAGGCCGCGGAAGCCTGTGAGGAAGGATGGGAAGTCACCGGAGAAGCGGTTGGCGCCGAGGTCAAGAAGGCGGAGACGGTCGCAGGTGGTGTTGGGTCCCGCCGGCGTGGGGATAGCTCCGGTGAGAGCGTTGCCATGGAGGCGGAGGACGGCGAGGCGGTCGCAGAGGTTCCAGATGGAGGGCGGGAGCACGCCGGAGAGGGCGTTGCCGGCGAGGTCAAGACCGGAGAGCGCGGGCGCGTTGCCGAGCTCTAGGGGGATGGGCCCGGAGAGGGAGTTGGCGGCGAGATCGAGGGAGGCGAGGGCGGAGAAGGCGCCGAGGTCGGGCGGGAGGCGGCCGGCGAGGGCGGCGGCGGGGAGGCGGATGGAGACGAGGAGGAGGGTGGGGTCGTCAGCGAGGGAGAGGTTGGCGCGCGCGCCGGCGGTGTGGCATGGAAGGGGGTGGCCGGCGGGCGTGGACCAGCGGAGGCCGCGCCAGAGGCAGAGCGGCGTGGAGGCGTTCCAGGTGGCGAGCTGGGCGTTGGGGGTGGCGGCGGCGCCCTGCAGCGCGGGCTTGACCTTGGCGAGGAGGAGCGCGACGTCGGAGGGCGCCGCGAAGGGGAGCAAGAGGAAGGAGGAGGCGAGGAGGAGGAGGAGGTAGTGAGGTAGGAGTGCAGCTGGAGCATGCATCTCCATCTGCATGCGGGCGGGCGGGCGGGGAAGCTGGCTGGTGCTGATGCTGTTGCTCGAAGTGAACAAGTGTCTTGTGTTGGTGATCCCTTGACGGGATCGAGTGCTGCTACTCCGTGAAGCCGAGCAACTAATATAGCTATAGGCAAATGCTATCGTCCGCGAGTGCGGTGCATCCGGACGGTTCCCTCCGAAATTCGTGCCCTCTCACTTTAATTTGTGGGGGCCACCACCACTGATCCATCACACTTTTCCATCGCCTTTTTCTCTTTCTTCTACCTCTTCGTACACACAGCTTTCCCTTCACTCTTTTTTTTTTCTTGCTTCTGCTACCACACGCACACCTCGAGATGATCTGCTCTTGGGCCCTTGCGCCTCGAGGCAGCCTGCGCCCTGCGGAACGCCCCCGAGCGGGTCCCTGTAACGCTCCCGAGCGGGTCTGGCGAGGTGTCCCCGAGCGCGTATGGCAAGGCTCTGCCCCTGATCTGGTCCTGAGGCCCTCTGTGCCGCCCCCAAGTTCTTCGCACCGCCCTGTGGTTCCTCGCTCCTCCAGCTCCTCCGCGCGTCCCTCCTGTCGGCGCGCATTCCCGCACCCCACGCCGCGCGCCTGCTGCACCGCGTCGCCGCCGCGCCCTCCAGGTTCCCCTGTTTTTTTTTATATATTACGATCAGTTGAAAGAAATATTATGAACTATTTTTTTTGATATGTTGCATTCCATTAAAAAAAATATTACGATCATTGAAAAAAATATTACATCATGTTCTTTGAGATGTTACGACCCATTGAAAAAATATTGCGGCCTATTGAAAAAATTGTTGTGACTGTCGAAAAAAATATTGCATCCTATTCACGGTGATGTTGCAAGATTTTTTCTTATGTTCAGACTATACTTCTTGTTCTTCCTTAATCTCTTTTTTTATATGTTGGCACCCGTCAGACAGAAGTTATTTGATGTTTGTTTGTTTTGATTTCTGAGGTTTTTTTAGATATTGTTGAATATGATTTTTTTTTATATGTTGCAACAAATGAAAAAACATGTTGTAACTGGAGCGTATGACGGTAGCGCTCGGACCAGACGTTTGAGCGCTAGTCGCGCCCATATAGCTAGCTCTGCCCTGCTCTGGTTGAGGAGATGTGCTTGAGAATGTCAGGGAGGGGCAGGCTAGGCTTGCGTTTTCTTATAAGCCAAAAGGGAAACCACCAAGGTGAAAAGCAGAGCAGTTAGCTACTTAGGTAGTGTTTGGATGAGAGACCCGAGCGGTGTTGTATGGAATCGTTTGGGATTTTGCGATGTACACGTGTTTGGTTCAGTGGATCGGTTCGATCCGTCCAGGACGAAGGCGTTCGACGCGAGCGAATATTCATCTCAGATGTCGAACCGTAGCGTTCGATGGAAAACAAGTGAACCACTCGGTCTGCCCTCTCCTCGCTTTGCAACACAGCATGCGCTCACTCGCCCTGCGCACGGCTCCCCTTCGATCCTCGCTTGCTCTCCGAGGGACACCGCCGTCCCATATCCTCTCGCACACATCCTCGGTACCGCTCACGCTCTCCGCACTCTGCAGATCCACGAGGTGCCACCCCTGCTCTCTTCGCTGCGGCTTCAAGTCCCACAAGATGTTCCCTTTCCTTCCCTCTTAGTGTCATCTTTCCTCCTCTCTCCGTCGTAAGCTTCGATTTTACTCGGGTCTTATCTGGATCGGTGCTGTCTGCAGCAGCTCCACGGTGGTGGCAAGAGGATCTTACATCGGTGTGAACTTCTTGTGCGCCGGTGACATCGGTCTTGTGATTTGGCATTCCTTCTCCTTCCCATCCCGATCTTCCTCCCCTCCCTCACCTTGGTGCAAAGTTATCGCGAACCGAGGTATGGCCCCAGATCCGAAATGTTCTCCTCCGATTGATGAATTTTTTGGTAGATCTAGCTGTCACATATGTCATTATGGGCAAAAACATTAGATCCCGTTATCCTGTGCTTCGGCATGTGCAAGAAATATGAAGTTTTGCTTGTTGTTCTTGCCTCTATTCGTGAAATATTGCTTGCTGTTGTTGGGCTATGTGCTTCGGCATGTGCAAGAAATAAGAAATATTGTTTGCTGTTCTTACTTCTATTCGTGAAATATTGCTTGTTGTTGTTGAGTCTAGGAAAAATAATGCTTACACATGTAAAATTGCTCCCTCATCTACATGTCCAGTGCAATATGGCGATGTTTGTGCTTATTGTGGTTAGTTTTTGCGCAAGTTAATTGAAATTTGGAATGTTGGCTCACTGTCAAAGAGGTTGTGCCTATGATGCCTTTGATGGTTATTTTATTTGTGAGTAGTTCGTCGTTTTATTACTTATGATTTGAGTAGTATAGACTTGATACATATATATTGGATATACTGGAGGCTTCCTTTCGTACTATTTGAGTCCCAAATGCTCTGGTTCGATAGTCAGCAGTGTTAATTATACTTGGCGCTTGTGAACTGTAGATGGACAAGAGGAGGCTTAAAAGGCAAAAGATGTTGTTTATTGGCACTGCTGCATACGTGACTGTTTGCATCATTATTTTTGTTCGTACAGTCTAGACTAAGGAATATGAGAAACTGTATTACGTATGACCCAATCGATGCAATAGAGCATGAGAATGGACTACGTATCCCTGAAGGTAAATAACATCTTTGTAACAGTATATGTCCATACCCAATTATTAAATAGCACTATCATCGATGTATTCCTCATGTCTTAGGAAAATTCTACTTAGTGAAGGCTGGATGTGGAGAAAAACCTGGTTTCATCCCACCTTTTCGAGGTGTAAGGTACCACTTGAATGAGTGATGGAACAATCCTCTTTTAAATAAAAAAATTGTTTAATTTTAGATACTCCTCTGTACGAGTGAGCACAGATAGCGCCTTTGGATCGCTAGGTGCGAGCTGCTACTCCGTGAAGCCGGGTAACTAATATAGCTAGCTCTGCCCTACTCTAGTTGAGGATGTGTGCTTGAGAATGTCAGGGAGGGGGAGGCTAGGCTTGCGTTTTCTTACAAGCCGAAAGGGAAACCACCAAGGTGAAGAGCATAGCAGCTAGCTACATAGCTAGGCAGAGACGGTATCCTCCTCCTCGGTGTGTGTGCGTGTGTCAGTGTGTGCGCAACTGTGCCTGTGGGACAACAGCTAGCCAGTCAGTCTTGTTTGAATGTCCCTTCCTTCTTGCTAGCTTAGCTTTCCGTTCCACACGCACACGCTCAGTCCAGAGAGAGAGAGAGAGCGCGCAGAAGCACTGAGCACGCAGTGGGAATGGATGCCAGGATTTTTGGCCGAATGGGCAGGTTTGTCAGAGCAATTAGCGAAAAAGGCGTTGGGCTTGCGCTATTTGCAGAAATGTTATCTGAATATATGTGAGAGTGACACGTCAGGGCTACCATACGACCTCCGTGAAAGGTTACCAGGGCCGCACGCACCATGCGGCACTCCACTGTGCCATGTAATTAGCATTCCTAATTAATTAGCGAAGAGAGTGCTGATTTAATTAGCATTTTGTATAGGAATTTATACAATATAGATAATGAGCTTCAAAATTATGAATTTTTTTTGTGAAGCCTCTCGACACAGTGTACTTGCTTACGTAAATTTTTCATAAATTTATCCCTTCTATATTTTTTCTGGAAAATTCATTTTATGTATACTGTTGTAGGAATTTTTTAATATATAAAATAAGGTCCAAACATTATTATTTTTTTGTTCAAGACTTCTTAACAGTAGACTTTATTGTGTAATTTTTTTTCAGAATTTTATATGTTCTGTATAGTGCTGTGCCCATTTAATTCTTCTCCTCTCCTACTCTCTCTCTCTCTCTTCGACTTAGCGAAATGTAAGGCATAACCAAAAACATAACGTAGATTTATACATAACTTACCGGCGAGTCTCTCTCTCTGGCTCTCTTCGACTTAGTGGTCTCTCTCTCGCTCCGTCATTACTGGCGAGTCATTAGCGCGTGATTTCCTCTCGCTCTCGCTACAAATTCCGAGCTGCGTGCACTCTTCGGTCGTGCTCTCACACTCTCGCATTCTTCGCAATTTCATTTTTCCGTCGCTCGGTCTCTCTCTCTCTCTCTCTCTCTCTCTCTCTCTCTCTTTCGGTCGCTCTCTGGCTATCGGTGGATTTTATTTTTGGAGACGTTTCGGCGTTATTAATCGCCGTCATTAGAAGCCATATTAGCATGTAATTTTTCCACATTTATAAATTCTTTATTAACTGCATTGTTATGCATGCGATAGACAATGATGGGGAAAACTCCACTAATTCTCCCTATTTAATTAGTTACGATTTATGCAGTCATAATTAGTTAGTGTCAGTTAGTTAAGCAGTTGTAATTATTTAGTATTTGAGTAGTGCTAGTTACACCCGGGGCAAAATAAGTGATCGAATTTATGTTACCGTAATAAATTTTATGGCACATAATAACTCATAGTTAATTAGTTACTTGCATGCAGTACATACAGCGTAGGGCTACCAACACTACTACAAAAAGGTTAATACTGGACGCCTCATCACAGACGGTTTTAGTTTAGAGACCGTTTGTGTTACTAGCTGCGCTAAAAACCGTCTGTGAAGAGGTAATATCATAGACAGTTCATATTAAAAACCTTCTGTGAAGTATCACAAATGGTTTTTAACACGAACCGTCTGTGATAATTGTAGACTTCACAGACGGTTCATTATACGAACCGTCTGTGATAAGAATAATATCACAGACGGTTTGTATTAAAAACCGTCAATGACTTAGAATTTTCTAAGCCATGGTAAAATCAGAGAGTTGGGAAATTTCAAGTTATGGTAAAATCACTAACGGTTTTTAATACAAACCGTCTGTGATATTGCCTATTGCCTACTGCCTACTTCTACTAGAGATGGCAATGGTAACCCGTAGAGAACCCCCTTATCAGGGGATGATTTTGTCTCTGTTACCTTGTATAGGGATGGAGACGGAAATGCCCCTCTCGTCTCCGTTTCTCGATATACACTCGTATATTCATAAAGAGAAATATTAAGGAACGCTATAGCGTTTCAATCCAAATCGACGTGATAACCCATGTCCGTTCGATCACTTGGCCTTCGCACGCATCATAAAACATCACACCGCCTCTCTTCTCTATCTCCCCGACCTCCCACCCCTCTCTCTATCTTTGCTTGCTAGCCTTCTCCCCTAATCCTCTTCTCCCTAGAACCTTCCCATGGTATCTCCTGCAACCACTGCGTTCACCTCCTCTGTTTCCCTGTCCACTCCCAATTGTCGGTCGCTCCTCGCCACCGCCGTCGCCCCTATCCACCATGCCCCTGTTCTCCGCGTTGCCACCCACCCAACTCCTCTACTGTCAGGTCCGGCCATCTCCCTCATCATCGGCGGTGGATCCGGCCGTCCTCAACCCTATCGCCTTGGATCCGGTCCTCCTAGATTCCTTCTTCGCCGGATCCGACCGTCTCCCTCACCACCGGTGGTGGATTCAACAGTCCCTAACCCCGTCGCCTCCTGATCTGTCCCTCCCCTACTCCTTCACTATCGATATCCAACAGATTCCAAAATTTAGTTTCATGATACTTGTGATGAAACTATATAAAACTGGATGGAACACGATGTCATTATTGAAAACTTGTCTTTATACAAAAAAAAAATAAAACTCCATACACCGGTCCAGGATTTCCAGTGTACACAGTCTCACAAAATGGATATCACAATCATATCACGAAATCGTAAATGACATTAAGTAAATAATTGTTTAATACAAATGAGTCTGAACAACAATATCAAATGATAAACACAGCGGAAACATAATAATAGAGGTGAGCCACACGATGCGCCACAGCAATCGTGCAGGTCAAAGGCCTACTCGTCAGGATCCTCACCGTCGGGAAGAAGTCTTCTCTGAATAAGATTTATTCGACAAGGATGAGCACAACTTGCTCGTAAGTTACACCAATATTGAATGGAAAATGTATGCATAAGGTAACAAGTGAGTATGGCAGGGGTTGTTTTGCATAAACAGCATTTTCAGTTTAAATAGACATAGTAATTTCTAAGGCAATTTTATTCTATGACTAAAATCATATTTTAAAATGACTATGTTGCAATGTGGATAACCTCCAATGATTTAGTGAAGGATCCTCCTAACACTTGGCTTCCCGCCAACTTTTCAAAAGGATTAACCATCCTCAACATTTAATAAAAACATTTAAAACCAAAATAATTCTAACTTTAAGTGGCCTGCTAGCATGTCCATGACGTGACAGCGCGCTATTCGAATAGTTTCTACTCTGCGAGTTGGTACAACTTTACCCACACGAGGTGACATGCTCGTTATGTCGTAATACACGCTTAGTAGGCGTGTGGTGAGCAATTACCATGAGGCCTTTACAATATTCTGTCTAGTGTACTCATGCCCGCTAGGTTTCGCCTTTGGACTAACAGTCCTCGGAAGCCCCTCTTGCGCTAAGTGGGAATAAAGCGTCTAGCAACACCCACATAATCATATGACATAAATACACTAAAACATTACAAATTAATTAGCCAAATCCTGCCCATACAGGGGCGTGTGGTGGTGCGGTGAGCATAGCATTAAGCGGCTCAAAGACCGGTCCTCAATTGACTTGGGCGTCATTCCTACTAACCATGGACCTTAATCTTAACCAGATCAATCCCGTGCATAAACCTGCACCCACCATTCCGACCATTTCACCCAAGTCCAAACCCATTTTTGATTTTATTTCAATAAAACTCTCTTTATAAATCCATGTGGTAAAACAATACCACAATGTCAAGTTTGAAACAAATTTGTAAGAAATTAGGTGAAACCCTCCCAAATTCTTTAAGTGTAAACCAGGCTAGCTAAGCATATGTCTAGTATTGATAATATTTTGTCTATGGTGTCAAGGTAGTCAAGTACAATATTCAAATTGGCCATACAATAAAACATGGGAGTAACTATATATAAAATAGGACATTAAAATATTCATACAAACATATGCATGCATTAAATAATTTAAAAACTGAAAATAACTTAAAAATACTGGGAGCAATATAGTCAATGGTGTAACTTGCCTTTGTTGATGTCTAGGAATTCTAGATCTTCAGATTGGTCGAACTCTCTGGAGTCGTCGAAGTCTAAACGCGAAAATATGACAAATTCAAATTCAAATAAATTCAAAAACATAGTTCAAATTAACTCCAAATTGAAATATTTTGGTTTAGTTAGCTAGATTATAATTTTATATAAATTTTGTAACTTGAATCACCCAATTTGGAGTTCAGATGCAAAAGTTATGAATTTTTGAAGTTTTAAACCTAAATCTGAAATTTAATTGAATTTCCGAATTATTTTCTCTTGAAAAATCTATTTATTGCTGCGATCTTGATGCCGTGACGAGATTTTCAGAATTAAAAGAATTAAAATAAAATTCTGACGTAGGAGCCCCACGTGTCAGTGGCTCGGCTCATGGTAGACTAGGTCTACTGAGCCGGGTAGGACTTGGTGCACCTGAGGTGGCACGCACGCGCACACGCGTGGCGCCGACGCGCGCGCGCGCTGGTGCTGCCGTGATGGCGCCGCAGTGGCACCTCGGTGGCTGCCATGTGGCGGTGCCACGTCGGCGAGGAGCGGCGACGGGGGACCGATGGTCGCCGGCGCGTGCCCGCGGTGTGTCCACGAGTGCACGAAGAGAGAGAAAACGGCGATCATGATGCTCACCACAATGCGAAAAAGGGTGAGGCGGCGGCGGCGAGGACGAAGGCGGCGGCGCGGTACGACTTGACGGTGGAACGGTGCTCCGGTGATCCTCCGTCGACAAGAGTGGACGCACCAGCTTCGTGATGACGATGCGATGCCGACGGTGGCGACAGCGGGGAAGAAGCGTCGTCGGCGGCGCGCACGGCGGCGAGCTCCTTCGGCGGCGAGCTTCAGCGGTGAAATCCGGGCCCAGGGCGAGAGGAGAGTGAAATGGGAATGGTGAGGAGGAGAAGGGGCTCGCGGGGCTCCCTTTTATAGGGCAAGAGGAGGCCGGGAGCGGCGGGGCGTCGTGGGGCGTGCAGCGGCGGTTGCGGGAAGTTGTGGCGCACGAACGGAGAAAGAGGGGGAAACGGCGTGGAGGAGGTGGCGGAGACCGGCGCGGCTTCGTGCGCACGACGCGAGGAGTGCAGGGTGGTTGGAGAAGACCGTTGGCGGAGCTCGAACGTGGGCTTCAATGGCGGCGGTGCAAAAATCTCGCGTGGAGAAGATGAGTGCGGAGACGAAGGTCTTGGGCCGTTGGATGATGATCCGGCGGCCGAGATCTTGCGTGGTGACGTGGGGGAAAACGGGTGCAGGCGGCGGTTGGATGCTGATCCAATGGCGCGGTGAAGAGGAAGAGAGGAAGATGCGTGGCTGCTTGGTAGCCGTCCGATTTGAATCGGACGGTGGGAAGGAGAAGCGGCGCGGCGTGGCCGGTGGGTGTGTGCGCAAGGTGGTGGTTTGGGCGAGGCCGTTGGGTTTCAGCCCAAAGCTATTTTTGGTTTTTCTTTTGCTTTTATATCTGTTTAAATTCTGATAATTCATTTAGGCTTTAGAAAATAGCAAAATAATTCCAAACATTATGGGAAAATTCACAGAAATTCCCATACTTATTTTGGACTTAATAAAATTATTTCCAACTTTGTGTTGGCTTTTAATTTTGCAAATAAATTTGTTTTGACTTTAAAATAATTATAAAAGCTTTTAAAAAATTCAAAAAATTCCACAAAGATACATAAATTTTAAATTTTACTGAAATTTAAAAATTGGGCTGTTACAGTGTCTCTTGTCTAGTATATTTTGGTATAATCTGTATTATATAACTCATTTAGTATTATTCTACCACCTTATGTATCAATAAATTTACAATTTCTATGTAACCATATGATAAATTTATAGGATTATCTCAGTTCCCCGCCAATTCGCCGGTGGAGATAGGAACGGGAGGAAAGTCGTACAGTCTACACAATACAGCTAGCTGGTGAATAGATCTGCCTGCCCGTCGATTCGTCTAGGGATCTCATCCTCATCTTGCTGAATTGAGTCGCTACCATCACCATGCATCTGGAGCTCAGTGGCTGGTCATGTCTTGTAGCACTAATCTCCCAATCGACTGCTACATCATGCATGATGATGCGATCAGAAAGACAAGTACCAAATAAAAAGAACGAATCGCGATCTCAGATTTGTGTCTGCTGGCGGTGGGGCGCCGGGTCTATCTTGATTGCACAGTGGGTCATGGATGGATGGAACATCCACCATGAGCTATAGTATTGTTATTCTCCAGGAATCAGGAGTCGCGTTAAAGTAACGGACTTTGAGCCACACCTGTCCAAACGCCGGGTCCGAGCCCAGCCTGACCCAGCCTGAAAAATGCCTTTTTCATTTACAAAATATTATTTTGATGCTTTTTGAAATAAAAATTAATATTTAATTCATTTCGAGAATAAAAAATAGTTTTTATTATTTTAATTGCATTTTATCGGGCTTACGGGCCGGAATTCAAGTCTTGAGCCCGGCCCGGCCCATGAACGGGTCTACTTTGAGCACAAACATCATTCCTTTTATTATTAGGAAACTCGACTAGCTCCATCTTTCATATGCCTTCTATGATTAGTAGGGAAATCGATCATATGCTCCATCTTTCATATGCCTTCTACGATTTGCATTTAGTTTTGATGCAGTTGATTATTTGCCCCGTCTCGAATATTTTGATCGATGTTTTGCCATTTCCCCTATTTCGTAATTTCTAATTACTTTTCGCATTTCAGCCCACGTGAAATAACCCTTATGCCCCTTGGCCTAGGGTATATGCGTAACATCCCAAAGTGCTGTTACCAAAATAAAATAAATAAAAGTTACTGTTTTATTGAATTTTCTGAATTTGATAGAGTTTCATTGCTTTATTTGAATTTCTGAAGTTTTAAAAGTCAAAATTTAAAATTTAATTGAAGTTCTTGAAGTTTAATTGGATTTAAATTGAAAAATGAAAATTTACTTAATTTCTAGAATTTTCTGAAATTTTAAAGCTTTTTCCAAAGTATTTTTGAAGTCAGGATATTTTATTTGCAAAATTAAAAGCCAACTTTAAGTTGGTAATAATTCTATTAAGTCCAAAATAAATAAAGGAATTTATGTGAATTTTTTCATATTTTTTGGATTTTATTTACTATTTTCTAGAAGTTATTTTGATTTAACTCCTTTTCTGAAATTAGAAAACCAATTAAAATCTCTAAAATGGCCTTGGGCTGAAACCTCCTTGGCCCACCCCTTTTCACCTTTTACTCGGCCCATTTCGCCCACTTCACTCGTAGAACCCCTCTCTCTCGTAGTTGGATCTTAATCTTTGTCGTCTATCTATAGCTTCCTTATAGAAATTCCTTCTTCCCTAATTCTTTCTTCACCATTTTATAATGTTAAATTGATGCTCTTTCCCCTATAAAACTCTATGGATGGTCAACACGTTTCCTACCATCAAGATCAGAAGACACGAAATCATCAAGAGAGCCACATCATGCAAGAATCATCGAAGGTCGTAAACCGAAGAACGTTTTGTCAGCCAAGCCATATAGCCTAAGATTACCAAGACTCATTCTGTGTATTGAGTTGTTTCACCAAATTAAAAGAGTCTCAAGCGATAGAACGTTGTGTGAAGTTTGTCTGAAAAGCTTTTAAATTGGTTCTTTCGTTTGGGAGGGTTGTTTCGCTCTATCCCCTTAGTTCTTCATAATTGTCTCTCCTCTATCCCTTGTCTCCTTCCCTAACTCTCTGGAGTAACCAGCAGATGGTGAACACTCATCACCCAGGAAGTGGAGCCAACGCCAACAACAATGGAAGTGCCCCAATCAATGAATCAGAGTGGCAACAGATGATGGCTAATCAGAACCGTCTAATCGAACTGCTCTCTTAGTCCATCAACAACAATCAAGCCCGACAAGCTACAGCTCCCCAAGCTCCAGCTCCAACTCCAACTCCACCACCCCAAAGGACCAGTATGTCAGAATTTATGAGGATGTGACCACCTACTTTTTCTAGTAGCACAGAACCCATGGATGCAGATGATTGGCTCCGGGCGATTAGTAAGAAGTTGGACATCGCCCAGTGCACGGATCGTGAGAAGGTGTTGTTCGCTTCACACCAGCTCATGGGTCCAGCTTCCGAATGGTGGGACAATTTCAGTATCTCGCATGCTGATACTCAAGCCATCATTTGGAATGAATTTGTGCGAGCTTTCCGCCATGCACATATCCCTTCCGGCATGATGACCCTCAAGAAGAAGGAGTTTCATTCGTTGCGTCAATGCAACCTGTCTGTGAATGAGTACCTGCACAAGTTCAATCAAATGGCACGATATGCACCTAATGATGTTGCTAAGGATGAAGACAAGTAGAAAAGATTCCTAGAAGGACTCAATGATAATTTGTCCGTACAGCTGATTTCCCAGGATTATACTGACTTCCAGCAGCTAGTCGACAAGGCGATTCGTTAAAAAGGCAAGCACCGCGAGATGGAGAATCGCAAGAGAAGAATGGCTGCACAGAAGTTCAACTCTGGAAGTTTTTCTAGAGCTAGAGGGACTTCATCATATCAGGTCAAATCCCAGCCAACAGCAGACAATCCAGTCAACTTGGAGTCCTCCAACACATCTGATGGTGATCAAGCACAGAAGGACCCATCCTATGTTGCAGGCATCACGTGCTTCAATTGCCATGAGGTTGGGCATTTCGCGATAAATGTCCAAAGAAGCGTGACGACAAATCCAGCCAACCACGAAGTCAACATCATGCAAGCAAACAAGAAGCGCGAATTGGGAAAAGGCGTCAGCATGCAATGTCACGGTGAAGTTACGTCGGATGATGGCGGGATGTGAGCGGCGACAATTCGATTGAAGACCTAGCATTTCCAGCTTTCTTTCTAGCCTCTCGAATCTAGGGGCGAGATTCCTTTTAAGAGGTTGTTTTAACATTCCAAAGTCTTTATTGCAAAATAAAATAAATAAAACTTACTGTTTTATTGGATTTTCTGAATTTGATAGAGTTTCATTGCTTTATTTGAATTTCTGAAGTTTTAAAAGTCAAAATTTAAAATTTATTTGAAGTTCTTGAAGTTTTATTGGATTTAAATTGAAAAATAAATATTTACTTAATTTCTAGAATTTTCTGGAATTTTAAAGCTTTTTTCAAAGTATTTTTGAAGCCAAGATATTTTATTTGCAAAATTAAAAGCCAACTTTAAGTTGGCAATAATTCTATTAAGTCCAAAAATAAATAAAGGAATTTTTGTGAATTTTTTTCATAATTTTTGTATTTTATTTACTATTTTCTAGAAGTTATTTTGATTTAACTCCTTTTCTGAAATTAGAAAACCAATTAAAATCTCTAAAATGGCCTTGGGTCGAACCTCCTTGGCCCACCCCCTTTTTCACCGCACCCCGGCCCATTTCGGCCCACTTTACTCGGTCGAACCCCCCCTCTCTCGGCCGTTGGATCTTAATCCAACGACCCACGCGCCTCCCTCTCTCTCCTTCTTCTCCGCACCATCGGATCAAAATCCGACGGCTCATGCTCTTCTTCTTCCCCCACTCTGTCTCTCACCGCCCCGGCCCCACCTGTCACCCACCTCTCTCTCGCTCCCACCCACGTCAGTCATCTTCCCACCTTTCTTCTTCTCTCGCGCGCAGCCGCACACCTCGCCATTTTTGGCGCGCCAAGCCGTCAGCCGCCTCAACCGCCCGCATCTCCGCGCGACGTGCGCACGACCCGGCACCCTCCACCGCCTCCATTCCCCACCTTCTCCCCCTCTCTTCGCGCCCGGTTCGTCCGCACGCCTAACCGCCGCCGCCATGCCGCAACCGCCGCCCGAGCGCGATCTCCCGTCTACGGCCCCCTCCGCCCCTATAAAAGCAAGCCTCGGGCGCCCCTCTTCACACCAACGCCGCCTCCACCATCCACTTTCCCTCTCCCCCTTCGAGCTCGCCGTAATCGGCGTTTTTCCGCCGTCGACCGCCAACTACTCCGCCGCCTCTAGCGCCGCCACTGTCGACGTTCTTGCCCCGCCGACGCCACCATCGGCATCGCCGCCTCCTTGCCGTCTCGGTGCACACCTCTACAACAACGGAGAGTCGCCGGAACTCCCGCGCCGCCGTGAGCCCGTTTGCGCCGCCGCTAAACCTCTCGTTGCCGGCTATCCTTTTGCGCCCTTGCGTCACCGAGGTGAGCCTCATGGTTCCCTCGCTCTCCTCTCTCCGTTGAGCACCTCGCCGGAGCTCGCCGCGGTGCGTAGCGCCGGCGAGCTCACGGCCGAGCCGCCGCCGTGGTTAGGTGACGTGGCACCGCCACGTGGGTGCTAGCTCACGGCCATGTAGGCGCCACCTCACCTCCCTCGCTGGCGTGGTCGCCTAGTCACCGCTTGCGTGGCGCCACATCACCCCGTGCCACCAACTCAGCCCATAAACCCAGTCCACTGTGGACCGTGTCTATGACACGTGGGGCCCACATGTCCAAAATTAATTTATTTCTTTAAATCCCGAAAATCAGTCGCTGACGTCATCTGACGCAATAAAGCCTTTTTCCTTTAGAAAAATAATTCCCAAAATTCAGAAAAAACCCTAGTTTTATCATTTTATGTAATTTCAAACTTCGAAAGCCCATATCTTTTGCATTCGAACTCCGATTGAGTCCATTCAAATTTCTAAATTTATCTAAATTCAAGATCTAGCCAACTAAACCAAAATTATTTAATTTGGAGTTCATTTGAATTTTTATTTGAATTTTATTTCAATTTGGCTTATTTCGCGTATAGATTTCGACGACTTCGGAGAGTCAAATTTCGACGCCGTTTGGGAGCAGCTATTTGAGCAAGGCAAGTTACATTCTTAATCATATTTGCACCCATTATTTCAAATTATTTAAATTCTATTTTAAATTACTACTGCATGCTTATTTATATTCAGTAATTTAACCTCCTATTTCAAATTTATAGTTATGCCTAAAATCCTTTGTATGGCCAATTTTGATAATTGAATCAAACAAGTTGTCACCCTAGTCAAAACCTGGTTAATACGATAGTATGAACTCCGATCATTTTGGAAAATATTGTGCTTAGCCATGCTTATAGACCAAATATGTTTCATTTGGAGAATTTCAGCCAAAAATCAACTATTGTTTAAATTATACCCTTGGCATTGGTGTGTCATGGGAGTTTTATAAAGGACTTTGGAAAATAAAATAAAATGATGGTTTAGACTTGGGCGAAGTGGTTGTCTGGTGGGTGCAGGTTATGCACGGGCTCAACTGGGTAGGTTAAGTCCCAGGGTTCTGTTGGTTGTCGTTCAGATCAATTAAGGACCGGTCTTCGAGCTGCATCTTGCTAAGCCATATCGTACTACCACATGTCTTGTATGGGTAGGATCTGGCTGATTAATTTGCAAAGTTCCATCATGGTCATTTCCGTTGGTGCGGTGGGTAGTCATGTTATGACCTATGTTAGTCCCACCTGGCGCAAGAGGGGGCCTGAACCCTGCGGACGGATAGTCCAAAGGGGGTGAAACCTTAGCGAGGGAGGACTATGGTGGAATGGCGCATTGTAAAGGCCTTGACACGTGCTCTAGACTACTTACCTAAGGTAGTGAGCGGTGGTATCGACGGATGCCAAACAAACTAGAGAATTCATGTCTTGTTGGTAAAGTTGTACAACCTCTGCAGAGTATAAAACTATTCGAATAGCCGTGTCCACGGTCATGGACATGCTGGCAAAGCCACTCAAAGTTAGACTCTGGTTTTGGATTTAAAAATGTTTTTTGTAAAACAATTTTGTCATGGATGGGTGTCCATGAGAAAGGTTGTGGGTTGAAGCCCCGGGTTGGTGCTCGTGTTTATGTTGGTGTTAGGTTGGTGCCTACATTATCTTTATCAATTCAAAATCAATTTTAGATTTTATAAAACTTGAGCTTTTGAACTTAGTATGGTATTTAATGTCAAATGTTGTTTTTGCACAAATAACCCTATAAGCCATCCCTTGTTACATCCATGTATGCATGTCATTCTGTTATTTGACGGGTGTAACTTGCGAGCATGGAAGTTGTGCTAATACTTGCTTAATGCAAATAAATTTCAGAGAAGAATGACTTCGCTTCAGGTGTGGATCATGACGACTAGGCCGCTACCCCAGTCAATTGCCTGTGGCAGATCAGCTGGACTCCACTACTTCTTCATCGTCTTCCGCTGTGTTTATTTAATGTTGCCCTGTAAGGCTATCTTGTAATCAACTCTGTTGTTTATTAATGAATTTTAGCGTTTATGGTTGTGTTATCATATTTGTTTACTGTGTGAGCTAGCCACTGATTATGAGACTAGTTCAGTTATACACAGAAGATCTGGGATGTTAATCCTGGGTCCTACAACATGGTCCGGTTGGCCCCAATGCCTGCAGCGGCCGCACCACACTCCCACTCCTCTCCTCCTCTCCCGACTGCCTAGGCAGCGACACTCTCCCCTTCACTGGCATTTGATGGATCTGGGCTGAGCTTGAGGGACTGTAGAGCGCACACGATGGATCCTCACATGTATGTAACTTCTCTTGTCAGCGCCCTTTTTGGTTGTTTTTTTAACAGTATGCTCCTAACTTATTTTAATTTCGCAATCTCGAGTAGGATCGATGAGCCTATTGATTCGGAGCGATCTTGCGGCATACATTACTCGGTTTGATGATGGTAACACTTGCTGAATTGATCGTCAAGATCTGGAATGGGATGTCAATTTGGCTCGTTATACACTGGATAAGTTGGTGACATAGTTACGTGAGAGGACAATTTGGGGGATTTAGGCCAGGAATCCCAAATTTTTTGCACTGATAGGAATAGTGGGTTGGTTGAAAGGATTAATGACAGCATACAGACGATGGAGGTATTTAATAATCGTGGTTGGAATGAGTTTGCTTTTATGTTAAAATCATGGACAATGTTGGATACATCAAACAATATGCCATTAATGAGGAGTTTGATGTGTACACTCAGATATCTGACCTTACAAGATTCATAGGCCATTGTAGAGCTGAAGGATGCGCTTGGAAAATTGTAACACGCAGGTTGGTAGATAAAAAAAAACTATCAAGGTACTAACCTTTGTGCTAACAGTATTATGTTTCACTTAGTGGTAGCAGTATTTGTACTTAGTGCTTCCACTTGTTTTTTGTAGGTTATCAAGATGGTTGATGGTCACAATTGTGTATCAAGCAGCATGATCAAGACTAGCATGGCATCTCAGGCCTAGGTGGCAGATAGGGCTACAAGTATCTTGAGGAAAAAAAAACCAAATATGGGTGCCAAGGAGTTGTAAGGAAAGCCGCGGGATGACCACAATGTCACAATTGGTTATAACACAATATGAAAGGGGAGACAAGAGTAGTGGATGAGCTATATGGGAGTTGGGATGAAAGCTTCCAATCGTTGTACAATTTCAAGGCTGAGATTGAGCTGAGATCACCAGGTGGTGTTGTAGAGATTGGCACTAAAACAATTAAAGGTAAGGATTAATTCCTTATATGCCACTAAAATTTTGTGAAATCCTTGATTGTGTCATTGACATGTGAAGTCAGAGCCCACACGACAATGAAACAATGAGTGACATATAAGGGATAAGGTAAACTTTTGACGACATATAAAGAATTCACCCTAAAGGTAATATGTACTTCCATAAATTCTTTGTTGCATTGAGGCCCTACATTGAGGGTTTTGTGAATTGTTGTAGACCATATATTAGTATAGATTCAACTGCTCTAAATGGCGAGTGGAATGAACATTTAGCATCGGTTATAGCTCTAGATGGACATAATTAGATGTTTTCAGTTGCTTTTGGATTCATTGACTCAAGGAGGTTTTCCCTCAATTTGAACAAAGGTAGTGTTTCAAGCACTTAATGCTAAATTTTGTGAATCGTCTGTTTGTGCGTGCGCATATTGCTTCGAATTTCATTTCCTTATATTTCAGGTTTTTTCTCGTCGTACGTGAGATAAATCTAGGGTTCCTGATATTCTAGGGTTACGCTTGTCCCGGTTGATCGTTTTCCTGTCTACATTGAACGTTCTTTCGATTTAATTTCACTAGTCTTAGATACGCTCTAGGGTTTTCTTGTGCATGCGCCTAGTTTCTTCTTTGCTTGTGCTACTCTCAGTGGCGGATGCACTAGGGCGCGTGAGGGGACTAGCACACCGGCTCTGTCCACCGCGCCCTTGATGCCCCCCTGATACCTCAGCCCATTTTGGGGGGGTGTTCATAGCGGAGCACCGGTCGGTGGTGGTGCAACAAGCAGAGAAGCAAGCTCGGACAATAAGCAGGGGATTGAGGAGTGAGGTTGAAGAAGACCTGATGCCTTTTTTTACTAGAAGAAAACTTGAGGCCTTGAGGGGAGAGTTGGACTATTTGAGGGCTTTGGGCCATGTTATTTCGTGTCATAAGACTCATAGGATGGGATAGACATGAGTTAAACCCCAAGTAACCAAGACCCAACTCGATCCCAATTCCCTAAATCCTTAATTTGTGTTGCTCTCATGCTCCTTCCCAGGGGTGGCGGAGCAGCGGGTGCATGGCTGTGTTGTGGATGGGTGAACGTGAGCATGCGGCCTAGCGGCGTCGGCAGATGCTCCGCACGCGGACAAGCGGCGGTGAGTGGCGGTGCGGCTGGCATGTGGTTGCATAGAGGGGCGGCCAACGGCGACGGAGGGCAAGTGCCGAGTGATGGGTGTCGACAGCTACACATCACAGAGGCATGCATAGTTGCATAGAGCAGCAGTAGCAAGCAACACGTAGCAACTAGTAGGTGATGCGACAATATTGACTATGGTGATGACCTTGTACATTTGTAAACTGTTGTCAAATGAGCGCAAAAATTAATTATGTTCTCTAGTCTCACCAAGTCAATCTCTCACTTATTATGTTTGTAATCACTCACAATTTTTCTAATTGTCTCACTAATTTAGCATCTTGTAATTCTTGTGTTCACATGCAAAGTAATACAAGCTACTGCATTCTGAGTATCATGTTTTACTTCGAAGACCTTCATTTGTTTTCTACTGGTCTCCTTTGCATCTATGCAGTTTATTCAGGAATTAAGAGCAATTGCAAAGGATACACACCTTACTGTTGATTTGACCAAACTGTGCACCAAGGCCATGCGGATGTGTATTGCAGAAAAGATGGATGCGCTGAACTGGAGGATAAGACTGTTTTACTCCGGAGGTTCTTGATTACATATACAGGAGTAACAACCCTTTTTAAGATGGATCACATCTTAAAATAGCTCTTGGTGGCATCAATCTACATCCACTCCATTGAACAGTAAGTTGTATATTATCCCAGAAATCCTGATTTAGGAGCTTCACTGTGATATTCTGTTGCTACTTGATATTTAATGGACATTATTTGTTGTCACAAATAACAACAAATAACAGATGAAAAAGACAACATTAAACCTGCTGCTATGTTCTGTTATGCAGGTTGCAAGCGGTATGTTGTCAGATGGAATGGCATTGTGATTTTTGAGTGTTAAGAGGGGACCATTAAGGTGTATTTTCTCTTGCCTTTGATTACCGGCACTATTTTTTTACTCTTACCTTAGCAATTATTTTCCTAAAAAAAGCTGCATCATCCTATGTATTGTCCAACCTTTATTGGTATATATTTCTTGCTTGGGAGACCTCTGTAGTCTGTCCTGTGACCACAAACACACATCCTATGTGAAAGAAGTTCAAAGATATACAATGCTAAGAACGACTGGTGACCAATACTTGCCATCAACACAGATAAATAGACATGCAGTACATTCATTTCACCTAGCTAAGTTACTTAATGAGTTTGACTGTTGTCCCCTC
Organism: Ampelocalamus luodianensis; assembly: GCA_036346255.1. Taxonomy (NCBI): domain Eukaryota; kingdom Viridiplantae; phylum Streptophyta; class Magnoliopsida; order Poales; family Poaceae; genus Ampelocalamus; species Ampelocalamus luodianensis. The sequence goes on from CM070638.1 coordinate 3,132,158, forward strand.
ATTGCCATGTGCGTCAGGTATGTTATGTTGCAACTGTACAAGGTTTGGCATAGCCGCATAGGCATAGCAAGCTTAGTTATGGCCAGACTACAGAGGTTTCTCTCTGCATTTGCAGTGTACTCCTGTGTGGCTAGTTCTCCAATGTTGCATTTGCATACAACCAGAGGCTTAACTGCCCATGGTCTCTCTCTAGGCTACTCTGCATGAGCTTCGTGCAGTGGGTGGCCAAAGTTAAATTTACTGCGTCTGATGTCCTCCACAAGGCAAAACAGCAATCACACCCAACAACAGCATTTGCAACAATGGCATTGTCACTGACTTGGGCCAAGTCATTACTGAAGAGTTGAGTGAGACTATTTGGTTAAGAAGAGTTGTGGTCATGGGAGGGTAGAATATATAAAAATTGTTAGTCCTTTCCCAGTTTTATAAATAGTTATTAATGATTAAAAACGGATGGCATTGGCATAAATATAAGAGATCTCGTACAGGAGTGGCATCTTTTTAAGCTTTGAATTTGCAATGGCTTATTTATTATTAGATCGTTTTGAAGTTTCGTGTATACAACAATTACATCTAGTAAGGGTAAAAATTAAGCTCAGAAGCCAAGATATTCAACCAAAGTGTAAGCATATTTTGATGGCTAACTGTTTAAGCCATGCCAAAGACTTTGATGTCTCTGTTTAGCTTGATGGCAAACTAATCTGTTGTGTACGATATATGGACCTTAGTTCATGTTATATGTGAGATTAAAGACACATCATAGATATTTTTTCCCTTTTTCTTCTCCCCCCTCGACTTGTTAGGACGCAATATTCTGGTAGATTTTAGGCCCAACATTAATGAACTCGAGGCTAGATTAAACTTAATTGCCCAACCTAATCTCATTGGGCCAAAAATCATCTCATCTCCCATTGAAAGCACGAAATGGGCCAGAGCATCTACCTCTTTGGGCCAACTTACGGCCCATTTACCCCTCACTAACTTCATCGATCGAGATTTGGGTCGAATCCATCGCACGAAAGAAATTTAATCGCAGAGATATGTCTAGTTGTGGTTACGGTTGAGGTGGTTGTCAGCTGAGTGCCTGCTGCCGTTACATACAATACAGGCATCTATCTATCTATCTATCTATCTATCTATCTATCTATCTACACACCAACGAATCAATATACATACATACATACTCCCTTACAACATTCATCTATCTATCTGTCCCATCCAGATCCATCCAGATCCAAATGACGGAGGAGGAGACAAGCGCTTTTCTTTCTTTCGGATTTCGCTCTCCCTCTACTGGGTCGGCGGCAGAGGTGTCCAAACGGCCATGGTTTAGACACCATCTGACTGGCCCGACACGTTAAATGTCCTAGAGTCAACCCGTTTAATATGTCTATAAAATAGCGATCGTATCGTCGTCGTCCTAGTACCATGCATTGAGTTATATCAGACACAGTACTATATGTATCCGGCTGAACTAGCCTCCTAGACGAAGATCCCGATCCAAACATGATATGACATATCGAGGCATGTCATGTTTGAACCAGACCAATAGTATCGTGCTACAGACCCAACCCATTTTGGAGGCCAGGCTTTCGTCCAGACTCTCTCTCTCAACGCAGACGCTGTGTAGGTAGCGAATGAATTGGTATTGGGGGCAAAGCACAGCGGCTGGAAAGAAGAGAAAGGGGTAGAAGAGTCCAAAGAAAGCGGCGGGCGCAGGGAAGAACAAGAAGCAGCAACAGCTGGAGATAGAGTGAAGTGTAAAAATAAAGATTTGGATTTGGATTTGAAATCTGAAACTGTCTTCTTCTCTTTTTTTCTCTTCTCATAAGGTAAGTTTTACTCCCCTCTTTCCTGCCTTGCTACCTAGACTAGTTCAGCTGTTCACATCACATTTTGCTTACAAGTTGCAAAACATTTTAAAGGGCATCAAATCGATGTTATCCTTCTTTGATTTCTCTCTCCCTCTCTCTCTCGTGGGTATTATGTATTCAAAGTTCGTGGCGATCTAAACTAAACGTCTCTCTTTCCAGTTTATTACAGAATATCTATATACTCACTTCACATATACAAATGCTTGCATGTTTACATTCAGCGTTTCCACTACTAACCTACTACTTCACGAATGCAGATTTACTCCAACATATATGTGAAAGTATAATAACCGGCCACAATTGAATCAAACAATAAAAGCACAAATATAATCCGACGAGACTGGTTGAGTCTCCATTGCTAGTGTTTTGTTTAATATTAAGCAACACTTTTTTCTTCTTTTTTAGGGAACCAGAGAGCTTTAAATTAATCACCGAAAGAGATATTTTTACAATCGCCTAACTGGCAAGACAACGCGAAAGCAAACTTTGAACAATAGTTGGTGGACCAGATTAAACGACTAGAGGGGTGAATAAGAGCACCTATTTTTTCACCACTTTTGGTATTCAACTTTTTTATCACTCTAATTGATATGAAAGTTGTGAATATCCAAAACACAATAACATAATAGAAGTCTTGCGTTGAAATCGAAAACCCAGAGGTCAAGACCTACAGCCGGTCGGACTGCCGACACCAATCTAACCGCACTCTCTTCCGGAGAGGGCTGCATAGTGCGTAAAGAAAGTGTAAAACTTATCTCTGTGTTGAGAGTCATCTTTGTTTCCTGACCAACGCAATACACATCCACACACAACCAGCACTCGAGAATCAAACACATGTGCAAAAGGTGTGGTCTAATTTTCTTACAATGGAAAGGTTTAGTTGATTTAGACAATACATGATGCACCACATCATAGAACAGAGTCAACTAACGTATACACACGCACTCATTTGTTAATGAAGCATGAAAAACAACAAAGTTGATATGGACATACACATGGACAAATTCCTTATGAGTAACCTCAAAAGAGTATAAGAGATTATTGTTCTCTTACAATTTTCTTGAATATTTTAGGATTATCAGATCCTCGTCCTATACAAGAATCTAATGCTAAAGAATAACTTAACATCTAATCCTCTTATGCATCTTTTACTTTAGATAAGTTGGGTTGTAGCTTGTGTTCTCGAATTGTTTCTTCTTCAAAAGAAAGTAGAAGTCATAATCTTACTAAGATTATGATATGAATACACATCTATAAGTTCTAGTAAGTTAGGATATAAGCCATCATACTCAACCGTTTCATTTCCGTTAGCCTATTATTTCTTTTAGGAGATTCATTAGCCTATGCTTAGACGGCCGGGCTCGGGCATGAATGAGTACGTACGTAATCCTGATCACCAGGGAGAAGTATTAGAGCTGTTCCTGAGCGAGGGACCCAGCCTGCAGACACGTCCCAATGCCCAACTGGCTACTGTGGCTTCACCCGTCCCAGGTACTTCACAGTCTTGACGAGTCAGTCACCGGCATCTCGGCCCCACGCTGCAGCCATCTGACCGAGCGACTGACAGGTATACCCTACTACTCGGTTGGAATATGTCCACCAGGTAAGAACCAGGGTCGATCGATATATTAGGCTGCTCCCAGTGTTGGTTTTTTTTACTACAGTTTTTTATTACATAAAAGTTATTTAGATACCAACTTCTCAATGTATGGTATCTTAAAGTGTTGTATCTTAGACTTTTAATATAGGGTCATTACTAGTATTTCTATTTAGGATACTGTGTATGAGTGGTATCTAAATACGATACTAGTCTGTTCTCTCTCTTCTTTAATTGCAGTGTCATATCAGACTTTTACTTATGTGGCAGCTTTAAGATACTTGCCAAGGTGAAACATTGAGAGTAGCCTTATCACTCCTCGGCGTCCTCGTCGTCGGCATCGGCGTCGTCCGATGCTCCGAGCAAATCTCCAACGAAGCATATATAGGGGTTTTGGATTCGGACCCTTATTAATATTTTTCTGAAATTTCCGTTAGGAGCTCCAGCATTTACAGTAAGAAAGAGCGCAGGTAGGTGGGACTGTCAACAAACACCCCCTTAAATGAAAGAAACATTACAGACACAACAGACGCAGTTTAGGAATTTCTGCATCTTGCAAGTGTTTTTCTCATTGTCCTTTGCTAGTTGTTCTTTTGGACTTTCTCATGCATGATCCATGAAAGCAACGCACCTACCATACGATACTCTTGGTTCTACTTCTGGTCGATGCTGACATCTAGTGTAGATGAACTAGTAGCTAGTAAAGTTGTCTTTTTCTTCCGTCCAACAAGCTCTCCTTTCTATCCAACTATCTTGTGCCCTTTTCATGCTTTGCTGGGCAGCTCGTGTTGCTGCGTTTACGCATGCACGCGATGTCGACTCTGCAAGCTCTTCCAAAACGTACGGCTGCCCATGAACAGCTAGCTAGCTTTTGCGGCGGTGGTACCCTCTCGTTTGGTTTGGTTGGCTGGCTGGTCGTTGTATAGGCTGCGCTAAGCCAAATGCTGGTCGTTGCTGTCCCGTGCTAACTGTCCAAGCCCACCTGTAATATCCTATTGTTAATTGAGAGTTAATTGGAAAGTATTACGAGAATTAGTGTGAGATTAACGAATTAAAGGAAGTAATTAAAAGTTATTTTCAGAAATTAGATGTGGGGAGAAGAAAGTGAGCGGTATGGCCCAAGGCCCAAGGGGGCCGGTCACTCCTTAAGGCCTTATTTGGTTGGCCCAAAATTCCAACTCATCTATATAGATCGGCCGAAATTTTAATTTAAATTCCTGGTCCATCTACGTAGATCCCCTCTGGGAATGAGTTTCCAAACAAACTCTAAAAGGGAGGGGGCCGGCAGCCCTAGTTGGCCAGCCCCTGCCTCCCAAACCGCCGCCTTAATTAGCAGATTGTGGCCATTGCTATTGCCCTACTTGCAGCCGCCGCCAAGCCTTCTACTGCTAGCGATGCATGCTGCTGCTGCGTGCTGGCATTCCATGCTGCTGTCTCCCTGCGCATCAAGCGCTGCATGATGCTTGCCTGCCGCTGCTGCAGGACTAGTTGTTGCCTTCTTGCGTTGCTACTGCTGCTGCTAGTTAGTCTCTTGCTTTCTTGTTTTGCATGTTAGAGAGAGAGAGAAAGATATATGTGATGTTGATCCTCTGTGTGTGATCGCTGCTGTAAAGGAAGAGCCAGGAGGAGGGAGAAAGCAGGAAGAAAGAAGAGAAAAAGACAGATTTTTCGTGGGTTTCGTGTTCGACGCTGTGATCTTCAAGGTAATGCATGATAATCCCTAGTATTGCCATAGATTAGTTATTGTTAAATTCGTAGATCGTCTTGCATGCCCTAGTTCGTCGAGTTTCGACGCAGAACCTTTCGGGGGAGATTCGAGGGGTTTAAACTCAGATTCATATGTTGGTCCAATTATAGAAAAGGTAGATAATCTCGTTCTGTTTTCAGGAAGGTCTGGATCATTATATTCGGAGTAACGAGCGAAAGGTTACGGCCTCGAGAAGATCGTTGTCCAGAAATGAGACGTAGTTCGTAAATGTCGTGTAGATAAGTCAGTTTCATCTAATAGATAGCAAAATTAAAGTACGGTGATAATTTAAATAAGTTAGAAAATTTTGTGTAGTTTGCAGAACTGGTATAGTTCATAATTTTTTAAGTTTTAGAATTAAAGATATAAAATTGTGAAGTGGACTGTCCCGACAGATTCTAGGACGGTCTTTGGGAAAGAGAATGGAAAAAAAAAACGTTAGAATCAGAAGTACTTCATAACTAGGAAGTTGTAGGTTTTTTTTGGTGAAGATTCTATAAAGTTTTGATTGGTTGGATTTGGAGTTCGGATGAATAAGTTATAACATTTTTACTACTAGCGGGTAGTGCGTCCGGTAGATTTGGGTTAATTGTGTCGTCTTGGCATAGACATGCGAGAGTGATTAGTGTAATATGCTGGTACTGTGATGATGTGGTTTTGAGATTATTTTGACTTGCTTGTCCAAGGACTTTTGTTAAGCTTTAAAAGGCTAAGAGGTAAGTACATGGTAGAGTAGTAAACAACGGGTTGTTCGCTATATATTGTCATTAATATTACTTATCATACTATTTATTATGCTTTCGTTAAGCTTATTCTTATATGTGATATTGATGACATTGAGTGAATGAGATTATAATATTGAGTTAATGAGAATGGGATATTGAGTTAATGAGATGAATTATGTTGATGAATAACTAAAGATGCTGCATCATTTACATTCATCATGATAAGAGTGCACGAGCCAGGTCGGTGAGAAAGTCATGTAACTATTCCGGTGAAGTCGGTGAGAAAGATGCTTGACTAGTCTAGAGTGCTCTACATAAAGGCTTGCACTTGTAGAGACTAGTTAAAGTCCTACAATGTAGGGACCTCATCTTAACGAAGATGGGGCAAAGTGTGTCATCGACGGGTGAGCACTTCACTATATCGGTATCAGCTGATGAGATGTATATGAGCATGAGCATGATAGTGCATTCACATATATGAGTAAATTATTAAATTATGTAAATTTAACTATGTAGAATATGACTTATTTATTTGAGTATGAGAATGACATTAAATAGATAGATGATAATGATAACCTTGATTATGGTTGGTAACTGTTGTTTATGACTTTATTATGTATTTGCTGAGTCTTGAACTCACTATTACTTTATTGTTGTTTTTAAGTGATCGTTGACTATATTTTACTTGGGAAGAGCTAGCGCACTTGGAACCACAAATCCATACTCAATTACTTGATTCATTGGACATGAGAATATTTATTATAGAGTGATGAATTATATTTAGGACTTGTTAGTTTTGAATGGCATTCGATGATAGGTTGGAGTTGATTATTCATTCAATAGACTTTATTTTATTGGTTTTGTGTTGTTCTTGGATTATTATCTTACTATGCTTCCTAGAGATTAATTATCCATGATTGTTATATCATTATACTTGTTTTAATGTGACCCGTGAACGAGTTTTATCGTTTATGTGCTTGCTGTAATTTATTGTAAAATGATGTTAAAATTGATAGTTAGTGGACTTCTGGGCTCCGTGTTGAGTCGGAATGTTACACCACCAAACTCATCTATCTCACTCTGAATCTACTCTCTTCCCACCAGGCATTGAATCCCACTCAAATCCCTAACCAATTCCCAACCCCCATCATGTGAACCCTAGCGACTAGCACCGTAGTCGACATACGGGTGTGGGCTTGGGGCGGCTCGCGTAGGCATAAGGTGTGACGACAATCGGGTAAGCAAAGCGTTCCATTAACACCCCTAAATTTTAGTACTGACTCCACCACTGCCTATATATGGTTTTGGGTGCTTGACTTGATTCGTAGCCGCAAACCTGAAAGGCGTGCGCACGCGTGGTTGACTGAACATCTCTCGTTCAAAGAAGATGACTTTCAGTGGTGAAAAGGAAATAAATGGACCCCCTTCCTTATTAGTAGCATATTCTCATGCTGAAAGAACTGTGGAATGGAATCATTTATCTTTTTAGAAAATAAAGAATTATGGAACTCATATCTATAAGTGAAATGACTTTTATTCTGACGTAAAGAAAAACAGAAAAAGAATTTGGATGTACAAGCAGTTTCTTTTCCTCATCAACTATGCTACAAGCTGTGTGTGTGGAAAGATAGGTACGAGTAAGAGAGAGAGAGAGAGTCCTTCTCGTGTAAGAGGGTAAGACTAAGAGGATCCATTTTATAGGGTTTTCCTAAGAACTTTGATTGCCGAACTTGTTTAGACATACAAGTACAACCGTACCTTTGACTAGTGTGCATGGAAACAAACATGTCACAATTCCTCCTGTTGAGATGGCTAGAGCTCTATCAATTTATCAAAAGAGCTTTTGCATGTTCTCCTAGATGAATCAACTTCGTGTTACATATGATTAGATGCAAACCCACTGCTACATAAGTCAAATTGAGGGCGTGTTATGCTACTCCACGGCAATGAAACAGGCAAGCTTCAGAGACAGCAAATATATGATGCTTAATTCAACAAATTGTTTTGTGCCCCTTGACTTCACAGCTACACCTTAGCCGTATGTTATCAATTGAGAGGAGAGAGAGCCACACTCAACGCAACAAAGACACAAACCGCAGCCGAACAGAATCTGTTGGGTGAGAACAAAAGAAAATCGTCCAAATTTTGTTAGGATAAGCGGCTGGCTCCAGAAGCTGCTTACGGGAAGGAGTTAGGCAGACGAGACGATGCGTGGCTGCATGGTGTGAAATGAGAAGACACTTGAAACAAAAGAGGAGAAGGAAGTTTGGGTCTCCAACGAGGAGGCAAGTTGCCTCGCACAGCAGACAATGAGCAGAGCAGATTCCATCTCATCCACTTGCAGTTGCCGCTTCTCAAGGGGAGAGGATCCAGTCTGGCGGCTCAGACGCGTTTTGTCATGCATGAGCATAGCCTTTGGCCTTCACCTAGATCTTTTCCTCATTTCGTAGATTTAATACGCATTGGTTTTGATTATACGCCTTATTAATTGCTCTGTCAAGAAACTACTATGTCAGTTCATAAATATACGCCGCTTTAAGAGTTATAGTTGGAGACTTTTATAGGTTTGACTACTTATATAGGTATATGATTGAGATTAGTGTATATAATGTTGTATTCTAAGAATGGTGTTAATATCCGAGAAGTAAATTCGCCATATTTTCGAGACAATCAAACATAAAACAAAATACATGAATCTGTTTTCAAGACATATCAGAGAGCTTGCTTGCTGCATGTGCATCAACCACACAGAATATAATAATTAATGTAAGATAGGAGGGAAAAGAAGAGAGAAGAGAAGCCAGATGATGCAAAGCTGTGGTGAGCAATGGGCAAACGTGTGGTCTAAAAACCGGTCAGTGCTCACCAGGAGATGCACATGAAAAAGGGCACCAAAGCCACATATGATATCAATCACATCACATCCAGCGAAAAAGGCCGCTAAACAACAAGAGCAATAATCTTCAAAAGATAGTTGCAAATATGGCAAGACCACTTGATCAGGGAGAATAGTTTAGTCAGATCGGCATTCATAAAACATACATGCTTTTCCAAGGTGATGAGGTAGACTTGCAAGTTGCAACGGTTGGGTACTCGGGTAGATAGAGACAGGGGGAGAGGCAGAGGCAGAGGCAGATGCAGTCTCTGTAGAGATCATCCCAACATGAAAAATCCAACTGAAAAAATATATATAACTAAGTTGTGGAAACAAAGAAGAAAAAGTCCAAAGCGAAAGCGAAAGGCAAGAGAGATTGTGATAAATTCCGTCTTCATTTGCTCCGTCTCTAAGCAAGACAGGCTGGTACCTGAAACCACCCCAGGATATCAAGGGCTCCTGGGAAAACTTTCTTCTTTCTCCCATTGTCCGAACCTTTGATCCATTTTTGAGCAGACACGGCGCTCGTATCTCTGTCAGTAGCCTTCCAGAAACGGAATTGCGCCAAATTTCTTCTCCAGGTTGGCCGGAAAGCAATAAAAGGCGCCATTTTGGGGCTCCTGATCACAGAAATATCCAAGAAATCAATACAAGACGCCATTTTTGGGCTCCTGGATTGCAGAAATCTCCAAGAAACGGAGAAAGGAGCCACCTTGGGAGCTCCGGGGAAGCCACTGATGCGCCGGGGTGTTGCCATTTGATCCAACAGTAACCTCTTCGCCGGCTATGGAGGCGGAGGACCTCCTGAAGAAGATACGGGAGCTAGAGGAGGGCCAGGCCGAGCTCAAGCGGGAGATAGGCAAGCTCATACCGGAGCGCCGTGGCGCGCAGTCCGCCTCCTCGCGCCGCCACTGCCCCGCGCCGCCGCCGCAGCTCTCGCCGTCGCGGCGCGCCGTCGCCGCGCTCCCGCAATCATTGCGGCTGCAGCGCGAGAGCCGCGCCGGGCTGTCCGACAGGCACTACTTCAGGATACTGCAGTCACTGGGGCAGGCCGTGCACATCATTTCCCTCGAGGGGAAGCTCCTATACTGGTGAGGTTTCTTGCATTTCTTGGCTTGGTTATGCCTGCTCAATGCTAATCAAGTGTTTGATGAAATGATGGAGTAGTGTTAGAATTTGAAACAATTTTGATACGGAGTTGTTAGTTACTTAGTTATGCAATTTTCCCTACTGAAGTGAACAAATGCTGCAGTGACCAATATAGAGATTACAGCATGTTCTCTGAACTTAGTTTGGGTTAATGTGCATGAATTTGGATTAGTTTATTATGCTGTTAGACTGTAGTGGTTTTTCCCCTTGGGGTTGTATTCATCTGATCGTGTGTGCATTACTACATTGGTCGTATGTGGTAGAGGAAACTAGGGGTGCATTGGGAGGAAATCAGTTGCTAAATTCAGAATGATGGATGCCAAGTCTCTAGTTGGATCCAGTTATCATGCCGCAGTGTAGTGTTTTATTGTATTGACCTGTGACACTGGTAGTAAACTAATGGGAGGTATTTGAGTTGCTGCTTATCATCAATTCATCATGTGTATGAAAGTAGAGTAAGTTAGGTTAGTTCAATATCTAGTGATAAAACTGGAACAGGGTTCTTGTAAAACATACTGGATGTATCACTTCAAGTTTTTTGTCTTGCATCTATTGTTTTAGAATATATTGTGCTGTTTTTAGTATATTATTTTATGCAATAAAAGTAAACAAACTTGATCTGTCAAAAAATTAAACAAACTTGGAAGCATCATGTCTGATTTTGAGACCTATAAAATCTCAGATTAATTGGAATAAAAAGTTCAAAACTCTATGCCCGATGCCCGCATATTTGGTGGACCTTGGTTGTAATGGTGGATATTTATCAGGTGGCTTTCATAGATATGGATATAACTTGTAGTCTCTGATTGTCATATATAATTCTAATACATAAATGTGGTAGAGCTTTTTGTTATATAATTTCAATTTTACAATTGCTCACAAGTTACAAGATTGTTGGCAAAGCTGTGCTGGTTTTCTGGCAAGCTACTATAATGCATGGTATGAGACTTAAAAAGGAATATCTACAGAGAATGTTGGTCATTTTTTCTCTCGCGCCCTACAAATTTTGGTTTTTTATTCAATAGCATATTTCGATGCATGTAATTGCTGTAGATCCTATGCTCTCGACTGGTCAACTTGGCTCAAGATGCACGGCAAATTCTTTATGTAATCTGCAATTCTGCAAACACCTGATCTCTGTTTGATGCTATGAATACTACATCTTTTACCAACTTCTCTTATTTTTACTGTAACCTAGGAACCGGTATGCCGAGCATCTGTATGGCTATTCTGCATCAGAAGCAATTGGCCAGGATGCCCTTGAATTAATTGTTGATCCTGGTGACTTCGGTGCAGCAAACGACATCATTCGGAATATATTTATGGGGAAGTGTTGGAGAGGGAAGTTTCCTGTTAGGAACAAGTTAGGAGAGCGGTTTTATATTATCGGCAATAACACTCCTTTAAATGATGACGATGGTAGCTTGGTGGGCCTCATCTGCCTCTCAATTGATGTACGGACATTGGAGGAGATAATTGGTCCTTCAACCTCAGCGAAATCCTATCCAAATTCAGCAAAGCCCCGTTTTCAAGTTAACAACCGGTCTAAAAGTGGTTTGCTAAACAAAGGTTCTATTGAGTCTCAGCAACCTCTCCAATCTGCTATCACCTCCAAGATAACAAATTTGGTAAGTTGTATTTCTGAGTAACAGAAGAAATGACTATACTGTTTAGTTGCAATAGAAAGTTTCTCTTCTGGTATTTCTTCTTAATTTATTTCCTAGTGTATTCTTTTCTTGATTTTTAGAATAACAACACAGGCTAGCAAGGTTACGAGTAGAGTTCGTTCTCGGATCAGGACGGGTCAGAATTGCAACAAGCAGTATGGTTGCGGCTGTGAGAGCCAGTATTCTGAACATGATGCCAGGGAGGAGCTGACATCAAGTGAAGCAAGCACCCCTAGTGGGGATGTACTGCATGGTGCCTTTGTTACCGAAGAGAATTCCCCTGGGAAGTCAAGCAAAACAAATAGTGATGACTCAGGAGAAGGAAAAGTAGGGCTTCACAAGATTTTTAGTTCAACGGCAGAGGCAATATTGGCCAAGGGGATATCATGGCCTTGGAGAGGCCATGAAAATGATGGGGGTTATGGGAAGAATAACATGACCTCGCCACAGTTGCATGACAAGCAAGAGAATGACCAGAGTCATCAGGGCGTTTCAGTTCCAGAGCCTATCATAATTCCAGACTGCCAAGACACTGAATACATCCAGGCAAGCAAATATGAGGTCCCAGGTTCCTGGTGGTCTTTCAACAATAACAGCACACGTAGTATGAGCAGCACTGGAAGTACTAATAGCAGTGCTATCGAGAGAGTAGATTATGAAGCAGACTGCCTAGATTACGAGATTCTGTGGGAAGACCTAGTAATTGGAGAACAAGTAGGTCAAGGTAGTTAGTTCTCCCTTTGCAATTGCTCTATCTGTCTGCACATGTTGACACACACATCTCTTGTTGACATGTACTTCAAAAGATTTATGCATATGCATAGCTCGTAAATTTAAGAACTACCTAAGCAGTTGGTTCTTTGTCAGTAATTGCTCACTCTGCATGCTTCTTAATAATAGCTCATGTATACTCCTCTTATCTTTGGCAGAATCCAAATCGGTTGTGATTCTTCTAATCTTCAATAGTCAAAATACTTAAGTTAATTTCATGATTTTACAATAGTCTGGGTGGCATGAATGTCTACTCTGAGCTTGTAAGTGTTACACTTGCATATCACGACAGTGATGACATTTTGCCTCCGTATGGTTATGCCTGGAAGTTAATGGAACATTCTTTTGATTACTACTGAAAGTTCATGTAGATATCAGACAAAATTAGTAAGAAAGAATACATCTATTCTTTGCCTTCTGTATGCACACTGGTATTGTCCTGTTTTCTTGTAGATATCGTTCATTTGTGCTATTAAATTATGTTTGATCCACGCAGGTTCTTGCGGAACAGTGTATCATGCTTTGTGGTATGGCTCGGTATGTAAGTTCTGTTGCATGATTATGAATAAAGGTTTACATCTTAACAATAAGTTATGGATGTCCATTTATGTCCCTGTAGGATGTGGCAGTTAAAGTATTCTCCCAACAGGAATATTCAGAAGAAATGATACTTACCTTCAGGCAAGAGGTAGACATCTATATCTAAATACAATTTCTGTTGACTCTCAATTGCTCATGAAATTGAGTGTTTTGTCAATGGAACTGTTTTATATTTATTGTATTATTAAGTTAGATACTTTAGTGCAGAAGCTATAATTACAGATTGCAATTGAACTCGCTGGCGTTCACAAAACCCATAACTGCTATTTTTGCTATGCTATGTTGATGTGGTCATGTGGATAAATATGAAAAAGAAAGGATATGATGTTGGCAAATCTTCACTGTATTTTTTTGTTGAAAGTTTTTTTGTAGGCTATAGCAATTAGCAACACTGTCCACTTTCTAAATCCTGTTCTTATGATTCCTTTTCCATAGTTTGTGGTCATGACTATATTTACATCCTTCAAATGTGTAGGTATCACTGATGAAGAAACTACGTCATCCCAATATAATACTTTTCATGGGTGCAGTTGCGTCTATGCAACAACTTTGTATTGTTACGGAATTTCTCCCACGGTATGCCTTATATCTCCTACATCTTTTTCTGTGGCTGTTACTTTCTCCTTTCTTGGTGCAAGACAAAGAGTAAGTCTATTTTAATCTAGGTATATATCTGGGCCAATACAAATGATCGTAGAATTTTCATATCTATTATTGAGGAGTTCTCCACAGTCTATGTCGTAGTTTGAAATCCGAGTAGTAACTGCCAGGTTTTTGTTGGTTCCGCTGTTCCCAAAGCAGGCTAGGATTGGAAAGACACATTCTGTTTCAGAATTTCAAACATAATCTTTCACATATGAATATCTTTCAGAAAAAAATGGAAATTCCAAACCATAGATTTTGTATCTGTGGGATGCTCAAAGTGGAGGTAGGAGGTGTAACTGATCAATGATGACACAGATGCTTTGCAAAGTTGAGGATTCTGTTGTCCTTTACTTCAACCCCAAATGTCTGCCTCTCCTAGTTTCCCTCTGTCCCTTGTGTATTGGGATGATTACTCTCCAGAAGTCCACCATCCAAACTTTGATTATAAACCAATGGACCACAAAAGCTTCTTGATAGGACATTACCATTATTTTACCGCCCTTGGTTCTAACTTCTAAGTACTGCTTATGTAATCCATGTAACGTTTGTACATTGGGATCTGTACTTTGGGGAGATCCTTTCTTGGAAGGCTTCACACACACACAAAGAAAAGGAAATAACATGTGGACGGTGGACCTATTCTACTTGTATTTCTGTTGGTATTTCCACATTCACTAACATGCAAGCCTGAAAGCCTGTTACCGCAGGTTGGTCGTGCGCCACTGTCAGTAACTAGGGAACAGCCAATGGGAAGGCTAGTAAGAACATACAAGCCTCACCCAGTTGCTTGTAGTTTTTTGAGAATTTCGATGCATGAGAGATCTTGGTAATCCAGTGAAAGCTAACCACATCAGTTTTTCTCTGTGGTGTTGTACTGAAACTTTTACATGTGGTAGCCATGCTATTCCCAAAACACTTCTTGATGATTGCTGACTTATCATGTATTAATTTTGTACTAAATGAACTAGTTTTTTTTTCTGGGATTTGAATTATTCTTTGTTATTGGAAATTTAGTTTTGACATTCTTCTGTAATTTCTTAGAATCTCATAAGAGGTCAATTTTTTTCTTTTAACCTTGCTTTGTATCACACTTTACTGTGTCCCATAATGCAGAGGGAATTTGTTTCGCTTACTTCAAAAGAACACTGCCAAGCTGGATCCAAGACGGCGAGTTCACATGGCTATAGACATCGTGAGTGCATCTTCTCTTAACAGCTAGTTATAGGAAATGGCAAGCCAATTAAATTCTATGGAACTTTTGAGGAATGAACAGATTGTAACAGAAGAGCTGGGTAAACATTCTTCACTTACAGCTATCCAGAAATATTTTGAATAGATACATAAATTATTTTTTGGCAACTGTGTAGAAGAGAAGTTGAATTGCATGTAAACTAAGCCATATCTGTTAGCTTCAGTGTAAAAAATGAGACAAGAAAAGACAATGAATCAATGATATCATGTACCTGCCCTCTAACATGGTATCTTGTGCTATAACATTCTGTTACTATGATCATAACTGAAGATTCTATCACCAAAAGCCAATAATTCAATTCATGTGATTATGCTGTGATACATTGTTACTCCAACCAATTTTTGTTTCATGCTTTTTCTTATTGGGGGTTCTGAACACATGAAGATAAAAGTTACTTGGTATTTTGTTTGAAAAGTACTTGGTATCTTGTTTGAAAAGTACATATTTTAAAAGCTTTGATTGTCATGTTGATTTTTAAAACATGACTCTTGTATTTCTGCAGGCAAGGGGCATGAATTATCTTCACCATTCCAGCCCCCCTGTTGTCCATCGTGATTTAAAATCGTCAAACCTGTTGGTTGATAAGAACTGGACTGTAAAGGTAACTCTGAAATTTAGTTTCCATACTCTCATGTTTCTCTTCTCATTTACTTGGTTCAATTAGGTTGCGGACTTTGGTCTTTCACGTCTCAAACTCGAAACATTTCTGACAACAAAAACTGGAAAAGGAACAGTAAGTACAAGCAAACTTTACGTGATTTGACATGGATTCTCCAGACTAACAAGATTGACATAAACTTTAACCTACTATAAACTTTTCTGTTTATTTACTAAATATCTGATAGCTTAGCTTTCATATCCAGCCACAGTGGATGGCCCCAGAGGTGTTACGTAATGAACCTTCAAACGAAAAGTAAGTTCGAAATGGACATTCTTGAATAATAGGTGTTCCTTCTGTCTGTAGATGGTTACTCATTTCTTTTTTTTGAAAAAAAAAATATAGGTCTGATGTGTACAGCTACGGTGTGATCCTATGGGAGCTTGTTACTCAGAAGATACCCTGGGATAATCTCAATACAATGCAGGTACATTTCTGCTATGTATTTGTCTGTTGGTTAGGTGTTCATCTGATTTTCGACCATATATTTGGTGACAACTCTGTGATTGTGAATTTGGTAGCATTGTTTACTTCAGGAGGTAGAAGAAGATAGCAAGATTTACCTGGATTAAACATCTACTTTGATACAACCAGTGATAATAACAAAATTTAATGTTTCTTTGCTTCATATTTCCTCCATTCTCCTTTCAGTCTGGTAACAAGATTACCACTGAGATGTTTTTGCCAGTCCATAGCTTTTCTGTTGCAGAATTGCTTAGGAAAAGTTCCATAAAAGTTTACTCTCCCAAGGGGGTCCTTTTTCCTTTTCACCCTAGGAAAAGTATATAAATACTCCCTCTTTTCGGTGTTCCGGGAGCCAATTCTCCCCTGCAAAATACTACCTTGCTGCTGAATCTTTTTGGAGAATTGAAATCATCACCATTGCAATTTAAGACAAACCCAGTTTCTTGCTTATATAAGCATACTAGTACATAGGAGAGTCGTAATATTGTGATCCCCTATGTTGCAGGTTATTGGAGCCGTGGGTTTCATGGACCACAGGTTGGACATTCCGAGCGACACAGATCCTCAGTGGGCATCAATGATTGAGAGTTGTTGGGAAAGGTACATACTGTTTTTCCTATGAACAACTCTTTTTGCGTAATATCAAACAACTGATTCCTACTAAACGATCATCCTTTCTGTGAGCAGTGACCCACAACGCCGCCCTTCGTTCCAAGAACTCGTGGAGAGGCTTCGAGAGCTGCAAAAGCAGTATACCCTGCAGGCTCAGATGCAGCGAAACGCTGCTGGGGATGCACTGGTGAAAGGTGCTGCAAAGATGAGCGTCGAGGATTGCTAGCCTCAGATTCTAATGGAGATGGCAGTTGCCATTGTGAGCGACCCGAGCGAGCAAATAGGATTGTTCACCGGCGACGACGTAGACACGCGAACCTAGAAGGTTCTGCGCGTCTTCCATGGTTACTTCCCGGCGGAGCTGTGGCCGGAGTTGAGTCGTGGTACCAGAAGGGTGGTGCATGCGCAGGGCTTCTCAAATTTCAAGCCTGGAGCTTTGAAATGCAGTTTACCTTCAGACAAGAAGGCTAGACACTCGTGACAGACTGGCAGTCGTTCGCGGCAATGTAGTAACACCCAGTTCGTCGTAACAAGTGGCGGTTTTTTCTTCTTCAATAATTGTATACGTCTTTTCTGATAACCATGTAAATGGAACCCAATGGTGATCTAGTATCTGCTCTGGAGTCTGTACGATTTGATACGTTTGAAGCATAAATTAAACAAATCAAAAATCAAAGCCAAGGCTCCATGGGAGCTTCTATTTGGCGATAGTCCGCGCAATCTAGTTACTGAAAAACACATTAGCACTAATATAAGATTCCAACGTTTGGTTGATTTAAAGAAATCTACATATTACGGCCATTTTTTTCGCTCGTCATCGTCCCCGCCGGGGATTTTACAGGGAATATATGTCGGCCAGAGAGTGATCGAGCAATGGAACAAAAGACAAGGTCAGTGAAGGGGAAGGGAGTACCTTGACCAACGCCGAGGAGGAAAATCGCCACTATGTTATCCGTGGCAGCAAAGAGCTAATAGGAGAGGCAATCCCAGACTATACAAAAGGCAAAAGGAAACCCACTAAGCTGCTAAGGGGCGGGACCAAACAAAGGTGTATATTGCCGAAAGGGCGCAACTATTGCTCACACGTTCAGTCCGAACGCCATCACATACGTTCCTCTCCAAGATAATTGTAATACTATTTTTTTTCACTTGTTGCAACATATAAAAAATTCATATGCAACATTTCAAAGAAAGGGATATCTCAAAATCAAAACAAACATCTGAAAAAGGATGACAACATATTAAAAAAATGCAACATATCAAAATTCATATACAATATTTTTTCAACAGTCGCAACATTTTTTTTCGCGTTGCAACATCTCAAAAATCTAGATGCAACATTTAAAAAGAGGCCACTGGTCGACGATCTCCCCACCGCACCACCGCGGAATCCGGTGCAATGAGCTCGCTGGCCGCCTCGGCATTGCGACGAGCGGGTGGAGACGCCTTGGCTATGTCTCGTTGCATCGAGCGTGGTGGTGGTGGTGTGGAGGGGGGACCAGATTGGGAGGAGGAACGCGCGAGATAGGAGGAACTATAACTCTAGAAGATGGCTTCGGTCCTCACGTGGACCTTTGCAATATGGCTCTCCTCGTTGGTTCCTGTGAGAGAGAGAGAAAAGAGAGAGGGAGAGTTGGAGTATTTAGGCAGAGACTTGGATAAGCATAAGAAGACGAGAGATGATGCAGTGGCGAGAGAAGTGGAAGTGGTTGGAGGCAGTAAAAAATGAGCGTAAGGGTGGAACGTTGTATCCACTACCGGAAAAAGCGGCTTTGCCGAGTGCCTGAGGCACTCGGCAAAGCCCAATTTACACTCGGCAAAGGCTTTACCGAGTGCTGCACTCGGCAAAGGCCACTCGGCGAAAAATGGGCCGGCAAAGGCTCCTTTGCCGAGTGTCTTTTGTCGGGCACTCGGCAAAGCCTTTGCCGAGTGCCGAAAAACACTCGGCAAAGTTTGATTTTTAAAAAACTGAAAAAAATAGCAAAACATTTTTTTAATAGGAGGCGGCCCCACAGGCAAGTCCGGCATTTTCACGCGATCCGCGGCCGTGGGTTCGAACCCGCAACCTCTCCCTCGCGCTAAGCCTCCTCTACCACTGCACTACACTATCACTTATGTCTGTATTGCATTTCGGTTCCCGTATATTATACAAAACCGAGTATAAATTGCTTGTTTGAGGCTCTAAACGAATTCAAATCAAAAGTTGTCAACTACAAAGTTTCTTAACTTTTGAGATCTACAACTTTCATTTTGGTAGTTTCTCCATCCGAGGTCGTTTGAAAAATTCGAATTTCAAATTTGATAAATTCAAACGTAGTTTTGCGTGACAAGATGATTTCAAATCAAAATGTTGTCAACTACAAAGTTTCATAACTTTTCTAGATCTACAAAGTTCATTTAGGGAGTTTCTCCATCCGAGGTACTTTAAAAAAATCGAATTTTAAAATTTTGAAATTCAAAACATAGTTTAAGTTGGCAAAATTAATTCAAATTAAAAAGTTTTCAACTACAAAGTTGTATAACTTATGAATATATACAACTTTTATTTTGATCATTTGTTCATCCGACATAGTGGTAGTAACATTGTTCACAAATCTTATATATCTCTCTTCTAGTTTCATGAAAAACTATATAATGAGAGAAATGTAGATTTGTGAACAACGTTACACTATCACTTTGTCGAATGAAAGATGCGTCCAAAATAAAAGTTCTAGGTCTTGAGAAGGTATACAACTTTGTAGTTGAAAACTTTTTCATTTGAATTAATTTACTGCTTCAAAATGTGCTTTGAAGTTCTATTTTGCCGAGTGTTAAAAAAAACACTCGGCAATGTCCTCTTTGCCGAGTGCCAAATTTCAGGCACTCGGCAAAGATGTTGTTTGCCGAGTGCAAAAAAAAACACTCGGCAAAGACCTTTTTTGCCGAGTGCCAAAATAAAAACACTCGGCAAAGACCTTGTTTGCCGAGTGTTTTTATTTTGCCAAGTGTTTTTTTTTTTGCACTCGACAAAAAGCTTCTTTGCCGAGTGCCCGAAAAATTGCACTCGGCAAAGATCCAAACACTCGGCAAAGAAAGATTTTCCGGTAGTGATCGTACGTCTGTGTGGTATCATTTTCCTTGCCGAAATTATGATTCCAATTCCAAACTCTTCTACATTGACAATTTACCCTTCTCTCTCTTCCTCCCCACATGTCATGACTCCACATCGCATCAAGCATAATGGATGGCAGCATTGGCAGGTCGTGCTAATAATTCAACAGATCGGGTAGCGGAGGTGCATGTCGAGCATGTAGCATGGTGGATTTTCTAGGTACTTTTTTAGGATTTTTTGGAACTTGAGTAAGAAAAGCTAGGGCAAAGTACAGTCTAATCGTCGAACGAAATTTTTTATCAATCTGGATGGTCGGATAAAAAAAGAATAGATGAGATGCGTCGTAGGCGGTGTTTGGTTCGAGGATTATTAACGTAAACTTAAAGGGAATTGGATTACAGGAGATTTGAAAGTGGAATGGATCATTATTTAATTTGTTTGGTTCCATTGAAGAATGGTATTAAATACCATTACTGTGCTTGGTTGAGGGTCCGGCCATGCTACACAAAGACTTCATTAGTGATTCGATTAGGGAGGAGGGAAAGGTGGAGATGGAGGAAGAGGAAGATGCACATCTCGATGACCGACAGCGGTGGCCGCACACCAGTGCCGCCGTTCATGTCACCGTCAGCCCCAGATATGGCCGGTGTACGGCGATGGGGTGGAGGGCGACGCTTGTTGGTTGTTGCATGACGGGATGGAGGGTGCACGACTGTGTGCCAGCGAGGATGAGGAGGACGCCGCCATATTTGGAACACCCCGGCCACTGTCGGGCGCCTGTATGGATGAAGACCGCGGCTTTGGGGAAGACGACGGGGCACGGCCCACATGGGGAAGATGACAGCACTTGTCGGCCAATCCTCGTCGGCCCACGCCGCCACGTGCTCGCCAGTCCATGCCGCCTCTGTCGCCACGTGCATGCCGGTCCGACCGACGCTGCCGAGCCATCTCCTTGCCTCGCCGGCCGCTGCCCCCATCGACTTGGAGAGGAAGGAGATGAGAACCGTGGAAGGGAGAGGAAGGTTGCGACTTGCGACCATGTAAGACAATTTCGCTGAAATTTTACCGAAATTTTAGAAATTTTGGTGATTTCGCCTTTTCGAAATTTTTATGATTCGTCCAAAAAAAATTCGGAAATATTTGAATTTGGACAAAACTCGATCACATCTCGTCCAAAATTCGTTGGTACGAAAACCCGCCAAAATTTTGAATCGAAATTTCGATGACTTCACCCCTCCAATTTTTTACCCCAAAAGGAAATACTGTTCCCTGCTTGCGACATGGGATCAGATAGCATCCAATCTGGGCAGTATTAGAGCATCTACAGCAGGAGCCCTCAAAACAGAGCCACTACTTTTAATTTGAGAGCTCCCCCTACTTTTGAGGGCACTGTTTTCTGGGCTGCACTCCAGCAGGAGCCCTCAAAACATGCTCCTACTTCTTAATTCCCTCTATTTTCTCACACACTATATGCATATGTATTTGAGAACATCACATTATATAATAATTTATTTAAACTATAACTCTAAAGCACTATACTTAAAATTATGAATGAAAATACAAATATTCAAATTTAAATTCAAAGATAAATTTGATCCGAATTTAATGATAACATAGTTCATAACATCTCTGCAAATCAAATGACATAATCATCAAATTTGGGCGGGGGAAGGAGCGGGCGCGGGAGGGGAAAAAGGCTGGCGGAGGAAGAATCGGGACCAAGGCGCGCAGGAAACCGTGATTTAGGAGCTTGGCCTAGAGCCCCCAGGAATGAGGGCTTGAGGGGGGATTTTAGGGGCCTCTCAAATTTGAGGGCTCTAGTAGGGGCCTTGCTGGACCTCTGTTTTTGGCTCAAGCTCTCAAATTTGGTTTTAGGAGCTCAAGTAGAGGCCCTGCTGGAGATGCTCTTAGGAGGTGTATTGGGCTGGAATTTGATTACATGGGTTTGGATTACAGAGCAGACGAACCAAACAGATAATAAACCAATGCATTGACATGGAATCCGATTACGCCGTTACTGTATCAGTTTGATCATGTCCATTGCTCCTCAGATCCAACGGATGGGAAGGCTACTGTACCTCTCCGTCGCGGCTACTAGGATGCGCTTCCTTCCATGCGAATATGCGATAGATACGAGTATATGACATGCGTGCGGGCTGCGACTTCATGACATGTAAAACGTGGGGGAGTTATAAAAAGAAGAACGGCAGAGATAGGGGGTTATTCGCAAAAGGTTCCACTAAACCCTCCCGCCCAATGGCCGCCGCGGCAGCTCGAGGTGCGGCGCTTTGCGGCTGCCCGCTCCGGCGAGCTCCGTTCTCTCCATGTGGCCATATCTGCCCGCATCGACGCCCGCTTCCAGCAGCCCCGCTCATCCCGCCGCCGCACCACGGGGCACCTCCCCTCCGAGCGCCACCGGCGAAGCAGAGATGCCGAGGCGGGTGAGGGGCCGGAGGAGGGTAGGGAGGCTACGAAGAAATCTAGGGGAGTGAGGCGGCGGAGGGAGCTCGCTGGAAATCCCGCGGAGGGGTTCTTGGTTGCCGGCGACGGCGCGCGGCGGCTGCGCACGCACCTGTGGCACGCGAAGAGGTTCTCCATGGCGAGGCGGTGGGGCTTCGTCCTGCCCATCGGTGTCCAGGGGAGGTCAGCAACGATGGAGTTCCCTTCTTCTTTCATTACAGATTCTTATGAGTTCTTTTGTTCATTTAACATGATTGAACTGGTTCGTTCGAGGGATTGTAATGACGCTTAGAGTTATAATCTGATCTGCTTGACCTGTGGAGAGGGGAATGAGATAGCTTTACTGAGTTCTTAGTGCTAATCTGTTCTGTTGTTTGATCTTTACGACTATTGGGTTCCTGTCTTGGTGCTGATTGTGAGATTGCAGTGCATTACAAGCTCAAAAGCAGTTCACCGAGTTGTTATTAGTTGCTAAACTGGAAGTGTTAATTCACGCAGAAAGAAATTCTTATAATTCTGCTGCAGCTAGCTTCCAAGTTTGGATTCTTGTGTGAATTTCTTTTCATTTTGGTGTTTCATAGGGTAACATTGGCTTCACTGTTTAGTTGCTTACAAATAGGCAGTTCTGGTTGAGATTTGAGAAAGCTAGACTAACTTGAAATGCAAAGAAGTTATGAAATGATTAATCTAGTACTTTTTTATGCTGCATTTGTCATATAAGAGGAGGAAATCCTTAGTAACCGGTTTCATCTTTCTGAGGAGTATAATGTGATATAGACTGTAGAAATTTATCTACATTAAATTCAAAACCTTTACACTATGATTGATAGTATATGTGAATTCAAATAACTAATGTTGTAAGCATTCTGTCGTGCAGAGGAAGGGGTTCAAGGGCTGTTGGCTGAAAAATGGTACAGTTGTCCATGATGCTAGCTACTTCATTCCAATTCAGCTAGATGGTCCAGAGGTAGAAGTTCTTTACTTTCCTTTGTTGGCTTGTATTCTTTTCTATCCTCTGGTTTTATTTGTGAGTGATTGTCATCTTGTAATAATTCAACAGTCTAATTTGGGTGTTGGCTAACTTTTGCAGGACTCCCTGTTATCCATTCTCAGAATGGTTCTGTGCCCATCTCCTGCAGATGAAACACCTGGTTTGAAGCATCTACAAGATCAAGTTATGCGAGGTGCTTGCTGTGAGAATGCTATGGTATTTACATATTTACCACATGCAGCATAGCTAGAAGAGTATTTGGAATAACAACTGTGACTTAATTGTTCTTTCCAGCTTTGGCGTGTTGGCAGTCCTCATTCTCAAATTGTTGGACCAGTGACATATATGTGGCGCCCATTCTCAAACGAGAATGGCAAATTGGAGCCCAAAGGAGATCTGACCAATTCTCACAGATTTTATGAAGGAAGCTTCAGACACCAATTATGGATATGGATCCATCCTGCTGCTCTGGATGAGGGGCTTAATGCAATAAGATTTGCATGTGAGAAACAGGTGCTTCATCTATTTTTCTTATGTAATGCTTTAACCTGCAGCCTTTTAGTTTTGAGATAAAATAACATTTCTGTAGAATGCTTGCTTTTTTTGTTGCTCTTTTGTTTATCTAAAGCACATTCATTTGACTTCAAGTAAATCTGTATGTGTGCTTCCTATTCAAAGATTTAAAATGTGCACAACTCATAGCAAACTGCAAACACAAGGATGCATCATGACTTGGGTTTAAGAGGAACAGCAATAGAACACCTCCTGCCATTTCTTTTGGTTGCTTGTCTCATCTAATCATAGCCATGGGCTGAGTTCTGTGCTTTTACCAGAAAATACTAGTCAATTTTGTTGTTTCATGATTAACATAAAGGCAGCATTTAACAGTTCTTACATTCTAGCGAGGGACTTCCACCTGCTGAATATCTAGACACTGCAAAAAATACCTTTTTTATGATCTGAAAGGAACAATCTGTCTGCTATTGGTTTGGTTAATTTGTCTTACTGCAGCATAACAATTACAAACACATTTCCTCTCTACAGTAACATCATTCTTACTCTCCTATCACCATGCAATATGCGGCCTCACATTGCAGATGCAAGGTTCTGATGTTGTGGTCAACTGTTGTTCATTAGAGGGAAAATTGCAAGATTTGAAGTCATGGGATGCAAGGCTATGCAATCTCTTCAGAGTATATTGCACCCAATTAGCAAGTAAGTTCTTTTTTTTTCCTGACAAAAAATGATGTCCACGCATGCTAATTTATGTTTTTAAATGAATGCAGTTCAAGTATGATCAACAGGGTACTTAATACAAGTGCTGTGTCTACATCAACTGATCCTCTGGATTCCTCTACTGGCTCTCATCTTTTGAAATCATCTGTCGTTGATCATGCTGAGATTCTTCAGCCCGGTGCTATACTATCTATGGTAGTTCGTGACCCCAGGGAAGTTTCCGCCCAGGGAACTGATTCTTCTTCTAAAACAGTCTCACCGAACCAGGATAACAAACTCTTGGAGGAAAACCTAGTTCCAAATGCTGATGGGGCACCCTTAGAGGAGAAAAACATATTGTCATCAATGTGCATGCACCCTGGAAGGCATGATTTGCTCCTTTCAGACTATAGAGAACTGTGGGATTCCAGCTATAAGATAAATCCTCCTGTGGCAGAGGAGATTCTTTGTACGGAGAAACACCATAGACGTATAAAGTTTTGCTGCTTGGATTCTGGGAATGATCAAGGACAAGCAACTCAAGAGAAGGGTTGCTTTAGCCGATCCTGTCCTATTGTTCTTCTGAAACATGCCAAAGGAGTGCTCTCTCTAGGGTAAGATACATCGTTTTCCCTTGAAGATGTTACATTGGTTGTCTTGCTTGCCAGTGCATATGACTAAAATGTTGACTTCTATGGTAGCTTTTATATGGTCCCATGATCAAAATATATAACCCTCCTAACATTAGCACCTGAAACTATCTCATGCCTGTTAGATTATGAATGGCACCTTGCCATCTCTATTGATTATCAGGGATTATATACACATCCATACATGGGCCACATGGACCACATGAGTCTACCATATACAATAGACTAGTAACTCTATATTGCAAGGGCACCCCCTTCAAACTCAAGGGGGTCAGAAACATTGAGTTTGAGTAGATGAACATGATGATGCTCGCGAGTCTATGCTTTAGTAAAGAAATCTGTCACCTGAAGTTCTGAAGGCACATACTAAAGGAGAATGGTGTTGCCCTGACAATGTGAGTGTGTGAATGAGGCATCAACACCAATATGCTTGATCAACTCATGCTTCACAGGATCATTGACTATTTGAATGGTTCTAGTGTTGTCACACAGAAGAGGCGTAGGAGCATCATAAGGAACACCAAGATTAGCCAACAACCAACGTAACCATATAATCTCTGCAGTAATAGTGGCATGAACACGAAGCTCGGTTTGAGCACTAGAACGAGAGCCTACAGTCTGTTTCTTGGACTTCCATGCAACAAAAGAGGACCCAAGAAAGATGCAATAGCCAGTGACGGACCGCCGATCAACAAGATCACTTGCCCAAGTGGAGTCAGCGTAAGCATGGAGCTGAAGGTGACTCGAAGATGAGTAGAACAGACGGCGAGCTATAGTGCCCCTCATGTGGAGCAACAAACGAAGCAGGTGACCATAATGAACTGTGGTAGGAGCACTGACAAAATGGCTGAGACTGCGAACAACATGAGCAATGTATGGTTTGGTAATAGTGAGGTAGACGAGACTGGCAACAATATGATGATACCTGGAGGGATCATCAAGAGGAGTGCCATATGTGGAACAAAGCGGAACATGCAGCTCCATGGGAGTAGTGGTTGTCCTAGTATCAGTGAGACCTGACCGAGTAATGATATCCTCAATATAACGATGCAAAGAAAGATAACAACCAACAACTGTGGAGGTGACCTTAATCCCCAGTAAATAGCTGAGTGGCCCCAAATCAGACATCATAAACTTATCATCGAGTTTCTCTTTCACAAAAGCAATATACTCC
Organism: Ampelocalamus luodianensis; assembly: GCA_036346255.1. NCBI lineage: Eukaryota > Viridiplantae > Streptophyta > Magnoliopsida > Poales > Poaceae > Ampelocalamus > Ampelocalamus luodianensis. The sequence continues at coordinate 3,158,376 of CM070638.1, forward strand.
ATGTCATCCTCTATAATAAGCATGTCATCCACATATAGCAAGAGAAGAGTGCGTCCACGCTCAGATGTGTGAATGAACAAAGAAGGATCATTGTCACTAGGACTGAAACCAGCAACACAAATCACATAACTAAACCGCTCAAACCAGGCACGATGGGCCTGCTTGAGACCATAAAGTGCACGATGAAGTCGACAGACATACCCTGGTGGAGCCTCCACACCAGGAGGTGGCTACATGTATACCTCTTTGTGAAGATCACCGTGAAGGAAAGCCTTCTTAACATCCATCTGTGAGATAGTCCAAGAACGAATCGCAGCAACTGCAATCAAGGTCTGAACAATAGTCATATGAGCCATGGGAGCAAATGCTCAACATAATCACGACCTTGGTTTTGCTGAAAGCCATGAGCAACCAGACGAGCCTTATAGACTTGATCTTGACCTTATAAACCCACTTGCAAGTGATAGGTATAGCCTGAGAAGGTAGGGGAATAAGCTCCCAGGTCCCAGTGCGCTCTAACGCTACGAGTTCCTCAAACATGGCTGACTACCACTCAGGGATAGCGACTGCCTCCTGATAAGTACAAGGCTCCTGAATAGCTCCAACAGTAGGAAAACCATATCGGTCAAAAGCATGAATGGTAGTACGATCACGTAAAGCATACCTCAGTGCAACTAGCTGTGGATCATCAGTAGGAACCTCAGTGGTACTGGCCAGAGTGCCAGAAGGAGCAGGAAACAGAAGTAACAGTCGATGGCTGGGAACGACGACTATAGTGGAGAGGATATGGAGGAACAATGGACACTGGTGACAAGGTGGAAGGTGCAAAAGGTGGAGAAGGTGACTCTGTAGTTGGAGAAGGAATAGGAGGAAGATAAAAAAAAGAGAGACTCTGTGAGAGAGGACTCTGTGAGAGAGGAGGATGAAGTGGTGGTAGAGTGGAAGAAGGGTCGATCCTCGAAAATGTGATATCACGAGAGATGCGAATACGACAAGCAAAGGGATCATAGCACCGATATCCCTTATGCTCAAGATTGTACCCAAGGAAGATACACTCAACTGACTGAGAAGTCAGCTTAGTGCACTCACGTGGTGGAAGAACATTGCAGGTGCAACAAAAAACACGGAGATGATCATAACCAGGGGGAAAGCCAAACAAGACCTCTTCAGGACACTTCCCCCTCAAGACGAGAGGAAGGGTAAAGGTTGATGAGATGTACAGTAGTGGACACAGCCTCAACCCAGTAATGGGAAGAAACAAAGGAAATAACAGAGAGGGTACGAGTAGTCTCAATAATGTGACGGTGCTTGCGCTTAGTTACACCGTTCTGAGCATGAGCACCAGAGAAAGAGAGCTGGGGAAGGGTACCCTCATAATCAAGAAAATGACGAATAGCTGTGGAGATGTACTCCCCCTTGAGTTAGAACGGAAAACACGAATAGCAGTGGAGAACTGAGTATGAACCATGTGAGCAAAGGACTGCTAAATAGACAATAGCTAAGAGTGATGCCTCATGAAATAGATCCATGTATAATGAGAATGAGCATCAATGAAAATGACATAGTAACGATGACCACTCTTATAAGCAAAAAGGGATGGTCCCCAGACATTAGAATGAATAAGATCAAAAGGACAACTTGACCTAGAAGTACTGGAAGCATAGGGGAGTTGTAGCTGCTTGCCAAGCTTACTGCCCGTATAGTGCATATCAGTGTCTATAGAGACCCTACGAAGGACACCTTGACCTACTAAAGTAGATAGACACGAGCCACAGAGATGACCCAAACGATGGTGTCACTGATAGAAGGTAGCAAAGGAGGCAGCAGAAGCAGATCCGACAGTAGATCCGGCTGGAATGGAAGGGGATGATAAAGGAAGACTCAAATGATCCAGCACATAGAGGCCCTGAGCTCCTCTATGGTGACGACCAGTACTAACGAGAGCCCTAGTCCGACGATCCTGCACAAAACATGAAGAATCATCAAAACCAACAAAGTAGTTCATATCGGTAAGCTGACCAATAGACATGAGATTCATAGATAACTGAGGAATAAGAGAGACATTAGGAATAGTAAACTAAGGAATAGAGAGAGTGCCCTGATGAACAACAGACAGGATGTGCCATCAGCTGTCCGAACACAAACACCTTATGTGACAGGCTTACATGCCACCAGCTGGGTACCATCAGATGTCATATGGAAAGAGGTGCCTAAATCCAAAACCCAATTACCTGACTATGATGCAGTGGACCCACCAGGAGATCCCAACAAAGACTGAGATGAAACTGATCCTCTGAAGTATTGGTAGTGGAGATAACTACAGCAGTAGTCGTGTGAGCAGCAGTAGAAGGAGGACCAAAGGTACGACAAACTCTCCCAGCAGCACGCTTGGCTCGATAGGCAGCCAGTAACTCAGGATGGAGTCTGAAACAACGATCAGTACTGTGTCCAGTCAAGCAGTGAGGGCAGACAACCTCACTAGAGGAAGCTGTAGCTGTTGGAGGTGGAGCAACCACTAGACCATGCTGATGAGAGCTGCCAAGACAGTGCGAGTGAGACTCACAGAAGAACCGACCAGTGAGCGAAGTCGAGTCTCCTCAGCAAGCAGTGTAGCAAACGCCTCCGTCATGGTGGGAAGAGGTGCCTGATCAAGTAGTAAAAAATGAGTAGACTCAAAATCAGACCAAAGATGCATCACAAAAGCAAACATGATACGTTGCTGCTCATAGCGCTCCCTAGCATAACACTCTCCATACCCAACGCAAGGTCTGGGAGTCATAAATGGCAACTGACTGGATATGCTGGTGAAGGCACTGTAGTACTCTATGGATATGTCCTGCTGCTGTAGGTCAGTGAGATGCTGCTCAAGTGAGAAACGAAGTGCTTTACTAGTCTATTGATATCGCTGCTGCAAGTACTCCCACATCTCTTTGGCAGAGGACATATCGATGAATGATGCTCGAATCGGGACCGCTGCACTCATGCATAGTACACCCATCACGCGATCATCTGCAACCTGCCAAGCACGAGCTCCTACAGGATCAATCTCATGAAGTGGCGAGCGATCCCTGATGAGATGTGAAGCAAGTCTAATCGATCGAAGCAGCATGCGAACTGAGGAGGCTCAATCTCGATAGTTCTGGCCATTAAGCTTGATGTCGGAGGCTAAGATAGCACTACCACCAAGGGACGGGTCAAACGACGCCATGAGTGCTCTTGCCGACAGAGATAGCAGTTGCAGCCGATAGTAGTCTTCAACAGAAGACCAAAGTAGAGCACAAGGCAGCGGCAGAGGCGACGGCGGCCGAGGCAGAGGCGACGACGAGTTCCGGGCGATGAAGCAGAGCCAGGCGACGCGCTCAGCAACGAAGCAGAGTCAGGCGACGAGGAGGAGGCGATGATGAGCTCCAGGTGACGAAGCAGAGCCAGGCGACGGGCTTAGAACAAAGAAGCAGAACCAGGCAACGACGGTGACGACAGATCCGGGCCTAGGCGGTGACGACGACGGATCCGAGCAGAAGGCAGTCAATCGGCGACGAATTTGGCCGGGAGACGACCAATCGGCAGCAGATCCAGCCGAATCTGGCCGGCGGCGACGGGAAACCAGTAAGAGAAGCGAACCACGGGAGAGGGAGAGGAAGAAAAGTAGCACGCTGATGACGGCTCACCGGAGGCTCGCTGGTGACGGCGAGGATGGCGGCGGCCGGACCGGGTTTAGTCCCTAATCTTTACCCTAAACTCTGATACCATATTAGATTATGAATAACACCCTGCCTTCTCTATTGATTATCAAGGGTTATATACACACCTATACATAGGCTACATGGACCTGCTATATACAATAGACTAGTAACTCTATATTGCAAGGATATATACATTAACAATGCCCATATCAGATTTAAGTTATTTTAGCTTTTGCTTCTTAGAAGAAACATAATTCATTATCAATTATCACGACTTTTGCTGGTTTGATTGTTGAGTCTGACTGAAAATGGCCTATCTTGTTTCTCTTGCGTTCCTATATAATGTGTGACTAGCAATGTTTTGTTTAATGAATTGGTGTGCTAAAATTCCTAAATTAATAGGGCTGTGCTATTTATATTCCATCATCATGTCATCCTCATAATGTGAAGGTGTCTTAATGTTTCATGTTCAATGCATGTACAGGTGGTCTGTTATTCTACCTTTGAGTTGGGTAAATCCTTTTTGGCTCTTTCTAGTATCTCATGGTGCACATGCTATTGGCTTAAGAGAGAGACGGTGGATTGCATCAAAGGTATTGTATGTGTAATACAATTAGGACGAGCTAACGATCAAGCCTTATATTATTTCAAATGTTACAGCTTTTGCTGAATTAGCTTCCTGGCGTAGTAGTATGTAAAGCATTGTCATATGTTATTCATTCAATAGTGTGAAACAAATGGTATAATTGAAATACAGTGAAATTTGTTGCCTTAAGGAGGATACTGAAGGTTGAGCAGCTGTGATTTAAGTTTTCATTGCTCAGTGTGGGAAATATCTTCAATACTAATACACTGACCCCTCCTTTTTGCAGTTTAAGATGCCATGCTTCCCTTATGATTATCCAGATAGCAAAGCGTATTCATCGTTTATGGCCAAAGAGGCTGCTGCTTTTGATAAAGCAGCTGAGTGCTGCCCTGCTGCCATGAGACCTCCAAGAGGTCCTGTACCACCTCTATGGCACTGTATCATGGCTAGTTTTTGTAAAGGAGACGGGTTAGTGAGAGGTCTAGAAGTAGATGACTTAAAGCGTGCTTGTACAATACTACCTGAATGTTCGCCAGTAAATTCGAACTCTGGAGATGCAGAATCATCGCTAACAAATGTTGTTGCACCCTTCCAACTACTTGTGCCAAGAACAATCCAAATGTTGAGACAATATGTGAAAGAATACGATATGAAGTATTTTAGTTCTTTGTCTGACATGGAAGCGTATATTGGCCAAACCAATTTGGTTTCTGGCAGCGCTGCCAAGATGACTGTAAGTGAATTATGCCTTGTAAGGGTTCTGATCCGAGCATTAAAGGAAGGTTCTTTTGAAGAGGGAGCTGTTGTTTGTGCACCATTTCCTTCAGATCTTTCAGCTTGGAGAACCAGGCTAGTATCTCATTTGACCTTTTTAGTTTTTATTCATTATGTCAAAGCTCTATTGTGTTTGTCGTTTGGCTGATGGCAAGAGAGTATCTTGTGGGCATTGTGATTTTGGTTCACATATAACTGAAGTAACATATGCTTTATAACATTTGTGCTGTCCTAGATTGTGCTCACCCTTAGCTTCATCTAGTTTCTTCACGATGTTCTGGCATTTGTTAACTCCACATGCTGGATACCGACATTTGTTGAAAATACTAACTGTATTATTGTAGGACCGAAGAGGCGACTAGAGGGGGGGTTTTGAATAGGAGCACGCTCAACTTTTTCACCAACGATCAGATTCAACACGATGTTTACTCCAATAGCTATGAAAGCTATGAAGATCAATCAACAAGCACAGTGGAAGACTTGTATTGAATCCAACTAAAACTCCAAAGCAAAACAATCAAAAGCTCAAAACCAAAATACTTTGGCGGTCTGATCTCTCAGAAATCGGGTCAACTTTTTTGACTAGCGGTCAGACCTCTCACATGGGCGGTCTGACCGATTTGCCTAGCAGTCTGACCTCTCAGATGGGCGGTCTGACCTCTAGCACGATGAACAGGAAAATCAGCCCAAAAATCGAAACTAAAATCGGTCTAACTTTTGATCTACACGGCCAAACTTGATCAAATTTGAAACACACCTTCCTAAGGATATTAGGAACCTATTCTAAGCAATGATTGAGTAGATCCACATCTAAGTTTTGACCTTTTTCTATTTTACCGAAGGAGGGTTCAAAACCAGGCAAAAACGAAAACTTGATCCAACAACTTGCTCGTGGGTGAATGAAGATCAAGATAATCCTAGATGTGTTCCCACATGTCACAGCAAGCTAGATCAAGAGAAGAAACCAAGTAAAAACTCTCGGATCAAAGAAAACCCCAAAATTATCAAATAAAGAGGATGAACACAAAGAGATACAACTTGTGAAATCTTTCCTTAGATTGATTAGATAGATGGATGATTGATGTTTACAACCACTCCCACATGGAGGACAAAGCTCTATCCAAGAGCATACACTCAATCCATCCTAGAAACCCTAGCTCTCCTCTCTTCTCCCCAAAACCCTAAAACACAATAGGGCATCTCCAAATGAGGGCTTAAGAGCTTAGTGCAGCCAGCACTTAGCTCTTATATAGTGGAGGCTAGATCCTAGAGAATATTCTATTAGGGCACCCATTAAACCCTAACACACAATGGGTTAACACACGCACGCATCTCAAAGCGTCATCTTCGTCTTCGCTTGACCTAAACCGCTTCTCCATGCGCCGACCCACGCCATGGTTTAGCCAAGTGTCACCAAGGCGGTATTTGGTGAAATTACCAAAATACCACTGTCTCGATATTTCTTCAAAAGACCAAGTCCAATCTTGGTGAAGCAATCGCCTGCTTCGCCACGTATAGGTTGATCAACGGCTCCACGTCGTCAAGTCTCTCCCATCCGGATCCCACCGGCACCACTGAGCACTTGCAACGACTTCCGCGCCGCTTGAGCCAATCAGTCGCACCGAACTGCCCGTTCGGTCACCTTTGTCTATTTTGCGCCTCGCTTGAGTCCTCTGACCTCGCCTGGCATCCACGATCGCTCTAGACCTCAGCTCTCTAAGCTTAGTTCCGATTCTCCTCGCCGTTGACCGTCATTGACCTGCAAGCCACCTGCACAGCAATAGACAAGCAAACACGAATCCGGGAACAAGTTCTTCACAACTTGATCTACGTTAGCTAAAACATGCATCATGCAACACATATGCACTGATGAACATGAACTTGACCTAACAAACACACATCGCCGCCACGCGGGACGACGAACCAAGCCACAACCGGTCAGACCACCACCAAGGCGGTCGGCTCGCTCCACTTTTCGGTCGGCCGATCGCCAAAGCAAAGGGCGATCGACCGCCAGTCCATGACTTAGCCAAATTCCAGCTTGGAAATCCGCAACCTCTTTGGAACTTTCAAACGAATAGAACTTTTGACTGAAGGCTCCAAAAATTATGGTACCAAGAGCAGTAGAACCCCCTCTCTTGCCTACATCCTCTATTTTTGGCCCAGCTCAAAAAACCAAAGTCCATAAAGAGGCCGGTTTGACCGCTCAGGCAAAGCCAGTCAGACCGCTACACTGGCCGGTCGGTCCGCCTCCCTAGCCGGTCGGACCGCCAGGCACTCACAAGCAAAGCAACCAAAGGCACGGCCGGTCTGACCGCCACCATGTCCGGTCAGACCGCCTTAAGCCTGACAGCACAGGAACTTCACCGAAAACGAGGGTTTCTCCCAATACCTCGACGCTATTGCCAATTGTTCAACACACTAAGATTAGGATCATATCCACATGATCTCCACAATCTCCCCATTGATGAACACATTGGCAATCTTCTAAAAAATGCAAATTGGAGGTTTGAAAATGAAAATACCGACGTTTTCGCGCAAAGTCACAACTTGGTCCATATGCAAGAGAAAGCAATGAAAATGACCAAGCTGGCTCCAAAATAGCATAGGCAAGTGAGATAAGGCAAAAGAAAGCATGAAAGCTTTAAATTCCAGAGAATCGATAATAATCTCACTTAAAGTCCATATGAAAGAACAATTATTCTATTTGACCTTTGATCATTGTGAGTCTTCAAGAATTGCAATTCAAGTTCAGAAATGACACTAAGATAAAAAAGAATGCAATTTCAATACTCCCCCTCACTATGATCATCATTTTACAAGATAAATTTTCAGAATTTTTAATTTGACCTAATTTCTCCAAGAAGCTAAAGCTCCCCCTTTGACAATGAGAAGCCATTTCTTCTCCCCTTTACAAAACTTCTCCCCCATAACATCCTGAACTTCTCCCCTTATCCTGAAAGCTCTTTTTCACATTTTTTTCCAAAACTTCTCCCCCTTTGACAATGGATTCATCAAGGAATCATCCCTTTCTCTCATCCAGAGATAACAAGTGCAACAATACGAAAGAAGCAAAAGAAAGAGCATGCATGAAGTGCAATGGGGTGGTTTCATTTTTGTTTTGATTTTTTAATTTTTAGTAAAAAGAAGCTTTGGGGATTACTCAATTGAACAGACTAGTATTTCTACCATGACTCAAGATACAACAAGCTTGACAAAGCTAGCAAGATCATATTAAGACATGTATAGTAAAAAGAAGCCTAACAAAGTTAAGCAATGCTTCCAAATTAGCAAGCTCAACAACAGGTATCCTAAAGTGATAATGGCCATGTCAGAATGTCATTGTGAGATCCAGAAGCTAGCAAAAGCCATCTAGGAGACAAAAGTCCTGAAATGAAACATTTTGCTCAAGTTTTTGTCAAAAGCCCAATTCTCAACTGTTTTTCATTTGCAATGAATATTCAAGTTGATAAAATGTCTATCTTAGTAAAGAAGATCCTGGACTAGGAGCCATCCACAATCTCTTCCTAAGCTTGAACCAATTTTTGACAAATCATTTTCTTAGCCATGTGCTAGATCTCAAGCCTTGTCACGACCATCCCAAGCAACAAAAGCTTAAAAGAGTGGTCTAGGTCATCCAAAACTCCCCCTGAGTTCATGCTTAGTGCAGTGGCAAGCCATCTCATGAGAAAGAATTGATAAGATCAGTTTTTTCGCACAAAAGAGATCATTTTTTATTTTGCACAAGGTCTGTTTTAGATTCTTTTAAAAGAACAAAAGGCTCAAAGATGATCAATTCTAGATTCTAGAGCTAACAAAGCAATTTTGACAGGGCCAATGTCACAAAAATGATCATTAATTGTGCAACTAGCTAAAAGATCCACAAATCACAATTTTCAGTTCAAGTTATTTAAAAGTTATAACTCATTTAGTAAAGACATTGCTGCACATGTGAAAACATGATAATTCTAGCAAGTCAAAGAACTAGACACGCTCTTGAGCAAGAATTGAAATACAAAAACTCAACAGGGTAATAAGCAAAGCTTCATCAATTTAAAAGACAGAAGGAGTAAAGCTTATATTACAATGCATCTTTTTGGATTTTTCATTTGTATGCAATATGATACAATGAGATGCACAAAAGATATAAAAGCCTAAAAAGATCACAAGGATAAAAAAGATTCAAAGAAGATACCACTTGAATAAGGTATCAGAAAAGATCCACAAAAAGTTCACATGAACAAGGAAAGCTCAAATGAACAAAGAAAGTTCAGATGAACAAAGAAGGTTCAGAAAAGAACCAACTCCCCCTCAAACCAACCCATAGGGATAGATTATCCCTAACTTGCTTCTCAAGGTGACAAACCTTGTTTGGTCAAAAAGCTTTGAGGGCAGATCTGCCAAAAGAGCCTTGGACTCCACAAAAACTTAGCACAGAACTTCAAACTCCAAAAGATCTATAGGGAAAGCAACTTGAAAAGCTAGAGAGCGAAACACCAACACTAAAAAGCTTACAGGCAACTCAAAAACCTGCTAAGACTAGTGATTGGGAGACAAGCTCGACATAGGCTATGAGAAGAGTGCATCCTAGCAAACCATGGGATAAGAAGAGTGCCTATAAAAGACACGTGCTAGAACAGAGCCTCCTATCTACCCTGAACTCAACAAGCCCAAATGCTATGCAAGGTAGACTAGGGATACCATACATAAAAGTAAGGTAGAGAAACTTGAACCTGAGTCACACTGCTTGGCAGTGAGATATAGTCATGATGGATGAAGATCCATTCCTTGAAGCTCTAAAAAGTAGTTGCGCTCACCATCATCCTCATCTGAAAATTCCTTCGTCTCCTAGAAGTGATAGCCAGCATTGAATTCACAAATGAAAAAGAACCAACAGCTTGAGGTGATACCACTTGTTGGACCACATGTTCTTCTTCTCAGCTGAAAGACTACACCAAAGAGACAGAAAAAGTCTATGCCTTGGTACTGGGTTAGTGAAACATTATCTAGGGAAAACAGTACCAAGACATACGACTAACAAGGATAGCAGCAAATGATCCAAAGCTCATTAAAGCATATAATCAATAGTTCAGGACATGAGCATGAAGATAGACAAATCAATTGCAGCACATGCTATCCAAGATATGATAAAGCTCAACCTATCCTTAATCGTCAATAAGGCATAGGAGCAAGCAAACAAGCACATAGCATATCACACATCAAATATACAGTTAAAGGTAAAGCATGCTAGTGAAAGCTATAGCAAAGCTCATATATCCACAATTAACAATAATGCACAATAACCATGTAAGCATAAAGCAAGTTATAGACCAGGTCTTGGAAAAGGTATGCTAACATGGATATCAAGTAAACATGTGGATACACAAGGCAAAAGTCAACAAGAGCAAGATAAATCATGTATAGAACAACACAAGCTCATGAAGACAAAACAAAGCATATACACCCATGGAAATAAAGAATAACAGTCTAAAAACATGGATACATAAGCAAGAATCAACCATGAGCAATATAATAAGGATACTAGATAACACAAGCTCATGATGACAAACTAAAGCTCATATACCCATGGAAATAAAGAACAATAATATGATACATGGATATACAAGCAAGGTAAAGGCATGATAAATGATATCAAAGAAGTGATACATGTCAATATGATACAAGTGAGCACAAAGATAAGCACAACATGCCAACTATGAATAATCACAAAGATAAGCGCATGAAGGTATAGGATAGCTCACCAGACATGTGAAAGCACCAATCATGAAAGCACATGACTCTTGGAGGCCATCGTTAAGGTGGAGAACCATTAAGTGTCCCAATCATGTGATGAAGCAAAATATCAGAATCTTTAAGTCCATGTTCTCCAACCCGCGTTCTTGGTACCTACACATGAGAAAGACAAGGTGTCCAAACCTTGGATCCCGAAGGGTTAAAGAGCAAATGCTTGGGAACCCAAACCTTGGACACACCACCACCAGAAGCAGTCAAAATATTATGTGAGTTAGCATGATGCAAATGATGGTCCATGCAAGAAGATCCAATATCATCCTTGAAGGCATGCCGCAAGTGGACAGCTCGATGAGGAAAACAAGGTCCGTCTCTAGAAAAGCGGCGATGGCCTTGCTTGAAAGCACCAAGATGAGAACCAACAGAAGCATCAAAAGAACACACAACCTCGCCGTGGGTGTGTACCTCGATGAATAAAACGAGGTCCACCTCTTGGAAAACGGCGGAAATCCTGCCTTAGGGCAGCTTGTGGGCCAAAACCAAAACCACGGAAACCGAATCCACGATGCTGTCCAACACCACTAGAAAAGGTGTCAAAGAAGCCATCAACAAATCGAGTCTTCGTGCTAGGCTCTTTAGTGTGCATGTCATGAGAAAGACTATGCCCACTAAGAGACTTAGAAGCATGAGCTCGACGCAAATGTTTTGCACGTCGGAAACAAAAATCCACATGATGCCATTCTTTCCACAAAATGAGCAATGGTGTAAAGGTCTACTAGGAGACACAATCCGAGAGGACGAAGCACCATTGTCGCTCAAAGACAAAGTCTTGGAGGAACCAACATCATGAATCTTCCTCGTATCGGCACTAGACTCACACATGCCATGAGAAAGACAATATGTGTTCCTAGAGGTACGACGACGCACTCGATGCTCATATTTCAGACGGCGAAAGCAAAACTCAAAAGTGTGTCCATTCTTCTTACAAAAGGTGCAGTGATACTTCTCTTTTGAAGATGCAGTATCATTTAAAGAAGAAGCACCCTTGTCTTTTGAAATTCGTTAGACAACACAAGAGTTCGAAAGAGTCGAACATCCCAAAGAAGAGCTACTCAAAGCGATAGAACAAAAACCAACATCAAGTGACTCACTTTTAGCACAAAAAGACTCCAACTTCGAATGAAAAGATGCAAAAGAAATCTTAAAAAACATCAATATCGGATTGAAGGCAAATACAAGAGTCACATGATTTGGCGCTCATATCATCGCACAAAGACTCAATCTCGCTCTTCAAAGAAATGCAAGATGTGCAAGAAATTAATGATACTTTTGAATTAAGCATGCAGTTCAAAGCATCAATTTCAGTTTCTAAACAAGCACAATTCTTGTAAGAGACTAAACCATCCTTAAGCAATTTTTCATATTCAAAGCACATGCTACAAGGCCTAGCTTTTATATCAATAATTTCAGCCCTAGCATTCTCTAATTGCTCAAGGTGAATGGAATTAGTCAATTTCAACTTCTCAATTTCAGCAAGCATGCCTACACAAGAATCACAATCACTTCTAACCATAGATCTAAGATTGCCTATTTCTAACTTAGCATTATCAAGCTCATGATGTAAGGCAACACAAGAATCACATGGCATAGAAGCATTTGATTTCAATAATTCATTTTCAGATTTTAGGCATGCAAGAGAATTATTCAAGTTATCCATGTCTACAAGTAAGGAATCATAAGCACACATGGATGTTTTCAATTCGGAGAGCTCATGAGATAAATCACCCTTCTCTCTTTCTAACAATTTCACTTTCTTCCTAAGAGCAATCAGTTTATGATCATATGTCAACAAGACATTTATAAGTTTTCTTTGCTCACCTTGCTTAGCTCAAGTAGGGGATCGTCCTCGGAAGAATCATCATGATCATCCTCGAAAAGCTCTTCATCACGTTCATCCTCAATCGCCACGACACATATGCCAATGGGCTCCTTCTCCTCGGGCTCTAAACGTGACTCATCCCAGAAACTAGGACAATCAAAACCAAAAGGATAGCCACAAGTATCGCAGGTGAATTGCTTCTCAATTGACCACATAAATATCGTATGTTCAAGCCTCTTGTCACGACAGACATTAACAACATAATAACCACGACAAGATGCAAAGAAGCGCTCACAAGTCGGCACACTAGTCGCCATGCTCAAAGATCGGTGAAGATCACAACAGAGTAAACTTGGCTCTGATACCACTTGTAGGACCGAAGAGGCGACTAGAGGGAGGGTGAATAGGAGCACACTCAACTTTTTCACCAACGATCAGATTCAACACGATGTTTACTCCAATAGCTATGAAAGCTATGAAGATCAATCAACAAGCACAGTGGAAGACTTGTATTGAATCCAACTAAAACCCCAAAGCAAAACAATCAAAAGCTCAAAACCAAAATACTTGGGCGGTCTAACCTCTCAGAAATCGGGTCAACTTTTTTGCCTAGTGGTCAGACCTCTCACACGGGTGGTCTGACCGATTTGCCTAACAGTCTGACCTCTCAGATGGGCAGTCTGACCTCTAGCACGATGAACAGGAAAATCGACCCAAAAACCGAAACTAAAATCGGTCTAACTTTTGATCTACACGGCCAAACTTGACCAAATTTGGAACACACCTTCCTAAGGATATTAGGAACCTATTCCAAGTAACGATTGAGTAGATCCACATCAAAGTTTTGACCTTTTTCTATTTTACCGAAGGAGGGTTCAAAACCGGGTAAAAACAAAAACTTGATCCAACAACTTGCTCGTGGGTGAATGAAGATCAAGATGATCCTAGATGTGTTTCCACATGTCACAGCAAGCTAGATCAAGAGAAGAAACCAAGTAAAAACTCCCGGATCAAAGAAAGCCCCAAAATTATCAAATAAAGAGGATGAACACAAAGAGATACAACTTGTGAAATCTTTCCTTGGATTGATTAGATAGATGGATGATTGATGTTTACAGCCACTCCCACATGGAGGACAAAGCTCTATCCAAGAGCACACACTCAATCCATCCTAGAAACCCTAGCTCTCCTCTCTTCTCCCCAAAACCCTAAAACACAATAGGGCATCTCCAAATAAGGGCTTAAGAGCTTAGTGCAGCCAGCACTTAGCCCTTATAGTGGAGGCTAGATCCTAGAGAATATTCCATTAGGGCACCCATTAAACCTTAACACACAATGGGTTAACACACGCACGCATCTCAAAGCGCCGTCTTCGTCTTCGCTTGACCTAAACCGCTTCTCCATGCGCCGACCCGCGCCGCGGTTTAGCCAAGTGTCACCAAGGCGGTATTTGGTGAAATTACCAAAATACCCCTGTCTCGATATTTCTTCGAAAGACCAAGTCCAATCCTGGTGAAGCAATCGCCTGCTTCGCCACGTGTAGGTTGATCAATGGCTCCACGTCGTCAAGTCTCTCCCGTCCGGATCCCACCGGCACCACTGAGCACTTGCAACGACTCCCGCGCCGCTTGATCCAATCAGTCGCACCGAACTGCTCGTTCGGTCACCTTTGTCCATTCTACGCCCCGCTTGAGTCCTCTGACCTCACCCGGCATCCACGATCGCTCTGGACCTCAGCTCTCCAAGCTTAGTCCCGATCCTCCTCGCCGTTGACCGTCATTGACCTACAAGCCACCTGCACAGCAATAGACAAGCAAACATGAATCCAGGAACAAATTCTTCACAACTTGACCCACGTTAGCCAAAACATGCATCATACAACACATATGCACTGATGAATATGGACTTGACCTAACAAATACACATCGCCGCCACGCGAGACGACGAACCAAGCCACAACCGGTCAGATCGCCACCAAGGCCGGCCTGACCGCTCCCCTTACCGGTCAGACCGCCAACCAAAGGCCAATCTGACCGCCAGTCCATGACTTAGCCAAATTCCAGCTTGGAAATCCGCAACCTCTTTGAAAATTTCAAACAAATAGAACTTTTGCCTGAAGGCTCCAAAAATTATGGTACCAAGAGCAGTAGAATCTCCTCTCTTTCCTACACCCTCTGTGTTTGGACAGCTCAAAAAACCAAAGTCCATAAAGAGGCCGGTCTGACCGCTCAGGCAAAGCTAGTCAGACCGCTACACTGGCCGGTCGGACCGCCTCCCTAGCCGGTCGGACCGCCAGGCACTCACAAGCAAAGCAACCAAAGGCACGGCCGGTCTGACCGCCACCATGACCGGTCAGACCGCCTTAAGCCTGACAGCACATGAACTTCATCGAAAACGAGGGTTTTTCCTAACATCTCGACGCTATTGTCAATTGTTCAACACACTAAGATTAGGATCATATCCACATGATCTCCACAATTATTTTATAGGAGGTAAATAGGGAAAAAAAATGTTGTTCCAGCAAACTTATCCCTTTCATGTATTCAACAGATCAGAGGAAGAATGTGTAGAAAAATGGGAACTCCAGCTCCTTCAGTCCCATGTTAGTTCTTATTTCTCTTGGCTGCATCCTAGCACCAGGAACCTCCAATTGCCCAAAGATGATACCACAGGGAAGGCATTCAGGTGGCCAATAGGCTTCGTCACTACCGGTTTCGTCCATGTAAGGTACATTACCTCTCCCTTCGCATCGATATTTGTCAGCACAACCCGTCTTATAAACACTGAATGCAATTTGTTTCACTTATTACAGTAATGGGCAAGATGCTGTGGCGGTTGCGTTCTGCGAAGCAAGGCTTCTTGCAGTGTTGAGGCGACAGCAATGGACTCATGAAGGTAGGCATGGTCAAGATATCTGTGTCCTTGTCAGGAATGCAAGATCAGCGGCGTACCGACGAGCACTTGCCACAGTTGTCTTAGAGCAGCAGAAGGAAGACCTAGAGTTTATGTAAGTGTGTGTCCTGTACCATGTTGCCTCTTTCACCGTCAAAATTTGCTGCTAGCAGTGAACCATTATCTGTTACACCATATAATGGAATTTTTTTGTCAGCTTTTTGAAAAAAAGTGTCACTTGTAATTTTTTGAGCGGGTGTCACGTACTTTCTGAGTGAATGTGTGTGCTTATTTTTACTGAACCCACGAGGGTCAGACATGCATATACCTGAATGTTCACCAGTAAATTATAAAGAGGCCCATAAAAAGGTACAATTTTGCTGTGGCCCCATCTGGTTTTCTGCCACTTGCTCTCTCAGTGACAGGTGGGGCCTGGACCCACATGTCAATGGGAGAACTCAGTGGTAAAAAGAAGTAATTCCTTTATTTAGCAAAGCAAAATGAGGTAAATTCTGAGTCTTGTGACAAGGTGAGTTTTCATTTCTTCTCCCCTTTCAGCTCCTGTCTTCACGGCAGGCGCATAATTTTACAGAAGGCGGTTAGTACCGTATTACCGGCTATCATTGTCCCCTACTTTCCCGGGGAAATGACAGAGACCAACACGACCTTTCATTTCCTGCCAAATGCGGCCAATCCGCTTCTCTCCCGCCCCATTCAAATACCTCTCCTCTTCTTTGAAACAGATGGCAGGAGCTCTGCCCATTCATTTCAGAATTCAAATACATCTCCAAGGATCGCAATGAGGACGCAGCTCGCTCTCGCGCTCCTCCTCCTCCTCCTCCTCACCGTCGCCGCCACCGCACCTCTCGCGTCGGCTTTATGCGTCCCGCGCCACGAGAAGAAGTCGGAAGGCAAGAAGCACGACTCCGAGGAAGCTGCTGAGGCCCCCAGTGCCGCGGAGAAGACGTCCGAAAGCAAGAGGCACAAGAGCTCCGAGGACGACGACGACGCGGCCGCACCCAGTGCCGCGGAGAAGAAATCCGAAAGCAAGAAGCGTGCCTCCGAGGACGATGCCGCCGCCCCTGGTGGCGCCGAGAAGAAATCCAAAAGTAAGAGCGACGCCTCAGAGGACGACCACGACGAGAAGAAATCCGAAAACAAGAGCCACGCCTCTGAAGACGACGCCGACGCCGAGAAGAAAACCAAGAGCAAGAACGACGCCTCTGAGGACGACGATGGCGCCGAGAAGAAATCCAAAAGCAAGAGCCAAGCCTCCGAGGACGACGACGGCGCCGAGAAGAAATCCAAAAGCAAGAGCCACGCCTCCAAGGACGCCGCCGCCGCCCCTAGCGCCGCGGAGACCACCGGCAACGAATCCGTGCTGTCCAAGAAAGTCGACAGCGAGGCCAAGGAGGACGAACCAGACGGCGAGGCCGCGCCGAAGAAGCCGGCGGTCAACGTGCAGTCGATGTCGGACATGATCACGAAGCCGGTGCTGGGCGTGCTGAGCCCGGTGGTCAAGACCCTGTGCACCAAGACGGACTACCCTGACCTGTGCGAGTCGTCGATCGCCAAGCTCCCCGAGGCGCCGCCGGCGCAGCTGGACGGCCTCGGCATGCTGAAGCTGGCGATGAACGCCGTCCGCGCCAAGATCGTGGAGGCGAAGAACGCGGCGGTGGACAAGATGACGGATCCCGGCACGGACAAGCTGTCCAAGGCCGCCATCAACGACTGCCTCGAGCTGTACGACGACATGAACACCAACTTTGACACGGCGGAGGACGCGCTGAAGCGCGGGGACAAGGGGACGGCCGGCACCATGCTGGACTCGGCGCTCACCGACGTGGACACCTGCGAGAACGGGTTCCTGGACCGCGACGGGCTCAAGCCGCTCATGGCCGACGACGACAAGATTCTCCAACAGCTATCCAGCAACGTCCTCGCCATCAACGCCGCCGTCGACTAGAGAGAAAGAGAGAGGGAGAGGCCGAGACCGTATATGCATCCTGGGAATTGTAAGAAGCGCCTTGATTAATTGGTAGCCGCTGTGATGGCGTGCTGCAACTCCAGCTCAGAAATTAATCTTGAAGAGAGTCTTCGAAACTACAATATGTAACCTTCACCCCTTCGTATTTTTTTGCTTCTAGTTCTACGTGATTCATTGCTGATGCCAATGAATCTAAATTTTTCAAGGATGTGCAAAAGTTTTGCACATCATATCATTAGTAGAAAGAAATTGAAATTGCACACTAAAGTTTATTTAGAATTTGCAGATAAGCTTGGACTTGGTTTGTACCCACCTTTCTCCGGTAATTCTCTTGATTTGACTACCAGCACCGGCCAAAACAAAAAAGGCCAAAAAGGGAAAATAAAATAAGAAAAAAGAAGGGACTAATTCTAGTTAACTCCTTACTCCCAGCATTATGGATCACCATTCACCACATCAAATCTTCATCTATAAAACGGCACATTGCTGAGGATCTTTTTATATATAGATTAATGAATTTGTGGAGAAGTTTATACTCAGATTTCTTGAGAGATTGGAGAAAAACTATAAATAAGATCGATTCGAGGATTCTGGGCTTATTAGAGTGTGTTGCGTTCAAGGGAATTAACAAAAGATTTCCGTGAGAATCCTCGACAAAGAAAAGAAAGGTTGGTGAAGCACCCAGATGGCAACCGATCGCTTTAAGTTTACTTCGGCGACACCATTATTTTGCTTTGCTGCGTTATCCTGGTCTATTTGGCATGTGAGAAATAAGATGTCGATTGAGAAAAAAAAATCCCTTTCTAATCTTGATAATGTGTTACACAAAATGTTGGTTTATTTGCAGCTGTGGTGTATCATGCTCAAGGAGGAACGCTGCAAGGTGGAGGTGATAAGACGAAGATTAGGGACTGGCTGTCGACTGATGCTAACAATGCTAACAATGTCCTTTTGATTATATCTTTTGTTGGCTGGTTGTAATGGGTTAGCTTGTGCTATGGCTGTGGAGAGATGTGGTTGTAGTTGCTGGCCTGTATGGGTCGCTGGTTTCCCAGCCTTTTCTTTCCTTGTTGAACTCTGTAAGACTCCTTTACTGGCTTTCAATAAAAGCAGGGTAAAATCCTTTATCAATAAAAAAAAACTATCTGCATGACCACTGATCGTCGGAGATTTATTGTTGTACTTTGTGTTGTATTCTCTCATGTGTCTTCACGTATACATACTCAATACATGGGCCACATGGGCCGGATTATAGTACATATACTCAACACTCCCCCTCAAGATGGACAATAGATATCTATCATCCCCATCTTGTCACATGCCGACAAACACTTCTTAGTTCCTAATCCCTTTGTCAGACAATCGGCTATTTGTTCTCCAGAGATTACATGACTCAACTTTAAGGTACCCTCATCAAGTCTCTCTTTGATGAAGAACCGATCTATCTCCACATGTTTCGTTTGGTCATGCTGAATTGGATTATTTGCAATGTCGATTGCGGACTAGTTGCCACACCAAAGCTTTAAAGGTCCATCTGTTAGTAACCTCAACTCCGATAGGAGACCTCTCATCCATAGCATTTCACACAAGCACATTGCCATGGATCTATATTCTGCCTCGGCTATTGATCGGGACACCACCGATTGTTTCTTGCTCCTTCAAGATACTAAATTTCCCCCAACAAAAACACAATACCCCGATGTTGATCTCCTATCATCCAAGCAGTTAGCCCAATCAGCATCACAATAGCCATCAACGCCCAAGTGATCATTCCTTTTGAACCATAGACCTTTTCCAGGACTTCCCTTTAAATATCGTAAGATTCGATGAGCTGCTTCTAGATGTCCACTCCTAGGGTCATGTATATAGCGGCTCACAACACTCACTGCATAGGAAATGTCAGGCCTTGTGTGACACAAGTAAATGAGACGACCAACAAGCCTCTGGTAGCTCTCCTTATCAACTGGATCTCCTGACTGAGCACACAGTTTATGGTCTTTATCAACTGGGGTCATTGCAGCTCGGCATCCAAGCATTCCTGTATCACTGAGAAGATCCAAGACATACTTTCGCTGTGAGAGAACTATTCCTTTGGGAGACCTCGCGATTTCAATGCCCAAGAAATACCTCAGCTGACCTAGATCCTTAACCTCAAACTCCTTACTCAGTCTCTGCTTCAGTTGCGACACCTCAACAGTATCATCTCCTGTAATGATGATGTCATCCACATACACCGCAAGAATTGTGGTGTGACCCTCTGAGTGACGATAAAACAAAGTGTGATCCCCATTACACTGCCTATAGCCCATACCACATATAGCACGACGAAATCGATCAAACCATGCTCTTGGAGATTGTTTAAGCCCATACAATGACTTCCTCAACCTACAGACCTTCCCCTCAGTCTGAGGTGTACCATAACCAGGTGGGATCTCCATGTAAACCTCCTCCTAAAGATCACCATGTAAGAATGCATTCTTCACATCAAGTTGATATAAAGGCCAATTACGATTTGCTACACAAGATATCAACATTCTCACTGTACTCATTTTTGCCACCGGTGCAAAGATCTCATCATAGTCAATCCCATATGTCTGACTATAACCCTTTGCAACAAGCCTAGCCTTATATCTTTCAATCTTCCCATTTGGGTCTTGCTTCACAGTATAGACCCACTTGCAATTAACCACATTCTTCCCCATTGGGAGAGGTACAAGCTCCCAAGTCTTATTCTTCTCTAGAGATGCCAGTTCCTCCAACATAGCCTCGTGCCACTTGGGGCCTTGCTTTGCGGCTCTCCAATCAGTTGGAACTACTATAGACTGTAGTGAAACAATAAAGGCTTTGTACTCTGGTGACAGAAATTCATATGACACATAGTTCGCTATATCATGCTCAAAGCCATACCTTAGAGGAGGTTTCCCTGCCCCAACTCGTGGTTCCTTCCTTAAGGCAATAGGTAGATCCATCGAATCATCTGTAACACATGACTCATCATTAGATAAGTCAGCATCTTCAACAGCCATTGGAACCTGCTGCTGCTGTTGCTCCCCCTGCAACTGTGCCTCTCCTACTACTGGAACCTGGTGCTGCTGTCTCCTCGAATACACCCTTAGATTTTCCTCCTCATTGACCCTTCTCCACCTATCTCCACCCATAGGACATGGAATTAAGCCAACTACAACCCTCGGTTGCTCACCTTCCTCAATCCTTGAAGCTTCAGGCTCCTCCTCTTGACTAGCATCACACATGCTAAGAGAGTCGAGGTCAAACAGAGAAGGGCTCTCTCCATAGAAGGGCTCTGACTCCCTGAAAGTCACATCCATACTCACAAACGTGCGTCGTTCAGAAGGACTCCAACACTTATATCCCTTCTGTCCAGAAGAGTATCCCAGGGAGATACACTTAACAGCCTGAGGATCTAGCTTTCCTACCGAGGGTCTATGATCTCGAATGAAGCATGTACATCCAAATATTTTTGGAGGGACGATGAACTCATTTTTCCCTTTCAACAACTCACATAGAGTCTTCATTCCAAGTATTCTTGATGGCATACAATTGATGAGATATGTTGCAGTCATAACTGCTTCACTCTACAGAAATTTAGGCACATTCATAGTATACATGAGTGACCGGGCTACCTCCAAGAGATGGCGATTTTTCCTTTCAGCCACTCCATTCTGAGGGGGTGTATCTGGACAAGAGGTTTGATGTAAAATTCCTTCAGCTGATAAGAAAGTATCAAACTCTTTATTCACATACTCTGTTCCATTATCTGTTCTTATAATATGGACATGGGTATTGAATTGATTCTTGACATACGCATAGAAGTCTTGGAAGCATTTTAGCACTTCTGTTTTGTGTCTTATAAGATAAATCCAAGTCATACGAGTATAACAATCAACAAAAGTAACAAAATATTTCATGTCACTAACAGAGACAACAGGAGATGTCCATACATCAGAGTGCACAAGTGCAAAGGGAGACATACTGCAGAATCCCTTGCTCACATATGAGGTTCTAATGTGCTTTCCAAATTTGCATGCATCACACATTAGTTTACTCCTATCCACTTTGTCCATTACATCAGGGAATACCTTACTTATAGTTTCAAAAGATATATGGCCTAGCCGACAATGCATAAGCACCACCCTAGCCTCCTTTTCACTTGATGTCACCACCAAAGCAGTACACAGCCCAATATCTCTCTCCCTTGGATCCAAGTACCACAACTCATTACTCCTGATGCCAGTCCCAAGCTTTCTGCCATTCCGTCTCTCCTGAATAAGACAAGTTTCTCGATCAAATATAACCCGACAATCCAAATGATCAACCAATGAACTTATTGAGAGCAGATTAACTAGAAAGGAGGGAACATATAAAACTGATGATAGTGTAATAGAGGGATTGCATTGGACAACACCAACACCTTTAATGGCTTGAGATGTTCCATCAGTCGTTTGGATAGTTTCCATGTATGTGGGTGAGAATGGAGTATATGATTTAAATTCTTTCAACATATCCGTAACATGTGTTGATGCACCTGAGTCTATAATCCATTTACCTGGATTTGAGTGAGCCAGATTAGTGGAAGCGCTGGATACAATCGCAGTCCTTTTGTCCTTGTCTCCTAAATTTTCAACTCTCTTCTTTAGCTGTCTCAGCTCCTCTAGCTCTGCAACTGAAATCTCCACATGTTCAGGTGACTCTCCTCCAGCCATTGCAATATTCGCCTTGTAGCTACTCTTGCCTCCCTTGCTTCCGCCTCCTTTCTGTCCACTCTTAACATAGACCCGGTCTTTACCCCGATTAGGCTTACGGGGATGGGGACAGTTATGGATTAGGTGACCCGTCTCACCACAATTAAAACAATCTCTTGTTTCAGTCACTGCAAAGACAGGATGAGTAACTGGCAATGTAGTGCTTGTCATCACCTTTAATCTAGTCTCTTCTTGTGCATATGCAATCTGCATGAGGCAACTCAAGAGGATCGTAGTGATCTAGATCACCCCACAATCGCCGCAACTCAGCAACATACTCCATCACGGAGCTCTCCCTCTGTCTCAGATCACTAACTCTCTCCTGTGTCTCAACCATCAACATCACATTCCCTTCCATCGAGTACAATTTTGACAAAGTTTTCCATACCTCAGTCGCATTTGAGATGGTATCGACAGTTGCAGCAATAGTAGGAGACACCGAACTCAATAGCCACACCACTACCAGTGAGTTGGTAATACTCCAAGTTCGCCACTCTGGACCCGTTTTGTCCACCGGCTCAATTGATTCTCCTTTGACAAAGCTCTCTAGCCTTTTTGTCCTCAGAATCAACAATGCTCTCCGTGACCAACTTAAGTAATTTCTCACACCTTCCAATTTAACATCATTCGGCATCAATTCTATTTTCTGCACCGTCTCAGCCTGAGGGACAATTGCCTTGCCTAAGGACGATGCCCCACTCGTCTTCTCCGTGAGAAGTTGTGCCAGCTTTTCAAGCACGTGTTGCAGTCCCTGATTCTCCCCCATAGCTACAGCACGATCCTAAAGTCACAAGCAAGCAGCAGAAGTAACCGTTGTACCTTTTCGAACGCAACCCTGAGCTTCCGCACGTCTCAACCACCTGAAATAGCCACAGTCAGCATCAACCAGCAGCAGCAGCCCCAGGCTGCTTCTCTCCTTACTGCCTCCTTCACCAGCCCCCACGCGCCTAACCAGCAAAACAGCCCCGAGCTTCCTCTCTTATTTTCTTCCTTCCTCCTGCTAACCTCCGCCTCCCGCAGCACCACGCTCGCCCGGTCAAATGCGTCCGCACTGGCTCCTCCGGCGGTGACGGCCACCACCAGCTACCGCAACCCTTCCGCTGCCACCCGAAGCACGCGCTGCCTCACGGTCTCCCGCACGCCATGAAAGCTCAGGCGCCGCCTCCCAGCGTCCCCGTGCCGGATTCCTCCTCCCCGCGCCGGATCCCGCAAGTCGGCGCCGGATCCGAGCCCTGCTCGATTGAAGCGCGACGGTGCCCAGGCGAAAGGGGTGCGGCTCTTGACACCACCCGTCGCCGGCGTCGACTTGCGCGCCGCCTTGGTCAACCGGGCTCTCGTCCTCCTCTTCGCGCGCGCGCGTGAGCCAGGGCGCCGCCACAAGACCAGCGCGCGCCGCCACAGTGCCTAGGGTTAGGGCACAGGTAAAGGCTCTGATACCATGTTGTACTTTGTGTTGTATTCTCTCATGTGTCTTCACGTATACATACTCAATACATGGGCCACATGGGCCGGCTTATAGTCCATACACTCAACATTTATGAAGCGCTAAGAAATATGAAAATTAATTAGATTGCTTTATAGATTAATAATTTTTCACTGGATGTTACCCCTGTTTTTACACATAAGTATATTTGTATCGCAATCCTTTCTATTTGTACACAAATTTCGAAAATATCTTTACAAATTTTCCAAATTGATTCAATTTAAATGTGACATCCTATTCAGATACATCAATTCTTGACAAAAGCATTATCCTTTCAAAGACAAATACTCGCATTCATCCCAAAATGGTCAGGTGCTCGATATTGCACACTACCAGGTGCTTGATTATTGCCGAGTTAGCTCATTCATCCATCAATTACAAGAAAAAAGCTACGAATTCATCTCACAATTGATACAAGAATTCATATAAGTTCATCTCACAATGCATACAAGAATTTATCTCACAATTGATACAGAAGCACAAGCAGGATTACATCTAAGTACTAGCATTACAGAGAAAGACACAAAACAAAATTACATCTTTGAGCTTTTGTTCACCACATCTTTGAAAAACAACACCACCATTTGCACTTGATGATCCAGCAAACGAACAGGGAATGCAAAATTTGATGAACAAAATTAAGTAGCTGACAGATTCATTACATTTCTGTAGAGATACAGATTTTAGCAGAGTTCTTCTGCTACACTAGTGATTACTAGATACAAAAAGCTTCAGAAATAAATTGTGCACGTATTGTACATTGCCGAGCATAGACACAACACACAAAAAGAAAAAGAAGAGGAAAATAAGATCGCCAACTCTATACAGCTAATCCAAGAAACGAACAACTCGATCCCATCACCAAATCTAGGCTTAGAGGATGTCCTCTCCGGCGTAGGCCTTGTCCATGGCAATCTGATTGAGCACGAGGACGATCCCATGGCGAAGGCCGCGTCAAAGCCGGCGCTGACCCGCAGCACGAACACGTCCCTGCCCATCGCCACCCGCGCCCCCTCATTGACCTTCCTCCTGATCTCCGCCACCAGGAGGCAGCAGTGCCGCGGGAAGGAGCCGTGGGCGCGGAGCTCCGCGGCCGCAGAGGCCGGTGAGGAGGAGAGGAGCTCGACGGTGGCGCCGGCGAGGATGGAAGACCTCTGGGCGGAGAAGAGGGGCTTCTGGCCGTCGGCTCGAGCGCTAAGGAAACCCTCACCGCTAGCGGTGGTGGAGGGACGGCCGTTATTTTCCCTCGGATCCTTGGAAGTGTCATTTTCTGAGAGAGAGAGAGAGAGAGAGAGAGAGCGGCCAACGTGTGCCGCAGTGTTTGGAAATGGATATATGATTAGTGCCACACAAGTTATTTTACTGGACAAAAAAACTCTACAGAGTAATCTATAAATCTTGTGCGTGTTGGCGTGCGTGAGCATAACACTTTACTCTTCTAATGTTACTATTGCTTTGTCTAAATACTTTATGAATTTGATTTATATAATGTTCATTTACTTTATTGCTTAATCTTGCTGAGTATGTTTAAACATACATGCTTGCGAGGGAACAAACTGAGCCTTCGCTCCCGTGTCGCTCAGTTAGGGCGACCCGAGAGGCAACGTCGCCCTCGCCACCAGCCCCCTGCTAGTCGTCGACAGTGCTCTGGCATTGGCGGCGGCCCCCCTTCCCCCTCCCGAACCTTCCCTCCTCCTTCCTCCACTCCCTCCCCCTCTCTTCCTCCTCCCGCTGAGGGTGCGGTGGCGCCTGCCGTTGCGGAGGCGGCGAGCTCCCGACGAACCTCCGGAGTCTTAGCGTGGCACTTGCCCCTCGGCCGAAGCCCCAGGGTCGCCGGCGTCCCCCCGGCAGGCCAGATCTAGATCTGGCCCCAGCCAGATGAGAGCAGGTCTCGGCGCGATGTCTTCGGGGAGGAGCTCTTGAGGGAGCTCCTCGACGAGTCCGCGGCGGCGCCGACGGTGGATGCAGATTTCAAGGACAAGGAGGCAGAGGGACCTTGATGAACAAGTTCACCTCCACGGTCGCCGATGCTCTCGGGTCGCTAGCGCCCCCTCCCCACGCGTCGTCGGTTCCGTGCCTCCCAGGGCGACCAACGCCCGTCGATGTTGCTGACAAGGGAAGCCGCCAACTTCTCTCGTGCCGGGAGGATCCCCGTCGCGTAGGGAGCTGCCGCCTACACCTCTCCGGGGGCCGTCGTCGTCTTCGCAGGAGCCGGGTAGCACCCTGCTGCGCATGGAGCCACCGCCGCCGCCTTCGCTTACCTGGGGCCATCGCCGCCTTTGCTTGCCCCGGGTGCTCCTCGGTGCTCCACACCGGAGAGGTCCACCCCCTGCGGTGTCGGCCGGGGTGGCCACAGCGGCCGTGGGCCCGTTGTGGGAGTTTGCCGACCGCCGGCGCCGTGGAGAACCGTCGCAGTCGCCTTGCTAGACCTAGAGTCCATCCTGCCAGAAGCCCACTCATCCTTGGCTCCAGAACCCCAATCCCCATGATCTCGTTGTGAGCTCGCCGTTCTGTGCGAGGCGGAGAAGAGAAGGTTGGATTCACAAGCTGTTATGTCGGAGGCGCCCCGAGTGTAGGCTGTGTTCTGAGGAGTAGCAGGACGGCCATTGGATGAGCCCGGTTAGGGCGTTGTTGCCGGTTGGAAGAGCCCGAGGAAGGGGCTATTGCCGCTGAAGTGTTGTCTCGAGGCGCAAGACGACTGTCCCGGAGGTCTCGTTCGTAGCAGTTGGTCCAGTCCACGAGCGATTGTGCCGCGCGGGTGGAAGGGGAGAGGAGTCGGAGCTGTCGTCCATTTGTTCTGCATCGTCCACTGTTACTGCTGAGAGGAAGTACCGCATCATCACCAATTCGTTTGAAGCTCCTCGCTGGTGGCCCTGGCAGCGTGTGGACCAACCTACACCTGCTTCTATTATTCTCTCTCAAGTCGGTGTTAGGAAGATCCTCTTCACTATCCGGTTCAACCAGTCTGAAGCTCCTGTGGATCAGATAGGCGTTGTTGTCTTTCCCTTAGCTTTGATGTGTGTGCGACAGTGCTGGATGGTGTTAGGGCGTGGTTGAGTTGGCTAGCTGAGGTCTCTAGCTCAGGAGATGCTGATAGAGTGTTGCAAGGCGCGTCTATGTTACGTTTGCCCTCCCGCTGGGGATTTTTTTTTCCTGGCGGTGTGTATCTTTTTTATTCTTGTTTTCTCCTACTTTATCAATGCAAAGAGCAGCTCTCCTACCTCTTTTCTTCAAAAAAAAAACATACATGCTTGCTTGCTTGTGGTGATTTGCGCAGTGGAAGCGTGGTGGTTTTCACATCAGGCTGACGATAGCGGCCACCTGAGTGTGAGGCCCAGTAGAACTCTAACCCTAGGTAACTTGTTTAATTGTTTCACTTCCGCTATGATATAGAACTATTGATGTTTTAGCCTTAACATGCTTGTGGACCGAGGTCCACCAGTGTGCGGTGGCTGTCGCCCTAGGCCCTGTTATGGGACGTGACGGAGGTGTATGTGTAAATGTTGCATAGAAATAAAAAGATAAGAAATTCACAATGTACTATTGCAAATGGGCTCAACCAAATCCTTTCGGCCCGCTATTTCTCTTAGACTCGGCCCAGCCGACCGACCTTCTTGGCCCAACCTAAGCCCACGCGCCGACCTCCCCTCTTAACCCTAACCCAAACCTAATATGTCTCTCTCTCCACTCCTCTCATCTAGTGGTGGCCAAACGGGCGGCCTAGCACAGCACGGCCCGGGCCAGTGCCGACACAACCCGATAAGGTATTATAGCTAATCGGGCTGCGATGTGTCGGCCTGTGGGCTAGGGTGCCAACCCAGACACGGCACATCGGCACCGTGGGCCCTGCTGGCCCGACCGACATCGTTTGGTCCGGTCGGGCCGGATAAGGCAAAGCAAAGACGCAGTGCAACCATGTACACCGACAAACCGAAGCGCCGAGAGCCAGCGCCCGGCCTCACAAGGCGCTCGGTCCGCGCTGCTGCCACCACCTCCTCTTCCTCTGTGCGTGCAAGCCGTGCCCCGCCGTCTTCACGCCCGGCCACCTCCTCCCTGCGCCAGCCTCACCCGAGGCCGGCCTCCTCCTCCTTCGTGCCCGTCGTGCCCCGCCGCCTTCGCTCTGGTCACGCCCTAGGCCGGCCACCTCTTCCCCACGTCGTCCTCCTCCGCTCCGACCACACCCCGCCGCCTCTGTGTTGGCCATGCCCAAGCCCATCCTCCTCCTCTCGCCGAGCCTGGCCTCCTCCTCCTCCTCCTCGCACCGAGCCTGGTCTCCTCCGTGCCTCTTCCTCCCCCATGTCGTCCTCCTTTGCGCCGACCGTGCCCCGCCACCTCTGCACCAGCCGCTCCTGAGTCTGTCCTCCTCCTCCTCCTCATGCTAGCCTCCTCCCCGTGCCGCGTTGGCCTCGTTGGCTCGCCGTGGTTGCTAGCCAGGCTGGATGAACCGTGTCGTGCCCGAGACAACACTGTGCGTGCCGTATTGTGCCGGTCCATCGTGCTGCGGCGCGGACCCAAACACGGCATGGGTCATACCTGGGTCAGGCCAACAACGCCGTGCTTCATGTCGGCCCAGCTGGCAAGCCGCGCCGCTGGCCACTCCGCCACCTCCCACTCTCTCACCAGTGCCACGTCCCGAAGTTTAGACAGTATTGGCCCCATGAGCTACTGTAATTCCTAAAATAGCTCTGTTAGCATCAAATTTCCTTTTTTAGCCCCCTAGTCGCGCCTGCTGCGGCCGTGAAACGCAGCTACCGTCCCCGCCAGCCGACGGATCGCAGAGCTGGCTCTGCACGGCAAAAAAGCAAAGAAGAAGCTGCGTGCCCAAGCCGCAGGTGGCAACATGCTGCGTGCCCAAGCCGCAGCATGCAGTCCCTCCCCCACAGCAAGCAGTAGAGAGAGAAATGAGGAGAGAGAGAGGAGAAGAAAAAAGGAGAAAAGAGAAAAAATCCAAGAAAAAATTCAGAAATTTATAGAAAATTAAATAAAAATAATTGGAACACGAATAGATTTAATGAAATAATTTTGAATTCAAATTTTAGTCACTTAAACTGATTTTGATTTTGTTGAATTTTTAAATTAAGGTTTAATTAATGTATTAAAATATAAATTGTGCTTGTGTATGCATACATAAAATAAAAAGAGGTGACTTCAAAAAATTATAAAATTTTATGTGGATTGCTTGCTTGTGTAAACTTGTTATAATTTTATTCATCCTGAACCGCCACGTGCTCGCTCCCCTAATTTCATATTCCAATGATTTTCATAAACGTGTTCAGTTTGTACTGAAAATGAGAGAAAATAAAAAAAAATCTAGAAAATTCAATAAAAAGTATTGGAACACGAATATATTTAATAAAATAATTTCGAATTTAAAAAAAGTTTATTTTATTAATTTAAACTATTTTTTTTTATTTTCTTGAATTTTCCAATTAAGCTTTAATTGATCCATTAAAATATAATTGGTGGTTGTGTACGCTTTTAATTATTGTAGACATACGTAGCATACATAAAATAAAAAGCGGCGATTTTCGTGTTAGTGTTAGGGTTTAAGTCGCAATTAGGAATTACGGTTAGGGTTTAAGCGACGATTTTCGTTTCAATTTTAAAATATAGCAAACGACTTCAAAATATTATGAAATTTTACGTGAAGCACCCCGACAAAGTGCACTTGCTTGTGTAAATTTGCCATAATTTCATTCATCCTGAACCGCCACGTGCTCTCTCCCCCATTTTGATAAACGTGTTCTATTTGTACGGATTTTAGGTTACGAAAATTAGGGTTTCATGATTCAATGTGACTTGGAATGTATCTGAGATTTGCTGAGTTACATTTTGGTGATATCCATGTCTTTATAGGGAGGTATATTTGCGGTCTGGAGGAGGTTATGGGATATTCCAAATATGCTATATTTTCCCGTACTTCTGCAAACTATCTGTTAGAGTCGGAATAATATTTTGTGAACGCCGTATCGCCGGAGTACAACAACGTCGCAAAGGCATACGTCATGTAATGCAGGGATACACGACAGTTGATCTATTCATGAAGGACTACGATACATAGATAAAGAGTGGACATTACAATCTTATTACAACTGGACTTCTACTTGGCAAGAACAAGAAATAATAGAAGAAATACCGCAAAACTAACTATGCGAAGTAATTTCTGAAGCATTTTCTCAACCCTTTCCATCCTTTCATCCAGTCTTTGAAGTCTGTTAGCTTCATTTTGCATTGGTTGATCGGAGGGTCGAGCCACTGGACGAAATGCAGCAACACCACGGGTGTCATCTTGTAAGGCAGCAATTTGTATTGCAATATCTCGAACTACTGGGGCAGCTTCATCAGCCCACTGCCAAAACCGGCATGTTGTGTTCTGCAAAAGAATTGCAGCTTCAAGTGAAAAAAAAGGACGTGCTATTTCGAATGAAATTAATTTGGGATGATTAGGCACTACTTACCGTAAGATTTGAACACTTCATGAACACTCGGGATGGATTCGTTGGCGTATGCGAGGTGAACACATTTGCCAGATCCCTGCAACGAGGGCACATTAGGTGCTGCCGCAGCGATTCTAATTGTCTGCTCACACAAAAGTTAGATGAGGCCGAAGACATCCTGTTATAAAATGGAAGAAAGGAGAAGAGGAAGTGAAGAGTGAGGTGAATGGCAGCCAAAGCATTCATATATAGCCTGTGGGTAAATTGCAATTGGGTTCAAGGATATTCGCGTCCGCGAGGTAGCTGGGCTGAGGAGGAATCGTTTGGCAGTGTTGCGTGATGTCTTTTAGATTTTGTCCTGACTCGTCGGGTCACATCAGTATACAAAAGCTGACTCGTCGGGTCACATCACTGCGCAAAAGCTGACTCGTCGGGTCACATCACTGCGCAAAAGCTGACTCGTTGGGTCACGTTGCAGCGTAAAGATGTGACTTGGAATGTATTTGAGATTTGTTGGGTTACATTTTGGTGATATAATGTCTTGATAGCAAGGTATTTTTCTGGTGTAGAGGAGATTATGATTATGAAGATGCCATAAAACATGGAGGATTCAATGTCGGTGTGAATGGTTACTTGCAATATAGGCTTGCACGGAACTAGAACTACATTAGAGTCCGAAGACAGAAGCACATTACACGTGGTCACATGGCATGTTGGTTCGACTAATTGCTCGAGTCATCCTTGCTACTACTACGGTACACTGGGACACAAGCATCCGCACCATGTAAGTATACATGCCTTTAGGGGATAGTAAAAAATATGGCGGGTAGGACGAAGGAGTACTACGGAATGGGCCGACCTACTGCGAGGATCGGGGCCATTTTCCCTTCCTTGTGAGCTCGGCGTTGAGCTCCTCGCCGCCTATTTGGCCTTGGCCGCTATTTCCCTCTTTTCTCGCGCTCCTCTCGCGAGCCTCGCACCCACTGCGATTGCACGCCGAGATGAGCTTTTGTCTCCGACGATACGCCATTATGCTCGTTGTTGCGCGCTCGTCCTCCCGGATCTCGCGGGCCTTTGACATCCCACTCCTCGAAGTCGAGTCCACCGGTCATGTGGGTGGATTCGTGGTCGATCCACTTGTGGTAGCCACATAGCGGATCCGGGACTACGGGGAGATGGGAGAGGTTGTTAGTGCATTCTTCAAAGAGAAAGGGTACAAGAACATACTGCATTTAGACCTTACCGCCGCCGATAGTGCGCGTGTCCCAACGGCGGTCGGGATAGTCACCGAGTAGTTCGCACAACCCCGCATAACGCATCCCTAGGCTTAGCCTGCTTGACTTGAAGAACTTGCATGGGTCCATGCACCGCAGAGGGGCGTCTCTCCTCTGGCGGGTCCGCGCGAACGCCGCTTGGAACGTTCGGGATGGGGTTGTCGCTACGGGGCCTCACCGCGAGAGCGCCATCTTAGCAACGGCCTCTTGCCGACCCGGCCGCAGCAGCCTTGCTTGGTCGTCCCGCTCCCAGCGAGCTCTTGCCGTCCGCGGATCTCATCCCATTGCTTTGTCATCTTGTCCCATTGCTTCTTCGCCTCTTGTCCATCCCGACGTGGTGAAGGAAGCTCGTGTAGTGTTGGGTTTTGTTGTACTCTTCTCTCCCAGCGTGTCACCTCCTTTTATAAGCCCCCGGGGTGGTCACGGTATGGTTAAATTAAGGTCACGCTTAAACGAGGTAGAGTGTTGTCTTGTCTCTCTGAAAAGTTTTTGGCAAGGCAAGCAGTCTTTGTCTTTCAAAAGTTTTTAAGCGAGGCAAAGCAGCGGTCTTGTCTTTCAAAAGTTGCTTTGGCGAGGCAAGCAGCGGTCTTGTCTTTCTCGAAAAGTTTCGCGAGAAAGTGTGTTGTCTTGTCTTTCAAAAGTTTCGCGAGGCAAAGCAGTCGCCTTGTCTTTCTCAAAAGTTTCGCGCAGGCAAGCAGTCTTTATCTTGTCTTTATGAAAAGTTTCTGGCGAGGCATAGTGCTGTCTTGTCTTTCCGAAAAGTTGCTGACTTGTCGGGTGACGTCGCTGCCCAAAGTTGACTCGTCGGGTGACGTCGCCGCTGCGCAAAGCTGAACCGTTTTAAGCACTATCTGTTTTAAGCGCCCGAGGAGGTTTCTTACATTCAAAACGGGAGGTAGAACTTTTGGTGTGGACACAAATCATAATGCACACGACATTACATAAATCACAATGTCATAATGCACACTGACATTACATAACATGCATTACACAGACATGACATTACTTATGGTACATCCCCCCGGCGCTTGCCTCGACGGCGTAGGCTGATCCTCGTGGAAAGTGAGCTGCGGGGAGTGGCATACATCTCGGAAGTCAGAGGAGGGACGCTGTGTGGGAGGCGTCGCTACGGTGATCTCCGGGTACGTGTCTGGTGGACACCTGAGCATATCGTCGACCCACTGGTGCTCATCCTGCAGGAAAGGTAGTGGGTGACACAGTCCTTGGTTTCGTGCAATGGAAAAATTGTTGTAACTACGTTAAAGCGTGCCTGGGTATGTGGTTGCGTAGACGAGGATCCTCCCGCCGCCTGCACTGTAATGCCGCATCGGTACCCTTGGTACGTCTCGTCGAACCAGTGGTCGCGTTCACGCACGTGAGACTGAACGCCATGTGCCAACGAGCCGAACCCGTGGTCCTGGCGCTGCGGCGAGTCAGGGTCAGTGTCTGCAGTGGAACAACGTGGCCCCGACGGCAACGAAGTCCTATCGTGCGCCTCCCTCCGTGATGACGACGGCTGAAGCAGAGTGTTGTCCCCTCGCAAGTGCTGCATGAACAAATGGTAATGTCCGATACGCTCCAAAGGAGTGCATCGATAAATAATGACGACCACAACCCGCAGTTGACATACCTGTTGCCCCAGGCGCATCGAGGTTGAACGACCGTAGCTGCGACGACTCCCGGAGTGCGAGGGACGTGCGGAGGGCGGTGCCGAGGGCGGTGCGGAGGGAGGTGCCGAAGGTGGTGGCACAGGTGGAGGGTGGCCACGGTGTCCGCGATGTTGTGCGTGAACGTCGCTGTGGCGACCACAAATAATGGTCCTCATTGCAGCCCTCGCGTCGTCAGTCATGGCCCGCACTGCGCGTAGTATGCGATCAAAGGTGCTATTGTTCCCACGGCGTAGGACGTCAGCACCCTCTCGCTGGATACGATCAAGGCGGTAGTACTGCAATGAAAATGATAGTCAGTTAGAAATGTGCTGCGGGACGAAAGTCTTGCGATGAATGTTTTACCGTCTCGTCGTGCCGTGCCGCTCGGTGACGGTCCGGACCTGCTACTACAACGTCACCGTGCATGACCTCCCTAGACGCCGTGGCGCGGCCCGAGAAGCTCGCACTCGCGCGCGAACGTACCACCCCAAGTATGTAGCATATGTCTCCATGTCGTAGCCTCGTAACTCGTGCACCACGCCCGCCGCCGCGGCCGATGCCTGCAGCCGACGCCCACGGTGTTGTGCTCGCCTCCGATCGCCGCTCTTTCGCCTTTCTCGCTTGCTCGTAATTAATTTGGATGTCAGAAAATCAAAGTCATACATGTGGCTAGTAAGTACAATGATAATCTAAAAAACGGCATACCCATGGGCCTTCGCTGGAAGCGGTCGTCCCGGCGCGGGTGGCACCTGCTGGTAAAGGCCAAACTGTCTCATGACCCGCTGGGGGTTGTACGGCTCGACCATGTGGGAGAAGACCAGGTGGCGGTCGTCAACCAAGACGCCTCATCCTCGCATCGCGAGGACAATCCGTGCGGGTCAGTGTCCGCAAGGAACCGCGATCCATGGCCACCGGATGACCTCGCCCTCGTAGAGTCTCGAATAGGTTATGAAACTCAGGGTACACACGCCTCGGTCTCTCCCTGGCCCACCCTAGTGTACCACGTGTCCAACGCGTACCCATCGTAGGCCCGTCGACGGGGTCGTCTCCTCCACCAGGACCGTAAAGCTCGGCGCACAACTGGAAAGGGTGCACGGTGCTCCGGAAATATGGCCGGCCAACCGGGAAGTGCTCCCACGACCATAACTGCAGCAGGGTGTTGCATACCGCGAGGACTGGCTCCACGCCCGTACTGCGCTGAGAGGCATCGCACAACCCTCGATAAGTGGCACAAAGCACCGCGACCCCAATCAGCATCTTGTGGCACTCGTCGGGCCAGGCATCCACCAGAGACTCTGCGAGATGGATGTAGTTAGGGTACACACAATCTCCCTGAGTCGTAGGAAATAATATCCATCCGAACAAGAACATAAGGTACGCGACTAAGTGTGTCCTCACTACCTCCTTAGTCGCATTGGCGGGGCAGGTCATGTACTCGCGTAGCCACGAATGTGGCACACCCGAAATGTTATCAGGGATCGGGTGACCAAATCTGTCGGCCATACGCACCTTCCGCCTACTCTCCTAGGAGGTGGCACTCATCGCAAGACCGCAACGGCACTGTAAGCATAGCTACGTCCTCCAGAGTCACGGTCATCTCCCCCCACCTGAAGTGGAAGGTGTGAGTCTCCGGTCTCCAACGGTCCACGAGGGCAGATAGGAGTGCCGCGTCAAACTGGAACGCGTGCGGTATGTCCAACATGCGGGCAATGGGCAGGAGACCGGTGTCTCGCAGCCTCGGACATACCGCTCATCCAGAGGCCGCTCTCGGGGCCAGGCTGCTCGGAGGCCCGACGCCGGACGACCACGCCCGATCGGTGTCGCCATCCCAGCGGTGTCGAGTAGCTCGTGCACGCGTCATCAATCGAGGCTGCGCCATCTCTCGCGAGTGAAAGAACATGTTAGTCTGCAAGAAAAACATAACCATTCTCGATTTTAATTGAAATGTAAACAAAGTAGGGTCGTCATATAACCATAATGCGTTAACACATGCCGCAGACAACATAACACTGCAGTCGTACACAATGCAACAATACAACTAGTAGTGCGGTCGTGATTAACACCATACGCACACCCGTACAACACAACAGTACATATGACCATAATGCGTTTACATATGACCCATACAACATAACATTAGGGTCATACACAATGCAACTCATACAACAATAGAACTCGCAGAAGACATTAAAATAAGCATGCAACATCACGACAATGTAATTATAACTCGGTCGCTACGGTGCATTGCTTGTGCTAGGTCTATTTGGGCAGCGCCTGATGGAGTGCCCAACCGTCTTGCAAAGTCTGCATCTTGGGTGGCGAACCCGCTGGCCGCGCTTAGTCGTCATCCATGTCGCTCGGATGCGTCGTGGATCGGCGCCTTCCACGGCCGGCTGTTTTAGTGCGCCGCTTGGCACCCACTTCACCGCCCGCCGGAGGTCCTCGTAGTGCATGTCCGTGCCGCATTTAATGGAACTCGGCCTCCAAGTGCCATACGGTGGTGGATATCGAGTACTCGGAGATGTAACGCCCGAGGCTCGGCGCCACGCCGCGCACGCCGCATACACATGGGAGCATGGTTTGTGCGGTCGCGACTTGTTGCGTGCACAACGCCGTCACCAATCGTGCGCACTCGCTCGATCCTCTAGCGTGGCCCATCACGTACTTCTCCCTGAGTCGAATCTCGAACTTCTGCCTTACGCCATCCATGGTACGAGCAACGTGCGAACGAGCCTTGTCGATCTTCTTCTCCATGTACGCGTGCATTACTTCCGAGAATTGCTTGCCATCCTCCGGATGCTTCTTGGCCATCATGGCTCATAACGGCACCCGACGGTACGGTTCCAGCTCTCCTCGACGATCGCAGTAATCGGCAGCGATCGGACACCCTTGAGTACACCGTTGTATACCTCGGACATGTTGGTCGTCATGATCCCGTACCTTGCACCACCGTTGTCGTGCAGCAGGGACCATTTCTCCAAGTCGGGTGCGTGCGAGTTAACCCACTGCGTGAACTCCCCAACTCTCGCGGACCCTCTTGCCGCTGCCCTTGCCTCCGCATCCGCCGAGTTATTTACATGCTTCCCGGTCTCCTCGTCGAGCTGTCTCCACACCGCTTCGAATTTCCGCCTTTGGTTCTGCATACAAAGCTTCTTGAACATCTTCATCAGGTCCTTGCTTCGAAACCTTGTGTGGAAGTTCGCAACGAGATGCCTCATGCACCAACGGCTCTTGACATCGTTCCACTGGAACGGCGTCTGCGTCCCATTTTGCATCGTGCTCAACGCGACAAGAACCCAAAGATTGCGGTCGGAGATGACACACACATCCGGCGGTCTTGGACCATCGCCTCCTTCACTTTGGACAGAACCACACCATTATCGGTGTTCTCGCCTCCACAATTGCGAAGGCCACGGGAGTAATCGTCGTCGCATCGGCCGCGATCGCGCCGTGATGGTACCCTTGTACTTCCCAGATAGGAAGGTGCCGTCCATCGTTACCACGGGACGACAGTGCTTGAAACCTTCTATCGCCTGACCGAAGGCCCAGAAGACCCTATCAAGGATAAAACAATTGGGCCCCTTCGTCGGATGCGCCCGGTCAAACTTGCTTATGTAAGTCCCGGGATTTGATTCTGCGATTTGATGCAACATTCTTGGAACTAGGTTGTAACCCTCTTCGAATGTCCCGAACATTCGCTCCAGGACCTTCCGTTTCGCCCGCCATACCTTCTTGTAGCTGACCTGGAACCCCACTATATTGGCAACATCCGCCATTAGAAGCTTTGGCGCAATGGAAACATCTGCAGCGACGAGGTGGCTTATCAGGCTAGCAACATACGAGGACGTCATGTTGCGGTGCCTATAAAGCGGCTCCGCTAGCTCGCATGTGTGGTCCTTCAACACGGTTATCCGAAAGCCCGTGGCTGCGACCGTGAACCGCTGCGCACGGACCTTTCCAGCACAGGATTCATCAACACACCTAACGATGTAGGTGTCGGGTTGACCTCGCACCGATACGTCCGTCCAATGTTAACGGCGTATCTCGCAATAGCATGCTGGGCGACGCTCTTGTTAGGGAAGCGCTGCCCAAGGAGCAGGGTGTCTTCATTGAACCCCCACTCGCCCCCCTCCGGCTGTGGCAGAACCAGTGATGCCGCTGCGACGTCGTCCAATCTTGAGGGGACATAAGCATTGTCGGTGGTCACAAGACCACCGACTACACCTCCTGTACCATCTTCTTCGCCTTCCTCGTCTTCGAACTTGATGTTTCCACGCCCTCCTCCTCCTTCTCGCTTTGCACCCTTCCGCCGGTCCACTAGGTACTCCCGCAATCAATACGGCTGCCCACCATCTCTCCACTCCTTCGTTGGGCTCAAAATTGTCGAGACGCCTCCTCAGTGTCCGTGATCGCCCACTTCCTCGCACGCGCTTTCCTCCAACACCGAGGCCAACACAGCTCGTCCTCACCAAAGAAGCTCACCGAACCACCCACGCCGGATGTCCCCATCCTCTCCACGAATCGAACATAGACCATCACCGCCATAGATCGCAGCAGCAGGGTTGCAAACAACCTCCATATAATTAGCCCATGAAGCGTCACTTGTCACCTTCATAAGTCGCCAAATGGCCTCCCCTCCATCATCCACCACCGATACATACAACGCCTCGATGCGCAGTTTCATCCTTCCAGTGGCGCGATCGAACACGCATCGCACGCACCGCCTTAGCTCCGAGGCCCATGTCCTTCAAACCCGGCGCCGGATCACTGCTCGATCACAATTGACAGTCCACCCTGCACGTCCGTCACAGACGAGCGTTCCCATGGAACACGAACAGATCTTGAATCTCCGCCATGAAATACCTAACACAGGTGCATATGAAGAATGAAAGCACTTATACGAAATGCTCGTACCATGTAGTAACTGCTACTGTACGTAGGCCAACTTTCTTTAGATGTAGTGAGTAAATAGAGCAGGTTAGCATATACATACATTACGAGCAAATTGGATGGAACAAACTACAAAGACAACATTACTATTAAAAGTTGCTAATCAACCATACATAATCTACAACATTACTCCTGTTACTCACTGCAAACATAACTATTTTTTACTAAGTACTAACAATCCAACCTTCATGCAATTATATCTAAGTGAGCCTCCAACATATCTATTTTTTTACTAAGTACTAACAATCCAACAGATCATGAATATCCGCCATGAAGTACCTAACACAGGTGCATACGAAGAATGAAACAACTTATATGCAATGCTCGTACCATCTACCAACTGCTATCGTACATCATCTTTTCAGACTTTATGTTTTCAATTGTATTCCTATCACGTATCATGCACATTTCAATCACACGTTTTACAGCCTCAGAATATTTTTAAACTTTTAAGTTTCATGACACAGTGCAAACCGGTAATTTCTTCGTAATTTAAAGTACTCTACATTTTCCTCAAAAATATAGAAATCTATATTTTGTAAATCCCACTGTACAGTATCTTTTCAATTGTATTTCTATCGCGTATCATGAACATTTTGAAGCTACCATTATACTAGCTATTGTTTCCATTAAAGTCGTTCTGGCGTTAGGGAAGAAATTGTTCAATATTTCTAAACTGTCATTCAGTTTTGCTACAACAGGTCCCACATGTTCCCACATGTTCTAAGTCAAGCACACCGACTACCAACCAAAACTAATGTTTTGCTACAATAAGAAACTACGTGCTAATCACATTGCTAAATCCATAGGAATACTGCGTGTCGATGATAATTACCTTTTCTTGGAGTGCAAAACACGATGAACAACTTCTGCAGCTACGAGAGCTGCAACTACGGACTGCTTCGCTGCTACCTTCTCTTCCTCTCTGCTTCGCTGCAACCTTCTCTTTCTCTCTGCTTTGCTTTCTCTCCGCTTCTCTGCCTCAACGCGAAAACTACAATCGAGAGGAGGAAGAGAATCAAGAAGAATCAGGGTCTCATTTTATTGCTGCATTCGTTTGCTCTGATATTGCCACGGGTTGGCGGGCATTATGTATGAGGGGTCGCCCGGCCGAACCGGCGCGTCTTTGCAGCCCATGCTGCTGCGCAGCAGGCGGGCCGGCGACAGTGGGCGCCGCGTGGCGCAGGCCAGCCAGCCTCACTCTCACGGCGGGCGCAGCAGCAGCGGGCGGCGACGAGCGGCGCCGCGTGGCGGCGGTGGCGCGCAGAGACTCGCGCGCGCGGGAGGCGCGGATGCGCTCGCTGCGTCCTGCGCGCGCAGACATACATGCTGCTCTGCGCGCACGCAGCAGCAAACCTCCTGTGGTATGTGGCCGCAGCAAGCGTACGGACGAGGCCAATTCTGGAATTTCGAGGATAAAGCTGCTAGTTTTGAAAATTTAGATACATAAGGAGCCAATAACGTCCACGCTCCCCACGTCCCATCCCCTCGACCCCGCCGCCGCCCATTCCCCTGAGCCACTCAATATGTCATCGCTTCTCCCTCCCTCACACCCGCCACCGCTCTCGATCCGACGCCTCTGACGGTGCACGTACCGATGCCGCTGCCCATTCCCCGAACTGCTCACCGTCGCCTCTACTCCCGCCTGCGCTGCAGCTTAGTCTGCAGCCGCCCATCTCCGTCCAAAGTGGTTGCTGGCGTCTAGATCCGGACAGCAGTGGTCTAGATTCTGTCGTCGTCGACCAAATCTGGGTTGCCGTCACCACGTGCACTGGATCTTGTGGTCGCGGTCGGCCGCGTTGATGGTTGTTTTCCTCGAGAATGGCGAGTGCGATGTGGTCCTTTTCATCAAACGTGTAGGGCTTTGACGCTGCTACGCCACCGTCTACGTCCGACCCCACCGTGCCATAGCGACCTCGCCGTGCCTTGGTGAGCTCTCTCCTGTCTTCTTCATTCCTTCCTGTCATCTCCCCAAACCGTAGATGTCTTAGAACTTTGTGTTTCTTTTTTAATCCCCTCGGATCAATCGAACAGCCGGCATCCATCCAACGTCATAACAGACGGCTGACGTTTACGCGATGACGTGGCCCAACGGGATTGCAGCAATATTCTCAGCTGCAATGTATATATAAATTAGTCATGCCACGTGTAAGAAAATAATCTATATCACTGTATAAGTTTAGGGGAGGGATTTGGAGTTTAATTAATATTTATTATTTGTAGGAGCCAAATTAACAAAATTGAAGTACAAAAAAGTATGATAACGAAGAAGAATATAAAGAAAATACAATTAATGTTCAGGAATTCAAAGGAAACTGACATGTGTAGCATAGCGGAGCTACCACGTCTACAAGAATAGCGGATATAGCAGTCAATGCAGCGGTTGTAGCTTTGTTCGTGGAATGTTATTCAATCGCGTAGCTTTTCATGAACAAAAAAAGCTGTAGCGGGCTATTTAAAACACTGATTTGACTACGGTAGTATGGTGCAATTTACAGCCTGCAGCAAATGTTCATTAGCGGGTTGCACACCAATGAGATGAAGATTTAAGATTTGTAACATGAGCTCTACTCTTATGCCGTGAGCTAATTCGACATACAAATTCATCCAGGCAACTGAAGTTGAGGAGCTCATGATAAGGGGAAACAAAAGACTGGTTGCCAAAAGCCTGATGAGACTCAGGAATATGCACAGCATATACACGAACAACCACCTAGCTAACATGTCGCTCAAATCGGGTGCAGCCATGTACACCCGATGACCCGAGCACCCGAGAGCTAGGCGCCTAGCCGCCTCCGCCACGCCTGGTCCGTGCTGCCGCCACCACCACCTCTTCCTCCCTGCGTCGGCCCCGCCCGAGGTCGGCCTCCTCCTCCTCCTTCGCGCCGATCGAGCCCCGCTGCCTCCGCTTTGGTCATGCCCTAGGCCGACCACCTCTTCCCCGTGTTGT
Organism: Ampelocalamus luodianensis; assembly: GCA_036346255.1. NCBI lineage: Eukaryota > Viridiplantae > Streptophyta > Magnoliopsida > Poales > Poaceae > Ampelocalamus > Ampelocalamus luodianensis. The sequence continues at coordinate 3,199,431 of CM070638.1, forward strand.
CGTTCTCCGTGCCAGCCACGCCCCGCCGACTCTGTGATGGCCATACCCGAGCCCGACCTCCTCCTCCTCCTCTCGCCAAGCCTGGCCTCCTCCTCGCGTCGAGCCTGGCCTCCTCCGCCACCTCCTCTTCGCGCCGAGCCTAGCCTCCTCCATGCCTCCTCCTCCCCCATGTAGTCCTCTTTTGCGCCAGCCGTGCCCCACCACCTCCGCACCGGCCGCCCCGAATGTGGCCTCCTCCTCCCCGCGCTAGCCTCCTCCCCATGCCGCATTGGCCTCGTTGGCTTGCCGTGGTTGCTAGCCGGCTGGACGGGCCGTGTCGTGCCCAGGGCGTGCCTAGCCTGGGACGACACTGTGCGTGTCGTGCTGTGCCGGCCCATCGTGCCACGACGTGAACCCAAGCACGACACGGGCCATGCCTAGGCCGGGGCCAACAGCGCCATGCAGTGGTGGAGCCAGGATTTTGGTGTTGAGGGTGCACACATAAAGTAACGTCAGGTACGATTAGTTCAAATCAGAAAAAAGCTATCGGGTGGGAAAAAATTTCGAAGCCTAAAGATAGACCTGGTTACCGGCGGTTACCGGAATTTGCGGATTTATTTCGACTAAAATTTTTGAATCAAATTTGAATTTTTTGTGAAGTTAAAATGAAAAATACAGAAAAAAATACATAGCCAAGGTTCCAACCTAGAACCAACCTCTTCAAGACTTAAGGGTTTTTCCACCACAGCACATGCACTCTTGTGTTTGCATATGGTTACAAAATTTCTTTATATTTGTCAAAAAATTACGCATCACCCAACGAAGCCAGGAATTTTCCTGTTAGAAGTAAAAAAAAACGTCAAGAAAAAAGAACGGAGAAAATTGTCTACTAGTATCTTTTCGCATGTCATTACTATAATAATCAATTTGAAAAATAACTTGCATAATAATATGAATGTGAGAAAAATGGAATGTGCTCCATGCGCACCTGCAAAACCATTAGTCTTAGTGAGTGGCGCATCGCCTACTGCTGCTTACTGCTCCCACACTGGTGCCACGCCGCCTACCGCTCCTCTCCGCATCGCACCAGCCGTCGAGCCGTAGGGACCAAATTAGGGAGGAGTTGGAGTATTGGAGATAGAGATGGATGTAGACTGGTGAGTGATGAGATGGCTGTGGGCTAGCAGAGGCACGAGCGGGCCGTGAGTTGAGCTTCTAAGAGAGTGCACACCAAGGAGTACTATGAATATGACCCAAATGCAGAACTGATCCTGGAAATGTTTTCGATTTTTTTATGTGTCTGGGCACCCCTACTGGCTCCGTCCATGATTGTACCTAGAGATAAATTATTGGTACTCTGCAGGTGTGCATCAGGAAGCTATTGTTTCAGTTGGTGATTGTAGCTAGCCGAGATGACACCATGACAGGAACAAAAGGCTACGCCAAGAACCAAAATGTTTCGCCAGAACAGATATCAAAAGCCTTCGCTAGCTTGTACAACCAGTCTTTTGTGATAGTACTCTCTGTGATCGATTGTACAATGACTTAGGAAGGTGCGGGTGTGGGTGCCTCACTGCCTCAGTGCCTGGTGACTTGCTCTGGTTGGTGGCATAGTGGATTGAATTGTTAAAATAGCCAACTCAAATACCCAACTGCTAAGTACTTATACTACTTATACCTAATTTTTTTAAAAAATTATTTATTTTTGGAGGTGCCCGTGCACCCTGGGCACCCCCTGCCGCCGCCCATGGCGCCATGCTTCATGTTGGCCCAGCTGGCACAACCCACCGTGCTATCTCTACTCTTAGCTACACCTCTCTCCTTCCCCCGATCCGCGCGGTGCCTCCGCCCTCGATCCGGCGCTTCCGATGTCAAGCCGCGTCGCTGGCCACTCCGCCACCTCCCTCTCTCACCAGTGCCACGTCCCACCCCCTCGATCCCGCCGCCGCCCATTCCCCCGAGCCACTCAATATGTCATCGCTCCTCCCTCCCTCGCCCGCCACCGCTCTCGATCCAACACCTCTGACGGTGCACGTACCGATGCCGCCGCCCATTCCCCGAACTGGTTACCGTCGCCTCTACTCCCGCCTGCGCTGCAGCTTAATCTGCCGTCGCCCATCTCCCTGTTGCCACTCTCCGTCCAAAGTGGTCGCTGGCGTCTAGATCCGGTCGGATCCGGACGGCAGTGGTCTACATTCGGTCATCGTCGACCAAATCTGGGTTGCCGTCACCACAAGCACTGGATCTTGTGGTCGCGGTTGGCTGCGTTGATGGTTGTTTTCCTCTAGAATGGCGAGTGCGATGTGTAGGGCTTTGACGCTGCTACGCCACCGTCCATGTCCGGCCCCACCGTGCCATAGCGATCTCGCTGTGCCTTGGTGAGCTCTCTCCTGTCTTCTTTCTTCCTTCCTCTCATCTCCCCAAACCGTGGACGATCTGTCTTAGAACTTTGCTTATTTTTTTATTCCCTCGGATCAACCGAACAGTCGGTATCCATCCAACGTACGTGGCCCAACGGGATTGCAGCAATATTCTCAGCTGCAATGTATATATAAATTTGTCATGCCACGTGTAAGAAAAATAATCTATATCACTGTATAAGTTTAGGGGAGGGATTTGGAGTTTAATTAATATCTATTATTTGTAGGAGCCAAATTAACTAAACTTAAGTATAAAAAAGTATGATAACGAAGAAGAATATAAAGAAAATACAATTAATGTTTAGGAATTCAAAGGAAACTGACATGTGTAGCATAGCGGAGCTATCACGTCTACAAGATTAGCGGATATAGCGGTCAATGCAGCGGTTGTAGCTGTGTTCGTGGAATTTTATTCAATCGCGTAGCTTTTCATTTCCAAAAAAAAGCTGTAGCAGGCTATTTAAAACACTGATTTGACTACGGTAATATGGTGCAATTTACAGCCTGCAGCAAATGTTCATTAGCGGGTTGCACACCAATGAAAAAGGGAGAAAATGCTGTGTGCTAACCGGCCGAGCAATGCTGTCTTTATGTGAGAACCCGCGTAATTGGCTAATTTTTTTTTTTCAGTAATCGAGTTTTAGCGGTAATTAATTTCGGCTTAGCAGTAAGCTAACGGTAGTTTTGCGATCGTCGTTAAGCTTCTAGTTTGCCGTCAGCGTTGGTTTAGTGGGTTTCGTTTTGTGAGCAGCGCATCATTGCATTCATCAGTGCACAGTAGCATCAATCATAATTAGATTGCACCTTCCATTTGCTTTAGATAATAAAGTCAATTGTAAGCATTGCAATAGAAGTGCATCATCATCTCATATCATCTAGTGCTGTTAAATAGTTACATCTTAGATTGGTTTACTAAGCAATAAAAAGAGTACATCTTGCATTGCATATCGCCGAGCCCTCCTTGTATCCTTGTTCTTCGATCGCCGACCCATCAAACCCCGGTGTCGTCCTTGTCATCCAAGAAACCTGCAGGCATACCACTCTCCGCCAGTATGGTTAGACAGAAACAAGCCACAGTGTTATTAAAGTAACGATTGCCGTCAGTCTCCCGAAGTGCAGTAGAATGCTCGAAGCAACCGGAGTAGTCGGTCCCTCGACGTTCAAGACACCCAGACCAACCGGAGTTAGTCGGCTCCTTGATCGACAAGATATCCATACCACTCGAGATCATTCGGTATCTGTCACTTCCGTGGGCCTCATCATCCGGCAATATTAGAATCAATACCCACATTTTACCGACCTACCTCAGTCATTATCCGAAAACCAATCCAAAACCCACTTTTGGACCTAAGGTCCTTAAGCCACAACAGTAGGAGCATCATTAGGACCGGGTCCTTTAGCATTTTTCAGATCATCACTAGTGCATAGTGTCAAAGAGATAAGAACCCAGCTTTTACCATTCAAAAGATCAAGCACAGGGCAAAGATAAGCCTCCCAGCCGAGCATTCTTCACCCCCCTGTGAAAGCTCCCCAAGCTTCCACTGTTTTCCCCAGAGCCCCAAAGCCATCTTTATCTTTTCTTTACAGCTGGAAGCAAGCATAGCACAACTCAAACCCGCAGAGCACAAGCCTCAACATCACCCACACCAATTCAACCCAAGCCAGCACCCTCACCACCCCAAGGAGCCACTGGTGGAGAAGGGATAAGCACAACAAAGCCACCTGACCCACCATGCAGCGTGTTCAACCCTCAGCAAAGAAATACATTCCCCCAGTTCATCCCGCCATCAGCCGAACCATCCCCCATAGCCATGCTCAGAAGTTCATCCCCCCCAGCTGAAACTAGCAAAATACACCATTTCCACTCACAGCCGAAGGCAGCCAAGGCAGCAAGGGAGAAGAGCAAGAACCACCGAACCAGGAGCCAGAAGGCAACGAGCAAGGAGCCAGGAGGTAAACGGCGACCAAGCCATCACCAGGCATCAAGGAAACCAGGAGCAAGACCCAGCCGAAGGCAAGCACGGTAAGCCCCCCACCACTGCCAGCAAAAAGGTCAAGCATCCACCAGGCCCTAGGGCAACAAGGAGCTGAGAGGAGCACCAGCTTGAAGCCGGCGCTACAACCCTCTTCCCTTCCCCTCAAGCCCACAAAGAGGTAACATCAACTCACCACAGACCATTTTGCCAAGCCCCCTTTAGTACCACAGAGTTCTTGCATCTTCTAGATATCAGTGTTTCTAGCAATAAGACATCCACAGCTTAAGCCTTAGAGCATCACTATGTCATTTTAAAGCATGCAAATCTAACCCTTAGTCATCGCATCACCATGGTACCACCATTCATGCCCTGCCCTCCCTCATCATCCATCACAGAGCAGTAGAGGATAGGACTAGGGTTTAGGGGGGAGTTTTACCTCAGACAGCAATAAGGCAAGGCCACCATTAGCACCCCTTCCAGCCTGCATAATCATCAACATTAGAATATAATTTTCGCCCAAATTGAGTCTAAGTACCAGGGGTAGTAGAAGAGGGAAGAAGGGAGTAGAGGGAAGGAGCCGAGTAGCGTGCGACGCCGAGTGGAGCGCCGGCGGCCGTAGGCCGGGCCGGCAATGGGGACCGAGCCGAGGTGGCGCTGGCCTTCGGCCGCGCCGAGGGAACTCAGAGAGAGAGAGCCAGGGAGGGCGAGCCGGTGGCGGCACCAGTGGCGACGGGCGCGGCGTGTAGAGGCCGGATGAGGTAACGCCGGCGCGCTACAGGAGGAGCGAGAGCGGGACCGAGCCCGACCAGAAAGGAGGCGACGAGGGCGGCGGCATCAGGAGGCGCCTGGAAGGAGGCCGGGAGGCGTCGTAGGGGATCCAGGAGGGAGGAGGAGAGGAAGAGATTGGGGAGGGGGTTCGGCTGGGAGTGCTGGGAGTTGAGTCGGCCGAGAGGGGTAAGAGAGAGAGAGAAAGAGGGGGTGAGGTTAGGGTTAGGTGAGGAGAGAGGGAATTAGGGGAATTAGGGTTAGAAGATTATGGATTAGATTAGGGAATTGGATACTTTTGATTGGGATCGCCCTGGTTGAGTCGGTTTTACAAATGGCGGTGGTACCGGAGTTCTTAGAGCGGAACGACCGTTGGTCGGACGTTCCGAACCCTTTTGCAGTACCGCGCGTGGAACAGCGATAGTTCTGCTAGTCGAGCGGCGGTAACACCATGTGTTGATCAGCGACAGCGACGTGTAGAGCATCTTGTTGGGGAGTACTAACTTAGTTAAGGACTCGAAAAGTTTTATTTAATTTAATTAGTGCTAACACTTAGAATCCCCTAACTAGTGTATCCATAGTATTATCTCAAAATCAAATATGTATTTCTTTATATTATTATTCGTGATGTCGATTGCTACAGAAGACGATCCAACATCGACGGGAGCAGCTGAGCAGCATTTCGTCAACACCAACCTTTTCTACAACTTTAAAGGCAAGCGACCCTCTTGAACATGAATATAGCTATTTTTAACTGTAAACTGTATTCACTATATCATATACAATATTGCATCAAAACTATTTCTCAAAACTCAAAACATTTAAATGAAGATGATGAGGAAAGAAAGGAATGTTATGATGAGTAAGGAATGAGAAAAAGATGATGTAATACTATGGCTGGTAAAGGGGGCCCGTGGCAAGGAAGAGAGAGGGCAAGAGGTGGGACCCCTTTACATATGGTTAAAAATATAAGAACCAACAACACTCTTACTCGGTCGATGTCAGATTTGAGTACCAACCATTTTCCCGCTTCGACGCGTAAAATGCTACCTTGTTACGTAATTATGTTCTCCACAACGGACGCACATTGGAGTGTTGGGAGCAAGAAGTGAGCCGCCCAAGGGGAGTGTTGGGAGTCGGAAGAGAGCCGCACCAACCAACATTATTGGAACTCGGTGGAGGACTGGGTGCGCTCATGACACCGACGGAAAATAGTGGATGGAGACTTAATCACGTAACCTGGAAAACGTTCTGTATTCTAAACTCGAAGTCGCATCAAAGGAAATGCGATGGACCTAGCTCATATAGAGCTCAGAATAGCTATGGGTAAAGTGGTACAAGCCTGCGCAGTGCTATATCAAATCATGAATTCATGCCAGTCTCCTGGATTGGAGTCTACGGGAACCGCTAGGGGTCTTTCTTCTCTCCGAGTGACTAGTAGTCTTTTCAGAATAAAATTTTGCCACATATTGTTTTAAAGAGTTATGTATTTTCAGAATCAGAGATGAGCTAGAAAATGAAGTAAAGATCAGAGATGAGTCATACAGTGCATTTTGCTATTAATGCTTGCTGAGTACATTAATTTGTACTCAACCTTGCTAGTATTCTCCTTTGTAGATCCTAGTCCGGCCGGGAACTATCCCGCGTGGGACGAAGGACTTGCAGGTACCGATGAAATTGCACGAGGCGAGGGCGTTGACTACGAGGACCAGGGTGAGAAGGGCAACTAAGTTGGCGTTGGGGTTGAATTGAAGACCGATGGAGTCAAGAAAAGCAGACGAAGGGTTTAATCCCATTGTGCCGTTTATAATTACTATGTAAGAACCATAGCTTTGCGTGGCTAACTATTTAATAAAGAACAGTTTCTATTTTATTGTTCTGCTACGCTAACTCTGGTAAAGACTTACTATTCGTTGGAGCAGTGTTCTACTGGGCAAACGAATAGTAATCCGTATGCTTAAGTGTGATTACCCCTGGGGTAATGACACGGGGCGCTAGAGGAGAAATGTTGCATGGTCCCAGAAAAAAAACATTGGGATTTCAGCGGCCGTTTTTGACATTTAGGAGGCCCTACGGCGAGAGAAAAATGGAGCGGTCTGTTCCATCGCAGACATGTGACAGTATTTTATTTCAGTTGCAAAGCTAATGTTCAATACATCACAATAAACTATGGCTTTTAGACTCTAAATAGTACTTCATCTAGTCACAAAAAAGTGATATTTTCAGATACTTGCAACCAAGGATACAAATCTCGGATCGGAGAAAAACCCGCCAGGCGGCCGGTAACCAGAAAACCCGGAAAAAAAACTGATCAAATTTCGAATATGGAAAATTGAACTAGGGATGTTTTAAACCCGGTACCGGAATGGTTACCACCCAAAACCGCTTCAAAAAAAACCGGAAAAACCGCTACCAAAACCGGAAAATTAAATTGGGGATGTTCTACAAAATGTTGGGACTTGCTCGTACAATAATTCAAGTATATTTAGCTCATACAATAGGTAATCTAGCACAAAAAAAAGCCTAAACCAACATAAGAAGTGCATTATACAGTCATAAATTTAAATTTGAAAAAATTCGGCTGGTTTTTTTCTACCGGGTTCCCATAGGTTTTTCCGATAACCGCCGGTTACCGGCCAGTTAACCGCCGGTTTTTTTTCCTTGCATGCAACCAGTAAATACTTTTCTAGATGACATCCTATCACACACTAGTATAAGAATTGATTCAAATTAAAAAAAAACATTTTGACTTCAATAACCGGATAGGAACCACAACATGAAAACGGTAGCAAAAAGAACCCACGAAAACTTCAGCCATATAATCTATGATAAAAATCCTGAAAAATAGAAAAGGAACACATATTTAGGAAAACAGTACAAATAGGCTATAATTTAGAAAATTGTACGAAGGACAAGAAATCTTACCATGAACAATTGACTATAATTCGCAGTGACAATCCCTTCTCACCCTCTCTCAAACCTAATGGAGATCTTTAGAACCAAATGAACCGAAGTTATGATTTTTTTTTTCCAATGATGCAGATGTTGCATGTTATTTAACAATGAATCAGGAGAACACACCATGTATACGGCGAAGATATTAGATGTGGGGAACTAGACGGGGCTGTGACTCACAATTCCCGAAGGGCTGCGCCGCTGCGAAGGTGTGGCTTGCCACTATTCCTGCCAGCTCTTGCAGTAGATGCCTTTTTTCCTGCACCCTTGGATTCTTGATGCTTCTCTGCTGCTCGTTTTGTGTCTGCATCTTGAAGCTCTTCTAGAATAGAGACCACAGCATCCATGGATGGCCTCTTCTTTGCATCAACGCGCAGGCAATCAAGAGCAAGGGCGGCAATTGTCTGTGCCCCACTGAGGGGGTATTGACCTTCTAGCCTGCTATCCATGACATATACTATCTTGCGCTTATCCGTGAGATATGGTCGGGCCCATTCCACAGGCTCGTACATGGCGCGACGACCTGAGAGCATCTCCAGAAGCACTACCCCAAAGCTATAGATGTTGCTCTTCGCACTTGGATGGCCTGAAAGTGTTGCATTGTTAAACGGATGCTTATCAGTTATCACATACTGAATATGAGCTCACGGTAAATGATATCAAAATAAAGCGGTGTATGTTCTTTGCCAACAGGACAACATTGCATTTTTTTGCACCAAAGTAAAGTAAGAGGAGTTCAAAGCGTAACAGTTAATACCATGACATGCAACACCTTATGGTTAAAGCCAGTTAAAATAAGCACCAGTAACAATTTCCTTATATATTTTGTTATCACTCCATTGCACATAGGCCAGAAAAAAAGGTTTACATAAATTTCATGGAATGGCCGTGTTAGATATTCAATATCAGACCCTGATGGATGCATTTCTAATGCATGTATAGCAACTTCAACAAAGCAGAGGATGCACCAAAACTGAGATTTGCAAAGCAAGGGACGAACTAATCTTCCCCCCCCCCCCCCCGCCCCCTAAAAGGACGACTTACACCCTTTTAATGTGTGTATAGCTTAGAACAATTTATCTATTATCTTATTAAAACAAAGTCAAAAGAAGTCACTACGTTCGCTCTCAATGGCTAGAAATTCCCACGTTAATCGGTGCAAAAAGATAAAGATCTACACTGTCGATCGTAGTGGGTCCAAATTATAACGGTCTAGATTAAATGAAAGAGTTCACGTCAATTTGATTAAAACATAAAATCGGAATAAAAAATAAAATAAAATAAAATAAAATAAGCAATTTGATTTCCATACAAATTCCTAAATAAAAGAGTCAAGTACAATAAAACTGAATTTCAGAATAAAAAAAATTAGCAATTTAATTTCCATGCGAATTCCTAAGTAAAATCCCTAAATAATTATAATTTGTAAATTTGGAATAAAAAAGTAAAAAAATGGCAATTAGATGTCTATACTAAATCCAACAAAAAAAAAACTGAAATTAGGAATAAATCCGTACAAATTCATAAGCAAAAGAGTGCATGTCAAGTACAATAAAACTGAAATTCAAAATAAAAATAAAATAAATTAGCAATTTGATTTCCATGCGAATTCCTAATTAAAATCCCTAAATAATTATAATTTGAAATACAAAGGTAAAAAAATTGGCAATTAGATGTGTATACTAAATCCAACAAAAAAACTAAAATTAGGAATAAATCCATACCAATTCATAAGTAAAAGAGTCTATGTCAAGTACAATAAAAGTAAAATTTGAAATAAAAATAAAATAAATTAGCAATTTGATTTCCATGTGAATTTCCAAGTAAAACACCTAAATAATTATAATTCATAATAAAAAGCAAACAAAATTGGTAATTAGATTTGTATACTAAATCCAACAAAAAAAATTAAAATTCAGAATTTAAAATAAAATTAGTAATTTAATTTTGATACGAATTCCAATAGTTATAACTATAATTCAGATTATTAAAGCAGAGTCAAAAGAAACCACCATATTCGCTCTCAAAGGCTAAAAATTCCCACGTTAATAGATTGAAAAAGATAAAGATCTACACCATCAATCATTCTAAGTGTAGATTATAAGGGTCTAGATTAAAAGAAACCACCATGTTTGCTATCAAGGGCTAAAAATTCCCACGTTAATCGGTTGAAAAAGAGAAAGATTTACACCGTCGATCGTGGTGGGTCCAAATTATAATGGTCTAGATTAAAAGAAATTGTCCATGTCAATTTGATTAAAATTGAAATTCACAATAAAAATAAAATAAAATAAACAATTTGATTTCTATACAAATTCCTAAATAAAAGAGTCCATATCAAGTACAATAAAACTGAAATTCAGAATAAAAATAAAAAAAATTAGCAATTTGATTTCCATGTGAATTCTTAAGTAAAATCCCAAATTAATTATAATTCATAATAAAAAAAAGTAAACAAAAATTTACAACTAGATTTGTGTACTAAATCCAACAAAAAACTGAAATTAAGAATAAATCCATACGAATTTGTAAGTAAAATAGTCTATGTCAAGTACAATAAAACTAAAATTCGGAATAAAAAATAGAAATTTGATTTTCATGCGAATTCATAAGTAAAATCCCTAAATAATTATAATTTAGAATAAAAAAGTAAACAAAAATTGCTAATTATATTTATATACTAAATCCAACAAAAAACTGATAAAATATTGGGAAGAAGTAAAAGATAACTATGTGATAAAATATTGCATTGAAAGGGGGTACAGCTGAGAGGGATCAATCAAGATTTGTGTTTACAGTTGGAGGTTGAAGTAAAAAAATTGTGACTACGAGAAGAGATAGAAGACACACTGTTCAGAGGGGTAGCCGACGTGTGATGGAAGATAAGTTCAAGGTAGGTTGCCATGGTGCAACAATGTATGCATGAGAAAGGTACTCTAATATAATGTAAACTAATAAGATAATTTGCCGCACACATACTCAATGTATTGCTTGAGATTAAATAGATGTACACGTGTATGCATACAATTTAGAAAAAAGTAACTAATAGAGTAAGAATAGGGACATATAACTACATGATCTATGTATGACAGAGAGTAGTTAGTTTCTAAGAACTCAACAACTTATTATGCTCAATGAGTTTCTTCCATAAGAGCTCATACTTCAATTACGTTCTTTAGATTGTGTTTTCTTTCGAACTTCTATTGTTGTTTTCAATGTTTAAGATATCTTTAAAATATAAATAGGCTACAAAATACGTAAATATATTCTCAAATATTTATACAAACTTCGAAACAATTCTAGCCACGCGCCACCCTGCTAGTTGCTATTATTTAATGGACTAACATCCAATGGTTTCTGTCACAACATGAAGTTTTGCATCTAGGGCAACCAAGGGTGCAGAATATTGTATGGATAATGTATTTCAAAGGTTACCTGTTGACACATATTCCGGAGCTGCATAACCAAATATAGCCATTTCCCATGCGTATACATGACTCATCTCACCAACAATTGCCAATCCAAAATCAGAAATCTTCGCAGAATAGTCCTGCACAGCAATATGATGTATTCATTTCAGTAGAGAGCACACGAGCACTGAGGTGAAGTACGGTGAATATTCACTTTCACTTACCGTGTCAAGGAGAATATTGGAAGTATTAAAATGTCCATGAATGACTTGTGCCTCTGCACTGTGAAGGTAAGCTAGTCCTTTTGCAGCTCCAAGTGCAATCTTCATTCTTAGGTTCCATGAAAAAGGTTGAAAGTGTGAGCCTCCTACATCAAGGATCCACATAGCAATTTATAAATAAAACATACTACGGCAATATTGTATGCAATATGAATAAAATATTAATAGGACAACAGTAGAATACCAAGTCCTAGTTTAACTTACTCCTAAACAGATGACTTTCCAAGCTTCCATGTGGCATGAACTCGTGCACCAGCACTCGGTGCTCATCCTCTAAGCAGCACCCAATTAGCTTGACAAGGTTGGGATGACAAAACTGACCTAGGTAATTAACTTCCGCCTACAAACGGAAACTTAACAAATTTAGAAATTTTTTTAAAGTATTTGACTAACACTTCTGAAGCTGTAACAAATCAATTGAAAGAAAGACAGCACAAAAAGGTAGGGTTTTCAAGAGTTACTTCGAAGAAACACGAATCAAACATGAATTAGAGTACAACAACATAAAATAGAATAGCAGTCATACTCACCAACCACTTTCGGAGTGGGCGCCCTAGCAAACACTCCTTCTGGAGTATTTTCACAGCGACAGCTATTCCAGTGCCAGGCTTGCAAGCTGACAATGTGTTCTCATCAATCCATCCTTTAAAGACATATCCAAATTCTCCTCCACCGAGCATACTGTAAGGACCGAAGTTACTTGTGGCTAACCTGAGATCATTAAAACTGAATATCTTAACCAAAGAGGCTCGACTGCTCCTACTCCCATCTTTAGCACCACTCCTTGCGAACATTCCTGCATATCAAGTCCTTAGTAGAGATTCTACTGAAAGAAACATACAAGAAAATACCAAATCCAGGCTTCATATTTTAAATGAAATATTCTCCGATGAATAAGTTTTTGTACTGATTTATCCCAGGTCCATAGTATGATCATCATGTATTGGACGTTTAGAATGCTTGATTCTATTTTTTCAAAAGGAAACTTTGCGCAGCAATCGGGAACCTGCTGAAGCAATTGTCAGCTTGGCCATTTTCTAAAATTTGATGAGCCCTGAGAACCATTACCATCTGTGGCACACAATGCTAGCAGTAATTGAAAAGACCCAAAAATTTCAAAATTTTAAAACTTGTTTTAAGTATGGATCAATTTGAGTTTTTTTTTTGCTAAATTCAGAAAGTCTCAAACCAATCCCGCTTTCCCCTTTTGGTCTTTCCATGTTCCTAAGCCAAAAGCGCCTTTTCCAAAACCCGCTACCACCCTGTGCTCCTTTGCCTCCTGTCACAGTACCAATCGCCGCGCTCCACCGCTGTTCACCCTCACGCTGCCCCCGCTCTACGCCAAATCTCTCCAGTACCCCGCCACCTCCCGCACCACCTCGTCGGCCACCTCCTGCTCCCTATTCCGCCCACGCCAGCACCACTTCACCTCGCACTAGCTCCCGCGCCAGGTGCTCGACGCCCCGCAGTTGCCCCTACCATCTTCGCCAGCTCCCGCGCCCACGCTAGTGTGACTGCACCGCTCCCGAGATGCCACCACACCGCCACCTTGCCCCTGCACAGGTCCGGGCATGCTCTACACTGCCCATGGTTATTAAGGCGGTAAGGCGAGGCGAGGCGACCCACCCCCTCACACCTTTGAAGTGGTAAGGCGTGAGGCGAGGCGACGCCTTACCAACGTCCTAAGGCGCTAAGGCAGCAAATTAAGTGCTTCTTCACTTGCCTGTGCATTTTTTTTTCGACTGGCCTTGCCTATGCATTCAAGCAAAGCATTTCTTTGCTTTTGTTGCAATTGTCAGCTATAGGCCCATGCCTCATGGACCTGGGTTGCTTCTGATGATCTGCCACATTTTGAGATGGGCTTTTGAATTGTAGCCCATCAAACTAGACGACCCAGAAAGCCCTCCCCGTGTATCAGACGGCCACGATTTCCCCCAACCTGGCTACAAAGTCCTACTATCCCGAAAAACCCTAGCGCCTGCATTCCTTCCTAACTCACCCATGCGTCGCCTCCTCACCATGGCCGGCGCGCAGGAGTCCCTCGTGTTTGCGGGCGTGATGCGCGACCACAGCGACGTGGTGACGGCCATCGCCACGCCCATCGACAACTCGCCCTTCATCGTCTCCTCCTCCCGTGACAAGCCGTAGCCGCCGGAGCTGCAAGGGACGGAGCGACGACATGGAGGCGCCGCCGCCTAGGGTTCCAAGGTGAGTCTTCGCCCTCTTCTCTTTCCCCTTCTCTCTCGGGTTCCAGGGCTCGGGTCACTCAGGCAGGCCTGGTTTAGTCGCGGGCAAGGCTAGCAGCCCAACACTTTCGCGCTCCTCCTCTGCCTAAGGCGTCGCCTCAAGCCTTCCTGATGCCATACGCCGCCATAGCAACGCCTTAGCGACGCCTTTGTCCTAAGGTGGATGCCATAGGCATGTGCGGCAAGGCGGGGCGACACCTTAACCCTGGGCAGCGCCTTACCGCTTAGGCGACGCCTAAGCGACGCCTTAATAACCTTGACACTGCCCACGTCGCTGCCACACGCCACGCCCTCCCGAGCCGCACACTGCCGCCACTGCCTTCGCGCGCTATAAAAGCCACCCCTCCCTGAGTCATTCTCATCACCATTGCCTACTCCACCTCTCTGACCACCCCCATCTCCCCCAACTCCAACCAAGAGCCCGAATTGCTACCGCCCCTCTTTCTTCCCCGGTGAGCCTGAAAGCCAATCCACTGCCACCCTCTAGCCCTCTCCCTCCCAACCCCGTCACCAGCACCACCCCAACCTCCCGAAGCCTTCCCTCACCTCCAATCACCCTATCCCTGCTGCCACATCGCCGACGCTGAGCCCCACCACCGCACCACCCACAGTCACTGTCACCAAGCAGCCTCGGCGCATCCCAAACCCCACTGCCACCACCCCTGAGTTTCCCTTCGCCCACTGATGCTCAAGCCCCAGCTAATTTGGCCGGAGCACCGCCGGAGACCGTCGGCGCCATTCCCTATTCCGGCCATGTGCCACCGTCGCCGCTCGCCCTTCCCCGGACCTCCTCCGCCTACGCAAAGCCCAAAAATAGGTTGCCCACACATCGAGGGTGCTTCCCGCACCACCCGGCGCCGCCACCCGCCACCATTGCCGGAGAAATTATCGTCGCCGCCATTTTTCTTGCTCGGTTGCCATGGGGAGCAAGCTCCAGCTCGCTTGGCACAAGCTAGGCCGCCGAAGCAGGCCGGCAAAGCCAACCCGATTGGCTTTTGGGCCTGGCAAAGCCAAGTAGGCTAGCCCAATACTGTTTCCAACTATGCAGCCCATTACTATTCAAAGCCCACCTAAAAAGCCCAACACTATGCTCCACTATGCGCCTGCTACTGTTCACAGCCCACCCAAAAGCCCACAACTGTTCAAAACCGTTAGCCAAAGGCCAAAACCCATTACTATTTAGTCAACCCGATCCGCTATGAATAGTACCAACCTGGAACTGTTCACCCAATCCCATCACTATTCATTCCAACCCCGTTAAGCATATATATATATATATATATATATATATATATATATATATATATATATATATATATATATATATATATATATATATATATATATATATATATATATATGTCCATTTCATCTGCTTTGAGTCTGTGAATCCTACTTTCAACTCCGTTTAGCCAAATCAAGTACCCAATAAATCCTAATCGCCCACACCACTTTTCTTTATACTCTTTTCAGATTTTTTTTAATTTTATTTTGTTCCCAGCTCGCCTCCTGTTGAGCTCGGACTTATTGGATTTTCTTTCACGTTAGAAGTCGGATTTGTTGATCAAGCTACAGAGGGAGTTGATCAGTACGTAGGAGAGGTAAATCTAGTCAAGTACTGTGGATAAGGAGGTAAGTTGCATTCTTTGATCATTTTGAGCCTATGTTTCATGTACTTATAGTATTACTTCCATTATTGTATTTATGCCAATTACTTCTTCATTGAAATAATACTTTTGAATGCTATGATGATTAGATATATCCTATCACCCAGTGGCGAATCCATAACAAAAACGATTGGGGGTTCCTGAGGCAAGATGGACCACGTTCGGTTGAGCTGTGACTTGGGGTATCCCCTCATGTTGGGTTAGAATTGTCCAAATTATATATACATGGTTATATATCTAAAGAAAAATAATTTTTGGACCCGATGTCCTGTGCACCCTGGTACTGTACTGTAGATCCGCCCCTGCTATCACCCCACATACAAGCCCACCTGTTCTTTGTAGGCCATATTCACCTTGACAAGTTTAAGGTACATAGAATATTAATAAATGTTCGGCATTGTCACACAATCTGTTTACAAATATTGGAAAGGAATATTAGCAAACTGCTAATCCAATGGTTTTGGCGGAGAATTGAGGGTTGAGACCAGGAGGTTGGACATCCAATAGACTTGATAAAAGTGAGTCGAAGGTGAGATCAAGAGGTGGACAACCATGAGTTGGATGTTGGTCCATCGCCTCACTGTAAGACAGGCAAGGACTAAAACCTTATGTCAAATAACAGACACAGAAATCGCCCAACCACGGGTTTGGTATATCCAATTTAGCTTAGTACACTGCTCTTCCGATTGAATACCTACAGGATGTCAACTGCTCTTGTTGTATAGAGCAGTTGCGGATTGGGGGTGAGTCAGGAGTGGGCTGGTCAGGGCACTCGCTGAACTACACAATGGTATGGACCAGTCAGCATTGGACCGTGTACTCCACCATTGGCTGGTAGTTTCCCATGGTTGTATTGACCTTGAGCTAACCGAGTAGAGGCTAGAAAGGTTGATCAGTGAAAATACCTTGTTATCTCAACTCAGTCGCACGCTATAGTACTACGTGTGTATAGCTTGACAGTATGAGTATGAGGTATCTTGTTGGTAAAGTTGGGCAACTCTGCAGAGTATAATCGATTGTATTCGGATACGCCGTGCTTCCGATTAATGAAGCTGTGTTCATGGGTGATTCCAATATATAAGGCATAAGTAGAGATTTTGAGATGTTAATATGGTAATCACAATTGTTGAGTAAACCGTTGATGTTATATTAGTATGATTTTACTATTTTAAAAATAAATTGCTTAAACTCAAATAATGCATCCACATATACCTGATATGGTAAACCCTCAAAAATTAATTGAACTCCTGGTATGTAGTTAAATAGTTTTCACATAGGGCTTACTGAGTACGTTGTGTACTCGATCTTGCTAAATTTTTATCAAAAGGTGTATCAAAGGATTGAAGGACACTTTGGAGATCGTGTTAGGGTTACGACCGCACTCAAGTTTTCCTGTAGAGACTATTTGGTTTTTCTGAATGTAAGTTGAATTTTTTGGCTTAAGATGCTATTTTATTGCTACAAAATAGCCTCTAGGCCATAATTCAATCAAATTAATGCTTTTTAAATGTTTGTAAGCAGGTTTGGTGTCATTCCAGTCTGCAATCGAAATCCTGGGCGATCGCAAACCGGGTATACCATGTTTGAAAAATGGGGTCGTTTCAGTAATGGATTGAGTGGCGTTCATGATAGCAAGCAACAGGGCATATGCTCTGGACTCAAAAGTTAAAAATGATGGTTCCATAGAGCACAGTGGCAAAATGAACATGGAGGAAACAAGAGGGGTTCCTCTCCATGAAGTGGTAACATGCATGCACAAGTAACCTTGTCCTGCCAAATGTACATCTGCTGCCACACGGCTTCTCCATATGCTTATATCCTATATATTTATCTACTACTGAATTTAGAAACATCACACCTATTAATTAGCAATAAAAAGATGCTTCAATTTAGTAAGTTCATGTTATGAATATTGCGTGTATATTGAAGAGGCCCAATGGGCAATATATATAGCGTGTACAAGGGTACAGATAAGGAAATATAAAAAACTTCCTATTCTATCTCTAACACCTCCCCTCAAATGCAAGGCGTATGCAATAGCATTGCATTTGAAGATGGTTGACACTAAAATATAGAAAATCCAAAATCCGAGTCTTGATAATGTCGTCGTAGCATGCAGTTCTTGGAAAATATGTCGAGTGTCAATAGATCTCCTCCCATCTGGGGTCGTGCGCCCATAAAGCGAGCCTCATCAAAAGCGCGCAACACGACGAAGAAGATGATGAAACCGACAAATATAGAAAAAGCTGTCAAATCATGTCGAATAGGAATAGGTGGAAGCATGACAGCGCAGATCGAAGCCCAAGATGGCGGCGGGGCGAAAGAAGCGCGACAGCCTTAGAAGCTCGGGGCGGCGGCTAAGAAACCGGCGGCATCATAACGACTTCTACGATCTGCACGCGGCTCAGAAAGAAGAGCGGGAGCGGCGGCTGCTGGCATGCATAAGGCAATTCCTATGCTTCTATGATTGACAATAAATTTGTGGACTCGCATGGCTTAGACGAACTCAAAAATTTAGTGGTATGAATTTGGGTGGACGCAACGGAAGAAAACGGACTCAAAGAAATAAAAAATAACTCAGTGATAACTAGCAGCAACATAGCGGAAGAAGCTGTAAGAAGCCGAAGCTAGAGAAGCCAAAGCGGCAGAAACTGCTGGAACCGGAGCCGGAGCCAGAGATGGAAAGAGCTGAGCCGGTGAAACCAAAGTGGCACATAAACCAGATCGGTCCTCTTGCTCTTCAACTCCTCTCAACTCTTCCTCTCTCTCCCTCCAAAGAAGAAGCGGACGTCGAGCTAAAGAAGGCCAAGGAGCAGCTCCTCTCCTCCGAGCTCTCCAAGAAGCGGGTCCTGCAGGAAGCAGAGGAGGCCAGGGTGCAAGCCGTGGCGGCGTCCGTGCAGGTCCACGACTCCAAAGCGCAGCTTGCCGAGCTCTCTTCCGCCGAGGAGGTCCACATCCTCGAGCTGCGCCGACTATCCCAGGAGCAACACGCGGCAACGGGGCGGCGGCGCAGTGGCCCACGATACGACAACCTGTGGGCGCGATCGGGCTACGGTGCGCACGAGCGCAGGAGGCGTCGGGCGGCCAGAGCAGCGCTTCGCGGATCCGGCGGGTGGCGACGGATCTCAGACGAGCGGCTCGGGGCCGGCGTCGGCATCGAGGATCCAGGCCGGGGAGGTGGCGACCGGGCGGAGGCGGCTGCTAGATCTTGGCGGGCGAGAGGAGGCCACCCCCGATCAGAGAGAGCGGCGACGACAGGATCCGGCGTTGCGGGCTCCGGAGCAGACGAAGTTGATGCTGGCGCCAAGGAAACACAACTAGAAGGAGGCCACCCCCGGGAGCAAAGATCGATCCTCCCAGGGGCAGCGGCAGCGGAGGCGAGTAGAGGCGGCAACAGCGGCTACAATAACCCTAACCCTAGTCTTTGCTCTGATACCATGTTATGAATATTGCGTGTATATTGAAGAGGCCCAATGGGCAATAATCTCCTATACACTGGATGTAACACTATAAATTGGTCATTTCCCCCATATAATAAGAGAGGCTTTTTCAAGGCAATAAAGACATACCTTTTAATACTTTAATATTGTCTCCCACCTTTGAGGATCTCCAGGGCTCCCCTTCACATCTACAGGAAGTCTAGGGTCCCCTTTTCTCTACTGTCTAGTTTGTAGCTACGACAATGCCTGCCCAAGCTCAAACAATCAAACTTAGTTAGGCCCAATCCATTTCAAGCTCAACCCATCCCTAGCCCATGCCACTTCTAGGCCAATTTATCCAAACTCTAGCTCAGCTATGACCAGAGCGACGAGAAGAACCCTAGACATCAGAGCGACAGATTGTTCCCGCCAGCCACAACTCCATCGATCCACCGTCGGCCCCTCTCCCCTATACTCCAGCATTCTTGTCGGTGTTGAGTGGGTGGGGGACCCGTTGATTTCTAGAGGTAATATTTTTTCTTTTTCTTTCTTCTTTTTTCCAAGATTAATTTATTCTAGTTTGTTCTTATTCGGTGAGTTCTTAGCCAGATTTTCTTTACCCGTGATAGGTTTAATCGGACCAACTCACCTGAACGATAATGGTGATGCCTATGCTGGAGATCAACTTCAGGCTAAGTTGAGTATGAATAAATCTCCTCTGATTTTCTTCCAACGAACACCACTACTAATGAGGCATAGGTCTTACACATCAATGGAGATCATCGATAATCTACCTTCTGCTGCTATGATCATCGGTAATCATGATGTCATTGCAAGATCCGAAGTCTCCGACAAGGAAGATAAATAAGTCCAACATATTTATCGACTCATGGATTTGACGGTGACATGTTGTTCATCTGGAATCTTCAATATAAAAGTTGGGTACTTGTGTACTTTATCTATGAGTCATTAATATAAATCAAAGGATTTTTCTATAATAAAAAAATTCAAACTCCAGCTCCATACCAACTCAAATATGTTTAGGATATGAAATTACTTCAATAGTTAGGTGTATATCACTTTTTCAATTGCATAGTTCGAATTGATTTGATTATGCTGTCAGGGCCGTATTAAACATTTCAGGGGCCCTCTGCTAAGACTAAAAATAGGCACTTTCAATATGTTTTTTGTGGATGCCTCATATAGAAACTACTTGTTAGAGGTGCAATGGCATGGTGTGACATAATGACTGCTAAGGACAAAACATGGCAACGGGGATTTGTAGATTTGTTACTTTTGTAAGATTGTGACACAATAACATGAGGGGAAAATAAATAAATCACATCATTCTCGAAACGCGAGAAATGTTGGAAGCATTTTGGACCCTAGGAAATGATAAAATGGATAGGGAGAGAAATGAAGGTTAATTTAAATATGTACATAGGTATCGATATTAGTAATGTGCAGATAACAACCTGGGATGTGGTAAGTATTTGTTTTCCTTCTCTCAACGTTCTCTCGTAATGTTAACTAACTAATTCACCTGTCGGGCATGGATGCTGTGCAAAGGATGAGCTCGCTCGGTTTCAGCTTTAGATAGGAAAGATATTGGAACCCAAAAAAGTTGGACCGTTAGTAAGAACAGAATTAAACTACCTGAACTTGCGAGATTTGAAGTGGGAGAACCAGGCGGCATAGAAATCCTGTAATATGAAGAAATTTAGCATCCTCTATGAAAAAGGACCAACGATATATGATAAAAAAAATATCATAACCAAAATTAATATGAACATGTAAAAATAGCAAGAATACACTGAAAATATTACAGTAACTTATAATTTCAATTTAAATTTAACATGAGAATTTTAATTGATTGATTGAAACCTTTCTTATGACGAATTTAATATTATTTTAACATTGAAACAGGTTAACATCTAATAATAATATTGTGTTGAAATTGTTGCAATATCTTACAAGAAACATTATAATATCGTGAACAAAAATATTTCCCCAATATCATTGTGCTGGCCAATGAAAATTGAACATAACTTACTTAAAAAAAATATTAGGGTATAATGTCGTGTCTATGTACGAAATTGCTAGTTTACACCCACTTTTGTATAACAACATCATTTATAGTCCAAAGCAATTGTTGATAACAGTCATACTCTTATTAAAACATAGTTGCTACCGTGAAAATTTCCTTGCTACAGGACTCATGCATTATCTTTTCTACAATGCAAGTCACCCATCTGTCTTCTTATAAAAGCTAAGTACAAACAAGGCTCACATATTACGCCACATCATCAAGTTAATGTCAACCGTTCGATCAAACACACGATACCCATCCAATCTTTCTTCTTATATAAAGATGAGTACAGACTGAGCTCACATGTTACGCCAAATCATCATTTTAATGTCGACCGTTCAATTGACCACATGATATGCATCCAACCATTACACATTTCCCAAGCTAGGTTAAGCTCTATACCGGTGCAGGATGGGCTTGGGTGTAGGCTGGGTTTAGGCTAGGATGGGCTTAAGGTGGGCTTGAGTTGGTGAGGGCTTGGGTATAGGCCAGCCTTGGGCTAGGATGGGCTTAGGGCGGGCTTGGGTTAGGCCATATTAAGTTGGCCTTGAACTAAGATGGTCCCCCGTAATACCTGTCTTTTTCTATTTTTATTATTTGGACAATGAAAGTTTTATGCACCATTTCCTTTCTTATACCCCAGAAAATAACAACATAACAAATTTTACTCCACAATGTCTAAATGTATTGGAAATTCTATTTCTTGGAGACCTTATGGGGCAGATCCACGTGTGTGTGTGTATATAGTATCATAGCTCATATATGTCTGTATGCACCTTGCATACCAAGCCCAGTGACCCCATACCTATGAAAAGTCTCTCGGCCACTAGCCTTACCGCGACCCCCTGTAGGTTTAAAAACCGCCAATATTTTGGGGGTGGGCCCACATTTGAATTTGGTATTTGAAAATGCACTAAATTTCATCTACATTTTTCATCTCTATTTCATGCATACTTTAATACTCCCTCCGTTCCGAAATATATATGACGTTTTAGAAAGCGTGTAGTCAAGCTTCCTTAACATGTTAAAATGGTATCATTAGATTACTCGTGAAAAATATTTCATAATATAAAAGTTTATATTATTTTATAAACATATTCATATAAAAATTAATGGTTAAAGTTGCAAGTTGAAGACTGTGTTGATGTCAAAAACGTCATATATTTTGGAACAAATGAGAGTATAGAGTTTATCACCATTTTTCATAAAATTTCCACAAAAAATCAAAATATTTCACGAAACTTCAAATTTTTGTTTGAAAATTTTCAAGCAAAATTTGGCCAAGATTTTTGGTAACCACTGCGAAAATCTCGATCCCACCCCCTCCTCACGGTAATTTTTTCAAACTGATATAGTTTTCCCTACCCCCACACATGTGGTGATATGCATGTGACCCTCGTCGTTTTTGTTATGGATCCTCTACTGAATAGAGAGACTATATGTTGTATTTGAAGTACAAGTTTGAATCAAAATCGAACAAATAAGTAGCTATATAAATAAAATTTTGAATATGTAGGAATTCAAATTCAGAGCTAAAATTAATTTCATAATAAATATAAATTCAAACTTCTACATGGAATTATATTTGTAATTTACATATATGAAAATCAAATTAAAATTAAATTTGGAGCATAGTAAATTAAAACTCTTAATTAAAATACAATTACACACACGTATACACCTGTATATGTGTGTATACATGTATATACGTATATTATATATAATTTAGCTTAGGAAATTAATTTTGGATAAATTTGGAAGATATATAAACTTAAATATGGAATATAGAACTTTTGAAAATTAGTATTTGTTTGCAGCTGAATATAGAATTTGAATTGAAGTCTAGTAAATTGATACAATAATATTTTTTTAGTAGAAATTATGAGTTATAGCCAACCATTAGATAGTCCAACAAGTGTGGCACCTGAGTTTTCTAGCTGACGGGTCAAAGTTCGATTCCAACTAACTATACTAGTCAATTGTTCCAACTCTGAAAAATTATGTGTTATAAATTTATTAAATATTGCTGATTGCCACTAGTGTTGCATCGTATTGTGTGGATG
This sequence comes from Ampelocalamus luodianensis, assembly GCA_036346255.1. NCBI lineage: Eukaryota > Viridiplantae > Streptophyta > Magnoliopsida > Poales > Poaceae > Ampelocalamus > Ampelocalamus luodianensis. The sequence continues at coordinate 3,222,701 of CM070638.1, forward strand.
CACAAGTCAATGACACGACTAGTAGTGTCACTTAAGTATAGAATTTAATGTTAAGTTTTAAAGTCAAAATATATGAACTTTATCAAGTACATTGCATTGCAAAATTTTCCCATAAGATCTCCAGATATTTTCAGAAAACTATTACAATGCTAAATTTATATTTTTCTCTAATTAGTTATTTGCTAGAGTATGATGTATAATCTTTGAAAAGAAGTGCAGGTTTGCTGTTAGTAGAAGAATACAAACCTAGTGTCGCCTTCTTCGTCCATATAATATTTTTGCTTCTCGTCTCCCTGCGCAATTCCATATTCCTGCTCTGGTTCGATCTCTAGGATTCCATGTTCTTCTTCTGGGATCCTTGATCCCTCCTCCTGCGTCCTCCTACTGATGCTTTCATTAAGATAAAAAATCGAATCCACCCAAAAGATGTTCACTCCAGGACATCTTCGATGCACACCAATCATGGTCATCAGTGCAGATTCAGCAGCTCTTCTGTCTGATTCCGTTGCACCCCGGTCACCAATTCGTGCCGTTAATTCTTCGAGGCTTAACAGGTTCTCCAGGCCAGTGGGCATACGGCTGTGTTGCTCCACTCCATGGGCATTAAAACCAAGCTTGAGCCTTCGGAGATTGGGCATTGCTCCTTCCTCAAAGGTCAGGCATGCTTCCCTGCACCTGAACTTGAAATATCTGAGAACTGGGAACTCCATGCTGTGGAAAGTGATCCTTTGTAGAGGGGCTTCTTTAACACACAACGACAGAATGGTGAGGGTAGACAATCTTTTGAGTGTATCAACGTCATTCCTCCGCAATTCCCTGACCGCAATCTTTAAGGTGCAGAGTTCGCCGAGTCCTCCGATCCACTTTGGAAGGCTGGAAAAGATGCAAATACGCGGCAAAAGCTCAAGTCTCCGAAGAAGACAGGGAACAGGTGACACAAAACTCAAGCCATGGCAGGGAACCAGAATATTTGCATGAGAGGTAGACACCAGAGTTAGAGACTTTAGGCTGCTGAGTTTCCCGAGAATTGAACCCAAACATTGCATGTTACTCTCCAGATGATCAGATGGTACTGTACAACAGGCGAGATGAAGATTCCGCAGATTGGTTAGCTCCCCAAGGCTATGCACGGTGTCAATTGAGTTACTGCTCAGATCAAGATATCCTAGTCTGCGGAGAGATGTCATGTGGCCAACACTACCAAGCAGATTTGTCTCGCCAGGAAGACAGAGGTGCAACAAGCGCGGTAAATGAACAATATCTAATGGAACAGTAGTTAGCCTAGCATATATTTCCACTGTCTCCAAACACTGTAGCCTTTGCATCAGAGTTGGTATTTCAATGCTTACATCACATGCAATCTGCAAATATCTCAACTGATGTAGTTCACAAATTCTAGTGAGGTCCACGCTTGTGCCACCACAATCACCCCAAATTTGAAGGATTAGAACTCGAAGAAGATTAAATTCTGTAATTGGAGGCATAGACTTAAAGAGTCCAAAAAACACTAGTGATCGAACCTGGGACAATCCGATACTTGCTGGTGCCTTCGCATATTTTGCACTGCCAAAATGAAAGGATAGTCGACGAACCTTGTCACAAAGTCCTGTCGTGTTTTGAGAATAATCTACTGCTGTGCTGAAATTGTCTTCCATGGACTTGTATGCAATAAGATCAAGTAGCATACCATGTACCATAAACACCTCATGTTTATAGTTGGTATCCATAGGTTGGATCATTCGTCTATTGACAAGCTCATCAAAATAGCTCCCTGCAACTTCCTCCACGTCTTGCCCTTCTATTGCATTGATAAAACCTTCAGCCACCCACTGCTTTACCAAATCATCTTTCAGGATTGTATAGTCCTCTGGATATGTATTAAGATAGAGCAAGCATGTCTTCAAATGATGAGGAAGATTATCGTAACTAAGGTTTAGGACCTGTCTCATTCCTTCTGAAGTAGAAATTTTCAAATTGGTGGCTGATAGCGAATCACGTATGTACTCCCATTGCTCCATTAATAATACCGGCTGGCTTGCTAAAAGACTAGCTATGCTGATAATTGCTAGCGGCAAACCGCCACATTTTTTAATAATTCCAAGTGAAATTCCCCTGAATTGTTGAGGACAATCATCTTCAGAGCCAAAAACTCTCTTGAAAAACAGTCTTCTTGATTGATCCATATTAAGACGTTTCATCTTTAAAATGCAGTCTTGGTGATAACTGCAACATGTTAATGCAACATCCTCAATCTGCGTAGTTGTTATTATCCTGCTGCGATGATTGCCCTCTGGAAAAGCATGACTAATTCTGTACCACAATGATGTAGCCCATAAATCATCAATTACAATCAAGTACCTGCGCTTTTTCAAAAAAATAAAATCAAGTACCTGCCAAATTATGTGTGCATAATAAACATATTATTTTATCAGCCCACAAAATGTAGATAATAAAGAAACACAACCAAGATGAATTGACATGCAGCAACTGTAGAATTTCAAGACATAAGAAATAAAAGAAGCTATCTGTACACAATGAGAAAATTCATTTCTGCGCCTAAGTATACAAACAATTAGTTAGGATAAGTTTGGTTTACGGCATCCAATCTTCCTTAAGTAGTAGTGTAAGCATCCTACTTCTCTCATTTTTTCCAACTATTTATTAGTTTAGTCACAGTTTGTCCTCATAGATATCAAGGCTATCTAAGTTCGACTTTTTTAAAATAATATATTTTTAAAAGATATTTACAAAAAAAAAATAGCCACCCCAAAAAATTACAAAAATAACTCCCTGTCGCCAGTTCAACTGGCGACAGGAAGACATCACCAGTTGAACTGGCGACAAGGACCTTGTCGCCGGGTGCAGCTACCTGTCGCCGTTTCAACTGGCGATAGCTCTCTGTCGCCAGTTCAACTGGCGACATGTAGCTGAACCCTATAAAACCCTCTTCAAACCCTCAAACTTCGACATAGGACTCAGTTTTATTCAGCAAAAAGAGAATGAGAGAAGAGAGAGGAGGAGAAAAGCTAGCGAAGCGCTTTTCGTCTGGTTGCCCACCTCTCAGGTAATTTTTTTAACAGAATGGATTACATAGTTTTTGATGTACGGTTACGTAGTACAGTACGTTTTACATAATACTTTTTGGTGAGCTGTTTAGTTTTAGATATGTAGTTAATCGTGCAAATGTTCTTTATGGTGCAGTGCGTTAAATATGTCCGACGTCACTAATTTCAAAATTTACTATGGTCGAGAGACTATTATGGAGGGTCCCAAGGGGATTAATTTGCGTTATTTTCAATCGGCAGCCGTGCCCCTACCAAGACCTGAGCAGCGTACATTCGGCGCTGTGATGTAGTGGTTGTTCCACACGTTCCAAGTTGACCATGATGTGTACGATCTGAGATTGAGTTGCCTTGCCCCCGGGCAGGACAGCCCATGTATTGGGAGTTAGTGCAGCTGAAGGGAATATATTCATGGCAGTCATATGTACGCATGGCGAGGGAGAGAGGGTGGAAATTGGTCCTTCTGGTCTAGACATATGCCAAACCCACTCTACCATCCGCGGCTGAACAAGAAGGGGGTGCTGACGCCGAAGAAGAAGTCGGGGACTCCGGCCACAACGCAGCACACATAATGGGTGAAGCTCCTGGAGTTGCTGATGCTGTCGATGAAGACCATGCAGAAGTAACTCCTTCAGTCAAGCAAGCTAGTGGGCTTGCTGACGAGGGTGAGAAGCTGGAAGCCCTAGTGCAAAGGTTGGATCTCGAAGACCGGGACTATATGACATTGTCGGAAGATGAAGGTTCCGATGATGAGGATGATGTGGACCAGCAGACGGTTCCATCCGAGTGGAACACATACCAGTTCGACAACCTCGTCGTCAACGAAGGCTCTCGTGTGCCGTGGGAGTACGACCAGAGCGAGGTCAGACTAGGAGCTATGTACAAATGCAAGGAGGGCGTGCAGGATGCGATCAAATTCTAGGTCTTGTCGGTGCGGCGCACATTCACAGTCGTCAAGTCTACCCCAAGATGCTACGACGTGAAGTGCGGCATAGAGGGATGCCCTTGGCGAGTGCACGCATTTCAACCTAAGTGGAACACCTACTGGAAGTGCTTTATAGTGGTCCCTCACACATGCGTCGTCGCTGAGTCAGTGCAGTCCCACCGGAACCTGTCATCAGGCTTCATCGCCAACCTTATGTACGGTGAGATCGTGGATAATCTAGATTTTGAGCCACGATCCATCATTCGGGCCATTGAGGCAAGGTTCCAGTACACAATCAGCTATGCCATGCCTTGGATGGCAAAACAGAAGGCATTGGAATCAAAGTTCAGCACGTTCGAGGATTCCTACCACAACCTCTCCGGGCAACTCCGAGTCATACAAGACAGGAATCCCGGCACTCATGTCGACATTCGAGACGCCACACATCCGAAGTGGGCCAATAAGAGTGTACTACAACGAGCATTCTTCACCTTTGGTCCATGTATCAATGTATTTTGGCACTGCCGTCCAATCTTGTGCGTCGATGGTATATTTCTAACAGGGAGGTACAAGGGCCACATACTGACTGCAATAGCGACAGACGAGAACAATCAAGTTCTTCCTGTGGCATTCGCTTTCGTTGAAAGCGAGAACACGGACAACTGGTTGTGGTTCCTGAACAATGTGAGGATTTCTGTTTTGCAAGGTCGTCCCAACGTATGCGTCATACATGATCGCCATATAGGCCTGCTGTATGCAATAACTCAGCTGCAACAAGGAGAGAACGTACCACTTCCTTGGCCGGACCTGCAAAGCAGGTGGTGCATGAGGCACTTGGGTGCAAACTTCTACAAGCTGTTCCTCAACCAGAACTTGAACATGTTCAAGCGGCTGTGCAACCAGAACCAGCAGCGGAAGTTCGTAGCACTCTGGAAAATTCTGGATGAGCGGACCAAGACGCACAAAAGGGAGGCAGCAATAAGGCCCGCCCCAAGCGCTGATCAGGCCCCCGAAGCATTGCCACAACTACCCACAAATGCTCCCAGTGTGACGAGGAGGATGGGGGCGTAGGTGAAATGCTTTCCGGAATGGATTGAGCACGAGCTTAAGGATAAGTGGTCGCTGCTACATGACAGGGGTGGTGCTCGATATGGTGTCATGACAACCAATCTAGCCGAGGTGTACAACTGGGCTATGCCTCCCTTCGGTTGGTATTGTGGAGGCAATTCTCCTCGGTACCACAAAGTATTTTGTTGATAGATGCAACAATGTGTCGCTCGCTATGGCAAATGACAGAGTATTCTACTCCATCATGAACACCAAGTACATAGAGGAGAAGAGCAAGAAGGGTGAGATGCACCGGGCATTCAAGATGGGCACAAGAGAGCTTCGCTTTGAGATAATGTGTAGAGATAAAGGACGTCGCGGGACGAACCGCGAGAGGATCACCCACGAGTGCACGCTACACCGCGGTAGTTTCTTATGCACTTGCAATAAGCCCCTTCTTCTGCATAGGCCCTGCTCCTATGTTATGGCTGCCTGTTCGACGGTGGCGCAGCATCCTGACCAGTACCTCTCTGACTATTTCACCAAGGAGGCGGTGATGCAAACCTGGAGTGGAGAAATGTATGGTTACACCGTGGTTGGCCATTTCACTAGCCATCCAACTTGGGAGCAACTAATCTGGGCCGCGGACATTGATAGGCTCAAGGGAAAGGTTGGCCAACGACAGGTACGGTGCATCAAGAACGACATAGACGAAGCAGAAGCAGGACATCGTACGAAGAAGTGCTCTATTTGCAGATAGTTTGGGCACACCTTCAAGAAAATACCCTACGAGAAATCCTTAGGACAAAAGAGACATTGGCACTCCGAACGTCGCCATGGGGACCTCATCCAGTGTCCCGACTTGAGGCAGTCTACATGGGAGACGGTGAGGTCGCGACCACAAGAAAGCACGGATAGTAGTAATATATTATTTCCAATGTTCTGAATTATCATTTTGATTAAGTCTTATGACATTTTGCTGCATGTTATGTAATATCAGTGTGTATGAATTCCCGAGCGAATCGTAATATCACTTACCTTTCTACTTATGAATCATTGATACCTCAATCGTCCTCGCAAAATTCTTCAGAAATTCATCGCACTAGAACAACATACGACGATCACAAAATGTTATTACGAGTCTAACAGATTGTGTACCGTTCAAAATTTATAAAAATAAAAAACAGGCCGACCAGTTTAGGGTTTAAGCTCCCTGTCGCCAACTGGCATTGGCGACAGGAGATGGATGGGCAGAACGCAAGTTTGAAGATGTGCGTGGTGACGGTGTTTGGCACGAAAGCATGAGGGAGGGAGGGAGGAGACGGGTGACCTCCACTAGCGAGGCCCTATGTTGGCGACCGGCGAGTGGAGCACATCTGCTTTGAGTAGAGAATGCACGGGGAAGAGAGAAAGAGTGGAGAGGAGAAAGAAGAGTGTCACATCGGCTCTACCTGGATACCATGTAAGCGAAAAATGTACACGTCAGTGTTACATCAGACAAAACCACCCTGGTTTAGGTCGAGGGGGTAAAGTGTGCGGTTTCATTAGTTGGAGGTTCCAATTCGGACGGTTTCAAAGTGCATGGTTGAAAAACGAACCGAGCCCAGAGTTCAAAGTAGAAAAGTGTATTTTTTTTCTTTAAGGTTAATTATTTGTTCATGATGGATTTTGTATGGTTGTTTTAGTACGTAGATTTAGTCAAATTTTGAATTTCACGGGCAACGAACATATGTATATAGGGAAACTTAGATTATTTTGTTTTTGAGAGTTTAGAATTTATGGTATCATTTATCAATGATTTTGCTGCAACGCATGAGCAGTCGGCTAGTACTCTACAAAATTATTTTGGAAATAAAGACTGAGAAAAGTTTTATAGATCTGAATCCAGCCAAAGCTGTTATTTCTTCAACAATTTTAGATCTCATTCAGCAGTTAGAAAAACGAATAATAACTTAACTGGAATTATATTTTACATTAATTGTGTGGACATGCTGGAAGCGTTTTTAACCAAGTTAGTTAGCTACAGGTGGTACTCAGCCAGTTTCTGTAACTCTAATATTTATACCATGCATTCTGTTCTGTATGTTGCAAAATTCAAAGAATTTTTACTAATGTAATGTAATTATTGTTAGTACATATATTGCATATATTTTTTTAAAGAACACGCCAGAGAATTATGTATCATTGCATTAATAAAGGAAGAAAGACAACATAAAATCCCCCATGTTCTGTCCGACAGACCGGATCATGACAAGAAATGTTTCAGTCTTCAGATATATTGCATAATATGTGTGAAAAGAAATACCTCTTATCATGTAGATGTGTCCTGATAGCGTGAATAAGCTCCGGCACCTGGCAAGCATCAGGGGGCTGGTGGTGGTGTCGAAGTTGTGAGAGCATGCCCCCGAGAAGCCTCTTCATATCAGGCTTTTGGGACGTGTGTAGGAATGCCCGGCAGTCGAATCGTCCTCCAAGTTTATGGTAGAGCTTTCTTGCAAGTGTGGTCTTCCCAAGCCCTCCAGATCCAACAATGGATACCACCTTGAGCTGCTGCTCCTCGTCGCTGGTCAGCCACTTTAGAAGCTCATTCCTTGGGCCGTCAAACAGGTCGTCGGTCTCCGTATACTCTGTTGGGAGCATAGGGCCAACTGACAGATGCCTACGCCGGGAGATGCAATCACCAAGGTTATACCTCTCGTGTCGTTGAATCGCCTCTTGCACATGGCTCCTGAATTCCGACACCCTGTTGGTGATCAGCGGTTGCCGCTTCAGCGTCCATGGAAGCCGGCCAATCCTAAAACGACCACCACTGCGGACGGTTCCAGCCTTAGCGTCGGCTCCGGAGTGGAGGAGCTCGTCGACGTAGTCCTCCATGTCGTAGGACAGCTCGCGCACATCCTTCATCCAGCACTTGGCCGTCAGGGGAGGGTCCTCCGCCTCTGAAAGATCGACAAGGGAGGTAGCTATTTCTTGGAGATCGCCTTTGAGAAGTTGGATGCCGTCCTTGGCCTTCTTGGGCAGCCTGTATTTGGGAGCCAGCAGCACATCGAGCTTCCCCAGAAGGGAACCCATGGCGCCCAGGGAAGCACTGATCGGAGCCTCCATGCCTCCGTGAAGGAAGGGAAGCATTCGAGCACGAAGCAGAGTAACGTATTATAGATCCAAAATCAAAAGCAACTCTATTTGAGCACCTCAGACGTGGTTACTGGGAGTTCCTACTGTACTTACTCAAAAAAAATAAATCAACACGTTAGAGCGTGTTTCGCAAATCGCAACGACAGAATAATTGCAATGATAATACCGACGCACCATAAAGGTAAACCAATCAATAAAACAACGCTTTTGCTAGCTCGGTCGTCTGAATTTTTTTTAAAACCCGATTCCCTATAATTATATAGCGCTAAGTTTAAAATTGTATTATCAAGTGAAGTGTAATTTTAACACAATTTTACTGTAACTTTTAGCTTTATTTGTTTTTGTGATTAGAGGATTCACCTAGATTTACTTCTATCTAGGTTAGATTTTTTTTTTGTATTTGTAGGGTTCATTTGGATTTATTTTTTTTCTAATTTAATTTTTTTTAGTATAAAAAATAAACCATTAAATAATAATCCAACTTACAAAGAAGTGACTGAGTTTTAAAAAAAATTCAGGCGATTGTAGCCGCCAACTTCCGAGGACCGTTGCGATTTTTTTATAAGAAGTTTCTTAAGATCACCCTCAAGGTTTCTCAAATTGCATAATTGCACATTAGCACTCCGATAACTCGAAATTAACAATGACTACAAAATGCATAATTATCCCGTACCTTTTATAAATTACGTGCTGGCCCAGAAATGTCGCGTCTCTTGGCACAGTAGGGATGGATGATGGACTCCTCTCCGTGCTCGTTTCTGAGCTGAGATCCTCCTCCCTACGAGGCTACGACCCTAACCCACCAAATTCCTACAAAAGAGATTAAATATTCAGTGATCAATTGAGCGCCGGGAGGAGCTAGCCATGGAGGCAGCGTTGGTGAGAGCTTTGGTGACTACGCTGATGCCGAAACTCTTGACGCTTGTAGAGGAGAAATATAAGCTGCGGAAGGGAATCAAGGATGACATTACATTCATCAAAAAAGAACTTGACATGATTGGTAGTGCCATTGCCGTGCAAATCCTCGCGAAGCAAGGATCTGGGAGCCGTGCCGAGGAGTTGGATCGAAGAAGTGCGTGACCTTATTTCTGGATTGGCGCTTTGCGACAGCTTTCCGGTCCAATGCGCGCTCCTTCGAAACGACGCGCTGCCGACTTGTGTGACAGAGAGGAGCGACGTGGGAGCTGGGCTCCGCCGACAGAGAGGTGCGGCGTGGGAGCAGGGCTCCGCCGACCGAGTTGTGTGTCTGAGAGGAGCAGCGTGGGAGCAGGACTCCGCCGATCGAGTTGTTGGGTTGGTTGGTTAGTGCACAAGTTGAGTTGGGTTGGTCTTGCCTGCTGTTTGGTTGTGTCTCTAGGTGTGAGCGTCGTTCTGTTTGAGTTGAGGTCGTTTTGTCGTCTCGGGGTTGGCTGCCGGTTTTGCTCTCTGAAACCGTGCCTTTGTTAAGGTTTTTGAACCCAGTTTCCCTTATAAACCAGGTCGATTCCTTTCTTCTTTATATATATGCTCGGCTGGAGCTCCATTCAAAAAAAGAAGTGCGTGACCTGGCTCATTAGCAGGGATTTTTTTTTTTGCCGGCCGATTCGGTCCAATTAGATTTGGCAGCCCACCCCAGAAGGTTTACAAACCGAGTCCGAAATTTTCGGTCCAGGTTGAATGAAGCCCAGGCCGAATAGAACCCATTTGGCCTCATGATCTGTTTGCCTGCTCTGCTGCCCAGGTATTGCTATCGCCGTCACAGCCTAATCTGAAATCCCCCATTCCTCTCTTCCCCTTCAAGCTATTTTTTAGGCATTCCTCTCTTCGCTTAGCTCGATCCCCAAATCCCTTCGCTCATGCTCCTCCAGTCCAGCCCAGGCCGAAGGCTTCCCTTCGCTCGATCCCCAAATCCCCCATTCCTCCCTTCCCCCTGGCGGCTGCTCCTCCAGTCCAGATTGAACTCGATCCCCTTGGCGGCTGTTCCTCCAGTCCAGCTAGGCCCCTGCCTCCTCTAGTCCTCGGTCCAGCTCCTCGCCTCGTCGGCTCCATATGGAGGAGGAGTGGTGGGGAACGGCGGCAAGGGAAGCGAGCAGAGCATGGAGCACGCTGACGGCGTGGGCGGCGCTTACGGGAGAAACGACAGAGGTAGTTCATGAACTTGTCTTTTACTAGCAATTTGTGTTAATGAGTGGATTTTGTTGATGAAGTCTGTGGGTCGCTATATGTCCGATGTTTTCAACCAATTTTCAGCTGAATTTTGTTAAATTTCAAATTTTTTATTTGAATTTTTTGGCCAAAATCATCTAAAAATATCCAAAAATTAGGATCATCCGGAAAAAAAAAATCCAAAAATCGGGATTATCGGTTCTATCAGTGACCCTAGTAAAAAAAATAAAACCGGTTTTGATGTGGCCTAGAGTGCCATTACCACCACTTTGCATGATACTACACTAAGTCAATATGCAAGTACAAGATTAAGTGATGTTGATCGGGTACATGGAGACAAACTGAAGTTAGGTGCAAGCTGAGCCAGAAGGAAGCGAGGTCCACGACCAATTCAGCAAGGTCTACGACCAGCTCCTAGAAGTCTACGACCAGTACATCAAGGTCTACGACCACTTCCACAGGGTCCACGACCACTTCAAGATTGTCTACGACTAGATTTTCAACCAGGTCTAAGACTAGGTGGCTTACGACCACCACCAGGTGGCCTACGACCACTACCAGGTGATCTACGACCATTTTCAGGTAATATATGACCACGTTCAAATGGTCCACGATCACGACGACCACACCCAGATGGTTTACGATCACGTCCAGCCGGCTAAATCATGAAAGAGATTCTTTGGGCTGAGATATTTTCATTTGTAGACAGGTTTTGGTATATATCTTTTCGTTTGATTCGGTTGTAATCTTTCCATAACTGTATTAGGAAAGAATTTTGGTTGTAATCTTTCCATAACTGTATTAGGAAAGAATTTTGGTTGTAATCTTTCCATATTTCATTTGTAGACAGGTTTTGGTATATATCTTTTCGTTTGATTCGGTTGTAATCTTTCCATAACTGTATTAGGAAAGAATTTTGGTTGTAATCTTTCCATAACTGTATTAGAAAAGAATCTCTGTACGATACGAGAGTTAGAGATAGAATCGATATTAGACCGTGTGTGAGTTGGCCGCACCCTTAGTTGCCAATATAAGGCCAGAGCATCGCCTATTGTAAAGGGGGAAGAATTTTAGAAAGAAATACAGAAAAGTCACGACGACTTTGTGGCGCAATATCTTACGTGTTTTGTTGAGGTTTTCCCATCTAGGGTTTGCTTAGGTCGGAGCAAGGCAAGAACGCGACGTTCTTGAAATTGCCTACCGAATCTACACAATTCAACTCATCTAATTCGTGATCTTTGCTGCTCACGGTTTAGAGAGGCTTCGAGTTCATACTTCTAATCGTCCTTGTGATTGATTAGTGCGTGAACATCTGGTTATCCATCTACGCGGCTACAAGAAGAAGAAGTTGCTGCTAACTTTGTCACCGCTAAGGTCTAGGAGGGGAGAACCCTAGCCACAAGAAGAAAGCAAACTCCATCGTTTGTACCGCGAAAGATCGGGCCACTCTTGCGCATCAACTAGTTTACTAGTTGATCCATATCATCGTGGTATCAAAGCGTGGTTGATCGCGGTACAGGAATTTTTTTTTCTTTTCTTGCTGCTTTCAGGATGTCAGGAGCGAGCCGAAGAGGTTCGAGTGGTTACCCCAGCGACAGCTTGGGAGAACGGATCGATGATGACTTGCCACTCACTGTACGAACACAATTCAAGGCGATCCTCGGCCACATCAAGCACCGCGAGGACGTCATCCGTGCTGAATTCGTTGGAAGCATCAATGGGGTGAACGCGAGGATCACCGAAGTGCAGAATACGTTGAACACTTGCATCACGGAAGGCTTCAACAATCTGGCCATTTCTCTTCGTCGCCTGGAGGAGAGATTACCACTGCCAGAAGGGGCCGACGCATGACATTAGTCACCAAACTTGGTGCGACGTGTGCAGTCACATGGCGATGCTCGTTACTATAGTGCTGATGACGATGACATGTCTGATGGCCATGGAGGCTTTCCACGACCACCACGGTATGATTATTTTGATCATCGACCTGCAGTACATGGAGAACACCACGACGGTGGTGTGCAACGCGAGGACGATGGTATTGGCTAAATCAAAATAACCATACCGGAGTTCAAAGGCAGAGCGAAACCTGAAGCTTATTTGGAGTGGGAGATGTGTGTCAATCAAATCTTCGACAACCATAACTACTCTGTAGAAAAGAAGGTTCGTGTTGCTTCAATTAAGTTCACCAAATACACTATTATTTGGTGGGATCAATTGAACCATGCAAGAGATCGTCCACACACTTGGGAGGGGATGAAACAAGTCATGAGGACTAGATTTGTTCCAGCGTACTATACTAGGACGCTGTATACAAAGCTACATAGTCTATCTCAAGGCTCCAAGTCCGTGGATGAGTACTATTAAGAGATGCAAGTGCTCATGATTCGTACTGGTGTTCGTGAGTCCGTTGAAGCTACCATGACACATTTCTTGAAGGGCTGAATGACGGCGTGCGAAATCGTGTTAATTTGATGCAATATAACACCGTACAAGAGCTTCTTCACCAAGCGGAGCATGCTGAACAATGGGTGAGGGACAACCATCCAAAGGTTGGCCGCACCAATCCATCGAGTTAGAGGCGTCCAATTCAGCCAGATGGTAAAGGAGGTTCAAGTTCTAAGCCGATTGTATCCACCAACCCGGTGGGACTATAGTTGAAAGAAGTTTCAAAGGCCGTAAGTACAGCAAGCAAGGAGGCATCTAAATCCGATTCGAGGCCTTCTCTACTGCTCGAACACGTGACATTGAGTGCTACAAGTGCAAGGGTAGAGGGCACATGAAGAAAGACTGCCCAAATTCAAGACAAGTGCTACTTGTACAAGAAGAATATGCATCGAAGAGTGATAGCGACGAAGTTGATCATGAAAAGGAGTCATCCAAGGATTCCGACATCGAAGTGGTGTATTATGATCCCGAAGTTGGTCCAATGTTGATGACTCACAAGGTGAATGGTGACAATACGCTGATCGTCGAGAAACGACAGCGACGTGGAGTCTTCCAAACCCAATGCATGATCAAGGGCAAATGGTGCAAGTTGATGATCGATGGAGGAAGCTACAACAATGTGATCAGCAAGGACATGGTTGATACGCTCTCATTGACCACATGGCGTCATCCTAAGCCATACTATATGCAATGGCTTCACAATGTTGGTAAGCTAAAAGTTACACATAAAGTTTCAGTACCGTTTTCAATTTATGGCTATGAAGACAAGGTGGAATGCGACGTTGTGACTATGCACATATGTCACATATTGCTGGGGCGTCCATGGCAGTTTGATCGCAACGTTACACACCAAGGGGGAGCTAATCGTTTCACTGATGCATAGAGGTGTGCTTCATTCTTGCTGCCGAAAAGAGATGAGGATATTAATTCTGATATTGTTATCAAGAGCAAGGATCTTCTGAAGAATACACCGAAATCGAGGACGATTTCGCTTGAAGAGGGAGGGGATGATGTAGCCCAGAGTGCCATTACCACCACTTTGCCTGGTGCTACACCAAGCCAATCTGCAAGTACAAGGTCAAGTGATTTTGATCGGGTACATGGAGCCAAGTTGAAGCTAAGTGCAAGCCGAGCCAGAAGGAAGCGAGGTCCACGACCAGTTCAGCAAAGTCTACGACCAGCTCCTGGAGGTCTATAACCAGATCCCCAAGGTCGACAACCAGTTCACCAAGGTCTACGACCACTTTCACAGGGTCCAGGATCGCTTCAAGACAGTCTACGACCAGGTCTAAGACCAGGTAACTTACGACCACCACCAGGTGGCCTACGATCACATCTAGATGGTCCACGATCACGTACGACCATGCCTAGATGGTCTACAATCACATCGAGGCGGCTAAATCATGAAAGAGATTATTTTGGCTGAGATATTTTCATTTGTAGATAAGTTTTGGTATATATCTTTTCGTTTGATTCGGTTGTAATCTTTCCATAACTGTATTAGGAAAGAATTTCAGTTATAATCTTTCCATAACTGTATTAGAAAATAATCTTTGTACGATACGAGAGTTAGAGATAGAATAAGCATTAGGCCGTGTGTGAGTTGGCCACATCCTTAGGTGCCAATATAAGGCCAGGGCATCGCCCATTGTAAAGGAAGAAGAATTTTAGAAAGAAATACAGAGAAGTCACAACAACTTTGTAACGCAATATCTTGCGTATTTTGTTGAGGTTTTCCCATCTAGGATTTGCTTAGGTCGAAGCAAGGCAAGAATGTGACGTTCTTAAGATTGCCTACCGAATCTACATGATTCAACTTGTCTAATTCGTGATCTTTGCTGCTCACGGTTTAGAGAGGCTTCGAGTTCATGCTTCTAATCATCATTGTGATTGATTAGTGCGTGATCATCTGGTTATCCATCTACGTGGCTACAAGAAGAAGAATCTACTGCTGACTTTGTCACCGCCAGGGTTTAAGAGGGAAGAACCCTAGCCGCAAGAAGAAGGCAAACTCCATCGTTTGTACCGTGAAAGATCAGGCCACCCTTACGCATCATCTAGTTTACTAGTTGATCCGTATTAGGTTTCGAAAACCCTGCTCATGAGATCGAAGAATGCGTGGACTGCTTCCTGTATGATCAGGTTGCTCACGGTCGCCTGAGGCGAGCCCCTGCTCAGTTTGCCTCCGAGATCCGGGCACTCATGGAGAAATCAAACCAAGCGTACTAGCAGAGACAGAGATACACTGGCGGCGGCGATGGTCAATGGCCTACCTCAGCTGGGGCATCCACCTCCTCCGCACCTGTAGATTCGCTCATTCTTGAGGCCGACCTTGTGGGCATGGCAGAACCTTGGAGGGAGCTCCTGGAGCTTGCACAGGATCCGGTGGAGAAGCTCAAGGTGATCTTCGTTGTTGGGTTTGGTGGCCTTGGGAAGACTCTTCTTGCGAGGCAAGTCTATGAGAGTGACGTCACCCAGCAATTCAGGCCACGGGCCTGGGTTCGCGCGACGGATAAGGGTGTAGAGGTGGTTCTCATGGAGATACACCAGCAAACTAGCATGCAACAAGGGGACACCTCCGATGTTGAAGTTGAACAGCTAAGCAAGCATCTCTGAGAACACTTGCATAACAAAGAGGTATAAAGAGTACTTCTCTTCTACTTCGCTTGCCCACTATATTGTCTTCATTGTATATGTGGTAAACTCGATTCTAATGAGCCTTTCCTCGACCTAATTTCCTTCGGTTCATGGTCAGATGAACAGACAATAGGGGTGCGTTTGGTTGGGTGAACCAGAGTGAATGGGATGAGATGGTACAGGATGAATGAGATGATCTTGTATGAGATGATACAAGTATGGTGTTTGGTTGATGAGATAGGATGATACATGATTTTGTTTGGTTGGTGGGATAGGATAGTTCTAAATGTTTCAAGATGGTGCTTGGTTTGATGAATGAGGTTGTATTTGGATTGCCACAATTTTTTTCTTTTTCTTTTATTCCTTTCTCTTTTATTCCTCTCATTTCCTTCCTTCCTTACTTTGAATAGCGCCCAGAAACCATGTTGCTCTCGGGTTTGAGCTTTGGTGAAGAAATCAGCGACTTCAATCTCAGAGGGCACATACTGAAGAGCAATAGTCTTCTGTTGACAATGAGAACGTGTGAAAGATGCATCCACACCAATGTGCTTAATCAGCTCATGCTTCACTGGATCAGTAGCAATCTGTATAGCACTAGTGTTGTCACACAGAAAAGATGTAGGAGTGCCGCATGACACACCAAGATCAGCTAAGAGCCAACGAAGCCAAACAATCTCTGAAGTAGTAGTGGCCAACGCTCAAGCTCACCTCGGACTAGGTCGTGAAATCGCACTGCTTTTGGACTTTCAGGCAATAAGCAAAGACCCAAGAAATATGCAATAGCCAGAGACAGATCGTCGATCAGCAGGATCACTCACCAAAGTCGAGTCAGAGTAAGCATGAAGCTGAAGCTGATTCGACTGAGAATAAAAGAGACAACGATCAACAGTCCCTTGTAGATAGCGCAACACACGTAGTAGGTGAGCATAGTGAATAGACGTGAGAGCAGAAACAAACTGGCTGCAGCACATGAACAAAATGAGCAATATCACGACATATCACTACAAGATAGACAAGATTCCCAACAATATGACGATAACGAGAAGGGTCTTCAAGCAAAGTGCCATCAGTAGGACGAAGCTAAAGATGAAGCTCCATAGGAGTAGCACCTGTCCGACTGTTAGTGAGACCAGAACGAGCAAACAAATCCTGAATATAGCGCTGTTGAGATAGATAGTAGCCATCATCTGTGCGAGTAAACTCAATCCCCATAAAATAACGTTGAGGACTCAAATCCGACATCAAAAACTGCTCGCTGAGCCGTTGCTTAACAAAAGCAATGTACTCCTTATCATCTCTAGTAATCAGCATGTCATCAACATAGAGTAAAAGTATAGTACGACCACGTGGAAATGTATGAATAAACAATGCAGGATCATGATTACTTGGGGAGAAACCAGCAGCTAACACAACTGAACTGAACCGCTCAAACCAAGCACGAGGAGCCTGTTTGAGGCCATAAACAGTACGACGAAGGCAACAAACATGACCAGTAGGAGCCACAACACCCTGGGGTGGTGTCATATAAAGTTCCTCCTGCAGGTCACCATGAAGAAAATCATTCTTCACATCCATCTGAGAGATAGTCTAAGAGTGAACAATAGCCACAACAATAAGAGTGCAAACCATTACCATATGAGCAACAAGAGCAAATGTTTCATCATAATCACGACCATGTGCCTGTTGAAAACTACGAGCAACTAGTCGAGCCTTGTACATCTCAACAGAATCGTCAGATTTGGTCTTAACTTTAAAAATCCACTTGCAAGTAATATGAACAGCATGAGCAGGTAAAGGAACAAGATCCCACGTACTAGTATGATCCAAAGCAGCCAACTTCTCAGCCATAGCTAGCTGCTACTCAGGATGAACAACAGCCTCCTAATAAGTGTGAGGCTCAAGCACAACAATAGTAAAAAGAAAATCATATCTGTTAGGAGTAGTAATAGTAGTACGATCACAAAGCTCATACCAAGATGATGGTGCTGGTGGAGGATTGTCAGAAAGAGTATCATCAGTACTAGTGTAACATCCCAAATTTTCAATCTTGGTTAAAAATAAAACTTAAATATTTTCCTTGAATTTATGGAAATTCTAAGTCAACTAAAAATCAGAAAATTCTTGTTCGCTTTTCTCTCTCCCTGTTGACATGCGGACCCCGCATGTCAGTCTCTCTTTCTCTCCCTCTATAAGCAGCCGGCGCATCCCTTCCCCATTCTTATCCCCATTCCTTCCCTGGAGCCCAGACTGCTCCTTCCCTCTTCCTTCCCCCAAGACAGGCCACCGCCACCTCCATTGTTCTCCCTCTCTGGCCAAGATTTTGCCGAGCTAGCTGTGTCATATCATGTTCCCAAAGGTTCTCCACCCAACCCCTCCTCCTCTTGTCCTCTCTGTCGCTGTGAAGCTCTCTCATCGCCGCCACCTTTTTCCCCGCCTCCGGTGCCGTCGCCGCACCTCCATGGCCGTTCTCCGGTCTCCCCGATCTCGCCTTCACCTTCCCCTCGTCGAGGCACAGTTCGTGCTCACCCTAACTCCTTCAAGGCGCCATTGAGTCATCGTCTTCACCGTCGACCCGAGCCGCAGCCCGCGCCCTTACCCTGCGCACTGCCCCCGTGCTGCCACCTCCTCCCTTACTCTCCATCTCCGGCCACCCATTTTTCGAGCCAAGCACGTCACGATGTGTTCCTAGAGATCCTCTCACAACACCCTGAAGCCCCGTCGTCGATGTCGATCTCATCGCGTCGAATTTTGTCGCCAAGCCGCCGACCACCGAAGCTCTGATTCATCGGAGCTCGTCGCTGTTGAAGCCTCTCCGTCCGAGCCGCCACCACCCTCGAGTTTGTGCCGAGACGTTCTACATCATGCTTCCACCATCTTCCCCGGAGTTCCATCAGACTGCCATCTACGTCTTCGTCCCCAAAACCGGCCACGTCGCCCACCACTCGATCTCCTCGTCAGTGAACCCCTGTGCCCTCCTGAGCACGTCAAAACGCATTCCCAGTCCTCCTCCACCATTCCCCCACCTCTATTCCTCTTCCCCGCCACTGGGAGCTCTCTCCCTGCCGTCGCCATCTTCGCCACCTCCGGCACCGTTGCGCCGCCTCCTCAATCCTTTCCCGGTCGCCCATGTGGCCCTGCGCCATCCTCGTGGTGCGCGTGCTTGTCTTGCGTTCCAAATCCCACCGCGCCGCCAAAGCCGGCGACATCACGCGCCAGCCGCGCGCCGCCGCCTCGTGCCCCTCTTGCCACGCTGCCACCTCCTATCCCTTCCTCAGGCCTTCGGCTACCCAGTTTGCTGGTTGCCTGGCGCCTCCGCACCATCGCTCGCCGCTGGTCGCCCCTTGGCCCGAGCGCCACCTCCTCCCTTGTTTCCTCTATGTTGAATTCTGTGTGAGTTGCTTTGAGTCACTGACGTCAAAGGCCCACTATCATACTCAGTCCTCCCACCATCTATCTCGCTCACTCACTAGCACATAGGGCCCATTTGTCATATGCGTGGCATTGCAAAAATTAGCACAGTAATTCCTGAGAATATTTTCCCTATTTCCCATTTTCCATTATTTCATGTGATTCCAATCTTTCGGATGCTCGTTCTTCGTCATACAAACTCCAAATCCGTTGATTCTTTTTCCTAAATTATTATAAATTCAATATCTTCCTTCCAGTATTTATTTTATGATTTTTTAGATTTTATTTGAATTTCTATTATTTATTTATCTCGTTTCGCGCGTGCAGAGTCCGACGTTGCCGACACCAGTTTGGACCAACCAGTCGCAGCAACCTCGACCTACAACGAAGGCGACTCTCCTTTGACCATTTTGTACCTATGATTTTTAAATATTGTTTTCAGTTTCTAAAAGTTCTATACATTGCTATTTCACATAAAATGATAAGTTCAAATTATAGGTTGTTAGTTAAACCTAAAGTTGTTATTGTATTCCTTTGATGATTGTATCATATACCCTTGTAACCCTAGCATAGTAATTGTGTAATATCGAATACAACATTGTGGAATAGTTAAACGCAGTAGAATTGCTTAGACATGCTTTTCGGTTTTCAACAACCCTTGGGAGGAAAAACCATTATTACCCTTTATGCCTTATTTGGAAAATGTATGACATTAGGTAATATCAGCATTTGGAAAATAAAATAAAAGGGTGAAAATCTGTTTTAGACTTGGGTGGATGGTAAGATCAGGCCGGTGTAGCTAGAGCACGAGAACTTGTATTGTGGTAAGTTTCGCCCGAGTCGTATTATGGATCAACGTTTGTGAGTTGTGACTATCCAAATTGAGCAATATCGTACAACCACATGTCCTAAATGGTAAGGACCTAGCTGATTAATTTACTAAGTTCGAACATTTAGCCTGTAGGCTATAAGATGGTACGTAGGTGTTACTTGGGTTGTGCAGACGATGGTAATTGACGTTCATGTCTGTCGGGGTTTACGCCGGATGATGGTAATTGACGTTCATGTCCGGGAAAGTCCCCCCCCCCCAACGGTGAGCTCTGGGTCGATGGTAAAGGATGTCCATGACTTGGGGTTAAGTTCATCGGGTAGGCTAATATGAGGATAAAGTATTATAAAAGTACTGTGATAATCTCTTAGTCGTACACCTTTGGAAGTGTGCCATGACTAATATTATAAGCTAATTATCTCGTGTGGGTCAAGGTGTACAACCTCTACAGAGTGTAAAACTATTCGAATAACCGTACCTATGGTAAGGGCGGGCAAGATGCGTTTTTACATGATAGATTTTGGTTTCGATTTCAAAAGAGTAAACTTTGAGAACCTGTGAGCAGTTGGGACTCTCGAGTAGATTTTCTGGCAGTTAAAGCCAGTTGGGCAGCTAGAGTCATATCCTTTGAACCTTGACGGCTAGAGCCTCGATACTAGTGGTTGGTAGCTAGAGCCTCCACTAGTGATATAATTATTGAATCTTCGTTTGTTAAATATGCTTTATGAAAAATGTTTAAACTTGAAATATTGCTTTGTGCAAAAGAACCTTTTAAGCCTAATTGATAAAGCTATGCATATGCATATTTCCCAAGACTCGCGGAGTATTTTATATACTCACATGCTACACTTCGAACATATCTCAAAAGCCTTAAATGATGATGTGGACGACTACGACTACTACGCCTGTGGGTTTGACGAATAACATCCGGAGTATTAGGCCGCACTCCCTAGTCGAATGCCGGTGGGCAGTTTAATAGGCCATCACTCGGAGTTTAACTTTTGCTGTTTTCGTTGCTGTAAAGCTCAGGGTCTGTTGATCTCTTTTGTAATAAGTAGCCTTAAGGCCGGTATCTTGTTGTTACTTTTATGTTAATCATGATTTGAACTTGTTATCAACGATGTAACTATGTGTACTAGATACTGATCCAGAGACTAGTACATAAAATACAGAGGGTTCTGAATTCAAAAATCCGGGTCCCGACAACTAGCCATGCCATGAGAGGAGGAAACAATAAAAGACTGAGTATCAGGAGGAACTCTAGACCGACGAGTATAGTGAAGAGAACGGTGATGATTGAGGATGGAGAAGATGACTCCACAGAAAGAGGTGTATCAGATGAAACAATGGGTGGAAGGTAAAGAAAAGAGAGAGACTCAGCGGGAGAGGAGGACCGAGTGGTAGAAAAATAAAAGTAAGGACAATCCTCAATAATAATAAAAACGTCATGAGAAATGCGCATACGCCGAGCAAGGAATCATAACAATAATATCCCTTAAGTTCAAGACTATGTCAAAAAAAAAATACACTCAACAGACTAAACTGTTAACTTGGTGTGCTCATGAGACAAAAACAAAATATAACAGATACAACCAAAAATCCAAAGATAATCATACCATGAGGAGTAGAAAATAAGAGCTCACCGGGACACTCTTCCATACTTTCCGTGCAATAATAAGATTCTCGCGTCCAAGATGGCCGACCGGACGAATACGAGGCGACGGCCCAAAGCAATAAAGCTTCCCTCAATTATATTCCTCCTTGTGCGTATGCCAACTTGAAGAAAAGCACGCTCTGGGGTCAGCCACACCACACGAGTCGAGCACAAAGTATCGTAGATCCAAAATAATTGCAAGCGACAGAAAGTGCTGAAAAGTCATATTTGTGACATGACTTTTCAGAGCAATTGAATACGATCACCAGTACGAATTTTTTTTAAGATCAGCCTCAAGTTTCTCAAATTGCAGAATTGCACATTAGCACTACAACTACTCGAAATTAACAATGGGTACAAAATACATAATTATCCCGTACCTTTTATAAATTACGTGCTGGCCTAGAATGTCGCGTCTCTTGGCGTGCGCAGCCGACGCAATTACGCGCTAGGCTTGCAGTAGGGGATGGACTCCTCTCCGTGCTCGTTTCTGAGCTGAAAATTGAAATCCCCTCCCTACGAGGCTACGACCCTAACCCACCAAATTCCTACAAAAGAGTTCGAATATTCAGTGATCAGTCGAGCGCCGGGAGGAGCTAGCCATGGAGGCAGCGTTGGTGAGAGCTTTGGTGACTACGCTGATGCCGAAACTCTTGACGCTCGCAGAGGAGAAATGCAAGCTGCGGAAGAGAATCAAGAAGGACATTACATCCATCAACACAGAACTTGGCATGATTGTTAGTGCCATTGAAGACTACAGCAGATCCTCGCGAAGCAAGGATCTGGGAGCCGTGCTGAGGAGTTGGATCGAAGAACTGCGTGACCTGGCTCATGACATCGAAGACTGCGTGGACCGCTTCCTGTATGATCAGGCTGCTCACGGCCGCCTGAGGCGATCCCCTGCTCGGTTTGCCTCCGAGATCCGGGCACTCAAGAAGAAATCAGAGGAAGCGTACCAGTGGAGACAGAGATACACCTGCGGCGGCGATGGTCAATGGCCCACCCCTGCTGGGGCATCCACCTCCTCCGCACCTGCAGATCCGCTCGTTCTTGAGGCCGACCTTGTGGGCATGGCGGAACCCCGGAGGGAGCTCCTGGAGCTTGTACAGGATCCGGTGGAGAAGCTCAAGGTAATCTCCGTTGTTGGGTTTGGTGGCCTTGGGAAGACTCTTCTTGCGAGGCAAGTCTTCGAGAGTGACGTCGCCAAGCAATTCAGCCCACGGGCCTGGGTTCGCGCGGCGGACAAGGGTGCGGAGGAGGTTCTCATGGAGATTCTCAAGGAGATACGCAAGCAAACTGGCACGCAACAAGGGGACGCCTCCGATGTTGAAGTTGAACAGCTAAGCAAGCATCTCAGAGAACACTTGCATAACAAGAGGTATAAAGAGTACTTCTCTTCTACTTCGCTCGTCCACTATATTGTCTTCATTGTATATGCGGTAAACTCGATTCTAATGAGCTTTTCCTCAACCTAATTTCCTTCGGTTCATGGTCAGATGACCAGACAATAGATGGCTTACTTTGAACGGCGCCCAAAAATCCTATACAGAATATAAGGGGTTGGTTTTACCAAAATTTAGCATTTGTCGACAGTTTTTTAAGGCGTGGCAAGAGAACTGTCAACACTGCATTAAAGACGGAAAGAAAACCAAGATTCAGTAATTACATTTTGGCAAAAGAAAGACGGTAAAAAGAACAAAAGAACTCAAAACGAAAACAGAACAAAATAAAATGAAACCCAAGACCCACTAAATCCCTTTAACCGAGCTCTCCTTGTTTCCTTCGCCCCTTGCTGGGTGGATGCCTAGAGAGATTTAAATGGGGATTCCTTCGGACTCCTTAGGCGTTGAGGTTGCTGACGTTTCTTCCACTTCGGATAGAGCATTGTCTGGGCACCTGCCTACTGATCCAAGGGTTATGTAAGCGCCATGTCGTCCGAAGGAAGATATGCCGCTAAACTGCTTGCCCCACTCATTATCCAGGGCCTGGCTTCTTTTTTGATTATCGCGACCAGCCCAATTGCCTCGTTCCTTTGATCTTGGAAAATCCTTCTGTTCCTTTCTTTTCAAATTTGTCAAAAGGTGAGCATGATTAAGGAACTTTGGCCCTTTTTGCTCGACGCCACTTCCTTTTGCGAGGTTTCCACCCACCAGTGCAAGACCGATTCATGGGTGTCACCATGTAATGGTAAAATGCTGTTATGATGTGCCCACACCCTCTTTGCGTAGACACAGTTGAGTAGTAGGTGTCTTGCTGTTTCTAGGTTTACTGTATAGAGAGGGCACCAGAAATTATTTTGCATATGTCTTTTTGCTAGGATGTCCGTTGTTGGTATTCGCTCCTGAACCGTCAGCCATGCAAAAATTTTACACTTTTGCAGCGCCCATGAATCCCAAAAGAGGCTGACATAGGGCCTCTCTATTGATCCCATGAACTGTGCCTCATATGCCGACCTGGCAGTATATGTGCTTGTCGAAGTCCATTTCCAGGTGATATCGTCCGGTATTTCTGGAGTGAGTGCCACTTGCGCGACCCTGGCAAACAGGTGCACGAATTCCAGAATGTGGTGCTCTGTGATCCTTCGTCTGAGGTCAGCTATCCAAGAATTCCCCTCTAGTGCCTCCCTCACCGTCCTATTCTTTCTGGCCACAATACAGAATAGGTTGGGGGCCGCTTCTTTCAGGGGGTTGGGGGCCGCTTCTTTCAGGGCAGTGCTCCCCATCCACACATCCTTCCATAAATTTGCCTTATCCCTACTTCCTAGAACAATTTTGGTAGAAGCCCGAAAAAGCTCGTGGTCCTTCTCATCGATTGGGAGCCATATGCCATTCCACTGTTTTTCAGGCTCCTTCCATAGGTACCACAACCAACGAATGCATAGAGTCCGGCCGAAGAAGACGAGGTGCAGGACTCCAAGCCCGCCCCACTTTTTTTGGGCGACACACCGTGCTCCAATTGACCTAGCATTTTCCCCTCCTGTGTGTAGGTCATTCCCACTCCAAAACCACGCACTGCGATGTTTATCTAACTGTTTCCGCGTCCATGTCCAGACAATAGATGACTTACTTTGAACGGCGCCCAAAAATCCAATATAAGGTAGTGTATACGGTTGCTCGAATATAAGGGGGTGGTTTTACCAAAATTTAGCGTTTGTCGACAGTTAAAAACCAAACATCAATGTGATTTAGATAGAATAAAGTAGGGACTTGCTCACCCAATTGATTACTGTCGGTCTGTGGCTGCATAATACTAGATATCTATTAACTTTTTATTTCTTTTCTTTCCTCAAATTGTCTGTTAGGTATTTCATTGTGATTGATGACATGAGGACAGAACAGTTGGGTACTATAGGACCTGCTTTCCCCGCCGATAATGGTGTTAGCAGCAGAATAATGGTGACCACGAATTTACATACGATAGCAAATGCCTGCAGCTCTGAAAGCGGTTATGTATACAAAATGAGCACACTTGATGCTAAATGCTCAGAAGATTTGTTCTTAAATAGTGCTTGTTGGAAGGAACGTTCACCTAACATGGAGAGCGGTTCAGCAGCACTTCTGAAGAAATGTGATGGCCTACCACTTGCTCTGGTTAGTGTAGGCCAATTCTTGAAAACAAAAGGCAGTCTCACAGGAACAACCTGTCAAGATTTGTGTGCCAAACTAGGTTACCATCTGGAGAAGAAGGATGGAACCTTATCAAGAATGCACCGGGTACTTACCCACAACTACACCTGTCTATCAGGGCATGCTGCTAAGGCATGCTTGCTATATTTAGGCATGTTCCCGAGTAATCATCGGATCAGAAGGAAAACACTAATAAGGCGATGGTTAGCTGAAGGACTTGTAGTAACACAGCCTCGATGCAGTGCGCTTGATGTCGCAGTTGAAAATTTTGAGGCTCTTATAGACCGGAATATCATTCAGCCCATTGATGTAAGCAACAATAAAGAGGTGAAGACATGCCAACCTCCTGGGATGATGCTCGAGTTCATTGTGCACAAGTCCGTATCTGAGAAATTCATTACCTTGTTTTGTGATAAGACTTCCCTACCAAAATATGCCCGTCGTCTTTCTCTGCATCATAGCAGTGCTACAAGTGTTAGCCCGGACAATGATTTATCTCTTGTCGGGTCTCTCACAATCTTTGGCGAGGCAGGCCAAGGTATTTTGGATTTTCGCAAGTATCAACTGTTGCGTGTCTTGGATCTAGAAGAATGCAATGACTTGACGGATCGTCATCTCAAAGGCATATGCAACCTGTTGCTTCTCAGGTATCTAAGCCTTGGGGGCACTATTACCACGCTTCCAAGGAAAATTTCAAAACTAAAGTTTTTGGAGACACTCGATGTCAGGAGAACCATGGTAGAGGTGCTGCTGCCCGTAGAACTCATCGTGCTTCCCAATTTAATTCATCTGTTTGGAAAGTTTAAGCTATTGGACGAGGTATCAAGTAATATACAGAAATTTTTTGTGTCGGGAGAAAGTAACCTGCAGACTCTAGCAGGATTTGTCACCAACGAGAACCAAGGTCTTCTGCAACTAATGGGTCATATGAAGAAACTGAAAAAGGTTAAGATATGGTGCGAATCCACTGGAGACAGCAGTGACTTGATTGATCTTTCACGTGCCGTTCAGAAGTACATTCAAGATGGCACAGGAACAACTGATGCCCGTTCTCTATCGCTTGATTTTGAGAAATGCTCTGAAGACATCATGCAATTTTCTTCGCAAGGAGACTGCTATCTTAGCTCGCTGAAACTCCATGGCGAGCTACACAGAATCCCTCCGTTTGTTACGTCACTGTGTGATCTCAGAGAGCTGTGCCTTTCATCAACCAATCTCAGGGGGGATCTTCTAACAGTCCTGAGTAATTTGCGTTGCTTGCTTTTTCTCAAACTGGCTGCAGATCGCCTTGACAATTTTGTCATAACAGATGGGGCATTCCCAAGCCTGCAACGCCTATGCTTTGTGGTTCAAAGTTCTACCCTACCAGTAATCTGTGATGGTGCTCTGCCACAGCTTCTCTCACTTCATCTGCTCTATAAAAATCTAGATGGGCTTCATGCAATCAAGATTGAATGCATCAAACGTCTTATGGAAGTCAAGATTGATTACAAAGTGAAAGCAGAAACAAGAAAAACTTGGGAAGATGCAGCGAAGAAGCATCCTAATAGGCCGAAGATTTTATTCATGGAAAAAGATCATCCGATGGAGGTCAGGCCTACAGAGAATTCTGTTGTGCCAGAGCGACCATCATCTAAAAATTTCTCCCGAAGGCTACTTAAGACTCTCGCTGGCATAGTGAGTACTTCAGAAAACAAGAAAATGACTCCAGAAATAAGGAGGATTCCAGAAAACAACGAACTGATTCTGCCTTCAAGAATATGAGGATCCTGATGCGTAAAGTAGCAGCCAGGTATGTTTTGTTGATCTCCTGTTGATTTCAATGACATCTTGATGTACAGTCATATTTCCTTTTCACACATCCGACATATTTATGAAGCTATGTACTGTTGCTCAGCCCTTTATACATATAGAGGATTCTGACTTACTTGTGTAACTTGTAAGCTACTTATTAACATCCAGTTATCATCTTACACGATGTGCTGTTTATTCACTACTAATTCGGTTGTCAGCATACACTTTTATTCTATTAAACCGAAATACAACTCAACTTTCGATCTTCGAGTAGTTGTTTTTCACTAACGAATCATTGATTATTTATTATTAGGCTATGGTTGGCATTGCAGTATATTTCAGGAAATTCACTTGTTTTAATACGTCATTTTTCGGATTTGGCCAGTCATAACCGAATTTTTTACAATTTAGCCATTTTTTCGTAAAAAACTCACATTTATACCCCTGCTAGTCTTATTTCCGGTTTTGGACCCAGGGGGTCGGCGCCGTGACTCACGGCGCCGAGGTAACACATCTCGGCGCCATGAGTCATGGCGCCGAGGTCCCGAACCCTAGCCAGCGTGGCAGCCAGCGTGGCGGTACCTCGGCGCCATGAGTCATGGCGCCGAGATGTGTTACCTCGGCGCCGTGAGTCATGGCGCCACCCTCGGCCACGATGATCTCGCCGAAGCGTTCAAAAAGACCCGCTTCCCGCCGCCTCGCTCTCTCTCTCTCTCTGACTCTCGCTCTCTCCTCTCGCTCTCGCCGCGCCGCGCGCTTCGAGCCGGTCCTCGCTTCCTCCGCCGCGGTCCCGCTTCCTCCGCTGAGCGGTCCTCGCCGACCTGCCGCCTACTCAAGGCCGCCGGCGCTCTCGCTCGCCTCTCTCTCCACATTGCAGCCAAGAAGAAGGTAAGTTTTGTTTTTTTAGTTAGTAAATTTAGTTAGTTAGTAATTTGTAGTTAGTAAATGTTAGTTAGAAAGCGTAGTTAGTAAATTTAGTTAGAAAATGTAGTTAGTAAATTTAGTTAGAAATTGTAGTTAGTTAGGTTTAGATATAATTTAGTTAGTTAGGTTGAGATATATAGTTAGTCATAGCAATTTTAGTTAGATATGATGTAGTTAGGGTTTAGATATATAGTTAGACATAGCAAATTTAGTAACATATAATGTAGTTAGTGTGCATACCACCAAAGATATATGGAAATGGCACGTTTGGTAATCAGAGTACATTGGATTCTTCATGGAGCACGATAATTGTTCTTCACTTAGAATTCTAGTTAAATGTGGTAACATCGCTTTCTATATGTGTTCTTCAAGAAGAAGAAAAAACATCGCCTCTCTTCGAACGCCTACAACGAAACTAAACACCGGCAATTCACAATGGTCGATGTGTTAGATGTAACTTGTAGTTAGGGTTTAGATATATAGTTAGACATAGCAAATTTAGTAACATATAATGTAGTTAGGGTTTAGATATAGTTAGACATAGTTAGAAATTTTAGTTTGTTTAGTTACATATAGTTAGTTAGTTAGACATAGTTATTTAGTTTGGTAGGTAGCAAATTACTTGGGTAGTTATCAACTTAAATTAGTTCCGTATGGAATTAGTTAGTATACTACTCTACTATTAGACATTAACAACCACTGCCTTTTGTATGGATTAGATGGACAATCTAGTAACCTTGCACCATGGAGGCAGTATTGAGAAAGATGGTTATGAAAATGTGTCATTTGTTGGGATGGAAACTGTGTCCCTGCTGCTTAGTGATCGTCCGTCTTATGGTGAATTGGTCGCTAGAGCTCGTGAGGTTCTATGTTGTCATGGTAATGAGGATGGCATCTCAGTTGAGGGTGTACTTCAGTTTGGTTCTAAAGACTCTATGTTTAGGCGGATGGTCTTAATTGACTCTGAGGATCAGTGGCAAAATTATGTCAGATCGGTGATGAGGACCCAATATCAATGTTTGGATTTGTTTGTGCGGAAGTTGTCCATTGATCCCAATCCTCATGGGCATTCACCCCCTCATGGGCATTCGCCTTTATGGGCATTCACCGATTTAGGTAGTCCTCCCTTTGGAACCCCGTTACCCAATTGTGATGCGGATGTGAACGAGCGGATGTGGTACCGATGCTCAATCCGCCCGAATGAGATTGGAATTTCTCATCCTGCGCCCTCAGAGATCCTTTGACTCGTAACCATCCAAGTAAGTGTCGTAGTACCACTTTAGTTTACCGCTCATTAATCTATTCCTTTGTCTCAATTGCCATCGTGTGTGTGGTTGTGATGCAGAGATGTTCCCGAAAATGATGATCGCCCTCCCGTGGCACCTTCAGCAACATGGATCAATTCAGTAGGGCCTCTAACGGTGTTGATGTTCGATTGATGATGATGAGGAGCCTTATGGGACGGCTAGAGCCGTTGATTCCGATGAAGACCGGCTGTTGCGGCATTGACACAACAAGATATTGAGCTCATCGACAATTACGCCTAATCGTGATCCAATATTGAAGAATTCAGAACTTTAGTTATTCCCAAGGTGCTTATGCGTAAGGCGAGACGACGAGTTGTTAGAGGCTCCTGCCGGGATAGCATGGAAATCAAGAAGTGTTTGGTCTTCAAGGACTTGCCTACATTGAGAAGGTGGTTACAGGAGTATTCGTGAAGCGCAAAGGCCTTTCAAGGTTAGGCATTCCTATGTGCGCAATGCGTTACAGTGGTGTGTGAGAAAGCCGATTGTAATTGGAGGGTGTGTGCTAGGAAACGAAGGACACAGCAAGTTCAAGATCACAAAATCGTTGGCCCACACACTTGTGCGAATCAAACTTGAAATGAAGCATCGCGATTGACATCTACCCGATTGCGAGATCACTATACTCAATCAAGGCTGCAGCCCAATTTGAAGGTGAGGACAATTATGGAGATGACACGTAAGATGTTCTGATACGACATAAGGTATGGAAAAGCATGGAGGGCAAAGCAATGAGCCGGAAGATGATATATGGGGATTGGGAGGAGGGTACGAGCGGTTGCGGATTGTTCAATGCAATGAAAGCGATTAATCCAGCATGCATTACGAGTACATCCCCAAACCAAATGAATGGAAGGATGGAAGGCGATTTTCTTCCGCGCATTCTAGTGTTTTCCACAAGGCATCGAGGCATTCGTGCATTGTCGTCCGTCTTCTCCATTGATGGTACTTTTCTTCTTGGCAAGTACACGGGCACATTGTTGATAGCCATTTCGTTGACGCAGACAACACATTGGTCCTCTTGCATTTGCTTTGATGGA
Organism: Ampelocalamus luodianensis; assembly: GCA_036346255.1. Classification (NCBI taxonomy): domain Eukaryota; kingdom Viridiplantae; phylum Streptophyta; class Magnoliopsida; order Poales; family Poaceae; genus Ampelocalamus; species Ampelocalamus luodianensis. The sequence continues at coordinate 3,252,679 of CM070638.1, forward strand.
GAGGAGAACAAAGATAGTTGGGGATAGTTCCCGCGCTTGTTCGGATACATGTTGTTGGCCCCGCAGGAGGTTGGTGTCATATCCGATGCACACTGGGGCATACTTAGTGCTGACAGAGCAGATTCGGCACGCACCTATCCATCACCGGTGGTGCACTCGGCACCGCCGAGAATTTACTCGTAAGGATGGTACAAAGGATAACTTTCCTCTTTCGACGGTTGGAGAGCCGAGTGAGGCCTTCCTTGGGAGAGAGCTTCCTCCGAGACACACGCTTCCCGCACTCGGGGTTCTTATCGCTTGGCTCAGACAATAGCTTGCTCAGGTCCGGACAATGCAATCGAGGAGACAACCACCTACTACAAGCAGAGCTTGATCCTACACTTGTTTGGGTGTGTTCTCTTTCCGCACGCGACGGAGACAACGCGTCATGGATGTACCTCCTTGCTTGACCGACCGGGACATGGCGGGTGGCTACACTGGCTTCCGAGTTTTGTCCTTCCTCTACCGCCACTTGTGCTCGGCTTGTCGGCGGTCTTCTCAAGACGCGTCGATCGGCGGTGTGTGTACCTTCTCGCAGCTTTGGATGTGGTCTCGTACCGCTTGGTCGGCCGACGCTTCTTCCTCCTCGTCCGTGGTTTGCGATGGCCAACCTCGACACCAACCGACGGTTGCCCACCTTTGGGACGAGTTCGAGTTCCGCTTGCGTATGCAGGCGCGCAGACGTTGAGTACGCCAACGAGCTTGATACACTTACGACTTCGATGGTGAGTTCATTGCATTTTCATTTCACATTTTCATTCAGTCTTTCGATACAATCTTTCTTACAATACCTAAACACTTCTTGTACGCAGGTCACTTGGGAACCTTACAGAGACGGCCAGGTGGGCCAGCTTGGACCGAGCACGATGTGCAGCGTGGACGAGGACCTCTACATGATGAGGTGTCCATCGACCGCTTTACTGTTGAGTACCACCGCCACATAGAGTTGCACGCCGCTTTGGCCTCGTGCAGAGTGCCGCTGGAGCCGTTCTCAACGCTCGTGGAGTTGCACAAGTAAGTGGCGTACGCTACTTTTTTTTGTCCTTTGTATACATAACTACTAATTCACTATATTTGCACTGATGATGTATATATTGCAGGATCGATCGTCAGAAGCAGAAAAAGACGACAGACTTCGAGACGTTGCACCGTGACCACATAGACGTGTGGGAACTCCTCCATGAGAACGTCTATGCCGGTGAGCACCGCACACGAACTACAACTTCCGTGCATACCTTTCTTGGTACCTTGGTGTGACACGGACAAAGTTGAAGGTGCAATGGACCGGCGGACTACGCCGACATGGAGTCTTCACGATGAAGACACTTCCTACGACCTTGCGACTCGGGAGGATGTTGGTGGAGGTCGCGCCGCCTTAGATCGAGTGGTAATGTCACTTCTAACCTTTTTCTTGCAATCAATCATAGCGCTAATGTTATTTGCATCACACTAACCGAGTAACCATATGTTAACAATGTGTGCGTGGCAACACGTTGAGGCGATCCGTGCTTGACCTAGAGCGCTTTCCGAGGACAGAGTCGATGAGACGACACTCAACAACTTTCTTGGAGTAAGTCTTTCAATACATGGCAATCAAAATATAAACTTGTAACCAAATATGACATTTGTGAACTAACAAAATGATGATGAACCGCAGAGACTTGCGAGACGGCTACGCAGCTGGCCGCCGTTGTGGTTGCAGGACGCAGCACCGATGGACGCCCACGCGCCACGAGACATCTTCCGAACGCAGTACCGAACCGTAGGCTCGGCACTTCTTCACACAGAGGTACACTCGAGGCGAGCTCGTCCCGCATTTACCGTGGATACTTTTGAGGACTTGGTGGCAAGGAGGAGGACGAGGTCGAGGAGATTGGTGGCGGGAGGAGGACGAGGCCGAGGAGATTGGACCGCCTCGGCTCTGTGGTGCTCCTTCGACACGCCTTCGCAGCCTCCACCGCGTAGGCACCGACGTCCGCGTGACCCTTACACCTGTGCACCGACGCCTTGGTGGAAAGGGCAAGGCTAGGAAGCGATGTGGGACGTGTTTATGTACCTTGTATGGACTTTTATGGACTATTTGGACTTTTGGATTGTTGTTTCCACTATTCGTGTGGTATTTTGATGAATATATGCTCGTATGATATATTTGTGTCATATTATTAAATGTGGATGGTCAGAAAACAAGGGAAACTCTGGCGAATTTTTCCCGTGATTATATGCAGAGTAGTGATTATATGCTGGGACCAAAGGAACGTGTCCTTATTATTGGCTGGCGACCAAAAGTTACTGAAATATATAGGCATAGTGACAAAAAAAATCAAATCATGCTACTCACATGTTCAAGTTTAACAATATACTCACATGCACATACCGAAAAGTGCAAGACATGACAAGAGTAATGACAAAATAACAAGTCCAAAGAAATGATAACATTGTTTATTATTAAACCATAACTACTAAGTCTAGCACACTACCGAGTGCAACGAGGCCACTTTCCTTCCTCAAAGCATCCGGATCCTCCTCCATTGCAGCCTTAGCACGCGAACGCGCTCAAGCCTCCTCTCCTCTCCCCTACGCTTAGTCGCTGCCTCATTTTCACCTCTTCCTCGCGCTCCTTTCTCGCGCCTCCTCTTTGCGTGTCTTCTCCAACAGCTCCTTGCGCTCCGCATCCCACTTCTTCGCCCCTCCATATGTCGCTTGTCCTCCTCCTTGATCTCGTGTCGATCCACCGCTCAAAGTCACATAGCGGTGGAGGTTCCCGCAAAACATGGGTCCATTAAGCACGTAATGACATGTTATTGATTCATCGCAAGAACAAAGAAAAAGCCACTAATTTCTCACCAACAATCCAATGCGGATCTGTGAAGTGTAGGGTCAAAGGCATAATTGTGACACATCCAATACCTCTGCTCAGACGTGTCCTCCTCATCGATCTCGCCACCCTACAAGCATCACCGCAGAGCACATGGGCACCGAACGCCACTAGGCGCGGGCAACCGCGCGACGCATTGCCCACCACCGTTGCCTAATCCGTAAATACAACAAATTGTATGAACCTTACATAATATGAACTACATATTACCGACAAATTAGAATACGATGGACAAAGATTACCTTGGTTTACTAGCTTTACCACGCCTCGGATCCTAACAAATGGGAGAAACAGAGGGGACCGACGTAACTAAGATTCCATAATACACAATACGAATCAATAAAACAAGTGAGACTAATTGCTTCAAACCCTAGGTCATGACTAACCTAATTTTGCATAATACACATGATATAGACCAAATCAATACGTAAAAAGTGAGGAGGACAAAGAGGATACCTTGCTCTCGAAGTTGTATGGATCAATTCGAAGTTTCCACGGTGAAAATTGGTGATTCGAAAAGTTCGGCGGGTTGGGTTGAGTGAAAACCCGAGAGAGGAGAGGAAGAAATAGAGCAAGGCTCGGGCAGGTATATAGTTCAGAGCTCGGCGCCGAGATCTGTGGCGCCGAGGTCGGCGCCGTGATTCACGGCGCCGAGGTAACACATCTCGGCGCCATGAGTCATGGCGCCGAGGTACCGGCCACGCTGGCTAGGGTTCGGGACCTCGGCGCCATGACTCATGGCGCCGAGATGTGTTACCTCGGCGCCGTGAGTCACGGCGCCGACCCCCTGGGTTCAAAACCGGAAATAAGACTAGCAGGGGTATAAATGTGAGTTTTTTACGAAAAATGGCTAAATTGTAAAAAAATTCGGTAATTACTCACTATGGTTCCAAATATTGTTGTGAAAAAGGGGCATGAGCTCTTCGGATGGAGGGGTACTGCGCCAAGCGACCAATCCCTGTTCGGCCAATTAATCGGAATTTAACGGTCAATTATACGTTTGTAATAGTATATTCATTTATATGAAAAGTAGATTAAAATAATCGCTATATAAAACATGGTTAGTCATTGTTAGAGTATGTGTCATGTAAGCAGACTATTAGAGATAGAAATAAAATATGTTCTGCACAATATTATAAACTAATGAATTGTAAATAACAATAAAAATTATTTTGCCAATTAAATGGGAAAAAGTTGAAATAATATGAAAAGCGGATGTTTAATCGTTCAAGCCATGTAAAGCCTTTGAATGCATTATACGTGACGGTTTGGCCACGGGCAATGACTAATCGGCCGTTCTCCACAAAACAAATTTTATACGTGACGGTTTGGTGCACGAGACTCGAAGCGGAGCAATGCGGCGCGATAGAACCGGGCGTCCGATTTTTAGCCTCAAATCAGACGTCCGACTCCTAGTTGCACCCTAAGCATATACAGTACAAACAAATCACTTTAAAGGCGAAATGAGTACGTCAACCCAATTAATCAACAGTCGATAAACATTCATGGGCACCAAAAAGGGAATGGCAACATTTGTGTGACAGATAGAGATATGATGTACGCGAACATGGAATGTGCGTAGAGATGATAGTAGATTAAGAAAATCGCAATAGTTGCAAAAGGCAACTAAAATTACAGCTCCATTGCCTCGTAGGAAAAAATCTATTAAGATCACTGTTTTGCTTTTGTCTTATCAATACGTACTGCTCACTCCTGTCCAAAAAATGATGTCTCAGAATACGTTCAGTCTAACAATTTTTAGCTTTGCCCAAAAGTATTATATAATATAAGGATAATTGTTTTAAAAAACTTATTATGAGATAATTGTCATCGTAGTTGTTGTCACTACGAAGGGAAGAAGATCTGAGTGGGGAACTATCATCCTCCTATTATCCAGGACCACTAGCCTTAATATTATCTCCAACAATCATGACTAATTTGTTCAGTGCATGTCATTACAATACTGTAGTCAATCTACTCAGCATGGCTGTCGTGTGCTGCCCCCACCCCACCAGTAGCCTCCTCCCCCACCCTTCACATGAGAGAAGCACAAGGCATTTCCAGTTCAAACGGCATGGCACAATACCAAGTTTACTGCAGTTGATACTGCAGACAGAACACTGTACTCTTTTACTGTAGTGACTGTCCTGCAGCGTTTCATCTGTGCCTTTATTTCCAAATCGGATGGTTGATATTTGCCTTAACGTAGTGCCATGTGCTCCTCTGCCTTCGTTGCATTGGCGTCAAAATTTAGTTTGTTTAAAACAATCTTGCTACAATTTATTGTGTTTATGGCTTGTGGGCCTAAGTTGAAAAAAAGATTAGCATGCCTAACTTGAGACTAAGAACCAAATATTAGTCTAATTCAATCAAACTTGCATAAGGAATTTGTGACAAAGTGTGGCAACCTTTAGTTCAAAGCCGCTTCGAGCAATTAGATGAAAGAAGGTGACGACAGGGATGTATTGACTACTTGACTTGGACTTTCACGGGACAGGGCCTGCATTTCCCCGAAATACCGGGCTTGCATATTTGCACTCCACCTTCTCTTAATTAACATTCACACCCTTAACGCTGGCTCATCCTTCTTGGTTTGGCTATTTACAATTGGGCCCAAGTAACTAAGATCCACCTGGTTGTGCAAATGTCACAGGCTTATTAAATAGGAATAAGTCTATATTACACACCCTGAACTTTGGTCCGAGTCCAAAAAAACCTCTGAACTCTAATACCATTTGGTTTACACCCTCAAACTGTCAATACCAGATCACCCAAACCCCTCAGGCCAAAACCACCCAGTTTATCGCCTACGTGGCATCACTGTTAGACACAAATACAGAGAGAGAGAGAGAGAGAGAGAGAGAGAGAACAGTTGATTCCTCCCCAAATCTCTCTTCTCTCCACTCTCTCCTAGTGCCGCCGCCTCTTCGCTCGACCGCCTTCGGCTCTGCCACCTCTGGCCGCCTCCGGGTTCAGCCCGTGCTACTCATCGGCTCTGGCTCCTCCTCGCGTCCACGCGTGCCTCCTTGGCTTCCCCGTGCGGCTCGGCCCTGGCCCGCCTCCTCTTGGCTTGCCTCCGCCCAGCTCCCTGGCCGTCGGCACACCGGTGCCGCCGCCGTGCTAGCTCGTGCGTCGCCGCCTTGGCTCGCGCCCAGTTGGCCCCTATGCACCCGGCTCTGGCTCCCTCTAGCCCAACCGCTGCTTGCTGTGCCCGGCCGCCGGTCCAGCGCCACCTCTGGCTTGCTGGTCCTCCCGCCGCAGCGCCCCGCCACCGCGCTTGCTCGGCTGCCGCCTCCTCCTCCTCCTCCGCCCCGGCCGCTTGCTATTGAGGTGCATCCTCACCTTAATCTCTCCCTCTACTCCTCTCCCTATTGCTCTATGATGTGATGAACTGAGAGATACTGCTATGGATGGCTCTCGGTGGTGCAGCCGGAGCAGGAGGCGACGGGGAAGGAGCGGAAGGGGTGGTCAGTGATGGTGCACGACCTATCGGGCTCACCAGTGGCGCTAGCCTCGATGGTGACACCGTTCGTGTCATCGTTGGGGATGGATCGGTGGTGCAGCAAGCCAACGCAGGACGCAACAACGTTCGTGGACTTGAGCATACATGTCATACTATGACACATCAGCTAAACATGTACATGTGGACGCCACATCATCCAAAACCGGGGTGATTTAGGGTGAGGGGGTGATTTGCTCCTGTTTCAATAATTGAGGGGTGTAAAGTGGACGGTTTTGTAGTTGAAGGTGTTTTTTGGACTCGACCATAGTTCAAGGGTGTAAAGTGGACTTATTCCTATTAGATATCAAAATTAATAAACCAGTACTGAAGCGATAAGAAGGCAGACTTGTGTGGCTCAAGTACTCAACCCATATAGGCCATGCACGAATGGTCTTGGGTAATTCACAACTCCCATCCCTCATCAAGATTCTCTTGGGTAGTTGGATGTCCATGTCGACTCGGTCCCGCTACTATGACAAAACATGTAGTGCTCTCTTGGAAAATAAATCCTATGCGGGGGGCTCGGCAGGGCTTGCCATCTCCGTCCATATGTGAATAGTACGAGAAGGTGATCAAGCCCAAGAATATCAAGATCCTCTTACCTTTTATCCAAGGTGAGTCAATACTTTGATCATATTGAACCTACATTTTATGTAAATTATGTTCTTTTAAAAATAGCAAATTGCATGCTTTAATTCCTTAATCAAATGTATGTTAAAATCTTAAGGTAGTTAAATACCCATTTGTTGATTAACTATTTAATATGTCATCCTTGACATTTGAATCCATTAATCCCTGTCACCCTAGTAACTATGTGGTAATACTAGCTATAGGTTGTACTTAAGCGACATGCTAGTCTTGCTTAAGTACCGGGACATTAAACTGTCCCAATCATCATCTCTTCAAACATAAAATGATTTGGGCAGTCATTGCGGGTAAATGACTGAGATGATTGAGTTGTTGTATTTCTACTACTAAAAAACCCTAATAACTTGCTGTTACCGTCTGGGCGGACTGTGTGATGGAGAGTATGTTGAAGGGTGCTAATGCATCCCAAAGAATGTTGATGTGTGAAATGATCAACCTAGATAATCCTAAGGATTTAATCTTGTCATGACCTCCCGTGTAAAACAAGTACAACCACAAGTCTGCAAACTGCAACTTGGTTTAGTAGATTTATCGAATCTTGAAAGTCAGTCTCACAGAAGGAACAATAAAGGATGCAAGTGTGAGCTTGATCACGTTTGAATGGAACACCGATGGTGAAGTGCCTTCTACGGCGAGACATAGAGGGTGACATCCCGCACCAACATATGGGTGTAACCCCATGTAGGTGAGATGATAGAAAGGGCGAGATATTTTGAAAGGTTACTATGACGGTCGCTCAACTACATGACTAGGGAATCATGTGGGGTAACGAGTATGACTATCTCTTGTGGGTAAAGTGTATAACCTCTGCAGAGTCTAAACTGTTTAAACAGCCGCGCCTATGGTCAAAGGCGGACATGGGAATATTTACTCGAGTTAGTTCTATTTCAAAAACCTTTGTGGGTGGGATGAAAAGTGTGGTGGGCTCACCTAGCCCTAAGATTGGATTTTCCCTGAGTGTTCGGACTCAGTGATGTTAGTAATTGGGGACGGAGACCTCCAAGTTGACCAAGAACAAGACTACCCGGACTCTCTTCCTTACAATCAAGGTGAGTCAATACTTTGATCATATTGAACTTACATTTTATGTAAATTATATTCTTTTAAAACTAGCAAATTGCATGCTTTAATTCCTTAATCAAATGTATGTTAAAGCTTAAGGTAGTTAAATACCCCATTTGATGATTAATTAATTATTATGCCATCCTTGAAATTTTGAATCCAATAATCCTTGACACCCTAGTAACTATATGGTAATACTAGCTATAGGTTGTACTTAAGCGACATGCTATACTTGCTTAAGTACCGGGACATTAAACTGTCCCAATCATTATCTCTTCAAACATAAAATGATTTAGGCAGTCATTGCAAGTAAATGATTGAGATGGTTGAGTTATTATATTTTTACCTCTAAAAAATCCTAAATTGCTATTACCCTATCTGGGTGGATGGTGAGGTGGATGGTATAATAATGGGTGCTAATGTAGTCCAAAGAATGTTATTTTGTGGAAGGTATGTGGAAGAACCGCCCAGATAATCTTAAGGACTTAATCTTGTCACGACCTCCCGTGTAAAATAAATACAACCACAAGTCTGCGACAAACCGTGACTTGGCTTAGTAAATTTATCAAATCCTGGAAGTCATCTCACTAGTGGAGTAATGGCACGCGCAAGCTTGCGGTACATCCAGCTTGACAGGGACACCGATACAAGGTGAAGTTGCCAACGTCGTGGGTAGTTCAAATATGTCAGGCGCTGCGGGTACAACATCCCTCGCGAACGAATGGGCGTAACCCCATATGGGTGAGACGATGGAAAGGGCGAGATATTTAGAAAGGTTATTGTGACAACCTCTCGACTACACGACTAAGGAATCGTGTGGGGCAACGAATTAATTGTCTCTTGTGGCTAAAGTGTACAATTTCTGCAGAGTTATAAACTGTTTAAACAGCCGTGCCTACGGTCAAAGGCGGACATGAGAACTTAAGTTGAGTTAGTTCTATTTCAAAAACTTTGTGGGTGGTATGAAAAATGTGGTGGGCTCTCCTAGCCCTAAGATTGGATTTTTCCTGAGTTTTCAGACTCAGTGCGGGTAATAATGGGGTTAGCCCCAATCAAAATAAGCATCAGGTAGAGTTTCCGATGGAGGGAACCTCTGCTGATACAGTTATTGCACAATTACCCTCTTTAACAAAATAAAATTTGTTAAAATGCTAAGTAATAGGAATTTGTAATTATGATAATTGAAAACATTGCTTTCGCAAATAAAAGAAACGAGACATCCTTGTAAGCCTTGCATTTATATTATTGCACTGTGTATTGGCTCGCGAGCACGGAAGTTGTGCTCATTCTCGCTCTCCCCCCAAACCCTTCAGATGATATGGATGAAGGAGACTACGCGTACTACGAGGATCCCGAAGGCAATGGGCAAAGAAATGAAGAAGAGTAGTCTAGTTCTGTAGTCTAGGCCTCGTCCCAATCTAACGGACTCGTTGGCACTTGCGCACCACCGATATTATCCAGGTCCTTGGTTAATATCAGTCGTACACAGGTTGCCCCAGTCGCTTGCCTGTGAAGAGATGGGCTCTACCCCTTTGGCTTCCCCTGTAGTCTACGTTGCTTTTATGTAATGTAATCTATTTGGCCTGATCGGCCCCTTTTGTAAAACTTAACCCGACGTGGTCTATGTCACTCTGTTGGTTGTAATAAATTTGATACTTTAGTTCATGCCATGTATGAATGATTCAGCAATGTGCCTCTGAATGCTTTCTACTGATCCAGATAATAGCACAGTATTTTCACAGAGGATTTGGATTCTAGGACGTTCTGTATTCTGAACTCGAACCCACATCAAAGGAAATGCAGGGGACCTAGCCCAAATCATGATTCATGCATGTCTTCTGGATTAGAGTCTACGGCCGCTAGGGGTCTATCTTCTCTTCGAGTGACTAGTAGTCTTTTCAATATTAAAATCTACTACTTAAAGTTTGATGAATTATTTATTTTCAGAAAAGAGATGATCTAGACAATGTAATAACGAACAGAGATGAGTCATTCTGTGCATTTTTGCTATTAATGCTTGTTAAGTACACTAGTACTCAAACTTGCTATTATTCTCATTTGTTAAATCCTAGTCCGGCCGGGAACTATCCCAATTGGGACGAAGGACACGCAGGTACCGATGAGACAGCAGCAGACGAGGGCGCCGACTACAAGGAGCAGGGTGAGGTAGACACCCTATTTGGTGCATAGGACGAGTAGACAACCACTGGAGCTTGGCAGGCAAGCCAGAGGACTTAGTTCCATTATACAGTTGTAAATTACTACTTGTTATAAAGAACCATAGCCTTGCGTGGCTAGCTGCTGTAATAAATAATACATTTTCTATCTTATTGTTCTGCTGTGTTGACTTTGGTAAGGTTTACTATTCGTCATAGCGGTATCCTACCGGACAAACGAATAATAATCGTATGTCTAAGTGTGATTACCCTCCGGAGTAATGACTATGGATGACTAAGTCACAGATGTTTCGTAATGCCATTACCGACGTGCAGCTGCATACGTAGTTATACACAGCAGTGGTCAGAAAAAGTACTTATTTGTTAACTTTTTATTTCTGGTTTTTGCCTATACCAATTCTCTACCAATACAGTGTATTTTTTTCACCCAGTTTAAACCTACAGATACCTCTTTCTAATAGATGACGTCCGTTTTGCAGCCAGCAGCTGAACACACATCAGCCTCCATCAGTGTAGCAAAAGAATGCTTGGACAAAAAAGGTAGAAAATAGATCCTGATATAAGACCTTCATTCCTTAACTGAAGCCATTCACGTGTATTAGTCGTTCTACACATTATTCGACTAATATTACTGTTGTGCTTAGTTCCAGGCACTCTATTTGCATACGTATCTCAAAATTTTTCTTTCTCCTTTAGCACAGCCGCGTTCGTTTGTCTCAGCGCGCCTTCATCCGCTCGATCTCCTCGAGGACCGCAACGACCTCGGCCATGGAGGGCCGACTCTTGGGGTCGTTCGAGAGGCAGCGCAGCGTGAGATTGGCGGCCACCCGCAGCGCGGCCTTGGACGGGTACTGCCCCTCCAGCCGCCGGTCGACCAGACGCGCCACCTTTCGCCGGTCCGCCAGGTACGGCTTGGCCCAGTCCACCAGGTTGCGCTGCTGCTCAGGCCGGGTCGTGTCCCGCGCCCGCAAGCCCGTGAGCATCTCCAGCAGTACCACGCCGAACCCGTACACGTCGCTCTTCACGTACAGGTGACCTGACGATCGAAGGCGTGTAAGTATTCGGCACATTTACAAGTGTACAACCCCGTGTCGTACGTGGCCTTGTGTGGCAGAAGGTGAGTGGGTTGGGTACCTGTGGCGACGTATTCCGGTGCGGCGTAGCCGTAGGTGCCCATCACCCGGGTAGTGACGTGGCTGTCGCCGCCGGTGGGGCCGTTCATGGCGAGGCCGAAGTCGGAGAGCTTGGCGTTGTAGTTCTGCGCGCATGACGAGAGAGACCGGAGGTTAATTGGTTAGGCGCGCGGGTTTTAAATTGTTGCGCGTGCGCATTGCAACTTTGCATATGCCATCTCTTATTATGGTTTTTGGAGGACGCGCGTACGTACCATGTCGAGGAGGATGTTTGAGGACTTGAAGTCTCGGTATATCACTTGCTTCTCCGACGAGTGCAGGAAGGCGAGGCCGCGGGCGGCGCCGATGACGATGCGTAGCCGGAGGCCCCAGGGGATGGGTTGGACGCTTTCTGCTTGCAAGAGGTGTAAGTTATTTCCCCTTCTCAATTTACAAATATTTTAACTTGATTCTAAAAAAAGTTACAAATATTTCGATTCAAGAAGTGCAATTATTTCATGATGGCCTTTCGTCAGTGTCACGGTGCAATTTTTATGCTTGCTAGTATTTCGCAGAAGTAAACAACAGGGCATTTTTACCGTCATATGTGGGACTGTACCTCCGGGATTGATTTTTTCTTCTAAATAAACTATTTTTAATTGTTTAACAAAAATAACCCATGTTTTTTTTTTTTGCAAAATAACCATCGGTCGCTGGCCTACCAAGCGACTAGGCCCAATCGCGTGGTGGGCCAGTGATTTGAGATATGTCGATACTCAGTCACGTGACGAGCGGACGATGTTGAGCCACGTCGCCCAGTCGCACGAGGGAAGCGCGACTGACACGTGTGTGACCTCAGTCACGCCACGTTGTCGTGAGTTGCGACTGATGGCCAATATCTGTCCGGTTGTTTCCAACTCACATGACAGATAGAGGGAAGAGAAGAGGAAGCGTCGACGGGAGAAGAGAGGGGAGGAGAGCGCTGGCAGCAAAGAAGAAGATAAAGGAGGAGAGGGGAGGGAAGAAGCAGATCCTGCTCTCGGCTTGGCGCGTCTCCATGCACTCGACTTTTTGCGGTGAGTTCGTTCTGCTCATATAATTTGTTGGTCACTTTGATAAAAATATGTTACGTTAACACACTACTACAAAAAGACCAATACTGGACGTCTCATCACAGACGGTTTACCAAAACCGCTCAGATTACATGCAATCGCTGCAGTTACGGCTTAGAGACCGCTCAAGTATCGTTGTGCTAAAACCGTCAGGAAGAGGTAATATCACAGACGGTTCATATTTAAAACCGTCTGTGATAATTGTATATTTCACAGACGGTTCTAAACATAAACCGTCTGTGTAGACTTCACAGACGGCTTTTAACTATAACCGTCTGTGATAATATTTTCCCAATGAGTTTCTTCGTCGCCGTCGTTGCCGATGCGTCTCTTCGCTCGCATCAATGCCGCTTCGGCACCCCGATGCGTCTCTTCGTCTCACACACCGAATTTATTTCTTGTTTTATAAAAAGGATAATCTGCCATCGAAGATGATCATCTGGACATATCACTCTATACATACCTCTCGATCCCATCGCTCTACAATCATGACATTGATCATATGTATACGTAGCGATCACGGAGCATGACGGCGAGGACCAAAGCGAGGAGGTCGGCGATTGCCGTCACTCTTCCTCACGATGTCATCGTCGACATTGTCAGCCACGTGGCCGCGAGCTCTCCTCACCCCATGGCTGGCATCTGCAGCCTATGAGCCACGTACGTACATATTTATACCTACAAAAATACGTACTACTATTTATTCTAACATCTTGAATTGTATGTACGTATATTAATTGGAGTTGCAAGGCTGTGTACAAGGCGTCCAAAGAGGGCGCCGTAGGGAGGCGCGTGGCGCTGAAGTAGGAGAAGATGATGAAGTGGCTGAACAACGAGCGCTACCTCGCCGTCATCAGCCACCTGACCGGCGTCGGTAACCCAGAGGCCTGCTAAACTACTTGCCATACAATTAATACAATCACATGGCGACACTAATTACCGACCGATGAAAAACAAATATATCACTGTCTTCAATTTTACTGTTTATTACCCTATAATTTACTTATTATTGCGAAGTATTGTACCCGCGACTTGTTAAGTACACGGAGAACAACAAAAATGCCACGCCCCACGCCGCCCCATGCCCCATGTTCTATATTGGAACCGTCTGTGATAAGTATTTATCACAGACGGTTCTATTTTAGAACCGTTTGTAATGTCCAACCCTATTTATATTCGGACTCTCGGGTTTGCCCACACCCCCCACTCAAATGATTAGTTTCATCGCGGCACGCTAGGGTTCGAGCTCCCACATCTTCCTGAGCCCTGCGCTGCCTCCTCCTTGAGATACTTAGCGTGCCTCCTACCCCGAGCTCGAGCACAAGCCGCCGCATCCTCCTCCAGCCCGGCGGGCCTCCTCCCCTGAGCCTGCCTCCTCCTCCCTGAGCCCGAGCCGCCGCTGCCTCCTCTAGCCCGGCGCGCCTCCTCCCCTGAGCCCGCCTCCTCCTCCCCGAGCCCGTGTCGCCGCCTCTTGCCATTCCTTCGTGAGTTGTTTGTGTTTTTTAGAATTGATTTACTTTACTAATTGTGTTGTGCTAGTTGTATTTCAATATGTCTTGACATGTATGTACAGCTCCATGTGCATAGTATGTCATACTGTCATGCATCAGTATTTCGCCACTCATGCTGTCATGGTAACTTGTTCAAGTGCTGAGCAGCAAAATATGAAGACTTAGGAGATAGAACCGTCTGGTTCAAGTGCTGAGCAACAGAATGTGAAGACTCCGTTGTGGAATCATGTAGAGTGCTTAATTACTTTCATTGTAAGAATTAAGTCCACATTATTAATTATTTAAATACTCACTAATCAAGTTTTCTATTCACAGGTTAAAGGATTTCTGAATTTCTGGACTTCTGGTATTAATATGAACTTATGAAGTTCTTGGCATCCCTTCGTTAGTTGTTTCTGTTTTCAGAATTGATTTACTTTACTAAGTGTGTTGTGCCAGTTGTATTTCAATCTGTCCTAACTAGCACTAGGAGACTTGGTATTGTATTGGGCTCTGGTAATTGCTTGATGAGGATATATAATTGTCATTGTCAGCTTGATGAGGATAATTTATGTTCTGTACTTTTGCTGGTTTACTGATAGCAGATTAGCTATTTTATTGAGATTAGTGATTCTATCATGTATTTGAGATTAGTGATTCTATTCAGTTTTTATTTAACTGGTTGCTAATTAGCTGATCAGATAATATAGCATTTCTGCACACTGTTAGTTGAATGACCTTGTGACGATTGAAAGTATAAACTGTTGTTTTAGAAGTTATTTCTTGATATTCTAGTGAAGCATTATTATATTTGAGCTCAAAAGTCTGATTTATTATTATCACATTTTATTGACAAAGAATATTGCCAAGTATCGAGAAGGCCAAGAACCCAACGCCCCTCCTCCCCGAGCCCGCCTCCCCTCTTCTCTATTCTTGATCTCTTCTCTATAAAATCTCCAAGCAGTGGCTGCTTTTGCCTTTTGTCGGTGTTTTAGAACCGATCTTACGTAAAGATTGTTTGATTCGGGGTGTCTCCACAATTGATCACGCAGACGAGAGAGACACGAGAATTTTTGTACAGGTTCGGGCCTTCTCAGGTGAGAATAATAACCCTACTCCTGTGTTTCTTGTATTGGGTATTTGGATTACACCGAAAAAGCCTTCTCTTTTTTTCCCTATCTATCTCTAAAAGACACTTATTTATACTACACAGTGGTGGCCGTTGTCATTCCAGGCTAATTAGTCGCTCACCATTATTGCGTAATAATGAGAGTAATTACCGGAGTAGTAACCTCCCCATGTTGTCAAACAGTTATCAGTCAGAGATAGTGGAGGATTATCTGTAGTTATATCAGGCATAACTACGTATTTTGACTGTTTAGATTCCCACTATTAAAGGGGGCCTTCTGACAAGTGGACCCAGTTAATCGTGAGGAAGTCGTGGCAGAACTGGTCATAAAAGAACTTACGACGAGGGGGGTTGTCGTAGAAAGGCTTACGACTGGGTACTGGTCGTAGGAAGACTTACGACCGGACGTAATCGTAGTAGGACTTACGATTATACCATAGTCGTAGAGATGCTTACGACTAGGGGGTAGTCGTAGGAGATCTTACGACTACCCGACTTGCTTTCCCCTTCTAATATTAGGGGGTATGCCATGTGACGTCATATTACATGATTATGGAAATAATAAAATGAGGATTATTAAATCCTCGTCATCTAGCCCCCCAGCTTCAAGTGAAAATGGCGTACTTGACCGAAGGGTTGGCAATGATCTTTCGACCACTAGGAGGTCGCAGGAAGAACGTTGAAGGAAAAACTCTTCAACAAACATTTCTCTCGACCAGAAATATGCTTGATCGAGGTAAGAATATTACGATTGCAAGGTACTCGTAGAATTTCTTACGACTTCAGAGCAATCGTGTCCTTGTGATCGGAAGCAAAACTTTTTCGATCGGCTTTGCATTTGTCCTGAGGGTCAGGACGGTAATTTCGCTTGAGGTGTGAAAAGTGTCTTGGGACTTTCGAACGGGCAGGTAAAAAGCATGTCCGTCGGAGCAATTCCCGAAGCGGTGGAGACTGTTGGGATTCCACGGTGTTTCGTTCCAAGCGTACAGTTATAAAATGGACCGCGGAGGTAAAACCTAGGGTTCTTACCCTTTCTCCCAACAGTTTGTTGCTTTCTCGTCTCTTCCGCTGCCAGTGATTTTGTGCTCTTGCTTGGAGTTTTCCCGAATCCAACTCTTCCCGCTCTTGAGAGAGAATGGCTAGGGTTGTCTCTGAGTGGGCTGAGTCAGAGATGGACGACGCCAAGATGACTGCTCTGGTTGCCGCCGAGAAGATCCCGAGGACTTCTCGTGAAGTGGATTGCGCGAATGAGCGGATTGGCCGTCGAGAGGAAGGCCAAATTCGATTTTGAGCGCATCGTGAGTGTGGCCTCCGATTGCCCGCTCACCCTTCCTCACACTCGTGCTCGAGCACTTCAGGGGTGGAATTAGTGAACCTCGGTCCTAATTCCATCACGATGTTGAGCGTGTTCGTGTACCTGTGTGAGGCCTACCTGGGGATTCCGGTGGATCTCGAGCTTTTCCAGTATTACTACGGAATGGCTCGTCAAGCCGGGATTGCCGGTAGCTGCGGTCTGAAGCTCCACGATGGTAAGTCGAAGGAGTACATTCAGATGTTCACCCGGTCATCTTGGCCGGGATGGAAAAAGAAGTGGTTTTACTAGGAGGTTACGAAGGAGGATAGCCTCTCATTCGCTGGAAAGGCCGCCGAGCGGTCTCCTTCTTGGGACTCGATTCCCAGTAATCTTGACCGGATAGCCCCCTATATTCAAGCTATCAAAGACTTGAAGTCGGAGGGGCTCACCGGTTGGCACGTGGTGAAGGACTTCATCACGCGCCGGATTAGTCCTTTGAAGGCACGAGTTCCTCCCATGTGGAGGTACTCGGGAAAGGACGACCCAACCAGGGATTATAAAGACGGTGAGTAGCAAAACTTACTCTTTTGGTTCTGTCCTTTGTTAATCCTGATTTAGTCTTCTAATCGTACTATTTATGTGTACAGATCTTCCGCAGGCGGAGGTTGACGCACGTGTCAGGCTCATCTGCGAGAAGCATCCGGCCAACATTATCGCTCCTCAAATCCTTGCGGTCTTGACCATAGAGGAGAAAGAAGAGCGCCTAAAGGTAATCAAATGATTTTGTCTTTTAGGCGTTTTGCTGTCGTAAAACGATATACGATTAACGGGTTTGTCGTAGAAAAACTTACGACTGGATACTGATCGTAGAAAAACTTACGACCGAAAGTAATCGTAGTAGGACTTACGATTACACTATAGTCGTAGAAATGCTTACAACTTTTGAACTGGTCGCACTAACGACCAGATAGTGATCGTAGAAGATCTTATGACCACTTTCTTTCTATTTCAATAGAAAGTTGGCATGGAGAACCGCCAAGACGACGAAGAAGTCGATCTGGTGGTTATCGGGGCGACTACGCAGGCGCAGTCAACAAAGTCCCCTCCATCCAAGAAGCGTCGACTGGTAAAAGTCGACGATAAGGGTGGTTTAAGTTCGGCTTCTTCTGCTCCTTTCGCTAAGTTTGCCACAGACATGGCTGCGGCGAAAAAGAAAGCAGAAGCGGAGGCCCTTTCCCTTAAGCACAAGGTCCCCAAGGTTAAGGTACCCTTCTATTACGACAATAAGTCATTTGCAGTTTCAGCTTCTCGTGGCTTCATAAGACAGCTAGAAAAGGAGAACTGGAAGAACTTTATGTCTTTTGTGAAGGAAATCGCTGCTCCGGTGGGATCTGAGGCCGAGGGGAGCAAGGTTTTAGGGTGGTCGAGACTGATCTCGATCACCCAGGAAGTCGGGAGGAGGCGACTCCTGTTGTCCCGAGTGCTTCTCGACCAGAAATGGTTGAGAAGAAATCGAAGAAATCTTTCGTCGGGAATGTGGCTCCTAAGTTTCGAGTTAGGTCCAGCGCACAGAGGTATGTAAAAAACATAAGTGTAATAACTGGACTTACTATTTGTCTTTTACGAGTTGACTTACTTCTGTGTATTGTGATCTTAGCCCGACGTCTTCAGCTCCCAGGGATGCTCCGGTGGAGGAGCCCGCTGCCACTCCTTCAGCTGGCGAGGGCGTGACCGCGGTAGTAGCTGAAGATCCGGCTACTATTCCTGTGGCGGAAGAAGCCGCAGCTGCTGAGGTCGCTGCGACCGCTGAGGATACCGAGGTAGCTACGACAACCGGGGCTGTCGTAGATACTAGAGAGGAGGCGACAGAGGCCTCGAGGGAGATACCGGAGGTCGGTGGCAGTGAGAGTGCTGACCACCGTGCCGGTAAGGAGGTTGTCGAGGACGTTCCTTCCAGCCCTCTAGGTGGTGTTCCCGTCACCGAGTCAAAGGAAGAAGAGTACTTCAACTTTTGCTCTGATTTCTTTGACCCTGACTCTATCGTAGAATCTTACGCCTCACCGATCTCGCGACCGAGTTCCACACCCAAAGAAGATTCCCAATTGTGGGGATATTTTTGACAACGAACGACTTAAGGGGGTCTGGTGGAAACGAGTCGAGGAGATAGATGGGCTGAAGGATCCAACACGAATAACGTCCATGTTTGCTTGGTCAAATATGAACGTAAGTATTCATCGATACTCACTTATGGTTTTTACTTCTTTCTCTTATCGTTTTTCTCCCTTGTAGAGAGCCGTGGAGCAAATCGCTACGATTTGTGAATACCATCGGCAACTTGTCAAGCTTCGACAAGACAAAGTAGTACTCTGCGAGCAAGCAGAGAGGTGGTGAGTAACTGACTCTTGTAATCGTTCTGATTACTTGTTCAAGATGCTGAAAAAGGTTGTCGAGAAAACTTACAACTTGGTACTAGTCGAGAAAACTTACAACTAGGGGGTAGTCGTAGAATAGCTTACGACCACTCATCGATCGTAGAAGTACTTACGACCACCTGTTTTAAGTGTGTTCATGTCTTCCCTTTACCCTTTCAGGTTTAAGAGTGACGAAAAGACCTTGGCTGATTCACTTGACTTTGAAAAAGCCGAGTCGAAAAAGCTAAGAGATAAAGCCACCGACCTCCTGAAGAAGCTTCAGGAGGCTAACTCTGCAACCCGGCGGTTGCAGGAAAAAATAAACAGTACGTGTAATTACAACTGTTTCTGATCTTGGTCTTTGTCCCCCCTCCTCTTTTTTTTTTAAACTCTCGTTCTTTTGTAGAAAAAGAAACCAAGAATAAGGCCCTTTAGGCCGAGGTGGGGGCTCTCCAGGTCGAGGTCAGGGATAAGTCCTCAGTAGTCCGTGAAATCTCCCGCATCGCGAAGGAGAAAGATCAGGAAATTAAGAAGTTGGGTTCTCAATTAGCTGGTAAGTAGATCCTTTACTTGCTATCGGTTTGTTTTATCTTCCCATAGAATCGTTTCATTTAATCAATCCTTACTCTTTTCAGCTTCGACTCGTTCCCAGGAGGAGATGAAATCAATGAAGATTAATCTTCAAGATAATATCTCACTTCTGAACAATGTACTCGATGGACTTCGTGCTGGGAGGGTTGCTCCTTGCAACGACACGATGTCTGCTTATACGAGTGCCATTGGGGAACAAGTCGGTACTCTACAAGAGTTGGTGTCTACTCTGAAGACCAACCAGAATGATTCAATAAGGGAAGCGGTTAAAGGAGCTATGAGCTTTGTTTTGGAAAAACTCAAGGCCCGTGATCCTAACCTTAATCCTCATTCTGTTGAAGCCGACTTCGACTGCACCGAATCTGAAGCAGAAAAGCTAATCGAAGAGATGCAGTCGTTTGGCGAGAAGGTCGCAGAGGAGATACAAATAGAATCTTCTTGATCAGAGTAGTCTTGTAACACTTTTTTGTAAAGACAAGTCTTTTTTGATGGTGATGCACATATATATGATCCTTTCTTTTTTCTGCAAATCATCTCATAGAGCAGTTAGTAACTCGTAAGATAATGAAAGAGGAAGAAATAATCAAACCAGATATGAACGATTCCTCCTTTCTCCTTCCTTTTCCCTGTGAACATCTCGTAGAGTAGTTAGCAACTCGTAAGATGATAACTCGGAAAAACTAAGACTAAGAAATGAAGTCATGCTTATAACTTTATCTTAGCCCCCGACTACTTACTTAGTTTATTAGGAATAAACTAAGAAAGTAGTAAAGAAAGGGTTTCTGAAAACAGAGAGGTTTGTTCGACTTTTAGTTTTCGAGTATCGATTATCTTGCACTAGTCGAGAGATTAGAAACAGATAGACGCTAGGAAGTTCCCTCTAGTGGGCAGGACCACGTGCAGAGAAAAAAGTCTTCGACTAGGTGATGTTACCATCTCTGACTGGATTAATCAAATCAATAACGACAACTTGAGCAAAACAAACATCGAGAGGACCTTAAGGATTAGTTCGACTATTTTCTTTTTTCCTGACGAAGTTATCCTGGCAGCAAAAGTAGGAAACGGAACGACGCTAGGAAGTTCCTTCTAGTGGGTAGGACCACGTGCAGAAAGGAGAGGCTTCGACTAGGTGTGTTTTTTCCTCCGGCCAGTAAAAACCAATGAAGAGCATTGAAAAGTAGTCGAACGCATCGCAACAAGTGCACTCTTCTTAGATCATTTTCAAAATAAGCTGAAGTGACATGAATTTGCTTAACAACTTTTGACCATGTTTCTGAGCTCGATAACCTTTGTACTGGTTGTTATAGCAAAGAACAAGGCGATATTAGGAAGCTCCTTCCAGCGGGCAGGACCACATGCAGAAAGGAGAGACTTCGACTAGATATATTGTCCTTTTTCCGACCAGTGTACAAGAGGAATGAGTATAAAAATGGTCGAAAGTTAAAGCGAAATCCAAAAAAGAGACAAAAAAGATAGGGAGAACCTGATACTTTATTGTCGTAGATACTTGTTACACATAGAACTTGCGTAACTGGTCAATGTTCCAAGAATTTGAGAGAACACTACCGCCTTCCATTGCAAGTCGTGCGATCCCGGATGCGTTACACCACCACGGTGTAAGGATCTTCCCATTTAGGGAAAGTTTGTTCGATTAGATCGGGATTGATAAGCCTCAATACCAAGTCACCTACATGAAGATCGCGAGGTTGGACCTTACGATCGTAGTATCTGCGCAGGTTTGTTGGTAGATCGCGAACGGATTAAAGCACGCTTCTCTTTTCCTCAAGCGAGTTTATGTCATCCGCCTAATTGTTCTTGAATGAAGTCATTGAACTTGTCGACCCGTCTTGACTGATCTTTAGTTACGTGGAAGCATGGCTTCGGCACCGAAAACTAGAAAGAAAGGCGTTTCTCCTGTAGCTCGGTTAGGTGTCGTGCGAATCGCCCATAATACTGAAGGTAATTCTTGTACCCAAGCCCCCGAGCGCTTGACTAGCTGATCGAAGACTCGGGTTTTAATTCCCTTCATTATCTGGCCATTCGCTCTTTCGACTGCCCCATTGCTTTGGGGGTGGGCGATAGAAGCGTAACACAAACGAGTTCCCAACTCGTCGCAAAATTCCTGGAATTTTGCGCTTGTAAATTGTTTGCCATTGTCTGTGATAATTCGACTTGTTACTCCAAATCGAGTAATCACGCATCTCATTATGAACCATTTTGCTGCTTCCGTCATTATCCCGGTCACAGGCTCAGCTTCTATCCATTTTGTGAACGTATCTATGGCCACAAAAAGAAACTCGAAACCTCCTGGAGCTCTGGGTAACGGTCCTAGGATATCAAGACCCTAGGTCGCAAAAGGCCAAGACAGAGGAATTGTTTGCAATGTCTGAGCCAGTTGGTGTATTTGCTGGCTATGAAACTGGCACTGTACACACTTCTTAACCAGCTCTCTGGCATCGTGGAGGGCTGTTGGCCAATAAAAACCTTGTCGAAAGGCTTTACCGACCAGCGTTCTGCAGGAAGCATGAGTTCCACAAATCCTCCGTATGTCGCGAAGGAGTTTTAACCCTTCGCTCGCGGAATACATCGCATGAGCACCCCTTGTGTTCCTCTTTTATAAAGGACACCTTCGACCAAAGTATACATTTTGGCCTTTCGGGATAGTCGATCTGCTTCTAGATCGTCATCGGGTACGGAACCCGTCTGAAGGTACATGTAGATGGGTGTCATCCATGTATCTTCATACTCCAGAGAGGCTGTTTCTATGGGATGCATCTCTAGTTCTTCGACTATAGACGGCTTTTGAAGCTGTTCCAGAAACACCCCTTTCGGTACCGAGGATCGAGAAGAAGCTAGACGAGTCATTTGGTCTGCGAGGAAATTATCCTTTCGAGGGATAAATTATCCTTTCGAATTTCCAATAAGTATCAGGACATGGTCGAATTGGAGCACTGGTACTCTTTTCTGACTTGATTCACGACTAGTTGAGAGTCTCCTCTTACGAGTAGTCGTCGAATCGAGAGCGCTTTCGCGGCTCGTATACCAGCTAGCAAACCTTCGTACTCTGCCACGTTGTTAGTGGCCTGAAAGTTTAATTGTATGGCATACTTTAAGGTTTCTCCAGTAGGAGATTCCAGGACCACCCCAGCCCCCGAGCCACTTATTGTAAGCGACCCGTCAAAGTACATCGTCCACTGATCGTGGGAATCGTACTGGGGATCCTGAACAAGTTCAGGATTTGTCCATTCGGCGACAAAGTCTGCTAAGATCTGATATTTTATGGCCGTTCGGGACACGAAATGGATGTTGAACGCCCCAAGTTCGACTGGCCATTTTGCCATGCGTCCCGCTGTTTCCCTATTCTGGAGGATCGCTCCCAAGGAAAACTCAGATGGCACAGCTAGTTTGTGCGCCTGAAAATAATGCCGCAGTTTCCTCGAAGACATGAGGAGGGCATATAGAAGTTTTTGAACCTGAGGGTAATGCTCCTTAGGTCCGTGTAAAACCTCACTAACGTAGTAGACTGGTCGTTGAATGTTTTCACGCTCTATGACCAGCACTGCGCTCACTGCCTGTGGCGTGGCAGCTAGGTAAACTAAGAGCGTCTCTCCTGGTTTCGGTGAAACCAGGACAGGAGTACTCGTAAGGTACCTCTTGACTTCCTCGAAGGCTAAGTTAGCCTCTTCCGTCCACTCGAAACCTTCGTGTTTCCTTAGAAGTTTGAAGAAAGGGAGCCCTTTTTCTCCTAGGCGTGCTATGAAACGACTTAACGCCGCCATGCATCCTGTGAGTTTCTGGACTTCTTTCTTCGTGGTCGGGGGGCGCATCTGAGTGATGGCTTTTATCTTTTCGGGATTTGCTTCGATTCCTCGTGCAGAGACCAGAAATCCAAGTAATTCCTAGATTTGACTCTGTGGTACCTGAGCTGGTAACGCATAATGGCGATGTGAATCTTTCTTATTTAGATGGGTTTTGTCGGTAAAAGAGTTGCTTAAAGGGAATTCAGTTGTGTGTTTCTGGTTAAAGGAGGTGATCCTTGTTTCATTGAAAAGTTCAACTGAGAGGTGGAACAAGAGTTCCGTGTTCTGTGTGCATGTTGTGTGGTTCAGTATTGAGGGGGAAGGTTAGCCCAAGGTACTTTGGTTTGTTTTAGTTAGCTACGGGAATTCGAAAGTTGGCGTATCGTTAGGACCGTCGCGGGTCCATACGCGGTGTACACAACACCGGGCGTGTTTGGTGCCAAGTGAGTACCTGAGAGATATGGAGGTTGAGTTTTCATTAACGTTGTTGACCTTCGAGCAGGATCTTACCTTTGAGTCTCTTTTGATGAATGTTCTCAGAAATGCTGAGTTGAGCGTTAGTACGGGCGTCGTTTTACGTCCTGATGTTGTGGTCTCATCTATTTGAGAGAGAGGCCACTTGAGAGTTGGAGTCTCGCGTGAGCGAGTTTAGCAAGAGTTGATCGCGTTGGTATCTGTTGTTAAGTTCCAGTCGCGGGTTACTTTCGTGTAGGTCGGTGTTTAGATTCGGGGTTGAATCCTGTTAAGGGGGGTAGAATGTAATATTCCGAAAGTATGAGAAACAAATAATCAAGATAAATTAATTTAGTCGGTAGAGATTAATTAATCGGGGGAAAGTTTAATTCAGGAAAAAATCATCAAAACAAGAGAAGAGAGGGGGTTTTCCGCGTTTAGTTGGCAGCATGGGCCTGAGCCTTGGCCCAAGTGGGCTGGCCGGCCATAGGGGGGAGGCGCCACACTCCCCCAAACCCTAGCCGCCCCCCTCTACTCCCTCCCCTCCTAGCCGCCCCACTCCCCCACCTCCTGGCCGCAGCCCCCATCTCCTCCTCCCTGCACTTCCACTCCTCCCCTCTCCTCCCCAAGCAGCCCCATCATCCATTGGTGCTGTCCCCCTTCATTGGTGCCTTCCTTCCTCGTCGTCGGTGCTCTCTACGGCCGATCAAGTAAAGAAAGGAGAGGAGATCATCTTCGCGGGGAGAGTTCTTCATCTTGCTGCAATTCTACAAGGGTATCATCGCGTGTTCTTCGTTGGTTGAGGTGTTTTAGTTGCAATCGATTTCGTTTGGTAGATCGAGTTTCGTCAATTGTTAGATCGCGTTCTGTACAGTAGATTGGACGTCGGTTTTCATGTGGTTAGAGGCCGAATTAGGAGTTTTGATCTCCTAGAGTTTTGTAGGTTATGTCCTCAGCTTTCAATGGCCGCAAGAATGCCCAAATCCGATTAACGGTCAGAGGGTTATGAATTTTCTAGTATCGCTGTCCTGTTGATCTGTCAGTTTTTGGACAGTCTGTAGAAAACTGGATAAAACTGCTATTTAAAGGGAGAATCATGGGGTCTCAGTATAACAAAAAATGTGGGTAATTTCTATACCTTTTCATAGAGATAAAGAACGCAAGATTTGGACGTTCGTAGCAAAAGTTATGGAGTTTTTAGTGTACTGTCCAGAGAGACCGACGTGATAATTGATGTTTTGTAGTTTGGCTTGATAGAGGCAGTATTTTGCAGAATAAAAAGGGCTCCCCAACTAAGTTTATTTAGGTAATTTAATTACCTTTTCAGAAAGTCTAAGAACATCTTATTTGGACTCCTGAGCAGAAAGTTATGTATTTTAGAAGTTGACTGTTCACAGCGGGCACCAAATCGATTGCTAGAAATTAGAGGTTGGGAAACACTTGGGAGATTAGCGAGTTCAATTGTGTTGTTCTTATGTTCTTTGTTCAGTATGTTGGTCTTAGATTGGGGTTATCTTATGTTCAGGTGGGAGCGTGAACCAGAGCGATACTCTCTTCGCGTCCACTGTTCTCGCCCGGTTGAGGCAAGTATTCGGGCTATTGCACCTTTATGTTTGCATGATGGAAATTGTGATGTGTATTGTTGGTATTAGCCATGCATACCTGTTAATGAGATGAGTTACCATGTATCTTGATGACTGCTTGTTATGGTTAAAGAATTCTTTTGCATGTTGTTAATGCTTACATGTTTATGTGAACACGTTGAATTCTTACATGTGAAAGATGTTGTCATGGTGCATATGCATGTTTTGAGCATGTTGAGTCTTGGTTATGTGGTAACCAAGTTTATATAGTTGAGGTCCCCGTCATGCAATGACGGGCTTGAGGTCCCCATATTCGTGGAATGTGGGCTATGAGCAAAGAGGTCCCCATCATTAAGATGGTGGGCAAATGTCCCTATACATGTGGTGTATAGGCTCTTGGTCCCTGTGCCAGAGGGCACAGGCAAGGGTATTCATTGACGGATGAATACCCCGCATTACCGGTAAAATACGAAAAGAGATAAAGTTCAAAAGGAGTATTGCATTGGTTGCATTTCTTAAGTTTACAGGCTTGTTTAGTGTAATGTTATTGTGGATTATCGATGCTATGATTGAGCTCTTGTTTATGGCCTTATTGATACTTGCTGAGTCTTTGGGCTCACTCTTGCTTTAATCTGTTTTAGGTACAAATGGCAGGAACGACATGCATGGGAGGGAGTAGATGTTGGATGCACTCACTACCTTAGAATCTTAAGGCGTTTGCCACTTAGTTTCATCTCAGAAATAATTAAACTGTTGGAGTAGATGTTTATTTTGGTTTGAGTATCTGATTATTTGTAATAATGAGATTTGCCAGTCTTGGTTATATTCATTCGATTATCATGCAAGTTTGATTGAACTTGATTATGAAGTTATTATTGATAAATGCCATGATTTATTGTTGAAACCTCGGTAGGGCTGATTAAACAAAGGAGACTCTGTCGAAATTTTGTAATTTGTGCTAGATTAGTTTAATTCTAGTAGCATTCCAAGCTCATTGAGAGTTGGAGTGTTACAGCTAGCCTGTGCTCGATCACTTCCTTGGGGACTCTGGGCATGTCGGATGCTTGCCCCGCGAAGACATCAGCGTTTGCTTGGAGGAAAGTGATGAGGGCGTCTTCCTATTTGGGGTCGGAAGAATCCCCAATGCGAACAGTCTTCGAGGGCTCCTCCGCGTCCAGAGGAACCTCTTTGACCTGGTCGTTCGGCTTAGGTGTAGCTTTAGGCTTCAACTTGCTAGTCGAAGGCTAACTTTCATCTCGAGTTGGTAGTTGTCCAACCATCTCGAGGGAACGACGATCGCAAGAGTGCGCCATCTTCTTGTCACAGTATATCGTGATCACTCCTTTGGGACCTGGCATCTTAAGACATTGATACCCATAATGAGTAGCTATTAAGAATTTTGCCAAAGTTGGTCGTCCGAGTATGGCATTATATGCCGTGTCGAAGTCGACCACATCAAAGGAGAGCTTCTCTGTCCTGAAATTGCTTGGTGATCCAAACGTTAAAGGAAGAGAGACTTGACCAATTGGTTTGGCCGAAGACCCCGGTACGATTCCATGAAATGAATATTGTACCGGTCTTACCTTTGTCCAGGGTACCTGCATCTCGTCCAGGGTACTCGTAAACAGTATGTTTAACGAGCTTCCACCATCAACCAAAACTCGATTGACTCGACAATTGTTGATGGTGGGTTCGACCACTATCGGGAATCAACCTGGTCTAGTCGAAGGGATCGAACAATCACCCTTCTCAAAAGTAATGGTGACTTCCGACCACTTCGGTAATTTATTGACAAGAGGGGGGTCGATTGTGTTTACCTCACGCTCGACAGCTTTCAGCTGCCTCCACGATTCATATGCCGAAGATCCCCCATAGATGTGATCGATGGTGTGTTGCGGATCCTGAAACGGTATCTCCTCATCATCCGACTCCTTCTGTCCACTTGCTTGGCCTACCTGTTCAATAGTAGGAAGTGACCCCTTGCCAGAGTAATAGTCTTCGAGTTTTTGTAAGAAAACTCGGTAGTTACGAAGATCATGTCCTTCTTTTTTATGAAAAGGACACCACCTGGGTTTGTCATTTCTCCGATCTTGGCGCTTACCTTTGCCTCGATCGGGATTTTGCTTGGCGTTGCGTGGCTCCTTGTCGCTTACGGACATGACTTTCTTAGAACCGGTTACTGGAGATTTGTGTCTTTTTGCCTTGTTCTTAGATTTCCTAGCCTTTTTATCCTTTTTCTTGCTACCTCCGCCTGCCTCCTGTGGGATGTTGTCTTCTTGATCGATAGTATTGTTCCATTCGACTGCTTCAGCAGCAGTCGCATACCTATCGGCCATCTCAAAGAGTTCGGTGACGGTGGCAGGTGGATGTAAAGCGATATCCTCTGTTATCCTTCTGCTTCGGACTCCCTGCTTGAAAGCTCTGATCACAGATGAATCAGAAACTTCCAGAATAGAATTTCGAACCTGACTGAAGCGCCTGATGAATTATCGTAGCGTTTCATGTTCGTTCTGCCTTATTCGGTGCAGATCATCCTCCTTTCCAGGGCGATTGTAAGTGCCCTGGAAATTTGCCAGCAAAAGATCACAGAGGTGTTGCCACGAGTAGATCGACTCGAATGGCTGGTTTAAAAGCCATGATCGTGCCGATCCTTCGAGCACAGTCGGAAGGTAATTCGCCACGACATGCTCTCCTCCTCCTGCAGCTCGGATAGCTGTAGTGTAAATCTGAAAGAACTCGATGGGATTTTGGGTTCCATCGAATTTCTCCAAATTTGCTGGTCGAAAACGAGGCGGCCAGCAAACCGCTCGAAGGTCGGGTGAAAACGCCCGGCACCCCGAGATAACCTCTTGCCTTCTTCTTTGCAGAAAAGAAGGGTTGATGTCGTCGGGTGATTGTACTCGTCGATACCCAGCCACAAGAGGACTGGACCTATGATAGGTTTCAGCCTTACGAGGGAAATACTCCTCGTACTCCGCTTGTTGTCGTGCATCTCGTCGCCGAAGTGGTGAAAGATCACCTCTCCTGGGGGTTTGTTGCATCTTTCTCGTGTCAGGAGAACGACGTGAGTGATGTTTATGCCGCCTTCTATGCGACGAGCTATCTGAACGACTGGCGGAAGAAGGAGTCGCAATACTACGACTTCCTGGTTGTGGTCAACGAATACGCTCGAGTTTGGCCATCGTATCGCGAAGCCTTTGTGTGATCTCTTCTGCAAAGAGATCATACCCTGGTGCTCGAGCAAGCTCTTGAGTCGGGTTTTCCAGCAAGTCGTTGATGTGCTGGAGTTCTTGGGCTTCCTCCGACTGGAAGTAAGCACACTCAGGAAGGTTTTTCTGAGCTGCTATTTTCCTCCGTCGAGTTGTCTCAGAATGGTCTATTTCAGACCCCTGAGTTGGCTTTAATGGAGTGCGAGAATGTTGAGGATGTCCCGCACGTTCATTAAAGTGTTTGTTTCATTCGTCAGCGGTGGCGCCCCTGCTATTGCCACGAGGGGTGTAGAGTATGCTCGTCGGGGAGCATCATCAATCCTTCCCCTGGGAGAACGATTCTTATCAGAGGGAAGGACTAAGACCTCCCGTGGATGACCTCCACTTGTGCTCGAGGCCTCCTCGCTTGAGGAGTAGTCGAGCGACACCATCTGGCGACTTGGAGTAAACCCCTCCAGGTAGGGGAACTTTCGGTTATAACCGTCTCCGTCTGCAGGTGGACCCTGCGTCGGGACGGTTGGACTTGGAGTAACAGCATGCTCGATCCTCTTTCCTGCGGAAATACTCGGAGATAGAGGACCATCAGATGTCGATGGAGCTCCGGAATGATGGCTTCCAGAATCTGTCTTGCCAAGTCGTACTGCCTCGGGGGAACTCGAACGCTTGGAGGAAAAACTCTCGTCGCGTTGCGAATTTGCCCCCAATGCATTCCTGCTGTTGGTCGTGGTGACCCTTGCCCCCTGAGGAAGCAGGTTCCTCAGCTGGGCGTACTGTTGTGAGGGACAGGGATCCCCCATGTTCTCCGATGACGGGGTAGTCTCCGAGATCTGATAGAAGATCTCCAGAGGCGGCAACACCGTCAGAAGATTCGACACTCGGTTCGTAGTCGAAACCGGCATCCATGTCGACGTCTGCGTAATCGGCCAAGTCGAACCAATTCTCCTTGTTCCATTCTCCTGCCATGGTAGCATCAAAGAGAAAAGAAAGAAATGTTGACAAAGAATTACCAGAAGATCCCCACGGTCGACGCCAACTGTCGGTGTTTTAGAACCGATCTTACGTAAATATTGTTTGATTCGGGGGGTCTCCACAATTGATCACGCAGACGAGAGAGACACGAGGATTTTTATACAGGTTCGGGCCTTCTCAGGTGAGAATAATAACCCTACTCCTGTGTTTCTTGTATTGGGTATCTGGATTACACCGAAAAAGCCTTCTCCTTTTTTTCCCTCTCTATCCCTAAAAGACACTTATTTATACTATACAGTGGTGGCCATTGTCGTTCCAGGATAATTAGTCGCTCACCATTATTGCGTAATAATGAGAGTAATTACTGGAGTAGTAACCTCCCCTTGCTGTCAAACAGTTATTAGTCAGAGATAGTGGAGGATTATCTGTAGTTATATCAGGCATAACTACGTATTTTGACTGCTTAGATTCCCACTATTAAAGGGGCCTTCTGACAAGTGGACCCAGTTAATCGTGAGGAAGTCATGGCAGAACTAGTCATAAAAGAACTTACTACCAGGGGGGTTGTCGTAGAAAGGCTTACGACTGGGTACTGGTCGCAGGAAGACTTACGACCGGACGTAATCGTAGTAGGACTAACGATTATACCATAGTCGTAGATATGCTTACGACTAGGGGGGTAGTTGTAGGAGATCTTACGACTACCTGACTTGCTTTCCCCTTCTAATATTAGGGGGTATGCCATGTGACATCATATTACATGATTATGAAAATAATAAAATGAGAATTATTAGATCCTCGTCACCTTTAAAACCGCCTTCATATATATATATATATATATATATATATATATATATATATATATATATATATATATATATATATATATATATATATATAGTTAAGTAGCCTTTGTTAGCTAACTCGAGACTGAATTTAGTTAGCTAGCTCGCTCCTGGCGTTCATCCTAACGCGTCGGTGAACCACAGCTACTCTATCGAACTTGACACACTGGGGTGTGCGATTTGCTTCATGCCGTGGAGGATTGGTATGAAGCAAATCGTACACTCCATTATGTCAGGTTCAATAGAGTAGCAGTGGTTCACCTGCACGTTTACGATGAATGAAGGAACGAGCTAGCTAGCAGAATTCAAGCATCGAGTTAGCTAACAAGGGACTACGAACTATATATATATGTATATGTATATATATATATATATATATATATATATATATATATGAAACCAGTTTAAAAGGAAAAAGCAGCAACTGCTTGGAGGTTTTGTAGAGAAGAGGCTATCATAGACGGTTTCATCTACCAACCGTCTGTGATACATACTATCACAAACGATTTTATCTATCAACCGTCTGCGATAAGTAAGATATCACATACGGTTTTATCTATAAACCGTCTGTGATATGTAAGATATAACCTATCACAAATGAATTTATCTATAAACCGTCTATAATAGTGAACAATCACAAACGGTTCTGAGTTACGGTTCTAAGTTAATAACCATTTGTGATGACATCGTGTCATCACTGACCCATAAACTCAGACGGCTCACGAAACCGTCTGTGATGATGTTTTTGAACCGTCTGTGAAGACCTTTTCTGTAGTAGTGACAACAACAAGCATAGCTTAGTGATATAACTAGGGTTTGTAGTTGTAGATCGACAATGTTAGGTTATGGTTAATGTCGTGTATAATGTTAAAATATAGGATATTTATGTGTTTATTATAGCGTAAAACGTTAGGGTACATCCATTAGTAGATCGATTATTGGAAAATCTAGGATGCTTAGGTTTAGATCTGCAAGACCTATGGATATCAGTTTCAGGTTATTGATATTGTTTTAATTTAATAGTGTTTAGAGCTTAAGCATGACAGGTCAGGGTGGTAGCGCCGCTTATAGGTTCACAGCTGTTCGCACGAGACGCAGCCCACGTAGTTCATGGATCCATGCGTCGCACCTGCTTCTGTTGCCACTTGGAGATAGGGTCGTCCGAGCACTCGAGCGATGGACCCTTCGGGACCTAGGTAGCGACTAGCAGCGGCCCATCGGCCCAAGTGGGGTTGACAACAGGGACAGGGACATGGGTGTGGACAGGGAGAGAGGGAGCGAGATAGACATGTAGATTATCAGTGCCATGCGTGGTATGTCTTTTATTTTGCATCTTAGCATCAATGATGCGATTGATTTACTATTACATGCTTTGAAGTTTGTTAAGTTAAGCAGTTTCTTGTGGTTTTAGGGTCTCAGTCCAACCTCCTCTAGTCAGCACCGCGATAGAGGGGCATGCTACTCATTTCCAGCTCCTTTCCCCTAGTCAGCACCACAACACAAACGGCATGCTACTCAATTCCAGCTCATTCCACCCTAGTTAGCACCGCGACATAAGGAGTTTGCTACATGGATCTCACTAATACTAGTAGACATCCTCCTCTACTCAGTGAGAATTGACAACAACATGCCACCTCTGTTTCACGCTAAATAGACAACACTCTGACCCGAGCTTTTCAAACTGAAATGACAACACTCGACAATCTGCTTTTCAGATCGAAATGACCAGACCATGGTTCAAGTTTTTCAATCTTAGTTGACAACACGCACCAGCTTTTCCCTGTGAATTGATAACTCGCTAAGCTATCATGTACCCGAAGATTCCTTCTAGCGAACGCAAGTGACTTACATTCTCCAAAATTTACTCCCTCAACGCTACACCCTAACCACCTATAAAATTGTGGCATATTCCACCACTACAAGCAAAACTACATTAAGCTAGTTTGGAAAATAGGAGAGGGAGGGGGGGAGAAGACAGGTAGACAAAAAGAGAGGTAAAAGAGGCCACTCAACCCAGTTTCGGGATTGGGGACTACGAGTTAATCCTCCAGAAGCGGAAATGGGCTGCCAAGAAGGCACGGAGGCACGATCGTACCCTGGTTGTTCTTGCAAGGATGCTCTTGTACCACTAGAGTTTTCACGCCACAGTCATGCCACAGCCGCATGGATCATTCAATCTACACATCTTAATATTGTCGCATGGGCTTACTACATGTGCGGGGACTGCCGTGTAAGTTAATGCCATACATCGATATTTCATATTGCATGTTGCATTTTAAAATTTCGTTGACTTTATTCGTGCATGGTAGTCATTGGAGCGTTGCTACTTCTTCCGATGGATCGACGGCCCGGGGAAGTACGACAAGGCATTCATTCAGCATAAATACATGTTGAACTACGTAATCGATCCCAAGGTGTTTACCCATTGGAGACCTCCCTCAACCGGGAGTAGGGAAGACAAGGAAAGGCACCGGTGGTATCTGATGCCCCTACTGCACCGAAGATTATTTCGGACGAAGACATACCCAAAAAAGGCCTTATAGGCGAGTACCGGGAGGCTCGCGCGAAGGGCTGAGCCCGCAAAGGGTAGTAGGACATATGCTCGCAAGCCTGAGTTGATTTCCATCGCCAATTATTATTTTTCCCCAAAAGGTGTTTTTGTATCGTAGTTGTAGTCCAGGTCAAAGGTTCGTGCACATAGCCATTTATACCATAGGAATAGCCAGGCAAACACTACGCGCCATATAATTCATACCTCCATGGTCAAGTGTTATGCTGAGCTTCCAATCTCATCTTCGTTGCTCCATTCTTGTCTCGCTCGAACCAAAGCTTATAAAATATTTCGCCAAATTTTGAGTTCTTTGTGTAAAAACTTAAAGGGGGTTCATCCACGTAAAACGATTAACACGTGATTTATTTACAAACAATTGTAGCCAGCAAACTCCAGCATTTTTACCACTAATGTACTAACAATTATTCACAAACAATTCTCCCACCCATTTAAGTTTGTAAAATTAAAGCTAAGTTTATTTAAATTATTTCTTAAAAAAAATTAGGCTTCTGTCGGCGATTGGGAATGCGACTATGCTCAATCATCGGCCTGATCTACGACTGGCCTCAGTCATGTTCTAGACTGGCGACTGTGCTGGCACAGGCCTCAGTCACGCCACCGGCTCGCGATTGAGACATATGGCATACTAAGGTCTCAGTCGTGGTTCCGTCGCACGCTAGACCTCCCACATAAGCTAGTCGCTGGCCCACCACGCGACTGGGCTTAGTCTCTTGGTGGGCCAGCCGTAATTCCAGAGGAATCATTACCACAAGGCATAGAAGGCAACTTACTAATTTTAAAAAAATAAGTACTCCCTCTTTGAAATAGAAATTACTGAGTTATTTGTGTTAAGAAAATAAAGCATGAGTTATTTTTGTAAAACAAATTAAATGATTTATTTAAAAGTTTTTTTCTTCTAAATTTGCCCTGACAAAAGCCCGTAGACATGTTAGGCCCGCCTGGCCCACAGTAATGGTTCGGACCATAAAACTTACTGTACAAGGCTGTGTTGGGCAGGTCGGTAAACCCAGCAATCTGGGATTTTCATGGCCAAGCCCCACGTCACTATACTATTGGTTGGCTGTATTGAGTTTTTTTTTTTTTTCTCATTTAGCCTCTTTTTAAAACAAAATAACAAAACTAGCACATATACGAACGAAATAACAAAAATAGCATTCATATCGTACAAAACCACCACAGATGGCAACCTGCCGTGAAATGGGACAACGGCAGGCAACCTACCGCTAACTGGGGTCACCTACCGTGGTCCTGCCGCACACATTGTCTTTTCGCCGCATGTACTGCAAGCGACACGTGTCGTCTACCTATACTCCGTGGTACCATTTTTAACATTTCGTTAGAGAAGCTAGATTTGCTATTTGGTCGCCAAAACAGACCAAATAAACCAAAAACTCGTAATCTCGCTTGGTTTACTTTTGTGATGAGCCGGCCTACATCTATCATATCCAGAGGCAATTCAGCGTCGTTGTCAGCAAGTCAACCTAATCTTTATCAAATCAATTAATCGAGTGAAGTTGCAAAGAAACAGACAGGAAGCTAGTAAAGCCACACACACAAAAAAAAAAAAAAAACTTATTGCAGGACTCACCTCTGAAGAGGTGATAATCCAAGCTGCCCCTGGCCATGAACTCGTAGACGAGCAGGAGCTCCCTGTCCTCCAACTCCAAGCAATACCCGAGCAGCCTCACAAGGTTGGGATGCGACAGCCTCCCGAGAAAGTTCAACTCATTCTGCAGAATTCCGCCGCGCGTGCGCGTGACGAGACAGAAACGTCACGGGTTAGATCAGCGTGAGACCGAAATAGACCAAACGTACACGCCGATGTAGGCCTAGGAACAGATAATTATCACGTACAGACGTACAGTACGTTTTAGTGAGAATGCGAGAAAGCGCAGGCCAGGGCGGCACCAACTTACACAAGCTTATTATGTCACGTAAGGAACTGGCCCAGCACTGACCAGGGCAGGCCTGCGAATTAAGAAGTTCATATGCTACATGACTGAACATTTGATGGAACACGCGTCATGGAACCAGAATCTGGTGTAAGCTAAACTGCTAAACCACGGCCACAACTATTGACACCTTTTTTTAGATATTAGATAAGGGAAGAGAAACTCTCAATACCTTCTGTATCAAGATATACACCGTCCGAACAACTATTGATACCTATAAGCCCATTTTTTAAGCTCATATACTGTATCCTTTCAGCATCTTTGGATTGGCTTGACGAAAAAATAAACTGTGCTGAATCGTGTGTGTTATTATCTTTTTATGTTGTCTAACACGTAACAAACTCGATCGGCTTCGACGGCGATGTTAATTAGCGAGTACGTACCTGCCATTCTTGCAGGCCCTGCATGCTCTCCGGCTTGAGCCTCTTGACGGCGATGACCATGCCGGTGCCGAGGCGCGCGGGGTTCATCGTCTTCTCGTCGACCCAGCCCTTGTACACCCGCCCGAACCCGCCCTCGCCGAGGACGGTGTCGGGCTCGAAGTTCCTGGTCGCGGCCTTGAGCTCGGCGAACGTGAAGATGCGGAGGTTGGGCACCTCCAGGATCCTCCCCTCCGGCTCCGGGTAGGCCCCAGCGTCCGCGGCTTTGGTGCCGCCGGTCGACGAGGGCCTGGTGGTGGTGGTGCTGCTACTTCTGGTGATGATGCTCCACATGGACGAGCTCGGGGACCACCCGGCGTGCCCTGCGCTCATGGCAGCATGCACGTTGGGTGCTGCCATGGGAGGACTACACCTTGCAGTTGCTGCTGCAGACAAGATTGTTAATGAGCAACAGAATCGAATGAGCAAAGCTAACCTGGAGGTAGCAGCTAAATATGGTTTTTTATGAACTTTGGTAAGATTTCAGAACGGTCTCAAGAACAAAGAAAAATTAGTAAAGGCAAAAGAATGCTGAATTAATCAAGCAACAGTTTCTGAATTAATCAAGCAACAGTTTCTCTCCTATTTTCTATGGAAGAATTTTCGAAACACATGTACTCATTATGCACCACATAAACATATGATTTTTCTGTATTTTCTTCAACTCCAACTTACTTACAATTAGGGGTCTACCCCTAAATATATAGGTTCGGTAAATAGTGCACACGGTGAACAACAATCCGATTCAGTGAACACTACCACATGAGCGGTATCCGAAATCACCTCCTATTGCAAACTCGTACTTTAATTCGAAATTGAAAATACTCTAATTGCTGAAAATAAATTAAACTATCATATTACAAGCAATTTCAAAATTAATTTCTCTTTTAAAGAAAGATCCGAATTGGTATTGCTCTAATCCAAATCCATTTTGGATTTTCAGGCTAAAAATACATTGATTTCGGAATTGAGTTTGAATTTAGTTTCTTTGTATTTTATTGACCGCCTGCATGCGCTAGGGTTTTATCCCGAGAGCACGTTCCCTCTTTTTGGCCGGCCTCCCCATCCACTCTCTTGGCCTTCACAACTTTTTGCTTTACTTTTTGCTGCAAAACAACACCAATAGCACCAATTTGAGGTCTAGCATTAGTTTGCAATTTAGGTATGCAAACCAATGTTTTGGTAGTGCTTATGGCCGTATCAAAGCATATGACCTTTTTAGAGGTAGAATTGTAATATCATATATACTGGATGTAACACTATAAATAGACCATTTCCCCATGTAATAAGAGAGGCTTTTTCAAGGCAATAAAGGCATACCTTTTAATACTTTAATACCGTCTCCCACCTTTGAGGATCTCCAGGACTCCCCTTCGCATCTACACGAAGTCTGGGGTCCCCCCTTCCTTTACTGTCTAGTTTGTAGCTACGACAATGCCTGCCTAAGCTCAAACAATCAAACTCAGCTAGGCCCAATCCATTTCAAACTCAACCCATCCCTAGCCCATGCCAGTTCTAGGCCAATTTATCCAAACTCTAGCTCAGTTATGACCAGAGCGATGAGAAGAACCCTAGCCGTCAAAGTGACAGATTGCTGCCGCCAGTCACAACTCCATCGTTCCACCGCCGGCCCCTCTCCCCTATACTCCAGCATTATTTCCAGTGTTGAGTAGGTAGGGGACCTGTTGATTTCCAGAGGTAATTTTTTTTATCTTTTTCTTTCTTCTTTTTTCCAAGATCAATTTATTCTAGTTTGTTCTTATTTGGTGAATTATTGATTAGATTTTCTTTACCCGTGATAGGTTTAATCGAACCAACTCACCTGAACGACAATGGCGATGCCTATGCCGGAGATCAACTTCGGGCTAAGTTGGGTATGAATAAATCTCCTCTGATTTTTCTTCCAACGAACACCACTACTAATGAGGCGTAGATCCTACACATCAATGAAGATCATCGATAATCTACCTTTCGCTACCATGATCATCGGCAATCATGATGTCATTGCAAGATCCGAAGTCTCCGACGAGGAAGATAAAGAAGTCCAATATATTCATCGACTCATGGATTTGACGGTGACATGTTGTTCGTCTAGAATCTTCAATATAAAAGTTGGGTACTTATGTACTTTATCTGCGAGTTATTAATATAAATCAGAGGATTTTTTATATATATAAAAATAAACTCCAGCTCCATACCAACTCAAATATGTTTAGGATATGAAATTACTTCAATAGTTATCACTTTTTCAATTGCATGCATGGTTCGCACTGATTTGATTATGCTGTCAGGGCCGTATTAAACATTTCAGGGCCCTCTGCTAAGACTAAACATAGGCGTTTTTTTTTTTTTTTTTTTTTTTTTTTGCGCATGCCTCATATAGAAACTACTTGTTAGAGGTGCAATGGCATGGTGTGACAAAACATGGCAACGGGGATTTGTAGATTTGTTGCTTTTGTAACTAAGATTGTGACACAAGAACATGAAGGGAAAATAAATAAATCACATCATTCTCAAAACGCGAGAAATGTTGGAAGCATTTTGGACCCTAGGAAATGATAAAATGGATAGGGAGAGAAATGAAGGTTAATTTAAATATGTATATAGGTATTGATATTAGTAATACGCAGATAACAACCTGGGATGTGGTAAGTACTTGTTTTCCTTCTCTCAACGTTCTCTCGTAATGTTAACTAACTAATTCACCTGTCGGGCATGGATGCTGTGCAAAGGATGAGCTCGCTCGGTTTCAGCTTTAGATAGGAAAGATATTGGAACCCAAAAAAGTTGGACCGTTAGTGAGAACAGAGTTAAACTACCTGAACTGGCGAGATTTGAAGTGGTAGAACCAGACGGCATAGAAATCCTGTAATACGAAGAAATTTAGCATCCTCTATGAAAAAGACCAACGATATATGATAAAAATAAAATATTACCACCAAAATTAATATGAACATGTAAAAATAGCAAGAATACACTGAAAATATTACAGTAACTTATAATTTCAATTTAAATTTAGAGTAAATTTCAGAAAACCCCAAGTTTTAGGGTATTAGTAACACAAAACCCCATGTTTTGATATTTTTTTCACAAAACCCTAGGTTTTGAAACATTAGTAACACAAAACCCCACGTCGTGGGGTTTTCTGAAACCGTGGGGTTTTTGTGTTACTAATGTTTCAAAACCTAGGGTTTTGTGAAAAAAAATATCAAAACATGGGGTTTTGTGTTACTAATGCCTCAAAATCTGGGGTT
This sequence comes from Ampelocalamus luodianensis, assembly GCA_036346255.1. NCBI lineage: Eukaryota > Viridiplantae > Streptophyta > Magnoliopsida > Poales > Poaceae > Ampelocalamus > Ampelocalamus luodianensis. The sequence goes on from CM070638.1 coordinate 3,291,177, forward strand.
TTCTAAAAAAAAGTCTCAAAACATGAGGTTTTGTGTTGCTGATGTCCTAAAACCTAGGGTTTTCTGAAATTTTCTTAAATTTAACATGAGAATTTTAATTGATTGATTGTAACCTTTCTTATGACGAATTTAATATTATTTTAACATTGAAACGGGTTAACATCTAATAATAATATTGTGTTGAAATTGTTTCAATATCTTACCAGAAACATTATAATATCGTGAACAAAAATATTTTCCCCAATAACATTGTGCTGGCCAATGGAAATTGAACATGACTTTTAAAAAAATATTTGGGTATAATGCTGTGTCTATGTACGAAATTGCTAGTTTACACCCACTTTTGTATAACAACATCATTTATAGTCCAAAGCAATTGTCGATAACAGTTATACTCTTATTAACACATAGTTGCTACAGTGACCATTTTCTTGCTACAGGACTCATGAATTATCTTTTCTACAATTTTCTTGCTACAGGACTCATGAATTATCTTTTCTACAATGTAAGTCACCAATCTTTCTTCTTATAAAAGCTAAGTACAAACCAAGCTCACATATTACGCTACATCATCGAGTTAAGGTCAACCGTTCAATCGAACACGCGATACCCATCCAATCTTTCTTCTTATATAAAGATGAGTACAGACTGAGCTCACACGTTACGCCAAATCATCATTTTAATGTCGACCGTTCGATTGACCACAATGATACACATCCAACCATTACACATTTCCCAAGCTAGTGTTAAGCTCTATACCGGTGCAGGACGGGCTTGGGCTTGGGCTTGGGTTGGTGGCCTGGGCTGGGTTGGACTTGGGTGTAGGCTGGGCTTGGACTAGGATGGGCTGGTGAGTTGGGCTGGGCTTGGGTATAGGCAGGCTTGGGCTAGGATGGGCTTAGGGTGGGCTTGGGTTAGGCCATATTAAGTTGGCCTTGAACTAAGATGGTCCCTCATAATACCTGTCTTTTTCTATTTTTATTATTTGGACAATGAAAGTTTTATGCACCATTTCCTTTCTTATACCCTAGAAAATAAAAACATAATAAATTTTACTCCACAATGTCTAAATGTATTGGAAATTCTATTTCTTGGAGACCTTATGGGGGTGGATCCACGTGTATAACGTGTATATATATATGTATCATAGCTCATATATGTCTAAGTGTGCACCTTGTATACCAAGCCCAGTGACTCCTCCATACCTACGAAAAATCTCTCGGCCACTAGCCTTACCGTGACCCCCTGTAGGTTTAAAAACAGCCAATATTTGGGGGTGGGCCCACATTTGAATTTGGTATTTGAAAATACACTAAATTTCATCTACATTTTCATCTCTATTTCATGCATACTTTAATACTCCTTCTGTTCAGAAATATATATGACGTTTTAGAAAGCATGCAATCAAACTTCCTTAACATGTTAAAATGGTATCATTAGATTACTCGTTAAAAATATTTTATGATATAAAAAAATTTATATTATTTTATAAACATGTTCATATAAAAATTAATGGTTAAAGTTGCAAGTTGGAGATTGTGTTGATGTCCAAAATGTCATATATTTTTGAATAAATAAGAGTATAGAGTTTATCACCATTTTTCATAAAATTTCCACAAAAAATCAAAATATTTCACGAAACTTCAAATTTTCAGGCGAAATTTGGCCAAGATTTCTAGTGACCGCTGCAAAAATCTCGACCCCACCCCCTCCCCATGGTATTTTTTTTCAAACTGATCTAGTTTATGGTACATCGTTTTTGTTATGGATCCTCTACTGAATAGAGAGACTATATGTCATATGAAGTACAAGTTTGAATCAAAATTGAACAAATAAGAAGGTATATATATAAATAAAATTTTGAATATGTAGGAATTCAAATTCAGAGCTAAAATTAATTTCATAATAAATATAAATTCAAATTTCTAGATGGAATTATATTTGTAATTTACATATATGAAAATCAAATTAAAATTAAATTTGGAGCATAGTAAATTAAAACTCTTAATTAAAATACAATTGTACACACATATACACGTGTATACATGTATATACGTATATTGTATATATAATTTAGCTTAGGAAATTAATTTTGGAAGATATATAAACTTACATATGGAATATAGAACTTTTGAAAATTAGTATATGTTTTGCAGCTGAATATAGAATTTGAATTGAAGTCTAGTAAATTGATACAACAAGTGTGGCACCTGAGTTTTCTGGCTGACGGGCCAAAGTTCGATTCCGACTAACTCACTAGTCAATTGCCTCATATTGTGTGGATGCACAAGTCAATGACACATGACTAGCAGTGTCACTTAAGTATAGAATTTAATGTTAAGTTTTAAAGTCAAAATATATGAATTTTATCAAATACATTGCATTGCCAAATTTTCCCATAAGATCTCCAGATATTTTCAGAAAACTATTACAGTGTTATATTTATATTTTTCTCTAATTAGTTATTTGCTAGAGTATGATATATAATCTTTGAAAAGAAGTGCAGGTTTGCTGTTAGTAGAAGAATACAAACCTAGTGTCGCCTTCTTCGTCCATATAATATTTTTGCTTCTCGTCTCCCTGCGCAATTCCATATTCCTGCTCTGGTTCGATCTCTAGGATTCCATGGTCTTCTAGGATCCTTGATCCCTCCTGCGTCCTCCTACTGATGCTTTCATTAAGATCAAAAATCCAATCCACCCAAAAGATGTTCACTCCAGGACATCTTCGATGCACACCAATCGTGTTCGTTAGTGCAGATTCAGCAGCTCTTCTGTCTGATTCCATTGCGCCCCGGTGACCAATTCGTGCCGTTAATTCTTCGAGGCTTAACAGGTTCTCCAGGCCAGTGGGCATACGGCTGTGTTGCACCGCTCCATGGAAATTAAAACCAAGCTTGAGCCTTCGGAGATTGGGCATTGCTCCTTCCTCAAAGGTCAGGCGTGCATCCCTGCACCTGAACTTGAAATATCTGAGAACTGGGAACTCCATGCTGTGGAAAGTGATCCTTTGTAGAGGGGCTTCTCTAACACACAACGACAGAATGGTGAGGGTAGACAATCTTTTGAGGGTATCAACATCATTCCTCGGTAATTCCCTGACCGCAATCTTTAAGGTGCAGAGTTCGCCGAGTCCTCCAATCCACTTTGGAAGGCTGGAAAAGATGCAAATACGCGGCAAAAGCTCAAGTCTCTCAAGAAGACAGGGAACAGGTGACACAAAACTCAAGCCATCGCAGGGAACCAGAATATTTGCACGAGAGGCAGACACCAGAGTTAGAGACTTGAGCTTTCTGAGTTCCCCGAGAATTGAGCCCAAACATCGCATGTTACTCTCCAGACAATCAGATGGTACTGTACAACAGGCAAGATGAAGATCCCGCAGATTGGTTAGCTCCCCAAGGCTATACACAGTGTCAAATGAGTTACTGCTCAGATCAAGATATCCTAGTCTGCGGAGAGATCTCATGTGGCCAACACTACCAAGCAGATTTGTCTCGCCAGGAAGACAGAGGTGCAACAAGCGCGGTAAATGAACAATATCTGATGGAACAGTAGTTAGTCTAGCATATATTTCCACTGTCTCCAAACACTGTAGCCTTTGCATCAGAGTTGGTATTTCAATGCTTACATCACATGCAATCTGCAAATATCTCAATTGATGTAGTTCACAAATTCTAGTGAGGTCCACGCTTGTGCCACCACAATCACCCCAAATTTGAAGGATTAGAACTCGAAGAAGATTAAACTCTGTAATTGGAGGCATGGACTTAAAGAGTCCAAAAAACGCAAGTGATCGAACCTGCGACAATCCGATACTTGCTGGGGCCTTTGCATATTTTGCACTGCCAAAATGGAAGGATAGTCGACGAACCTTGTCACAAAGTCCTATCGTGTTTTGAGAATAATCTATTGCTGTGCTGAAATTGTCTTCCATGGACTTGTATGCAATAAGATCAAGTAGCATACCATGTACCATAAACACCTCATGTTTATAGTTGGTATCCATAGGTTGGATCATTCGTCTATTGACAAGCTCATCAAAATAGCTCCCTGCAACTTCCTCCACGTCTTGCCCTTCTATTGCATTGATAAAACCTTCAGCCATCCATTGCTTTACCAAATCATCTTTCAGGATTGTATAGTCCTCTGGATATGTATTAAGATAGAGCAAGCATGTCTTCAAATAATGAGGAAGATTATCGTAACTAAGGTGCAGTACTTGTCTCATTCCTTCTGAAGTAGAAAATTTCAAATTGGAGGCTAATAGCGAATCATGTATGTACACCCATTGCTCCATTGCGAATACCGGCTGGCTTGCTAAAAGACTAGCTATGCTGATAATTGCTAGCGGCAAACCGTCACATCTTTTAATAATTCCAAGTGAAATTCCCCTGAATTGTTGAGGACAATCATCTTCAGAGCCAAAAACTCTCTTGAAAAACAGTTTTCTTGATTGATCCGTATTAAGACGTTTCATCTTAAAAATGTACTCTTGGTGATAACTGCAACATGTTAATGCAACTTCCTCAATCTGCGTAGTTGTTATTATCCTGCTGCAATGACTACCTTCTGGAAAAGCATGACTAATACTGTTCCACAATGATGTAGCCCATAAATCATCAATTACAATCAAGTACCTGCGCTTTTGGAAAAAATAAAATAAAATCAAGTACCTGCCAAATTATGTGCGCATAATAAACATATTATTTTATCAGCCCACAAAATGTAGAAAATAAAGAAACACAACCAAGATGAATGGACATGCAGCAACTGTAGAATTTCAAGACATAAGAAGAATTTTTTTTTATTTAATCCTTGTTTATTAATATTTTAAATTTAATCCCTCGCAAACTTTATTTTAAATTCCGACTCTTTTGGCCACGCCACCACCTGCGGCGTGGCCAAACCGTACTGTCACGCCACCGGTAGCAGCGTGACAAAACATGCCATGTAAGCCCTCGGCCGTGCGCTGTGCCAGCGTGGAGGGCTTGCGTGGCATATGTAACGCCATATCCCATAGCGTGACAAGCCTGCTTTGTCACGCCGTGATATGTAACATGACAGGGCCTAATTGAGGTTGGTTTGTAAGTTATGAATCGTGCTTTTTACCTAAAACAGTTATGGAAAGATTACAAAAGATTACAATCAAAAGATATATACCAAAGCTTATCTACAACCGAAACATCTCAGTCCAAAGATTCCTTTCATGATTTAGCCGCCTGGATGTGGTCGTAGATCACCTAGTAGTGGTCGTGAGCCACCTGGTAGTGGTCGCAGGCCACCTGGTGGTGGCCGTGATCGTGTACTGTTCGCACCAAGTACTGTTCTCGTCGAGTACTGTTCCTAACGAGTACTCCTTCCGCCAAATACTGTCCTCGACGAGTACTCCTCCCACCGAGTGCTATTGGTGAAACTGGTCGTAGACCTCGTGAAACTGGCCGTACACCTTGGGAACCTGGTCGTGGACCTCGTGGAGCTGGTCGTGGACCTTACTGAATTGGTCATGGACCCTGCTGAACTGGTCGTAGACCTCCAGGAACTAGTCGTGGCCCTTGGTGAGCTGGTCGTAGACCTTGTGAAACTGGTCGTGGACCTTGGGGAACTGGTCGTGCGAAACCTTAGCATATCAGTATCATCGCACATCACATATTACCAAAAAGATATTACAGGTGGCGCAGTCAGTCTCGGAGGAGGAGGTGGAGGCCAGGCACAGGGGAGGAAGCCGGTCATGGAGGTGGAGGCCGAAAGCCGCACCGGGCGTAGAGGGGAGGAAGCTGGCCATGGAGGTGGAGGCCGGAAGCCGCACCCGGTGCAGGGAGGAGGACGGCCCGGGGGAGGACGCCGATGCGGGGTCGAGCTCCAGTGTAGGGGACCGGCGGGAGGCGAGGACAAATTTGGGGAGGAGAGAAGTCGGAGAAGAAATGAGTCAGATTTGGGGAAAAACTGAAGAACTGGAGTGGCGGCCGCACTTAAGTCACCCACTGTGTAACAGCCCCAATTTTATGAACAGTAATAAAATGTTTTATGAGCGATGTGATGTCTTTGTTCATACCAATAATGAGATCTTGTTCATGGCATCACTGTTCATATTCTGATTGGGCATTATGTTGCAAATAAAAACTTCCCTTTCCTAGCCAAAATCCAAAACCCATTTGGAGTTTTAAAGGGAATACAAGTCAATACTTGTATTATGACTGGGAAGTATTTTTATCAAAGCCTAGATAAATTATCTTGCCCAAAAATAATTTTATTGAATTTTTAGAAATTATTTTGCCTTGAAGAAAAATACTTGTCTTTAAATAAACCTTTTCGGGCTAAGATAATTATCTTTGAATTTTAAAAGTGAAACCGTGGTTTTCGAACTTTATTTGGTAAATATATCATCCCAGTAGCACCCTTGCCAAATTTCATGATTTTACTAATTTATTTACTATTTCTAAAGCCCGGTCAAACTTTTAAACTTTGAATTTAGGGCTAGTCAACTCTCCTGGTCTAAACCCAAACCCTAGCACTGTAGCGACTCGAACCCAATGAGGTTGGGTCCGACCGGTGCATTTGGTCCGGTTCAGTCACGCTCGGGCACGAGCCCAACCCTTCCCGTGACGCGAGCCGTTGATCTCTAATCGAACGGATGAGATTTGCGACGCCGCGTGGGCTATCCACATATGCGAAGCAACTTCTACCCTTGGATCTTGATCTAGCGACCGAGAAGCGCGATAACAATCAGACCTCTCCGGATCCCCTCTTGATCTCCACCGTTGATATTAGATCCAACCGCGCCGCCCTTTTTGTTTTGAACTTAAAGGCGCGCAGTCGTCTTTGGCCGTCAGATTCAAATCCTACGGTGCCCCTTTTTGACTGCGTTCATTTAGGGCTCAGTTGTATTGGACCGTTGGATTCTAATCGTAGGGTCCCTATCGAGATGACATTCGGACCACTCCGGTTCTCTTTCCAATCTTGACCGTAGAAAACCAATCTGACGGTACCACGTCATCTCATTTAAAAGTGACGTGTATCCTTTTAGATCGATCGTTGGATTCTAATCCAACGCTCCTTTTTGAATAAAACCTCCAGACTTCCATAGGACTCCTTTAGATCTCAATCGTCCACTTGAGATCGCACGGTCCATATTAAACGATCTCGATTAAATTCTTTTAACCCCTATTTTCATCACCGCTGCCCATTTTTAATCGGACGGTCGATGTTCTTTTGAGTTTTAGGAGGCGCGCGCGACTGCGGCTGCCATTGGGGTCCGCATGTCAGGACAAATTTGGGGAGGAGAGAAGTCGGAGAAGAAATGAGTCGGATTTGGGGAAAAACTGAAGAACTGGAGTGGCGAACACTTAAGTCACCCACTGTCACGCCAAGTCTCGTCGCGTGACAAAACAGCCTTGTCACGCCCTGAATTACGATGTGATAGATGCCACGCAAGCCCTCCACACTCGCACGGCGCGCGGCCGAGGGCTTGCGTGGCATGTTTTGTCACACCGCTACCGGTGGCGTGACAATATTGTTTTGTGAGTCCATTTGCTATTTTTTTGCTTATTTGAATTCTCAGTAATTTATAAAATAGAAAACTAATTAAAATATCAGAAACAGCTCCGGGCCAAATCCCTCCGGCCCAAATTCCTATTCCCGTGCGTCGCTCGCTTCACGGCCCAATCTCGCACAACCCTTTCGTTCACCGTCGTCCAATCGTTTTTGAATGGTCCGATGGAATTTGGTCGTTTGGTCGGTCCGAAAGTCACAAGTGATTTGGACCGTCCGATCATTTTTTAATGGTCCGATGGAGTTGGTCGTTCGAACAGTCCAAACATCACAAGCGGTCAAGACCGTCCGATCGAAGTTGGACGGACAGATCAAGATCGTCGTCGCACGCGCGTCCGCGCCTTGTCTCCCTGACCGGTGGGCCCGCGTCTTAGTCCCGCTGTCAGGTGGACCCACAAGGTCATCGTCGCCTTCAAGTCACCCTCGTTCTCGCGCGAGGCAACACCACGTCCGCCATTGATGTTCTAGAAGCTCCGTCGGACAACGGGACATTCCTATCTAAAACCTCTCGGATTTCTTCACCAAATCTTATCTCCTTCCTTTTCACATCCGTTTATGTTAAAATCATATCTCGAATGGTATCCTATCTCCTAAAATCCTGAATTCGTTTCCGTGTTCATCACGGACTCGATATGGGGATTCCATAATCCAGTACGCCCCGACCCTATAAATAGGTCCCCGAGGATCGCCCTGCCCTCCGCAACCCAAATCGCCACCCTCATTGCCCCGAGAGCTCCAACGTCGCCGTAATCCAAGTTCTAGGGTTTTTGGCTGAAGCTTTGTTTCTTCGAATTCCGCCACCGCCGGTGATGCCTTGCCTCCATGGACCGTGCCATCGACTTCCTCATCACCAGAGCTTCCTCCAGCACCCATCCGCATCACCAACATCGCACCGGAGCCCTCGTCCGACAACAGCCGAAGTCCTCTGTTGCCAAAACCTCGCCGCCGGCCGATTCCATCCACCTCAACCATCTGGAGGTATACCATCAAGTTCGCAATAGCCATAGCTACACGCCCGTACCACCCATCTTCGGCGAGGAGCCGCTGTTCGCTGTTGCCGTTTGGACCCGAAGGTTCGCCGTCGGCTAGTGATGTGGCATCCATGCGTGTGTCCACTTCAGCATCCACGTCAGCCCCGCGCGTGCGTGTTAGCCCAGGTGGCGCCCTCGTCAGCTCCACGTGTGTGCACACGCGGCAGTTCAAATCCAAAACCCATATCGGTTCGGTGAACTTGGTTAATCGTGAGCCGAGTCGCTGCCATGTGGGCCCCGCATGTCAGATTCCTTTTATTTCTTTTAATCCCAAAAATCTCAGTGTTAACATCATCGTTGCGCAATAATCCGATTTTCCATTGACGATTAATTCGGAGATTCCAATATTCCTTTTGAGGGTTTTCTTTAGATTCAAACTTCCAAAGCCCATATCTTTTGCATCCGAACTTCGATTGAGCCCATTCAAATTCCTAATTTCATCTAAATTTGAGATATATTTATATGAGATTTTTAGTTAATTTTTGGAGTTTTTTTTTGTCTCTGATATTTATTTGTTTTGTTTATTTGCCTCATTTGCTAGTAGACGTCGATACTTCGCGGAGCTTTGAAGGAGTGCCTCAAGATCAAGATCTGTACCTAGATCTGTTCCAAGGCAAGTCATACATTTGATCATGTTGAATCCTAGTTTTTAAAATACTTTGATTCAAATTATTGCATTTACTTTAAATAATTATTTAAATGCTTTTGGGTTTAGTTATTAATCCCATTTGTTATATCCATCTTGTCTATTGTATGTCATAATCTTTCGTCACCCTAGATTGGTTCTTATTTAGTTGGTACTATTGTAACACCAACGTGGGTTGGTTAGATACGATTAGTTTGCTTAGCCATACTACGAGTCATCATCTCATGTAAGTTGCAATTATAAATTTGACTAAGTGATTATGGAACTAAGTGATAAAACAGTGTGCACTATGTGCTATTACTTGTTGATGGCATGTGTTGTACTTAACCAACATGGTGGGAAAAGATTTAGACAGAGGCAAGTGGTACTGTGGTTTGTTCTGGTGGGCTCTGTGCTTAGTTAGATATTGGAAGTCTTGCCTTGGTCAATTAAGGACTTAACTTTGTGCGCCATTGAACTGAGCCTTACTGTACGACTACATGCCTGGTATGGGACAGGCCTAACCTAGTAAGTTATGAATTCTTGATATTGATTACTCAGGTTGTAGATTAGGAACTCAATAATGGGTGGAGGTGTGTACTACCAGGTAGTCGCATCGCGGGACGGTTCACTGCATCCCTGTCCAACGGTGTGTGTCATACCATAGCACTGTGTAAGGGTTGGACGGCGGTAAAGCACATCGGGAGTGTCCATGCTTGAGATGAAGTTTCTGAAATGTTTTGTTATGATTAGTGCTAGCTACACTAGTTGTATCGTGTGGGTAAAGTGTGCAACCTCTGCAGAGTGTTAATCAATCTATTCGAATTGTCGCGTCCGCGATCATGGACATGCTAGGGGATTTCATACAAGGGGTAGTTTTCATAAAACATTTGGGAAGGGAGCTGTGTGACTTAAGTCATATGGTTGTGTGAATTAACTTGTTAGTTTGAGAAGAATTGCCGACAGGGGTCAGAACTTGCTGAGGATCTTCAGGGATTTCTACCTCCACAGACAGAGTTAGAATCACCACAGGATCCTGAACAAGTTCTGGCACTGACACCTGCTCGGGGGCTTCCTCGACCACTTTGTCTTCAGGAATTTTAGCCTGAGGAGTGTTCTGGTCGTGGGCTTCCTCAATTGCTTGATCCTCAGGAATGCTTTGGTCGGAGACGACCGGAACACCAGAAGATCTATGCAAAAAGAAGAAAGGAAGTTCAGGAGTTCAATAGATCGAAGACACTCAAGGTACGCATTGATATGATTTTTTTCATTTTGTACATACCTGGGCGATTTTTTGGTCTTAACCTTGAATCGCGCTGGATTAAAATCTGTAGCACTCGCCTTCCTTTTCTTCTCAACCAATTTCACCAGTTCTGAACTGGCAGGGATGGTTCACTCACATCCTCCAACATGAGGTTGGAAGCGATATTCTCGACCAGTTGGTCGAGGATAGCGTCCCTGATCGTCGGGTCGGAGGGTGTGGTTTCATCGACCTACAGAGCAGTTGTTTCAGTAACAACCATCAGGTCGTGAACGACCACTCTGGGGCTTACGACTTTCGTAGCTTTGCTCTGCGGGCCTTCCACCTCTCCCGCCTAAGTCAAAAATCAAATTTGATTAGGTGATGAAATTTTCCATCTAAAATATATATCTCCTTTTTACAAATGCTCTTTTTTACCTCGAGAGGACCATCTTCTTCCATGGCCTCTGGGCAAGAATCAGTCAGAACCACAGTAGGATTAGAATCCTCACCGGATTGAATAACCCTCAGTTCGACCGCCTACATATTAGAGCAAAAACAAATACAGATAAGAGGATATATGTATATAAGATGAAGAAAAAGTAATTATCTATCTTAAGTCTCCACAGTCTCTCTTAATCAAAGACAATCGCCAAAATACTCGGGAATGAAGCCTTGCTATTAGGCTCCCCAACGCAAATCATTTTGATCCACTCCCTGACTTCGTCAGAGGAAAGGACTTCAAAAAGACAACAAAGATTTTAAGGTTTTAGGATAATCAATTAAACAGGCTATACTAGTTGGAGCTTTTTTAAAGACTTACCATCCCTTGAGTCCTTGATCGCTTCATCCCGACCAATATACCAGAGCAGGGAATGGTCTCGGAGCTTCAGGGGACTAATTCGGCGCATAGTGAAATCCCTCACCACGTGCCAAAAAGTCAAGCCCTTTCTCTTTAGGTATTGGATGGCATCCACCCATCTTTCGACCATTCCTATCTTCTCGATGGTCGTCCTCCACTTCGGAGTCTCATTCGCCCTCTTACCATCGAAGTAGAGGTTGTCGTCCTTCGTGACCGTCATGTAGAACCAGTTCTTCTTCCATGACGACCACAAAGATTTCGAGTACATTGGGATGTACTCATCGGCCTTCCCGTCGTGAAGGCGTAGCGTGCACTCTCCAGGTCCCGGTGTGGATCTCCCCGACATCGCCATCCGGTAAAAATACCTGAAGAGCTTCAAATTCGGTCTCATTCCGAGGTACGCCTCGCATAAATAGGCAAAAATGTTGATGTTGGCAATGGAGTTCGGGGCCAAGTTCACCGACTCTACCTCGTAGTACTCCAGAACTCAGGAGAGGAATTTGTGTGTTGGCAACCTTAGCCCGCACTCGACGTAGGCGAGGAAAATAGGGATTTCCCCTTCCTCACAGCTCGGAAAGTGTTCTCCGTCCGCTAACCTCCATTTGATCAAGCTCTTATTCGGGAGCATCCCGATCCCTTCCAGCACCTTGAGCTTCTTCGCACTCAGATCTGAAATCACCCACTTGGTGATCGAGTCTGACATGGTGAGATTTTTTGAGAGGATGAACGGAGGTCGGAGAAAGCTTTCAGTAAGAGAGAAAGAGAAGGTCATAAAGGATTCTTCATAAGAAGATGAAGAGGATTGAAGGAAAATCGGGAAGCGTAAAAGCCCTAAAGCCTAGTGCGATGAGGATTTTATAGCTTTAGATCTTTAACTACAATTAGGAGTTATCAAAAGTCCAACGGACAAAACCTTTTTGTCCAATAGACAGAAAAACTCTTTAGTTCCCAAGGTAGGTTCTCAACTTTAAAGTGAATACAGGTCACCTCGAATGTCACGGCATTAAATGAGGGTCTGCCCGATACGACTTCATCGGAGAAAGTTTTCACACGACCAATTCATTTAAAGTTCGGAGGCTAGCTAACAAGGATTAAAATCTCTATGTATTACTTTAATACATAATAAAAGACCATATGTTGGCTCACGACCCCTGTGGTCGTAAGGATTCTAGAGGTTACATCGTGGGTACCTTGGTCGGATGAGGTTCTGTACCTAGTTCACGACCAGGTAACTGCTCGTAGAAGCAATGAACTAGCATCTGGATATAACTCCAAGGATATTCTTTACCGTATTATGAATGGAACACATGGCGTATTTGTTCCATACCATGCGACGTTACATGATCCTGAGACACTGACAATTAACCATCATACAGTTTGATGTCTCACAGACATCAACTGCCGAACGGTTGATACATCATCAATTGTCGCCTCGCTCCGACCAGTCATGACATTTCCAATAGGCTTCCTCTCCAGGAGTAACTGCCACCCCTTCAATGGTTATTTAAGGATGGAGAGTGGAGGAGCAAGTGGGGAAAGAAGAGACAAGATCAGATTGAAGAACGAACGACAATCAGCATTAGATTCTTGTTTCAAGTCTAATTCAATAGCATAGCAAGCATTACGTTCAGTGTAATTAGGATTAGTCCACCGCCTTGTCAAGAACACCCCCTGTAATATCCAGTTCATATCAATAAAGATTAGTCCCATTCTCTCTCCCAAGAGATCTGTGCCATTTTTTTCTATTTTATTTCGTAAGATCGGCCACTCGATCGTCGACACAATTGTTCTAGGGTTTAGTCTTGTGTCCCTTGTACTCTATATACTGCCCATTGGGCTATTGCAATACAACCAACCATTCACATTTCCATCTCCCTCTCCATCTAACACTTCCGTGAAGCATGGAAACATCTGCGTGCATGTATATGTGTGTGACTTGCAGCATGGTTCTCTATGGTTTGCTAATAGGACGTGAATTCTGTATACAATTTCCAATATTTTTCAACCTTGAACTATTGCCTCGGTTTGTTTTTCAACCCTGAACTCTGAAACCATTTTAATCGAAACCTCGAATTAACAAGACTGTCCACGTTACCCCCTCGACCCAAACCAGGGTGGTTTTGTCTGACATGGCACCGACATATCCATTTTCTGCTAACATGCATCCAAGTAGAGCTGACATGGCTCTCTTCTTCACTACAATATCATTTAAGCGGGGCTTAACTGTCATACTCACAAACAGAGAGAGAGAGAGAGACAGATAGAAGAGGGAGGCAGAATAGAGGCGAGACTAGGGAGGCATGTGGCGGCGGTAAGGCTACAGCGGGGTGGCGAATACCTCAAAATGGGTTGTTGGGAGGAAGTGGGAGCTAGCGGAGGTGGTGGCACGATCGGAGGTGCATTAGCCCGTGCTTGCAGGGGCGAGCGTGCAGTGATGTGCAACAGCTGGAGTCGTGGGAGGAGAGATGCGTCAGCCAGGGATTTAGAGGGGCAAAACAAAGAGACCCACAGTCATCTACGAAGAGAGGAGCTTACCGATGTGGATGCTGAGGTCGGGGAAGCTCTGAGGTGACCTGGCAGTAGTGACCCACAACGGTGACTAGAACTCGTCGTGGCGGTGGCGCCCTGGAAGGGGGGAGCCAAAATCAGAGGTTTGCACGAAAGAGGAAATCTAGGTGGTGATTCAGGAGGAAGGAATTGGCTTGGAGTTCACTTGAGGAGGAATAGTGTCGGTGGCGACGGGCTTGGCTAGAATTGGGGAAGAAGGCGGTGACAAGGAGCTCGTGGGGAGGAAACACAAAATTGATTGAGGGGAGACAAAGAAGAGTGACTGGAACACGATGTGATGCGTACGATTTTGGGAAATCTTACAAAATTCGACTGAATGGAGAGATTGGGTTGCGGCGATGTCAGGCAACGCATCATCAGAGAGAAGGAAGAAGATGGTGGGAACACAATATGATGCACACACTTTTTTCGAAAGGCTCATCAAGAGAGAGATCGAGTTCGACAAGTTGCGGCCGTGGCTCAGGACAACAACGGCAACGGTGGAAGTGGCATGATCCCGGGTGAGGTGTGGGAAGGGCGGAGGACAAAATGGCCCTTCTCGTCCATACCTGTAGTCCTAAGCCTGTCTATGCTACCACGCAGCGTGTGGCATGCATGCACTTAAGTATTAATCACAACTAAACCTTGCATATTTTGGACTTTGCCATGGGCACCTTCCGAAGCTTCCTCCTGGCCATGTTGTGCTTCCTCTTGGCCATGTTGTGCTTCCTCTCCCTTGCCGCCCTCTGCGTTACATGGCACTGAGCGTGCCTATGAGCTTGTCGGTGGCTGGCATGCTCCCCTTCGTTCTCACTCCTCAAGCATCTCGACAGTCTCCTCAATATCGCCACCACAACGTTTCGCAAGTTCAGTGTTGCACATTCACGTTCCACGAGCCGTGGCTTGTCGGTGCGATTTCCTGACACGACGCATCGACGAGATTGATGAGCAGAGCGTGAGTTTGAAGTTGTGCGTGGCAACGTCGTTTGGCACGAAAGCATGAAGGAGGGAGGAGGAGATAGGTGGCCTCTGCTAGCGTGGCCCTGTGCCGGCGGCCGGCGAGTGGAGCACATCTAGTTTGAGCAGAGAATGCACGGGTAAGAGAGAGAGAAAGGGTGTAGAGGAAGAAGAGTGCCACATCAACTCTACCTAGATAGCATGTAAGCGGAAAATGTACACGTCGGTGCTGCATCAGACAAAATCACTTTGGATTGGGTCAATGGGGTAAGGTGGACGGTTTCGTTAGTTCGAGGTTCCAATTTGGACGGTTTCAAAGTTCATAGTTGAAAAACAAACCGAGGCCAGAGTGCAAGGTTGAAAAGTGGACTTTTTTTCTTTAATGTTAATTATTTGTGAATGATGGATTTTGTATGGTTGCTTTAGTACGCTGATTTAGTGAAATTTTGAATTTCATGGCAATGAACTTATGTATGTAGGGAAACTTAGATTATTTTGTTTTTGAATGTTCAGAAATTTTTTTTGAAGAATAGTCAGGAGGACTGCCTATTATATTAATAAAGAAGGTAGCACAAACATACAAAAACAGACAAGTTTAGAAATCATACTTAATTACACGGTATGAAATGCTCCAAGCACTTGGCTCCCGCGAGGGTCCAAACTCCACCTTCTTCCTTTATCTTTGCAACCAGATCCATAGGGGTGGTTGACCTGTTATGGAAGATTCTGTTGTCGCGTTCCTTCCAAATTTCCCATGTGGTTGGTGTGACCACCGTGGCCATCGCCCTTCTGTGAGTCCTCCCATACTATTTGTTGGTGATACACCCAAGAGTCAATCATAGAAATGATTGTATCACGTCTATGTTTATGAGTTATTGAATAAATGTTATTCTGTTCCTTGAATGAATCATCGATTATAAAGATTAACAAGTATGTGACTTATTGGTGAAGATCTTTAACTTATATGATGTCATTCTAAATGTATCTCTGGTCGAAACGCTAGTCACTTATCGACCAGCACATGTATTGATTGATAACCATGTTTCACCGGCTATATATGTAGGGATATCGAATCAATAATGTGAACACATGTTGGAGAACATGGTGTTGGATTGACCCACCTTGAGACACTATTGAGATTGTTATGATTTTATGTGTCATCAGTTGGTCTCAAGCAATGATGGTGTATAATCCTTAGACTTGAGATCAGTATGGTTTCCTACATATATAATAGTACACTTAGAGGTTGCCAACCGCTACTCCGTAACTGGGTAGTTATAAAGGTAGCTTTTGGGTATGCTATGAAACATGCAGAGGGATATGACTTATCAGATATGGGATTTGCCCCTCCTAACATAACAGGAGAGATATCTCTGGGCCCCTCGATGTGGTCGGATAAAGAAAGTGCATGGCCATGCCACTAGTGGTTGAAGAGTTGATCACATGAAGTTACACGTCGTTTGATCGAGAAAGTATTGAATAGTCCATGGATGAAAAAATATAGTGAGACAAAGGGAGAATACATGAGCAGGTCATTCAGTTCGGTCAGATACGGACTAGTCGTATGGAGATACGAGTTGGTTGTAGACTGGTCGAATATGACCACTAACTGGTCGTAAACTAGTCGTAAGGAGTTACGAAATAGTCATGACTAAATATGAACTGGTCATATAGAGATACAAGCTGGTCATAAGTGATAAGGATCTACTCGTAGATCATGTTGCGTTAAGGTTCGTCCGATATAATTTGTGTGTATTTGGGGATATGTTCTGCTAGGAACCACTAACGACTCGTGATCGAAAAAGGGTTTTCGAATCACAACCGATTACGCATGAACCTACAGGGTCACACACTTAACGGGTTGGAACAAACGTGTTCGGATAGGATCCGTCATGAGCTCTATATAAGGAGGTGCATGAGGCTGTTGGGACAGGCGTGACAGAATGTGAGTTGCTCCACCGATACCCTAGCTGCCATCTTCTTGAGAGAGCCCTACCGTGCGAGTTGGTGCTAGCACATCGGCGTACGGTGTTTCATCCCTGGACGTGTGGATACCTTAGAGATGCTACTGCGGTTGCTGTTGCACTCGAGGATGATCCACGACTTCACAAGGAACGCGATTGGTTGTTGGAGGAGTCGATCAACTATGCTGAACGATCGACTACGACCACGACATCGACGCGCTCTACGTTGGATCAGGCTACTCCAACACTTCTTCCGCTGCGCTACGCGTCTAGTGGTAATGATTTGTGATCTCTTACTTGCATGGCTTCCTGGTTTATGTGGTAGAATTTTTGAATTATCAGCTAGTGTAGTCTACCCGTATCCCTTCACTATTAATCTTTGTCCACCAATCTCCAATGTTCCAGATATCTGCCCAATGGGATGGTTTAAGAGGTGCCCAATCCAACCAATTGGCCATCGAATTCCAAACTCGTCTAGAGTATCTAGATGTGTAGAAAAAGGTGTAAGGCCGTTTTCGGTGCTTGTCTACAGAAGGGGCAGATATACTAGTTCGGCTAACCCCTCACTTGTAGTATGCCTGAGGTCTAGAAATGGTTTTGGATGGTTACCTAGGCGAAGAACTTGCGTTGGGGGGGCGAGATTTTCCAGATTGCCTTTTTGTAGTATGTTGTTGTTGAGTCGAAGAACTGCAACGCATGTGGATTTCACTGTGTATCTGCCCTCTAGTGTTATCTTCCAAGTGATCTCATCCAGAACGCTTGGATCGATATTGATAAGCCTTATTTTCCTCCAAAGTTCTAGGAATTCCTAAACGTGATGGGTTGTTGTCCCCCAAGAATGTTGATGCCCTGGATCCATCGACTATCATGTAAGGCCGCACTAACTGTTGTGCTCTTCCTTCTGGATATTTGGAATATCTTTGAGCCAGGTCTTTTGGAGCTGTACCGTTAATCTAGGGTGAGGACCAGAAAGTAGCTTTGTTTCCGTCGCCCAAGGTGATTGTTGTGGCGCCAGTCAGGGTTGTCGCACAGAATCTCTATCCCCAACCAAGGTTCATGATCAGCCTTCCATTCTTGCCAGAGCCAACAAAGTCTTAGGGCGATTGCAAACTTCTCAAGGTTGAGGACGCCGAGTCCTCTAAGTTGTGCTAGCCGGCAAACCTTGTCCTAGTTGAATTTGCATTTCCCTCTCAAAAATGTGTCTATGTCGGCCCAAAGGAAGCATCGTCTAATGCGGTCCAGGGCATGGAGGATGCATTTAGGGGCTTTTAGAACCGTGAGGTTTATGTCGGGATCAAGGTGAGCACTGATTTCACCAAGATCGTCCGTGGCCGACTGATGTTAGGGATCTACCCTGCCATCCTGCTATTCTTCTCCCTGCTTTATCCAAGAGGGGCAGGAAGTACACCTTTTGTAATCTTTTATAATCGAGTGGTAGTCCCAGATATTTGATGGGGAAGGTTGATCTGATTATAGGGAAATCAAGGAGGACCGCATCGAGGTTGGTGTGATTGTAGCTTATAGGCACTACCGTACTTTTTTGGAAGTTGGTCTGAAGTCCCAAGACGTTCCCGAAGCTTTGCAGTAACTGGTTCATGGTTGTGACATCACCCTCCGAGGGGGAGATGAAAATTGCCGCATCATCGGCATACAAGGATATCTTGAGCCTCGCAAAATGGTCTCAGGACGCTCCAAGTGGCCTGCCTCTGTTGCTATCTCTAGCAGTCGTTGGAGGGGATCAATTGCCATAATGAAAAGGAAGGGGGTGGTGGGTCTCCTTGCTGCAAACCCCTCTCGTGATTAATGCTAGTGCCAAGGATGCCTTTAAGGAGCACTCTCGAGGATGTAGTTGAAACGAGAGCCGAAAGCCAGTCTGTCCATCTGCTCGGGAGTCGTCTTGTTTGTAGTAGCTCTAGCAGGTAGTCCCATCGGACCGTGTCAAAACCTTTTGCTATATCTAGCTTGAGGAAGAGTGCCGGGGTTTTGGTCCTTTGGAGTCTTCTTAATAAGTTTCTCATGAACAAAAAGTTATCCTAGATGCATCTAGATTTGACGAAAGCACTCTAATTTACTAAAACTAGTTTATTCAAATGCGTCGCCAAGCGCAAAGCCAGTGTCTTAGAGATTCATTTTGCAATCCCATGAATGAGACTTATCGGTATATAGTCAACAACCTTATCAGCTCCCTACTTGGGGGATCAACATGATGTTAACCGTGTTTAGGAGGCATAGGTTCGTCGTGCAGATGCTGTGGAACACCGCAATGACATCAGCTTTTATGATAGTCCAGCATGATTTATAAAAGTTAAATGTGAACTCGTCCAGGCCTGGAGTTTTGTTTCTTGGCATCAGCGCAAGAGCATCGGTGACTTCTTGTTCCGAGAAAGGCCCATCAATGCCTTGTAGGTTTTGCATGGTGAGGTCCAAAGCCTCCCAGTTAAGGTCGAGGGTTCTGGTGCTTGGTGGGGATATCTTGCTATGAAAATGTTGCTGTAGAATGTCTTGTTTGTCGTCATGTGAGATAGCCCAACCCTGCTCCTTCTGTAGTCTTTGAATGTGGTTCTTGCGCCTGTTGGATTAAATTTGAGGTGGAAAAACTTAGTGTTGGCGTTGCTCTCTCTCAGATTTGTGATGCGGGAGTTCTGCCTTTTTCATGAGTGTTCGAGCACTATGAGCCCCATGACTCTTTTCTTTAGACCATTTCTGAGATCTCGTTCCTGTGGCGATAGTTCTCTCTGCTCATGGGCTATGTCTAGCCAGAGGATCACTTCCAAAGCCATGTGTAACTGTAATTTTGCCTGTGAGAATAGGGTTTTGCTCCAAGTCCTAAGGGCCATTGTTGTGACGACGAGCTTGTGGTTGAGACGATGAATCGGTCTAGAGTGATTGTTGTTTGCTTGCCAGTCTTTTAGGACCACCTCCTTGAAACCCGTTATCTTTAACGAGAAGTTTTCAAAACGAAAAGTTCTAGGTCTTCTTGGGCTACTGCTATTCGAAAGAAGGGGACAGTGGTCTGAGAGCCATGTGGATAGCACATGCAGGACGTGATTTTCTAAGTGAATGTCATAAGCCTCATTGCAGAAAAATCTGTCGAACCTAGCCAGTGTTTGGTTTTGTCGCTTGATGAGGATCTAATAATCCTCATTTTATTATTTATCTATAATTGAGTATTATGGGTAAATATGACGTCACACAGCTATTAAGTATACTCCTTATAGTGGTAAGGGAGAAGTCAATCAGGTGGTCGTAAGTCCTTCTACGATTATAACGTAATCGTAAGTTCTCCTACGATTAACTCTGGTCGTAAGTCTTTCTACGGTCAGTACCCAGTCGTAAGTTTTTCTACGACTACCCCCTGATCGTAAGTCCCTCTATGACCAGTCCTGCCACGACTTCTCCACAGATAACTGGGTCCACTCGCCTGTGAGCCCTATTAACTGTGAGATCTGAGCAGTCAATATACGTAGTTATTCTCTGGAATAGCTGTAGATAACTCACTATTATCTCTGATTGATAACCGTCAGGCAACGTGGGGAGGTTACTACTCCGATGATTACTACCATTATTACGGAATAATAGAGCGCCTCCTGAGCTGAAATGACTACCTCTCCGTATACTATAAAAAGACATCTTTCAGAGAGAAGTGGGAGGGCTTTTTGAGAGGCAATCAGTAGTAATAGAAGCACAAGTATTTCCATTGATTGTAACCAGGATACCCAATACATTACACAGACCCGAACCTGTATAAAAATCTCCGTGTCTTTTCTGTCTGTGTTATCAATTGTGGAGACCCCCTCGAATCAAACAATCTTTACGTAAGATCAGTTCTAAAACACCGACATCGCTCGTTGTTCCATGTGATTTTTGAGATGGATTTCCTTGAGCTCGCAATCGTTGAGGGTGTTGCGGAATTGGCCATCCGTTGACGGTTGATGTTGTAGTTGTTTTTATCACATGCCCGACAGATAAGGTTGAAGTCACCCAAGACTAACCAATTGCAGACTTAAGTTATTCGAGGAAGGCCAGTTTGTCTCTGCCTCGAGATGGGCCGTAAACCACCGTGAGAAGGCAAACTGTGCGGCAGTCATCTATTGTGATTGTCACCCACAAGCTATTTGTCTCAAGTTGGATGGCCTCAACGGCAATGAAGTCATCATTCCACAGGAGCAGGATCCCATCCCGCGTGCCGACAGCTGGTTTTTGTGCAATGAGTTAGTTATATTTAGCTATATATGAAGATGCCATATGAGAAATAGTATATTTTGTCTAAATTTATATTTTATATATTATATTTTGGAAATAAAAATTGAGAAAGGTTTTGTAGATCTGAATCCAGCCAAAGCTGTTATTTCTTCAACAATTTTAGATCTCATTCAACAGTTAGAAAAACGAATAATAACTTAACTTGAATTATATTTACATTAATTGTGTGGACATGCTGAAAGCATTTTTAGCCAAGTTACTTAGCTAAAGGTGGTACTCAGCCAGTTTCTGTAACTCTAATATTTATACTATGCATTCTGTTCTGTATATGCCAGTTTCTGTAACTCTAATATTTATACCATGCATTCTGTTCTGTATGTTGCAAAATTCAAAGAATTTTTACTAATGTAATGTAATTAATGTTAGTACATATATTGCATATTTTTTTTTAAGAACACGCCAGAGAATTGTGTATCATTGCGTTAATGAAGGAAGAAAGACAACACAAAATCCCCCATGTTCTGTCCGACAGACCAATTCAGGACGAGAAAAGTTTCAGTCTTCAGATATATTGCATAATATGTGTGAAAAGAAATACCTCTTATCATGTAGATGTGTCCTGATAGTGTGAATAAGCTCCGGCACCTCGCAAGCATGAGGGGGCTGGTGGTGGTGTCGAAGTTGCGAGAGCATGCCCCCGAGAAGCCTTTTCATATCAGGCTTTTGGGACGTGTGTAGGAATGCTCGGCAGTCGAATCGTCCTCCAAGTTTATGGTAGAGCTTTCTTGCAAGTGTGGTCTTCCCAAGCCCTCCAGATCCAACAATGGATACCACCTTGAGCTGCTGCTCCTCTTCGTTGGTCAGCCACCTGAGAAGCTCATTCCTTGGGCCGTCAAACAGGTCGTCGGCTTCCGTATACTCTGTTGGGAGCATAGGGCCAACTGACAGATGCCTACGCCGGGAGATGCAATCACCAAGGTTATACCTCTCGTGTCGTTGAATCGCCTCTTGCACATGGCTCCTGAATTCCGACACCCTGTTGGTGATCAGCGGTTGCTGCTTCAGCGTCCATGGAAGCCGGCCAATCTTAAAACGACCACCCCTGCGGACGGTTCTAGCCTTAGCATCGGCTCCGGAGTGGAGGAGCTCGTCGACGTAGTCCTCCATGTCGTAGGACAGCTCGCGCACATCCTTCATCCAGCACTTGGCCGTCAGGGGAGGGTCCTCCGTCTCTGAAAGATCCACAAGGGAGGTAACTATTTCTTGGAGATCACCTCTGAGAAGTTGGATGCCGTCCTTGGCCTCCTTGGGCAGCCTACATTCGGGAACCAGCAGCACGTCGAGCTTCCCAAGAAGGGAACCCATGGCGCCCAGGGAAGCGCTGATCGGAGCCTCCATGCCTCCGTGAAGGAAGGGAAGCACTCGAGCACAAAGCAGAGGAGTACTTAGTATCGTAGATCCAAAATAATTGCAAACGACAAACTGGTACTGCGCCCGGCGTGCGAGGCAGCCTCACGTGAAGAAAGGAGGACCAAGAGGAGCTGCTGCGCTATCGCGTGAAGGAACCAGAAGAGAAAGGCGTTGCTGTCTTGTGTAGCAAGTCACATCAAGAGAAGGGGACAGCGGGTCCCACGGCCAAAAGATGGGCTGCTCAATGTGCTTCGCCAGCATCACGTGAATATCAACACAGCATTGAGCGTATGTCTGGACAGAAGCAAAGATACGGCGAAGGTCATTGAAGAAAAAATTCCAACAAAATCCCCTCCCTACGAGGCTACGACCCTAACCCACCAAATTCCTACAAAAGAGATTGAATATTCAGTGATCAATCGAGCGCCGGGAGGAGCTAGCCATGGAGGCAGCGTTGGTGA
Source organism: Ampelocalamus luodianensis (assembly GCA_036346255.1). NCBI lineage: Eukaryota > Viridiplantae > Streptophyta > Magnoliopsida > Poales > Poaceae > Ampelocalamus > Ampelocalamus luodianensis. The sequence goes on from CM070638.1 coordinate 3,314,027, forward strand.
GAGCTTTGGTGACTACGCTGACGCCGAAACTCTTCACGCTCGTAGAGGAGAAATACAAGCTGCGGAAGGGAATCAAGGATGACATTACATTCATCAAAAAAGAACTTGACATGATTGGTAGTGCCATTGAAGACTACAGCACATCCTCGCGAAGCAAGGATCTGGGAGCCGTGACGAGGAGTTGGATCGAAGAAGTGCGTGACTTGGCTCATGAGATCGAAGACTGCGTGGACCGCTTCCTGTATGATCATGCTGCTCACGGTCCCCTGAGGCGATCCCCTGCTCGGTTTGCCTCCGAGATCCGGGCACTCAAGAAGAAATCAGACCAAGCGTACCAGCGGAGAGAGAGATACACCGGCGGCGGCGATGGTCAATGGTCCACCTCAGCTGGGGCATCCACCTCCTCCGCACCTGCAGATCCGCTCGTTCCTGAGGCTGACCTTGTGGGCATGGCGGAACCCCGGAGGGAGCTCCTGGAGCTTGTACAGGATCCGGTGGAGAAGCTCAAGGTGATCTCCGTTGTTGGGTTTGGTGGCCTTGGGAAGACTCTTCTTGCGAGGCAAGTCTACGAGAGTGACGTCGCCCAGCAATTCAGCCCACGGGTCTGGGTTCGCGCGGCGGACAAGGGTGCGGAGGAGGTTCTCATGGAGGTTCTCAAGCAGATACGCAAGCAACAAGGGGACGCCTCCGATGTTGAAGTTGAACAGCTAAGCATGCATCTCAGAGAACACTTGCATAACAAGAGGTATAAAGAGTACTTCTCTTCTAATTCGCTCGCCCACTATGTTGTCTTCATTGTATATGCGGTAAACTCGATTCTAATGAGCCTTTCCCCAACCTAATTTCCTTCGGTTCATGGTCAGATGACTAGACAATAGATGACTTACTTTGAACGGCGCTCAAAAATCCTATATAAGGTAGTGTATACGGTTGCTCGAATATTAGGGGGGTGGTTTTACCAAGATTTAGCATTTGTCGACAGTTAAAAGCCAAACATCAATGTGATTTAGATAGAATAAAGTAGTGAGGTTTAATTATTTGCCACTATACTTTCGTGCGTAATTCATTGCCACTTACAATGGCAAATAATGAATTATCTCAATAAAGTAGGGACTTCCTCACCCAATTGATTACTGTCGGTCTGTGGCCGCATAATACTAGATATCTATTAACTTTTATTTCTTTTCTTTCCTCAAATTGTCTCTTAGGTATTTCATTGTGATTGATGACATGAGGACAGAACAGTGGGGTACTATAGGGCCTGCTTTCCCTGCCGATAATGGTGTTAGCAGCAGAATAATGGTGACCACGAATTTAAATACGATAGCAAATGCCTGCAGGTCTGAAAGCGGTTATGTATACAAAATGCGCACACTTGATGCTAAATGCTCAGAAGATTTGTTCTTTAAAAGTGCTTGTTGTGAGGAACGTTCACCTAACATGGAGAGCGGTTCAGTAGCACTTCTGAAGAAATGTGATGGCCTACCCCTTGCTCTCTTTAGTGTAGGCCAATTCTTGAAAAAAACAAAAGGCAGCCTCACAGGAACAACCTGTGAAGATTTGTGTGCCAATCTAGGTTACCATCTGGAGAAGAAGGACGAAACCTTATCAAGAATGCACCGGGTACTTACCCACAACTACACCTGTCTATCAGGGCATGCTGCTAAGGCATGCTTGCTATATTTAGGCATGTTCCCGAGTAATCATCGGATCAGAAGGAAAACACTAATAAGGCGATGGTTAGCTGAAGGACTTGTAGTAGAACAGCCTCGATACAGTGCGCTTGCTGTCGCAGCTGACAATTTTAAGGCTCTTATAGACCGGAATATCATTCAGCCCATTGATGTAAGCAACAATGAAGAGGTGAAGACATGCCAGCCTCCTGGGATGATGCTCGAGTTCATTGTGCACAAGTCCGTATCGGAGAAATTCATTACCTTGTTTTGTGATAAGACTTCCCTACCAAAATATGCCCGTCGTCTTTCTCTGCATCATAACAGTGCTACAAGTGTTAGCCCGGACAATGATTTATCTCTTGTCCGGTCTCTCACAATCTTTGGCAAGGCAGGCCAAGATATTTTGGATTTTCGCAAGTATCAACTGCTGCGTGTCTTGGATCTAGAAGAATGCAATGACTTGACGGATCGTCATCTCAAAGGCATATGTAACCTGTTGCTTCTCAGGTATCTAAGCCTTGGGGGCACTATTACCACGCTTCCAAGGAAAATTTCAAAACTAAAGTTTTTGGAGACACTCGATGTCAGGAGAACCATGGTAGAGGTGTTGCTGCCCATAGAACTCATCGTGCTTCCCAATTTAATTCATCTGTTTGGAAAGTTTAAGCTATTGGACGAGGTATCAAGTAAAATACACAATTTTTTTGTGTCGGGAGAAAGTAACCTGCAGACTCTAGCAGGATTTGTCATCAACGAGAACCAAGGTCTTCTGCAACTTATGGGTCATATGAAGAAACTGAAAAAGGTTATGATATGGTGCGAGTCCACTGGAGACAGCAGTGCCATTCAGAAGTACATTCAAGATGGCACAGGAACAAATGAAGACCGTTCTCTATCGCTTGATTTTGAGAAATGCTCTAACGACTTCATGCAATTTTCTTTGCAAGGAGACTGCTATCTTAGCTCGCTGAAACTCCATGGCGAGATACACAAAATGCCTCCATTTGTTACGTCACTGTGTGATCTCAGAGAGTTGTGCCTTTCATCAACCAATCTCAGAGGGGATCTTCTAACAGTCCTGAGTAATTTGCGTTGCTTGCTTTTTCTCAAACTGGCTGCAGATCGCCTTGAGAATTTTGTCATAACAGATGGGGCATTCCCAATCCTGCAACGCCTATGCTTTGTGGTTCAAAGTTCTACCCTACCAGAAATCTGTGATGGTGCTCTGCCACAGCTTCGCTCACTTCATCTGCTCTATAAAAATCTAGATGGGCTTCATGCAATCAAGATTGAATGCATCAAACGTCTTAAGGAAGTCAAGATTGATTGCAAAGTGAAAGCGGAAACAAGAAAAACTTGGGAAGATGCAGCGAAGAAGCATCCTAATAGGCCGATGATTTTATTCATGGAAAAAGTTCATCCGATGGAGGTCAGGCCTACAGAGAATTCTGTTGTGCCAGAGCGACAACCGATGGAGGTCAGGCCTACAGAGAATTATGTTGTGCCAGAGCGACCATCATCTAAAAATTCCTACCGAGGGCTACTTAAGACTCTCGCTGGCATAGTGAGTACTTCAGAAAACAAGAAAAGGACTCTTAAGAAATAAGGAGGGTTCCAGATCCTCTGCTGTGAAGAAAAAATGGCAAAGTTTGTACTCCCATCAAGTTCCAATAACGAACTGATTCTGCCTTCAGGAATATGGGACTTTCAGATTTTTTATATTCAACTCTAAGAATGGCATGGTGCTATTTCTTCTACACAGTGAGGATCCTGATGCGTAAAGTAGCAGCCAGGTATGTTTTGTTGATCTCCTATTGATTTCAATGACATCTTGATGTACAGTCATATTTCCTTTTCACACATCCGATATATTTATGAAGTTCACTATGTACAGTTGCTCAGCCCTTTATACATATAGAGGATTCTGAGTTACTCGTGTAATTTGTAAGCTACTTATTAGCATCCAGTTATCATCTTACACGATGTGTTGTTTATTCACTACTAATTCGCTTGTCAGTATACACTTTTATTCTATTAAACCGAAATACAACTCAACTTTCGATCTTCGAGTAGTTGTTTTTCACTAAAGAATCATTTATTATTTATTATTAGGCTATGATTGGCATTGCAGTATATTTCAGGAAATTCACTTGTTTTAATACGTCATTTTCCGGATTTGGCCAGTCATAATTACTCACTGTGGTTCCAAATATTGTTGTGAAAAAGGGGCACGCGCTCTTCGGATGGAGGGGTGCCCAATCGTTGTTTGGCCAATTAATCGGAGTTGTTCGGCCAATTAATCGGAATTTAATGGGCAACTATATGTTTGTAATAGTATATTCATTTATATGAAAAATAGATTAAAATAATCGCTATATAAAACATGGCTAGTCATTGTTAGAGTATATGTCATGTAAGCAGACTATTAGAAATAGAAATAAAATATGTTCTGCACAATATTATAAACTAATGAATTGTAAATAACAATAAAAATTATTTTGCCAATTAAATGGGAAAAGAGTTGAAATAATATGAAAAGCGGATGTTTAATCATTCAAGCCATGTAAATGCCTTTGAATACATTATACGTGACGGTTTGTCCATGGTCAATGACTAATCGGCCGTTTTCCACAAAACAAATTTTATTGAATTGCTTCTTCAGCATTGTTGTAATAAACCTTTTTATTCGTGTGAGATTTTTTTTTTTTTAAAAAAAAAGATAGTTCAGATTGGAAGCTGTAAAAAGAAGTGTTTCGTTAGTAAGTACATTTACTGGTGTTCTTAAGATATCCAAGATGGCGTTGTGTTGGTTAGGGCATCTCCAATAGTGCATTTATTGTTGTCTTTTAGCTATGTCACGTCAATAAAATCCTACGTGGAGAGAGGGAGAGAAGAGAGAGAATATGTCGTCTCAGGAAGAGACGATCGTGCACGCGAAACAAGACATGATCCATTAATTTACTCTAATTGATATGTAGACCCGTTTTAAAGAAAAATTATAAAATATAAGTGTTGAAGAGTGTATTAGAGACTGTCTAGTGGAGATGTTGTTTCTAAAAATGATGTAACTTATGTTAGAGACAATGTTGTCTCTAACTATTGAAGATGCCCTTATGGACTACACTGATACGCTATTGTGATTGTTTTTGCATTACCATCTGTAACTAGAGTTGCTGTGCTTGCACTGACAGTGCTACTTGGTTGTATCCACAGTCGGACAGGGGGACGTCTTAAGTCCGTGCGTTGATACCGTGTGTTGATGCGGAGCTGGTTGGAATTTCTCTTTTAGTTGTATATGTAAAGAAATCCCACGGATATGAGAAGGAAATATTGTGATTTTTTATTTCTACTTTCAAAACATTCGTGTTTATGTACAGTTAAGACATGCATTAGTAGTATCTATGTATTCAATACAAATGTAGAGTACTGCTATAGTAGGGTAATATTCGACGGTCCAACTAACACTCAAATTCATCTCATTATCCAGCCTTGTTTCAGTTTTTTTTTTAGAAGAAGTGCTTAATCATTTACTTTCTAGTTGATATTTAGTAAATCGAGAAACCAAATCAAGCTCAAATAATTCATGAGGATCTGAGTTTTTTTTCTTGTAGTTACAAACGCGAAATCAAATAAGCGCAAGTACTCTCCATGTGTTCCTGTAGGTCCCATAACAACAATAAGCATATACAGTACAAATAAATCACTTTAAAGGCGAAATGAGTACGTCAACCCAGTTAATCAACAGTTTGTGGCGTCGAAACTTAGTTTGTCTAAAAGAATCTTGCTACAATTTATTATGTCTATGGCTTGTGGGCCCAAGTTGAAAAAAAGATTAGCATGCCTAACTTGTGACTAAGAACCAAATATTAATCTAATTCAATCAAACTTGCATAAGAAATTTTTGACAAACTATGGCAACCTTTGCCTTCCAATTTAAACAAGCCTTAGTAGAGTTTGAAGCCGCTTCGAACAATTAGATGAAAGAAGGTGACGACACGGATGTATTGACTACTCGACTTGGACTTTCACGGGGCAGGACCTGCCTTTCCCCAAAATACCGGGCTTGCATATTTGCACTCCACCTTCTCTTAATTAACATTCACACCCTTAACGCTGGCTCATCCTTCTTGGTTTGGCTATTTACAATTGGGCCCAACTAACTAAGATTCGCCTGGTTGTGCAAATGTCACAGGCTTATTAAATATCAAAATTAACAAACCAGCACGAAGCAGCGATAAGAAGGCAGGCTTGTGTGGCTCAAGTAATAACCTATATAAGAAGGCAGACTTGTGTGGCTCAAGTACTCAACCCATATAGGCCATGCACGAATGATCTTGGCTAGTTGGATGTCCATGTCGCAGACTCGGTCTCACTACTACGACAACACATATAGTACTCTCTTGTTTGTCCCAACTCCCAACCCTCATCAAGACGAAAACTCCCAACCCTCATCAAGACGAATGGGGTGATGAGAAGAATGGGCGGGTATGTGCGTGTCTGTGTCTTCATTAAGAGCGTGTCTGATAGAACATGTCACCGTCTATAGATTTGTCACATGGATTTTCACGACGTGGATGAAAGAGAACGAAGAGAGAATATTGTTGTCTATAATCCCGCAATGATCAGTAGCACCAAAACCAAGAAAAGCAATAAAGCTTGTGTGTTGTGCAGTAATCCTATAGCCATTGTATTATCACAACCCATTGTCTGTTTGCCTTTAGTGTTGTCTATAGGTGACATGGATAGTTGCTATAGACAGCAGCTGTCTATACCATTGTACATGCCCTAACATCCCAAAGTTGGGAATTGTTGAAAAAAAATTTGAAAGGAATTTAAATCTTTTATGGCTTTTTGATGCTATTCGAATTTTCGGCGTTATTGGAGGATCTTGTTTTGGTTTTTGCCCAACAATTCATGTGATAAAAATGGAACCGGAATCGAGAGCTAAATAATTGGAAAACTAATATGAGCATAATGTGAAATTGGATTTCCAAACCGAAAATTAATATCCAAAAAAAAATAAAGGAAGAGCAAAAATGTTGGAATATTAAAGTTCGCATCCAAGTAATTGGAGCCGAAAGTTCAAATTGGAATTGGAATTCAAATCTCGTTTGGGATTCAAGTCAAAATTCAATCATCCAAATCTTGTTGGCATTCTTTTCCTCTCTCCTCTCTTTCACTTCCAGCCGGGCCCCACTCCTTTTTCCTTCCTTCCTCCTTCCTCTGTTTGTCCAGCGCCAGCCCAGCGCTCTACGGTCGCCCCCAACCCGGCGCAAGCGCTCCCACGCGCCAGCTACCCATCCCGCCCGTCGTGCCATATCATGTCCTTTAGGATGTCATTGAAAACCCCTAACCTTAATTGTGAACTCGCGAATTTGGAGTTTGGACCAATTTCGGCCGAAGAACACCCTTTCACCTCCCACCTTGATCCGGTAAGCCATTCATCGATTCTTTGCTACTAGAGCATCCTCAACTAATCCTTAGGCTATCCCTACCTTTCATTCGCTCTCTTTTCACCAGAGTATCCTCTCCACGAGAAGCCGTGCCGCCGCCGTCATCTTCTCCGGTGCCGACACAGCTCCGACCACCTCCGAGCTTCCCCGAGCATCCATTTCGCTCAGGTAGCTCCCTTGTAATCCCTAGATGCTTGGGCACCCGCTATCTTGGACGCTGCGGAGCTTGTTTGTGTTGTGCATGTTTGCTATAAGTAATGTTGGCGCCCCTCTCCGGCTAGCCGCTGGTACGGTCCACCTTAACTACAGAAACCACATCCATTTGGTGTGCAACACTATTGCGCATCTATCCCAAGTCTTGGCCAGCTCCACTGCGGCGCGTAGCGCCGGTGAGCCGCGGGCAAATGCGCGGGACGGGCGAACTGTAGCAAGATGATTAGTGTTAATGGTAATGATTAGCATTAAATGGATGTCTTAGCCGTTCTAATCTATCGCTTACACGTGGGACCCTACACAGAAATCAAACACGATAAGTTAAAGTCATAGAGCAGCTAACGTGTGGGCCCAGCTGCTTAAGCGCCGTGCGCTGTGCGCATGCGCACATGGACCGAGTCCATTGGATTGTGCCGCTGACATCGAGCCCCAAATGTTAGTACAAGATTTAAATAAGAAGTTAAAAGAAAAACATACTATTCACTGGACCCACCGGACAGTGTCTACGGCTAGCGCAGCGCTGGTCTAAAAAGTAGTAAATGATATATGAAATTCGAAATACAATTAATTTACACACTGAATATTTGTATTAACTTCTAAAAATACATAACTAATTCAATTGAACTCCAAAAATAGTTAAACCACTTTTGATAATTTTCATTTCAAGTGAACTTATTTCTAAAAATGGTTTCAATCTTACTTCTATCACAGAAGATATATTTTGAGGAAAGTGATCCCAAAATGAATTATTTTTACACTATAAATTGCTGATAAATTTAAAAATTCATAACTAAATCGTGAAAACTCCAAATAAGGTAAACTCAACTATTTAGTATTATAATGTTATTCTCTATTTACCTATGTAATCCCTTCTCCCAGTACTGTTCTACAAATTTTGGTCAAATAATTAAATTAGATGAACAGTAACATATTTTAATTTCCAGAAAACTGAATTTCAAATGGTTATAACTCTCACACAATAAATCCAAATGGAATAATTATTTCACCTAAATTCGTCTAAAATCATGATTTATCTACTGTAGAAAAATCATGCATTTTTAAGCAATTTAATTTTTGAGGTATTTCTCGGTGTTTATCGGTATCTTTATTCTATAGATTCTGAGACGATTGATATTGACTCGCACGCTACTGAGGGTGAGAAATTAGACTACCAGCAAGACAAGCATCATTCGAAATTTCTTTTGCATCATATTTGATCCCAGTTTTTGATAAGTTAGTGCAATGATAATTGCTTGCATGCTAATTTTGTTATGTCGCTATTTTTGTGATGTATAATTAGTTATATCCTATTCATGAGGTTATCCTTGAATGATTCCAGTACCTACATGCTTAAGTTAGGTTGTGTGAAATATATTGGATGGGAATGCTTAGCCATGCAAGTCTAGATACGGTAGATTGATTGTCGAGAATAACCCGACAATTATGGGAGACACACAATTACTTATGTTCTTTTTCTTCTAGATCTTCGTATCTGTTTCTTAAGATAAATTTTATCATTTTAACAGAGTTTTGGGTCTGGACAAGTGGTTGCTAGTGAGGGTGTCTTCGTGCACGAGATTGGGTATGTGGTTGACTTGTCCGGACCAACAAGGACCGAACTTTGGTGACATCGTTGATTCTAGTAAAACTCGTGCTACCATATGTGGGATATGGGTACTGCTTGGTCAAGTAGGGGGGAAGATTTTTATTGGGTTGGGCCCCAGGTGGCGTGAGGACATTTTTGTTTGATCATTTGTTCATAGGAACTGATGCAATTTTCTATAGTGTGCATGGGAGCATCATTTTTTGTTATTTACATTGCATCAGTATATCCAACATAACTTGCGAGCCCGCTTAACAAGTGCTATCGGTCATTTGTACTAAGTTTGGGGTTCATCTCGTAAGGGGGACCTGGCTCAATACCACTTTCTTGCCGAAAAATATCATATCTCGATTTCCCAGGCCGACAAACCATAGGAAGTGTGTTAATTTTCGGTGGCTTACAGGCTAGTCGAGTCGTGTGGGTAAAGTAGTACACCCATGCAGAGATAAATCTATTCAAATAGCCATGTCCACAGTTACGGACAATCGCTTGAATTCGGGAGTCACTATTGTTAGACTTTGAAATAAAATTTGTGGTTACAACTTGGTATTCGTCATGAATGGGATGTTCATGTCTTTTAGTGTATCAAAGTGGGCTGCCACTTTGATGTTTGTTTGATTCAATTGTTTATCAAAGGATTACTTTATCACATGCTTTACTTTTACTTTAAATCTGATTTTGAAATGGCAATTGAAAAACTAGTATGTGTAGGTTGAAAATTGTTGCGTCTTTCGCAGAACTAAAGCCACTAATGCTATCCTTTGAATGACCCTTATGCATAAATAATTTTACCTTTGTGTAAGACTTGCGAGTACATTTGTACTTAACCCGTTGTTGCAAATTCAGGTGAAGACTGCGAGCCCGACGAGCTCGCTAGCACCGATTTAGGCGCGCTAGTGAGTAGTGTTATTATTTAACCACCAGTCGGTTGCCTTGGGTTATGGAGCACACTGTTGCTGGCCTTTTGTTTATCTTACTATCTTCCGTTGCCACTTTAAGTGTTTAATTGAATTTGGCCGGTCGGCCCTTTTTGTAATCGATGTAGACTTGAACTATTATGATATATGTCTTTCATTATGTCTATGTATGATCATTGGGGCTCTAGTTCAGTCGGGACTTTCGCTTGGATGGAGTTAAGTTGGAATCCATTTACTTGAGGCCTAGAGTTATCTCCATAAGACCGTGCTTAGTCTCGGTCTTGCGGAAGTAACCCGGGGGTCCCACAATTTTTTTTTATTGTGTTGAGCTGAAAATAAATTGGAAATCTAGTAACTTTTTTGTTTACCTGGGAATTCTATGCTTGTTTGGTGTAGTACATAATAGATAGTCACAAAATAAATTCAATTGCTAGTTGCAACTACCAACCTTATGGGACATAACATGAAGATTCACATTTATCTGTTTGGTAGGAAGCTAGAACAGAAATTGAGCCTATGGGTGACCTCAACATTTAGGCTGAGAAAAAACTTGGTCAGCTTGTTAAGGAGAAGTATGTATTTGTGTACTCTATTATGCTTTTTCCTTGGTGTTGTTACATCCTTAGCTCCCAAATAAAATTTAAAATTGTATGTTAGTTAAAATTGCAGTGGTAGGTAATGTGCAATTTTAGAAGACCTTTCTTGTAATTTTTTTTATACATGGATCGGTTTTTTTTTTTGTGAGCCATAACAATTGATTTAAAGCCTTAGATAATTTAGTTATTTCTTTGTGTTCTGTTTTATGTAATAAACACATATACTTTACTTTGTAATATATTAGGAATTTTCATATTCTTAGACCTATCAAATATGGAAAAGTAGCACAATTGCTTTATATTTTTTAGACCTGCTATAAAGTATGGTACTTACCTTTGTGTTTTCAATGTGCTATCAAGTATTGTACTTAACTTCAATTGCACACCCTTTACACTAAACTTTCAGATACATCCAATGTGCAATTTTAGTTCTTTGCCGCTACAATTCATCATTTATTGCTCTTTTATTTTGTTTCCTTTGAAATGGGTTGTAGTCCTATCCTGTAGTATAATTCTCTTAGTATGTTTTAATTATATTTTTGATCTCCTTCAGTACTAACCAGTAAACCTAACACCTATGTAACATATATATATATATATATATATAGGAATATATATATATATATATTCCTATATATATATATATGACCAGTATGTTTTAGTTGCCTAGTCTTTTAAAAAAAAATTGTGATGCTTCTGTTTGTCCATCTCTTTTTGTCTAAGTATTGCACAACCAATTGCAGTGAAGTTGTATTAATATTGCAGTGTTTAATGATGTGCAATTTAGTAGTAATTTGACTGCATTTTTGTTTTGAAGGTTTGTATGGAAGATTTTACCTGGTTTTATATGTGTGGTCGTGTATTGCCAAATAAATTGTTCCTGCCAATCAAAGTGTCTTCTTCCTTTCCATGGTATGCAACATAACCTGGTTTTTCCATCTTGATTGGAACTTGCGGATCAAAATTTTATAGCTCATTTGATAGTTTGTTCTCCATGGATTTAACATATTAACAGGAACATGTACATAATATATACAAATAACCTTCAATAATAAAAGTTGCATTTCCTTTTGACTAAAATTGCAGCTCAAGTCATTTTGCAATTTTGTTGAGTGTATCTGCAATTTTGTTTTTAGTTATTTCCTAATGGGTTATTGTGTATGTTTTCAATTTGTCTTATGTTTTTTTTCTTTTGTAAGGGTTCACCTAGTTCAGGACATTTTTGTCTGTCCTAGAATAATTTTTGTTCTTCCATTTTTGACATTTGCTATATATAAGGGTTCCGCTAGACTATGTCATTGGTTTTTGTAGGGGTTCACCAAGGTTTTTTTTTTGTCTACTGTCGTAGTGGGGAGACTAGACAGTAGAAAGTGGAGGCCCCCTGCGCTAGAAGAACAGGGGGTCCTAGAAAAGGGGTTCGGATTTCACTTGTTCCAAAGAAAAAGCCTGTCTCATTACATGGTCAAGGGGGCTATTTATAGCCTCCTGATAAGGTATCTGAAAGTACAAAAGTGCCCCTAGCTAAGTACATTGATCGTAGGGGCTGCAGGGTCTTTTGCACCCTACTTGTAGCCTCCGGTGTATGGCGCGCTCTCCTGGACACGGTGTACCGTGGGGGGATACACCCGTCTTATGGTTCGTGTGGGCCCCGCGCCCCCTTTGCTGGTCCTTCGCCTTCTTCTCGGGGGGGGGGGGGGAGTCCCCGGGATCTTCCGGAGGGTCTTCGGAACGTCCTTCGGAGGGGCGTCGGGGCCACTCCGAGAAGGTCTTCGGGCCATCCTTCGGAGTGCTTCGGGGCCACTCCGAAGGGTTTTCGGGCCTCTCCGAGGGGTCTTCGGGACATCCTTCGGAGGCTTCGGGACATCCTTCGGAGTGCTTCGAGGCCACTCCGAAGGGTCTTCTGAAGTCTTCCGGAGGGTCTTTGGTGCATCCTTCGGAGGCTTCGGGGCCACTCCGAAGGGTCTGCGGACGTCCTTCTGACACCTCCGAAGGGTCTTCTGAAGTCTTCCGGAGGGTCTTCGGTGCAGCCTTGCTTCGCCGGGTCGTGGGGCCGGTGTGGCGCCCCTACGACATCTACCTTAGGAAATTTTTTTTTATGTTTTTGTTCTTTAAACCTAATAATTTTTTTGACTTTTTGTTTGTTTATCCTTAAGGAGAGAGAGGTTTATTAACCATTATAATTGTTAGTTCATATGGGTCGCTTAGCAATCTCAAATAGCATTTGTGTCTATTGTCTACTATTTGTTGCAGCTTTCTATGGTCTTAGAAGCTAAGTAATAAGGCTATCAAGTGTTTCTTTGGGGTTGTAATGAGTCAAATCATCTATCTACTTTGTTACCCAAGGTTGCATGTGTTCAACCATTTTTTTTCAGAGTTCATGTTATAGCAGTGTAACACCCTGGCTATTCGGGAGCCAAAATGCTACCTAAAAACCTAACATATAACCATACAGCGGATTAACATATAACCATACAACAAATTAATTTGAACAATAATTCATCAACTAAGCTAAACAGATCATCAACAATTGGAACATAAACAGAATGTAATAATGGATCCGCTACGTTATCCTATCAACGAATATTCAATGAACATAAACAATTATTTAAACAAACTCAACGTTAAGTAAGGTATCATCCAAGTCTAAGTTTATTTATTACAATCCAACAATTAACGAATGAAAGGCAGTAACAATTCTTTTATTGAGACTAGTGTAAAGTGAACTGAGTGGGTAGTGCATGTCTACTCCCTCCCAAGAGATTCGTCACCAACGTTCACCTAAAAATAAATAAACAAAACAAAAGTGAGTCCAAGACTCAGCAAGTACTATCAATAGTTATGAACAGGACAATAACTCCACAAAGTGTGATCGTACACTGAATGAATATATGAATGCATGAAATGAATGAAATTAATGAATTGGAAGGACTGCACACGTGCTTATACCGGTATAGCTAGTGACACACCCGTCGGTGTTCACTTAAGCCCGCACCTTAACAAAAGTGCGGGGATCCAAGTCCCGTATGAAGAACGTTTCATACAGGTGTCCAAATCTGCCCATACTGGAATTGATGGGTCTTACGTGCCCATACTGGAATTGATGGGTCTTTCTATCCACTCCTGTGGACGGGACATGACAATGTCAAAATCTGCCCACATTGGAATGGTGGGACTTACAATCCACTCCCGTGGAGGAAACATGAGTTATGGATGCATGGAATGAAATATGAACAATGAAAGACATCATCCCTAAACATGGAATCAACACGTATGAACGAACATATACTTTTTCACCTTCTCATGTATCATAAGATACCACAACATGAATATTTAAGCATTCATCAATCACAATCATTAATATTAGCAAAGTACTTGTCTTCCGCGTTGCGACGCGTTAGTAGGCGACGACGGTGCTCCTAACCCCGAAGCTTCGCCGCCTAAACAATTAAGTAATTGAAATAAGAACACATTGCACACGACACCTCTAAACAATGTTCTACAACGCTTCCCCGGTGACTCAAGATTCAACTAAAAACTCCAATATGAAAACTGACAACTCAGGCATAAACCGAAACTGGACAGCAACACGGTAAAAACCATATCTATTGATCTGGAACTCGGAATGAGGTGAGACCAGTTTCTATGGATTCTTAACTGACATATCTACAATATTCTAGTTGAGAAGATAACCCAATTCGGCCAATTTAATTTACTAACAGTTAGATGAAACAGCAGAACAGAAACTGCCTAAACAATTAAGACAGCAGTACTAAAACGATCATAACTTTTAGTCTACAACTCTGAATTGGGTGTTCTTTAACAATCTGAAAAGGTTATGAAATTATCTACAATAACCTAGTTGAGTGAAAACCCTAAATCGTCTATTATCATAAACATATTTTAGGAGATAACTTGAAAGGTAAATCTCGTCAGAATTCTGGACAGCAGAAACTAAAACGATCATAACTTTTGATCCGTACGTCGGAATCAGGTGTTCTTGGCGGCCACCGAAAGCTAAGAACATTATCTAAATATCTCTAGGAGATCAAAACTTCCAATTCATCCTCTAAGAACCCGAAACTTACCACACAACATACTGGACAGATTCGAATCTACCGCAGACAGACTTTGATCCAATCAAATTTAATCGGTTTCACTTCTACGACTAATCAAACAACAACAACCGGCAATCATTACCCTTGGAGACACGTGTGCCCGCTGAATTCCCCCGCTAGATGCTCATCTCCTCTTCTTCTCCTCTCTCCCTCTACCTTTCTCCTTGGCCGACAGCAATGGGAGAGCACCACCAAGAGGGAGCAACGGAGAGCAAGGAGGAAGGTGTGTACTGTAGCATCACTGTAGCGGCAGCGAAACACTGTAGCAATGCGTGCTACAGTGGTGGGCTAGGGTTTCCCCCTCCTTTTATTAGTGGCCGGCCCCTCATGGGCCTCCTAGGCCAAAGCCCGAAGCCCAGGTTGCCAAAGAATTGCAGATTTCCCCTCCTCTAAAGTCTAATTTCTCTTTTCACTGCTTCCTTCATTACAATAAGTTGGAGTATTACAGAAAAACCCTTTTTTTTGTTTACCCTCCTTCCTTAGAAACATTCGGGGTATTACATTCTACTCCCCTTAACAGGATTCGACCTCGAATCTACTCACCGATCTACCCGAAAGAAAACAACGTCTGGAAATTAACAACGATTAACACGTACCAGACATGAATAAATCCGGGTATTGCTCGCGCATGCGAGACTCTAACTTCCAAGTGACCTCTCTCTCGGTCTGATGAGACCACAACACAAAGACGTAGAACGGCGTCTGTCCTAACACTCGTCCCCACATTTCCAGGTACACTCATCGAAAGAGAATCGAAGGTAAGATCCTACTCGATGGTCCATGACGTTAACGAATATTCAAACTCTAGTTCTCACAGGTACTCACTCGGCACCAAACATGCCAAATGTTGTGTACACCGCGTATGGACCCGAGACGGTCCTTGCGATACGCCAACTTCTGAATTCCTGTAGCTAACGAAAACAACCCAATGTACCTTGGCTAACCTTCCAATTGATACTAAACCACACAACATGCACATAGAACACGAAACTCTTGTTCCAGCTCTCAATTGAACTCTTCACTGAAACAAGGATCACCTCCTTTAACCAGAAACACACAACAGAGCTCTCTTTAAGCAAATTCTTTTACCGACAAAACCCATCTGAAAATGAAATATTCACATCGCAACTATGCATGACCAGCTCGGTACTAAAGAGTCAAACCCAGAAATCGAAATTTCATCACGAAAAACCTTTCCACATTCCAAGTGGCAGTTTGCAAATAAACGTCACGAAATCCAAAGGAGAAATCACTTGAATGCCCAAATAAAAAAAAAACATTTATTCCGTCTGAACTGGAAAGAATCACACATGTCAACATAAATACCGAGCTCAACTTGCGAAAGACATCCGTCAAAACACATAGCTCAAACAAGAATCAAGAAAACGTGTCTCTACTTGAGGAAGCATCAATTTCTCAGTTTCTCTTTCAGGAATAAAACTTCTCTCAAACTTTGGAATTCCAATTCATCGCGTAACACCCTAACCCATCTCTCTTAACTTGACATTCTCAACGCTATGCTCAAGTCGAAATACATCATCCACACCTCTGTATAGAGGCTCTATCGACTCCACCGAAACTTTCTCTCAACAACTTCTCTACCGACAGAATTAATTTGACAGATGACTTCCAATGCATCTCAAAATAGATCTCACATGCAATCACATCACCTCAATGTTTTAAGAATAAACAACTCGAAATTCCCAGCACACACATTCATATACTTCCTCAAAAGGGTTCTATCAATGATCATCCCATTGTTCGGAATCCACCCTTATTCTACTTCCTCTACACATAATCATTGGGAGACTCAAGGTCTTAGCAAAAAGAATGCGAAGCCCAAAATTAAACGACAAGACTCCTACCATGAACTTCTCATATAGAAGATAGGGGAAGCCTCAAATTAAATCCCTAAAATTCTCACAATCCAAACATACTCGCGCATTGACATCAACACGAAAACATTGCTTCTACCCAATTATCTTTATCAAGATCCTAACTCTTAGAGAGTTACTTACTAATTCTAAGTCATTCCTGGCAGTAATCCAACAATCTCGACTATCTCATTAGTCGCTTTAACGATCAGATTACTTCGCTAATACTACTCTTATTACAACACCATCATAATTCATCTACACAACCGTGCAAGGTACCCAATCGCGACACTCTAATACATCGAGTAAGATTCCCCATCCTTTCGAAAATTCTAATGTTCCACCCGAATTGAACGAAGGATCTTGGATCACAAATCTCCATAGGTTCTAATGGTTGCAACAATGCAATCAGTTTAGCCTCAAAGGCAAACATTCTGTATAAATAAAATTCTCTCCAAGAATTACACACGAAATTAGTTCATCCTTCAATGCTCCTCAATTAACTTACAATCCAATGTCTCACAACCACATTGAATAAACACCTCGAAAAACCACTGTGAAACGAATCGGTGGATCCTTCCTCAAAAGAAAAAGCAAATGAAGACATTTACTGCTCGAAGTAAACACAGGACGAAGGGAAATAGTCACTTAGGCAAAGAACTCGGAAAACATAGAGGACATCAACAGCTGAGAGCTCAAGTCCTGCTATAAGAGAATACCAAACCACAAATGAGAAGAAGGTATTGCCCTTTGAAAATTGGTAAACTCTTATGGAACAAGTGCATAAGGTTTAAGCATACTCAAATAAACTGCAAGTTGCGAAACGCGACTTAAATCTCAAATACTTTTACTTCACTCTTTCCTTTAACCAGGAAAGTTATTTTTCTGTGATTACTACATCACTTTGCCAGCTTAAACAAGATAAGCTCTTAAGACCAAATCATAGGAACCACCTAAGAACCCAAAAAATCTTTCAACCCGTCTCTTTGCTCGAAACAGACTCAATTACCACATAACTCATGAGGTCCAAAGATAACAAACGAAAAACTCGAAACACTTATAGTAACATTTCTTTTTAGTTCTTTGTATATTTCACTTCAGAGCTTACAGAGACATGCCCCCAAAGTCTACATGAAGATAATTCCATTTATGACAAAGTTCAGCTAAAAAATTCTACACAGCACACTTTTTATTTAGCGGTATCGTATTTTATGTGTTTTGATATATTTTTTCTATAATGTTTTCGTGTGCGTCAACTACTCCTGCTCAGATTAAGGTATTGAAAACCTAAAAAAACATGACTGCTGCCTAATATAGTAACATTACTTTACAGTGTTGGAGCAACAATCAATATCGCAGTATCAGTAATCTTCATCCATACCAAGTGCAGTGCAGTCATTGCTACAACAGTACATTGACATTTTTCTAGAACCAAAGAGTCTTCCACCGCACCGCCAATATGACCATGCCATCACATTAGAGCCGGGTGCACCACTCGCGAATTCCCGACCATACCTCTATTCACCTCTTCAAAAAGACGAAATTGAAAGGCAAGTAACAGCCATGTTGCATACGGGAGTAATTACACCAAGCATGAGTCCCTATGCCTCTCCCGTGCTGCTCGTCCAGAAGAAGAATGCCAGTTGGCGATTCTGTGTAGATTATCGATGCCTCAATAAATATACTGTCAAGAACAAGTTTCCTCTGCCAATAGTCGATGAGCTCCTCGATGAGTTAGCAGGCACTAAGTTCTTCTCTAAATTGAACCTACGGTCGGGTTATCATTAAATCCGCATGAGGGAAGTCGATGAAGACAAGATAACTTTTAACACACATCACGAGCATTTCCAATTCTGGGTCATGCTATTCAGTTTAACCAATGCCCCCACTACGTTTCAATGTCTCATGAACACCATTTTTGCTCCTTATGTTTGCAAATTCGTGATTGTGTTCTTGGATGACATTTTAGTCTACAGTCGTACATGGTCGGATTACATCGATCACTTGACAACGGTACTAGAGGTCCTGCGTACCAATCAATTGTTTGCCATGCTGTCCAAGTGCTCGTTTGCTAGGGATCGTATGGAATATCTGAGCCATGTGATTTCTCATGAAGGGGTTTCCACCGACCCGGAAAAGACCAGTTCCATGGTCACCTGGCCACAACCAACCATCGTTACAGACTTGCGGGGATTCTTGGGACTCACCGGTTACTATTGTAGATTTGTCAAGCATTATGGTCTCATTGCCAAACCATTAACGGATCTTCTGGAGAAGAAAAGTTTCGTTTGGGATGAGCAAGCTAACACGGCCTTTCTGAATTTGAAGCAAGCTATGGTGAGTACTCCGGTCCTCGTCCTTCTTGATTTTCACTTGTCGTTTTTGGTGGAGACCGACGCTTGTGCCACGGGGATCGGCGCAGTGTTAATGCAACAGGGCCACCCGATTGCTTATCTCAGTAAAGCTTTAGGTCCTCAAAACTAGAGATTGTCCATTTACGAAAAGGAATTCTTGGCTATGATAATGGCCGTGGATTAGTGGCGTTCCTATCTCCAACGCGGTCCATTCTTGATTCTCACTGACCACAAGAGCTTCTATACTCTGGAAGAACAACCATTGAGCACGGAACTGCAGCAGAAAGCCATGGCCAAATTGGTAGGTTTGCAGTTTCAATTCCAGTACAAACGATGAGTGGATAATGGGGCAGCTGATGCACTTTCCCGGGTCAGTCATCTCTTACAATTGGAGGCGCTTTCCTGTTGTCGACCTAACTGGGTACAGGAAGTATTAAACTCGTATGAGATGGATCCCAATGCTCAAACTCTTCTCACTTCCTTGGCGATTCAAAGTCTTGACCACAAGCGATATGCATTGGAACATGGTCCAATCAATTACTCTGGCCGAATTTGGATTTGCAACAATTCAGCTTTACGTACCAAGTCAATCAACAATTTTCATGCAACTGCTGTTGGGGGGACATTCCGGTGTGTTAGCCACATACCACCGCATCAAGAAGTTGTTTTATTGGTTAGGGCTCAAGAGCGCAGTTGAGGACTATGTCAAGCAATGCCAAACATGTCAACATGCTAAACATGAGCACACTCAAACGGCTGGCACATTGCAGCCGTTGCCCATTCCGGACGGTGCCTGGCAAGATCTGACGATGGACTTCATTGAAGGCCTACCTAAGTCAGAAACCTATGATGTGATTGTCGTCATTGTTGATCGGCTAACGAAGTATACACATTTCCTTGCCCTACGACATCCATTTACAGCATCACAAGTGGCCACTGTTTTCTTGGACAACATTGTGAAATTACATGGGGTGCCGCACTCAATTGTCTCAGATCGGGACTAGATATTCACAAGTACATTCTGGTGTGCATTATTCAAGGCAGTAGACACAAAATTACACTACAACACGGCATATCATCCTCAAACCGACATACAATCTGAATGTGTGAATCAATGTATGGAGATGTACTTGCGTTGTGTAGTTCATAATTGTCCAAATAAGTGGAAATCTTGGTTAGCAATGGCTGAGTTCTGGTATAACACCAACTTTCACTCTTCCTTGGGTTGTTCCCCATTTAAGGCTCTGTATGGCGTGGAACCGAACTTTGGAGCAATGCCTAATTTCTCTAGGCAGTCAACCACTAAAGCTACTTTGCTGGCTCAGGATCGGCACTGTTATACCACCATGCTTAAGACTCAACTCGCTCGAGCACAGAACCGTATGAAGCTACAGACCGACAAGAACCGTTAGGACCGACAATTTCAGGTCGGGGAGCAAGTCCTCTTGAAACTGCAACCTTATGCTCAGCACTCTGTTGTCAATCAGCCATTTCCGAAGATGGCTTTCAAGTACTTCGGCCCGTTTTCAATGCTGGAACAGATTGGTGCGGTCACTTATAAACTCCAATTACCAGACACCAGTGCAGTTCATCCGGTCTTTCATGTTTCACAATTGAAACCATTTACTTCCAACTACTCTCCAGTCTTCAAAGATTTGGAAACTGTGGTGGATTTGACAGTGGGCACTCCTGAACCGGTTGCTATTTTGGATCGCCGGTTGGTGAAGAAGGGTAGTTCTGCGATGCAACAGCTTCTCGTCAAGTGGTTGACGTTGCCCATCGAGTGCGCCACCTGGGAGGATTCTTCAATGCTTCGCAACAGGTTTCCTCAGGCAGCGATCTGGGGACCAAATTCGGCTCAGGGGGGGCGAGTGTCACAACCCCATGCTCCATGGTGCTGGACACAGAAGGCTTGGCCACTAAGCAGAGGAAGACGAAGCTGAAGATTCAAATGACTGAGAAGGAAGACCCTGACAGTGGGATGGCAAGGAGGGAAGATGTCTATATGAGTAATGCATAGGGGGGTGTGTGGGCTGGGTGTTGGTGCCGAAGGGCCCACATGGCAGTGTAACTTATGTAAGTATAACTATGTACTGGGTGGATCGTTTTGGAGGTTATGGAAGAAAAGAGATTACAACTTTCCCCACCTCCTGTCTGCTTTCCTCTCATCCCTGTTCCTCATCTTTTGTCGTATTTCTGGCCTCTGTAATGCTTCCGATCTTCAGTGAAACTTCTGTTAGAGAGTAAACCGGCCCGTGGGCCTGCCGACCCAGGCTCCCCACCGTGCCTATATGTATGCACTGATTTCCCTTGAGTAATGCATCGAGTATTCCCTACTTCATTCTCTCTCATGGTATCAGAGGGGGTTCGCTCCTGCGCCCTCCACCGCTTCCGCACACCCTAGCCGCAGCTACCCACGCCGTCGCCGAGCCCTGCTCGCCGGTTGCCCCTAGCCGCCGCTACCCGCCGTCGCTGGGCTCTGCTCGCCAGCCGCAATTCGCCGCCGCCGCTGAGCCGTGCTCGCCGCCGCCGCCGTTGAGCTTCACACTCGCCGGCTCGATCTTCCCAGCGCTCGCTCGCCTTTCCTTTCCTGCTTCGCATACAGCCGCACATTCCTTTCCATGCATGCACACACCAAATCGTAGCCTTTCCAAACATAGCTTTTCCTTTCCATGCATGCACCAAATCGCACGTAGCCGCATGCAGCATACAGTCCTTTCCATGCATGCACACACCAAATCATAGCCTTTCCAATAGTAGCTTTTCCTTTCCATGCATGCACCCGATCGCACGTAGCCGCATACAGCCACTAATCTCGCGTCTGCCTCTGCGCCGTTGGCCGCTCGACCACGCGCGTGCCTGATCCATTTCATTCTTCCCCACGAGCGCGCCCCTACCCGCGACGCTCCGCCCACGCTCATCATGTGCGAGCCCGACGCCGAGCGCACCGCTCGTGAGGCCGCGGCCGTCCGCATGGCCACCGCGGATCGCGCTGCTGCCCTCGACGCCTACGAGGCCCAGCACGCCGCCGTCCACGCCCAAGCTCTCGCCGTCCTCAACATCAAGGTACTCGTTCCCGTGGTGTTGGATCGCGCCGCCAACAACTACAGCCGATGGCGCACCCTCTTCCTCGTCGTCTTGGGCAAGTATGCCCTAACCGACCACGTCCTCTCCGACGTGGCCAACACCGATCGCTCGGCGTGGGTACAGATGGACTGCACCGTGCTCACCTGGATCTACGGAACCATCAACGGCGACCTCCAGCAATCGGTGATGCTGCGCAACCCTAACATGCGCGTCGCCTGGACCTTCCTCGAGTCCGAGTTCCTCGGCCAGCGCGAGTCGCGCGCTCTGCTGCTCTCCGCCGAGTTTCGCACGGCCAAGCAAGGGTCGCTGTCGATCACCGACTACTGTCGCCGCCTCGAGACGATGGCCAGCGCCCTCTGCGAGTACGGGGACCCCATCGGCGACCGTATTCTCGTCCTCACGCTGCTCCGCGGGCTCAGCGGCAAGTTCCGCCACATGGTCTCCAACCTGAAGATGCAGCGCCCCTTTCCCACCTTCGAGGAGGCCCGCACGCTGCTCCTTCTCGAGGAGATCGACATCGACGACGCTGCCGCCGACGCCACTCCGCCGGCACCACCTGCCTTCGTCGCTGCGCCCAACGCCGCCCCACGCCCCCATGCTGCTAGCGCCGGCCCGGGCAGCGCCAACGCATGGCACGGCGCCCCGTCTTCCCAGCGCTCCAGTCGCCGTCGCGGACGTGGCGGCAAGCAATGAGCCTCCGGCGGCCTCGCCCGCTGCCGTTCGCCAATCCGTGGGCCGGCACGGTGCAATTTTGGCCGCACCCGTACGGCCCTGGTGGCGCACCGGGGGCGCCTACTCGGCCCCCGTCGACCGCCTTCGCCGCCGTTCCACAGCAGCCGCAGTACCCCTACGTGCCTGCGCCGTACTTCTACTCCGCGCCACCACCGCCGCACGGCCCTGGCGCGTCCGGCCTCAGCGCCCGCCGGTGCAGCTACGAGGCGTTCGCGCGCCGCTTACGCTGCGCCCCGCCACGCGGCGGAACCCCGACACCGATGCAAGGGGGGTCCTGGGACGCCTCATCACTCGTCAACAACTTCAGCACCATGTCGTTAACGCCGCCGACCTCGACCAAGTGGTATGCGGACTCCGGTGCCGGCTCTCACATGGTCAACACCGCTGGTATTCTCTCTTCATCTCACCCGCCCCCATCATCTGGTCCTTCATCTATCATTGTCGGTAACGGAGCCCTGCTTCCTGTTACCTCTGTTGGGTCACACTCATTTTCCACACCACGACGACCTTTGTTTCTTTCTAATGTTCTAGTCTCCCCTAGCATTATTAAGAACTTAATTTATGTTCGTCGTTTTACCACTGATAACAATTGTTCCATCGAGTTTGATCCCTTTGGCCTTTCTGTGAAGGACCTACAGACACGGAGCGTGATCGCCAGGTGCAATAGCACGGGTGACCTCTACCCGTTCTTCCCACCAGCCAGCACTCCTGCCCTCACTGCTGCTGCATCATCCACCACCCTCTGGCATCGCCGCCTAGGTCACATCGGTCATGAGGCTCTGTCTAAGCTCATTAGTTCCAATGCTATTTCTTGTAATAAGCTCCACAATGATCATATTTGTCATGCCTGCCAATTAGGCCGCCATGTGCGTCTCCCCTTTAGCATGTCAAACTCTCGAGCGCTGCATCCGTTTGATTTAATACATTGTGATCTTTGGACATCTCCAGTTGTTAGTGTGTCAGGCTATAAATATTACCTCGTCATTCTTGATGATTGCACTCACTACACCTGGACTTTTCCCCTTCGCCTCAAGTCCGATACGTTTGGCGTTCTCTCTAATTTTTTCTCGTATGTGCGCACACAGTTCGACTCCCCTATCAAGGCAGTTCAGTGCGACAACGGCCGCGAGTTCAATCACTCCTCAGCCCGCACGTTCTTCCTGACCCACGGTGTAGTCCTTCGCATGTCGTGCCCATACACCTCCCAGCAGAATGGTCGAGCCCAGCGCGCCCTTCGCACGATCAACAACATTATGCGTTCCCTTCTGTTTCAGGCTAGTCTTCCCCCGGTCTATTGGGCTGACTCTCTTCACACTGCCACCTACCTCCTCAACCGTCACCCCACTAAGACTCTAGACGGCCTCACTCCTTTTTTTACCCTTTACAGCACTCAGCCTTCTTATGCTCACCTTCGCGTCTTTGGCTGCGCTTGCTATCCAAATTTGTCATCCACAGCTCCACATAAATTATCACCTCGCTCCTCCATGTGTGTCTTCCTTGGCTACTCTACTGTTCACAAAGGGTACCGATGTCTTGACCTTCATTCCAATCGGATCATCGTCTCGCGACATGTTGTGTTCGATGAGTCGCTTTTCCCCTTTTCCGAGATGTCCACCTCCCCTTTGGATCCCACCACACTGGATTTTTTGAGCGATGATGACCGTTCCGCTTTGCCCGTTGGGCCTAGTGTTGTGCATGCAGGTGCCCGTCTTCCCGGCGGTGCGGATGCCGCCCCTGGCCCTGCGCATGCGCCTGCTGCCACCTCGGCACGGCTGCATGCCTCGCTCGCTGGTTCGGACGCGCCACCAGCCGGCTCGTCGCCAGCCGCCTCACACGCGTCGGCGCCGCGCGCCTTACTATCGTGCCCGGTCGCGCCCTGCGGACTCGTCATCCCAGTTTGCCGCCGCCGCGCACACACTGCGGCGGGCGTCTTCCACGAGCTCACAGGCCATCGTGCCGGTGACAAATGCGCACAACATGCGCACCCGTGGCAAAGTTGGCATTCGTCAGCCCGTGGATCGCCTCAACCTCAACACTGCGGTCCTCTCCCCGGTGCCGACGACCTTTCGCACCGCTCTTTCTGACCCGCACTGGCGTGCTGCTATGCAGGCCGAGTTCGATGAGTTGCAGGCTAATAACACCTGGACCTTGGTTCCTCGCCCGTCTGGTGTTAATGTTGTTACAGGGAAATGGATCTTCCGTCACAAGTTCCTGTCTGATGGCTCACTTGACCGCTACAAAGCTCGGTGGGTTCTTCGCGGATTTACTCAGCGTCCAGGCATTGATTATGATGAGACTTTCAGCCCTGTCATCAAGCCTGCTACTATTCGGGTGGTACTCACTTTGGCCCTGTCTCGCTGTTGGCCTATTCACCAGCTGGATATCAAGAATGCATTTTTACATGGGACATTGACAGAGACAGTATACTGTGTTCAGCCATCCGGGTTTGTTGATTCTTCCAGACCCGACCATGTCTGCCGATTGAACAAGTCTCTCTATGGATTGAAGCAAGCTCCTCGCGCCTGGCACAGTCGCTTCGCCTCTCACATCACCTCCCTCGGTTTTGTTGAAGCTAAGTCTGACACTTCCCTGTTTATTTTCTGCCAAGGCACTGATATGGCTTTCCTGCTCCTATATGTTGACGACATTGTTCTTACGGCTTCGTCTACGAGTTTTCTCCAGCACATTATTTCAGCTCTTCACCACGAATTCTCTATGACAGACATGGGGCCTCTTCATCATTTTTTGGGTGTCACTGTTGCACGCCAAGATGACAGTTTGTTCCTCTCCCAGAGACAGTATATGCTGGATATTCTTGACCGTGCTGGTATGCGTGACTGCAAGCCGTGCAGCACCCCTGTGGATACTCACTCCAAGCTCGCCGCTGATGGGTCCTCCATATCTGACCCGACCCATTATCGCAGCATAGCTGGGGCCCTCCAGTATCTCACTTTCACCCGTCCGGATATTGCCTATGTCGTTCAGTAGATCTGTCTTCACATGCATGACCCACGGGAGCCTCACCTCGGCGCCATGAAGCGCATCCTGCGGTATCTCCAGGGCACTTTGGATCTTGGTCTTCACATGCACGGACCTCACGGTGATCTTCTCGTCTACGGATGCTTGATTGGGCGGTGTCCTGACACCCGCAAATCCACATCGGGTTATGCAGTGTTTCTCGGGGACAACCTCCTTTCCTGGTCGTCCAAGCGCCAGCCCACAGTGTCCCGGTCTAGTGCAGAGGCTGAATATCGCGCAGTTGCAAATGGAGTCGCTGAGGCCTGCTGGTTGCGCCATCTTTTGCAGGAACTTCGCTGCCCTCTTCGGCGCGCCACAGTTGTCTATTGTGACAACATCAGTGCTGTCTACCTCTCCACCAACCCCGTCCAGCACCAGCGCACCAAGCATATCGAGATTGACTTGCACTTCGTTCGAGAACGAGTCGCCCTCGGTGAAGCTCGTGTACTACACGTTCCCACTTCATCCCAGTACGCCGACATCTTCACTAAAGGTCTGCCGACGTCCGTCTTCACGGAGTTTAGGTCCAGTCTGAATGTTCGCTGTGCTCCTAGTTCCGACTGCGGGGGCGTGTTAGAGACTAAACCGGCCCGTGGGCCTGCCGACCCAGGCTCCCCACCGTGCCTATATGTATGCACTGATTTCCCTTGAGTAATGCATCGAGTATTCCCTACTTCATTCTCTCTCAACTTCCTTGCTACGATCGGTTCGTTACAGTCCCCCTACCAGGCAACCGCTGGCTAAGAGGTATATCTCCTCGTTTCTCTGATTGTTGTTTGCTTGCTCCCTAATTAGTGCCCTCGTTTGCCAAGAGCTTCATAAGAGCATGTAGCTTTTTACTTTTAGCCTCGCTTGCTTTCTGTTTGTTATGCTTAAAGATTTCTAAATCTTTCCTTGTATAAAAGCGCCAAATTTGGCGTTTGTCATGCTAGTATGAGATGTTCTGCTGTCGCACAGCCGCTCACGGTCATGTTAGTATAGCAATCCCCTATCCGAACACTGTTGGAACAATGTAAAAATTCTAAATCTTATTGCACATTCATCTAGATTCTACCATCAGTAAGACATTCTACAGTCTAAACAATATGAGTGAATTCTGTTAGCTCAAGCATTTCATCCTGAGGTGAGGTGACAGCTTAGTCTATTGAAAATTCTAGATTTACCAGAGATTGTACTACCATTTATCAACTTGTAATTTCTTTGCATAGTGGTCCCATAGTCCCAGTTGATATTTGCCTTACCAATAAAATCCTGCCAAGTCTTATTTGGCACATTAGAGGTACCAACAGTTTCAGTTTATGTTCAGCCAACCAAGACAAACATACAATCAAAATTACCAATGTATTTTTAACATGAATGTAAATGCATAAGCACCCTGCACAGAGTTAATTACTACAGGCGCCAACTTTGGTCTGCATAAAGAAGAAGCTATGTCGGATACACAGTAGTACATTTTAACAGAAAACAAGCTCTGATTTCGCAAATCAGTTCAGATTTTAAGTGCCAACTCTACTGAAATGTTAGTTCTGCTGTGCTCTATTTTTTATTTTTTTAAGTTCTGTGATATCATAATTCATACCATTGATCTAAAGCATTTGAATCAAGGCCGCGGCGTCGCATGAAATCCAGGTACTCTTCCGGGCTCCGACCAAACGCCACAACCACCAGTCCCCTGCACCACCATAACTCCATAAGTTCGCAACCAAGCCAACAACTCACGTCATTAGCCAAACGAGGCAAAGGTGAGCCAAGCTAATGCACCATACCGCGAAGGGGCTAACAATACCTGACCAGCGCCTTCCCTGCGACGGCGTGGGAGGCGACGGCATCCGCGACGTGGAGCATGGCTCACGCGGCGAGCGGGCAGCACTGGAGGGAACCCTCCACAGCCAGCGCCGGTGCGTGCTCACCGTCAAGTCGGCCGTCCCGGAGGCACCTCACGGCCGCCTCCGCCATCTCAGCCCGTCCTCGTCGCCTGCGGCGGTCGCGCTCTTCCCAAACCTTAAACCCTAGCGCGAACATAGATTTTGCACACGAGCCCCTCTCTCTTTGTGCCTCCTCGCGGAACAGTCCCCAGCTCGGACTTCGCGGAGCTCCCGGAAGCCAGGAGCAGCGTGGGGCCCACCTGCCAGAGAGACTTCGATGCCCTTTCCCCTTATCGGATATAATTACTCGTTTGACTCTCCTCCTGTTCTAAGCAGTGTCTGCTCCTGTTCCGCTGTTCCTTTTCCTGCGCGGCGGCGGCGGGAGGAAGAAGAGGAGGGGGAGATGAAGGCGTGCGCGAAGGCGGCTGGGAGGAGATTCCCTCTGGTTCGTCCCCCTACCAGGCAACCGCTGGCTAAGAGGTATGTCTCTCCTCGTTTCTCCGATTCTTGTTTGCTTGCTCCCTAATTAGTGCCCTCGTTTGCCAAGAGCTTCATAAGAGCGTGTAGCTTTTAACTTTTAGCCTCGCTTGCTTTCTATTTTGGCGTTTGTCATGCTAGTATGAGATGTTCTGCTGTCGCAACAACTTATTGTGCTTTTACTCTTGATTGAATATATGGATTATTATCACTGAATATAGCCTGTAAAGAAGTTCAGACGAAGGATCCTATGCCAATTGATCTTGTTATCCCTGCGGTACTGACTTCATATTGTCATATTGATACTATCAATTGTATCTGTACAATAAGATTCTGTATTTTCTTTAATCACGAGGAAATTGGGGGCTTTAGTGTTATTTTCTTGGTTTGTGTCACGTTCCTGGCATCCTGCAGAGGAATCGAGACAAGCTACTGTGATTCGGGGTAGAAACTGGGAAGGTCGAGAAGAACAGGAGAGAGATGAGGTTGGGGAATTCTCATGATTTTACTTCGATGCCTCTCACGGCGCAGACAACGTCCCCTTTTACAAGCCAGTTGCGATGCCTGTAGCGCAAACGGCACCCTGTAGCAGCAACGACAAAACCCTTTTCACGTGCACAACCTAAACACAACATACAAGGCCCAGCTGGCCCAAAAGCCCAAAGCTCGTACTCCTTCCTTTCCTGCTGTTGTGAGCTTCCTTCGGTCAGTCGTATCACAGTTGTGACAGTTTGTTAGAGAATTACAAAATCACAAATTTCATCCTTAATTCTCCAAACTTATCATATTTATGGTACTGCAATCGAGTGATGCATTCGAATTAATATGATTGCTTGATACTTCTAATGCACCGATACGGCAGCCAGGTACCAGTATCCCGATATGTATCGGGTATGGGTACGGTGCTTATACATATTGGGGAGTATCAGAAATAATCAAGTTTTAAAAAATGAAAACAAAATTCTGATACGTCTGGATACGGCCCGATACAGTGATACAGCCCAGTATGCACTACTTCAATTGAAGCCCTGCCCAACCTGAATGCATTAAACCCTAGCACGAGCCCCTGTTCTACCTTGTCTGCCCCCAATTATCCGTTGCACTCGCTACATAAATTTATCCGTTATTCATGGAAAGCTTTTTTTGGGCACTCACTATATAAATTGTTTGTTTTTTCATGGATTTTAGCGCACAGGAGAACTATGTGTTTCTTTTATTAAGTGTCATAGGCTCCTCATTCTGATCACCATGTACTGACAAACTTGTTTTGTTCAGCTTTGTTAGGATCAGCAGATTATCTTCTCAACATGAGACCAAGTCTGTAGTGCCCTGCTCAGTCAGGGTGTCAGAAAACATGGCGCACAGAATAGAAGCCACGGCAGAACACATTCTCCCTGCAACGAAAGATCATGTCATAAAAGCAATCGATGCAATTAACGGGGGGCAAGTGATCGCAGTACCCACTGATACAATATATGGGTTTGCTTGTGATGCATGGTTAGTGTTTTGTTAAACTTTTGTGCTATGAATTTTAACATGTTCCTTGTTTTTTTTTTGTCCTGCTGTTTTCATGTTGACTATAAATTAGAATTTACCACAATGATGTAGTGAGATTGAATAGCACAGCAAATCCAAATTTTTTCCATGAATAACTCCGAATCAAGTTGTGATGAATCTGTACCCATATCATGGAAAAAATCCACAACATTTCAGAATCTTCGTTAGTAATTTTTGAACCTTGCTTTCATCTGGAGTTAGGAGGACTATTGCGTCCCTTTAAGCTGAGACTTTCCTTTTGGAGATTCTCTGTCTCCATTTCAATTTGCTGCATTCATCCATTTGTTCGTTTTTAAAAAGGATCTTCATAACAGTTCTGCAGAAGCAGTAAATCGTATATATGAGATCAAAGGGCGCATACAAACACGCCCTCTGGCAATCTGTGTTGCTGATGTCCCAGACATATCGCGGTTTGCAGTAGTGGATCACTTACCCCATGGCTTGCTTGATAGTCTACTTCCTGGGCCTGTCACTGTTGTTCTAAAACGAGGTGTTGAATCTTTTTTTCTTAGTTTTATGTAGCATCTTTGTTAAGCAGCATGAGGTGTTGAATATACTCTTTATTCATTTACATTTAGGTGAAAACAGTATACTGGAGAGATCACTTAATCCTGGTTTGGACAGCATTGGAGTTCGTGTGCCAAATTTTGATTGCATACGATCCATTGCTCGTGGTGCTGGAAGTGCACTTGCACTTACAAGCGCCAACTTAAGCGGGCGGCCTAGTAGTGTCAGCATCAAAGATTTTGAGGATCTATGGCCACATTGTTCATATGTCTTTGATGGTGGGATACTTCCTTCTGGACGTGCTGGTTCAACAATTGTTGACCTAATAACACCAGGAGTCTACAAGATATTGAGAGATGGAAGGTAAGCGCAGTAATAGTAATATCACTTATTCAAAGCTTTGATTAGATCTCATCAAATTGAGAGATGGAATTGTTTTTAACACAATGTTAGATGGAATTTTTAACACCAAATACAAATTTGCAGTTCAAGGGAGGAAACCACAGCTGTGCTTGGCAAGTTTGGCTTTGTTGAAGCTTCATGACACCAGTCTTCATAAAGTTAGTAGGATCAAAGAGTTTTTTAGATATTCATCCCATATCCTGGTTGATTAGGTGATGTAATAGGGTATAGGTTGTTGTTTGTGCTTTACTTATTCCTTTTTGAACTTGTTAGTTAAAGGACTGGATTCTTGTAACAATATTCACGTCAACGCCCTTACTTGCAGTACAATGTAACCTTCGTTTGCTATAGTTCATTCAGATATATATAGTAGATTACAATGGCATGCCTATGCAAGCTGGAAGTAATCTTGATTGAGATGGATTCTATATAGGCAGTTTAATTCCAGAACATGTTGTGGTGATGCGATGTCTTCAATAGAATAGCAACTCAGTTTGAAACTATGGATGTGCTGTGCACACGACAGAATTCGTGTAAGAAAACATTAGCCTTTTGTTTTGTCTGTGTTTCACTCGTGATTTCGCTTGTTTGCGTCCGGATGTAATCAGCTTACAGAAATATTAGAAGTCAGAATCATGACTTGAGATGACATAATCTCAAAGAAAAAATAATAATGAGTTATAAAAGAGGGAAAAAAAGGATTTGCCACTCATCTCAACAAAAAGAGCTGCAAGTGAGTGAGAACAATTATCAAAGTGGCCGCAGCTAATCTTGACCTTAAGCCAAAGCCAATGGATGATGATAATCTAAAGCAGAATATTTCACTTTTGCATCTTCTAAAGTAGAATATATTGAACAGTGCAGCTTAGTCTTGTAGTTTAGCGGTTTAGTTGTTCAACTGGTTGTAGTATCGGTAGATTTGGATAGTATCTGAAACTACCAATCAAAGCATTATATCACTTTACTTCCCAACTGTATAGCATCAAAACTTCACTCACAAGTATTCAACATTTTATTATTGTAAGTTAGCATTGTTTATTGTTTGAAGCAAAGCCATCTTTGCATTCTTTACCATCGAAAGTTTTTCTCACTTTCAAGTTTCAACAATATTCTGTAAGTTTCTTTTGATTCATAATAGCAAAATCCTTTATGATATTTCAGATTAGCTCTATTTTAAGGCATGCTTCAGTGACATTAATTTCAGGCCTTCTACATAATCTTCGAAGCCATGGTAATTGTTTTTCTTCTCTTCCGTTTTCCATTCGTGTTATGGAGTGATTCGTGTTATGGAGTGAAACCTTCATGGTTGTTGTAACAGAATATCCAGCATTTGTATTAGTGATAAATTGCATAAAATGTATATTGTATATGTCTTGTAGTTTTAATGGATATACATTTTACATCTATTTTAAGACCTTACTTGTACTTAATTTGAGCAACAGATGTCTAAAAGAATTGAAATATCAGTAGGGCACATTCTTGTGGCCCAAAATGTCTTCTATTATTTACTGCAACAACGATGTACAATTGTTCGTCTGATCCTTACAATATTAGTGTGTGTTGTCCACAATTGCTGATCAAATACCATCAATCCTTTGGCTAATGCATTCAGACCTCCATCAGCCCATGTTTTCCCGAGCTTTTGAATGTCTTTCTACCATGGTTTCTTGTGTAGAGTCAGAAGTTGTAGATTCCGTATATGGAGAAGAAAGTCCGGGGAACATGTCTTTCGTTGAGCAGAACTATTCTAAAGCAAAGTTCCATGTGCGCCTGAGACAACGGTATGGACTGGACTGGTGAAGCATCTTGTAAGGCTCTTGGCCACTTTAATGTTCAAACTTAAAAAATATTATATATACTACATCATGAAGAACTTGGACTGATACTTGATAATATCCCTGCCCATGCAGTATGATGTTATGGGTTAGCTTTTGGTGGGGTTTCCTGTGTATAGCTTTTGAACCGGCTAATCCTAGAGTCCAACTCACACACGATAGCTAAAACTAGAGAATCCTAATCTTATCTCTAAGCTCCCCCTTTCCTAATTGCGCAAGGAAACACATCTCCTTCCGTTATGCTTTGCTGCTACTTGCAGGAGCATGCTTAGCACAACGCTGATAACTTTTGCCGAAGGAGTCCACAACATATGAGGAGTAACATGCTGAGGGGGAATATGATGTAAAATTTGTTTCTGCTCCTCGTGTAAGCACGGAAGTGAACCAAAGTCTATTGCCTAAGGTTAGTTTGTACATTTTTAACCCGATGTGAATAGTCTTAGCCACCAATTACCTTATGGGACTGTCTATTCATAAAGTGATTGAAATTTTCTTAAACATAAGTTATCTTTTTTATTTAATGGATCAATATTCAATCATATGACACATCAATCTCTACACAAATTCAATGATCACAACAATTGACTTAAACTTTAAAAAATTTCAGGTGACTTAAAAATAGTAAGACTGTTACCTTATTTCTTGTTTTGGTTTATTTACCAAACGTTGGTTGTGAATTGTGATATGTTGGTTCAACAGGTTCAGTTCAATCTTGAGCTGCCAGAAAAGGAGCGCAGTGACAGGGCAAATGCTGTTCTTCCTTTTGAACATAAAGGTACTTCTATATATTGAAGTTATGATTTACCAAAAGTTAGATCAATTCCAGGAATCACCAGTTACACTCGAACTGCGGGAGATGCAGTGATGCTGCATCCACAACTAATTTTTTGCACATTAATCTAAGGAAAGGGCGAGCCTATTCGTATATACGATGGACGGCGATCTCCCTGAGGCTCAACGAGATCCAATTTAATTGCATCAGCTCTCCTGGATGAAATAAAAGCTCCTAAATCTGCGACTGCAAAGGGTCAGAGCAATGAAGGCCTAGATGACGATTTGGATATTTGAGTTCTACCCACAGCATAAGCTCTTTACCTTAGTACACGGCGTGCGTGGATCATACTCAAGGTAACCTGTAGCCTCCACTGAACTGTAATCTTATACCAATTATTACACTGTTGTCTAAAACACTCGAAAGTTTGACAAATGCATAGTGACAGTAAATCTTAAGATCAAAGTACAGAAATAAATAATTTGGATAATAGAATGGCTGGGCTCTGGAGTATATTTCCCAGACCAGCTTGAAGCACTGATCTCATTACAGTTTTGTTGGTTTTCCCGTTTTCCGTACAGAGCCCTTACAAAATATAGGCCCCATTACATATACCACTTGCAACAATAATCCCGTCACAAACGACATTAGCATCTTACTGGCCATGCATGGTCTCTTTCTTATTTCAACAATCCAATACAATTAGCCTAAAAACCATATAAAAATAGCATCAGCAACAACAAAAAATGTTACTATAGCTAAGTCAGTTACGCCTTGATGGTGGCCTCTGCCTTGGAGTCCAGGTCCACCGTCTGCACGACGGCCGACTTGAGCGACGACTGCTTCACGGTGACGTTGTACTCGCCGTGCAAGAGCTCGGCCTCGAAGACGCCCTTGGCGTCCGTCTTGGCGGATTTGGGCACCGTCTTCCACTCCGCGACGAGCTTGTCGACGACGTCGCCGACGGGGAGGTTCTTGAACTTGTTGTCCGTCAGGCACATCACGTAGCACCCCTTGGCGTGCCAGGCTCGATCCCCACAGCACTGAACCCTTCACCCCCTGGTGCGCGAACCCCTCTCATCACCTCCTCCAAGTACTCCACCTATGCTGTGTGTAGATACAGGTTTCGGCCATGCGTCGGACAAGTACTACTTACATTTCAAAAGAAACGGGACGTCTCATGTGAAAACGCCTAAATGGTGAAAATCTGAAGAAAACAAATTTGATTCGAAGCGTCGAATCGCGTGTGGAGGGCGCCGATAGAGGCGTTTGCAAAAAGAACCCACAACTCTCTCTCTCTCCTTCTCTGTTCCCGCCTCAACCCAAACACGACACGCTATGTTGGGTCATGTTGGCCTGACGTGTCTAGCCGTTGGACTATGTTGTGTCAACAGTACTGTTCATGAAACTGACTCAACAAACACGGTCCATTTGGCCACCTCTAGTCTAATGCCTTTCTATTTGGACAACTCTAAATGTAGAGTTTCTTTTAGACTAGAACCATCTCAAAGTAAGGATTATCGTAAGACGGAGATTAAAATATATATATTCTTCCCCAACAAGAGAAATGTGGGTATGTCGGTAAGGAAAAGCACATTGAAATGTTATTTGCGTATAATAAATCATTAAAATATAGAAAACAAAACTGGATAGGCATTGGCGAGAAACTACTAGAAAAAAAAAAAACACTTAAGGTCATTCACTGATTAAAGACATTCACTGATTAAAGACACTTGGATGTACCCCTCCGTTCTTTTTTACTTGACACAGTTGACTTTTTACAGTCTTCGAGATATTACTTTGATCACAACTTTTTATAAATTTTACATTAAGATGTACTAATAAAATTATAATATTATGAAAGTATTTTTAATGACAATTCTAATGATATAATTTTTATATAGCCAATCTAGATAGTTTTAAACATATTGGCGGTCAAACTTTAGAAAATTTGACCGTAAAAAATCAACTGTGTCAAGTAAAAAAAACGGAGGGAGTAGCATATTATCCTTCTGGTTTACACAACTTTAAGTCCTACATTGGATGAGGATTTTATGAACCCATGTCCATATGCACCCATAATCACAGCCATCCACTGTGTTCCGAGATCCGTGCAGGGCTTTGCTTTTCTTTTCATTTTGGAATTTTGGAATTAGAGGCATAATAGAAGAAAAAATTGCATGCACAATACACGTGGGACCCACTCTGTCCCTTCCACTCAATACCTCTCACCCTCCTCCCCCGTTCCTCGGAATTGCATCCTTTGACATTCCTATAGGAATGTCACGGATGAATAGTACTGTGACATTCGGTAGATCTAAACCGTTGGATTTGGGAAAAACGGCTCAGATTAAGAGCTACAGCATATGCTACAATATTTTCCGAACAGTGTATGGCTCAATCTCAACCTCTCATTTTCGATCCGACGGTCCGTACGTAATGTTATGGTACTGTTCATCCGTGATATTGTTATGCAATGGTAGAGGATACGTTTCCCCGGTCCTCACTCTCACACCTCTCTCTCACTCTCTCCATCGGATTCGATCGGAGGCGACGGCGCAGCCGTGAGCAGCGGCGACCATGGCCGGCGACTACGAGTGATGAGCACCGGCGACCGGAGCGGCGGCGATAGGAGACAAGATCTGTACCCCGTCGGGCGGCGTCGTCCTCCGCGCCAGCGTCTCATCCGCATTGTCATCGTCGTCTTCATCGCTGGCGTCTTCCTCCTCGCCGACTTCCTCTACCACACCGGCGCCGAGGAGTACACCTCCGCCGGGCGTCGAGAAGCACACTCTCGCCGGGTCATCCTCGAGCCCGCCGTCAACAGTGCGGCCGTCCCCACCTCCGCTGCCAGCAGATCCGGCCATCCCGACATCGTCACCGCCGTTTTCTTGATTGGACAAATTAAGTGGAAGAATAAGCTCATGATGTGACAAATTAGTTTTCTTGATTGGACAGTAATGATATATAATATTCACTCAATTTCTTTCGGCACAAATCTCAAGAATAAAGGGTGGAGATAGTGGGTGCCGGTGGTCATGGGTTCATCTGTTCATTTCCGGTCATATATTAGACTACTGCAAACGCCAAGTAGAAACAAGATACTGAGCAGAGCAATCGTCCTACCCATGTCATCCCATCCCAGGGCTTACATTATTACATAACTTCTGAATTCATAATCAGTTCATTTGACAAGGCATGAACCTAACTTCTCAAGTCACAATCAGTTCGCGACACAATGGAAAAAAAACTCAGGCATGCATCAATGAACTAAGTAAACTTTTGCTTGTAGCGACCAGCAACATTGTATATACGTCACTCCCTCCACCTGTGACCGCAGCTCGGGTTACAGCACACGAAGAACAGCGTCATGCCTTCCTCGCCCCTCGCTGTGGCCTGCATGAACAAAGATTGTTAGTTTCAGACTTTCAGTAGCTGTTATGTCTGAACTCTGAATGAGCTGAAGTACACTGAATGTACCTGGAAGAAGACGGCTTCGCCGTGGCCACAGGCCGCGCAACGGACGGACTTGGTGCGAGGCAAGGTCGGGTCGCCGGCGACGTCCTGGAGCACCTGGGTGAACTCTCCGGCGGTGTGGTGCACCACGTTCCGGTAGACGCAGTTGCTGTCGGCTACCTCCTGCAGTTCAAGCACTTGCAAGGTCAACAACTGCATATATATATTTTTAGAGAATCAACTGTATTTATATTAAAAGGAGATATATTGCCACTGTTAGAGTAGATAGATGTGCAGGATGCATGTACAATTTTCGTATTATGGCACTAACGAGTAACGACACTTGATCACCTAAGCTTTGAATTTTAGACATGCTGCCATCCAATCTTCAATCATTTTTTTTTTCTTCTGAAGGGAAAATGCTTCAGACTGTGTGGCACTTGACATCCTAAACTGTAACTTTCAACTCAAATATGAACCACAATCAACCAAATAAGCACATTGTATAAGATCTAACTACTGATGTGGTCTGTATGATACAGTGATTCATAATGTTGTTAATTTTGTTTCAAAATAGACTATTAGTTAAAAATGAAAGTGGGTTTTCTTTGTGTACTACACTGATCCCACATAGGTAGACCCCAGGCCCAACCGCCCAAGCGTCCACGGCACCGGCAACCGACGAGGGGGAGATGCGCGAAGCACTGAGTGAGTGTTGAGCGGGGGATGAAGAGGAGGTGCTTCGTGGTCGTAGCCTAGTAGGCTTTGTTAAATTGGCCCTAGCCTCCCAAGCTGGCCGGTCAGGCCCATTAGAGGACACTGGCCGTAGCCACACTGTATTTTCCTCATAAGCTCACGATCTCCTCTGCTCCTCACTCACTCACACCTCCTCAGTCCTCTCCTCCCCCTAACCCTAACCAAGCAGTTGGCGAGGCGCGGGCGTGTGGCGTCTAGGGGCGAGGGCGAGGGCGTGCGGTAGCCAGGGGCGAGGCGAGGCCGCGCGTGGAGGGCTCGGGCGTACGGCAGCAGCTGGCGAGGCCGCGTGGCGAGCGTCGAGCCGGAGAGGCAAGGCAACCAGTTATCTTTATTTACGCTTGCGACTCTGCCCTACCTAAAATTTAGTCATGGGTCCACCCCTAAGCATATGAGCTTTAGTGCATAACTAATCGATTGAATGATGCTTCTTTACTTTGGATCACTCAATTCTAGTTCATCTCAGAGGGGCTTTCCATTTCAATGCATTACACGAGATTGTACTTCTTTTGGATTGAAACACGCGGTTGCGCTTACATTCAGTAGCAGTACGACTGTAGAACTGAAGCTATAATTATTGGCAGAATTTCATGAAAGATAATTCCAAATCTTTGCATAAATAACAGAAGAAAAGGCTAATATTAAGAACCTGATGGTCACAGTTCCTGCAGGCATAGAGAAGAACCTTCTGCTCCCTGTCTTCCTTTGGATACAGTATGTTGTTGCTACCCAAAAAGGAATTGTCCATAAACCTCTCCTCAGCAAAGCAAGAAAGGGAGAATAAGCACACCATCCTCTTACCATTCACGGCAAAACTTCATGGTACTCATGGCTGCTGCTGCCGCCGCCGCCGCCGCCTATCTGCTTCTTTCAGGCCTGAGCTCTCCTGGCCGTTTCCTGTTCACGGTGAGATCAGAGATGAGAAAGAACAGATCTTTGTATCTCAAGTAGGCACTTTAAATCGATGTTTGGAGAATCTCACCTGAGCTTCCTGACGACAGTTCTGATTTTGCTTACCTCGGCAATCTGGAGGCTGTCGAAAGAGACAAGACAGATGGAGAGGGAGCTTTCTAGGAGGATGTGGGGCTTTCTTTCTAGTCTTGTCACATTCTAGTATCAGCCTTTCTGTCTCTCTCACCACTCCAATCTACTGTAAAAGTAACCAGTTTAGTCCTATTCAGGTTTCAATGTTCACATTTTACCATGGAAGCAGTAAAATTACTACTTAAATGAGCATGTTTCACGGCCAAACACGGATTTGGCCGGAGAAGTTGGACCATCCTGTCATGATGAAAACTGTGCAGTCATTCTTGGTGGCCGTGCTTATATTAAAATCGGAATATTTCTCATCGAATACCTACAGAATTAGGATTCGTGTCATCTACCCGTTCGGTTCAAATCAGTTCAGATTGCACACACGGTCCGAGCATAAATCTTCCAATAAAAAAAATTAAACAGTTTTCTCGTGGGCACTCGAAGCTCCCCAGTCATCCATGTGTTTCCATGCAACGACTCTCGTGCTCCAAATGGCACATCTGTCGCCATCTGAACTGAAGGGAATAATAAGTACTCGAATCCAGGGCTCCAGGCATCACCCACAGTGCAAAGGGTAATGAACTGACAGAACTGTCCAGAGCTGAGATCAAAAGGTAGGACTGCAAAATTGTTCCAGATATGCTGTATATATGTATCAATCACATTTGCTGACAATTGTATTAACCTCTTAACCTAGTTACCTTATTTGCAGTAAACCTTTATAAACCTTTATGCGCGCGGTTTTGGTTGAAAAACAACCACTAGTGTTCGTTCTCATGGTCCTGCCACCTCCATCTACCCCTCCATTACATGCTCCCCCTCCGGGCGCCTAGTCGCTTGGCTGTATCGCTATTAACTAGAGAATTTCAGAAACTTTGAACTAAAAATTCCAAGCTTTCTACTCAAAATCTTGGACTTTCAACCTAGATTTCGAAACTTTCAACTCTAATATCCAAAATATCGAACTTTCAACTAAAATTTCCAAACATTCTACTCAAAATATCGAACTTTCAACCCACATTTCAAAAGCGTTCAACTCAAATTCCCAAACTTTCTACTGAAAAATATCAAAGTTTTCATCTCAACAAATGCTTGCAAACACTTTCACCTGAAAATCGATAGAGGTAGTGGTGTAGCCAGAACTTATTCTTTGTCGTTGGACGGTGACAAACTCCTGAATTTGGTGCCCCACGGGCCTGGCGAGGCGACGGGTAGAAATGAGGAAAAGAGACAAACATGGTCGGACGGGACCGGCTTCGGCTTTGGCTTCGGCTTTTGTGAGAAAAGTCGTATCTTCTTTTGGGAAAGGTCCCACCCTTTCACTACCTATGGGTCATGTCATGACAAAAAGGTACAAGTCATAACACGCGTGCATTCTATTGATTTTGATATTTACTAATTTTGTGTAATAGATATCAAAATTAATGGGAAACCGGAAAAGCAACCTTATAATTTATATTTTTCTAAGAAAATATAGAATACCTTTCTTCCTCGCTAAAAAATAAACTACTTTTTTTAATAAAAAAAAATGTAGTTTTTTAGAGGAGCATTATAGTTTGCTTTTTCAGTGGAGTTTTTTTGTAACTCAAAGAGGACTGTAATTTTTATCCTGGGTAAAAGCGTAAATTGGTTGCATTGAATTGAAGTCATTAGTTTTCTTCTGTTAGGGTCAACAAACAAATGAAATATAGATGTAACTGGGCTTGGGGTTATGTGATTGGGTCACAGATGTGAAAGGTATATATGGGCCCAATACGGCAGTAGGCTGGCTAAGCTAACTGGGCTATCTTTTATCAGTGGGGGCCGTCTATATGGTTACTTACTGCTCGGCCAGCGAATAAAGAAATGCAATGTATCCACCGTCCGATTAAGCATAGACGGCCTAGATCGAGGAAGAGTAATGGCCCGAGGTTGTTTTTGGATGGGCAGTGTCCCTGCGTTACTACGAACAAAAAAAAATTCATGCTGCTCAGCACGTTGAGACACCATTCTCAAGCTTGGTTTAGACCACACTATCAACTCCGTCGAAGCAACCAGCCGAGCTCCGCCCTGACCCACATTGTGTCTTCACCACCGTGCTTGGCCTCACTGCAACCATGATCCTTGTCGTCACTGCCACGGGCAATGACAATGTCCTCACTGAATGCCCATCATGCCAGCATGTCAAGCCGTCACCACCACCGCTCGGTCTACACCACACCATCAACTTCGTCGGCGCAGCCGATTGAACTCCACCTTGGCCTACTTCGTGCCTCCGCTGCGATGCTCAACCTACACCACGCCCTAGGCTCCATCGCTACTATCGGACGAGGTCCGTTGAAGCCCACACCACGCCTTCGTCACCATGCTCGTCCTAGATCACTCACTCGGCTCCACCACCACGTATCCTGCCAAGCTCTGTTGTGGCATGTGTTTCGTCTCTGCCGTCGTGCTAAGCCTACACCGCATCCTCGACCCGCCGCTGTCACCTTTTATGAGTAAAATGGACCAAGCATACCCCTCTTCCCCTTTGGTTATTAATTGGAAACAGCCATAACAAGAGATTGCTTAAGAACGAACATGGAACAAGCTAAGCATCGCCATCTAGCGTGGATAGAATAGAAGCCAAACTCCGCGGCCCATCAATTAGTACATGATCAGAGATTTCATATAATAGAACAGATAATTTAAAACACATGAAACCAAATATGCCAAGAGAGAGTAATTTTAAACCAAACATGCCAAGAGAGAGTATATATATATATGAACCTTTTTTTTCTGCTTAACATGACAAACTCCATCACCATACTTCCTGTTCACCGATCCATCATGCTTGAAATCACCATATTTATCTACTAAACAATTACTCCTAAAAGCTAGTGATGAATTACATATGATAATATCAAGCATCACATGTCGGCACGCAGACTGTTATACAATAATATATAGCTCGATAGCTATAACACAACATGACACGCAGGCCATGAAAAATCCATACATGTATCACATACACAATGGACCATACTATTCACATCAATCCCTGCAAAAGGTGTTATGTATAAAATCTAATTCTATTGGGTGACAAGAACACATA
The DNA here is from genome assembly GCA_036346255.1 of Ampelocalamus luodianensis. Lineage (NCBI taxonomy): Eukaryota > Viridiplantae > Streptophyta > Magnoliopsida > Poales > Poaceae > Ampelocalamus > Ampelocalamus luodianensis. The sequence continues at coordinate 3,355,397 of CM070638.1, forward strand.
ATAATATATAACGCGGTAACGATTATCTAGCACGGCGGTCCCGCTTCCATATGACTACGCACCGCGGCATACCTCGATGGAAGAATTCCGAACGGTAGGAGTATCATACAATGCGATCGTGAACAAGTAGAGTAAATCATCTGGTACTTTTAACTCATACCACCTGCAAACCCATATACTATCGCCGAAACCAATTGATCTTATCAACCATGCCTAAACCGCTTCATTCATATGAGCCGATCTAGGTTACCAAAATAGAACAGTAATAGATCCAATATACTACTGTCACATATCAAGTATATGCGACCGATCTAGATCAAAAACTACACAAGATGGCTCTGATACCACTAAAGGGATACGGGTAGGCTACACTAGCAGGTAATTAAAAAAAATTTACCACGTAAACCAGAAAGCCATGCAAGCAAGCGATTATATATCGTTACCACTAGACGCGCAGTGCAGCAGAAAAAGAAGAGTTGGAGCAGCCTGATCCAACATCGAGCGCGTCGATGAAGTAGTCGTAGTCGATCATCCAACGCCCTCGGCACCGATCATCTCCTCCAGCAACCTATGACGTTCCTTGCGTAGGTTGTGGATCATCCTTCAGTGCAACAGCAACCACAGCAGCGCCTCTACGGTATCCACATGTCTAGGGATGGAACATCGTACACCGGTATGCTAGCACTAATGTGTACGGTAGGGCCTTCGAGAAGATGGCGGCTAGAGTTTCAGTGGAGCAACTCACGTCCTTTTTTTCAACAGCCTCATGCATCCCCTTATAAAGAGCCCATAATGGATCCTATCTGAACTCGTTTCTTCCAACCCGTTAAGTGTGTGGCCCTGTAGGTTCATACGTAATCGGTTATGACTCAGAAGCACCTTTCTGACCATGAGTCGTTATCGGTTCCTAGCAAGACATAACGATTCCCGAATACACATAAATTATATCGGATGAACCTTAATGCAACATGATATACGACCAGGTCCCTATCACTTACGACTAGCTCATATATCTAGTCGTGATAAGTTTGTAACTCCTTACGATCAGTTTACGACCACTTAGTGATTATGTTTGACCAGTCTACGACTAGCTCGTATCTCCATACGGCCAGTCCATATCTGATTGAACTGAATGACCTGCTTCTGTATTCTCTCTTTGCCTCACGATATCTGTTAGAACTCCAGGTGAGATAGTTTGTCATCTATGGACTGTTCAATACTTTCTTGATCAAGTAATGGATAACTTCATGTGGTCGACTCTTCGACCACTAGTGGCATTACCATGCACTTTCTTTATTCGACAACATCGAGGTGCCTAGAGTTCTCTCCTATTATGTTGGGAGTGGAAAATCCTATATCCGACAGTCACATCCCTTCGTATATTTCATAGCATACCCAAAATCTACCTTTATAACTACCCAGTTACGGAATAGCGTTTGGCAGCCCCTAAATGTACTATTACACATGTAGGACTGATCTCAGATGTAAGAATTATACATCATCGTTGCTTGAGACCAATTGATAACATATAAAATCATAACATATAAAATCATAACAATCTCAATAGTGTCTCAAGGTAGGTCAATCCAACACCATATTCTCTAACATGTGTTCACATTATTGATTCGATATTCCAATATCCATGATCGGTGAAATATGATCATCAATCATTACATGTGTTGGTCGATAAGTCACTAGTGTTTCGACCAGTGGCATCCGACCAGGGATACATTTAGAATGACACTATGTAAGTTAAAGAGCTTCACCAACAAATCACATACATGTTAATCTTTATAAATGATAATTCATTCAAGGAATATAATAACATTTATTCTATAACTCATAAATGTGGACGTGATACAATTATCTCTATGATTGCCTCTAGAGCATATCACCAACAATTTTGAGCTCTTATTACATTTTGTTTCTGCTGTTATATTTATTATCTCGAACACTTAAGCTTTTATTTGGCCGATCGGCCCTTGTGATGTAAATAATATAATCACTTAAGTTATGTACTAATTTTGCTTTACTTTTGGTACATATGAATGTATGGATGTTATATAAATGTTGGAGTTATGTGTACTAGTCACTGATCATGAGACTAGTACGGTACATACACGAGAGCTTCGGGTATTCAAAACCCGGGGTCCAACAGATGGAAATCAGTGGGTGAGCGGTGGAGCTGGCAAGGAGCTCTGGTGCGATGGCGAGCGAGGGAGAGAGCGAGGTGGAAGAAAGGTTCTGACGAGTGGGGCGCACACGTCAACGAGAAGGCGAGCGCGCGCTGGCATGGGCTGGAGTTAGTGGTGGGTTTTGGGCCAGCTCAGATGCGGCCCAAGAGTCCGGGGAGAATTCAAAAACTGTTTTTGAATTTTCATGACTCGCTGAGTATTTGCCGAATTTTTGAACCTACCAAACAGGTTACAAAATTTATGAAAATTTTTGTGAAGGCTTATGAGAGTATATTTTCTTATGTAAATTTTTCAGGAGTTTATATGCTCTGTGGTTTTCTCTAAAATTCCTACAAGTTGTTGTTTGCATGTGATTTCATTATTTGATTTATGCAAAAGCTCAAGAATTCATGCTAAAATAGTTTTCCACACAAAAACATGTTCAGAATTATTCTCCCACTTATTTTCATTATACTTTCCCAAAATTGAGATTTTTGGGATGTTATATACTTTCCCAAAATTGAGATTTTTGTGATGTTACATTATGAATTTAGGAAGGATATATATTCTTCCGAACTTTGATGTAATCAATTCTTACTTATGAATTTAGGGAGGATATATATTCTTCCGAACTTTGATGTAATCAATTCTTATTTATGAATTTAGGGAGGATATGTATTCTTCCGAACTTTGATGTAATCAATTCTTATTAATGAATTTATGGAGGATGTAGTTATTGCTTACCCGGTGGCATTAAGCATACCGACAATTCACATTTATGAATTTAGGGAGGATATATATTTTTTTCTGAACTTTGATGTAATCAGTTCTCAATTGTGCCCTCGCAAAAGAAAATAAATTCTCATTTATGAATTTAGGAAGGATGTAGTCACTGCTTACCCGGTGGCGTTAAACATTCCGACAATTCGCATTTATGAATTTAGACAGGATATATATTCTTCTGAACTTTGATGTAATTAATTCTCATTTATGCTGTCAGAAAAGAAAATTAATATTCTCATTTATGAATTTAGGAAGGATGTACATCATTAAATCCAAACTAATCAATTCTCTGTTATAAATTTTACTCTGAATAGATATATTAACAACATGGATGAAATCAAATGATGATCATAATAAATATATCCTTATTTTGCCTATATATATACATGAATCATGAAGCAAGGCACTAAGCATCGGGTAGTCAAATATTCTCCGAAGAACGCAAACAACTTGTGTGCATGGCGAACTTTATGAAGCACATCATCCAATCACTAGTTCTTTTCTTGGTTCTTCTCGGATGCTTTGCCACCTGTGCACAATGTAAGTGAAAAATGTTAATTCAGTTTTTGATCAAAAGAATGCGCCTTTTTCTCCAATTTGTTTCTTCTCTAGGATGAACCCACACTTTGTTTCGATCTCTGCTATTGTCATACATATATATGAACATACCTATGTGGAATAATATTATGCAATAATCATTCCATCTTCATATACAATATACTAATGGTTTTAGTCTGATCCTTGATTAATAGGTGAAGAGAAGAAATGCTTTGTGGTCCGCCACCCTGATTGCTATTGCTGCATACACGACGCTGGATGCTACCCGACAATGGATGAATGCGAGCATAAGTGCCCGGCCGCTCCCCCACCGCCGTCGTCCGCAGGACTCCAATTTGGGGTAATCAAATACCGAGATTGCCCGACCCTTGCCTCTCCATCACTAAACCGTCATCGTCCGCAGGACTCCCACCAACCTGAATCCTTATCTCATGTGTGATCGGATGTAACAGCGTATGAATTGTGCTGTTGAGCAGCTGGGAATAACAACCGATTCTGTTTGAGATTAGAATAATAAATAATGCTAAGTGTGCGGAAATAATCTCTTCAAGTGCAATTTGATTATGTTTTCTTTTTGTGTATATTGGTCTCACATAACACACTTTTAATTCTACTTCGCTAACATACCACTGAAAATTTCAACATTGCTTTGGTAACACTCTTTAAGTTACAAGGCTTACCACAATAGTCTCCGCCTCTCCTCCCCTTCTCTGGCCACAACCTCCTCCTCTCCTCCCCTTCTCTCCTCCGCCCTCTTCATCGTCGCCATTGGCTCTACTTGGAGAGCCAATGGCACAGTCATGGCGCCAACCAGGAGGGGGCGAGTAGACAATTCAACATCGTAGTCGCTGGAAAACGGATGAGGCGGTGACGCTGTCTAGATCTGGATGCCATCATCCTCACCGACCCCATGTATCGCCATCGCCATGCCTCTCACCTCGTGCAACCTCTATCGGCTCAATTTGGATATGAGAGCATCCTCCATCATCAAGCACGGCACCACAACAGTCGGCTGTAACAACCCAATTTTCAAGCATTCAAAAAATCGTTTTGTGTAGATTAGGCTCTCGGAAAATTTCACCAATTTTTCTTAAATTAATAAAGCTTAATTAGAAATTTTTAAAATTAAAATAATTTAATATGATTATTGCAAACTTAAATTAAATAAAAAAATAGTGTTAGTTGGGTTCTTTGTGTTCCAAGGTATTTTTCTGAATTTGCTTGGAATTTTTGGAGTTCGTTTGCTATTTATTTTGGCTTATTTGAATTTCTAGCTTTTCTTAAATTCAAAAATCCTTTCTTAATCCCTTTTTCCTTGTGGGCCGAATTGGCTTGGCCTGCCTCATTCTCTCTCTCCACCAGCCCATCGTCACCCCCGGCCCAACCCCGCTCCCCATCCCCGCCAACCCACTCCACTCCACACCTCCTCTACTCGGGGCCACCTGTCACCCGCGCTACAGCCAGAGCATGTAGTCGGCCCGGACTTTGCATCCGCGCCTCCTTGGGCGTCCATGTCCCGTACGATGTTGCTTCCCCGTGGCATAAATAGCCCCACCCCGTGCGCATCCGCTTGACCTCGTCTCGCCACCTCTGTTGCCCTAGCCGCTGTCTGTGGAGACCCCAAAGTTAAGCTCGTGAGACTTAGACCTTCCCACGGGCGTGACAAAAAGGTGTCAACGAATACCCATGGGAATGATTGCCCCGGTCTTACGAGAGTAACTTCCGAGTTTGCCGTGAACCCAAAATCGAATCCGTTTCAACTCAAGTGATTGACAGAGATACCATAATAAGACTGTTACAATGCCATGTCCCAACTAACAAACCACCCAAGGAAACACCCCATGGCTGGCTATCATTCGCCTGATGTTGTCTTAGGGTAATTACATGATGAATAATGACTAAGAGTATGTCCATACCTAATTGAAGTCAAATGAGTTATTAAGAAGTGTGGAATATTGATAAACTAGTTCGATCATTAAAATTATTTAGTTTGTTAAACTTGTTGGATTATTTGGTCTCAATAAATTAATCTAACTGTGTGAAAAGAAAAAGTTAGGGAGATGCTAGATTATTGACTTAGTGGATATTAATCTTAGAGTTATCTTATCTGTAGATGCTTAGTGATCATATATAGTGGCTAGATTAACATATTCCTTAGTATGATTAATTGTTTGAATTGTATACAAAAGATCTGATGTATATATATTTGTATCTCTCTCTCTCTCTCTCTCTATATATATATATATAGGACGCCCGTTTCGTACTCCTGGGAGTACATACTCCCACTTCGAATATACTACTTAAACGAATATATTATACTTCTTTTTCATTTTCAATATACTTAAATACCAATTATAGGATACTCCAATGCGATTTGATTGGAAAATTTTCATCGGAGTCCTTTATTTTTACTATATACCCTTTTTCATATATAAAAGAAATATATATACAAATTTTACTATAAAAAGTGGACTTTAACGATTTTTTCATAGAACTCACATTGGAGTATCTTATAATTATTATTGGAGTATACTCAAGTAGATAAAGAGGTATCATCATACAATTTAAGAGGTATATGAGAGGTGGAAGTACGTATCTCAGAGTACTATACTATATATATATATATATATATATATATATATATATATATATATATATATATATATATATATATATATATATATATATATATGAAGCCTTTTCCTACTCTCGGGTGTAGTTACTCCCTATTTCGTATCTCACAATGTAGGAAATATCTTACACAACAGAGAGTATGTAGGTGTAGTATACGAGTATATAAGACCACCTAGGTGGTATTCACACCTTTTCAAGAGTGGTATGTATAATTTTTTAGATATACTCATTTTTATGTGACATACTCCTTTTTATGTGCGAATATGAAGGTATTTACAAAATATGCTAAAAACTATAGACTCTTTTGTAATTTTTTCGTGTGGTTCACATTGGAGTATCTTATAATTAGTATATGAGTATACCCAAAGTGATAAAGGAGTATGTCAAGTTCTTTTAGGTGGTATATCAAAAGTGGGAGTAACTACACCTAGGAGTAGAAAGTATTTTTCATATATATATATATATAATGTGTGTGTGTGTATATATATATATATATATATATATATATGAAAATGGTATGATACTCTTGGGAGTACGTACTCCCACCTCTCATATACCACTTAAATCGTATGATGATACCTTTTTATCTATTTGAGGATACTCCAATAATGATTATAATATACCTTAAAGTGAGTTCTATGAAAAATTTCATTACATTCCACTTTTTATAGCAAAATTTGTGTATATACTTCTTTTAGGTATGAAAAAGGGTATATAGCAAAAAACAAAAGGCTCAAATGAAATTTTTTCAATTAAGTTGTATTAGAGTATCTTATAATTGGTATTTAAGTATACTGAAAATGATAAAGAAGTATAATTTATACGTTTAAGCGGTATATTGAAAGTGGGAGTACATACTCCTAGAGTACGAACGGACGTCATATATATATATATATATATATATATATATATATATATATATATATATATATATATATATATATATGAGAGCGTATCTAGTGCTAATGGGTAATTCAGTGCTAAGGTGCTAATGTCAATCTTGACCGTTGAATCTACATCTTGACCGTTGGATGTGGAAACATGCAGGGTGTTTAATGAAGGTGCATTAATGAAGACGCATTGGATGTGAGAGCATGCAAGGTAATTAAATGGTTTAAAGGTGAGAGACTGCATTAATCTTGGTTGTTCAATCCAAATCCAACGGTTAAGATTGATATTAGCATCTTATCACTGAATTATCCATTAGCACTAGATATATATATCGGAAGCTTTTTTAGTTACTCCTGTTCCGTATCGTCAGTTGCTCAGAAAGGAAACATCAGGATTAAAGACTGCCATTACTATTCTTTGGGTCCACGCGGCATTGAATCAGCGGCATTAAACCAGCATTAGTTAAGCAATCACTAACCCTAACGACAAAGATCTTGTCACTTAATGACGAAGCAACAGGGCTGTCTGATTTTCGGACAAACAGAGAACTCCACGGGCGCTTGCCGCTTTGGCTCGTCGCCGGTGGAGGAAGTCACGGCGGCGGCTGCCAAGGCCCAAAATGGAACGCCAAGAGGACGGCGATCACATGGGTACCGGTGGTGGGGATGGCGGCGCACCGGAGCGGAGGCGCACTAGTCGGCGGCGACCAAGATGGTCCAGCGAGGTTTTGAGCTGGAGAGGGAGCAAAAGCAAGAACACAACACGGGGAACTCACCGGGACAAGCGAGAGGGCCGGAGATGGTCGGAGGGCGATGAACGGCTGCGAGGGAGGTCACGGCCGGGGGCGAGGGAGATGGAGAAATCCGGCAACTCCTGCAGTTCAAAAGCGAAATTAAGAGGGGGAAAGGGATCCTTGGGTCCTGGAACACACGGTGATGGAGGTGGCTGAGGGAGAAGTTCACCGGAGCGGCGAAACGGCGTCGGGGGTGCGCCGGCCGAACCAGGAGCGTGGGCGATTTCCTTCGGTGGAACTTACCAAAGGAGAGGGAGGCAAGCGGGGATGCAATGGGGGGTGCGGGGAGCTTCTTATAGCCACAAGGAGGGAAGTGGCCGTTGGAAGCTTTGAAGGCGGCGCAAGGAGCGAGGGCGGCGGGCGCAGCGCGTCCGGCGGGCGCGGGGAGGAAAAGGGGAGCTAAGAGAGGAAGGGAGGGGAGTCCGGGCAAGGGCGTAGGCGCCGAGGGCGGCACGACGCTGTGTGGAGGCGGAGGGACAGGGCGGCGCGGCTCGGCGCCAGCGACGGCGCTGGGCGCATCCAGGACGTGTGCTGGGCGCGGCCAACGTGCTGAGGGGTGGCAAGGGGCCGCGAAGGGGTAGGAAAAGAAGAAATGGGCTGAGCCCAGGGGAAAGGAAGCCGGCAAGGAAATGGGCTGAGCCCAAATGGGATCTGAGAGAGAGCTTGAGATTTGAACTTTTTGAGGGGATTTTGAACTGAGCTTTTAAATTCAAACAAACCTTTGAAAATTTTGGAGATTTTGAAACCCTTTTTGAGACTTTGAATTAAGCTTTTGAAATCAACTTTGAAAGCTTGAGGGAGATTTTGAATTACACGCTTAACTTCAAAGTACTTTTTTAAACTGAACCAAATTAGCCACCCAAAAAATGGGATGTTACATGGCGGCGGCGTGATTTGGTGGCAGGGAGCAGCGGTGATGTGCCGTACATCACCACATCGGCGGTAGAGAGAGATTAGCGTTTAGACCACCGAAATATGGATGAGCGGCTCCAGGATGAGCCACACCCCACTTCGGCGGCATGTCGGTGAGGGAAATCGTCGAGGGCTTGGAGCGCGAGCCGAGCCCCACCTCGGCGATTGAAGAGGCGGAAGGGAGCCGTTCGGCGAGGCTCGGACGGAGCGGGAGGCGAAGGTCGTGCTCTTCATTGGCCCGTCGCCGTCTTCAAGCTCACCTGAGGTGACGCCTCGCTCTTCTCGTCGACTCATGCTGCATTGGTCATTCAGACGGTGGCAATTTGGACGTGTACCTAGGCAAAGGTTCTGCTGATTCTGTAGTAGTGGACGGCTGGTCATCTTGAAATGTAAATGCTCATGAATAACTTGGTAGTCATGAACTCAAAACAGTTCAGATGAAATAAGAGGGCTGAAGTCTGAAGAGTAGAGGAATGAGGTCAAATCTCGATTCTAGTTTCAGAAACCATAAGAGGAGCGGAGGACCGAGGAGTAGAGGAATGAACTCAAAGCACTAGAAGAGGGTATAACTGAAAATCTGAATGGAAGCTGCTGATCAAGAAAGAAGAGAGGGAGAAGATTGAATGTAGAGCTGGGAGTCGGGCCGTGCTTTGGCCAGCCCAAGGCCCGGCCAGCCCGGCACGGCCCGACACGTGGCAGGCCGGGCTGACACGGTATGAACGGTGGGCCAGGCTGGGCCTGGAAAGCCAGCCTGTCGGGCGGCACGGCACGGTGAATCGTGCTACAATATGGTGACACGCAGGCCACACAATTTTGGTATGTAATGGTATTGGATTACTTCCAACTGTTGGTGCTCCATTAGTCCAAAACTAGTACATTGGCATATAATGTTATTGAGACTTTCAACTGTGTAACTAACTTGCTTGTATATATAGTGCCTCTACTCAGTTTTTGTTCTGGATAAGCTCCTACAGACAAGCTGTTAAATCCAATATTTAATAATGCAAAAAGACGAGGAGTGAGCTTAGCTCACTTGGTGTGCTTGCGTTGAAGCAAGCGGCCGGCCAGGGTTTGACCCTAGGCCTCACCATTTGACTGTGCAGGTGCACAGTTGTTGTAAGGACTGTGCAGAGGCACGATGGTATAGGAGAGTTTTAGGCTCTCAGTCCATCACGGTTCGAACGCTGCTCTCGTGGACATCTTACGGAGTTGGATGCTTCTTCTTTTTTAACGTGAGTCAGATAGAAAAAATCTCAGATATCAGGAAAAAAAAATAGAAAAAGATGTATTCAGTAAAAGCAGGTGGGTGTCTGCATTTTGCTTTTCTAGCAGAGTTTTGGAGACCAAGGTATTTCTGTTCCTTAATATATACACCGACGATACCTTGGTCCCTAAGCAGCAGCAGCAGGAGAGAGAAAGCCATGAACGCAATCATTGCTGATGCAAAAATTCAGTGAAGTTGTGTCATCACCGATCAGGGAGACCCGTGACTCAATTTGCTGAACGGATGCACTGCCCAGTCTGGTACTCCCATCGCCCATTCATTCATTCCTGCTCCCATCACCTCACCAGCTGCATGCGTGTATGTAGTTTGTTTCAGTGCCCGGCCCCACAAGTCAGTGCACATGTTGTGCTGCATGGCCTCAGCACCAACCCTACATCTACAGGTGCTGAATTCCATGGACTGAAGCAGTCCAGTTCCAGTTTATGTGTGTATGGCCATGAATGGAAGTGATGCAGAATTTCAGACGAACACAACTTCAACAATCGCCACTTGAAGCCTTGGGAAGTGGTGATGAGGAATCCTCTCCCTGTTTTGGGCAGAAGAGCGGAAGGCTCTCCACATTTAATTTGGGCATAAAACTGTGCAAGTTTCTATATATACTTTTGAGAAGAAAAAAAAACTTCATATGTAGTTCGTTTTCAATGATTTGAAAATGTACAATCATTTTCTGTTGATAGTGCAAACCAAAAACCTAAGTATAATAATCAGAGTGAGGTCAACCAACCTGTCTAGCCGAATTTTTTTCAATTTAGCCTTTTTTCGTAAAAAAACGCACATTTATACCCCTGCTAGTCTTATTTCCAGTTTTGGACTCAGGAGGTCGGCGTCGTGAGTCATGGCGTCGAGGTCCCGAACCCTAGCCCGTGGCCACGCCGGTCGCCCGGTGGCTAGGGTTGGGACTTCGCGCCATGACTCACGGCCGAAGTCAGCTGTTAGCTTCGGCGCCGTGAGTCACGCGCCACACCCCAGTACAAAACCGAAATAAGACTAGCAGGGGTATAAATGTACGTTTTTTACGAAAAAAAGGCTAAATTGAAAAAAATGCTGCCTATCTAGACTCTAGATTGCTATGCAGAGTCCATCCTTTTCTTTTGAGGGAAATATGCAGGGTCCAAATTAATCTGATCACCAAAGAAAATGTATGTTACTTCCAGTGCAAAGGTTAATGCCTAGTGTAGAATAACTGACTTAACCCTACCAGACAAGTGCCATAGTTGCTCAGCATTTTCAGCAGAAAGATCAGATACTAGCTAGTACTCTGGTAGTAGTTCTCTTACTTTGACAATACTACAACACTGGTCCATAAATACATACTACCAACTCTTGGAGCTAAATGCTGTCATTAGTGGATAGTGCCATAGTGGATAGTACTATGGCTAGTACACAGGGACCATTCAAGACTTCAAGTGAAAGGATGCATGGTCCATTAGCATCTGGTCAAAAAAGGCCATTCTCACTTTCTCCCATCTCGTAGAGAGGTGTCAGAGGCCAGCAACAGGCTATGCCTTTGAAAGCCACCAACAATTCACCCTCAAGTGGTGACACATCATGAGAGTGAGAAAGAAAGAAGAGAGGAATAATAGACATGTTGTCATGTTGTCTTCCTGGCTGCGATTAGGTATTCTTTGCCATCAGAAATACTTTGCAGTTTGCACAATGCAATAGGATCATCATTTTGCAACATAGAGTAATACATATTGAAGCACTAAATTACAATATAAGAATCGGTGTAGATGTTGATACCTTTTGTCATTAAAATTTAACAATGCACAATGAAAGAAGTAAAGAAGCTCGGAAGAAAGTGAGAAGGGATCGGTAGAAACAGAGCCTGGCAAGATACGTTAAACTTGGCACAGATGATCAAGTAACCCTCACATTCGTGGATCTGTGGCTACTCATTTTGTTGCCATCTTACATCATTTTCATCCCCTTGCTTTTTAACCTTTGCAGCTGAGCTACTCATCTAATCCGATTTGACGATAGACTCTGCTTTCTCTCTCCCTCTTTTCTTTCTCCTTTCTCTCATTTCATCAATCAATGTCAAGAAAGTAGCCAACAATAGCTCTGTATAAGGAAACCATTTTAATGAAGTTGTTACGAGTATCCTATCGTATTATCCTATCCTTTGCTTTGGTCCAAACGGCAAGTAATTCTACTGTGTCATCCACTTTTTTTTTAATGTTACAAGTAACTTTTTTAACCACTTTTACAAGCTGATCAGATTGCATTTACAGAAAGTGTGGTGCAATCCAATGAACTGTAGTCGTAAAGGCGTTAGGTGAGATCAAAGACATCTTGATCTGTATATTGAACAACCGCTAGCTGGAGAAAACCGTACGCCGTTCTGGGTTGGTTGTCCGCTAAAACTGACCATAAAAGACGGCATTACCAACTGCTAGAACACACAGATTAATGGTGCATGAGTACATGTTAACAGTGTGTGAAATGAAACTCGGCAAAGTACACCGTGATAATGCTTTGGCGGTTTCCTCAGATCATTGTAGGATTCGAACTGGCCCCTGAGAAATTTCTGCTCTCTAAACAGACGCTTAGATCGTACAAATTGGGTTGTTTCGTGTTACCATCCTTGTGCTAACGAGATCACATTGGTGATGCACAGAGTTGTCCACGAATGCCTTGGTCCGATGACATATGGATGGAGAAATATCCTTCCGTTTTGCAAGTGGCCCTACCATGTCATTAACTTCCCTTTTCACCAATGTGATGCTCACCATGCCTGAGCCGCGCGTGCTTTGCCTTCACCGCTCGCGCCATGCCCGAGCCGCCCGCGTCATCACTACCACCATCAACGCGCCATCAAGTCCCTCATCCCCGCGGGAGTTCATTCTGGCCGTTTTTCGTTGTCGTCAATGCGCAGCCGAGCCGCAACCGTCAATCTCGCGCACGATCTCGCCCACATCCGCTCATTGCGTTAAAATTATTTTTCTATATTTAAATTGCTATCATCTCTTTTTGAATATACGTCGATACCTTAAACGAAATTTACGACGATCCTTCATCCTCTTATTCAGAGCAACTAGAGCAAGGAAAGCATCTCCTTTGACCATGTTGATCCTACTATTATAATTCTTGTACTTCTTTTTGCAAAATTTATTATGCATGCTTGTATGTTTGCTTAAAATTGATATATTTAGGGATAACGGTGGTTATAGTCTTATTCGATGCATAATCCTCCTTGAAATATTGACATCCTTAATATTCTAGCCATTAGGGTATGGTTTAGACAATAAATGATGTCGAATTGGGTTTTTCGAATGCGAATATCGCATAAATGCTTAGCCGGGTTTTAGTCTTTACTAAAATTGGGAAAATAGATGACATGTTGAATATGAGTTTAGGAGATTGTGAAATAATGGTCCAGAGAGGTTTACCTCTGTTATTTTGTATAAACAAATAAAAATAAAAAACATAGTTTGTGACATGGGCAAGTTATATTATATTCTAAGAAGTGTGAGAGATGTATCTTACAAGTAGATAGGGAGAGATCCTCACCCGGATCAATTAAGGACCGAACGCCGGTGCCACCAATCTAAGCTTAAGCGTACAACTGCATGTACCGATATAGGATGGCCTTAGCTAATTAAGTTATTAAAAACCAGTCTTGCACGTTGGTAGGCCGTGGTAGTGCGAGCATGACCGGTGTAGGAATGTTCGAATGGGCTCCCTTCACAGAGACTTTGGGAACAAAGCCTTCCGACACAACGATGAATGCCTTACTGAGATGGGGGTGTACCTGGGTGAAGTGAGGGTGTTCATTCATAGGGCTAGTACAAGGTTAGGACTAGGTGATATAAAGGCTTCGAGGCACGCTCTAGACTGCTTATCAAAGGAAAGTGAGCGGTGGTATCGACGGATGCCAAATAAACTAGAGAATTTGTATGCTGTGTGTAAAGTTGTACACCTCTGCAGAGTGTAAATTTATTTAAATAGCCATGCTTACGGTCATGAGCATGCTTAGTGTAGTCATATCGGGCATAGTCTTGGTTTTTTTGCAAAAACGGTTCTTGATGGAAAACAAGGGATGGGTTTTATTGTTGGTATTTGAGTTGAGTGCCATGTCTATGGTTGAAAATAAGATGTTGATCACAGCTAAGGAGGGTTGTGATTTGTTATTTATCAAGTACTTACTTGTTGATTCTTTACTTACTTAACCGCTCTTTAAACTCCTGTTGCAAAATACTACATGTGGGTATTGCAAATAAAACTTGCTTAATGCAACAACTTGTAGCATAGAGCCTCATCCCTTGTTAGCCCTTGTGATGTAAACTTTGTAATTGCTTAAGTAATGTACCATATTTGTTTCATGTTGTATATATGTATGGATGGATGGATGCATATGCTAATGTTGTGGATGTGTGTACTAGCCACTGATCATGGGACTAGTACGGTACACACACAAGGATTTTGGGTATTCAAAGCCCCAGGGTCCGATAGGTTACGTGCATTAGAAATGATAGCAAGCACGAATTGACAAACCAAAAACACCTAAGATATTGGAACGAAGTTAATTAGTCTTGGTAGCCCATCAGTCCCTTCCCCTTGTCTCCTGATTCCCTGCGGCCATGGCCAGCCCCAATTTACATATTGACCATTGGGCTTTGAAACCGTCCCACCCTGGCATGACTATTGACATATTTCTGCCTTAGCCGGATCTCATACTTCCTCCTTAGGCCATTGATCACTCGGATGTCGTGCAAACGAGCTTTCTGTATCTTCTAGTCCATATACCTCTGCATGTTCTGAGACCACTGCATCCCTCTATCCAGCTGCCGCTTCACTGCAGTGGCTCTATTTATGAAATAACCGACCGTGCGAATCCAAGTCTCCTCAATGATCGCGCTGATAGGGAGGCACCGCAAAGCTTTTAGCATACCGTTGTACACCTCGGGCATGTTGGTTGTCATAATATTGTACCTTGCACCGTCGATGTCGTACAGCTGTGAACATTTCTCCAACTAAGGATCGTAGAGATTAATCCACTTGGAGAAACCGATGGGGTTCCTGGATGCCCCTCTCTTGCCCTGTTGTCTCTCTTGTGCTTCCAGAGGGGACTCCCTTGTATGCCCCATAGTTCGCTCTTCGAGGTCTCTCCAAATGGCCTGAAACTTCCACCTCTGGTTTTGCATGCACAACGTCTTGAACGTCTTCATTAGTTCTTGACTGTGGAACCGCCTAAAGAAGTTTGATGCAAGATGCCTCATGCACCACTGTGTTTCCACGTCGTTCCACTAGTAGGGGGATTGCTTCCCATTTTTCATTGTGTTGAGAACGGACAACATCTCTGCATTGCGGTTTGTGATAAGGCATACGTTGGGCCGGTCTCCCACAACCGTCTGCTTGATATTTGCCAGGAACCACAGCCAACTGGTTGTGTTCTCGTTCTCTACGATGGCAAATGCAATCGGAAGAAGCTGGTCATTTCCATCGGTTACCACTACAGTGAGAATAGCGTCCTTGTACCTCCCGGTGAGGAAAGTGTCATCCATTGTGAGAACCGAATAATGACACTTGAAGCCCTCTATGCCTGGAAGAATGCCCAGAACACATGGTTCAGTATGTAGCTGTTAAAGCCTCCATCAGGATCTTCCCTTGCCATCTTGTTTATGCGCATGTCAGGGTTTGCTTCGGCAATCTAGTGAAGCATTCTTGGCACAAGGTTGTACGCATCTTCGTATGTCCCGTACCTCGATCACCTTCTGCTTGGCTCGTTGGATCTTACTATAGCTGACTAGATAACCAACTAGATTGACAACTTCTAACTACAGTATCTTGGGGGAGATGAACACATCCTTCGCAACTAGGTGGCTGATGAGGCTTGCCACATGCGAAAGTCACATTCTGGTACTGTTGCAGCGGCTCACTCAGCTTGCAAGTGTGATCGATCACTGCCTTGACCGCGAAGATCGTGTCATGGCCCTTCTCCTTGTGAGCATTGACCTTGTCAGGGCAATCTTCCACTGCACACTTTACTGCGTAATGGCTTGGGTTGGACCGATGCACCTGGTACATATGGTTGATGGACACGGTGTACCATGTTGTTATAGCTTGTTCAATGACTATCTTGCTTGGAAAGTGCTGCCAAACTAACAATGTGTCAGCATCAAACTCCCACTGCGAACCGTCTTCCTGTGGTAGTACGAGTGACTGTACTATAAGATTATCTAGTCTGGATGACATGTAAGGCAACTTCGATGATACAATTCCGCCGATCGGACCACCACCGCCTGCACCTTGAGGTGCATCCTCCTCGCTACCATCCGAGTCTAGGTCGGCATCCTTGTCAGACTCAGACTTGACTAGTAGAAACTCATGGTAGTCAATGCGGGTCGACCACCATTATCCCGCCTCCTCATTTTGCATAAAAATCTGCGCAAGTCTTCTCTCGTAGTCTTCCTCCAAAACAGCACATTCTGTGCTCCCATCTTCACACCATGCCTGTGATTCCCTTCTTACTCAGGCACCAGCATCATCAAGGTTTGCTGGCACCCTCTGTGCACGGAATTCACATCCACCATCAGGCTCCAATATATCACCATCTTAGGCTTTGCAGCAATATGCATGTACTGGCCCCATGCAACACTACCATTCACCTTGTGTAACTGCCATACACCCTGTCCTCCACTATTTGTGCAGGTGATCGCCTCGATGACAAGCTTCTTCGTTGCTGCCTCCGTGTCGAACTCCCTCTGAATGCAGCTCCTCGGCTCATGAATTTTCATCGCATACATGCCCTTTGCCTGGACCACCTTGAACTAGCATCTTGACATATCCAACCCACCCAGTCTGCCCGTACGAGACCGTCACCATAAAACACAAGCAAGTTTTGCATGTTGGACATTATGTAAAGCCACAACAATCCAATGTATATGTTACGAATAATTCACTGTTCTTTACTATACACAATCAAATAAACAAGTCGCACTATTTAGTCCATATTTTTCCACCTCTCCAAAATAACTACACTTCCCTACCTAACCAAAATAATGACATTTAGGTAATCAGTGCATAAGGGAAAAAGCTACTAAATTAAATACAACCAATTAATTACGACTAAATAAATATGACTAAATTAATTATGACTAACTAACTACAACTAATTAATTACAACGAGTTAACTAAGACTAACTAACTGTCACTAATTAATTATTACTAATTAATTTGGACTAATTCATTATGACTAAATTAATTACGGCAAACTAAATAAGACTCATTAATTTGGACCAAGTAACTACGAATAAATTAATTATGACTAATTAATTACGACTAAATTAATTACGACATGACTAAATTAATTACAACTAAATAATTATGACTAAATTAATTATGATTAATTAATTGTCACTAATTATGGCTAATTAATTACGACTAAATAATTATCACTAAATTAATTACAACTAATTAAATATGACTAAATTAATTACGACTTGTTAAATAAGACTAAATTAATTGTGACTAATTAATTTTCACTAATTATGGCTAAATAATTACTAGTAAATAATTGTGACTAAATTAATTATGACTAAATAATTAAGTACGACTGGTTAAATACGACTAAATTAATTACGACATGACAAAATTAATTAAGATTAATTAATTGTCACTCCCCACCCTCCCACCCCTATCCCTCTCTACTCACATGTAGACCACGTTATCAGCAAACTATCTCCTCACATCATGCGCTCCCTGCTCCTCCTCTCCTGGCATTGCCTACAACGCCGTCTGCACTTCCTCCTCCTCTCTGCCCTCGCCTCCACCCCCTCTCTTCTGCTTTGCTCCATGCGCCTCTGCCCCGTCGCTCATCACTGCTTCCATCAGCCAAATCTGGACGGGCCTCACTTCCTCCTCTTTGCCCCGCTCTTCCGCTCTACTCCGCACGCATTAACGAATTAAGATATATTATATATACTTAATTGATAAATGAGTACATTCATAAGATGTTTCATAGTAACGCACGGGCACTTAACTAGTTTAACACTAATTACACAATTAATAAACATAATGCATACACCGACGCGCGAACGAGGCAGCTCCGGTCCTCTGGTGTGCGAACTCGGTGACGTGTCGCCCACTGGCGGCTCCGCGGTGCCATTTTTGGCTTTAATGTCAAGAGGGGATTAGATTTGTTATTGCGCTTGTCAACAATGTCATTTTAGCCAAAAACTCGTGTAAAGTGAAACACAAATTAAGAAGAGATGGTGCAAAGTGAAAAGATTTGTTAGTGGTGCAAAGTGAAACCATAATAAGATTAAACGGTCCAAAGTAAAATTTTCTTTAATATTTATGTTCATTGGTTAATCCTTAGTAATTTTCTTTATAAATTCTAAAAGTAGTCCTCACATCAGGAATTTTTGGCCGTATTAGCGCCTTTTCGCGTCGTATTTAAAGGAATGAACATCGTGGAAAATTATTTGCAAAAATAGCTCCCTGCCACACGCCCACCGTGCGGTAGGCCCTCCCCGTCCACAAGCTGTCCCGCTGCCACATGACCACTATGCGGTGACCCCTCTTCTCTCTCTTCTCCCGGCAAAATTAGTGTTTCGGTAGATCAAGGTTTGAGCATTGTTTGTAGGAATTTTAGAATATTACAAATGAGTTCAAAAAATTATGAAATTTTATGTGGAGCCTTTTGACATAGTGTACTTGCTTATGTAAATTTTTCATAATTTTATTCAATCTGAATTTTTCTCGCTATTTCATACAAGTGAATTGTTTTGTACGAATTTGTAAATGTAGAAAATGAGCTCCAAAAATTTCGAATTTTGTTTTGAAGACTCCTCATGCAGTGGAATTGACTGTGTACTATTCTGATAATTTTGTATATTCTGAAATTGTCTCGAAAATTAAGGATTTAGGTCGCGAAAATTTGGATTTTAGGTTTTGGAAATTAGGGCTTTATGATTTCATGTGACTTGAAATGTATGAAAAAAAACTGCATTACAACTCCATTAGAGACGTCGATATACAATATGGCGCAGGAGTACACACATAACAACCAAAATACGCATACAAATATAGCAAAACAAAATATAAATACAAATATAGAAAAACATACTCGCATAACAGATGATACAATATGGCTCACTCGTCTAAGCCACTACTGTCTGCTTGTTGTGGCTGCCCTCATGTGTGCCTGGATGTTTTGCGTCGAGCATGTCCCATGGGATACGAGAGCCGGTCTGGAGAGCACGTGTCGGATTGGAGGGGGTATGGAGACCATTGAGTGGGCGGAGGTGGACTAGTAGGCTGAGTCTAGCCCAATAGAGTCTGGTAAGCGTACATATCATTCTGATGAGGCATGCGGACCTAGGGGCCACCTCCGAAGAATTCATGAGCGACAGACTCCATAAATGCACTCCCGGGTTGTTTGCCCCCAGGGTACGACGCCTGCCAGTCCGGTTGTGCGAATGAGCTCTGGCCTTGGACGTACGGTGTGTCAACAAATCCGGAGGAGCTCTAGCCTTGAACGTACGGTGGGACAGCGAACCCAAAGGAGCTCTGCCCTGCGTGTGCTCCAAACCCCGGCTGCCATGCTCCAAACCCTGACGGCATGTACTTCTCCTTGGCAGGAGTTGGGATGCCCGTATCGTCATCATCGGTCGACGTAAACTGATCATCACCCCCACGGTGAACTGAATGCTACAAGACAAAACGATGTTAGTAGAAATAAACACTCTGGATGTAAATTGAGAATCTCGTACCTACCAGATGTGTAGTACAGATGACTAAGGGAGAACGCTAGCCTATGTACCAAATGCGAACGATAGAAGTGATTCATCTTGACAAACCTATGGTGAGAGAACAACATGATGTTAGCAGAACGTAAGGCATAACCAAAAAAACAGAATGTAGATTTGTACATAACTTACCTCCCTACTGATCTGGCCCGCGGATGACCAATGGGGAATGCTACGACGTCGGCCGGACTCGCTAGGTCGTGGTGACCTAGCCGGTGAGCACGGCCCCCCACTTGGTGCCCGATGCGTAGGATGTTGTCCGTCGAACGACCACAGCTCAAGTTCTTTATTATCTTCTTTGACTCCACGAAGATGTACTTCAAAGTTTTCCACATCCCTGCCAGTATTGTGTCTTGTCTGCAGATGGCGGATTCTGATAAGCTTGCGATGCACTGCACCCGCTCGAACTGTAGTGACATACATAATAGGTTCATTAACGAAGAGTACAAATTTCATCAATGAAATGACCAAAGGATGTAAGTGCCTTACGGTGTCGTCACACCGTGAAGCGCTGTGAGGATCGTACAGCGGTGGAGGCCCTGCTGGTGCGTCAGCCGCTCCAGGCGCTCCGGTGGAGGAAGGGTAAGTCTTGCGTGCAACCATAGCACGTACCACTCCATGTACTCACCGTACGTCCGAACGTCGTACGGACGCTGCTCACACAAGATCTCCAAGTGCACCCTCTCCGTCCATTGCCATAGTCCACTGGTGCTGGACTATGCACCAATCCTGAATATGGCCACCCGCCATCGATTGTCTACATTTTTGGAAGGATTGATGTCAGAAAAGAAGACGTAAGAAGTGTAAACATTACTCAAATGAAGTTTGACTCACAGGTGTACTACTCGCGGCAGGAGCCTACTGTCTGGGGGGCATGACCTGGACCATACCAAACTGTCGCGTTACGCATTGCGGCAGATAAGGCTCCACCATATGTGCGAACACCAGGTGGCGGGTCGTCATCCACAGTCCTAAGTCCTGGATGCATTGCACAGACAGTCCGTGCGGTGCTACCGTCTGCACGAACTCTGGATACCATGGAGTCCAGATGTCGCTATCATGCAGCGACTCAAACTCGTTGTGGAACAATAAGTAGCACCTCGTCAGTTTGTCCTTGGCCCAGCATAGACGGGCAGCAGTCCACCGTAAGCCCATGGTGGGCCCGTCTATCTGGTCGTCGAACTCAGCGTATGGGTGCACCGCTCTCGATGGCGGCCGCCATCAGTGGAATCGCTCCCAACTCTATAGTCAGAGGAGCACGTAGCGCATTTGGTCCAGTTGGGTACCACTAGTGCCGCGCTGCGAAGCGTCACACAACCCCCGGTATGTGGCGCAAAGGATGGTTGATCCCTAGCTATACTGAGGCATCGGCCCAACCTCCGCGTCAACCAACGACTCGGCGAGGCGAACGAAGCTGGGGTAGCACCAATCGCCCTGTGTGGTTGGAAACAGGGCCCAAACAAAGAGCTGGAGAATGTAAGCAACAAGGTGCATCCTAACGACCTCGTCAGGTGCACCCTGCGGGCATTGACTGAAGTGCCTCAGCTATGTCCGGGGGACACAACGTACACACTCCAGGACAGGTAGGCCGAACCGATGCTTCAGCCTAGCTTTCCAGTCCGCCGGTGGTGGGGCCAGAACAAGTGGCTCACCCCGGATCGGGAGACCGGTCAGCAACGAGACGTCCTAGAGTCACCGTCTTCTCACCCCATCGAAAGTGAAAGGTGTGTGTCTCGGGCCTCCTCCTGTCGACAAGTGCCGACAACAGGCTGACGTCTAGGGTGAACTGGCGTCTGATGGAGACCAGCCTCACAAAGGGCAACAAGCCGTGTCCCGGTGGATTGGGACGTAGAGGTTGTCCAACTCCCAGTAATCCCTCCCCACCTAAAGCAGCAAGGGCCGAAGGCCATCCGCGTCACCGGTGATCCACAGCTTGCACCAGTGGTCCTCATCGTAGAAGTGTTCCAGAAGCGCCGACAGAGACATGACTTGCAGCACGTAGAATAGAGGGAATATTAGTGAGAAGGTTGGTAATAACCATAAAATACTGCAAATTAAAAATTAGGACCAAATGTACACTAATTTACTAGTACAAAAATGATAATGACAATAAAATATTGTAAGTTAAAAATTACGACCAAATTAATACTACAAATAAATGTGCAGTGAACACTAATTTAGTAGTCCAAAATTAAATACAGCTATTTAAACATGACTAGTTTAGTAGTCCAAAATTAAATACGACTATTTAAACATGACTAAATTAATTATGGCTAACTGATGTCTATCAATGAATCTGTGTTACGTACTAACAATTAAAAAAGCATGCACATGTGTGTTGCTAAATAAATATTAATTGTATGCGTGTGTGTTGATTGCACCATGCATACATGAAAATATTAGTTTAGTGATTGCATTGGCCTAACTATTTAAAATAACATCTTTTTTAAAGATAAACTAAGTAGTGAATGACACAAACACTAGTGACATGGTCTTGCCATTATTGAGCTCCTAATCACATGCATTTGTATCTTTAGGAGACAACATTTCATTATATCAATTTAGAACCGCATGCATGCATGCGGTTTAGATCAATCTGTCCACTCTACATGGCATTAATTTTAATAATATAACTAATTGTTTAAAATTAATTAATTACAACTAATTATTTCGTAACTAATTAACGGCACCTCAATAATTTTACATGTTAATCCATGCTCTTTCTCTTTGCTAAATAAATATTAATTGTATACGTGTGTGTTGATTGCATGGTGCATACATACATGAATAACTAGCAACATGCATCGCATGATATTTTGTTAACTACAAATTACGGATTCAAAACTAATTAATTACGTAACATTAATTTAACTACGATAATTCCAAAAATGACTTATATAAGTACGCATAGAAAATGACAACTAACTACGTATGAAAATAATACTACTAATAACGCAATTAATAAAGAATTTAGAGACAAGGACATATTTACCTGCTAATGTGGCTGCAAATGACAGTGCTTAATGACTTATAGAAGTGCTTAATGATAGAGAGAACTGAGAGAGAGCGAGCGAGCGAGACGGCGAAACTCAATCGCTCTCGTTTGCTATTTACAGTACTTGCAGGCCGTGAGAGGAAGCTCTCACATGCATGAACGCATGCACATGCGGGAGACAGCGAATAGATAGAGGTGACGATGGAGACAACGATTAGACGGAGGTGACAGGATGAGGCGACATATTTTTTGGTGGAAAAGGAGAATGAGCGGTGCAGTTGACAGATGGAGAGAGGGGCTCGGGGGCTTGTCCGAAAAACATCTGTCCCGATTGTTTTCGGTTTTTTTGCTTCTCACGAGAACCGGAGTAGTCGGAAGTGCCATACAGCACACGCGGGAGGGCCACCGCACGGTGACCGTACGGTAGGAGATAACGTGGCGTGGCGAGAAAAAGGGAGAGAAAAGAGGGGGTCACCGCACGGTAGCCGTGTGGCAGCAGGGCAGTTGGCGGGCAGGGAGAGCCTACCGTATGGTGGGCGTGCGGCAGGAGACTATTTTTACAAATAATATTTCACAACTATCATTCTTGTAACTACGACCCAAAAAGACGCTAATACGGTCCGAAATTCCTCACATCATCACAAAGACTACGAGCAGTACTTGCATACCTGCACAAAAGTAGTCCTGCCCTGTCCTTTGACACCACTTTACCTGTCTTTTGCAGCAGAGATCACACCAAAATCCAACACCCATCTACTTTCACTCACAGTAGAACAGCACTAGCTTCTCACGTGCACAACAGAAAGAAGACTTCTGAAATATGGAAAGAAATTACTTCTGAAATCCTAAATAGTTATAGTTTTCCAAAATACTTTTCTTTGCTTGCCCTGCCCAATTAACCATTTTCTTGTGCCTCCCTGTGGTGGTGGCGGTTGCAACCTGCAACATGGAGGAGGGAGCCCTTTCGCCAGTGCGGTTGTGCTATATAAGCGCACTGCCTCCTCCCCTGCCATCTCCACAAGCACCTTGAAAGAAAGGATCCAACCATGCGGCGCCTCCACCTCCGCCTTCTCCTCCTCCTGCCGCTCCTCCTGCTGGCCGGCGGCGCGCGGCCGCCGTTCGCGTGCGCGCCGGGCGGGCCGGCGACGTCTCTGCCGTTCTGCCGGCAGTCGCTGCCGCTGCGCGCGCGCGCGTGGGACCTGGTGGCGCGGCTGACGCGGGCCGAGAAGGTGCGGCTGCTGGTGAACAACGCCGCGGGGGTGCCGCGGCTGGGCATCGCCAGGTACGAGTGGTGGTCGGAGGCGCTGCACGGCGTGTCGAACACGGGGCCCGGGGTGCGGTTCGGCGGCGCGTTCCCCGGCGCCACCGCGTTCCCGCAGGTCATCGGCACCGCCGCGTCGTTCAACGCCTCGCTCTGGGAGCTCGTCGGCCGGGTACGTACCTCCTCGCCGGCGCCGGCATTGCCGCCGCCTCCGCCGCGGCGCGCAACACGTACGCGCGTGCGGGCTTGCGCCTTGTCTCTGTTGTTACGCGTGCATGTGATTCCTCGTGTCTGTGCGCGCCCTTGGTGTCCTTGTCTGCGTCACTCACCGTGCGTCGCGCTTGCCTCGGGCTCTATGCCAGGATAGCCTCGTGTCTTGATCTTTTTCCTTCCTGGTCCTCGAGTATTTAGTGTAGAGTAGCACTACTGTACTAGCTCCTTGATGTTGCCAACGGCTGAGCACGACTATTAAAGCTATATCCTACGGCGTAGAATCATTGGTAGATCTTTATATAGTTTTTTTCTTTTACAGAGATCATGTGGTTTAGTCATAGTTTAGCTGTTGAACAATTGTCGTCCTATTTACCTCCTCTTGTCGCCATTTCAGTCCAACACCTACCACCAAGAACTGAGAACACGCATCTAAAAAAAAGAAAAACTGAGAGCTCTTGCAAGAGAAACGGTTCCGATATAATCCATGTAGCTTAGCTCACTTGAATAGTCGAACTGCACTCTACATAATGCTTCTTGGATCTTGATCCACCTGACAATGGGTGATCATGTAAATTCTCAAGTTTCACCCGAGTGAAACTCTAGATGTCGACATGTTAACTGAAGAGTAATGTAGGTTTCATCCGTGAAGGCTGGGCAACAGGTTCGTACGAAGAGCGTACTGTGTTGTTACTGGCCAGCAATAGCATCTGGTGGATGTAATGGGATGCAGGAATGGATAGAGAATTATTTTCGCGTGGAGCCTACAACATGTGTGATGGCGAGGAAGAAAAGGCGATGGATCCATATGCATGCGCTTTTGCAAGTGGCTGCTATTAACCTTGAAGAGTACTATGATTTTAGTGGCACTTATTTATAGCCTTATTAGAATCCTGTTCATCAATAGAGATAGATTTTAAATGGATCTCTATACAAATTTAAAATCTAAGTTGATATTTTCCTTAATAGATACTCGGACTCTTAATAATTTTAATTTGATCACTTTTTTTGTTTGAGCCAACCAAAATAGATAGTTGATATGTATTAAACTCATGTAGGTCTACATAATAGGAAATTAATCCAAAGCTTGGTAGTAATTAAAATGAATAACAATATTGCAAAAGCCTCATGCTGCATTTAGTAGTGCTACTTTGTTATTTTCATGACCTGAGCTTTACAAAATATATATTTTAGTGGCCATGGATCAAGATTTTTGGCATGGTATAACATATGTAATGTATTCATGTCGTAGTGAATGCATATAATGGTCTCATTTGGCTTAACTTACAGTTTGACAATTGAGTGAAGTCGTTTGTAGGTCTAGGATTTAGAAATTAGAATTGCTTTCCTCCACAAGTGAGTCATGTGATGGAACTGGAAGTAGTAGTTCTTGACTGCATGTTAGAGTAGGTGGTAATTGGTAGCACACGATTTTCAGATAAATGACGTAGTTTCGCACGCATTGACATTGTTGCTACTCATCAGCTCTTGAACGAGACTACTTTATGACTTACAAAAAGAAGCGTCACTGTTGGCTTTGTCAGGATAAACAACTGCACTATGAAGGTCGAGTTAGGATTGTGTTAAGTCTTTGTTTTTGGTACTGTTTTTGGTACTATAGTATTTGATTTAGTCCGTTCGTTTTGGATCGAACGATAGAGATAATGATCTAATGTATAATCTAATGAAGATCGAGTCGGGATCCGGATTCTCTGCTGTATTGAACAATATGTTAAGTCTGTGCTTTCTATACTATAGCACTTAATCTAGTTCATTCGTTTTGGATTGAGCAATGGGACAATGATCCACTTCTCTGCGTTAGCCTTTCTTACCATTAGTCGCTTTGGATTGAACGATGGAAACAAGGGTCCAATGCGCATGTCACCATGCTTGTGTGTTAGCCTTTCTTACCATTAGCAAAAGCGTATTGATCCTCAGATATGCCCGATGTCCCACTCTAGTGCCAAAGCCTAATGATCTACTTTCAGCAAGTTGCTAGGCTTGTCTCTGATCTGCATCTCTAAGTTCCAAAAAGATAGAACCTACAAAACAGAAACAATAATAAAGATCGGCATGAAAGAATTTGGATCACGAGAGCTCACCAACGAGCATCAATGCGCTGCATCTCATCGCTCACGAGCGACGCTGCTGTATTGCTTGCTGCCGCCTGCGCGCGTGCAGCACACAAGAACATGTTGCATCCAGCCCCAACGCGATTGGAGAGACACAGATACGATCGTGCCTCGTAATCCGTGCGATCACTCTTGTGTTGTGATGCTCTGAAGTCTCTGATCCATTCTGACTCGATGCTGGCCATGAACAACACATTGAAAGGAATTTCTTGCATTTTCTGCTTTAATTGTTCATGTATTTGCTCACTGACATAGGTATTTTCGCTCGTATTTGTACTCATTTTCGTACGTAACACTGAAAGGGATTTCTTACATTTTCTGCTTTAATTGTTCATGTATTTGCTCACTGACATGGGTATTTTCGCTCGTATTTGTACTCATATTCTTACGTACGGTGTATGCGTATACATACAGGCGGTGTCGGACGAGGCGCGCGCGATGTACAACGGCGGGCTGGCGGGGCTGACGTTCTGGAGCCCCAACGTCAACATCTTCCGCGACCCGCGGTGGGGCCGGGGCCAGGAGACCCCCGGCGAGGACCCGGCCGTCGCCGGCCGGTACGCCGCCGCGTACGTCCGGGGCCTCCAGCAGCCGTACGGCGGCCGGCGGGGCCACACGCGGCTGAAGCTGGCCGCCTGCTGCAAGCACTTCACGGCGTACGACCTCGACAAATGGGCCGGCACGGACCGGTTCCACTTCAACGCCGTCGTGAGCCGGCAGGACCTCGAGGACACCTTCAACGTGCCGTTCCGCTCCTGCGTCGTCGACGGCCGCGCCGCCAGCGTCATGTGCTCCTACAACCAGGTCAACGGCGTGCCGACCTGCGCCGACGGGGACTTCCTCCGTGGCACCATCCGCCGCCGGTGGGGCCTCAACGGATACATCGTCTCCGACTGCGACTCCGTCAACGTCTTCTACCGCGACCAGCACTACACCCGGACGCGCGAGGACGCCGTCGCCGCCACCCTCCGGGCCGGGCTCGACCTCGACTGCGGCCCGTTCCTGGCGCAGTACACCGAGGGGGCCGTGGCGCAGCGGAAGGTGAGCGACGCCGACATCGACGCCGCCGTCACTAACACCGTCACCGTGCAGATGCGGCTCGGGATGTACGACGGCGACCCGGCGAGCCAGCCGTTCGGGAACCTCGGCCCGCAGAACGTGTGCACCCCGGCGCACCAGGAACTCGCCCTCGAGGCGGCGCGGCAGAGCGTCGTGCTCCTCAAGAACGACAGGATCGGTAGCAGAGCCGTGCTGCCGCTCTCGCCGGCCGCGCACCGCACCGTCGCCGTCGTCGGCCCGCACTCCGAGGCCACCGTGGCCATGATCGGAAACTACGCCGGTAAACCGTGCAGGTACACCACGCCTCTGCAGAGCATTGGCAAGTACGTGCAGACCGTGCACCAGGCGGGCTGCACCAACGTGAAATGCCAAGGCAACCAGCCGATCGCCGCTGCCGTCGACGCGGCCCGCCGTGCCGACGCGACCATCATCGTTGCCGGCCTCGATCAGAAGGTGGAAGCCGAGGGCCTGGACAGAACAAGCCTGCTCCTTCCTGGCCAGCAAGCTGAGCTTGTCTCCGCGGTGGCAAAGGCCTCAAAAGGGCCGGTGATCCTGGTGCTCATGTCCGGCGGGCCGGTCGACATTGCGTTCGCGCAGAACGACCGGAGGATCGCCGGCATCCTCTGGGTCGGGTACCCCGGTCAGGCCGGCGGGCAGGCGATCGCTGACGTGATCTTCGGTCAGCACAACCCAGGTACAATCCAACAAGTTCATCTCATTCAGAGCGATTGAAAAAAAAACAATCAAAATTTTAGACGATAAAAATATCAAATTGATTGAAAAGATCAAAATTTCGAACAAGAAGAGTTTGATTGATTTGGATTGGAATTGTTGCAGGAGGGAAGCTGCCGGTGACATGGTACCCTCAAGATTACCTGCAGAAGGTGCCCATGACGAACATGTCGATGCGCGCCGATCCGGCAAGGGGTTACCCCGGCCGGACGTACCGATTCTACTCCGGTCCGACGATTCACCCGTTCGGGTACGGACTCAGCTACACCCAGTTCACCCACTCGCTCGGGCACGCGCCGACGCAGCTCTCCGTCCGGCTCACCGGCCGCCGCGCCGCCGCCTCCCTCAACGCGACGACCCATCTGAACCGCGCCTCGGTGCGCGTCGCGCACGCGCGGTGCGAGGGCCTCAGCATCCCCGTCCACGTCGATGTCAAGAACGTCGGCGACCGGGACGGCGCGCACACCGTGCTCGTGTACGCCGCACCGCCGGCCGCCGCCGGCCACGGAGCGCCCGTGCGGCAGCTGGTGGCGTTCGAGAAGGTGCACGTGCCCGCCGGCGGCGTCGCCCGCGTGGACATGGGCATCGATGTCTGCAACGACCTCAGCGTCGCCGACCGGAAAGGGGTCCGAAGGATCCCCGTCGGCGAGCACATCCTCGTGATCGGCGAGCTGACTCACTCGGTCACGATAGGAATTGAACAACTCAGGGTATAGAAGCTAGTGAAGCATAGGATTCAGCAGAGCATTTAATAATGGAATTGTGTCTTTTGGGTATTGATGATTTGGGATTGTCACGGTGCCAGTGTCTCTACAAAGGTAGAGAGAGGAATTTTGTAATGGCACCTGATTATTGAAATTGTTCAAGTGCAAATAATTTAAACCGGAAGAAATACAAAAGAATCATTGTTTCTTGGAACAAGTATATATTTAGTTTCTAACTCTTCACTTTGTTTAATTTTCGTCCATCTTCTATAATACTGGATAAAACAACTCTTCAAACTGTCAAAACCGGTCAAAAAGAATTCTTTTGTCCATTTGAGAACTGTTTCATGCCATGTGGGTATCCATGCTGTCACTGTGCAACTCTCAGTTTTTCAAACAGAAAACCAAATAAGACCAGGAAACTCGGACAATCACTCACGAGTTTTTGGCTAATATAGCACTGTTTGCGCGTGATATAACAAATCTAGGTCCCTCAGAAGATCAAAGCTAAAAATGATATCGTAGACTCGCTAGCGGGCGATATGTGTTAAGTCCGTGTCTCAGGGGAGGGAACTTCCCTCGTCCACACGATTTAGTTGTAACCCCCTTCTCGGACACCCTGTTGGACACCCTGTTGTAATTAATATATACATAATTAATTAGTCATAATTACTTATTCGTAATTAATTAGTCGTAGTTAAATATTCTTAATTGATTAGTCATAACTAATTAGTCGTAGTTAGTTGGTCCAAATAAATTGGTTGTAATTAGTAATTATGACTAAATTAATAATACAACTTGATTTCATGCGCTCTGATTTTAGCCCTGATTTTAGTATGTATGATAATACATAAAAAGTTAAGCATACAAGGAAAGCGCATGATTCCTTGCACCCTATTTGGAATACGAGTTTTTGGCTTTTCCAAAATGTTAATTTATTAGTGCAAACTGTTAAGGATTATAATATGTTGTTAAGTAGACACTGATTAGGCATCTTGACATGTCTAACCCAACCGATCCGCCTCGTACGAGACCGTCGCTAAAAAATACAAACAAGTTTTGCATGTTCAATATTACCTAAAGCCACAACAACACAATACATATGTTATGAGCAATTCACCGTTCTTTACTGTACACAATCAAATAAACAAATCGTATTATTTAGTCTACATTTCCCTACATCCCTAAAATAACTACATATCGGTAATCCTTATGTACAAAATTAACCCAGTGCATAAGAAAAAAAAAACTACTAAATTTCTTTTTTAAAAAATAGTAATTATGTACTACAAATTTATTTAGACTAACTAACTATGACTAATTAATTACGATTAAACTAATCATGACTAAATAATTATGGCTAAATAATTACGACTAAATTAATTATGACTAACAAATTTAGAATATTTACTAATCAACTGTGATTAATTAACTACTACTAATTACTAATTAATTACGACTAATTAATTATGAATTAATTAGTTATAATTAATTAATTACAAATTAAATTAATTACAATAAGGTCGTCTAGGCTGGGTTACAACTAAATCGTGTAAACAAGGGGAGTCTCGTCCCTTGGGGCACAGACTTGAGAAGTCCTCTCCTCTAGAATACGGACTTGACACATGTCGTCCGCTGACTAGTCCGCAGTGTTATTTTTAGCTTTGATCTCTGAAGGAGGCTAAATTTGTTATTTCGCACGCAAACCGTGCTATGTTAGCCAAAAACTTATGACCCACGCACCAAATATCAGTGAACTGAGACAAGCTAGCAAAAAGAGTAAAAGTTTAGTCGCTATCATCTTCTTCCTGCTCTTCATGCTGGGCAACAACCGTCTATATGAAGCGAACACCTTCTATGACGTTGTTCCGGGATGAATCGCTGCCACCCTGCCCATCACTCAGTATGGGTCTGACCGGCGAAGGGCTAATGCAACAGCTGAAAGAAGGCGAAACAGAATGACAATTTAGCATGGGGGAAGGAAATTGAAGCCAATGTATAACACTGAAATGATTCTGGGATTGATGGTTTGTTGAAAAAAAAAACTCAGAAAAATTATGTGCCATTTAAATGAGCAAGATAAATTCAGATAATCTATTATTGGAAGATAAATTCAGATAATCTATTATTGGAAGAAAGGCAGGATTCTATGGTAAAATCAATGTGTAACTGTGAACTACTATGTTACCATGATGCAACTACTATGGTAAAATCAATGTGTAACTGTGAACTACTATGTAACTGTGAACTACTATGCACAGATCAATTAAATGTTTGCCACATGATGCAAGGTAGATATACATCAGGATTGGATGTGTATGGGGTTATGCACCTTAGACATGCCTGTCATAATGAATGTGCTTTCTTTTTATTTCAAAAAGAAGGAAAAAAATTGCCATCCTAAGGTCAAAGATTTTGCTCACGCCTAATGTAAATGGTATCTGTGACTGGTTTGGGATGGTATGTTCACAAATCACATGTATCGAAGGTTAGATACTGCTGGAAGTCTGGATCAAATACAGATCAGATTACTAAGAAAATCACACGAATTACCCCATTTGACCACGCAAGCCGGATCAAATCAAACGCATAAAGCACTAGAAAATCCCAAGATGCAGCCAAGAACTGACGGAGAAAAGGACATCGTCATGGATCACCAACCAGACCGGAGACCAGATCGAGGCCGGGGAAAGGGGGTACCTGTACTGCTCGAGGAAGAGGTCATCGTACAGGTCGTCCTCGAGTTCCTCGAGCTCGTCGGGTTCGCGCGCGTCGAGCCATTCCTTGGACTTGGGCTGCTCGTCGGCGTCGACCTTGGGGGTGAAGGGCCGCCGGCTTGAAGGGCTCCGGCTTGAAGGGCTCCGGCTTTGGCGGCAGGTTCCCAAGGCGGCGCTGGATGTCGTCCCACTGCGTGCTCGCCCCCTCCATGTCCTTGTACACGAAGTGGTAGTCCGCCATGGCCGCGCACCACTCACAGAGAGAGAGAGAGATGGCAATGGTGGAATCTAACCGAGAGGGGGAAAGAAGGGCTCGACTGGCAGGGGGGTCCCACTTTCAGTGAATGCTAGTACTTGTGGATGGGTGATGCGTCCCTGACCGGTAGGGCCCGCTAGTCAGTCAGAGGCTAGCTTCCCTTCTTTGTTTTAATCGAGCAGTGAGTCAGCGTAGGGTGCCTGCGTGAACGCCCACGTAGCACAAAACAATTCTCAAACGGAAAAAAGGATTCCTTTTGCCCGGTTTTAATAGTTCGAAGAGGCATTTCACATGGTATTGTAGATAAGGGATAAAAATTAAACAAAGTAAAGAGTTGATGTACCAAATATATACTTATTTTATTCCTTGTTTCTTCCCCCTCTCTCTTTTGCTACTCCGTGTTAACGTTTATGCTTTTTAACGAGTGATGGAAGCTATTATGTGATGAAGTTTGTCAGTGAGGACAGACAGACTTATCTGCAAATGAATTGCGAACCAGCTACTCTCATATAGGCCAGTTAACTTCGGAGGCGCATCGTCTGACGTTACGAAGTAATGTCACCGCGTGACATTCGTTCCATCCTGGACGTTCATTCCAAAATCAAAGGTCACCGGGAATCAAAGGCTGCCTTGGCTGTTGGCTCCATGTGCTTCCCCGCTAGATCGCGTGACTCTCTCCCCCACCACAAGAAGAGAAAAATTCCCAATCCTTGCACTCCTGCTGCTCTCTCTCGGGCCTCAACGTTCGCCGATGCCGACGGCCTCGCCAAGCCAGGCGCCTCCGCCGCTCGCAGTAACTACTAGCTGTCCCTTGAGGTCGGCGGCACGGCGCGCGGGCCACGTGCGGCGCCCGCGGTGGAGGATGCGGCGACCGGGGATGGCACGCGCATGAGCTGCGCCCGGCCTTGGGGAAGCTAGAGGGGGGTTGAGGGGGCTCGGGGGCCGCTGTGGTGGCAGGGAGGCGGTGGCCGGGGGCGGAGGAGGAAGGCCACGGTGGCGGCGGCTCTCGGCGGGGAAGAAAAGGGGGAGGTGGGGGGAGTGGAGGGGTTGAGGGGGCTCGGGGGCGGCTGTGGTGGCAGGGCGGCGGTAGCCGGGGGCGGAAGAGGAAGGCCACGGTGGCGGTGGCTCTCGGCGGGGAAGAAAAGGGGGAGGTGGGGGAGAGTGGAGGGGTTGGGGGAGAGTGGAGGGGTTGGGGGCGTGCGGAAGGCTCACCGAAGCGGCGGTTTGGTGGCGAGGGCGCAGCGGTTTGGTGGCGAGGGCGCGGCGGCCAGGGCAGTAGGCGTTCGGCTCTGACGCACGAGCAGAGAAGGAGCTCGGCTCGCTCGGTGAAAAGAAATGGTGGGGGCGGGGAGAAGAAGGGAGATCCAGGGGAACTTCATATAGCCAAGCCAGGCGCCTCCGCCGCTCGCAGTAGCTGCTAGCTGTCCCTTGAGGTATGCTTGTCGTCATCTCTGCTTGCTATAATCGGTTGACCTGCACTTTGTTTATGTTCTGCTCTCACCCCAACAGCTCAAACCTGAAATCTCAAAATGTCTTTGCAAGCAACCTTGCTACTGACGAGTCGCAACCTTGTGGCACCGCCTTGTTGCCGCGCCAAGCCTACAGGTCAATATGCTCAGCTAGTACTTGTTCAAATGTGTGATATCTCTAAATAATGTTGCTACTTGTGTTCTCTAGCTGGCAAAAGAAATCTTGGTGAACAAGTATACTGCTGAAATCTTCAAAAGGAAACATTTATGTAGAATGAAACTACCAAAGAACAATGCTGCAAATCTGGAGAAGCACAATATCACTAACAAAAGGAAAGCAATACTCGTAGCAACTTATGTTTGACCAGAAAGCACAAAAGCAAAGTTTATAATTCCTGGCTAACACAAGTTCGATAACCAAGTCCCAGATGAACCTTCATGTTTAAAATCTTGACCACCCGAGTGACCCTAAAATGAAGCAACACTTTGTCAATGAACAAAACGTAAATGGCTATCGTATAAACAATAATATTGAATATTTCTGAACCATACCATCAATAGCTGCATGTAAGTACCAACAAGTTCAAAACCTTCAATCTCTTGTTGGTTATTATTGAAGTACTTCTTAGCTGATGGTTGAGGTTGTGATGCTTCGCTCACCTCGGCACCCTATTAATTGACCATGTTTGGAAACAAGTTATAACGCAGAGCAATTGAAAAACAAAGCTGTTGAGTTACTAGTGACATACCACATTAGTTTGTTTATGGGACTTGGCTTGATCTGATCGTTGTTGTTTTTTTTTCTGATATTTTTCAACCCAACTTTTCTTTCGCTTTGACCCACTTGTTCTTGCCACTCTTTTTTTAAGGCCAGCAGCATGTGTAAAGTTATTATGTGCTTCGACTGCTACTTGTGCTTCAGATTGATTGTCATTATAAGATGAAGACTGCTTGATTTTTTCTTCAACTTGTCTACCAAGGCTATCAAGTACGCTATCCACCAACAAAAAGCATTCTTCAAAGTCTGCTGCTCGGGAGGCCAAACCAATAAATTTGTGTGAAAGAAACTTGTAGCGACGTGTTGAATCTAACTTTGGATCTTCCAATATCTTTCTCCCACACGCATCCTGAATAGTTCCAGATCGTGCCTGCAATGTCCATCGCTTCAAGATGTAGTGCTCAGGTAACTGCTTAATGTTCATTAAATCAAGAACTTTCAAGGCATGACTGCACAATAACCCAGTTTTCTCAAATAGTTTACAGGTACATGAAACTGTGCGCTGAAAATAATCACCGACGACCACATGCTCGTCCTCAAGTGTAGAATCGTCTTCAAGAGCTCCAATTCCAACAATGTATGCATTCCCTTCATTTGATGGCCTCGTATAGGCTGACATGGATCGTTCATATTCAACTTGGAAGGCTTCAAATATATGTGTCGTGTAAAGTTTGCTTGCTTGCAGCAGCATTGGAGTTCTCATTTTGATGCGCGGTAACTTTTTCCTTGACTCATACTCTGAATTTATCTCTTTATCTCTCTTTGCTTGGACAACTCTCTCAAAGTGCCCAAAGAAGCGAAGAATGTTTAATTCCGAGTTTAAGTATTCTTTCATATCGTTGTTCAAACTCTCACTCAACTGAGTACTTCGCATTCCTAGTGTGTATACATCCTTCATGTAACATTCAGCCCATTTTTCTTTTAGCTTATAAATACTATCAAGCCAAGTTTGTTTATGTACCTTACTTCTTATATTATCGAATACATCTTCAAACTTTGTTTTGTCCTCATATTTGTACATGCAAGCGCTGAAGTCACCAAGGATGTTTGAACCTTCAATCTTCTGACGGTTCAAATGTTTGATTGCATTCTGCATAATATGCCAAGTGCACAACCCATGCCATGCATCTGGTAACACCTCTGCAATTGCCTTTCCCATAGCAACATCTTGATCAGTGTAGATAGTTCTAGGGTTTTTGTGGCCATGAGTTGACAAAAATGTATCAAAGAGCCATCTAAAAGAGTCAAATGACTCATCGTACATAAGAGCAGCCCCAAAAATCACAGTTTCTCTGAAGTGGTTTAATCCAACAAACACACCAAATGGTCGGCTTTCTTGATTAGTTCCAAAAGTAGTGTCAAAAGTGACAACATCACCAAAGTGAGCATAATCAATAATCATTTTAGCATCAGCCCAAAAAATATTTGTTATTTGTTCTTCGTTGTCTAGCTGCAAGGCATATTGGAATGATGGATTCTCCACAATCTTTTTATGGAAGTAATTTAACAAGCTTCCAGCTTCACCATACTTCATCTCCTTTTGGCGTTTAGTACGCAAATAATTCTTGTGGTCACGACAAGTATAGCCAAGGTTTGCAGCTCCTCCAACGTGCCAACTAGCCAATTCATGAGCAATTCTAGGCTGAATTCCAGTACTATCTGCCATTTCGATTTCAAATGCTTGCACTTTTGATATGCTCCGTTGTGATGGCATTAAGTGACGGGTTTCTGGGATTTGAAGTCTATGATTATGTTTAAGAACCACATCATGTATCTCATATTTTTTCAACACTCGATTCAAGGTAATTCCCATGCGAACTTTGCATTCAGTTCTGGTCTCGGCTCTAGGATTCTTGATCAAGTGGTCTCTTTGATCCTTTGTTCGAAAACCTTCCTTCGCACAGACTAATCCAACAGATGTAACCTTGCCATCGAGTTTACTAGTATTCTGAAATCTCTTCCTAACATCGAAACCAATTTGACCCCCATAGTAGTTCCAAAATTTCTGAGCCTCAGTTACACTACTAAATGTCATGCCAATCTGGGGTACCCAACTAGGTATGGGGTCGTCCCTACAGTAAACAGGTAACAAGCCACTGCTGTTAGCCCAACCAAATTTATTTTTTCACATTGGAGAGAGAGAGAGAGAGAGAGAGAGAGAGAGAGATTGTTGCATTGATCATGCAAGAACAAGATTGAAACTACTGTATTGCTTACCGAAGAGATGAATCATATTGGATGGAGTCACAATTCTTTGTGCTGTCATCTTCCATTAGATCCAGCAAAGCAGAGAAAGACAGGGGGAAGGGATGTCCAAAAAGGCACTTCTTTGTGCTGTCAAGTTGCTTTGGCAGGAAAAGGGATGTCCAGAATTGGCGCCAATAGTGAAAAGCAGGGAAGGGTGTCCAGGGGTTGGCGCCAATACAGAAAAGCAGGGGGAAGCACATGGCGCCAACAGAAGGCAGTCTTTGATTCTCAGTGGCCTTTGATTTTGGAATGAACGTCCAGGATGGAACGAATGTCACGCGGTGACATTACTTCATAACGTCAGACGATGCGCCTCCGTTAACTTCCTACCAAAATGTTTGACACAATATGCCACATGAGTTCGTCAAGAAATGCAGCTATAAATGGTCAACTGAGCTCATGTTCTACTCTGAGCTTTGAAACTGAAAAGAAAATCTTGGCCCATGAATTCTTGAATCTTGATTTCTTTCTTTTGGTCCTAAACCATGTGCTTCTTTTGTCTAGGCTCAACTGCCTACTTATTTTCTTGTAGAAATCTTGCACCAGGGAGAGTCTTATTTTCTGAAGTCTGAACACTACTAGTTTCAGGCCCATGGTTTTGGTTTGGGCATCACAGAAGACAAAGAAATTAGGGAACCAGAGCAAATTTCTACCAGCTATTAGCGTTGTTTCTGGAAGGAGAGAAAAAGAGGTAAGTCTTCTCTTCTGTCACATGTACTGAAGTTCTCTGCTGATTTCTCCTCTTTGAAGTTTAAAGAGAGAGCTGCCTGGCTGGCTTATGAAAAATGACTTGTCTTCACTCTTCATGAAATAGAAACATTTTACTCTCACAACAGTGATGCATACATTGCCCAACATGAGTTTCTGCTCTCCACAGAAAAGATGAATTGCTAATGCCCCACAATTTACACTATCAAATTAAGCCTCTGGTATGAGTTTGTTGGTCCAGTCAAGCTCTCCTACACATCATATTAGCTGAAACAACATGAATTGTGTAGCAAATCTACGGAAATTATATTTTTCCCATGTAAAATTCCTTCGTTGCAAGCAGGCCCGAAACAATACAACGTCTTACTCAAAGGGACTTGGAGACTTGGAGCCCTAATGACAAATGAAAAAAAGAAATAAAGAGGAAAAATAGAGGAAAGAGTGAAGAAAAATCACAGTTTGGATGTTATAGCATTTACAAACCACTGTATTTGAAAACCACAATTTTCAATGCCCCATCCATAACATACTACAATTTTTTACTACCACAGATTTTTGCAGCTTTGAGAAAAACCAAGGTGCGTTTGGATGTTGTACTATTTAATGCAATATATCATTGTAGGGACATTGGGAGTTATTAAATGTAATGTTAAATTTAAAACAACCTTTCAAAATTCAAGGATAACTTAACAACTTGATTGATTCAAATTATATATTTATTTTTATTTTGAAAATTCAACCGAGTTCCTCAAAACTGAAATTTATACATTCTAATCTCAAATTAATAATTTCGAATTTGAAAATTGGAATCAAGTTTCCAAAATCAAACAACACATATCCAAATTTCATTAGCTCGGTAGAAAAGAAAACGAAACAATGCAGTCGACGTTTGTGTATATAGCATGATGCATTCATGCGTATTACGGGAAAGATCACATGAGACTATGCCTGAGAACGTACTGCGCATGGCGTGCATAGATGCATACAGCATACGCGAGGGGTGAGTTGAGCTCGGTTTAAAAAAAAAACAGTTGTGAATGGAATTTTTAAAACTCCAAAAATACAGTTGTATTTAACATACTACAGTTTACAAAACAACAGTGTTTGTTGTACCCAAACACCGATTTTTTTTTGGCATAAATGGCACTATTTCAATGCGTAATTGTGATAGTGACTCTTCTCGCGTGGTATTTGCAAATTTAGCATCTCGTTTACATGTCCACTGTACGGACAGGCCTCACGCCGACACGTGCACAATGCCGCACGGAGGTGCCATGTGTCGACCGTCCGTGCGAACGAGGTGCCACATGCCGGTGTGACGCTCATCCGTACGGTGATCGTCCGTGCGGACGAAGTGCCAAATTTGCAAATATCGTACGAGGAAAGTCACTCTCGCAATTACGCTCAAAACAGTGCTATTTAGGCCATCAGTTTTCAATACCATGGTATTTTCTAGAAACCTTGGTAACCTATAAAAACTTGAAAAAATATAATGTATCCAAACAGCCTTAAGTGTGTTCTTTCTAGAAGGTTCGTGGGCGTCAGCAAAACTATCTCCTTGCTCTCACGAGTGACGACTACTGACGAGTCCTTCGCTTCAAACCCTTTCCTGAGTTGCATTCCTACACACAATCTCTGCCCTCTTCTCCCTTCTCTCCACTCTCCGGAAACCCAAACTCTAGCCTGAGCTACCCGGAAGGGCGCGATGGGGTGGGCGGCGCGGTTCCTGACGGCGGCGTCGTTCCTCGCCGCCGGCGCCCTCTTCGCGCCGGAAGCGCTCCTCGGCGGCTCCGGCCGATCCGGCGCGGGCGTCGCGGCGGCGAGGCTGGCACACATCCTCTCCTTTGCCACCGCCTGGGGCGCCGCTCTCTGGGTCACCTTCATCGGCGGCATCGTCATGTTCAAGTACAACTACTCGATCCCTTTCGGTTAAACTTCTTAGCGTCGTTTTAGTGAGAATTTTGGTTTTGTTGCATCGATTATTATTGCGCTTGTTCGCGGTAAAAGTTGCAGTATCTTTTGTTCGATTATTATTGCGCTTGTTTGCGGTAAAAGTTGCAGTATCTTTTGTTGTTTGATTTAGTAGGCGTTCCCCTGTTGTACTTAGTTTCAGATTCTGGGCAGTAGATTTGGTAGGTCTTTACTATGCTCAAATTACAATTTTGTTTGTGACAAGCAGTATAGATTTGGCGCTAGAATTGTAGTCCCATAGGTCCTCACCAATTCATCCCACATTGTACATTTTAGAATTTTACTGTAGTAATTATTGCGCATACGCCCTCCAATGACAAATAGATGTCGTATTGGACATTGATATGGTCCCAAGATACAACTTTGATCACTATGTATATTGTAATATATTTATAAAAACCAATAAAATTATAATATTATGAAAGTACTTATCAGGACAAATCTACACATATGATTTTCATCTATGCAATCAAAATATTTAAAAAGATATCGATAGCCAAAGTTTCTAAAATTTGACTACGCGAATTCGAAAACGATGTGTATTTGTGACCGGAGGGAGTATCTATGTTTGCTAGCATAAAAACATGTCCTTTGAGATGATGCAGTATTCTTTATTCGGAATATAGAGAGCTTGTAGATGTTAGACTTCTCATTAAACATTAGCTCTAAGCCTGTAGATACTGTGATGACTTAGGTTACCATTTTTGCTAGTACAACTTCTGAACGTTTTTACGCCAATGCCATGTTGCTTTGCAAGCAAGTTTTGTTGTTTACTTTTTTGTGTAAGTTGCATTTTTCAGAGTATTACATTATTTGCATTTTTACAAAGCAACATCTTTCACTGGATTGTTCAATTGTGCCTTCAATGTTGTACTTGTATTACACAAAGGGCACATAGCACTTCGTTATTGTGAGAACTGAG
Organism: Ampelocalamus luodianensis; assembly: GCA_036346255.1. NCBI lineage: Eukaryota > Viridiplantae > Streptophyta > Magnoliopsida > Poales > Poaceae > Ampelocalamus > Ampelocalamus luodianensis. The sequence continues at coordinate 3,395,343 of CM070638.1, forward strand.
AGGTTCACCTGAAACCATAAGCGCAAAGTTGATTATTCCTTTATAAAAAAATAGTATAAAGCAATTGATATTTTTTTGGTGAAATCTTTTGAATCATGAAGGTATTTGCCGAGGCACCAGTTTGGGAATCTGCAGGGGAAGATGTTCCCAGCCTACTTCATGTTGATATCAGTGTGTTCGGCCATATCAGTAGCAGCATTTGCATACCTCCACCCATGGAAGACAGCATCAACTATTGAGCGTTACCAGCTCGGATTCCTTATCGCCGCCCTTGGTTTTGACCTATCCAACCTTCTGGTCTTCACCCCCATAACCATCGAGGTCAAATCCTTTTTTCCTACACCATACGTTTGTTTATGTTACCATTTTTGCCTTCCCTTAATGCTACTTTCAGAGAAAAACATGGTACGATAGTTTGAGCTATATGACAATTGTGGTGATTGGTTTGTTTGTTTTATATAATTTAATACTGTCAATGGTGATAAATATTGGTAGATGTTGTGGACACGTTTATTGGCAAGACATATCAGCGACGCAAGCCCAAGAACTCCAAGGAGGATTCGGCAGAAGGTCCTTTGGCTGGCGCTGCTGAAACCAAAACTGACTCGATTCCTGTAGCCGGTCATGACACGGCTACTGTGCCGATTTGGCAATAGATCAATTAGGAAAGAGGGAAGGTTAAGTTAGAAAGAGATGAGTTAGCATCTCCTTAAGATATTGAATTAGATATTGGGTTAAGAGTGCGAGTTAGAGTAAGAGTTTGTGTTAGTCCTTCCCGAATACGTGTGTGTTGTCCTGATTTCGGAAAACCGAAATCCCTTGCACCTAGGCTATAAAGGCAGCATGACGTAATTGAAGGAATCAATCGAGAATAAACTTAGCTTCGCTATCCATCAAGTCGGCAGTCAGAGCCTTGGTCGGCCGGGAATCAATCCCGTCGACCTCGACAACGACATCGCCTCCACCAGTTATCCTTCATCTTCCTCCTCATCCCCACTCGATATCAATTTGGTATTAAAGCCATCACCACCACCCTTCGCCATGGAAACCAAGACTCTAGGCGACGTGTTCCAACAACTCGCAATCATGATGACAGAGATCAGCGGCATCAAGGCGCAGCAAACCACACGGTCAAGCGATTGCTGGGTGGAAGACAGGAGGCGGCGCGGCAGTTCTGTCGACGGTTTCTAGCGGCGGCAACGGTGGGTTCCACGCCCAAGGCCGGCCTCCCGAACCCGGATTTCATGATGACGAAGATCGACACACGGTTCCTCACTTCCACAAGCTCTCTTTTTCGACATACGACGGCGAAGAGGACCCTCTTCCTTAGTTCAATCGGTGTGAGCAGTTTTTTCGAGGGTAGCTAACCATGGAAGAAAAAAGGTTTGGTTGGCATCTTACCACTTGGTTGGCACCACCCTACAGTGGTACTATCAACTCGAATGTGACGAAGGCATGCTATCATGGGTACGCTTCTCGGACTTTGTCAACATGTGGTTTGGACCTCCCATCCGCGGCAACTCCCTCTGGGAATTGGCACAACTTCGACGAACAACGATGGTGGATGCATACCAAAAGAAGTTCTTGGCGCTTTTGTGTCATACAGAACCGCTTTCGGCATTACAACAAGTTCAACTCTTCACCACCGGACTGGGAAAACTATTGCAAATCGACGTCGATCTCCAGCACCCCACTCATCTTCGGACTGCCATCAGTCTGGCTAGGGCGTATGAGCAATGGCTCGGGGACTCGCCGGAGGAGATGAAGCCAACATGATGCCAAGCATCGCGACGACCCCCACGCCGGTGACCACAGTGGGCTCGGGCACGATGGGGAAGAGATGTCCTATCGTTGTGCTAAAGGACTATGCTACAGTTGTCCCGAGAAGTTCTCACGGAACCATCACTATTCCATGAAGGCATCTTCCTCCTAGAGCTTGATGGCGCAAATGCGGAAGACGATGATGACGATCATGTGGAGATTTCCTTGCATGCTCTTACCGACATTCGTACTAGTCGTACGATGCGCCTTCCGGTGGAGATCAATGACCAGGAACTGCTCGCCTTGGTGGATTCAGGCTCCACCCATACCTTCCTTGCCGAAGTCGTAGCGCTTCGTCTTAGCTTGTCACCTACCCCACGCGGGGCATGGGCGTCACGGTTGCAAACGGTGACCGCGTGACAAGCTCCAGTATTTGCGCCAACACACGCTTCGCTATTGATCGTGAAGAATTATTCTCAGATTGCTACGTCATTCCACTCGATGGATTTGATGTCGTACTTGGCGTTCAGTGGCTCCGGAATCTTGGACCAATTCTTTGGGACTTCATGAAGCTCACCATGTCGTTTTGGCGAGATGACCACCGCGTCACTTGGACCGGCTTGGATGCATAGCCGACCGACAGTCGCGCCTATGCCATCACCGGTCGAGAGTTGATGGCCGAACTCCTCGACGAGTTTCACGATCTCTTTGATGAACCCCTGGGACTTCCACCACGCCAACAAAATGATCATCATATTGATCTCCTTCTAGATGTGGTTCCCGTCGCCGTTCGGCCATATCGCTGCCCTCAACTCTTGAAGGACAAGATCGAGAAACAGTGTGATGATATGCTTGCACAAGGTATTTTTCACAAAAGTATGTTCGCATTTTCCTTCCCTATCCTACTTGTCAAAAAACAGGACAACACATGGTGTTTTTGTGTGGACTATCACGCTCTCAACGACAAGACCATCAAGGACATTTCTCATCCCGATCATCGATGAGCTTTTGATGAGCTCAATGGTGCTCGTTTCTTCACCAAGCTGGATTTACGCGGTGGTTATCACCAAATTTTGATGCACGGTCCTGATGTTGAGAAGATGGTTTTTCGCGCACATCGCGGTCACTTCAAGTTCTTGGTCATGCCGTTCGGCCTTACCAATGCCCCGGTCACATTCCAAGCCCTTATGAACGACATTCTCAAGCCTTTTATTCGTTGTTTTGTGCCTGTTTTCTTTTACGATATTTTGGTTTACGATGCATCTTGGGCAGAACATCTTCAACAAGTCCATATAGTCGTCCAACTCATGCGTGATGCTAGTTAGCTCTCAAGAAGTCTAAGTGTCCCTTTGGCGAAGAGTCTGTGGCCTATCTTGGCCACATCATCTCTGGCCAAGGTGTGGCCATGGATTTCAATAAGGTGGAGGCAGTTCAAGCTTGGCTGCATCCTCGCTCACTTCTCGTACTTCGTGTTTTTCTCTGCCTCACTGGCTACTACTGCAAGTTTATCAAAGAATATGGCTTAGTAGCGGCTCCTCTCACCAAATTGCTCAAGAAAGAGGCGTTTTCTTGGACATCTAAAGCTTATTTCGCATTCACAACTTTAAAAGCTGCCCTTATTTCGGCTCAGTGCTACATCTTCTGGATTTCACCAAGCCTTTTACCGTGGATTGTGATGCCTCTAGTGTCGGCTTCGGTGCGGTTCTTCACCAAGGTGGACCCATTGCTTTCTTTAGTTGTGCGGTTGCGCCTCATCACGTCAAGTTGCCCGCCTACGAGAGGAGTTGATTGGCTTAGTCAAGGTCGTCCATCATTGGCGTCCGTACCTTTCGGGTCGTGGTTCGTACAGATCACTATAGCCTCATGTTTTTGCTCGATCAACGTCTCTCCACTATTCCTTAACATACGTGGGTGAGTAAGCTCTTTGGCTATGATTTTTTAGGTTGAATTCCGGCCCGGGCGTCAAAATGTCGTTGCCAATGCATTGTCACGCCGTGATGAAGAGATGCTGGCCGTACGCGCCATCTCCGATCCCGACTTCGCTCTCTTTGCCGCACTGCAATAGGAGGTCTTTTCGCTTTCGGAATTGGTCGCTCTGCGGGATAAAATTTCGACGGGCACAGTCGAGCATAGTTGGACTTTGGTTGATAGTTTGATCCTATGCAAAGGATGTATTTTTCTTGCTGATTCCTCACTTCTTTGGGCCGACGTGTTGGCTGATGCTCATGGTATGGGTCATGAAGGCGTTCAAAAGACTTTACATCGTTTTAGGGCATCCTTCTTTAATGTTGGTGCTCACATGAAGGTTCGGGACTACATCAAAGGGTGTATGGTTTGCCAAAGAACAAAACATAACACTTGCATCTTGCTGGTCTACTTCAACCATTGGTTGTGCCATCGGTGATTTGGGAAGACATTTCTATGAATTTCACCGAAGATTTCCCAAAGGTGGACGGCAAAACACTGGTGTTAACGGTTGTTGATCGTTTTTTCCAAATACAGCCACTTTATTCCTCTTGGGCATCCCAACACCGCCAATTCAGTCGCCCACGCTTTCTTTGACGAGATTGTTCGCCTCTATGGGGTTCCATGTTCCATTGTTAGTGATTGAGGTCTGGTTTTCATGAGCAATTTTTGGACAAAACTTTTCCGACTTATGGGTGTCAAGCTTCACATGAGTTCGGTTTTTCATCCTCAGTATGATGGGCAATCGGAAGTAGTCAACCGGACCATTGCTATGTACTTGCGGTATTTGTCAAGTGATCGTCCTAAACAGTGGCTACAATGGCTTCCTTGGGCCGAATTTTGCTACAATACTTCTTACCAGACTTCTTTACAAACCACGCCTTTTCGGGTGGTCTATAGTCGCGATCCTCCTACTTTATTGACTTATCAGCCTAATACTACCCATGTGGTGGCAGTAGATCGCCAGATGTGTGATCATGATGAATTTCTCACGGAAATTAGAGAACGACTTCTTCAAGCTCAAGATTACATATGAAGGAACGCCATGATAAGCATCATCGAGCGGTCACCTTTGAGGTCGGCGATTGGGTCTGGCTTCATCTTCAGTACCGTTCGGCGGCTGGAATTACTAATCAGCGGTCCAAGTTGGCTCCTTGTTTTTACAGACCTTTCCTCGTCCATGAACGTATTGGATCCGTAGCTTATCGTCTTCATCTTCCGCCCAAGGCGCGTATCCATAATGTTTTTCATGTCACCCTTCTGAAACCATGCCAAGATCCCACTCCTACGGGCGTTGGGCGATTGCTTGAGATTGTGCATGGTCAGGTTGTTCTCTCTCCAACACCTATTGTTCGAGCTCTGCTAAATCGTGGCACATGGGAATTGTTGGTTCAATGGGATGGCTCCTCTACAGCCGATGCAACATGGGAGTCCTTGGAGTCTTTTCTGCAGCAATATCCTTTATTCTAGCTCGAGGATGAGCTGTTTCGTGGAGAGGGAGGAAATGTTGTGGACGCGTTTATTGGCAAGACATATCAGCGACGCAAGCGCAAGAACTCCAAGGAAGATTCTATAGAAGGTCCTTCGGCTGGCACCGCTGAAACCGAAATCGACTCGGTTCTTGTAGTCGGTCATGACACGGCTACTGTGCCGATCAGGCAATAGATCAATTAGGAAAGAGAGAAGGTTAAGTTAGAAAGAGATGAGTTAGTATCTCCTTAAGAGATTGAATTAGATATTGAGTTAGAGTTCGAGCTAGCCAAGTTATTATTGGGACAATACTACCCACGATTATTAGGAAAGTTTATTATTTAGGAATCTATATATTAGGTGTTTGATATTAGCTATTAAGTAGGCAAGTTATTATTAGTTTGGATTGTTAGAGATAAGTTTTCTTAGAGATTATTTCTTAGAGGTCTAGTCGGGTCATCCCTATAAGAGGGGTAACATGTATCCATTATCAATCATGCAAGAAGCACAAAAAACAATATTCCATCCCTGTCTATGTCATCTTCCTCCTCTAAAGTCCCTCCATCTTCAAGCCGTCGCCGCCCGGCCATCCTCCCGGCAGTGTTTACCTCGTAATGATCTAAGATCATTACATTTGGTATCAAAGCAGTCGATCCCTTCCTACGACTTCTGCTACTTTAGTTACGACGACAGATCAAACCATCAAACTTGCTGCTGAGTCGTTGGCTATGATAAAGGCTAACGCCAACAAGATGACCATGAGTATCAACGACAACAACAAGAAGATGGCAGCCATCTTCCTCGACATGCATGCCACTTTGGAGAAGATGATCGTGGAGACGACAGCGAAGCCTCCCATAGCGGCGGCGATGCCTTCTGCAGAGGTGGTGACGCCTTCCACGGCGGCAGCGGAGCTACCTCCAGCAACTGCAGTGGCTGCTGCACTTCCACGTCTTACCATGACGTTACTGGAGCCCGCCGAGGCCCTGCCGAAGTCCGTCGTGGCCACCGTGGCATTGTCAGGGTTGCTGCTATGCCTGCCGTAGCGACTGGTGAGTTTGCCGCAACCACGTGTGGAGGTAATGATCTTCAAGGACTCATGTCGCCATCGCAACCTCTCGTCAATATAGGGTCACCTAGGGCTTCAGCCATGACTGTCACCACAACTAGAGGACGAGCTGTCGCGAAAGAAGGGGAGTAGTTGTCATGGGCCGGGGGTACTGTTTACGTGGTTACTGTTCACACATAAACGGTGTTGTCCACGATTATTAGGAAAGTTTATTATTTAGGAATCTTTCTATTAGGTGTTTGATATTATCTATTAGTTAGGCAAGTTATTATTGAATTGGATTGTTAGAGATAAGTTTCCTTAAAGATTATTTCTTAGGGTCAAGTCTAGTTATTCCTATAAAAGGGGTAACATCTATCCATTATCAATCAAGCAAAAAGAACAAAGAAACAATAGTCCACCCTGTCTATGTCTATCTTCCTCCTCTAAAATCCCTCCCCCTTCAAGCCGTCGTCGCTCGGCCGTCCTCCCGACGGTGTTTACCCTGTAATGATCTAAGATCATTACAACTTCCCGATCCATCTATTCGGCAGTCAGAGCCTCGGTCGGCCGGGAATCAATCCCGCCAAGCTCGACAGCGACATCGCCTCCGCCAGTTATCCTTCATATTCCTCCTCATCCCCACACTATATCAGTAGATCTGTCATGGCATGCAGTCTTGGATTAACAATTCCTTGCAGCAATCACAGGCATATCTAAAATTATTTTTGTGCTTCATTATATTTCAATAGTGAACAAAAGTAACATAGTAGTTGGCTGTCATAGCCTCGTTTGTAGCACTCAATAGTACTGAGTTAATAAACTACTCCATGCTTGACACAAGATCACATGTTCCTTTTTGTTTAGTTTCCAATCAGCTTAGCAATTTAGCCTTGGGAAAAGAAAATAGGCATTTCTTGTTCTGGCAATGCTCTTGTTCTACTCTCAGAGGCATAATTTTGGATAACTATTGTGCAGCGAGCAGGCAGAGTATTTGCAATGAAATATGTCCCCATATGCAGACCTCTTGGGCACCTAATATACTGTAACACAGATTTCATTGTGTATTATCTGTTATGCTGTTTCGAAATTGTATTAGTGTCATGTGGAGGTTCACGTATGAAAGAAGAAGGAAGAAGATCCGGGAGATCATGCCAGAGCAATCCGGTTTGGTATCTCTGGCAAAGCCTACTGTTTTGCCGGAATAGAAATAGTTGTTTTATTAGTTTCCTTCTCAGTCATAGTTATGTTCGGAAACTCTGTAATAGTATTGCTTTCATATTTGTTTTGCTTTTCTAGTCCAGATTGTTAGAACCTCTTTATATAGAGGAGAAGACCACTTTGCTTTGGTCAAGAAATATCAGAAAATTGCCTCATCATCTTCTGTTCCTGTATTCTGTTTCCCCTACCTCTATTCTGTTCGTTCGACAAGTTCTTCAGCTTTCGGCCGAGCGGCTGCTGCGTCCACCACGGCGCCCCCGCCGCGACGCCAAGGCTGCAGGCTTCGATCAACTCCAATGCACAACTACAATTTACGTTCGAATACTTCGGCTGCAATACAAGACCCTGACAACTTGGTATCAGAGGTTTCCTCTACGCCATCCAACATGTCCGAAGGCGACAACCTCAATGCGATCAGCAAGACAACTTGGTATCAGAGGTTTCCTCTACGCCATCCAACATGTCCGAAGGCGACAACCTCGATGCGATCAGCAAGAAACTTGATGCTCTCTTCCAATAGATGGAAACCGATCGTGTGAAGCTTCACAAGAAGATTGATCAGCTCTCCGGCACCGTTCGGGATATTGATCACCGACAGCGAGCACATCATGTGGCAATCAACCGGCTGGAACATGGGCGCGTCAACCTGCCTGGCGATGCCGACCAGGACACCATCACCGACGCACGCTTTCGAACAGCCGATGGCATCCTTCCCAACCCTCATCGACTGCCTCATGCTTTGCCGGCTGCCTCCGTGATGGATTTGCGCCACGCCAACAGGGATGCACCCGCACGTTTGCCAACCGACGGCCACCATGCGACGTTGGTGCCTATTTTTCCTCGCCCTTCGACCGATGGCCACTACGCCAGTCGGGGCAGCGCCCCCTACTACCACAAACTGAATTTTCCCACTTTCGATGGCCAAGAAGATCCATTGCCGTGGCTGAACCGCTGTGATCAATTCTTTCGCGGCCAGCACACATTGGAGGAGGACAAGGTATGGCTGGCGACGTTTCACATGACCGGGCCGACGCAATTGTGGTATCACCGACTGGAACGCGACACCGGGACACCGTCTTGGCGCCACTTTGTCGAATTGGTGAACACTCGATTCGGCCCTCCACTCCGTAGCAATCCATTGGGTGACCTAATCGCTCTTCGCAAGCAGGGCACTGTCCGGGCATTCACCGATCAGTTCTTAGCTCTTCTATGCCGAACGGATCCCCTAACGGAACGACAGCAAATCCAGTTGTTTACCGTCGGTTTGGGCCAACCATTGCAGACAGATGTGGAGCTCCAGGCCCCAGTCCCTCGAGTCAGCCATGAGCCTAGTGTGTGCCTATGAACGTCGAACGCAGCTCGCCGTGCCTGCGAATCCTTCTCTAGCACGCTGTCCGCTGTTTTGCCGGAATAGGAATAGTTGCTTTATTAGTTTCCTTCTCAGTCGTAGTTATATTCGGAAACTCTGTAATAGTATTGCTTTCGTATTCATTTTGCTTTTCTAGTCCAGATTGTTAGAACCACTTTATATAGAGAAGACCACTTTGCTTTGTCAAGAAATATCAGAAAATTGCCTCATCCTCCTGTTCCTGTATTCTGTTTTCCTCTACTGCTATTCTGTTCGTTCGACAAGTTCTTCAGCTTTCAGCCGAGCGGCTGCCGCGTCCACCACGGCGCCCCCGCCGCGACGCCAAGGCTGCGGGCTTCGACCAACTCCAGTGCACAACTACAATTTACGTTCGAATACTTTGGCTGCAATACAAGACCCTGACAATTAGTTGCTGAAAACAACCATTGAGGATGGGATCCTTGTCAATAACTGAGAAGAACCCGTGCTATATGCAATTGTCGGACATGATCTTCTACTGTGCATTTTCCTTCCTGTTTATATACAGTGTTGACTTTCTTATCTCGTGCAGATGATGATGAAGAGGCACAAGATCGAGAAGGACCTCGGCATCGGCAGCGAGGTCGGGTGGTCGAAGAACGCGGAGGTGGCGAAGACGAGCCCCGCCCTGACGGCAATGAACAAGAAGTTCGGGATGATCCACGGGCTGTCGTCGCTGGCCAACATCATGGCGTTCGGCAGCCTGGCCATGCACTCCTGGTACCTCGCCAGCAAGCTCGAACTGTGAAGGTCCAAGTGCTCGTCTCATGGCTTCATGTAATGAGCTTTCTTGTCAGCTGGTGATTAGGACTTAGCCTAGGTTGTTTACTGCTAAAGAAAGAGTTATGTGAGAACTTGGCAGAGAATAATGTAACAGACTGCAGAGTGCAGGCAGTTCGTTCCAGTTTAACAGAGGAGTCTATTATATACTAAAAGCTCATGACAGGTCTTTTAGAGCGGCTAAGAAAAAAAAAGAGAAATAGGCTAGAAATTCTCATAACAAATAAAAACATCAAGCCCTTAATCTGGTGGATATTAATTAATGTTAAAATATAGCAGCCGGTGGATGTTACTAGAAAAAAAAAAGAGAAATATGGTAGAAATCTCACAAAAAAGAAAAAATATCTTGCCCTTAATTTGGTGGACCCTTATTATAAAGAAAAAATCTACCATTGATATTGTGATCTTAGATATAATCTATTGTTTAGAGATAATTTAAATTTAAAAGGTGTAAGCATCTAGACCTCAAATTCGTGTTTTGGTGATTAATGACTACTTAATCATTGGGACTAACTCTTTTGTGAAACATAAGTTCAAGTTAGATCTCGATGGTGGTTTGGATGTGTGAGCTAAATGTTGACCATAAATGGACATTAAAGGTAAAGTATGGAATTAGTTGAAGATTTGAGGACTTTGTGTTTTAGAAATAATCCAAGGAGTCGGGGATGGATCATTGTAGTAATAGGTTCATTGTTTTTTTTTTTTGGCTTTAGCCATACTATTAAAGGGGGTCTAGGCTAATATCTTGAGTTTGGTTAGATTGAGTAACTAGTTGTGATGCATATTAGGCTTGTTTGGCTCATCTCTAGTCAAATGATGCCCATGGAAAAGTTGAAGTTGCAACGGAATCAAAGTTAGAGCATTATTGGCTAAGTTTGAGAAATATCAATGCTTTCTGGATGATCCTATAGCTATCGGACAATTAAGTGGATTATTGGACCCGAAGTGGTGATTTTCAGAGTGTTGAAAAATTAGACATTCGGATGATCCGAAAGCTAACGGACAATCAAACGGATCATTGAGACAAAGAAATTGGTTTTTGGCATAGACTGAAACTTTTGTGCATTCGGGATCGTCCGAATGTAAGTTCGATCCGGAAGCTAACTAACAAACAAGCGGATCATCGAACCCGAAGGGTGATTTTCAATGTGTTGAAAAATTGGGCATTCCGGATGATCCGGAAGCTATCGAACAAACAAGCGGATCATTGAGATAGAGAGATGGTTTTCGGCATGGGTTGAAACTTTTGTACATTTAGGATGATCCGGATGGAAAAGATCATCCGGATGTAACAATGATCCAGAAGCTATCGGATGATACTTTAGGCTTGCAAGGGCTAGTTTTTTTACCGTTGGCCTTCTAGCTTTAGGATGATCCGGAAGGGTTTGGATGATCCGGAAGGTGTTGATTTATTAGGAAATTGGGTGTAACGGCTAGTTTTTCAAGGGGGCTATAAATACTTGACATGGACTTTTTTGTTAGCTCTCTTGGCCACTCTACAGGTTAACCTCATACCAAGGGAAGATCAAGAGCACTTAAGGGCATCTCTAATAGTACATTTATTGTCGTCTCTTAGCTATGTCATGTCAACAAAATCCTATGTGCAGGAGAGAGTGGGAGAAGAGAGAGAACAGGTCGTCTCTTCCTGAAGAGACGATCGTGCACGCGAAACAAGACATGATGCATAAATTTACTCTAGATGACATGTAGGTCCGTTTTAAAAATATATATATAAAATATAAGTGTTGGAGAATGTACTAGAGACTGTCTATTGGAGATGTTATCTCTAAAGATGATGTAACATATGTTAGAGACAAGGTTGTCTCTAACTATTGGAGATGCCCTAAAAGGATTTAAGAGCATATTTTGATAGATTTGAGGGGTAGCATAGGCCTTTAGTGTGCATTACTCTAGTTGCTTGACCTTTCTAAGTTTAAATAGTGGTCTAGGCTTGTTACATTTGTAGATCGGCACCTCCTAGACGGCTTGGAGGCGTGGTTCTCAATGACCTTCTAACGAGGAGCTTGTAGAAGGCACTGGAAAGATCACGAAGGTTCACAGTTCACTCGTCCGGAGAGAAGGACTAGCACAAGTGAAAGGCTTGATTCCTTGCATGGTTTCAAGTCAGAGCAATACTCTTGCGAGAGTGCTCCAACGAGGAGTAAGGGAAATCGCATGTCGAACCCGGGAGCGAAGGATCCCGAATTCTCTGTGTTCATACACCGGTCCAGGATTTCCAGTGTACACAGTCTCACAAAAATGATATCACATTCATATCACGAAATCGTAAATGACATTAAATAAATAATTGTTTAATACAAATGAGTCTGAAATAACAATATCAAATGTCAAATGATAAACACAGCGGAAACATATAATAGAGGTGAGCCACACGATGCGCTACAGGCAATCGTCTGGGTCAAAAGGCCTACTCGTCCGGATCCTCACCGTCGGGGTAGAAGTCTTCTCCTGAATAAGATTTATCCAGCAAGGATGAGCACAACTTCCGTGCTCGCAAGTTACACCCAATATTGAATTTAAATGCATGCATAAGGTAACAAGTGAGTATGGCAGGGGTTATTTTGCATAAACAACATTTCCAGTTTAAATAGACATAGTATTTTCTAAGGCAGTTTTATACTACGATTAAAATCATATTTTCGAAATGTCAATGTTATAATGTGGATAACCTCCAATGATAAAGTGAAGGATCCCCTCCTAACACTTGACTTCCCGCCCAATTTTTCATAAGGATTAACCATCCTTAACATTTAATAAAGCATTTAAAAACCAAAAATAATTCTAACTTTAAGTGGCCCTGCTAGCATGTCCATGACCGCGAACGCGGCTATTCGAATAGTTTTCTACTCTGCAGAGTTGGTACAACTTTACCCACATGAGGTGACATGCTCGTTATGTCGGCCAATTCACGCTTCCGTAGGCGTGTGACTGAGCAATTACCCTGAGGCCTTTACAATGTTCTGTCCTAATATATTCATGCCCGCTAAGGTTTCGCCCCTTTGGACTAACCGTCCTCCGGAAGCCCCCTCTTGCGCCAAGTGGGAACAAAACGTCTAACCGACACCCACATAATCACATGACATAAATACACTAGAACATCACAAATTAGTTAGCCAAATCCTGCCCATACAGGACATGTGGTAGTACGATTAAGGCATAGCATTAAGCCGCTCAAAGATCGGTCCTCAATTGACTTAGGCGTCATTCCTACAAACCATGGGCCTTGATCTTAACCAGATCAAACCCGTGCATAAACCTGCACCCACCATTCCGACTATTTCGCCCAAGTCCAAACCCATTTTTAATTTTATTTTGAATAAAACTCTATTTATAAATTCATGTGGTAAGACAATACCACAATGTCAAGTTTGAATCAAATTTGTAAGAAATTTGGTGAAACCCTCCCAAATTCTTTAAGTGTAAACCAGTCTAACTAAGCATGTGTCTAATATTGTTAATATTTTGTCTATGGTATCAAGGTAGTCAAGTACAATGTCCAAATTGGCTATACAATAAATCATGGGAGTAACTATGTATAAAACAGGACATTAAAATACTTATACAAACATACGCATGCAATAAGGAATTTAAAAACTGAAAATAATTTAAATTACTAGGGGCAATATGGTCAATGGTGTAACTTGCCTTGGTCGATGTCTTGGAATTCTAAATCTTCAGATTGATCGAACTCTCCGGAGTCGTTGAAGCCTAAACGTGAAAATACGACAAATTCAATATTCAAATTCAAATAAATTCAAAAACATAATTCAAATTAACTCCAAATTGAAGTATTTTGGTTTAGTTAGCTAGATTATAATTTTATATAAATTTTGCGATTTGAATCACCCAATTTGGAGTTCATATGCAAAAGTTATGAATTTTAGAAGTTTTAAACCTAATTCTGAAATTGAATTGAATTTCCCGAATTATTTTCCTACTGAAAAATCTATTTATTGCGCAATGCTGACGCCAGCGAGGGATTTTCGGAATTTAAAAGAATTAAAATGATTTATGATATGCGGGCCCCACGTGTCATAGACACGGCTCACGGTGGACTGATTCCACCGAGCCGAGTGGGATCCGGTGTACCTGAGGTGGCACGCACGCACACGCGTGGCGCCGAATCAGCAGCCACGTGGGGTGCCACGCATGTGCGAGCGCCGAGGTGGACGCCACCGTGGGCGTGCCACGTCAGCTTGACGGCGGCGACCCTCGGATGTGTACGACAACGGCGCTCGGCGGCTTTCCGGCGAGGGTGAGTGGTCGCAAGATGTAGAGGGGAATATTGCGAACATGTTGGTACCGATTTGGACGTGAATGGTCGTCGGAGTTGGCCGGCGGCGAGCGTTTGGCGGCGGAGAAGTTCCGGTGTTGTCGGAAAGGGGCTCGGGGAAGACTCCGGCGACGTGGATGAGTGCTCTGGGTAGCCTAGGCGTCGGGGATGCCGGCAGTGCACTCCACAGCGGCGCGGCGATGATGACGGCGGTGCAACTCGAAGTTTTGCCGCGGCGGCGAAAAACCCTAATCTCACAATTGCGGCGGCGCTGAAGCTTTAGAGAAGAGGTGAATGGTGGTTCTGGGATGCGGGGTGTATTGCGAACCCGGGGGTCCCTTTTATAGGGGCGGGGAGGCTCTGAGGCGGCGTGGGGGAGGTGGGGGTCATGCGGCTGTAAGATCGAGTAGGCCGACTAGAGGGGGGTGAATAGGCGTTTTAAAACTTTTATTCGCTAAAACCGATTTCTAATGCGGAAGTAAATACAAATACGGTTTTGCACAATTAAGACCTAAAACCACTAGTCTCAACTAAGTGCTCCAACAATACAAGTCTGATGATAATAATCAATTGAGCATGAACTTGTGAGCAATTCAATTTAGGCAATGTAAATAGCACAAAGCTAGGCAATCATTCATACATAATAAATGAGCAACTTAATTATATGAATGTAAATTGCAATAAGGTAAAGCTCAAGAATGCAACCACAAGATGACACGGCGATGTTTTACCGTGGTGCTCGCAGACTTGCCGGTCTCCCCTAATCCACGTTGAGGGAAACCCAAACCAATTGGGCCGGCTCCACGTATTAAGCCTTCCTCCGAGGTATCAACCACCTCGCTCCACTAGGGTTTCTCTTACTCCACTCCGGAGATGGCGAGCACCAAGCCACTCACAAACGCCCGGGTCTTCTCACAAGCTTCACTTGAGAAGATCACCGACGCACGACGCCTCCACGCCGTCTAGGTGTCGGCAAACACCAAGAGTAACAAGTCTCCAACTTTCACTTGAACCAATCAAGTGTCAAAGCTCTCGTGGATACTAAATCTACCACCTAATGCAACACATGCAATAGGATTTGCCTCTCAAACCTCAACAAGTGCAACACATACACAAATGGGTGTAGAGAGCTTGTTCTTAGCTCAAAGGAACTCAATGGGGCACAAGCAACACTTTTCTCACACAGCCAAGGTGGGTATTTATAGCCCACACACAAAAACTAGCCGTTGGGAAAAGATTCCGAGAATCGGACGGCTGGTCGATCACCAATCGATGGCGGTCGGATCGCTTAGCGCCAACGGCTATAAAACTAGCCGTTGGACTCACAATCGGTCTGACCGCCAACCAATGGCCGGTCAGACCGCTCACACCGGTCCGACCGCCAGAGGGGCCGATCAGATCGCTCAACAGAGCACCGAACAAACCAGAAAATATTTCTTCTGGAAAACACGTACCGCCAAGTAAGTTCCGGTACTACCGCACTCCGGTAGTACCGTTTCAAACTCCCGGTACTACCGCACTTCGGTAGTACCTTTTCTAAGGGCCGGTACTACCGTAGGTCGGTCAGACCACCCGTAACACGTCGGTCAAACCGCTCGGTCGAAAACCAGAAAAGTCGCTCTCTGGAAAAAGCTGACCGCGACGTTTAACCGCGAGGCAG
Organism: Ampelocalamus luodianensis; assembly: GCA_036346255.1. Classification (NCBI taxonomy): domain Eukaryota; kingdom Viridiplantae; phylum Streptophyta; class Magnoliopsida; order Poales; family Poaceae; genus Ampelocalamus; species Ampelocalamus luodianensis. Next base: position 3,410,929 of record CM070638.1, read on the forward strand.
TCGGATCACAAGACAAGCTTCCGGTCGACCGCAAACACCGGCCGATCACGACAAGGCGGTCGGACATAACAATACCAAGATCGAGATCAAACTTTGTACATTTGCTTCAACTCAATTTGCAAAACATATTTGCCAAATTGATGCAACATGTACACAAGAGATGAAAGCTAGATTCTCAACAAGTCACAAAAACACATTTTGCCGACTTTTAGAATCATCGCCACAAGGAATAAGGTACATGGACTTAAACCGTTTGCAAAACGCATTCGCAAACAAAAGTCACATGCTACAAGGAATAACCATGAGCCACAACTATTTGCAAAATGCATTCGCAAATATAGGCAACATGTTAAGTTTAGCTAGAGCAAACACAATGAGCTATCAACACATGACTAACTCAAGTTACCAATTAAGACCCCTCTTAATAGTACGACAACCTATTCTAGCAATCCGGTCTCCATCCAAACACCGATACCGGTAAAAGACTAGGAACAAATCCTTAGCCCTAGCTAGTCATACCTTTTCCTTGCGCAACCACTTGAAGCTTGATGACACACATCCTTGCTTCAAGTCTTGACATACATCAACTCATGATGCACTCTTCACTTGACCTCCATCAACACAAGATGGATTCTTCTTGTCTTGATGATCAACTCATGATCATCTCCTTTACTCCAAGCTCTTCACTTCAATATCATCAACCCATGATGATGTTCTTCTCTTGATATCATCAACACATGACGATATTCTTTTTCTTCAAACACTTGACTTGATGATGATCAACTCATGACATCATCCGAAGTCTTCAATCACATGGAACATAACCTATTTCACCAACTCATAGAAAAAAACGTTAGTTCCACAATATGATTATCATAAATTACCACATCAAACCATTAATCAATAATGGTGGGACAAGATACCACAATCTTTCCCTCTTTGGTAATCAATGATAATCACTTCAATAACAGGTAATTGAATGTAATTGGTATGAGTATATGTAAACTTCAAAGGTTATATATACTCAAAAGATATATGAGCATATATGAACTACGCAAGTCTCATATGCCCATAAGAATATATACGAACTACACAAGTTGCATATATTCAAGGATATGAGTATATATAAACTTACACAAGTTGCATATACTCATATGAATATATTAACTACACAAGTCAAATATATTCAAGGATATGTTTCAAAGTAAAGATCCTTAATATATGTGGACAAAAGAATATGGATCAATAATAATGAAACCACAAAATATAGAGTGAACTCCCCCTAAATGTGTGCATACACGAGTGTGTAATTAAGACATATGCACATATACAAGTTTTCCTTTTTGGTGAAGTTCAACATATATATTGGATCCGATGAATGCAAGAAGATATAATAAGATGTTGTCAAATGCATACATCTTTGATCTTTAAATCCAATTGAGACTAAACAATATATAATCAATAGAATTGTTAGTCTCACAAATAGATTTATCATTAATGAATACATACCTGTTTGGATTTTTGCTTTTATATCCAAGCTGAGACTAAACTTGATATAACAATAAGAGTGTTAGTCTCATAAAGCATTTGTCATTAATAACCAAAACACCATTAACACATAATGGCAGGTCTAGATTCTTCAGCGGCGGCGGTTGCGGCGTTGTGGGTGAAACCGTCGTGGAGAAGAGGGGAGAACGTGGGGGAAACGCAGCGGAGGTGGACGCGGTCTCGTGCACGTACACGCGAAGATCAGAGCGGTTGGGATCAAGTTGTTTGCGAAGTTCTTGAATCCCCGAAAATGGCGGTTGCGGGCGTGGCTGCGCGGGGACGAAGACCAGAGGTAGACGAAGGTCGCGGGCCATTGGATTTCGATTCAACGGTTGGGGGTTTGATGAGAGTAGAAGAACGTGGGTGAAATCCTGACCGAAGGATTTAGATCGGAGGGTTCAGATTAGAAGGGTTTAGATCTCCGAAGCGGTATTAAGATTTGGCCGTTTAGGTTCGATCGGAGGGTGATCAGAGATGGGGGTACGGGCCGTTGGATTAGAATCCAACGGTGGGGAGGAAGAGAGAGGGAGAAACGTGGCTGCCTGGCAGCCGTCCGATTTGAATCGGACGGTGGGGGAGAGGGCGAAGCGGACGCGGGGCGAATGGGCTGTGCGGGCCGTGCGCGGGAGGAGGTTTGGACCGAGGCCGTTGGGTTTCGGCCCAAAACTATTTTTGGTTTTTCTTTTGCTTTTCTATTTATTTAAATTCTGATAATTCATTTAGGCTTTAGAAAATAGCAAAATAATTCCAAAAATTATGGAAAAATTCACAGAAATTCTCATACTTATTTTGGACTTAATAAAATTATTTACAACTTTATGTTGGCTTTTAATTTTGCAAATAAATTTGTTTTGACTTTAAAATATTTATAAAAACTTTTAAAATTTCAGAAAATCCACAAAAGCAAATAAATTTTTAATTTTTACTGAAATTTGAAATTTGGGCTGTTACAAACCTACCCCCCTTAAGGGAATCTCGACCCGAGATTCAGGCTTGGTCAGCAAGCAGGTCAGGGTAGTTGGTCTTGAGGTCTTCTTCTTTTTCCCATGTGGCTTCACTCTCCGGGTGATGACTCCACTGCACCTTGTATGATCGAATGATCCTGCTCCTGGTAACTCGCTCTGCGACATCCAGAATCTTGATTGGTCGCTCCACATAAGTGAGGTCTTCTTGGAGATCACAGCTCTCCAGGAGGGTGTGTTCTTCTGGCACTCGGAGATATTTCTTCAACTGGGACACATGGAAGACATTGTGCACTGCTGACAAGGCTTCTGGCAGCTCAAGCTGATATGCTACTTCACCTCTTTTGGCTAGAATTTTGTATGGTCCCACAAATCTGGGTGCAAGTTTTCCTTTTGTCCGGAATCTTCTTACTCCTCTGAGTGGAGTAACCCTGAGATAAACAAAGTCTCCTACCTCAAAGTTTAGATCCCTCCGACGGTTATCAGCATAACTCTTTTGTCGGGTTTGTGCCACTTTCAGATGTTCTCTTATAGCTTTGACCTTACTTTCTGCATCTTTGATTAACTCAGGTCCAAAGAGCTGATGTTCTCCTACTTCATCCCACAGAAGTGGAGTTCTGCATTTTCTTCCATACAAAGCTTCAAATGGAGCCATTTGCAAGCTGGCTTGATAGCTATTGTTATATGAGAATTCTGCATACGGCAAATTCTTGTCCCAACTTTGTCCAAAGTCTAGGGCACAGGCTCGGAGCATATCTTCGAGGACTTGATTGGTGCGTTCCGTCTGGCCATCTGTCTGAGGGTGATAGGCTGTACTGAAATTGAGTTTGGTGCCTAGGGCTTCATGCAGACTCTGCCAGAATCTTGATGTAAACTGGGAACCTCTGTCGGACACGATCTTTTTGGGTACTCCGTGTAGACAAACAATCCTGGCCACATATAACTCTGCCAACTGGCTGCTTCTGTATGTAGTCTTGACAGGAATGAAGTGAGCTACTTTGGTCAATCGGTCGATTATCACCCAGATAGAATCATATCCTGATTGGGTCCTAGGGAGTTCGGTGATGAAATCCATGCCAATTTCCTCCCACTTCCATTCTGGAATTGGTAGAGGCTGCAACAATCTAGCTGGTCTTTGATGTTCTGCCTTAACTCGCTGACACACATCACAGCGGGCGACGAACTCAGCAATTTCTCGCTTCATGCTGACCCACCAGTACTTCTCCTTCAGATCCTGGTACATCTTGGTGCTTCCGGGGTGAATGGAGTAGGGCGATTCATGAGCCTCCTTCAGAATTGACTGTTTTAACTCCTGTTGATCAGGTACACAAATGCGATTCCCAAACCATACAGTTCCTTGCTCATCTTCAGCGAATCCTGGAACCTTGCCTCTTCGCATATTCTTCTTGATCTCCTTGATGTCTTCATCTTCTAGCTGTTTTTCTCTAATCTGACCTTGAAGAGTTGGTTGAACTTCCAAAGCATTCACACAACCTTGACTGACAATCTCCAAGTTTAGACGCTTCAATTCTTCATGTAGTTCTGGCTGATCCTTCTGCACCATCATGGTATTACAATAGGCCTTTCTGCTCAAGGCATCTGCAACTACATTTGCTTTGCCCGGATGATAGTGAATCCCAAGATCATAATCCTTTATCAACTCTAGCCATCTTCTCTGCCGAAGGTTTAATTCTGCCTGCGTGAAGATATATTTCAGACTCTTGTGATCCGTGAAGATCTCACAGCGATTACCAATGAGATAATGTCGCCAGATCTTCAAAGCATGCACAATCGCTGCTAACTCAAGATCATGTGTTGGATAATTCCCTTCATGTGGTCTCAACTGCCTGGAGGCATAAGCCACTACTTTGCCTTCCTGCATCAATACACATCCGAGACCTTGACGGGATGCGTCACAGAAGATCTCAAAATCCTTACGGATATCGGGTAAGACTAACACAGGTGCTGAGACTAATATCTTCTTCAGGTCTTGGAAACTTTCTTCACAGGCATTTGTCCATTCAAATTTCTTTTCCTTCTTCAGAAGTTGGGTCATGGGTCTTGCAATCTTAGAGAAATTTTCAATGAACCTGCGGTAATAACCCGCTAGTCCAAGGAAACTTCTCACCTCGGTGACTATCCTGGGTTGCTTCCAATCTGATACTACTTCAACCTTGGCAGGATCTACCACAATTCCTCCTGCTGACACAATATATCCAAGGAATGCCACTTGACTTAGCCAAAATTCACTTTTGCTGAATTTGGCATAAAGCTGGTGTTCTCTGAGCTTGTCCAGTATCATTCTGATATGTTTCTCATGTTCTTCTTCATCCTTCGAGTAGATGAGAATGTCATCGATGAAAACAACCATAAATTTATCCAGGAATTCCATGAACACTTTGTTCACCATATTCATGAAATAAGCAGGGGCGTTCGTCAAACCGAAAGACATCACTGTAAACTCGTACAGTCCATAATTGGTGGTGAAGGTTGTCTTCAGAATATCTTCTGGTCTGATCTTTAGTTGGTGATAGCCAGATCTCAAATCAATCTTCGAGAAGACACTTGCTCCTTTCAGCTGATCGAACAAATCATCTATCCTGGGTAACGGGTACTTGTTCTTGATCGTCACTTCATTGAGTGATCTGTAATCAACACACATCCTCATGCTATTGTCCTTTTTCTTGTGAAGATCGGTGCTCCCAAGGTGATGAGCTGGGTCGAATGTACCCTTTACTTCTCAATTCTTCAATCTGTTTCTTCAATTCTGCTAACTCATTGGCTGGCATTCTATAGGGTCGCTTCAATATTGGGGCTGTCCCTGGGACTAAGTCAATTAAGAACATTACGTCCCGATCCGGTGGCATGCCAGGTAGATCGTCAGGAAAGACATCAGAATATTCTCGGACTACAGGTATATTGTAACATTCCAAAGTAATATTACCAAAATTAAAATAAAATAAAATAATTATTTTATTGGATTTTCTGAAAATTTGGAAAGAGTTCTATTGCTTTAATTGAATCGTTGAAATTTTGAAAATCAAATTTAAAATTTATTTGAAGTTCTTGAAGTTCTATTGGATTTAAATTGAAAAATAAAAAATTACTTAATTTCTAGAATTTTCTGAGTTTTTAAAAGCTTTTTCTTAAATATTTTAAAGCCAAAACAATTTATTTGCAAAATTAAAAGCCAAGTATAAGTTGGAAGTATTTTATTTAAGTCCAAAATACCTCCAGCAATTTATGTGATTTTTTGCCATAATTTTTGGATTTATTTTGATATATTCTAAAGCTATTTTGAATTATTCGGATTAATTAAAATTGCAAAATGAATTGAAAAACCCCAAAACCCTTTTGGGCCGAAACCTCCCTCCGGCCCATCTCCCCATCTCCTCTCCGCGCCTTCGGCCCGAGTCAGCCCAGGCCACCCGCTCTCTCTCTTTCCCCGCACCCGACCCCACCCGTCAGCCCCCACCTTCCCGCTGCCGTGTGGCCCCGCTACACCTCCTTCTTCCTCCTTCCTCTTCTTCCCCACGACGCCGCGCGCTCCACCATTTCCGTGCGCACGAAGCTCGTCAAACGCCACGATTTCCGCCCCCTCTCTTCACGCGACCGCATGCACACGACTCGGTGGTTCCAACCACCCTCGCCCCCACCTCTTTCCCCTCCTCTCACGACGGTTTCACCCGAAACGGCCGCGCGCCCAAACCGCCGTCGCCGCCACGGCCGCGCACGATCTCGCCATCCCGGCCCCCTCATGGTCTATAAAAGGGAGCCTCGCGTGCCCCCTTCCACCCCGACCCCAACCCCACCACCCATTTCCCCTCCCTCGCTCTCGTTCGGCCGGAGTTTACATTTCCTCGCCGCCGGCCGCGAGTGCTTGCTCCTCCGATTCCGACGACATCAAGCCCCCTCCGGTCCCCTCGTCCCCACCCCTGGCATCGCCACGATCTCGCCGTCCCCGTGCGCCCTCTCTCTCAGCCCGAAGACCCCCAGAGCCCCTACCTCATCGGAGCCCGAGCAACGCCGCCGCCAAAACTCGTCGCCGGTGGCCAAAACGTCGCAACCGGTAACTTCTAAGGTAAGCACTGGAATCAGTGAGTCACCCTCTTGCGATTGACACCCTTCACACCCCTCGCCGGAGCCTCTCTCGCCGGCGAGCCCGGCACCGAGCACCTCCCCTCGTCGGTCCTACGTGGCAGGGCCACGTGTGTACCACGGTGGCGCCACCTAATCCCCGTAACGGCTGGGTCAGCGCCACATGCGTACGGACCACCACCTCAGCCCAGCCCTAGTCCACAGCCACACGTGGACTTGGTCCACATGAACAGTGAGACCGACACGTGGGACCCACGTGTCAGAATTTATTTTTAATTCTTTTAATTTCGAAAATCTGTGTGCTGATGTCATGCTGGCGCAATAAAAGATATTTCCTTTAGAAAAATAAATCCAGAAAATCTGAAAATTTAGGATTTAGGGCTTTAATAGTTTCAAACTTCAAAAATTCATATCTTTTGAATCCCAACTCCAAATTGGGTGTTTCAAATTCCAAAATTTGTATAAAATCATTATCTAGCCAACCACATAAAAATTATTTAATTTTAAGCTCATTTCACCACAAATTCCTTTAAACCCTAAATCTATCATTTCATGTGATTTCAAACTTCGAAAGCTCATATCTTCTGCATCCAAACTCCGATTGAGCCCATTCAAATTTCAAAATTTATCTAAATTCAAGATCTAGCTATCTAAACTAAATTTATTTAATTTGGAGTTCATTTGAATTGTTATTTGAATTTTATTTGAATTTGGCTTATTTCGCGAATAGATTTCGACGACTTCGGAAGGTCAGATTTCAACGCCGTTGAAGAGCACATAAGAGGATTGATTTTGACTGTGTGATCATCGTGCTTGTGAGTACTAGGTGACCTGTTGAGGAAAACAACATCACCTCAGTATCGGTGGATCTGTTCACCTCAAACGAGGCAAGTTACATTCTTGATCATACTTGCACCCATTATTTAAAACTATTTAAATTCTGTTTCAAATTATTACTGCATGCTTATTTATATTCAGTAATTTAAATCCCTGTTTTAAACTTATAGTTATGCCCAAATTCTTTGTATGGCCAACTTTGTTATCGAATCAAACATATTGTCACCCTAGATAAAAACCTAGTTAATACAATAGTATGGACTAGGATCATTTAAATATTGTGCTTAGCCATGCTTATAGATCACATATGTTTCATTTGGGGAATTTCAGCCAAAAGTCAAAAGTTGTTTAAATTGTACCCTTGGCATTGGTGTGTCATGGGAGTTTTACAAATGCTTGACAAATAAAATAAAATGATGGTTTGGACTTGGGCGAAATGGTTGTCTGGTGGGTGCAGGTTTATGCACGGGTTCAACCGGGTAGGTTGAGGCCCAGGGTTCTGTTGGTTGTCGCCTGGGTCAGTTAAGGACCGGTCTTCGAGCCGCATCTTGCTAAGCCACATCGTACTACCACATGTCCTGTATGGGCGGACTCGATGATTAATTTGCAAAGTTCCATCATGGTCGTCCCTACTGTTGTAGTGGGTGGTCTTTCATGACTTTTGTTAGTCCCACCTGGCGCAAGAGGGGGCCTGAACCCTGCGGACGGGTAGTCCAAAGGGGGCGAAACCTTAGCGAGGGAGGACTATGGTGGGATAGCGTATTGTAAAGGCCTTGACACGTACTCTAGACTGCTTACCTAAGGTAGTGAGCGGTGGTATCGACGGATGCCAAACAACTAGAGAATTCATGTCTTGTGGGTAAAGTTGTACAACCTCTGCAGAGTGTAAAACTATTCGAATAGCCGTGTCCACGGTCATGGACATGCTGGCAAAACCACTCAAAGTTAGACTTCGATTTCAAAATGTTTTTGTAAAACAGTTTGACATGGATGGGTGTCCATGGGAAAAGTTATGGGTTGAAGCCCCGGGTTGGTGCCCGTGTTCATATTGGTGTTAGGTTGGTGCCTGCACCATCGTTATCAATTCAAGTTCAATTTTAGATTTTATTAAACTTGAGCTTTTAAACTTATTATGGTATTTAATGTCAAATGCTGATTTATGCAAATTAACCCTGTAAGCCATCCTTTGTTACATCTATGTATGCATGTCATTCTGTTATTTGACGGGTGTAACTTGCGAGCACGGAAGTTGTGCTCATCTTGCTTTATGCAAACAAAATTTCAGAGGAGAAGAACTTTGCTACCGATGTGGATCGTGGTGACTAGGCCGCTACCCCAGTCGATTGCCTGTGGCAGATTGCTGGACCCTACTACTTCTTCATCGTCTTCCGCTGTGTTTATTTAATGTTGCCCTGTAAGGCTTTCTTGTAATCAACTCTGTGATTATTTAATAAATTTTAGCGTTTATGGTTGTGTATCACATTTGTTTACTGTGTGAGGTAGCCACTGATCATGGGACTAGTTCAGTTATGCACAGAAGATCTGGGGTGTTAATCCCGGGTCTTTACATATATCTTCAAGTTTCACTTCCTTCATGCTAGTGAGAATAGAACTTCCATTGGTGCAGGTCTTGGGTTTGAACTCGACTGAAATTCCTTCTCCATTAGTAAGAGTGATAGACCTATTGGCACAGTCTATTTGTCCATGATTCTTGGCTAACCAGTCCATTCCAAGAATGACATCCAAACCTTGGGAATGCAAGACTATCAAGTCTGCTAGAAAGGATACTCCGGATATTTCAAGAGTAAGGTTCGGGCATAGAGAACTAGTTCTCATTTCTGAGCCCGGAGAATGGATTATCATAGGGTTGATTAAGGAAGATATAGGTAACCCATTTTTACTCACAAACTTATTTGAGACAAAAGAATGCGAAGCTCCAGAATCAAATAGCACTGAAGCTGGTATTGAATTGACAAGAAACATACCAAGCACAACATCTGGCGCTGCCTGGGCTTCCTCAACTGTGACGTAGTTCACACGTCCCTTGATAAATTGTCCTGACGGCTTTGCAGTGCCGCCAGTGGCTGTGGCTCCTGGTGCTGGCTTTGAAGACGCCGCTGCTTGCTGCTTCTTGGGGCATCTGTTGGCGTAGTGCCCTATTTCGTTGCAGTGGAAAAAGGTCACTCCTGCAGCTGAGGGAGCGGAGCTCTTCTGCTGAAATTGCCCTCCAGTTGATGCGCTGCGGAAGTTGGAGGTGTTGGGGCGCTGGTTCTGCACCGGAACTCGGGAGGTGGAAGACTGGAACTTTCCACGCTGCGGTGGCTGTGGCTGAATGAATCGAGGCTTGGGAAGACCTCCTGCATTGAATCTCTAAGCGGCCATCCTCCGCTTGCGGTTCTCCATCTCCTGATGCTTGGCCTCCTAGCGGATCGCCTTGTCCACCAACTGCTGGAAGTCGGTGAAGTTCTGGGAGATCAGCTGGACGGAGATATCATCATTAAGCCCCTCCATGAATCTCTCTTGTCGGTCCTCGTCCCGGGCTACGTCAGCTGGAGCGTAGCGAGCCAGTTGATTAAATCGGTGGAGATACTCGCCCACCGAGCGATTGCCTTGGCGGAGCGCATGAAACTCTTTTTTCTTTAATGTCATCATGCCGGCAGGGATGTGGGCATGACGGAAGGCTCTGACGAACTCGTCCCACGAGATGGCCTGGGCATTGGCGTGGGCGATGCAGAAGTTGTCCCACCACTCCGAAGCTGGTCTGTTGAGCTGATGAGAGGCGAACAGGACCCTCTCGCGGTCGGTGCATTGCGCGATGTACAACTTCTTTCCGATTGCACGAAGCCAATCGTCAGCATCCATTGGCTCGGTGCTGCTGGAGAAGGTCGGAGGACGCATGCGCATGAACTCCAACATGGTCACTCGCTGAGGAGGTTGTGCTGGTGCCTGAGTTGCGGCGGTAGCTGCTGCTGCGGCTTGTATGTTCTGAGAGTTGCTGAGCGACTGGGCCAACAAGTCGATGATGTGAGTTTGATTGGCCATCATTTGTTGCCAATCTGGTCCTGCTGCTGGCGGTGGGGGAGGCTGCTGGATAGGCTGCTCCTGATTATCGGCATTCTCGTTGCCCTGGCCTTGGACGGTGCCACTTCCTGTGCGGGTGGCCACCATCTGCTGAATTTTCCAAAGACTTAGGAAAGAGAGGAAAAGGTAGCACTAAGGGGAAATAAGTTTATATTAGCCCAAAAAACACACAAATACAAGACAAAGAATCAAAATTTTTTTTTTCAAAGTAGTTCTTTATTTTATTCATTTGATTATGGCTACCACAGAAGGTTAGTAGCTCATAATTCGCAGCTAATCGAACAACTAAAGGGAAAGCAATTATCTAAAAAGGGTAAAGCAAATATCTATGGGGTGGATGGGGTGTAGTCAGGGGAGTTGCAAGTGCTGCCTTGGCCTGCCTTGTAGAGGGCTAATTCTGCTTCGGTTGCCCTCAACGTTTCCTCTGTTGCTTCTAATCTCCCCTGGACTAAATACAGCTCGTCCAGGGTATTGCCATAGGCGTAGTCCATCGCCTTGGCTAGCTCCACCTGATGAGTGATCTCTGGTATATCCTCATTCTCGACCGAGCTGAAAGCACTGCCTAGCCGGGTGGGGATGTGCATGGGATAGTACTAGAATGCAGTATCCCGAAGGTGGGCATCATAAGTGTAACGAAGTCGGCGAACGGCTTCCCTCGCTGCATCTTGGATGCCGTCAGTGAAGGTCTCCCGACGCATTGGGGCGTCGAAGATGTGAAAACTCGTATCCGGCGCCAAGTTAGAGTAGAGGATAACCTCCACTCTCCAGCGCTCTTGCTGTCCCACAATATATTTGTATCCTTGGTATGTGGGTCTCTTCTTGAAACTTAGATGCTGCATCATCTTTCATAGTATATCCGCCCATTCTCCAGCAAACATCCCATGGAAGATGCGGGTCGGTCTCTCGGCCATCTACAATTTTAGAAGAGACAAGAGTTTTTTAGAAATATTTTAACACAGAAATGAAGAGTAAGACTCTGGAAGACAGGTAAATAATTTTAAATTTTGAAAATAGTCCCTAATGGTTTTGCCATTTCTACCGTGGGCCATGACCTACAGTCGATATGGCTCTGATACCACTTTTGTCGAACCCGGGAGCGAAGGATCCTGAATTCTCTGTGTTCATACACCGGTCCAGGATTTCCAGTGTACACAGTCTCACAAAAATGAATATCACATTCATATCACGAAATCGTAAATGATATTAAATAAATAATTGTTTAATACAAATGAGTCTGAAATAACAATATCAAATGTCAAATGATAAACACAGCGGAAACATATAATAGAGGTGAGCCACACGATGCGCCACAAGCAATCGTCTGGGTCAAAAGGCCTACTCGTCCGGATCCTCACCGTCGGGGTAGAAGTCTTCTCCTGAATAAGATTTATCCAGCAAGGATGAGCACAACTTCCGTGCTCGCAAGTTACACCCAATATTGAATTTAAATGCATGCATAAGGTAACAAGTGAGTATGGCAGGGGTTATTTTGCATAAACAACATTTCCAGTTTAAATAGACATAGTATTTTCTAAGGCAGTTTTATACTACGATTAAAATCATATTTTCGAAATGTCAATGTTATAATGTGGATAACCTCCAATGATAAAGTGAAGGATCCCCTCCTAACACTTGGCTTCCCGCCCAATTTTTTATAAGGATTAACCATCCTTAACATTTAATAAAGCATTTAAAAACCAAAAACAATTCTAACTTTAAGTGGCACTGCTAGCATGTCCATGACCGCGAACGCGGCTATTCGATTAGTTTTCTACTCTGCAGAGCTGGTACAACTTTACCCACACGAGGTGACATGCTCGTTATGCCGGCCAATTCACGCTTCCGTAGGCGTGTGACTGCGCAATTACCCTGAGGCCTTTACAATGTTCTGTTCTAATATATTCATGCCCGCTAAGGTTTCGCCCCTTTGGACTAACCGTCATCCGGAAGCCCCCTCTTGCGCCAAGTGGGAACAAAACGTCTAACCGACACCCACATAATCACATGACATAAATACACTAGAACATCACAAATTAGTTAGCCAAATCCTGCCCATACAGGACATGTGGTAGTACGGTTAAGGCATAGCATTAAGCGGCTCAAAGACCGGTCCTCAATTGACTTGGGCGTTATTCCTACAAACCATGGGCCTTGATCTTAACCAGATCAAACCCGTGCATAAACCTGCACCCACCATTCCGACCATTTCGCCCAAGTCCAAACCCATTTTTGATTTTATTTTGAATAAAACTCTATTTATAAATTCATGTGGTAAGACAATACCACAATGTCAAGTTTGAATCAAATTTGTAAGAAATTTGGTGAAACCCTCCCAAATTCTTTAAGTGTAAACCAGTCTAACTAAGCATGTGTCTAATATTGTTAATATTTTGTCTATGGTGTCAAGGTAGTCAAGTACAATGTCCAAATTGGCTATACAATAAATCATGGGAGTAACTATGTATAAAACAGGACATTAAAATACTTATACAAACATACGCATGCAATAAGGAATTTAAAAACTGAAAATAATTTAAATTACTAGGGGCAATATGGTCAATGGTGTAACTTGCCTTGGTCGATGTCTTGGAATTCTAAATCTTCAGATTGATCGAACTCTCCGGAGTCGTCGAAGTCTAAACGTGAAAATACGACAAATTCAATATTCAAATTCAAATAAATTCAAAAACATAATTCAAATTAACTCCAAATTGAAGTATTTTGGTTTAGTTAGCTAGATTATAATTTTATATAAATTTTGCGATTTGAATCACCCAATTTGGAGTTCATATGCAAAAGTTATGAATTTTAGAAGTTTTAAACCTAATTCTGAAATTTAATTGAATTTCCAATTATTTTCCTCATCAAAAACTATTTATTGCGCAATGCTGACGCCAGTGAGGGATTTTCGGAATTTAAAAGAATTAAAATGATTTCGACATGCGGGCCCCACGTGTCATGAGACACGGCCACGGTGGACCGATTCCACCGAGCCAAGTGGGATCCGGTACTGAGGTGGCACGTGCGCTGCACGCTGGCGCCGAATCGCGAACACGTGGGGTGCCACGCATGTCGAGCGCCGAGGTGGGCGCCATCGTGGCGTGCCACGTCAGCTTGACGGCGGCGACCCTCGGATGTGTACGACAACGGCGCTCGGCGGCTTTCCGGCGAGGGTGAGTGGTCGCAAGATGTAGAGGGGAATATTGCGAACATGTTAGAATCCTACGGTGGGGAGGAAGAGGAGGGAGAAACGTGGTTGCCTGGCAGCCGTCCGATTTGAATCAGACGGTGGGGGAGAGGGCGAAGCGGACGCGGGGCGAATGGGCCGTGCGGGCCGCGCGCGGGAGGAGGTTTGGGCCGAGGCCGTTGGGTTTCGGCCCAAAACTATTTTTTGTTTTTCTTTTGCTTTTCTATTTATTTAAATTCTGATAATTCATTTAGGCTTTAGAAAATAGAAAAAAATAATTCTAAAAATTATGGAAAAATTCACAGAAATTCCCATACTTATTTTGGACTTAATAAAATTATTTCCAACTTTATGTTGGCTTTTAATTTTGCAAATAAATTTGTTTTGACTTTAAAATATTTATAAAAACTTTTAAAATTTCAGAAAATCCACAAAAGCAAATAAATTTTTAATTTTTACTGAAATTTGAAATTTGGGCTGTTACATCGCCAAATCTCCGGAACCTCGGTAAAAAATTGGTTGTGCCTCTTGTCTATTTTACGTTTTTATATTTACTTTATTGTCCTTTCAAAACTTCACTAGACTTTTGTAGGAATTGTTTGGCCACACTAGAAACCATAGGCACATAGGTTGGGTTAGAAAAGATTAGATTTTTTTTTAAAATTGGCCATTAGCAAAAGGAATCCCAATTCGCACACACCCCCTCTAGGGTATCCGATCCACCCCCTCTTGGGTATCCGGTCCACTTCAAAAGGAAATAAATCCAATCCCTTGTCCTTTACATGACTTCTTCATGTGACCACCCCACCCACGGCGGCCACGGGCTCAACAATGAAGGCAAGGGAGCGGTGACGACGGCACTCTGGCAGTGCAATGGAGACGATGCGGCGAGCATGGCATGTTCTTTGGGATGGGGAACCCATTTTTGGCGTTGCACGAGGACAGGGAGGGTGGTGGCCACGGAGAAGGAGAATTCGCCGGTTTGCCGACGACAGGATCCGACGGTGTACTCATGACTGCTCTTTTAGAGCTGCTTAGAAAAAAGAGAAGTAGGCTAGAAATTCTCAAAAAAAAAGAGAGAGAAAAACATCCAACCCTTGATCTAGTGGACATTAATTAAAGTTAAAATATAGCGGATGCTTGAATGATATTAGAAAAAAAAAGAGAGATATATAATAGAAATCTCACAAAAAAATATATATTGCCCTTAATTTGGTGGACCCTGATTATAAAGAAAAAAAATCTACCATTGATATTGTGATCTTAGATCTAATCTATTGCTTAGAGATCATTTAAATTTAAAAAGAAATAAATCCAATTCCTTATCCTTTACGTGACTTCACGTGAGCACCCCCCTCCTCCCCTCTCCAGGCGGCCATGAGGATGGGCTCGACAATGGAGTCTAGGGTGTGGCGATAGCGACGCTTCGGCAGTGCAACAGAGACGATGCGGCGAGCACGACATGTTCCTCGGGATGGGGAACCTATTTTTGGCGGCACACGAGGACGGGGATGATCATAGCTGTTGGAATGGGCAAGATGAGGATGGTGGCCGCAGAGAAGTAGAATTCGGCGGTGACGGAATCCGACAGTGTAACGGAGACGATGCGGTGAGCATGACATATTCCCGGGGATGGGGAACCCTTTTTTGGCGGTGCACGAGGACACGGATGATCATAGCGGCCAGAATAGGTGAGTTGAGGGTGGCGGCCGCAAAGAAGGAGAACTCGCCGGCGGCGGAATCCAGCGAACTCTTGATCGGTATGGTTGGCGCACAAGCACGACATGACCTCGGGGATCCCTCCTGCGGTGGTGGCGCGACCTGGGGGCGTGCCTTAGAAGGTTGGCATCGGCGGCGGCCATGGCAAGACAGTGGTGCTCGGCGGTGGCGGGCTTCGGTTACATTTTTTGCTCGGATGAGGGCTTAGAAAGTTTCGGTGGACCGGGACGGTACGAATGATGTAGTTGGTGAGGTGCAGGAAGGCATGAGGTGGCAGCGACGGAACAGGCAGTTTGGCGAGGAGGATGCGGCAGGTCGCGGTTGCGGTCTGGTAGTACGTGGTGTTATGTGAATATTTCAGGTTTCCAAGTGCTCGTCTTAAAAAAGTGCAAATTGTTTGTAAAGAAAGTATATGAATATGACTACGATTGATTATTTAAAAATTATATATATAAGTTTATACATATTCGGCAAATTAAATTAATTTTTAATAAGGATGCCTTGTTTTGTAAAGATCAAAGATGGTTTCAGCACAAAGAAAATATCGACAACTCTTTCCTCCAAAGACATAATCTATATGAGAAATATGTATATTCTCTATCATAATTCAAATAAAACCAATTTTTTCAAACACGAAAATTGAATCAAATTGATAATGTTCTAAAAATAGCAACCATATGCTTTGCTTTCCACGTGTAGTCCTTTCCTACCCATGTGTTTTTCCTATTAAAAAAAACACACGAGAGCCCACTCTGGGTCGTTGGGCCGAAGGGCCCGATTTGCCGAGCGCGCCACGCCCATTTTATGTCACCCGCTGCACGAATCTAAACGCACGAGTACCCGCGCAATCTCAAATTCTGAAACCACCCTCCCGAAGCAGAACCGTCTGGCACTCTCGCCGATGCCGCCCACCGCCGGCGAGCCCTCCCCGTCGCTCTCCCCCGCCGTGACCACCCCCGACGGGTGGCACCCCCGAACGGCGGAGCGCCGCCTGCTCCACCTCCTGCACCACTCCCCTCCCGCCCGGCGACGCCCGCTCGAGCTCCTCTCCTTCGCCGTCCGCCACTGCCTCCTCTCCTCCCCGCCCTCCCCGCACCACCACTTCCTCGCCGCGCTCCTCCTCCTCTCCTCCACTCCGCCTCCCGTTCTGCCCCTCCTTCGCCTTCTCCCTCCCCACCCTCCGCCTCCCCTCCCTATCCTCAACGCCGCCGTCAAGTCCCTCTCCGCCTCATCGCCGCATCTCGCGTTCCGCCTCCTCTCCTCCCTCCGCCGCCTCCACGTCCCCGATCGCCTCTCCTTCCTCCCCCTCCTCGGTTCCGCCTCCTCGTTGCCCCTCCTCTCCGCCCTCCACGCGCTCCTCCTCCGCCTCGGCTTCCTCTCCCACCACGCCATCTCCCTCGCGCTTCTCAAGCCCTACCCTCTCCCCCACGTCCGCGTCCTGTTCGACGAAATGCCCCAGAGGATCAAGTGCACCGTCGCCTACAACACGCTCATCACAGTGTATCTCAAAGCCAAGGATATTCGCGCCGCACGCCACCTGTTTGATGAAATGGAGCGATACAAGCGCTCCAGGAGAAGCGTGGTTTCATGGAACGTTATGATCGCAGGGTGTGCACGGTGTGGGCGGGACGACATGGCGGTGTGGTATTTTGAGGACATGGTGAGGGAGGGCGAGGTGACGCTAGATGATGGGACACTTGCGGCGGTGCTGCCAGCTTGTGGGAGGACGGGTAATGCTGGGGCGGGGAAGTGGGCGCATGAGTATGCACGTAAGACTGGATTGTTGGAGAGGACAGTGCATGTTGCAAATGCAGTCTTAGATATGTATTGCAAATGTGGCGATGTTGGTAGTGCAAGGGAGGTATTCGAGGGGATGCGCCAGCGGAGTGTCGTGAGCTGGAACACAATGATCTCAGGATTTTCGTTGAATGGGCATGGGATTGAGGGAATTGAGCTGTTCCGGGAGATGATGAGGTTCAGAGAGGAGCCCAATGCAGTGACTTTCCTGGGGGTGCTTGGTTGCTGTGCGCATGCTGGGGCGGTGGATGTTGGGCGGGAGATCTTCCAGGCCATGCAGTCAAAACATGGGATTGAGCCGGGAATTGAGCATTATGGGTGTATGGTGGATTTACTTGGAAGGTCCGGCCTTCTTGAGGAGGCACGTGCACTGATTCAAGGGATGCCGATGAGGCCTAATGCTGCGATATGGGGAGCACTTCTAAGTGCATGCCGTGCCCATGCTGGGCTCAGCATTTCCGAGGTGGCTCTGAAAGAGCTTATTAATCTTGAACCGTGGAACTCAGGGAACTATGTGCTGTTGGCCAATCTTTATGCAGAAACAGGGCGGTGGGAGGAGGCAGGGGATGTGAGGAGACTGATGAGGAGGATGAGTGTGCAAAAGGCTCCAGGCCAGAGCTTAATTGAAGAAGCCGAGTTTCAGAGTTTCAGTTGACAAATGCATGCTAGTATTGTGAGTCAACTCTGTGGAAATACACCTCCAGCAGGGAGGGCCTATAAGGGGAGGGCTATACGCATTGGCCAATCTTATCAAGACATCACAGGCTAGTATTTGCAGTTAATCACTCCAGCTGTTTTTATGTATTCTGCGTTTATTCAACATTTATTCTAGAATGGTGAACTGAATAGGTGATAGCTTTGCTCAATATTCTTCCTTTACGGAGTACACATTTACATACCCTATACTGGATAATTGTTCATGGTTAATTCTAGAGCAATGGAGGCACTAGACACCTCACACCTCAATTGATAGAATAGTTGAAATAACAAGATATGACATTCAGCTTCTGCTATCAGTAAATATAGGTTATTTAAATGTTTGATGTGTCTATGGAGATCCCTCAACATCACACAATTAGCTGACAAGAAAGAAGAGATGTGAATCATGCCTTTTGTCCTGGAGACTGGAGTTCTATGCCATTCTATATTTGGAATATTATATATTTAGTTTGCAACTATCAGGGCGATAATGATCGGTAGCACATCCATTTTAAATTTTAATAATTGAGAAAATTTTGTGGCGGCAATCAGGTCCTTATTTCTCTATGGTGAAATCATACTTTTATGGTCTTATTCTGAGTACTTTTACCCAAGGTTGAATGAAGTCAATGTATATTGGTCTCCTTTTTGTTTATTAAGTATTCTTATCTTTCAAAGTTGTTGATCAATCCCCTCTTCTGAAAAATAAACAGAAAAAAAAATTATGGCAACCGTTTGGCCAAGAGATTCGGTGACAAAAGGATCTGTCTGGAAGATGTTATTTCATTACCATTTGCTAGTGCCTAGTGGTCATCCTGGAAGCTTCCATCACTCCATGAAGTCTGATAAGGAGTGAACCGCCAATTTTCTAATGGAGAGTTTGATATAAGAGTCTGCACTTCTGCACTCTTTGGATATTTTCTACTCCATCATGCTGTATTGCACTCCAAGGAGCAGCTTACTAAGAAGTAAGTATGTGCATACATTAGTAGACTTCATTATTCTACGTGTGAATTTGATATATGTATTGGTTGGCTTTGTATACATCAAATTTCAAATTTCACATGATATGTAGGAAAAAATATTACCTTTTTTGAATTTCAAATTTAAGTTTAATTTGAGAGTGCCAGAAATTTTGTAATAGCTATGGTTGTTCATTCAACATGTCATGCATATTAGCCAATTCAGTTTGAATATCGTACACTTTCATAATTATTCCTGAGTCTGGCCAAGTCGCTCTTACACATTAACCATACAATCTATATATCAGTGATGTATATAATAATAGAGCTGCTTTTCATAACATGTCCCTCTCTTGTGCTCAACCAAATACCGACAACAAGCTATTCTCCCTTTTCTTCTTACTACGTCTACATGTTAGTAGAGGCTTGACATATGCTGATAATGATCTGAACCAGATCTAGTTTCCTGCCATCCTGAAGATGCGTTATGCTTCCCAGTATAGATCTTTGTTTGTTTCAAAACTTCAGGGTTTGTTTCCATCTGCAGAAAATATCGGTGCCTTTTCCCCCAAGGTTTGAAAACAACTTTTTACATGTATCATATTCTTCTTGTAAGGAGGCATGCAAAGTTCAGTTTACTTCAGCTGTTCAGCAGAAAGGGAAATGTTAAGACATTGAACTTCGTAGTTTTATTGTGCACTACTAGGCACTAGCAATCTCTTTGGTTCTCTTGTTCTTTTGTAAGAGTTTGTCTGACTTAGGAATCATCAATAAAGGAGAGTCGCATGATCCTGCTCATTGATAGTATCTATTATATGGATGCAAAATATACATCATGAGAAAACACTTAATTCACACTCTCTGTAAGTAGCTAGCAGCCTAGCATCCTAACTATTACTCTCCCAACCGGTAGTTTTCCTAAGCACCTAAGGAGTTCAAAAAAAAAACACCCTGATTTATCCTGCTAAAAAATAGATAATGATTTGTAAAGATCAGACTTCTGAAAGTTCCAGTGCAGAGAATTCTCAGAGTTCTGGATTTACAGTTTATGTTGTCTATGCAGACAGCAGGCTGGTCACTCTTTCAGCATTGCTTGTGGGCACAAAAGGGGTCCTGAAAGCAACTAGATAGAGGCTGTATCATGTTATCAGCATAGAGAAGGAAATCTGACGCTGTGCTTACAGAATGGCAAACGCAAAGAAACAGCTTTCACACAGAGACCTATACGCATATCGGGCCCAGCACCAACCATGGCATTTTCCCTTTTGTGGGCTCCTCTAACATGGACAACTCAAAATGGTAATTTGAAGTTCCCAACAAAAAGAAAACAAATCAAAAGATGCTGCCTAGAAGCATGAGAAATTTCCGGTATTGGGCCTTGTGATTTTTGTCCTGTCGTCTCCTTTCTCTGCTCCTAGTAATTTGTTGCCCCACTCTGATCTTAAAAACCGCAAAAAAAAGGGATGGAAGAGGCAAAGGGGAAGGAGCAATTGTTGAACTTTTGTCTTTCCATCCGAAGCTTTTTTACACTAAGTCGTGCATATTTATGCATTGTGTTGCCAAACCTGAAGCTCTTATGATTGAACTGTGCATATTTATGCATTGGTGCTGCTGACATGTGGATCTATTTCTCTAGAACCCGTAAGTTGAAATCCCATGAAAGTATGTGCCCTTGAGGTTAAGATGTTATATTAGATCTATGATTGTCCTGACTCCTGATTAAAGTAAACGACACAGATCCGTGAGGAATGCTACTGTGACAGTAACAAACTTGATCACCTTTTTGTGCTGGGAAATATTTTTAAAACACTGGCTGAAGTAGCTGTGGTATAGTTTGGCACATTAGTTTTCTTTTTCGAATTTCACATACATTTTCTACCCGCAGGAAAAATAGATTTGTCAAGCCAATTAGATTATTTATCCAAAAACTTGTATATACACTTAGGAAGTTAGGAGTACCAGATGACAAATTTAGAATCATCTTGAGTGCCCTGCATGAGTGCTCCTCGACCCTATGTCTATACAACTGCGCAGGTTAATGGCAATCACCCATATATTATCCCTTCCTAGTTGGCAAGTTTCTTCAATTAGGGAAAGAGGATACTCATGTTTGCACAATCACATTCACATGCAACCCACCTTTGGATTCTCTGTAATCTGCTCTCATTTTGATGCATTTCAGGTCCCCACAATTGTGTAGGGAGAAGGCATTGGCATTTCTTTCTGTGCGCATTGCATTGTTTTATCTACTGCCCAGGCCCATGAACTTGCTAGTTCTTTATTCCCAGGAGCTCTATGGCCTCTCGTGTTCCCACGGAGGGAAGGGACCGCCTTGGCTCCCCCGCCTGGGGAATGATGCGGCGGTTGCGCGGTGTAGGCCGGCGGCGACAGCCGTTGACCCATCTGCTCGAATGCCAGTGGTCCAGGGGAGCAAGTATCGTCTACGGCGATATGGCCTTTGAATAATGACCACAGAGGATCCAGCGGGAGATAGGCACGCCTAAATTAGTGCCATATCTAGTCCACTAGAATTCTTAATTTGTCACGAGTATCATTAGATCAATTTTTGCACTATTTAAAACCGTATTAGCAAAAATAGCGTCTTCACAGTCATAATTGTAAAAATAGTGCTCTCGTCCGTCCAGCCACGAGGCGGACAAGCCACAAGCCGACACAAGGCGCCTTGTCCGTCCGGCCACAGGACGAACAAGCTACAGGTCGACAGATGGTACCTCGTCCGCATGGCTACAGGACGAACAAGCCGCGGACCGGCACGTGGCGCTTCGTCCATCCGGCCACAAGACGAGCAAGCCACGAGCAAACACGTGGCGCCTATGGCCGTACGGACGAGAGCGTTATTTTTACAATTGCGGTTGCGATGGTGCTTTTTTTGCTAATGCCGCTTTAAATAGTGATATTTGGGGCAAAAACTCTCATTAGATTGATAAAATATGAGCAATCATGTCGTAGTGTAACATATAATCGTGAGCTTCAAAAAGAGGAATGAACGATTAAAATGCTGTAGAATTTGGCGCTGCAATTATTAATAAAGTGCCACCAGCATAATGTATTCCAAGTTCTTTTACTGTGTTGACTTTCTTATTGGATCCCAGTGCACGAGACCCTTGCTATTGGAGGTCAGCGAGCTTTTCTCTGCAAAGTTTATCCATAAGAATGTTAAAAAGTTTCTGTATGTTTCCTATTTTAGTGTGACTAAGATAGGCATTTACGCTTTGGCTTGATTCCTTTTGCAGGGTTGTGCGAAGCAGGCAAGCAGCTGCATATGATGTGTGTGTGTGACAAATAAAGAGCTGGATGAAAAGTTGGTGGGCAAGTACCTGGGACCGAGCTAGTCATTCAAGGTTGTTTCTGGAGATAACTTCATCGTTATCAGTAGAAGCATGCAAGGGTGTGTTTGGTTGGGTAAATTAGAGTGAATAAGATGATTCTAGATAGGATGATATAAGTTTGGTGTTTAGTTGGTGAGATTGTATGATATAAGATTTTATTTGGTTGTTTGGATAGGATGATCTTGGATGGTTCAAGATGATATTTAGTTTGATGAACGAAGATGATCTACAATCTTCTTTTCTTCCTTCCTCCCTTTTTTTTTCTTTTTCGCTTTTCTTTTCTTCCTATCTCTTTTTTTTCTCCTCTCCTTTCTTTCTTCTCTCTTTCTTTCTTCTCCCCCTTTTCTTTTCTCCAGCTGACAGCTTTCTCTGTTCCCCTTTCTCTCTTTCTTCTTCCTCATTTCTTTCTTCCCTCCTCTCCCCATTCCTTCTTCCAGCAAACTGAGCCACCGCCTCTCCTCTCTCCCCTCTTCCTCCGGTCGAGCAGTCGCCTCTCCATCGCCAGGCCACCGTTGCAGCGTTGGGCTCCGCCTACGCTGGCTCGCGCCAATCGGCAGTCGATACCATCATTGCCGGGCCGCTGCCTCTTCTCTCTTCTTCCGGCCGACCAGATCCGGCCGACCCGCCGCCTCTCCACCGTCGGGCCACCACTGCAGCGTCGGGCTCCGCCTACACTGGCTCGCGCCAGCTGGCCGCCGATGTTGTCACCGTCAGGCCGCCCCTGGGCCATCCCGCCAACGCACGTGACGGACGGGCTTGTACCGTGTGGTTCAGCCAAATTTGACGAACGAGTTGGTACAGTATCTACGTGAAATATTCCCTAAGCTTGAACTAACTAATCTTGGATGGTTTTGTTCCATTCATCCAACCAAACGCATAGATCGTGACATATCCTGAACCATTCTATCCACGTACCGACTCATACACTTATCCAAACACACCCCAAATGAAGGCCCTTTTCCGGTCAAAGGCCTCAAAGTCCACACGGTTAGTGGAAGTCACCAGTCTCTCCAAGTTAAAATTGTTAAGAGCAAAATAACAGTAATAAACTTATTCTTATGTTGGCTACTTTGCGTGCTGTCTATTCCATTATCCTTGCTATAAAGAAATAGTAGTAAATTTTGTGTTTGTCCATGTCATTGCCATATTTGCGTGCTGTTTATGGTCAAAGTATAATTTCTGTTTAGTCCGATGTTAGCATATTCCCCTTTTTAAAGAATGTTAGCTTCTTTCAACAGTAGAAATGTTTTTTTTTACCACAGCAAGAGCTTGCCATTTCAATTAGATGGAGGGTGAGAGAAATACAGCTTCAAAAAGCTATGGACATTGTTTTTGCATGAATTTACCGTTTTCTGTGTGAAGAGCCGAGTGTTTGGTGCTAAAATTGGATTTAGGAATAGCAGTCCAACATAATGAGCGGACATACTAGTAAATGGCTCTACGTACTCAGGTGACAAAGACCTGCAATAACTCAAGCCCACCTCCTCTTCATGTCCTTTTCATGTACCTGATTATAAATTGTTTATTACATTTTCTACTAATAATTCAAATTACCAATATCCAGTCATGTCGACTATCAGTGTCTAGTCATTACTGCTCCACATTCTTAAATTCTTTTATACTGAGAGCATCTCCAACAGTATCATCTCTAATTTTGCTATATCAACTCCACGTCATCGAAAGACAGATTTTGAGACAATACCTTCAATAAATTATCTCTAGCAAGTTGTTTGTAACATTCATGTCAAACTTATAATATTCTCACTCTTCCAACTCTCTTATATGCACTGGTTATTTTGTCTTAGTTCGTATGTAGAGATGATTATTCGAGAAAAAAAACGGTTTTCCTTCTCTCTCATATTTCTTTCTTTTTTATCTAGAATTTTACTAATATAGTTTCCTCCTTTCAAAACCGGCGTTGCAGTGTCCTACCTACATCAACCAGGAGATGCTCCCAACAAAAGAAAACACGGCACGACACCTTTCGTTTCATCCTGCGTCGGCTTATATTCATGGTGACATGCCTTGCTTCGGAAAGGAGCAGATGGGGATGGTGACAGGTATAGTCACATCCACAGGCTGGAAACGGATCTCCGTATTTATATTCAGAGACAAATGCAGAGGATCACGAGCCTCAAATTCAATTCAATTCTCACTTCATAATCTTTTGGTTGCATCTTCACTCTTGAGCTTTTCTCGTGCAGAGGGGAGGGACTAGTTGCTGCGTGTTGGTGACTGTTCCGATGAAGTTGCACTGCTACTGTAACCTTTACCAAGTTGTCAACTCCACTAGAAAGCGGTACGGTCAGTGCTTCACCAAAGCTGCTCCCTCTGAATGGATCTTTTTAAGATAATGAAAGAGAAAGACATCTTCTCCTATCACTGCATCAAAAAATATAAATAATCTAATTTATTAAAGAGTTTAAAGTATAAAAGAGCCTAATTTACAAATAACGAACGACTGAAAAGTAAAATCAATCATTGCAAATTCTGTAACTAAGCTGCCACCCAGGAAGATTGAAGATTTGCTTCACCACAAGCTCTAACCTTTGGCTTTTGGCTATCATGAACTCCTTCTAGTTCGATTTCAGTAAATTTGCCCAAATGGATAAATGGATTAAAAAAACTCAGAAAAAACAGTGAAATAGTCGACCAGTCATCTCTCTTGTAGCAAATAAAAAACAGTTAGGTAATCTAAGTGTGAATAACTACATCTAATTTTGCAAAAAGAACGATATATTTCTAAGAAACCGTGCAAAATTCCCATGTTCGAAAGTGCGAATGGGTCTAGGCGATTGTTAGCTTTTACCAATATTGACTTGATTCGTGTGACTTTGCAGCACACGCATGCATTGCTAAAGAACTCGTGGGACAAGCATCCAAATTGCAAGCCTCCAACAAGGGAAAAGAGGTAACTTACATTTCGCTAGGGTGGTTAAGTTAAAGCACAATAGATTATGTCCTGTTTGGCATTTGCTCCTGGTGTTATTAACTTGTTTGCCTTGCTTAGTTAGAGCATCTATAATAAATTGTTTCTTAATTTGTTACTAAGAGAAGAGATAGTACTCAATCTAATAAAAAGAAATAAGTTTTCCAATAGATTGTTTCTTGAGTTTGTGTCTAAGACTTTAATCGCTACAAATGTGCATGATTCTTGATGATCAATAATGAAGTACAACTTTGTGGCCTACATGTTTTAACTCATTTATCATATCAATAATAAAGTCGAATTGTACAAATGATCAGATGGATATTTTGCTTTAAGATAGTGGGACCCGTAAAACACGTTTTTAGGTAACAAGTAAGTCTCCAATAGAGTATTTGGTTGTTTCTTGTGTCTTGTTATTAACAATCTGATAGTTTTTTCATCTAAAAACTATTTTACCTTCTTTTCTCATCTTTTCTCCTCTATATCACCTAAATGCTGATACGATAGTTCCTTAGTAACAACTAACGTGGTAGATGCTCTTAGACTTACTTGTGAACCTTTTGGCTAAAGAATAGGGTCTCGATTCAGGACGAGTTGCGCCAGGACGGTGAAAGGCCGTTTATTCGGTTACCTTGGGTAGGTAAAACCGCCTTAAAGTAAACAGTAGTGGTTGATTAATTAACCACTGGTCCACAGCTTCTGGTTTCGTCTTGATAAAATTACTGACACCGAGGAGAAAAAGATAAAACGATATGTCATCTGTCACGTGAGATGTACTTGAGCCTATCGTCCCAACTCCAATGCGTGACATAATAATCGAGAAAAAGAAAGAGTACGTTACTCCACTGTTAAGCAAAAGCAACAGAAGAGAATCCTACCTCTTTTTAGCTTTAATCTCTGTTGTTATTGAAGTAAAATTGTTTCGTTAACCTAACAATCTGAAACATCTAGTTCTTGATCTTTCTACTGGATGTTCTTCAGAATCGGCTCTCTTTTTCAGAGGAACTCGCCACCTAAATCTGCCTTGTTTGTTTTATGACTTTTCTCGGTTCTGACAAAAGTAGTATCTGCTTTATTACCAGAAAAAACTCTGCAGAAGAAAGAAATGGAAACTTATAGATGATTTTGCGGTGAAAAAAGTAAGCATGCTACTAAATTTGACAGCTACCATTTTGTTCCAGATCTAACAACCATTCCCAGCTCGCATCAACTCGCTACAAGCTTGGGTTACTACAGTTACTGAAAAACCAAATGGTACAGCCTGCAAGAATCACTTCAGTTTATTCAAGAGAACACTTGCGAGACATCAACAGAAAGGGTAAAATAAGAACTACGCCTCACAAACTTAAGGACCGGAAAGAAAGCGAAAAAAGTTGCAATTTTTCATTGTTTTCAAGCAACAATAAAAAGGATCAGCTGCTTTGTAGTTCTTAGCTCCTACTTAGAACAAGTTGAGCAGTAGTACCAACTTTTTCCACTTATTATCACGAGATAAACAAACTCGTTTACATCACCCAAAATCCATACATGAAACTATAAGTAAAAGGCAAAATACAACTTCTAGTAGCTATTTCTATGGAATTTTTGCAGTTCTTGGCACTACATTGCCACAAAACACTACACACTTGACAGGACAAGCAGCTTCCAGCTCCAAGAAAAGCAGCAATGGTGAAGCAAATCCGTCCATGGAGATGGGAGTCGCCGTGGTCCGTGGTTGTCGGGTCACGAGTCATGACCTGGAGGAGACGGTGGCGGCGGCATTGAGTCCCCGCGCGAGGCCGTGGACGGCGCCGTAGCTGCGGGAGCCGAGGCCGATGCAGCCGAAGAGCAGCAGCCCCTGCCGGTACGGCAAGTACGTCCGCCGCCGCATCTCCTCCGCCTCCGCCCTCCTCGCTTCGTAGAGCCTCTCGTGCGCTGATCTCCTCCTGCTCCGCCCTGTCCCTCTCCCTCTCGCTGCCGCCGCCGCCGGCGGCGACGGAGAAGGAGACGGGCTTCTCTTCGGCGCTGC
The DNA here is from genome assembly GCA_036346255.1 of Ampelocalamus luodianensis. Lineage (NCBI taxonomy): Eukaryota > Viridiplantae > Streptophyta > Magnoliopsida > Poales > Poaceae > Ampelocalamus > Ampelocalamus luodianensis. Next base: position 3,438,106 of record CM070638.1, read on the forward strand.
TGAGGAAGACGGAGGAGGTGGAGGGGCAGGGTGGTGGTTCTTGCCGCCGTCGGACTTGCTCCGGTGGAGGAGGTCCTTCAAGAACCCCCACCGGCGGGAGCTTCTCGAGGAAGAGGAGGAGGCGGACGAAGCGGTGGACGAGGAGGACGACGAGCGCGACGCGGCGGGCGTCGCCGCCGGCTCGACGGACTCTGGTGCCAGCGCGGGACAGGGGGGCCTCCAGTGGGTGCGGAACGGGGAGACCGACCGCGCCTTCCGGCGCACGGGCCGGCTCCGGATGCGACCGCGCTCGTCCGCCTCAATGCCGGTGTCCTCGGTCGCATCCACCTCCGGCGCCTGCGCCGGAGAGATGTCGACCAGCGGGGCCAGAGGCTGGGGTTGGCGAAGGATCGCGGAGAGCCGTACGAGGCGGATCTGGCCGTTGTGGAAGAGCTCGTCGGCGGACGACATTGCCGCGGCCGAGGGCGAGGGGAAGCGGGACGAGAAGTCGAAATCGAAGTCGTGGCAGCCGAACTCCTTGCCGGCGCCGCGGGATGGGCTCGCCGGGGCGCTAAAGAAACATGCGCCGTGGGCGGGGAATGGGTCGCAGGTGGGGCTGGACGGCGCGCTGACGAACGGTGTGGAGTAGGCGCTGTCCGCGCCGGCTATGGGGTCCTCGCTGGTGGCATTAGCGTCGGCGTCTGTGTTGGTGGTGCCGGTGGCGGCGGCGGCCATAGCGTGGTGGTTGGTGCGGCGTGCGAACTGCGAAGTGGTGGGAGGAGTGGGCTGGTGGGAGTTTTTAACTGCTGAGATTACTTTACGATTCAGTCCCTTGGCTTTCCTGGAATCGTGAAAACATGCAAGTTTTGCCGGGGTCCAGGACCTGAAGGTAATAACAGGATGCTGTTGGGTTCGTAGGGAGCATGTTAGTGATCAGACCTGGCCCTCTTGGATTGCGTAATTGCAGGGCGCTCCTCATGTATGATATTGGAAAAACCATAATACGCTCACTGGCAGACGGGTCCCGCAAAACCGAAGGGATTTTTCACAAGATTTTACACACACAAAAAAAAAATTCCCTAGAACTCCATCATCAGCCCAGCTCATAAATTCAGTACTCACGCTTTGGAGTAGCAGTAGCGGTGGTTTCCATTGAATTCTCTGCAATGTCAGGTAAGGTAACCCATTCCTTGCATCAGAAATATAAATCTCATGGACCCCGATTTGCAGTAGTACTGTAGCTTTTTCCCCTTAGCATACTACCGCATAACAAGTGTAGAGAAGCTGTTTAGATTGTACTGTAGCGATTAATTTCCGTGTTCCATCTAACGGGTGAAAGGTGTTAATGCAAAGGACATTGTCCATGATCCAGATCCTAAATCTCGAGCTCCTATTACAGTAATACTCGTAGCAGCACTTGAGCACTAAGTAACAACGAAGTCTGGACGTTATTAGCTCCTTTATGTATCCAAATTTCCAAAACTAGCACTCTTATCCTCCAAATTCCAAATATAGCCTCATCCGCACGTGTGCTGCGGCCACGTACCGCAGCAAGTTTGCTTTCTGCGTCCATGCAAAGACGCACGTCGCGCGCACGGGACCGCAGATGGGCACTCGCTGCGCGCCGCCGCCGCAGCAGTCTCCCGCTCCGCAGCAGCCCGCTCTCTCTCTCTCTCCTCATTTCTCTCTCTTCATCTGCGGCTTGGGGCGCAGACATGTTGCAAGTCATGGTGAGTGGCGCAGCGGCTTTGTCGTTGCTTTTGCCGCGCGAGAGCAGCTAGCTGCGGTGCGCTTGCCCAGAAGAGACGGTAGCTGCGTTTCACGGCCGCAGCAGGCGCGATTAGGGGGCTAAAAATGAAAATTTGATATTAACAGAGCTATTTTAGGAATTACAGTGGCTCATGGGGCCAATACTGTCCAAACTTCAGTAACAACAGCATGATCCGACGATGGATGTGATTAGCAGCATCTCTACACTTGATTTGCTGGAGTAGCAGAACGCGTGATACTGCTGGGCTAGAGCAGTAGAGCCGGCCGGGCAGGTAGAGTTCCACGTAGACGTAGCGAGCTCATGCCGACCTACCTAGTTAGAGCTCCGTGACGTGTCGGCCCCACCTCCGGCAGCAGCGGCCGGGCTGGTCCGTGGGGAATCGTACGGCTGATGTGTGTGCCTGTCAGCTGTGCGATTCCCCATCTCTGGCTAGCTCCCTCCTCCCTGCACCTGCACCTGCACCTGCACGGAAGAGCAATCAGTAATGGCAGATAGGGACGCGCTGGAGGAGACGCGCATCGAGGAAGGTGGGCTGAGCTGCTGACAGGTGAAGGCAGCGAGTGAAGTCACCTGCGAAATGATCCTGCCGCCGATGGGACGCGGCATGCGTGCCTACCTACACTCGCACGCATGGGAAATAGAAAACGACTCCATCGCCTGGTTCGCCTCCCCTCCCCGTGCGCCTGTGCCTGTGCCAGTGCCACGGCAATACACGCGAAACACCGGCAGAAACATGCATCGGATCCATCCGTCCGGCCTTCTCTCTGCTAAGCAGTTGCAAACTACGTTCTCGCTCTCTCTCTGTCGATCAGTTTAATCGCAGAGATGGAGGGGTGGTGTACGTACTGTGCGTCGTAGATGAGACAGAGAGAGGGGAGGATAAACGAAAGTCTACTTTTTAACCCCTCAACTATTGGCCAAATCCTTTTTTCAGACCTAAATTGTTGAACCATCTAGAAGGGTCTGCACTATTAAAACTGGGTCACTTGACCTCCCTCGACCGAAACAAGGGTAGTTTGTTTGATATGTCGCTAATTTGACGGTGGTTTTGACACATAAATATATAAGTATAACAATGAGTTAGCAAAAAAAAAAAAAAAAAAAAGAATGAAGGGCTCGCACCCCTATCTTCTTCCTTCCTCTTCTCTCATGCCACCGGCCACATCCTGTCTCCAAGCCGTTGTTGCTCCTACTTCTTCCTCTTTCTTCTTCCTTTCTCTTCTCCCACTTGCGACGAAGGTGGATTGGAGAAAGTCGACGACGACAACATCCATAGGGTGTTGGTGGAGGACGGCGTTGGCACACTGAGGAGGGGGAGGAGAGGAAGGGAGGCCTATTGTAACTTCACTAAAGGGAGGCGCACCTCGTGACGTGAGTGGTTCGGCAAGAATAGGTGGCAACAGCGATTCATCGGAGATAGGCATGCCCACGATAATCTCATTATCACCCCTTTCGGTTGCCACCACTGATCTCCAAAATCTGAGCCCCTCGACGCTTCTTTGCCCAAATTATGGTGTCCTATACCTTCCTCGTGTCCTAATCCTCTCATAACACTTTTTCCCCGGTCTCATCCATGCTCGTAGCTCGTCGACGCCGCCGACCACACCACCTTCCCCTGTTTCCGCCAACAGTGACCTCAATACGTGTAGCACCGCCTCAGCCCACACCGGCTACACCTGAAGCCTTGCCAATAAGATGTCGATGGGAGAGGGATGGAGGAGAGGCAATCGGACTTGGAATCGAGCAACTGATTCAATTTGTGAAACATGACCTTTTTTCATATATGTGTATGGATTGAGGTGTATGGGTGGTGTATGTGGGTAGAAACAAACGGCTTGGATAATGGCTATCGGGGGTGACGTGATAAGAGAAGAGAGAGGAAGAAGATGGACTAACACGTAGGCCGCACATGGCAGGAGTTTTTCAGTTCCCTTCAAATTCCCTATGTACCGACTGACATGTGGGGCCAATGCCACATCAGCCAAAAACGCCGCCACGTCACACTAAAACTGGGTGGGTTCGCATAAGGGGGTATATTAGACGGTTTGAACAATTGAAGGTTGTGTTTTAGAGGATTTTAGAGTTGATGATGAAAAATAAACCCGAAATATAGTTGAGTGTGGAAAAATAGACTTTTCCATGAGATAAATGTGACTGGCTACTTGGCTAGGCTCCAAATGCATTTTGTAACCTGCCCTATGCAATCAACTTACTACTCTATGTGGTTACCCATTTCTTTTTACAATGCACTGCGGTTTTATAATCATAGTTGCACTTACGTGTACCAACGCATGAACAGTATAACACTAAAGGCATGTTCAATAGTTTATCTTTTAGGTTGTATCTAACACTCTCTATATCATCTTGAGATAATTTTAGAGACAGTTATTCCAATACATTGTCTCTTGAGCTGTTTCTTTAAAGACTCACAAGTATTTAAGCTTTACATGAGTCAAGTGCCTTGTTTCGTGTGAATAAACGACGACTGCGCTCCAACAGCAAAAAAAAAACTACGTCGCTAGTGCCTTGTTTCACACGATGCATCCGTTGCTTCATGAGAGGATGACTTTATTCTCTTTCCCTCTTTCACTCTCCTCCACGTCACCAGAAAACCTATAGCAACCTTAGAGATAGCTGAAGTGTCACGTGCCCTAACAGCGTACCCGCGCTGGAGTTCGACGCTAGCACCGCCGATTCATTTTTCTCGCGCACCGCATCATAATTGCTGACAATTATACCTCCGTCAATTTCTTGTGTGCACTGCACTGCAGGTCTTATGTTTTTGCATGTGTGTGCGGGTGAGGTGTTTTTTTTTTCTTTTTCTGAGAGAGGGGGAGCGAGGTGTGTTCATGTGTTGTGTATGCAATAGTACTAATTCATATATGCGCTATAGTTCTCGGCTCAACCTCAACGAACTAAAAAGAATCATCTGGAAAACCTTGGCCCCCCTAAATGCAAATTCTTCGCTTGTATAGCTATTCAAAACTGCTCAGATAGACTAGAAGCAAGGGGTTGGCCAAACCAATGCATCTGTCCTCTTTGCATACTATCTCCAGAGACGACAATACATCTTTTCACCCTGTGCAGATACTCCACTCGAATTTGGAATTCCATGGCGGATTGGCTAGACTCTTCACAACTCAAGCCACCTAACTGAGCCGGCAACTAGAATATTACAGACCAACGGACAAAAGTCAGTGGGATACCCAAGAAGGACGACGGCCATGATTCTCATCCTTATCTCCTCATAGACTAGAATTTTGAAGAACAAGTCAAGCACCGCCGTGGAACTCCTGACAAAGATAAAACAGAAGGGCGGAACTTTGTCCCTGACAGGGGAGAAATATTTAGAGCAATTTACTTTCTGTAATTAAGGCCCTTTGTTAGCCTAGTTACTTTTGCGGATCTGTTTTCTTTATTAATGGAATAGGAACTCTCCTGGCTGTTTCTTCTATATAAAAACCAGCATATCTGTTATTGGGCTTTTGTTGTGCTTATAGTTATATTGGGCTGAGTTTCACTATCTCGCTGTTGGACCAATCCTTTTTTCGGCCCAGGCCCAAGGCCCTGCCCAGTTAAGCAGACCAAGACAAAACAGCTCCGACAAGAGAAGCGAAACGCGCCTCCACAGCTGTCTCCCGCACTTCTTTCATTTCCCCTCCCCGGCGCTAGGGTTTCGTCTCGCGTCGGCGTCCGCGTCGGAGGTGTGCTGGGCTTGCCGGAGTTGGCGGGGCCCGAGAGAGAGAGGGCGAGGCTGCTGGACCTGGCCGTCGAATCCGGCTTTGACCGCGACTTCTCCGCGGACTGTCTCGCCACCCTCGTCCACATCTACGGTACTACTACCGCCGCTTACCCTCTTTCCCCTTTTCGCGTACGTCTCCGCAGACAAGCGCGAGATTTGATCGAAACGATGAGTGTGGGGTGTCTGAAATTTGTTTGGTCTCTGTTAAATTTAGGTTTGGTTCGATTGCTTTGATTTGGATGCGAATGGGCCGCAGACACATGACTTCGATTAGTGCGCATGTAAAATTTTACTACTGTTGGAAAAAAGGACCAATTTATCTCCAATGCTAGAAAATTTATTAGTTTTAGTTTTCGATCGATATGTGTTGCGGTGTTGGCAATGGTGCAAGATTGAATTTTGATCAGAATAACAATCTTAAGGGTAAATAGGTACTCCCTCCGGTCACAAAATACTGTTGTTTTTTTTTACTTTCCAAAGTGAACAAGATGTCACTTTGACCATTTTGTTTTATCATCATATATTCATAAAAAGTCATAAAAGTGAAATATTATGAAAGCATTTTTCATGACAAATTCACTCGTATCATTTTCATATATCGAAACCATACATTCGAGGCAATATGTTCGGTCAAAATTATTTTGTTTTGACTGCATGCATTCTAGGACGTCACTCTTTTGTGACCGGAGGGAGTAGATTTGTTAGATGGATGGTGTTGAATGAAACCCCTTCTTTTGCGAGTGTTCCTATCTATGTTCTTTGTGTCCCATTCTGCAACTTGAAGCAATGAATTCTGCTCAGTATTTTTCTGTAAAAAAAACTGTTCAGTATGCCGGGATAAAGGTTTGTGATGCTTTTGATCCCATTCCTCCAAAGTCCATACTATGTGTTTGCTTTGGCTGTAATGTAGTTTAGCTTTTCAATCTATTAAATTTGTCTTCTGGTTGGTCTCAAGTAACTCATGAGTTTAACTACCCATTCAAATTGTTCAGTCACTGAATGATAGTTTATACTTCTGCTACAGGAGAGGGTGGCCAAGGTTTTATTACTGTGGAAGACGGTGGCAATGATTTCCTTGCTGCATTGGCTGATGCAACACAAACTACTGATGATTGGGATGACCTAAATGCGATAGAGACTGAAGCTTGGGGTAATTTAAATGATATGATGAGCAAGGGTGTCTCTGATGATAGAGGAGTTGCTGTGAATACTCGTTTGTTCAGAAATCCAGATTCCTCCAGCCAACATACTCCCAACAATTTGGAAACTCTGAGCTTTTCCTCAGATGATTCAGATTTTGAAATATTGGATGAAATGAACACCCATTGTGATCAATCTCTCGGTGTCCAGAAGAAGACACAATCCAGAATCTCTGAACAACAGAGTAGAAGCTCAGCAAAATCTACCGTAAGCTACTTATCCTGATTTGCCAGTATTGGCCACTTCCATCATCACTTTTCTACTTTGCAATATGATGGATATTTTCTTGAGAAAATATTGTTGTATACGGTGATTGAGCTTGCATAAGTACAATATGTGAACATGCAATTTTGGTCTCCCCACAAGTGTAGTTTTGCTTTTGCCTCTCTGCTGCTAGTCTTATAGGCATTGATCTTTATGTTTCAATTTTTTTTTTTTGAAGGTGACCAAAGGAATCAATAGATATGAATCAACAACTCCAATTTCAAATAGAGAGAGGCATCCAATTCCGAATGCATTTCACCAAAAGAGAGAATGTTCCACCAAGCCGCATGTCTTCGATGGGTTCGACTATGCCTATTGGAAGAATTGCATGCGTGTCTACCTTCAAAGCAAAAGTCAAGCCATATGGGAGGCTGTTCGAGCCCCGCTCGTTTTGCCCGAGGTTGCTACGCCGGCTTCAGCAACCCTCTTGGCTAACAACTACAAGGCAAAAAACCTCCTATATGCTGGGCTTGGTAGACAGGAGTATTATAGGATTTGTCATCTCGAGACTGCGCACGAGATTTGGCACACTCTCGAAACCTACCATGAGGGTTCGTCCGAAATCAAGCAAGCACGCCAGACGGTCTTCAAGCGAGAATACTACAAGTTCGAGATGCGTCCTGGAGAGAGCATCGATGATGTATTCACTCGATTTAACAAGGTGCTTAATCAGTTGAGAGCAGTCGGCATCGAGTATTCTCAGTCTGAGAATGCCATCCATCTCTTGCTTGCAATCAACACAAAGGAGTGGGAGATGAAGACTACTGCCATTCAGGAGAATTTCAATCTCTCTAATCTTACTTTGGAGTTGCTCTATAATAAGCTCAAGACTCATGAGATCAAGAGGGTTGATCATCTTAAGAAGGAGAACATGGTTTTAGTGGCTGACCCTCTTAAGAGAACTTCTGATCGCTCTTCTGAATCTTCCTCTCGATTTTCACTTGCTTGGTTATTTGCAATCCATGAAGAGGAGCTTGAGAATATTCCTGAGCCCGAATTAGCCATCTTAGCAAAAAGGTTCACACGGGCCTATAACAATGTGAGAAACAAGAAGAGAGGTGGCCCTGTGACATGCTATGAATGTGGAGAGCTCTACCACATCCGGACGAACTGCCCCAAGCTAAAAGGGAAGAACAACCATAAGGAGAAGACAGCTTGGAGGAAGCCTCAAGGGAACAAACTCAAGTTTGATGATGCCAAGCTCACGAAGGCCGCTCATCGGGTCCTTGCCACTTTTGGAGAGCAATCCATGAGCGATGTGGACTCCGGGAGCGAGGACAAAAAGGAGGAGCTCCCTCAAGACAAAAAGAAAGGGAAGGCAAAAGACTTCACCGGCATGTGGTACTTCCATTGATGAGGTACTTCCATCCTATAAAGTTTTTTCAGCTAGATGTGGTACCATCTTTGAGCAACTGCTCTAGAAGCTAGCCTCCACTATAAATAGGGGAGGGTGTTGGTTGTACACCTCCCAACCCTTGTATTTTGATAAACCCTAGTTTGTGTTTAGGGAGAGGAAAGTGGAGAGGTTAGGGTTTTAGAGAGTTGGATTGATTGTGTGCTCAAGTGTTGAGCTTTTGTCTTCCATGTGGAGTGGCTGTAAACAAGTATCATTCTCGAATCAATCCAAGCAAGATTCCTCAAGATGGGTCTCTTCTTGTTCTTGCTCTTTTGTGATTTTGGGGCTTTCTTTGATCTTTTGGTTTTCCTTTGGTTTCTGGTCTAGATCTTGCTTGCTGTGACATGTGGGAATGCATTTAGGATTATCTTGATCATCTTTTACCTACGAGCAAGTTTTTGGATTATATTTTGGTTTTGACTTGGTTTTGGAGCAATCTTCACTTAAACGTAAAAAAATCGGAACTTTTGCAATGATTTACACGATCTTTGATTGGAATAAGTTTTTGACATCTTAGAGAAGGTATGTTTCAAGTTTCATAAAGTTTGGAGTTGTAAATAAAAAGTTGTGCCATTTTTAGATCTAGATTTTGGGTCGAGTCTCTATTCGTTGTGCTGTTTCTACTGTTCATACGGCCAGCACCGCTACTGTTTGTTGGTACTACCGATTTTAGGTAATACCTCTACCGTTCACCGACATGGCTGGTACTGTTCATCAGCGTGTTTTTGCATTTTTTGGTTGTTGTGCTTGGAGGTTTGGATTGAATTCAATATAAGTCTTCCGCTATGCTTGTATATTGATCTTCGTAGCTCTCATGACTATTGGAGTGAAAATCGTGTTGAATCTGATCAAGATGAAAATAAGCAGAGCTCCTATTCACCTCCCTTTTAGTCGCCGTTTCTGTCCAACAAAGAAACTCTGGGTTATGAACAGCTTTGTGGTCTAGATGACATCAATTTTGCAAATGTTGTCATATTTGGCAACAAAATCTTTGGGCCACTGCAGTATGAAGCTTGCAGGGCTGCAATGGACAGCAGAGACTGTTTTGTACTTATGCCAACAGGTGGTGGGAAGAGCTTGTGTTATCAGGTCAGTAAATTATGTCGTCTTGTTCAGCATTGTTCTCTTAAACTTTGCTTGGTGTCAAGATCTGGAAACTTCATTGTAATGACTACTCTTTCAGCTCCCTGCAACATTGCACCCAGGTGTTACTGTTGTTGTATGCCTATTATTGTCACTTATCCAGGATCAGATTCTGGCATTAACCTTCAAGTTTGGGATACCGGCAGCATTCTTGAATTCTCAGCAAACTGCTTCACAGGCATCTGCTGTTATACTAGAGCTTAGGTAAGCATCATTTCATGTCTGTACCCTTGGCTGTTTGATCTCTAGTGTACTTTATTGCAGAATTTTCTGTGCTATTAATATACCTTGCACTGTATGTATTAAACATATTACGAACCTTTGTTTTGTAACCCATATTCTCATCTCATTGCAGAAGTGGCACACCATCCTTCAAACTTTTATATGTCACTCCTGAAAGAATGGCCGGAATTTTTTTGTTTATGGAGATCCTAAAAGGCTTACACCAGAGGGTATTGTTGTGATATTACATTGTTAAAATGCTAATTTCTGTGTTTACTTGCCTTTTTTTTATTTTACCTGAGAAAATGTATGCTAAACTGGACCTTTCAATAGGGATTGCTAGCAAGCTTTGTCATTGATGAAGCACACTGTGTAAGGTAATACTGCTTAAACCCAATGGTCGTGATGATTGTTTTAAAAGCAGCTTTTTCATGACAATGGTACTGATTTCCATTTCTAAACCAGTCAATGGGGGCACGATTTCCGTCCAGATTACCGAGGCCTAGGATGTTTCAAACAAAACTTCCCTAGTGTCCTTATCATGGCTTTAACTGCAACAACAACTGAATCTGTCAGTACGGTACTAAAGCACTTTCATCCTGATCCCGCACTACATCTTGGAGCGGAAATTGCCAACTGTAATTTGGATGGAATCTGCAGGACATCCTTGGAACCTTGAGGATCCCTAATGCTGTGATACTCAAGATGAGCTTTGACAGACTGAACCTCAATTACGAGGTGATTGGCAAGACGAAAACTCCCCAGAAGCAGCTGGGTGATCTCCTTGAAGAGCGTTTCATGAACATGTCTGGTATTGTATACTGTCTCTCGAAGAATGAATGCGCGGACACTGCCAAGTTCTTGAGGGAGAGGTACAAGATAAAATGTGCACATTACCATGCTGGCTTGGTGGCTCGACAGCGAACCAGTGTCCAAGAATGGCACCGAGGGGAGGTCAACGTCATCTGTGCTACCATAGCCTTTGGCATGGGGATAGACAAGCCTGATGTGGTACGTATTTTTAATCAATGTCAGCATATACTTATGCACTTTTGTTGGTAGCTGTAACTTTCGTTCTATTGTTTCACCATGCAGTGCTTTGTTATCCACAACACCATGTCAAAATCGATAGAAAACTACTATCAGTAGTCTGGTAGAGCAGGAAGAGACAATCTTCCAGCACATTATGTCGTGCTATATCAGTAGAAAGACTTCGGCCGGGTCGTGTGCATGCTGAGGAATGCAGGTAACTTCAAGAGCGAGAGCTTCAAGGCTGCGATGGAGCAAGCAAGGAAGATGCAATCATATTGCGAGCTGAAGGTAAATCTGCGGTTCACTTGAAGCATGTGGTTGAAAATTCTTCAGCATTCAACATTTTATGAATGATTTTTTTCCAGACTGAATGTCGTAGGCAAAGCCTTCTGGAGCATTTTGGTGAACAGTACAACAGGCAAAGGTGCAAAGATGGCCCTAGCCCCTGCGACAACTGTCTGAAGGCAGCTTCTTGAGAGTCCTCTACAGTGTGCATTGACATAGTGTAGGCCACAACTCCATGATGGCTTGGCACTTCTGAAGTTGTGTCCAATAGGACCACTACAAACTTTCTGACGCCCACTCTCTCTGTATGTAAGATTTGGGCCTTGGTATCGAAACAAAGGGGGTAAAGTTGTACTTATCGTAAGGTGCTTGGCATTCCTGCGTTGCAACCCTTCATTGCATATAAATGCATAATCCTTTTTTGTTTATCTTTAAAGCCTTCGTTTCTGCTCCTCTGGCTTCTCGAGGTACATGCATTACTCTGTTGCGTCGGAGCATATCAAGATCACAAGATGTCAAGAACTCATTGAAGTATGTAGTCTCATCCTGTGGCTGTAAGGTACCTACCTACCTTTCAATTTTTCATTTTTCTTCAGTCTTCTAATGTGTGATGAAATCAAAGATTTAAGCCTGTCATGATGTATTAGGCGGCAACGTGTGAGCTTGCAAAGCCATCACATCAGATACTTGTCTCGGGTAGAAAGATCTGCCGTCCAACCTGAGTAGGGCCGGCTATGTACCGTCGGATCTAAAAATACGATTTAAGAACTCTCTGTGTATAGATCAGTAGCTAACTTACACAAGAAACAGTGATGTAATACTATCTATTTATTCGATTTAACTAAAGAGATCTTAAAATAACAAATAATGATAATAACTGAATTTTATGGTTAACGTTTACTTAATTTGCCACGTAGGGTTAAAAAAATAAATAAACTCTTGCAGCGGAACAAAAATCTTGAAATGACCAATTAACATGCACACAGTTAATTGAGTAGAGAACGCATCTTAATCCGCAAAACCTTCATAGTACTCTTGGGCGAAAAACTCTTAAGTAGCTTAATATTCTTCAACTGAGCAACAATGACGCAAAACCGTGAGTACATAAAGAACTCAGCAAATCGTGGAAAAATATATATGAATGGTATTCATGTAAGGCTTGAACAAAGGTTAGCAGTATGTTTTTTTTTTTTTTTTTTTTTGCAGAAAATAGCAACCCGGATTGGATTACGATGAAACATCATTCAGTCCGGATGTCAAACCCGCGACTAGGGGTGAAAATAGACTAGATAGTTTTCGACCGATCCGGACGGAACTAGATTTGGATTGCCTCGGATCGGATTTGGATGGAACCGGATTTGGATTATCTCGGATCGGAAACGAATTTAGATTTTTTTTTTGTCGTAAACGAATACGGTAGGTATGCTATCCGGCGGATACGGATTATCCAGATAAGACGAAGGCCGGATATCCCGATTTCAACCCAAAAAAGGATTTCGGTCCAAAAGAGAAAATGAGATTTTAATTGATTTTTGAATTTCAGAAAATGCAACAAATCAAATAGCCTTTTAGAAAATAGCAAATATAGTTAAAAAATTCTAGGAAAAAACATAGAAATTCCTTGAATTATTTTGAACTTAATAAAATTAATTTCAACTTAAAGTTGGTTTTTATTTTTGCACATAAATTATTTTTAATTTCTGAAAAATAGGAAAAACCTTTTTAAATCCAAAAAATTCAAGATATTAATTAATTTTTTTCACTTTAAATCCAATAAAATCCCGAAAAACTCAATAAATTTTATTTTTGATATTAAAAACTAGAAAATTAAATAATTTACTTTATTTTATTATTTTTCCTTTTTAACAAATAAAACTCTTTTAAATCTCAGAAAATCCAATAAAATAATAACTTTATTAATTTTATTTAACATACTTTGGGATGTTACAGTCATTTGCGTATAGATTAACTATCCAACCTGATCGATGTTAGTGTGAATTAAGTTTTATATATGTGATGAACTAAGTGTGAATGCGTGATAACTTGTGACTTTGTGAGTTATAACTTATGAGTTAAATATGGTAAACTAAGTGTTATATTTGTGATGAACTAGTTAATGCAGCTTGCTAGTGCCAATGTTATGTGTGGTTGCTGAAAATATGAACAATTCATGAATGTTTGCATCAAATAAACTAGTTATATGTTTTCGTTAATTTCTGGCATACAATTTAAGGGGTTTTCATGTTCCGAAAAATATTCGCGACTGCATTCGTTTTGATTCGTATTCGATATTATTCGTATCCATATTCATATCCAGGGTATTCGTATTCGAATCCAGAAAAATATGAAAACAAATATAACAGAGCCATTATCCATTCGTATTCGATCCATTTTCACCCCTACCTGCGACCATTCGGACGGTTCTCTCTCTCACCTTGTGCTGCGATTGGCCAATTCATCAGTTTGATGTCAAAAATGCCTTTCTCAATGGTAGTCTCACGGAGGTGGTGTATTGTCAGCAGCCGCCGGGATTCATTGACTCCGACAAGCCCGGACATGTTTGCAGACAGAACAGATCACTTTATGGACTGAAACAAGCTCCTTGGGCATGGTTCACCCGCTTTCAGTCCTTCATTCAGTCCCTCGGCTTCACCGGCTCCAAAAGTGACCCTTCTTTGTTCACTTTATCACCATGGTCAGCACACTGCTCATCTTCTACTTTATGTCAATGACATCATCCTCGCTGCCTCCGACACCGCCTTCCTTCAGCGCATCATCGCTGCTCTCTGTCAAGAGTTCTCCATGACGGACCTCGGTCCGTTACACTATTTTCTTGGCATTTCCGCTTGCCGTACCTCACATGGGATTTTCCTTTCCCAAGAGAAGTATGCTTCCGAGATTGTGGACTATGTCAACATGACACACTACAACCCATGTGCAACTCCGATTGAAGCTCGCTCCAAGTTGTCCGCCGTCGCAGGTGCACCGGTGGCCAATCCCACGCTTCACCGAAGTTTGGCTGGAGCTCTTCAATATTTAACATTCTCCCGTCCAGACATAATACATGCCGTCCATCAAGTGTGCTTACACATGCACGATCCACACAAGCGGCACTTTCTTCTGATCAAGCGCATATTGAGGTACATCAAGGGCACCTTGAGCCATGGCCTTTAGCTCACACGATCAACTTCACATGATCTCATCGTCTACTCTGATGCCGATTGGGCTGGGTGTCCCGACACACGGTGCTCCACGTTAGGGTACTGTGTCTTCCTTGGCAACAACCTGATTTCCTGGTCGTCCAAGAGGCAGCACATTGTCTCGCGCTCTAGCGCTGAGGCGGAATACCGTGGCGTCGCTAACGCTATTGCTCAAGCCTGCTGGCTGTGCCAGCTCCTCCTCGAGCTTCGGCGTCCCCTTCCGAAGGCAACGGTGGTCTACTGCGACAACATCTCCGCCATGTATCTCTCCACCAACCCAGTTCAGCACCAACGCACTAAACATGTCGAAATTGATCTTCATTTCATTCGTGAACGGGTTTCTTTTGGTGATGTTTGAGTTCTACATGTTCCAAGGACACTACAGTATACGAACATCTTCACCAAAGGGCTCCCTACGGCGGTCTTCACCGACTTCCGCTCTAGTCTGACCGTCTGCTCCTCTCCCGATTGACACTGCGGGGGGATGTTAGAGTACACATCACCATGCACTGGCCCTATAGCCTGTCCGGCACATAATCGCCATACATAGCAACCACCGCTAGATTATAGGCATGATTTGTATAGCCTTAATTAGCTGAATCTATTATTTGTGGTTAGGATCCTAACAGCTGTAAACTCCTATACAACGTGTATATATACATGGTAACCCATCAATGAATATCATCCTGGAATCCTCCAAAATTATCTCTATTCTTCAGTGTCTTCAATCGATGATCGGCTTCCAGCGAGCACGTTGCCTTGCGTGAGTCAAGGCACTGCTGTGCGTGAGTCCAGGCGCTGCGGAAGCGTGAGTCTTCTTCAGTTTAGGCAAACAATTGGTATTAGAGCGAGGTTCGACACGAGGATAAGCTATCCGGTGACGGCTCACCAAGCAGTGTCACGCCAATGTGGCTCCATGCAAGGACTGGTTGCGGCTCGGGTGTGCGTGCGTGCTAGTGATCGTAGCGGGGAGCTGGCTGCGTGTTGTGTCCGATGAGCACGACCGACGCAAGCTTGAGGCCGAGGAGTTGGCGGCCGCGTGGGGAGATCTGAGTTTCCATCGACGTCAAGTTGTGTCACAGGTGGAGGAGAATCGGCATGGGGAGATGCTACCCGATAAGTCGTGTCACCGGCGGCAATGAGGTGGCAGCGATAGCGTGAGGCCATCATTGCAAGAAGAGCCGAGGTCATCGAGGTCGGAGTCGCCGGCAAGTTGTGTCACCAGCGGCAAAGAGGTGGCGGCGAAGGGTGGAGGAGGTGTGTCTCCCCAATACCAGTTACCGACAAGCACCGACACCATCAAAGCCGATGGCATCGTCGACAACCGATGTGACAAGATGGCATTGGCGGCCATCTCCGTGTCTTGTCGAGAAGAATGATCTTCGAATTGGATGACGCAACAAGATTAAGGGGGTGATTGTATTAGTGGTTTTTTTTTTGCATGTTAGTCGAGTTAGAATCCCTTCATGTAGATGGACGTGTACCAGTTGAGTTGAGTTCCTGCATGCAGCTATGTGCGTTTAGTTTGCTTGTAGATCGCTTCATGTGGAGGCGTAGCTGGTAGTCCGAATCATGCGTTGAGTCTAAAGTCATCAACTAGGAGAAGATAAGTCTAGAATAGGGGGGGATTGTTGAAAATTAACCTAGACTTGTTAAGTAATAGAACGTTAGGATCCTGATGTAATCAACATCGGATCAAATTAGTTTGTTTCCTTTGTTAGGATTTTCATGTTTAGTTTTTGACTTGGTTAGCGAGTTGATTAGGTAGCCTTTAAAAGAACATCTAATCAGATGTGTTCGATGAGTAATAGAAAAAAAAAACAGAAAACGATGTGCGCATGCAGCACAAAAAGTATCTCCTGTTCTTTCTAGTCTGCGTGAGTTTCTTTGCTTCCTCGTGCGCGCGCGCTCCGTGTTGGATCGCTTACAGTACGTCCATCGTGAGCGTGTCCTTCATCCAGCGTGTGTGTACGTGAGTGTCTTGCTTCATTCGAGGATCGGCTTCTCGCTTGATCCGTGTACGTGAGCGTAGCACGCTGCCGTGCGTGAGTCGAGGCGCTGCGGAAGTGTGTCTTCTTCGGTTTGGGCCAACAGAACCACCTCCCCTTCCACCACCTGCCGAGCGAACCGCAAAGTCGATCAGCACCTCCGCCGCTGCACCGCTGCCGCCGGCGCTGGACACGAACACCATAGCGCGCTCCAAGAATCCTCCTCCGTGCGGTCGCGCTTGTTTGGTGGCAACGGGCAAGTACGTGTGTGAGACTGAGTACGTGCGTGTGTATAGAATGAACGGAAATGCTAATGGAGACTAGAGAGCGAGTGTTCTACAAGTTGCCACTTGCACTTAAATAGTATAGATCTTGTTTGGAACACAGAAATTTTATAAAAAATTTACAAGTATTTTACAGAAATCAGTTCAATTCTCACAAGAATAAAGAAAATTCCAGCGTTCCAAACGAGGGCGTATAGTCTCTAGGAATGGATGTGAAGTTCGGTGGCTCAGTGCGGCAGCCATAGTTACCTGCATGCCTGCGTATGTTTTTATTTTGTTACGATGATTCAATAATTAATTCTCGTTTGGCCAGGTCAATCATGGATTGGAAAGTAGCATGATGTTGTTATTTTTATTTATTATTCTGTTTCAATGTGCTGTTCTTACTCTCGCATTTGCATAAATTTGGCCGGCACTCTTTGCCGGCCCGGCAAAATTTATTTTGTAACTTTGAAGTGGGAGTCTACTTCTAAGATTTCCTAAGGACGATTTGCAAAGTGGTCTTTGTTTTGTTTTGACTATAGACTGCGAGAGAGGCCTGCAATATGCTGATCTGGTCGCTTGCAAGTGGAGCTTGAGCTAATATGAATATGCTGATCTGGCCGCTTGCAAGTGGAGCTTGAGCTAATATGAACCCCAGGGCCCATTTGTCAGTGACTCATATACACTAATGCTAATCCAAAACTTATGGAGTATGTCCTGAACTTTAAGTCAAAATTACTACTATAAACAAACACATATCAGGGTCACCATTACTCTGTTTTATGCTTAAACCCAGAGCCACACCTGTATCTAGCTACTACTAGTTGAGTTGTAAATGTAAGATACTTATGTATTCCACTAATGCAAGACTTCATTTGACCACAAAATTTACTGCGCCAGCTTGCAGACGAACGAAACCGCGATGTTTTTCTCTTCCAATTCTCCAAACAAGGGAAGTGGTTTGGCAGCAATTAATATCCAATGATCCTTGACAAACCAAAAATAGCCAAAAATGCCAGCCCAATGCTTGCTAGGTATGGAAATACCCCACGTTTTTTTTCATGATCTTTTGCTGCGTGACTGGGTTTCTGTTTCTGTCATGTACGTACGCGTCCTCTTAATATAGCATTATTCACCTTCTGTTAATACAAAGATATGCAGCCCTCCTACGTAATTATCGAAAACAAAATAATAACCCTCGTATTTAGCCACCGTTTTATGCTTAGCCTGAATATTGTCCTACCTTCTCAAGTCTCAACTAAGTAAGCTTAAGCTAACAAAAAACCGACAACTTTATCTTAATCGCGACTTATCATCTAACTTATATGTTACGGTCCACTATTTTTGTGTGATCTAGATTTCACATTTCATATTTGCAGAAAAAAAGACTCAACATTTCATGGAAAATGGTAATTTTAGCTTAGCTATATCTTAAACAAGGTTTTGTTAAAATTGTAGGCTTGCACTCTGTAATCACCATGAATTTATTAGCTTGTGAGCTTTGCATCTAAAAAATCAACACCTCAATTAATTTGCAATTTCCTTGATTGCGAAGCAAAAAAAGGGCAAACTTTATTTCTCTCTTCCAAACAAGGAAAGCAAGTTTGAGAAAACTCAAGATAACACACATGCCAACCCATCAAAATGCTCCCAAAAATAGCCTAAATAAAAACACCATTTTTAGTCTCCCTAATCTATCCTCTCGATATATGCAGTCCACACCCTCAAAGTCCTCCTATTTCCACTCCCCACCTCACCACCACCTCAAAAACAACACCAGCCCGCCCTCTTCGCCCCGTGAGCGCCACCACCATTTGGAGAAAAGGGTGCTCCAAGAAGAGTTGGAGCTCCCCTCCAGGCCTCCACCGATTTCTCCTCAAATCCGTCCACCCTCTCCGCGATCGCGCCTTCCCCGCGTCGCCTCCATCTCCCTGTGGTTCCGGCGGTGGTGGGATCGCTGGGTTTGGTGCTGATCGGGGGCTTCTATGGCGTCGCCGGAGCGGGAGGCGGTGGTGGCCACGGCCGTCGTGGAGGACGTACTGCGGATACACGAGGAAGGAGGAGGGGAAGTGGTAGGGATGGGGAGAAACATCGACATGGCCTGGCGCAAGGCTGAGGAGGCCGGTGAGTTCTTTCTTGATTTCGCGTTGGTTTATTCTTCTTTGGTGGATTAAGCCCGTAGGCATGGTGAAAATGCATATCTTGATGGTGTAGAGTTCACCTGTTCGAGGTTTTGAATCGATGGGATGCGTCGGTGGTGGGCTGTAATTTGCTTTTGGTGCGATTCAGTCATGATCTTTTGGTTCCATCGATTAATGTTGTTTGAATCGGAGCTTAGATTGTGCACAATGAGTGTGGCATTTTGACATGATGCAAGAGTTTTTTTTCGATAAAGGGGTAGTCTGTTGAATGACCAGAGTGTTTAATTTGGACTGGTATTTCAGAATTGAGATCATCGCCATTTCACGTTGTTTCTTTTATATGGACAATTAGATACTACAGCTACTATGTTGTTGTTGTTAACATAACTGGATTGTGTAAACTGGTGCTTATTTTGGGTTGAGAAATGCAGCAATAAGAAGGTATGAAGCTGCCAACTGGTTGCGAAGGGCAGTTGGGGTAGTGTGCGCAAAGGACCTTGCAGAAGAGCCCTCTGAGGAGGAATTCCGGCTTGGCCTGAGGAATGGCATTATTCTTTGTAATGCACTCAATAAGGTTCAGCCTGGCGCCGTGCCCAAGGTTGCATTTCTCTCCTTCAGATCTTTAATATTTTTCAATTTCTACTTGATGATTCTGCATACTGAGTATGATGCTTCTAGGTTGTGGAGGTCCCCTCGGATTCTACTGTCCCTGTAGATGGTGCAGCTCTCTGTGCATACCAGTACTTTGAGAATGTGAGGAATTTCCTCGTTGGCCTCCAAGATTTAGGTCTCCCAACATTTGAGGCATCAGACCTGGAAAAGGTGACACTGTCATTTTCAGTTAAATTTAGACTTCTACTGAAAACCCCCTTCCTTCTTAATATTGAAATTGTAGTACAATTTCGTGGTTTTACCTCCTGGCTCGTCAGGAACTTTCCAAGGAATACTGCTTCTGCAAAAATATATTAATCCAGCTCCTTTAGCCACAGTGAACGTAATGTTATCATCTACCAAATTAACTACAGGGTGGAAAAGGTGTTCGAGTTGTAGACTGTGTTCTTGCTCTGAAGGCATTTGGTGAAACTAAGCAAGTGGGCAAACAAGCTTCATTTAAATATGGTGGCATTATAAAACCTTCAATGTCTGGAAAGTACATCATTCGCAAGAATTATGAACCTTTTACGAAGGTAATGATGAGGAGTCACTCAGCTGAGGTACTCCGGGATTGCATATCACTGGAGCAAACTTTAGGTCTTGATTTTTCTCCAGAACCCACCGAAACAGTAAGTATCTATTTATAGTTCTTGTAACGCTAGGTAATTTTCTTTACTTTAATGATCTTCGTATTCTTGGCTGTAGACTACTTCAGACTCCATCAGAATGCTTGTTCAGACAATTCTCTCAGATAAGAAAGCAGAAGAAGTTCCATCGGTGAGCCTACTGTGTAGTTATCTCTTTATGCAATGTGGTTGATGGATATAAATTTTTAGATAAGGGACTGGTAATTTGCAGCTTGTAGAATCACTCTTGAGCAAAGTTATCCACGAATTTGAGCAACGTATGGCAAATCAGAATGAATTGGTATGTTCAGTTCTATTATCAGCCTCACAATTTCTGGCTTGTTTTGATGACCTTTTAGTTCTGGCTATACTAATCACATGCACAGCTGGACTAATAGAGGACTCTTAACAGGTGAAATACACTATGGATCCTAATGACAGTAAGTCATTATCCAAAACAGAAGCACCACCAGAAATGGAGTCAACTTCCACCTGCGATCAAGGGAAGGTATCAACTTTTTGTCAGCTACACCGTATCACTGTCTGTTCTTAATGTGCTGCAGTGAAAGCATAACCATTATAGAACTTTCCAGCTAGACATCTCAAACTTATTGTTGAAATAAAATTTGTTCAATTTCCATGGATGAAATGGGTCAAAATAATATTTGCCATTGATTCATCAATAATGTGAAGATGGATGAAGAAGATCACAATTCTGTGAATATGAAGGAAGAAATCAGCACTGCTGTACTAGTGAACGGTGATAATGTGGAAAACCATATACAGGCAAAGTCAGAAAGAAATTTTGATCTACAACAGAAACAAATCCAGGTACTTCTAATGCTCAATGTTTTTTTTAAATTTTTTTTTGCTACTTAGCATTTCCACTATCTTCCAATGATTATTGACATCTGCTACAGGATTTGAAAAGTAACCTTTCCACTGTTAAGTCTGGGATGGAGCACTTCAAATTACAGTACTCCGAAGACCTTGCTATGCTTGGTAAATTGAATCATGAGTTTTGGATATGTATAATATTTTATACATTTTGCTTTAAAATCTTTTAAGGTATCTCATGTTCTTTCTTGTTGTAATAGGAAAGCATTTGCACATTCTTTCCCATGCGGCTTCTGGGTACCATAAAGTTATTGAGGAAAACCGTAAGCTGTACAACCAAATACAGGATCTTAGAGGTACCAATTTTAGAGTCTTACAAACGAGGACTTGAGGATTATAGATGCATCCTTCATGGTGCAACACTACATGCTAATACTTCATTTTGTTCTTTGTCACCAGGGAATATTAGAGTGTACTGTCGAGTGAGACCTTTCCTACCTGGAAAGGTAAGTTCCTCAAGCAGTGTCGCTGGAATAGAAGATAGAACTATCACGGTCATGACTCCATCAAAATATGGAAAAGATGCACGGAAATCTTTTACTTTCAATAGGGTCTTTGGACCGCTAGCCACACAAGGTTGTACCTACAAGTGGCTATACTGCATTATTTGTTTCAAATATCATAGATCCTTTTGCAATTAAATGTCATACATTATTTCAATTAGTGCAGGGGAGGTCTTTGCAGACATGCAGCCTTTAATCCGTTCTGTTCTTGATGGCTACAACGTTTGTATATTTGCATATGGTCAAACTGGGTCGGGGAAGACCTTTACAATGGTGCCTAACTTGCCCAACTTTATGTCAATTATAGTTTTTTTTGGCAAAATCAAAACATTATTTTGTGATGTTGCAGAGTGGTCCTAAAGTATTGACGGAAGAAGGACTTGGCGTCAACTATAGAGCATTAAATGATCTATTCAATATTCAAGCGCAGAGGAAGGATACATTTTGTTATGAAATTGCTGTGCAGATGATTGAGATCTACAATGAACAAGTGAGAGACCTCCTTCAGAATGGTGGAAACAAGAAATATCCTTTCCTACTGTATTAGATATTGATCCTATCAACAGTTATCTCAATTATTTTTATGCACATATGAAACAATATATTGATTCTCCTTAACATCAAGCAACATTGGAAATCCGAAACAGTTCACAGAAAGGTCTTGCAGTTCCAGATGCAAACATAGTTCCAGTTACATCAACTTCTGATGTGATTGATTTGATGGATCTTGGCCAAAAGAACCGCGCAGTTTGCTCAACGGCAATGAATGACCGAAGTAGTCGCTCCCATAGGTATGCTTGATTTTGCAAGGCTACCTTTCATGCCAAACAAAATTATGAATCTGGTACTTTTAGCTGATGGTTGAGGAATGCACTTTACAGTTGTCTAACAGTTCATGTTCAAGGACGAGATTTAACATCAGGAACAGTCCTAAGAGGTTGCATGCATCTTGTCGATTTAGCTGGCAGTGAAAGAGTCGATAAATCTGAGGTTGTAGGAGATAGACTGAAGGAGGCACAACACATAAACAAGTCACTGGCAGCACTAGGAGATGTGATTGCATCCCTTGCCCAGAGAAATGCACATGTACCTTACCGAAACAGCAAGCTTACTCAGTTATTGCAGGACTCTCTTGGTATCTCTAAAACTCGACGTCCTTAGTTTGCACCTTGTCATAACTGAAAATGTGTGGATAAAATATTTGTTTGCCATGTTCAGGAGGACAAGCAAAAACATTGATGTTTGTTCACATAGCTCCGGAACCAGACACAGTTGGTGAATCAATAAGCACTTTGAAGTTCGCTGAGAGAGTCGCCACTGTTGAGCTTGGAGCAGCCAAGTCAAACAAGGAAGGAGGAGAAGTCAAAGAGCTCAAAGAGCAGGTTCATTTACCAGCTCCACTTTGTGATTTTCGTAGTTTCTCTTGGCTAGCTCTTGGTGGTATTGCCATTGAGTTTTCTTAGCAAATTTGTTCATTTATCTCTTATTGCAGATTGCTTGCCTCAAGGCAGCATTGGTTAAGAAAGATGGAGAAAACGAAAACATACGAAGCACGCAATCAAGCCCAGACATATATAGAATGAGAATGGTTCATGCATCACCTGCATTCAAGCACCCAACGGAAGAAGTTGGAAATCTAGAGGTATTCCTTTTCCAAGCTAAAATTCATAACAGGCTTTTTTTCTTGATCAAAATTTCAATGAAAGCCACAGTAACAGTTCTAGCTAACTGCAGTTCCCATTTAGCTCCTAGGATCTTTTCCCCCTGAAAATTCGGTGTATTTATTCATAAAATTTAGTGTATTCATATATCTTATAGCATGCAATCTGAGAGTTAAAAAAGGTACATCCACATATGACATTTGCATGAAAAGGATAAGGAAAAAAATTCATATTTCATCCTTCAACTCAGTTTCTGTTCGTTTTTCAACCATGAATTCTAAAACCGTTTGAAACATGACCCTCCACTACCGATACAGGCCACATGACCCCTGACCGAATCTTAAGGCAGTTTTGACTCACGTGGGCGATGATGTGGATCTGAGGCGCCGAGCTTCACTGACGTAGATGGACACGTCACTAGCCAAATCACCTCTCTCTCTCTCTCTCCTGCCCATCCTCGAGTACTACCCTTCCTCCTCTCTCCATCTTCCTTTCCCCGGGCGGCGCGGCCTCGCCGGCCATGCCCGAGCGCGATGTGCTGAGCCGGTCCACTGTCGCCGCGGCGGCGCTACCATCTCCGACCTCGCCGCCGACACCGCGCTCCATCCGTCCAAGCTCCCCCACCTCCGCCGACTCATGCGCGTGCTCACCATCACGGGCATCTTCTCCGTCCGGGCACTGACCACCGCCTCGTCCAACGACGGCCGCGGCGAGGCCAAGTACGCGCTCACGCCGGCCTCCCGCCTCCTTGTCGGTGGCGTGGGCGAGAGCCCGGTGGACATGTCCCTGGTGCTGCGCGTCCTCGTCCACCCAATCAACCTCACCCCATTGTTTGGCCTGCGCGAGTGGCTCACCGACGGGCGCGTGGCCGGCGTGTCGATCTTCGAGGCGGCGCACGGCTGCACGCAGTGGGAGATAAGCGGGAAGGACACGCGGACGGCGGCGTGTTCAACGACACCATTGTTGCCCCCGAGCTCTACCGCGACCCCCCTCGTCGATCTCCCTCTCCGGTGAGTCTCTCCACCTTCCACTCGCGTCAAAACGTGTCCCTCCTCATCCTCCTTCAATCCCCCAAGCAGCGGCCGAACCAAGCAATCGTCCCCTTCGGCTCCGATGGGCTTCGCCACCGCTGTACGCCCCCATCAGTGAAACTCTGCCCAATTGCTTTACATTCAAGCTTCACATCCTCACTTTCCACCTTTCGTCGTGGTCTCTTTTCTTTCCCGGCTGTCACACTGTGGCCACCGTGCATGGCCGAATCGCCGCTGCCGCATTGAGCGACGCCAGTGCGTCTCGGGCGCCTCTCCGCCCTCAAAAGCACCAACAACATGCTCCCCTCGCCGTGTACAGTCCGTTTTTCCATCACCTGAGCCTCGCCGGCCCTCCCCTGTCACCGTCGTGCCGTTGCCGAGGCGCCCCCGTCGCCTCCTCTTTCTCTAGCGCGAGGAAGACGCAGCCGCTTTCACAAAAAAAATAAAAAACAAAAAAAGGAAGACGCAGCCGCTTTCTCCCTCTCTCTCCGTGCCCCTGTCAAGTGGGTCCCAGTCTATTTCCATTTTTTATTTTTTAATTTGCTGATTAGGATGCCACGGCGTATACAGCTTAAATAGGAGTCCACGTCACCAAAAAGAGCCACCACGTCCAACCAAAACCATGGTGGTTTCGGGCTAACGGGTGTTTTACACCGGTTCTGAGAGTTCGAGATTGAAAGTAAATGGTCAAGGTTGAAAATCAGATCGAGGACTGAACAAGGTGAGAGTTGAAAAATGGTTTTTTCCCAAAGTATAATGAAATGTTCAGCGATAAGTTATGAGTTATGAGAGAGATTTTGCTGCATGTGCTGAACAACTTTAAAAGTAATATAAGCATCAGCAAAGCTATCATACAATTTAATCACTCTAATTTCTGCATTTTAATATTAAAAGACCCAAAGCAATGGTACTCCCAGGCAGAAGAAGCCAGACTTTGAATTGTCCGACATCCTTGTAGAGAATGATCCATCTTCATGACTTAATACTTGTAATGGTGCTCAGAAGGAACCAGCGTTGGGAGATTGGGTCGATAGAGCAGCCGATGACAACCCCCAATTCGGGAGCAGCAATTCCCTGCCAGAGTTGGGACCTGATGCCACACAAGATCTAGCCTTCTATCAAAGAAGCAGTTCTGAACAACGATGGAGTTGGGCTGGGTCTGTCGCAACAGAGGATTCAGATGACTTTGAGGTTGCAACTAGTTGCTC
Source organism: Ampelocalamus luodianensis (assembly GCA_036346255.1). Classification (NCBI taxonomy): domain Eukaryota; kingdom Viridiplantae; phylum Streptophyta; class Magnoliopsida; order Poales; family Poaceae; genus Ampelocalamus; species Ampelocalamus luodianensis. The sequence goes on from CM070638.1 coordinate 3,463,315, forward strand.
ATCAGAACAAGATATGGTGCGGCCAGCCAGTGCCCCAAAAGCTCCAGGTTTTGCCAATGGGGGTGTCTCAATTGCAAGGAAGGCCCAACCTACGAGTGCGAAAAGTACAGACATCAGGTAAGTTCAATTGCTATTCTTGAATAGTTCTAGCAATTAGCAGGTTTTGTGCATTGCTGTTCTGAGTTATACTGGTTTTGAATTACTTCAGAGGGGCGAATCCTGCGAAAAGTACATCACTGTTACAGAAAAAACTAAATGGAACTTCTCAGATGCCAATCAAGAATGGTAAACAATCAACTTTTAGTGGGATTGATGGAAGGAGAACTCCTAATGGTAAAGCGAGCACCAAGAAGTAAGCAAACCATGTGGAGCTGGATTTTGTTGTGACCATCTTCTCCTCGGCCAGGGATAGCTAGATAAAAATATGCTGATCCTATTGAAGGATACTGGGCAGATGAATATGCTGGCCCTCTTGCAAGGGTTATTGGATTGGAGTGATTTACATTGGTTAATCATTCATTCTTTTCATTATAGCACAGATAGAAAAGGAGCCAGAAAAACCATGAGGTTTGGGAGAGATGATCATCAAGAAGGATTTGTTTTGGATATGTATATGTATCAAAGCTGAGAAAATTCTGTTGTATAATGTATTCATGAGTAATGACCACACCATGACTAGTTGGTTTCTTTTTCAATGATAGAAAAGGAGCTATTCCCCGTTGTTTGAGTTGATCACGAATGGCATTCCCATTATTTTTCCAGTGTACCAGTTTCCCTCTTTATTTTGTTTACATTTTGATTTGGAGAAAGTTACCTGTCTCCATAGACTAACTCATGTGCGAGAAGCCGAAGAAGCAAGATGCGAGGTAGACTTCAGCGCAGCATTCATCAACTGTGAATTGCCATACAAAATTGCCTGCCAAACTCCAGGGCAAAGCTACAAATCCTAGATATATCTTGTGAATTAAAATCAAAACTGTTTGTTCCAGTGAAGTGACATCACAGCCGGAACATACATGCTGTAGCTGTATATTCTTGATTGATCACTGCATTGTTGGTTTGATTGGTCGCTGATGGTTTCACCTGAAAATTCTGGAAGTTAACATTAGCTCTCGCAAAAAAAACATTAGTTCACCATTCCAAGGGGAAAAACTCAAAAAGATTTGCAGAACAATCTGAAACTAGGTTACTCACCATTGCACGCGCACTGGAGGTGCAGTTGCACAAGAGCTAAGGGTGCGAAGCCCATGGTGGATGCATGCGGGGGCGGCCGGCGAGGTCTTCAGTGGTAAGGTGAGGGAAGCAGGGGACGGCCGGAGTGCGGCGGCGCTCCGGTGAGGCACGGCATGAAGCGGAGGAGACGTTCTTGTGACCTCGTCGTTGTCGTTTGGAAGTTGGAACAACGTCCGTCCGCCTTTGTGTCTCTGAGAGCCGTTCGATCAGATTTGTGCGGTCCAGATTGGGAGAATCGCAGATGATTACACTCATTTCCCGTTCCCCTCGACGAGACGGCGGAGCTCCGGCGAGCCGCCGCGCCGGGGGGAACAGCGGTTGCAGGTCCAAGAGCAGGACCTCTATTCTTGCTACTGAACCAAGCAGGTACGGATCCCCTGCACGGCTGCACACCGCCGCGCCGGTCACGGGGCTGATCACCGCATCCGCCGTCTCCGCCCCGACGCTCACGACGCCATCATCACCGCCGCCGGCCAACCAGGTATGTATGGATTTCTTTGGTGCCAATGCCATTAACCAACTGATCTGTCATGCCACTTCTATTTTTTGCAAATCCAGTGTACACCATTTTTGCTTCTCTCTCCTCACACAGAAACAGAAACACTTTTAGGGTGCCGAGAGTGAGATTGTCCAAAATATAAGGCAAACTTTTAGGCATAGAAATGTAAGAGTGACTGAGAAACACTTTTATGTGAGGCGCAGGGGATACTGATGCATTGCTCTCACTTAGAAATTCTCTACGTGGGGATGTGATTTTAGAGGACAAGACGAGAGAGGAGAGGTTTCAACACGATGGTTTCGGTACTCGAAATTAAGAGATTGGAGGAAAAGCAAAATGTAAAGATGATTTAAGGCCACTTCATGGGGTGTCACGAACCGTGGTTCATAACATGTTAAACACCGCTGAAAAGAAGGCCGGATGGCGTAATAGTATTAGGCATAGCAATGCCATACAAAGCATGCATGATTCACACACACGCCAATCAGGCAGATTGGCGCATGCATGATTCACTCGCAGCCAATCAGGCGAATTAGCATCAGAGCAACGTAGCAGCGCAACTCCAGCAGTACATCACGCCAGGACTTTCCTTTTTCCTGACTTCCTCTTTTGACTGTGATTACAACCGATTCGGTTGCTCCTGTACATGTATACTTGCCATATCAACTGTCTGGGACATTTCTATTCGCTATCAAATAGAATCTTAGAAGAGAGACTAGATTAATTCATCATTCTTGCTTGATTATGATGTATATATACTATTCTTTTTATAAAGACGACCCGACTTAACCTCTAACAAACAATATCTATTTATAAGAAAATCTATCTTTATTAGATGAAATATATCCCTAAACAAGTGAATCCAACTAATAAGAAAACTAACTACTCTTATCTCTATTTCTCAACTACTAATGCACCCGTGGGCCTGGTATAAACAGTGCGTGATGCTACAGTACCATATGTGCTATTTACCCTCATGGACAGTATTCCCGCATGTAACAACTTCTCCCCCTTCAGTAACAGCTCGTCCTCGAGCTGTGGCAGCAGCCATGGTTGAAGCTTTAGTTGACCCTATGTTAACGAGAGGTTGCGATGGTGACATGAGTCCTTGGAGATCGTTGTCTCTACACGCGGTTGCGGCAAACTTATCGGTTGCTGCGCAGCAACCCTGGCAGTGCCGCGGTGACCATGACGTACTTCGGTAAGGTCGCGATAGGCTCTGGCAGCTTCGTGGCAAGATGTGGTAGCATCACTAAAGGTTTTGGCTCTGCTGTGGCAGGCTTCGGCGATGCCATTGCAGGATGCAGTAGCGGTACGACAAGTTCCGACAATGTCATTGTGGTTGCTAGAAACACCACCGTCTCTTGTTGTGCATTTCTTCTCTTTTTGATTCGCAATTGTCTTCTCTAAAGTAGCATGCATGTCGAGAAAGATGGCCGCATATTCTTGTCATTGTCATTGAAACTTATGGCCATCTTGTTAAAACTTAAGTGATTTGAGTTTTAGATTTTTGAATGCCGAAGTCCTTGATTTGGCGTAGCACTTGATCGGTGAGTGATGAGTCTTGACACGGTCGGATTCAAGTGCTTGCGCAAAGTGCAACTCGATGTCGCTTAACCCTGGTATTTTGTGCAACTCAGTCATTTTGGAGCAAACTTCAATTTTACTATTTTTTTCTTCTTAGAGGAAATTTCATAAAAACCCATAAAGATTGTCACTCGTCTCATGAAACCCCAGAAGTTGATTATTTTTCATGTTAGAAATCAATCTCCCGTGTAGAACAAGGGTATACCCTGTTTTTAAGTTTCCTCCAGAATAGGGGTGTAAACGGTCGAATTCGAATCGGATATTGGTCAAACCATATTCGTTTCCATATAACTTTAGTCGGATTCGAATGTTAATCGGATGTACACCGAATTTAAATTCGAATCGAATGTGCACCGAATACGAATTCGAATCAGATTTTGGACTCAATTCGATCGAATTCGAATGCCTTTCATGTTTTAGAACAAATTGAAAGGATTTTTCTGGAGCATTGCAATTGTATCATGAGAGCTAATAATACGTATCACTAGATGACTATAATTATTAGAGGCAATGTTTCATGAGAGCAACATTATAGTACCACCACTAATCCAACCGTGTGGTGATTAATTGATGACATAACAAGAGGGCATAATATATGTTAGTTCCTACATGCAGCCATCCAGGTTCCAAAATAATAACACACACGCACAAGCGCCTCCACTAGTCTGTCTTTGCGCTATTGGGCCGCACCAGACTGCACCGAGTGGCCCCGAAAGCAGAAGCAACACACATCTCTCTCGCTAGGCCACACCAAGCCATAAGAGGACGCAGTCCACTGGAGACATGGCACAGCCGCACCGGCAATTGGCCATTTTGGGAGTACCCGACGAGTGTTATTAAGTCGGAAATCATTCGGATATTCGAATTCGAATTCGAATTTGATAGGGTGTGCCCTACCATATTCGAATTCGATTAAGTATTCGGATGCTGAAATCCATACCGTATTCAAATTCGATTGAGTATTCGGATGCTAAAATTCATACCATATAAGGATTTTATCGGATTCGGATGTCGGATATTTCGGATTATCCATTACCAACTTGCACCCCTACTCCAGAAGACCGCGCAAAGAAGCAGCCGAAAGAACGCGCAAATATTTCAGAAGAGGCAATTGGCAGTGTTGACCGGTGTATATCCTGCTACGAACTTCACTGTTGAAATTTGCATATCGTTTACTAGTTACTGCATTTGCTCTGTTCTCCCCTTCCAAATGTATATTAACATGTTTCATAGAGATCATACAACTCACGCCTTGAAATGGCATATACTCTTCAGCAAAGCAATACATCTGAAAGAAAGGGAGACACTAAAAAATACGGACAGATTAGATCTTCAGAGAAGCAACATGGGTTGATCTGCGCACACATCCTGAAATTCCAGGATACATTCATAATATATAGCATATGTATATGGATACCCAATCAAAGTCAGAGCACCGGCAAGTAATACAAAGAAGAGCTGCACAATTTGAAGAAACCGGAACTCAAAGGTACATCAATCGCCATGCGCAATTACAAGACAAAAAAAAACATATATGGCAACTCGACCACTGTTTTCTCTGCACTTACTATGGAAAAACAGTAATTTTGGTCGAGAGCATTATAATGGTTTTTTTAGAAACCTAGGGTTTTCCATGTGCTTCCAAAGGAAAATGCTATGCACACGACCTTTTGCTACGACGTATGTACAATGCCACTCTGTCACGTGAGCCACGGCAAAAATTAGACTTCTTAATTTCACTGTTCAAAATTACAATTCTTCGATGTCAACTTGGTCTCTTCTTTCTTCTCATTCAGGAGTATGTCAATTTTTGATGTGGCTGAAGATACACAGAGTGAAAAAATAGAAGACAAGATGAGATGATTGCAGAATGACAATACTTATAGTCGATATTTTCACTAAGATGAACTCATTTATTTTCCTGGAACATAGTACTACGCACATCGAGTATTACTACTATTATTTGTGCGTGTCGTTTAAATCAAGATGCCCTATACTGTTCATAAAAAGAATTTCGTTTTGTTATGCAGATGAGAGAGAGCCTTTAAGCAAAGTCATGTGATGCAATACACAATTGGAACCTGAAGGATTGAAGCATGTGAGGGAGCGTGGAAATTCTTCCTACTCTTGGTTCCTGAACGGTGGAGGGCTGGTGGACTGATCCACCTGTACTGACAACGACGCCTCCGACCCTGGAAATTTGAGATCCTGATGAACCAAAATGTAAGCTTTTGGATGCAAAATAAACATCCAAAAACTCGAGTGGTAACAAACAATATCCAAGATTTGCATGGTCAGTAACCCTGATCTGATCTTCCATGGGGAAAAGAAAATTCCAACATACCTATTTAGCACACAGGAGTACCGACTTACAACTGTAGTTTGGAATGATCGAGTGCACCTGAATTTTAATTCAGGGCAAATTCTCCACGGACCGAAATACTAATCTGATACAAAGAAGCTCAATGGTGTACTAGCTAGCAGTTTCAAAAACAGCGTGCTAGCTAGATATTGTCAACCCTTTGAATGAAATGATGAGAAAAGAATTGGTCAGTTCTGCAACATTTTAACATATGCAGACACATGTGAAAAATTTGCAGATAGATGAGTAGATGTTACCAGAAGAGATGTAAATCATGCGAATACTATACCAAGGTTTAGTCCCTGAACAACTGCTAAGGACCATCCATTCCACGAGAGAAACAGAAACGGCACAAAATATGGTCTTACCATAGGTGCCTGTAAAAAAACACAAGACAAAACATAAGTTACTCCACAAATTAACATCGGTACACAGTCAATGCATAGTCCAGAAGTAAATTGCATCCAACTTTCAGATCTCAGCCTTTTGTTATCAAAGAACACTGAAAATCCAACAATTTTGTACACATATTTGTTGCGCCAAAAGATTAGGCTATTATCATGTTTCTTGCACTAAAACACCAAAAGCATAGTAGAGAACTTCATAATTGAGTTTGTTTTCTGCTAGATATCAGAAATAAACAGAACTAGCTGTGAACTAGTTGTACCTGTCTGCAGGAAGGATCAGCTTTGTTCAGGAGTCTCACCATGGTGAGGGTAGTGTCGACATAGCTGACAAGAGGGAAAAGCTGGAGGTAGAAGGTGATCTCACTCTGCACCTCGCGGAGCTCGTCGGCGTGCCGTCCCCCCATGAAGCACCGGTACAGGTAGCTGCGGCCCTGGCAGGACCTGACGAGCCTGTACGCTCGCCGGAGCGTCTCCTCCAGCTCCTCCACTGGGCTCCTCGTCTCCGGCTGCTGCATCAGCTGCGCGGCGTGTAGCTGCCTGAGCAGATCGCCGATCATCTTGGCGCGCCGCGCGAGCTGCAGGCAGGTCGCCCTGTTCCTCCTGACCGTCTGCGCCGCCTCCGCGATCATCTTGATAAGCCCGTAGGCATCCACTCCTGTGAACTGCGCGATGGTGGCAGCCTGACCCACTAGAGCCATCTTGCTCTCGAGGACTAGCCTGCAGATCTTGGATTGATAGTCCTTCTGTTCTTGGAGAAGAACAAGATGTCCACTGAGACACCAAGAACCAAATGCTAGCTACTTTTATAAGGGGGAGACGAAAACTTCGACTACTGTGGGAAATAGACAACATAGTTTTGAAAAGTCCAAGGGATATATATATATATATATATATATATATATATATATATATATATATATATATATATATATATGGTACAGATAATTACTATTTATAGTATTTTTTATATTATCTATAGACAACATTAAAGACAGTTTCACTTTTACAATAAATTATTTTTTTTACATGTTTCTATAGACAACTCAAAAATTTTAAAATCACAACTTCTAGTGGGAGTTAGTGTCTTATGTTAGTCTATCAGGTTATATCGGAATGATGTTGTTTTTGACAAAACGATTGTCACTAATCTCTTGTAGGTTATCTTTTTGAGTGGACAGTGGCTGAGGGCTTAGGCAAATTTGCAGAAACCAACCCAGAAGGAGTCAATATTGGCTGGAAGCGACAGGCTGGAAGTAGTGGCGAAGTAAATTTTAAGCATTCATGGGTGGCGGTTTAGTCACAATATTTGTAATGATTGAGTTTAAGTTTCAATCGTTGTTTGCTTGTAAGGCTTCAAGCCACTTTTATCAGCTTTGGTCACTTCGATACTTTAAACTCCTTCATAAAATAGCCTGTGTACATCCTTGATGTAGATGCCGAAATAGTTTTTTTCTCTTCTATTATCTAAAAAAAGACAACTCATTCATATATAATGTGTCTTATTTCTCATGTTACAGCCGACTACTGTATAAGAAACGGCTCAATTCTCTATGCTCTCTATTTCTCATCCACGTCATCTAATGCCATACGTGGCAAGTCTTCCAGACAGCGGATGTCATCCTATTGTATATGCTCTAAAGATGTGACTGCCTACCCTCTAGAAACATCAAATTGTTGGACATTACCTTAATTAACTTCTTTGGGAGGTGCCAGCGATTTTTGTTTTTTTACATCTCTTCTATTGACAATTGAACAAATCATAAGATGGCGCCAAAGTTAGGCAATTTCCGAGAAACTTCAAGTTTGTATGCATGATCTGTCAAAAATGACTATGGGCATCTCCCTAATAATTCTTTACTCCATGAGACAGACAGGCTTTGATCTAAGTAGGACAGATTCTTGACTCCCTAATCAGAAGATGCCTCCAAGTTTGGTCCACTTCCCACTTCCACCCTCTCCGCTGCTCTGTCCAATGGGGATGGGTGGCCGGTCCAATCCAGTGGTCCTACGTGACCGATATTTCAAGGTTTGATTGTTAAGGTAAAGAAAGAGATGAGATTGTACTGACATTTGAACGAACCATCAGCCGGCGCTGAAGGTAGGAGGCTAGGAGCTTTCCGAGAAGCTTTGCAACTTCTGCGCTCCATTTGTCAACAAGATGAACAGATGTAGCTGGAACCTGACGCCGTGAAAGAGACCCCCCGGTCTGCCCAGTTCTAAGTTGGACTCATCACGTTGTGTTTTGACCAACTAGCCATGCCCCATGCTCAACATCTCACTGCTCTGCTTCGGAAAGAGAAGAAAAAAAACCTGTCTTGTTACGGTATGTATTAAGGAATTTTTTTTTGAAATAATATTATTTTTTAAAAAATAAAATAAAATAATAGTCGATTTTTTTTTTTTTTTTTTTTTACAAAACTAGGCTACTGTCGCCATGTGAAATGACGAAATATTCCTGTCGTCATTTCAAATAGCAACAAGGACCAGAATAGTGTAGGGAGGTCCCTATCGCTATTTCAACTGACGATAGGAGGTCCCTGTCGGTAGATGGTCGGACCTTTTTTTTTACTATCTATTTTTTATCTCATATTTTGTGGACAAATCACAATGATATGCGACAGGACCTAGTTTTTTTACTATCTATTTTCGACTTATTATTTTGCGGACAAATCACAATGATATTGTAAAACATTTAGCACAACGTCATCACATTTTTGTCGACAAATCACAATGATATTACAGAACATTCAACGCAACGTCATCACATGTTTCGTCGACAAATCACACTATTACAAAACATTCACCACAATGTCATCACCGAGTTTTTCGACAAATCAAAATGAGATTACAAAAGCGGCGAACACCACATATTTCAACAAGACGAACCTTTCCCGTGACCGTCACCTCAACGCCCGCCCTTATCGACCGCCTCGAGTGGGGCGGTCGGATGATGTCCCCGCGACGCCGTCCGGACTGTTGATGTCTCCTTCATCCTGTGGATTTTTCGTAGAGCATTTTCTTGAATGTGTGCCCAGACTCCCTACAAATGGAGCCCTTCTTCGTACGACGTTCGACTTCTACTCCATCCATGTCATTCCTGACACGACATACCTGTCGCCGGCCAACCTTTCCCCTTCAGCCTATCAATGTCCGCGCCCTAGATAAGTTGCTCCTATGTCGGATGGCCAGTGAAATAGCCAACCACACCGTAACCATACAGCTCTATACTCCAAGTTTGCATCACCTTCTCCTTGTTGAAATAATCAGAGAGGTACTAGCCAGAATGCTACGCCACCGTCAAACATACAGTCATAACATGTCAGCAAGGCCTATGCAGAAGAATAGGCTTGTTGCAAATGCATACGCAACTAACGTGGTGTAGTGTGCACTCGTAGGTAACCCTCTCACGGTTCGTCTTGTGGCGTCCTTTATCTCTGCACAGTATTTCAAAGTGAAGCTCCCTTGTGCCCATCTTGAATGGTCAGTGCATCTCGCCCTTTTTGCTCTTCTCCTCCATGTACTTGGTGATCATGAGGGAGTACAGTACTCTGTCATTTGCGAGCGACACGTTGTTACTTCTGTCAAAGTAATTTATGGTACCGCGGAGAATTACCTCCACAATACTAACCAAAGGGAGGCACCTGGCGTCGCGCATGACCCAATTGTACACCTCGGCTAGATTGGCTGTCATGACACCATATCGAACACTACCCTGTCATGTAGCAGTGACTACTTTTCCTTTGGCTCGTGCTCAATCTAGTTCGAGAAGCATTTCACCTGCGCCCCCGTCTTGTGGGACTACACTGACTTAGCGACGACACATGTGCGAGGGACCACTATAGAGCATTTCCAGTAGGTGTCCCACTTAGGTTGAAATGCGTGCATTCGCCAGGGGCATTCCTTTATGTCACACTTCATATCATAGCATCTTGGGTTAGACTTGACGACTGTGAATGTACGCTACACCGACATGGTCCAGAATTTGATCGTCTCCTATACGACCTCCTTGCATTTGTACATAGATCCTTACCTGACCTCGCTCTGGTCGTATTCCTACGGCACACGAGAGCCTTCATTAACGACCAGGTTGTCAAACTGGTATGTGTTCCACTCATATGAAACCGCCTACTTTTCCACTGCATCCTCGTATTCGGATCCTTCATCTTCTGGCAATGCCATGTAGTCCTGATCTTCGAGATCCATCCTTTGGACTAGAGCTTCCAGCTCCTCACCCTCGTCAGCAAGCCCACTAGCTTGCCTGACTGAAGGAGCTCCTTCCGCAGGGTCTTCATTGACAGCATCAGCAACTCCGGAACATTTGGTCATTGTGTGCGTCGTGCTGTGGCTAGAGCCCCCGACTTCTTCTTCAGCATCACTATCCCCTTCTTTTCCAGCTACCGATGCAGGAGTGCGCTTGGCATATGGCTGGACCAGAAGGACAAAATCCCATCGTTCCTCCCTCACCCTGCGTACATATGACTACCATGACCTTGTTCCCTTGAGCTACACTAACTCCCAATATGTGCCCTGTGGTGCTTGGTTGGCAAATCAACTCAATCTCAGATCCTAAATAGCATGGTCCAAATCGAATGTATGGAACAACCACCGCATGCTAGCGCCCCATGTACGCTCCTCTAGTCTTATTAGGATCACGGTCGCCGATTGAAATAGCGCAAATCAATCCCCTCAGACCCTCAAGAATAGTTCCCTGACCGTAGTAAATTTTGAAGTTGGTGGCGTTCGACATATTTGACGTACTGCATCGTAAACAAGATTGCCACGATTAACCACATATCTAAAACTAAACTACCCACTGAATAAGGTTATGCACAACGTACTGCATTACTTAACCGTACGTTTAAAACTATGTAATCCATTCGGTTAAAAAAATTACCTGAAAGCTGGACGACCGGACGGGCAACACTTCGCTAGCTTCTCTCCTCCCCTCTACTCCTCTCCTTTCCCTCCCCTCTTTCTCTTTTTTCTGAGTAAAAGTGAGTTATTCTAGAATTTTAGAGTTTTTTATAGGGTAGACCAAATGGTGATAAACACTTGCAGGATCTCTGTCGCTATTTCAAATGACAATTTTCCTATATTTTAATATTAAAAAATTTAAGGACTTGCGAATTCCCTGTCGCCAGTGCCTAAGCTACTGTCGTCATTTGGAATAGCGACAGGAACATTTCGCCATTTCAGATGGCAACAGTAACCTAGTTTTGTAATTTTTTCGACTATTTATTTTTGTAATTTTATTTTAAAATAATATTTTTTTTAAAAAAAAATTCATGTATTAGGCACCACCCGATGATGAAGGTGAAGCGACATGGGGTTAATCTCTTAAGGATTAATCAGGTCAGTTGAAGCATTGCAACGAAGAGCTGCTCTGGTAGCGGTCTCGTTGAACAATTCAAAGCTACACTGCGTAGAAGAAACAACAATGAGTGCGTAGCCGTAGCGCGTCAAAGTATGCACAAATACTAGATTCATTGAAGAAACACATGCAATGCAGATCACATGCTGGCATGCTGCACCAAGGTTATGTAGAGAGAATAAAAATTAACGACACAAGATAAAAATCAGTGAAGGGAAACCTCCTTACCAAATTCTGACTAATCTAAATTCCAGGCAAGAGACCTTTGACTGATTTTTATCGGATTAGGCGTTATCATTTACATATCATATTCACAACACCCTTAGAAACCAGAAAATCAAAGATGAAAGAAGAATCATCACTAAACACACACGTCTTTAGCTATCCTATACCAAGACCAGCGGGGCCAAACGCTACATAATGCGAAAAGTCAAAAACAATAGTCGGATGAAGACTAGGTGAGGAGGTGTTGTGGTGTTCTTTCTCTCGGTGTGTCCTCTCGGACAGGTGTTGGTGTTTGTAATGAAATGAATGGGCAGAGCTCCTGCCATCCATTTCAAAAAAACCGGCGGATGAAGAATATAAAAGATAGTTCTACAAATAGTTTTACAAATGTGTACTCAAATATCAACATCAACATGAGAACTACTAGGACAGTTCTGAACTGCATCTCTCGGCACTGTACTCATGAAGTGGTCTTAACCCATCTGATTATCTCCTCAGCACGGTTGTAATGGTAAGTTCACATCGAGTCAAGGCGTCAGCTAGACACGAATTTGCGTGGTTTAACTGGTACCTTGGGTATAGGTAAGCTTACGCTCTCTCGCTGCGTAGCATCAGAAGAACATCCAACATGGTAGGCCGATACATAGGACAGTCCTGCATACACAATAGCGCCACATGAATGCATTTGATGATCTGAGTTATTTGGTGCTCATTACATCGTGATGAATCAAGAAGCTCGTGGGACTTCCCTGCTTTCCACAGCTCCCAGGCCTGAAAGAACCCTTCTTCTTTTTCTGTGATTTTTTTTTTCTGCTGTCATAGGTGATGGATGTCAAGTACCTCATTTCTACTTTTATGATCTAGTTTCATTTTAGCTTTGCAATGTGAAACAACTGGAAGATGAAATCTAGGTGGAGTAGAGAAATGGACTGTCCGACTGTGTAGCTGTTACTGTCAGTTCATATATAATGTTTTGGAACCAGATGTTGGCTTGTTGCTGGGCAGTGGTCCACTTTTTTATTGGCTATAGTGCTAAAAAATGAGGATAAAGAGTTTGTAACACCTTAGGGTCTAAAACTTGTATCCTGTCAGTTTATGCATGTCTGGTTGGCCACAAAACATTTTTAAGATGCTCTTTCTGGTCCCAAACTTTTTTTGTTTACTTTCTTGCTGTTCTTCCCTAATCTTGAAGCCAAGTTTTCTTGTGCTTGTTGATAATGTACTGTGAATGTGTAGTTTTGTACACAGGAACACAATAAAGAATCAGTACAGTGCTACTGTGAGTTGATCATTCTCCTTCATGTGCCAACTTACTTCACTTGCCGCTGCACTATTGTTTGGGCTAGTCTTCACATTGTAGATCTAGTTGGATGGAGTTAAGACTGTTCCCACTTACTGACTGGATTGGACCTAATCCGTATCCATCGAAGCATGTCGTTAAGATTGGTTAGATTTAATATTGGGCTTCCCATGTGGTTGGGAACTTGTTTTGGTTGGGGTGAAACCCCATCCCTTGGTTACATCTTACATGCACCTTTGTCCTAATTCTTGTCACCTGTTCAGTGTTCATTCGAAAAGAATTAGCTTATATAGATCTTTAGAACATTCTAGTCGAGCACCTTTAAGTGTTCTGGAACTAGCTCTAAATCACCTTATCCAACCTTTTTTGCTTTATTGTTTCACTTGCGGCCGGTATCCACATACTACACGATGGCAAGGACACTCTATCTCTACAATGATACTCCATGCCATCGTTACCTTGCCATAGTGATTTTTATTGTTAGGGATGCTGGACTGGGGTGAGGAACTGATATTATGGGTAGCATCTCCAATCCATGGTGAATGGACATGGGGTGCACTAGTAAAGGATGCAATTGCTGCATGTATTCAGATTAGATGGTGCTTCAAATAAAAATAGACTTATTTTTCTGTATGCTGACCATTAGATTCTATAAATATTTCCCAATGCAAGCATGTGAACAAAAATTCCATGGGCCAATATAACTTCCTCAATGAAGAACCAGTTTTTCTCGAGAACCAGTTCATAAAAAAGATCAGCTCAATTACCAGTTTTTCTTGAGAACTAGTTCATGAAAAAGAACCAGTTCAGAAATCAGTGAACAAAAATGCCCCAACCCTCTTCATAAAAAAGGAAGGCCAATGCAAGAACCTATCGCAGTTCAGAAACCTAGTAAGCTGATCAAACTAGTAAGCTTAATACACATTACTGCATACAATTCCATTACCTTGATTTGGTACAAGTTAAAGACTTAGCCGTATTCTTCCTAAAAGATCATTCAACACATTAACAAGCACATTCTTCCTTCGATGCCAAACAAGGCAGTTGCAATAACAACTAAGAGGCATAAAAAAGACACCACAAAAGTTCTGCATAGAGAAAAGATAATAGAGAAATTGACCGCTCCATATTGGCTATTCTGAATCTGTAGTGGCACTTAATATGATCAAAACTATCTAGGTAGCAAAAAGAAACGAAATGAACAAGAACTATGACTTCTTGTACTGATCTGATTCCCATCTTCAGTTGCTTCTTGATCTCAGCCCAATCAATTCCTAACAACAATGCAAAGAAATTTAGATTTTATATGATATATTGCATACATTGTATCAATAGATCAAAATAACAAAAGACATGAATTTTCTGTCATGTAGTGGGTTATCGGTATTGAGACATGTCCTATGTTGAAGAATTCATGTATCGAGTCATCATATTGTTGTTGTGATGATACTAGACTTGAGTGAATGAAGAATGGAAATATAAATACAAGATGATACTAGACTTGATGCTGCAGATAATATGTATGGTAGTTCCTCATTTGCTTTTCCTGCTCACACAATTCAAGATATGGAGCTCACAAGTTCGCACAATTCAAACAATTCAAGATATATTTCCCAAACCAATTGTCCTACCAACTTGCACAATAAAAAATAATGTATACTGACAATTGAACCTCCAATGCTATTTCAAGTCCAAACTCATCACTACTTAGAGAAACAGAAAAAAGAAATTCTGACAAATGATAAATAAAAAAGAATAATAACTAGTCAAAACTCACTGTTCACAGCAAACTCGTCCTTTTTCCCCTTCTAACACCAATCATGTTGAGATTTGAAAATTTGAAGGTTTGTAAGTTACTCCATAGATTATATCTTCAATTCCTTCGTGGTGAACTTTTCCTGTTGATTTGACTTGTCGTTTTTTTACAAAGAGATGTGTTAATATACTGACATATGATGTGCTTTCTAATATCTTTCCTTTCTCTGTGGGTAGGAAAAATCAGGAATATGGTTTGCTGAAAATGATTCAGGCTTGTCGGAATATTATGAATCTGCACAAGTATATTTCATAAAGCTGGTACATATACATGCAAATAGCTAGTAGCTAGAACTAGAAATCTACAGCTTTTCAGACTTGAAAAAAAATTCAGGAATAAAATTGGCACATGAACAAGTATCACAATGAAAGGCCTATTATGTCATCCAATGTAATCTGCACCCGAGTTGCAGATCAATGAAACTCTTGGAGTTCACTCAGCTTTCACAAAATCAGTGTTGGAATTATCAAAATGCAAGAACAACATTGAAATGAACTTGGGATCTTTACAGTACATTGGGTAAGGATTCAAAAAACAATGCATGAGGATCTTTGTAGTTAGACATTCCTACCATCACAGCAAGTGCCAACTCAAATATCAAGAATTTTCTACGACAGTAAAACTGAGATGTACGAAAGAAAGAACATGACTGTTATAAGCTAAATGATGCCCCAGTAAGCTGAGAGAGAGAGTGTGTACTGTAATCTTTAGTTTCTTTCTGGCCATCTAGGTCTGACACCAACTGGAAGGACTTTGTTACTACTACTTGTTGATGTGATCAAAGCCAGAAATAAGACAGCACACAGAATGAGCATATATCCTAATACTCTGAATGGTTTCACTACTCCTATGATCAGGTGAAAGGCATACCCTATGCAAGAATCAGCAAATAAGTTCATACAGAGGCTAAAGATGAGTTTGTAGGTAGCAGAGGCAAAATACCTCCATGATTCATTTTACTGTCCCTCATTCGGTTTCACATCAGGACAAAAGTTCTAGTAGCAACCAACATTAAGCATCTAAAAAAATAGCAACCAACATTAATCCCTCCGATCTCATCTAACTTATGAGCATTATGTCACTCTTTTGACAAAAGTCTCATTTGTCCAAAGAAAGAATTGCACAAGGTCCGTAGACTCCACAAAAAAACCACCCTTTCTGTACGGGTGAAAAGTGCTCAAGCTTGAAATACATTCCCAACATGGAATGTGGCAGACAATAGCATATTAGCTTTCCACACGAGTTTTAGCTGCAGAGTTTGCTAAAATTAATTCATATATACAAGCGAACACATGATCAGTTCTTATTTAGTTTTTCAAATCAAAAGCATGTTTTTCTAGCTTACTAGGTTCGCAAGAGTGGAATTGATTCTTGTTGCTGCAAATCCCAGATCGGCGCTACAAACAAGGATACAAAGGGTTATGGATATTGATAGTGATATGTAATGGAGATCTACCCTGGTCCCGGAAGCAAATTCTAGATTGATGCTACAAACAAGAAATAGAGAACAAAACTTTTACATGGGCTAAGAGATCAGGGTAATCAACCCCCCTAGAGCCTGAATTCTCCCTTACATCACAATTATCTTTATCCTTTGAAGTGCAAAACCACTCTGGACAACGGCCACAACAAGTAGCAATGCCTTGTATATCATTTATGTTTTGTATTATTTTTTTATGATGCCAAGACTTCTTAAGGGAGATTACTTTCCCCAGTCTTTTCAGATGAAGCCAATGCCTTAAGATGGTCTCCACAGCAAGCACGGAACATCTCCTAAATTGCACATGCTTGGATTTTGTGAGCATATCATGCTTTATTTAATATCGTTTTCACTTGGTGCCTATTTATTTAAAATTTTGATTTAAGCATGTTTATGCTCAAGTTGTATACTTGTATTCCTTCCACTCAAAAGGATAGAGGAAGCAAAGATTTAATGTTATAATTGTTGTCTTTCTAATGCTTCATCTCAAAATCACTAGAGTAAGATCATAAAAAACATTTTTTGTTCCTTTTTAGGGTACATCAAGTCAACAAAAAAATATTTTACATACACAAACAACTAAACATGCTAGTATAATACTTCAATGGGAGGAGACAAAATAAGGGAATAACACATGGTTGGAAAATAAGCTGGTTCCTGATCCTTGATATTTTTTTTTATCTCCATTGACGACCAACATCAATTATATGTGTAACAACTTACATCCAAAATGCCACAGGATTCAACGTGCAATCAGAGCGGCGATGAGCGTCTGTCATCTCATAGGAGCGCACTCTTCTCGCCGTAGTCCTGAGCTCTCCCTGCTTGTCGTACTTGAGAACAAATGTGGTGACATAGAGCACACGGTTGTGCGGGTAGTAGTGGTCCTCGCGGAGGCGCTTCAGATCCTCCTCGTTGTCGCGCGCAAGGGACTCAATCAGGCAGTAGTTGCTGTTGCCCATGTAGAGAAGCGTGGACCCTAGGTGCCTCTCGGAGTCTGCGCGGAACAGCTGGTCCTTGCCGAGCTTCCAGGCCGGCAGGGTCCTGGAATCGGCGGCGGCGATGTCGCAGCAGCAGATGTAGCCGATGCCGCCCTTGTGACGGCAGAGGCCCACCCAGGCATCCAGCTCGCCGTCGAGGTAGGCTTGGTCTCTGAAAGGCATGAGCCACTTGCCTTGGCATGTCCACTCGAGGTTGTCGGTGTCCAGGGAGAAGGTGCTCCCTTGTGCGGAGATGAAGAGGGTCCGCCCATCCGGGTGCGGCGCCGAGGACAGGATGCAGTTGCCGTCGAACGGCGGGGGCGAGGGGATCTGGCTCCAGGACCATGCCGCCGCCGCCGTGTCGTCGGGCGGCGGCGGGGCGCCAAGCGCGGCCATGTAGTGCCACGAGGCCATGTAGAGCCTGCCGGCGACGGATGCGAAGAAGGGCTTGCCCTGCTCCCTTCGGATGAACCTGTGTGGCCAGCGGCAGAGGGTGAGGCCACGCGTGGCGACGTCGAAGACGGGGAAGGCGGCGTAGCCGGAGGGCTGCATGGCGAGTATCTTGGTGCCGTGCGCCGCGAAGGACCAGGAGTAGCCGTGCTTGGCCTCCAGGCGGACGAGGGGGGGCTCCGGGAGGGGCTCGGCCGCCGAGTCCAGGTCGTCGGAGTCGAAGGCGCCCACGTCTACCCTGCGGACGCTGTATCCCCTTTCCCAATCGTCCAGTACGAGATAGAGACGCTGCTGCTGCTTGCACCGCTTGGCCGTGCCCGTGCGGTCACAGGGCTGGAGCGTCGTCCACTGCCGCTTCGACATCTCCTCCTCTCCTCCTCTTTGTTACCTTCCTCCTCCTCGTCGTCTTCTCCGGTTCTCTTCTCTTCTCTGTGTGCCAACACGAAGGATCGACTTCGATGCAGCCATCGCTGGGGGCACTCTCTTCCGTATATCGAGGAGACTCGATCGATCCGAAAAGGAAGATGACTGCACTCGGATCAAGCAATCCGCGATCGGATCGGACTCGGGACAACATTTCCCCCCAAATCCGACTTCCACCTGGCTGGTCGACCATGATTAAGGGCGTCGCTTCCTCCCCTACGGCGGGGGAGGAGGTGAGAGGGGAAGGTGGAGGATCCCTCTCTCTCCCCACGGCGACCGCGGTGGTGAGGGCAGAGGTGAGGTGAAGAGAATTTTCTGCTTTAATGTGGTTCGAGGCGGCGGTGCGTTCTACAGATACTGGGCTGGGCCCTGGGCACACTGATCCTAGTGAATACGGAGTAGCAGTACTAGTAACCGCAGTCCAAGTCCCAGCCAGACCAGGCAGTCATCTTCTTCTTCACATGCATGATGCATCTCCTCATCCATGTCCGCTTCGGGATTTGTGCGTGCGCATCCATCGACCGATTTGCTTTGTTTGTAACCCTAAGGTACGATTAGGCCGAGCGGCGGGTTTGATTGTGGTGTAGCTAGCTTGGATTCGTGTGGATCGCTGGTCGATTTTCGTGCGAACGATCGAATGCTAGGCACCGTGTGCTGTTCCATGCATGCATGCATGCGCGCGCGCGCGGCAGCTTCTGCGCTCGTAATAACGATCGATCGGAAGATCTAATGCCGGCCGGCCTACTGGTACGAGTCGTTGGTGAGTGTCGCGCGGTGTGGTATCGTGTGCCATGACAAAGTCTGACAGATTGGAGATTTCATTTCTTTCTTTCTTATGTACACAAGTCGGTTCGGAGGATTGGTTTAATTTTGCACGTAGAAGCGGAGATGTTTATTTACAGTCTGATATGCGATGCCTTAACTATGCTCCAGCTGAATTGGTTAATGCCTCCGTCACATTAACTAGTAACACCATATAACTGCACGCTGGCACATTCCATGCACCAAATTATTTGTTACTTATGGATGTTGTGGCCGGATGGATCCGTCCCTCGATCTCTAAGATTATGAACGAATTATATATGTGGTGGACGATTCTTACTAGTTAATATAATTCACACTTGTTTTTGAATCAATCCTGGGCTAGCTAGCTTGCTCATGTTATTATTTTTCATTGCTGTCCGATTTGTGTTTTCATTATTTTCTCGTGAGCATAGCATACCTACAAATATTAAAATCGCCTAAAAGAATCATGGCGTCTAGGATGTTGTGCTCGAGGATGGATAAGCTGCCAAAGAAATTTTGACGTGCATGGTCGATAAAAGGGCGCATAGACATTTGTCACGTTAGAGCTTTGTTTCTCTTATAGGCTGAAATGTGCTCCTGTTATATTTGCTGTGCTGTTGTGAATAGGATTCTGTATAGAGATTGCAAGTATTTACCTGGAGCGGTGTTGTTCGATTATATGCAGTTATTGCTGCCATGAGAGGCCGGGTTTAGAAGTCTACAATTCTGCTTTTGTAATCATTGTATTGCTAATCTGAAGTCATTATGCTTACTACCACCATGATTGCTTCTCAGAAAAAGAAGAAGCGGAAGGAAGCCACCAGGATATAAGACGCGGCATTCTGAAGGGCACCCAAAAGATCCAAAGTTTCCAGAGATAAGGGGTTATGGTCGAAAGATCTTCAAAGCTCTCGCTACATTCGTGCGCACTATACACAGAAAGCACTTGACGCTGAATGTTAACAAAAGCTTACATGATGTTGTGGATTGCATCCTAATTCACAACCGACGGCGGACAAAAAGATTATGACGTTATTACTAATGTCATTGAGAAGGATTTGTTGAGAGGCTTTAAAGTGACTAACATGAAAGACTAGGTTAAGCTTCTGCGGGCTAATCTCCTCAAGAATAGATACCTCGTTCGTTGTCATGTGGCACTAATGGCTCCCAAAGCCAAGGTTGCATATTTTCTTGTCCTCTATGAGAGGCTTCGCTAACAGCAAAAGTTAGCTAGCCTTAAAGTTCCAGGTGATAAAGACAAAAAAAAAAGATGTCGTTGATAATATATCAACCGGTGATATTACAAAAGATCATATTTGGATGACGGATGTTAGAAGAAATAAATACGTGGAAGAGTTCTTCACTCATACGAGGAAAGGATACCTAGATAACGCAGACGGCCAACTGAATCTTGCAAAAGATTTGCACGCAACATCTTCTGGATTACTCAGTCGAAGTGAATAAGATAATGTTCAAATACAAGGACATGTACTTCATGATTGAAAGTTGTTTCAGTGATTTATTTCATCAATTTCAGAGAGCAATGGTGCAAGCTAGATTTAAAGACAACAGCTTGAAAGAAACAATGCAATACGTCATGTAAGCAGGTATAATCTCTCAGACCAGTAATTCTAATTTGCATGTTGTTTCTAGTCCCATATGACAATGAAATGTTGAGCTAGACGTTGTAGACATATTCTGATTTGCTGATGTTTGATTAGTTTTTGTTCATAATGGGGGCATAGTAACGTGTTTTGGTATAGTTTTTATCCTATAACTCGTGTCATAATTATTGTGCAATTATTTGTATCTATTTATTATATTGGCATGCATTTATATCGAAACAAGAACTAATCAAATATCAACAAATCAGAATATGTCTACAACGTTTAGCTCAACATTTCATTATCATACGGGACTAGAAACAACATGCAAATTATAATTACTAGTCTGAGATATTATACCTGCTTATATGAAGTATTACATTGTTTCTTTAAAACTGTTGTCTTTAAATCCAGCTTGCACCATTGCTCTTTCAAATTAATGAAATAAACCACTGAAGCAGCTTTCAATCATGAAGTATATATCCTTGTATCTGAACATTATCTTATTAACTTCAACTGAGTGATTCAGAAGATGTTACGTGCAATCTCTTGCAAGATTCAGTAGGCCGCTTGCGTTATCTAGGTATCACTTCCTCGTATTAGTGAAGACCTCTTCCACATACTTATTCCTTCCAACATCTGTTATCCAAACAAGATCTTTTGTAGTATCACCGACTGGTATGTTATCAACAACAACTTTGTGTTTGTCTTTACCACTTCGAACTTTAAGACTAGCTAACTTTTGTTCTTAGCGAAGTCTCTCATAGAGAAGAAGAAAATGCACAACCTTGGCTTTGGAAGCCATTAGTTTAGTGCCACATGACAGCGAAAAAGTAACCTATTCTTCAGGGGATTAGCCCATAAAAGTTTAACCCAATCTTTCATGTCAGACAGTTTAAAGCCTCTCAACAAGTCCTTAATGACATCAGCAATAGTGTCATAATCTTTTTGTTCGGCGTCGGTTGTGAATTCAAAAAAGTCATCAGGAGACACATTCCGGAGCTTTATTGACCTGGAGGATGCAATCCACAACATAATGCAAGCTTTTATGTCTCCATTCAGGATCAAGTGCTTTCCGTGCATAGTGCACACGAATGTAGCGAGAGCTTTGAAGATCTTTCGGGCATAACCCCTTATCTCTGGAAACTTTGGATCTTTTGGGCCCCTTCGGAATCCTGCGTCTTATATCCTGGTGGCTTAAGATATCTGATTAGCCTTTCCCTTCTTATCGACCTCAGGGAGTTGGCCTCTGTTTTTGTCTTTTCGTGGTCATTGCCGATGAGTTGGTAATACTTGCGCTGCAACTTCCCCTTCTTTTTCTGAGAAGCAATCATGGTGGTAGTAAGCATCGATTAGCAATACAATGATTACAAAAGAAAAATATATAGGATGATGCACAATGGCATTGCAAACTCCATGGTCATGGGCAAATGGGCCCAATTAGCCGATACGTGTCCGATTTTAATTCCATTTTTTTCACATGGCCAATTTTGGACACGTCTGAAATACGTGTTCGAGCCGTGTTCGTGTCCGACACGGACTCGCCGGCATCAGAGGTTAGTGGCATGTATCATATAAGAGAGTAATCTATAAATACCAAAATTTAACACTGAATGATACCAAACGAGTAAGAATACGGTCACAGGACAATTGATTATCAAGAGCATAAGACAACAAAGGTGATGACACTCATGAAATCTACACTCTGGTATAAGATCCAGGTCAGGTTAAATGATTACATGGGGGATGACAAATGTAAGCGTGGACATGTTTTGTTGAAATGCAAATTTTAGTTGTTTGATTAATGTTGCAGAATTGCAACACTAGTTTTCCAGTCCAAGAAGGATCAGTGTACATGCACACTTACGATGTTTAACAGCCTATGGTCTAAAATGACCCACAACGCAAAACGAATATGGTGCAATGATAACAGCATTAACCAACAAATGTTTAGCTGGTTGCTCTGTGAGGGATAGAGCTAGCTCGTGGCTTTCTTCTTTTCAACGTTCAGGAAACATAACATGAAACATCAAAAGTTACTTGGAAGGGCCAAAACTGTGATTTTCTTACTAAAGTTGGTGATACCCACAGGTAAATGCTAATAGTTAATTGATTGCATCATCACCCACAACCACTGGAATTTTTCTGAAAACTGGAGCTTCACTTTTGCTCTAAGAAGAAATTAGAAAAAACAAGAAAGCCTATAGGCTAATGCAAAAAAATCTATCCAAATAGGAACATAATTTGCCTATGCTTCAACTTTCAGTACACTTGACTGATAATTTGATTGTGGGACACAAAGTAATAGAGATTTGGTGTAACTTTCCTCTAGTACCAGAAAAGAAAAACTGCAAGAAAGCTCAGTACATTTTAAAATAAACTCACTAAGAGGCAGGATAACTATTGAGTTGCAACTTTTCCTTTACAATTTTATGACAACGATACCACATTACAACACAAATAACCATAAATTCGAAAGCATCATCAGTAGGTTATATGCCATGTACCTGTGAGTCCTCCACAGCTCCATGTTAATCTTTCTGTTTAACTCGTATGCAGTCAACACTACATGAGCACATGCTTTGTAATTTGGACCATCGTTTCTGTGATCTGCAGTTGGAAGCGTACATTAATTAGAGCTCATAAATTGTAGATACTAACCCAATTCACAACAAAATAGGATAAGGCACCGACCACACACAATGGCCATATGAATAAAGACTCCAGAATTACAAACAATTTTTTTTTTGTTGCAGAAATGTCCATACATAAATACCGATTACCGAACACACATAAGTTAATGGCAGTAAATCAGGTGTCATCTATACTAAACCTGCCAGAATAATGAGTTTTATAAACAGCTAAAAGCAGTAAGCAAGTGGTCACACGCATTTAAGTGCTTATGCGGTGTGCAGCCTAATATAGTGCGGTTTAACTATTACAAAAAACAGACATGCATCAAAACAAGAAAAAGAAGATTCTAATCACTACATAACAGGAATGGACCGTACAGCATGAGAGCAGTGTTGTTTGGGAAATAGTAACCACTATATTCTATGATCGACACATAAAGCATACATAAGCTGCTGAGTGGCATAGCAGAGTGGTGAACCTACAGCTAGCACTTATGCAACTGAGCAAGTGGCACTCAGACGTTCTTCTATGCCTATGATGAATCCACCAAACACATTGAAAAAAGAATTCAGGAGTACCAACATCCAGGGAAATATATCACTCAAGAGTAAGATGTGGGATATTACAAAAATCGATTTTTACTGGAATCTCCATACTCCATAGAGCTAGCCTAGCAATGCAGATGGAAGGTTGAAGTAAATAAATGGTGTTTTGGGGTCAACAAAAATATATCATAATTCATACCAAGAGTCTGAGAACAATTTTTCAACAGCAATATGAGGAATAAAAGTTTACAACATAGAATTATTTTCATGTTTAAGATAGCATAATCACCAAGATGAGCAATAAACAGCAAACGCACATCACAGAGCTAACCATAGCTAATAGCCACAAGCCGACAACAGCAATGAACACCAAAGAAAAGTAAACCATACCATATGTCAACATTCTAAAACAACACTAACTAAAACACCTGAATCGAGCTTTTTATTGTTTAACTAGCTTCAGCAACTTGGGTTCTCATAGCCCAAACAACAAAAGTGGGAAGATATAGCATATAATAGTTTACAACCATCATCAACGAGAAAACAGCATAAATTCCTTTTTAAGTTTCGGGTTGAGCCTAATTTTCCATCACAGTTTGATTTAGCAACAAGCTGAACCAGAATACCAAACAATGAAAAATTATCATGGAGAATAGCATTGCATGGCTGCAAATAACTGAGAAAACTAACACAACAATGCTAAGATAACTAGCGGCAAATTTCCAAAACGATGCAATTCTCGTCCATATGTTAGATTCAAGGAAGAAGTCCATATGAACCCCTGAAGTATGGTTGTGCGGCCATTTAACCCCCTGATCTAAAAAAACAGGCTATTTAACCCAATGTCGTTGCAAAATCAGGTTACTTAACCCCCCCATGGCTGTTTTGGGGGATGGTTTTGCTTACGTGGCATTGGTTTCGCCACATAGGCAGCTGAGCTGGCGCGGGAATGGGGAAAGTTTTCCTTCGTCTTGTATTGCGTGCGCAAGAGCACTGCGTGGATGTGGGGAAGCTTCCGGTGCTGACGGCTTGACTGAGGGCGCGACGGGAAGAGCTGGCAGCGGCGATGCCATGGGCGGAGAGTAGGACCTTAACGACAGCGTCCTCCATCTCCTGGCGGCGGCCACAAACTGATGTGACCCCATACCTCGACCACCGCTCCGGCACGCCACTGGCCGTCTGCTGGGAGACTGAGCCATC
The DNA here is from genome assembly GCA_036346255.1 of Ampelocalamus luodianensis. NCBI lineage: Eukaryota > Viridiplantae > Streptophyta > Magnoliopsida > Poales > Poaceae > Ampelocalamus > Ampelocalamus luodianensis. Next base: position 3,488,217 of record CM070638.1, read on the forward strand.
GCCGAGGCATGATTTTGTCGCCGCTCCCAGCATGCTTATTAAGTCGTCGACTAGTCGACAAGTTGGTGAAGCAATGGCGACTTGGGCCGGTGACTCGACTTGACAGGTGGGGTCCGCTTGCCAGGAAGAGCTCACAAAGAGAAAGGGAGTGAGGGAGGGAGCGCACTGATCAAAGCTCATAGAGAGAAAGAGGGAGTGAAGAGCTCACGAGAAAACATCGTCGCCCTCAGCTCCCAGCTCGTCGCCGCCACCCTTCGTCTCCCTCGGGGGGAGCTGGAGCTCCCAGCTCACCGCCACCCTTTGTCTCCCCGCCTCATCTCCCTCCAAATTCCGCCGAGGCAGCCCTGAGAGCCACTACTTCCTCGCCCGCTCGCCTCTCTGTTTCACTCACACTTGCATATATTTCCCACCTCTCTGTTTCTCGACCCGGTGCTTTGTCGACTAGTCGGCAAGTCGGTCACTAGGATCAATGTATCGACTCGCCGACTTAATAACCTTGGCTCCTAGTGTCAACGATCAACTCTGCTTCTCCACTGCCCATCTCTGCATCTCTGCTCCCTCTGCGCACACTGCAAAGCGTCTGAAAAGGCCAGCCTTTTAGTTGCGTTCGCATCGTCTTTCCTGCACCCGTTGCGCCGTGCCTTCACACCCAAGTTGCGACCACTCGACCCCACGCCTATGTAAGGCCTCCTCCCCCACACTCAAGCCATAACATTGCTCCACATCGCCACCGCGACACCCCTCTTATTCTTTTGCCTAGGTCAAGCCCCCACTGAAGCCAACAGCCGCCCTAGTGAGCCATCTCCCGATTCCTCTCGCCCATAGCATCCACACCATCCCAGAAACTCACTCCTCTCCTCAATTGTAGCTGCCATCACCAGAACGCCACCGCAAACACCCACCTCCGTCGCCTTGGGTCAACATCGCCAGCCATCTCCAGTGAGTCTCCGACCTCATCATCATCTCAAATGGACTCCTGATGATCCCTAGATGCTCTCCCCACCCTTGATGCTCCAAGCGCACCACTGCTTCTCTCTCACCGCTGTCCGCCATTGCCGCGCCACCTCCGCCCTCACCGCTGGCCAACTCCGGCCATCCACCGCCCTCATTAACCCCTCCGCAAGACTCCCCTCCGCTACCTCTCGCTTGACCGTGCACAGCCACGGCAAAACTCGCCGCCGTTCGCCGCCGATAGCCGTGCCCAAGCCGCTGCTCTGCTTCAGTCTCGCTGACAAGCGGGCCTCGCTTGTCAGCACCACGTCAGTCGCCTCGGTGGTAAAACCGCCTCCCAAATCACCTCAGAGTGTTAAATAACCTGGTTTTGCAATGTCATGGGGTTAAATAGCCGGTTTTTGAGGTCACCGCACCAGCATACTTCAGGGGTCATATGGACTTCTTCCTAGAGTCAATACCCGAACGGTACAAAATCACATAATAAAGTAGCAAACCATAGGATCCAGAAGGGGTCGCGGAATCCACAGGTACATGATGGTTTGCCTTTCTCCCCCAAAGAAGAACAACCTGGATGCATCACCAATGTAGAGAAAACCCTAGCACTAGATAACTACACGAAAATCACCAGTGTATAGAAAAGCCTAGCATGAGATCTGGCGGTGTTACCTCAACGGGTTCTGGAGCCTGAGTGCCCGCGGGGAATGCGGCATGGGCGGTGGGCAGGGACGCCCCCTTCCTCCCACCCGCAGCCGCGGCCTCTCCGCCTACGTCTCCTCCACCGCCCAACAGCCGCGCGGCGGTCGGAATCAGGAGCCCGAGCGAACCCAGAGCAGGCGCCTCGGACGCCACCTCCCTTCCACCTGCGCTGCGACCCATCCAAATCCAATTGACGCAGCGCGACGGTCGCTGGCTAGGGTTTTGCGGCCTGCTGCGGCGGCGGCGGCGGAGAGGGAGGCGGCATTTGGGCGCGGAAGCGAGCGGAACCCTAGCACCACCTCCTCCTCCGTCTCCGCAGTTAGGGTTAGGGCTGGGGCGCGGCGGAGGCGAGGAAGGTTGGAGAAGTGGACAAGGAGAGGAAAGGAGGTGGAGGAGAATGAGATGGGGGACCAAGGACGCGTGGTCACGACTCACGAGTCTGAGTCGAGTCGAGTCGAAGTTTAACTGTTTGAACCTCTCCTATGGCCCCATGACATCTGGGCCCCAGTTTTCTTCTTTTGGACGTGGGCCCCACATTCGGGCCTGCGGATTCGCGCACAATTCCCTACGGAGACGAGATTTAAAAAGAAACCTCCAGCCCAGAAGTCCACTATAGCTAATAGGCCGCACGATTATGTGCTGTCATGATATATCATCTCGTGTTCTGGGAGCATCAGGCGCAACGCAACGCAATAGCAGTAGCAACTGACAAACACAAGACTGCGATATCAATGCTAGTTCTTGCATGTTTCTGCAATCAGCACACAATATTAACATGCATCCAAAGCACGTTCCGAGCGATCGATAAGTAGTTCTGCAGAAAACACAGCCGCATGGCGAATCAACTAAAAACATTAAGCAAATGTCGATCTGTGACGGCCATGGCGCTCGAAGTACCTTTTAGTCGCCGTCGGTCAGGTGTTGAATTTGAAGAAACACCTGCTGCATGTACGTCTTAGCGACGACGGGTTGCACTCCTGATGCTGCCAAGCATGTCCAACCACTTCTGACATGGTAGGCCGATGCTCAGCGCTATTGCGAACGCACAGCATCGCCACCTCAAGACATTCCATAATTTGGGCGCTCTCACGCTTCTTAGGCTCAGCGCTATTGCGAACGCACAGCATCGCCACCTCAAGACATTCCATAATTTGGGCGCTCTCACGCTTCTTAGGCTCAGCACCCAACAATGGATCAGTAAGCTTGTGCAAGTGCCACTTAGGTTGACGCTTGCGTGCCTGAAAGAATCCTCAAATCATTAGAGGTGACATTCCAAATTTTCAGCAGTGATCAGCCATACAAGTTCTGCAGCTGTAACGATTGTCTTCCAAAGACTAGGAAAGAGCTTGAAACTTACAAAATCAGGAAGCAGTGGCCCTCGATATGTGCCCTCCGGCTCTATTTTACATCCAGACAAACACAACTTTCCACATATTATCTCAAGAAGTATGATGCCGAAGCCATACCCATCTGTCCTCTCTGAGATCTTTCCAGTAGCAACATATTCAGGATCTGCATAGCCACTAACAGACGAAGCCATACACATCATGCCAATGCGCTTGCAAACACTTGAGGGAAAATAAGAGGGTTGCATGTCTAGCTAACTGGATCGTTGTATCAGATGAGCTCTTACATTATGCCACAAACAGCCACTTCTGCGGTCATAATTGGAGCTAACTTTGTAGCCAGACCAACATCAAGATATTTTAGCGTCCATTTCATGATCCAACAGGATATTACTTGCTTTTAAGTCCGTGTGGACAATGCACATCTGAGAATGCCCATGCAGGTAAGCAAGACCATCTGCCGTCCGCGTGACTCTTCGGACTCCAGCTTGACTCAAGCCAGACCATACGGCTGGGGCAAACTGTAACGAAGAGCCAAAATACCTATGGTTAAGTGAAAGTATTGGTTAAACCTGTGGTTCTATGAAACTAATGATGATATACCTGGATTAATGCAATTCCTTCATTAAAATATAATAGAAAAGTGAAAAGCTTAATGCCATGATGGATTGTTGCGAACAATGCGCTCACTACCGTCCTAGTTCATACTCCATCTGCACTTGTAAGTAATATGTTAGGTATGCTAAAATCAGAATCTTAAGGATCAAGGATTCATATTAGAATTGAACAGGATGTTGCTTGGTTTTAAATCTCGATGGACGATGTAGAAAAACACAACATAACTACACGAGTAAGATTTCATGTTCATGTTTTTTTTACAGAACCATGTTCATGAATTTGACATCTGGGAAGGACTGTTACCTAATAAACTAGAGGAACAGCCGCATCTGAATTGTTAAACTTCAAAGACAGGGAGAAGTCTGTATCCCAATCTGTTGAAACTGAAATCCAGTGAAATGACCTTGTATAACTGTAATTATGTGGCATTACCGTAGATTTGTGATACCCAAAAGTCCCACCAAGAGCAAAACAAGAACTGCACATGTGCCACGTTTACACGAACACCTTCCGCTCACCTCCCATGCACCGAAACGGTAATGAGGTCACTGGGCACATGAGATTCTCTTTGCATGAACAATCTGGCCAACTGCGGCATTTCCATGAACATATTGAGCCCACCCTCCTATCCTGCCAACATTCGAATGGCTACTGCAGTACTGCCATCGCTGCAGCATTTCCACAAACACCTGTGCTGCGATGACCATTATACATTTATACCGCTCGTTCCCAGGCAGCCCCATCAAAATATTCAACTTTCAAACGCAGCAAAACTTGGCGGCAAACAAACCAATGTATATCTTCGCTTAGTATGCTGACGTTGGTACGGCTCGATCAGCGAACCTCAAAGCTCCAAGAAACCAGGTTGAATCTGACGAGCCGTTCCTGTTCCCAACAGGAGGCGTCCCCCCGGAAGTCACTGGGTGTGGCATTCCCACGAACACCTTCTGCTCGTCTGTACGCGGCGCATGGATGCCATCAGAACACGAACCACTCCGGCTGCGGCATTTCCACAAACACTTCGCGGTCACGTGCTCCGAGCGGTCCTTGTGCTCTGTCCTATCGACGAACAGTTGCCCATCTCATAGGGGCTCTGTCCCACGAGTGCCGCGCGTATCAGTGGATTCCCTAGCGTGCACCCCGCTTAGCCACCAGGAGGAAGAAGAGGGGCGTGGAGGATGGCTGGAAGGCCGCGGCCGGCGGAGCTCCGGCGAGCAGAGCACTCGACGACGGGAACCGCTCTTGCGATTGAGGACGCGGACGAGTGGGCCGCTGGGTCTGTTGGCTGCAGCTGTGCCGTTCGATCAAACCCGTGTGGTCCGGATCGACGTGGGATATCTGCAAAAGGGCCCTTGATATATTTTACATTTCAATCCTTTCTACGTTAGAAACACTACTGGATTGAAACTTATCCTCGTAAACTTATCCGCAGAAACAAAAGCACACTCTTTCTTCTCAGAGCACCGGAGAAGAACACCAGGCAAAAATATATGGATTGAAACATAAACCAGGCATAGAATTTCGGAGCAATTCGTTATATGCCACTGAATAACTTCAGAACTTCATAATATATCACGGGTGTCTCGTTAACTTATAAGCTCTGCGTTCACATATCAGCGTCACAATGAGTGACGTATTGTGAATCATGTAGTTATTCAGTGATATATTATGAATTTTCTCGAGAATTTATGTATCCCTAATGATGAATCGATAGTGATGACCACAGGAAGATGCTGGACACACAAATGGCGACCACTAAAGATCGCCAAAGAAGAAGACGGTGACATGCATAATACAATCTATCAGCTACTCAGCTTGATTCAGGTTGCGGCACTATAAACTTGGTCGGTCACCAAGTTTATTCGCACCATTCACTTCATATCTGCATTGCAATTCAGCGGAAGCGAATGCTTTTTTCATACAAGTAAAAACTCCAAACAACGCATAGTCCAAAACCTGCAGGTAACGAGGTTTATTCATTAGTTAATTTTTATTTGATGTTTTATTTTTATTTGATGTTTTAGGACTGACAAAATACATTTTATTTGATGCTATAGGATTCCGAGTAGAGACATAACTAAATCTTACAAAATTGCGCCTTCCTTATTTAGTGTATGTTATATATATTGAAGGAAACTCCAATCTCTTTTTATTCATTGGTCACTAAAATTAAAGATGGATGTAAATGAAACAAACTGTTGGTAGCTTTAAACCGAACAACTCGCTAGTATTTTGTCACGAAGTATCGTAGAGTTCGATGGAACATATATGGGAGTACTGCAGCTTAATTAGCTTAAAGTACGCTGATGCAACGGCTCAGTGGAGGTACAAAATTGATCCCAATTACGTAATGGTTCAGTCGTCTTAGAAGTTAGAACCCTTGTGTCCAGGGCCCATATCTCAGAATGTGGGGACCTATGCTAAACTTAAAGTTAGGCACTGCAGTTTAGAAAAGACAATTAATTACCAAATCAAAAAAATATTTCATTTAAAATTTGATCATAAATTAGCTCTGGTTCTCTTTTTTTTTTTTCTTACGCTTTCAGAATGTAGAAGACATGGCTGAAGACTAGAATAACACATAAATGCACAAATACAAGAAAGAATAACAATAGTAGACGTTAAAAATTTAGTAACAAAACTAAGTTTCAGGCTTCTAGTTTGGCAATGCCGATCGAGTGGCTAGGAAATGGGTCTACAAAACCAGTTACTGCGGTGTATATAGCCCCGTATGCATATAAAATTACAAATTAGTTGAGTTTACAAAGAAACACACAATAAACTGATAAGCATAGGGTGGGTTGATTCATATAAATAGTGATTATGCGGTAGCAAAAAGGGAAGGAAGAGAACAATATAGAGGTTGAGATAGTGGTGGTAGACATAAAGAGGAAATTTTTAGGAAGAAGGAATAGAACAGCTTGCTTAACTCTATCTCATATCAAGATCAACTATAGAGCATTATTTTTTTCTTAAGATACTAACAACTAGTAATTGAACATTAGATAAAAATTGGGGGCCCTATGCGGTTGAGCACTTCGCTCATGCTCCTGGTACGGGCCTGCTTATCTGGTCACATTAGCACTTTCAGCTAAATGAAAGCTAAAGTAGCGTAGATGACATAATTTTTTTCAGAGTGAAGTGCTCTATAGGTTTGTAAACTTGCGTATGCATGTCATTTAGGTCAATGAACTTGAGAATTGCATATTTAGATCCTTCAAATATTTTAAATAGTGGTAGCAAGGTTGTCCGAGTAGAGATCTTGAATCGGATTGGATGTGCTATGATAGAATCGCATTCTAAGATCGAATCGTAGAATCTAAGATCTTACCTGATTCTATCAACACTACGACCCTGTTTGATAGAGTTCCAGATTCTCATTTTCTAGATTCTGCTCCTGATTATCTGAGAATCCACTTCTCTGAGAATCTAGAGTTGTCTGTTAAAAACGTTTGGCTAGTAGGTTGGCTCCAAAAACCATATGAGGGAGGATTAGAGGCAATAGACCATGTTACCCCTGGTTGTAATACTTCAATTGTATTTGTGTTTTTCTCCTATGTATTTGTACACAAATTATAGGATTTTCCCCCAAATTTGTTTAAACCATACGAATGATATACGTTGTATTTGTATATAATGTCGGGTTACATTGCATTTACACTTCATGATGGAATACACCTGTTGGCAAATAACGAATTGACACAAAACCATTGATTGTGTATAAGCAAATTTTGTATTGTTCACGCTGCGATGGATGAAGCTGGACAAATATTGCATTCATATCGTATAAGTGTTCAAATGATAATTAAATGCTATTACGTACAAATATTTGAATGTTAAACGAGTGATAACAAAATACCACAAAATATCACAAGTAGTGTATCCATCATCCTGATTGAGCAATTGCACTTGCAAGGTCATCACGGAAACTATCCATGGATGTAGCACTCGTTTGCGACGTAGACGCATCCGATGCATCATGAGAAATAACATATTTGGTATATCTTGATGGTATTATGGACACATAATTAGGATCCCGATTGAACCTACAAAAATGCATGTCCGGCGAAACATGTTCATGTATGAAGCTGTGGATTCCCATGGTTGCTGCAACAATCATCTTTTGCTTGGACATGTGAAAGCTCGACATCTTAAGAAGAATTCTCCATTTCATCTTCCATACACCAAAGGACCTCTCAATTATGTTGCGTACACTCGAGTGCAAATGGTTGAATTTCTCTTTCTCACCGCTAGGAGCAACACCTCTACGAAACTTTGGAACATGGTACCTTTGCCCCTTTTATGACGCTAAGTACCCAGGCCTGTTTGGATAACCAGCATCGACAAGATAATATTTTCCTGTAACATAAGACAAAAAAAATTATGTATATCAACATCCAATGCATGAACATTACTAGTAAATAAATTCGTGGATGGTACAAAACAAAGAAAATTACCTTGTGGAGGATGTGGAAAGACTTCCTTGTCTACATCCAATGCATGATAAAGAACACTAGTATCGTGCATAGCTTCTGGTTGTCCAATAGATGCGTATGTGAAGTGCATGTAAAAATCACATACCGCCATGACATTCTGTGTTGTACTTCCTGATCTACCAATATATGTAATTAGATCTTCTAGAGCAACACTTGCAAGAATGTGTGTACCATCGATAGCTTCAATACAGTCTTTGAAATGTGGCTACATCCTTCGATCATTTCTAATTCTACTATGAACCGTAGAGAAATTTGGATCCTTTGGCCTCACAAAATCTTTAGATATTATGACCACACACTGCAAAACCTTGCCAAACTTTATGCTAATTATCTCACTAGAATGCGTGAACCGATTCTGCGCTCTTCGGTTAGATTCACAGCCACCACATATGTATAGGAAAAAAGATAGTGCTTCAATTGAACTTGTATGCTTAGTTGATTTCAAGTCATATGTACTCGCTAAAAAATCATGTAGACTGTGAAAATATCATAGCATTCACATGAAACATGTGGTAGCTTTCTCCTGGAGTGGTCAATGTTTCTCTCACCCAACCCATTCCACTAAGCCGTGAAGTCCTAGGCTCATTCTTGTCCAAGTAGGTTGAGTGATAATTCTTCACGATAATTGCAGTAGCAGCGAGGTGACTTGACATGTCTTGCCATAGACGCATCATCTGCACATCACACTCATGTTCCCCATCTGATATATTACTCCCTTCACTATCGCTTTCACAAGACGACATCTGTACATGAATATACAAAAACACAACAACATAAATGACAATTTAAAAATACATGAGTAGGCATTAGGTTCAAATGATAGTATATAACTAGTGAAAATGTCTTATAATCCAAAAAAGTCTTACATGCCAATAGAGAAATAAAGAATAATAAAGGTCATAAACATCCTAACGTTACAATCAATTTTCTATTTGCCATACTTAGCATCATACTTTCTTTTGAGCCATTCAAATCGTGCTCCACTATTGAGCAAGGTCATAAAACATTTTCCTTTGCTCATTCTTTAAGAAAATTTTAGATGCAATGAAGTGCTCATTACTCCCATTAACAGCACCACACTCTTCAACCGATTCTATGACATCCTTGATGCTACACACTGAGCCTCTCTCTTTTCTGTGCAAATGTTTCAAAAGATGTATGCGACTTCTCATTCAACTCAAGAATTCTTCTCAATTGATCTTGCATGACCACAAACCCACTTTTTGGTTTCTTCCCCTTATCATTGCTAGAGCCACAAGGTCTCTTCCCTTTCCTATCAATTGGTGATTCATCTTCATGGTCACTATTATATTTGTCATCATTTTCATCTTCAAACTCTTCAATATCAATAGCTTTCGAAGCACACACAGGACTTTCAGACAATGTTCCCATTGTAGGAGACCAATGGTCTTCACCGGTGTTGCGAATGTCATCAAACATCTTGGACAACAACTCCTCATTTTGAAGTCCAGCCTTCTCAAACTTGGAACATTCTTTATATTCCTTTCAATGCAAAATGTTACATGTTAAACCTTCACTAATAATATAGCGCTAGGAATTTACATTAATCCTTTTATGAGTAATGATTTACTTTTTTTAATTTCTTCCACCGTTTGGGGTGGCCTTTATTGTCTTCTTTTCATGATCCCAACCTAAGTCTATCTCCTTTGTCCTCAATTTCCTTCAAATGTTGTAATCGTTCTTTAATTTATCCCATTTATTCTTCAATTGCATCTTTTTATATTGCAACCCAGTCTTCTCTGCAAATATTGCAATTACTAGAGTATACCCTGGGTTGTTCAAATGGGTATTTGGGCGATTGCCTATCTCTACTTGTTCAATGAACAATTCACACACTATCCTAGTGTTCTCGTTATTCCATTCAACGTTATCGGTCATCTGCATTTTTTGCCCATTAATTTTTTAAAATCAAAGTGGCATCAACAACAAGATATGGACACTGTAATATCCCGAAAGTGAGTTAAGATTTGAATCGAGGAAGAATAATTTTATTTCGGGAGAGATCGATTATTCGGGGAAGAATCAAACGGAACGACGGGACGGACTATTTGGACTGTTGTCAGTGCTGCAGTTTTAGAGGGGGGAAAGATCATTTTGGCGGCAACTTGGGCCTGGGCCAAGGCCCATCTAGGTGGCCGGCCAAGGGGGGGGGCTCCCCTCCCCCAAAACCCTAGCCCCTTCCCCTCCCCTCCCCCTTTCCCCCTCCCTCTCCCAACCGGCCGCCCCCTCTCCCCCCTCCCCACCTCTCCACCTCCCTTCCTCCCTCCCTTGCGCCCTCTCCATCTCCCCCATCACCTCCATTGCTGCTGTCCAAGGTGGAGTAGGAGCTCCCTTGCAGCCGGCCAAGGAGGAAGAAGAAGGAGAAAAGAAGAGAAAGAAGGGGAAGAAGAGAAGGGAAGAAGAGGGAGAAGAAGGGATCCGCAGCGGAAGCATGGTGGTCATCATCCCCGCTGCGTGCTCTTTTCGTTTCGGCAAGGGTAACCCGCGATTTGTTGTTTTGGGGTCGTTTTCTAGTTGTCTAATTTTCGGATGTCAGTTCGTCGATATTCTGCAGCAGTGAAGTTTGACTGTTTTGAATAGGTTAGAACCATAATTGGGTCTGGGTGTCTCCTATAAAGTTGTGGGTATCGTAGTTATCTTTCATTTCCGACAAGATTCAGGTCATTCGGACTTCGGTAGCCAAAGTTATGATTTTTTTAGTGCTATGATGTTTCTGTGGGTAGCAGAATTGACAGTGTCTGCTTAACCTGTTTTAAACATGCTGTTAGAGGGGTTTCCAGAGGGCTCACCATAACGAAAAACGAGGTTAATCCTCTTAGCTTTCAGGAAAGCTAAAGATCACTGAATTTGGACGAACGTAGAAAGTTATGATAGTTTCTTTGTCGCTGTCCAGAAACCCGACGTGAAATATTTGCTCTGATTAAATAGATTGGTAGGTCTGGTAGATGGCCGAATCAGAGGGTCTCCCAACTAAGTTTATTTAGACATTTCAATTACCTTTTCAGATTGTCCAAGATCATCCTATTTGGACTCCTGAGCAGAAAGTTATGAATTTTGAAGTCTGCTGTCCGCAGTGACCGATCGCTAGAAATTAGAAAAGCTAGACGTGATAAGAAGATTAGCGATTTCGATTGTAATGTGATGTATGATTTTGGTCCAGTATGTTATTCTTAGTTTGGGGTTATCTTCTTGTCCAGGTGGCAGCGAGATCCCAAGGGCAGCACCCACTTCGTCCGCCGTTTTACGGGTTGAGGCAAGTATTCGGGTTATAGCGTATTTTCGGTTGTATGATATGATTGTGGTGATTGCTTGTTGTAGCCTTGCACGAATGTTAGCGTAATGAGTTTTCCTTTATCTTGATGAATGCAAGCTATGGTTAATGTTTCCTTGAGCGTTGCTAAATCATACATGTTGTTATGTACATGTTAAATTCGTGTATATGAAAGACGTGGGCATGGAGCAATTGCATGTTCCAATCGTGTTGGAGACTTGGTCTTACATGCATGTTTTTGATATATGATAGTGAAGTAAGGTTGCTGGCATGATGTTTATATTGAGATTGGTGAATGCTCCAAGTATGATTATGCTCTATTTATGTCCGTTGTTATTGTACTTGGTATATTGATGATGAATAGATGTTGTGCATGTGCATATTGAGATCATCTTTGAAGCTTGGTCACGTGGTGACCAAGCATGCATTTCGTTGAGGTCCCCGTCATGTATTGACGGGCTTGAGGTCCCCACATTGGTGCAATGTGGGCTATGAGCAAAGAGGTCCCCATCATTCAGATGATGGGCAAAGGTCCCTATACATGTGGTGTATAGGCTTTTGGTCCCTGTGCCAGAGGGCACAGGCAAGGGTACACAGCGATGGTTGTATACCCCGCATTACCGGTAAAATGCGAAAAGAGATAAAGATAAAAAAGGTGCATTGCATTGGTTGCATTCACATGAGCATGAAGGCTTTACTCTGGTGCATTGTTTATCTTGGATTATTGATGCTATGAATGTTAACTTGCTTAGCCTTGTTGGTACTTGTTGAGTCTTTGGGCTCACTCTTGCTTTGATGTGTTTTAGGTACAATCGCAAGACGGCATGCATGGGAGGGAGTAGATGAATTGGAAAGCACGCACTACCTCACAACATTAAAACAATTGTCATTTAGCTTCATATAAGAATAAATAGATCTGAGAAATACCCATGGTTGTTTTATGATTCGATTATGGTTGTGAGAATAGTGTTAATTTGATTACATTCCTATGATTATCTCTTATGCATGAGTGAATTGGATTATGAAATTATTGTTAAATGTTATGTTTACTGTTAGAAGCTATGGATAGTTTGAGTTTCAGTTAATCTGTAATAATGAGAATAGAAAGTTTTGGTTATGTTTATGATATTATTCTACACGCTTGATTGAACTCGATTATGATTATATTGATAAATGCCTTGATCAATTGTTGGAACCTCGGTATAGGTGACTATACAAAGGAGGTTTTGTCGAGATTTTGTAATTGGTCTTAGTTTAGCTTAGTTTAATTTAATTTTAGTAGCATTCCAGGCTCAATGTTGAGCTGGGGTGTTCTGATTGGTATCGAGCGGTCAGTAGGTCCGTGGTGACTAGATATAAAAAAAAAATTGCTAATGTTAATCAACTTAAAAGTTTGACACACCGAGCACGATGGGATGGGGATGGGTCAATCTTTGCATTTACGTTCCGTTATATCGTTTTGATTATTGCTGATATGAATTGAGTTTGGCTGCTTATTAATTAATTATTATGATTATTATGAGTGGGATTAGTCGTTGTTGAGAGGTTAAGGTCGTGGTTGTGACCCTGGGCTTTACTAGGTTACACCACCGTTCGTGGAGTGGGTATAGAGAAGTGCTACCCCGGATATCTTAGTACAGGTGTCGATAGCGAGAATCTTTAGAAGAGTTGCTCTCTTCCCTGAATTTGAATTTGGTCAACTCTTAACCGGTTGCGATTGTTGGGTTTCTTTGAAATGTTTGGTGTGTTTCCTTTGGCTTAATTTGCCCCGTAAATCAATTATTGTTTTTCCACTAGTTGAGTTATTCACGCGATTGGTGAATTTTGCTAATTGTCAAGATTGACTTTTGTAGGGGAGTTTTGTTTTTCTTATTGGAAAGCTTGACCTATTTTATTCGCTTGATGTTTTTGGTTAATGAAAGTTTCTTTTGTAAGTCCTTTAGTTCATGAAGGCTTTGACTCAACGTATCTCTTTTGGGTATTTTGAGCGTTGAATATTAATTGTTGTGTTATGAGTTTCAAGTTAAGTTCGCAGTTTGTGCATGATCGATCTTAACTAAGGTCCTTATCAAAGAAAGTTGAATAAGTGGAGGTTGTCCTTTAGTGGTTCTTGATGAGTTATGACTATGAGTATGACAATATTTAGTTGGAATCAATGGAGTTTTTAAGAGGTGTGGTATTTTGATGAATTGGTCTGATTGTTAGGATTGTGGAATCAGGTAGATTTATTGGATAGCATGGAGTAATGTATCTCTATGGATTAGCTTACCCATTAGTGATGGTTATGTTAAGAATGTGTTTGAACGATGCTTTAGAGGATATCAGATTGGAAATTTTCGTAAACTAGTTACTTGATGATCATACAAAATTGCTAGATTAAAAACATGTATATTAGATTAGACGAACGTTGAGGTAGCATGTTGTGAAACCCTATTGTACAGGCGATGAGATTATTAAACGTTGACTTTGTGTTTACAGATGGTTACGCGACTACAAACAGAAGTAGGACCCTATTTGTATACATGATTCATACAATTGACAATTGTTAATGACAGTTGGAGCGGGTGTGAGTAACACTAATGGTTGAGTGGGTGATTGAGTAAGTGGCCTCTGATAGTGTGCTTTGCGAAAGTATCATTTGATAGTATGAACTAGTTAAAATAGGTTTGTTTCAACCTTGTGGCTTGTGTTTCCTTTGGAGAAATTTATGATGGGATAAGAGGCTATGATGAGTCTCGCTAAGAGTGTATTGTTACATTACTAGTGTGATTGTCGATGAGGGATTATGATGATAATATTGAATGTTTTGTATAAAGGACCGGATCGCTCGCGATGTTAATTAATTGAATATGTTTCTAGTTCGCATTTGTGATCTTTCAGACCTCATGTTGATGTGATAGCTGAATTTGTTTAGAGCAAAGTGACGTGTTGAGAGGTTTTATTAGTTCCTAAGTGGAATAGGTGTTGTGATCTTCAATTACTCTTTGTCGGAAATGCCATGGTGATGCTATAACCAACTAAAATCGAGTAAAGTGGAAGTATTTGAGATTTAAGTAAAGTTTCATAACTTGCGAATATTGAAGTTTGTCTAAAACTTTTGTTCTTGCCCATAAGAGTTTTCCAATTCTAAAAGCGGTGTTTTATTCTCGTCTAAGGTTTGATATTCTCGATTGTGGGACGTGCGCCTCAACTTTGATCATATCTTTTGGTTTTCGAAACGCTTTTATCGATTGTTTCTCTTGATCTTGTAACTATTGTAAGTGGTAACGTTTTCTTTTGAGTGAAACTTATTTCTATTTGCCTCTTCTTCTAAGAAAGGGTTAACCGATCTGTATTGTAAAGTCTCGTAGGTGGTGTCTTGGCATCTAGATAGTGGTGGCCTAGTAGATGGTTTGATGAACCCTTAGGTGTCAAGTCGTCGAGAGGCTTGGAGTAATAAATCGATTTATTGGAATAATCCTTGGAGAGGAATTGAGTTGAAAAGAATATTTGTCTTTGGAGCTACAGATTTCGTTGTCGCAACTAGTAGGACCTATAACAAGTTGTAGTCCAAGATTTGGTGTTCTTTTGACCGAGCATTAGAATTAGCAAGTATGGAAATCGGATCAATTTATTAGAGTATCGCAATTTGGTAGTATTGCGAGGCTATGAAAGTTATTCTTGATGATGTGGTTTAATGAGAGTGGGGTTACAAAGTAATCAAATCGCCAAGTTAATTAATGGGATAATGGAAAATATTGAGTAACGTCAAGAGTGATTCGGCTTTAAATGAGTAACCTTCTGAGGGTTATAATCTTTGTAAAGGTAAACTGGTCAAGAAAATATTTTCATGATGATGTTAATGAGAGAGTATGTTGGAATTATGGGATTTTACTGATTTAATCTGAGGATTTCCTATCTTTTATATGAGAAGTTCGTTGTAGGAATCTTGGAGTTTAATTTGGGCTTTGCAATTTTATGCTAGGACTTGGGGCACCCAATGATTATGTGTAGAGGAGGTAGATTAAGGGTGGGTTTCGAACAGTGAGATAATCATTGATAGAGCCCTTTTAGAGAAAGTATATGATTGTGAGAGTGTGAATTCCAAGTTGTTTATTTCTAAAACATTGAGGAGATGTGATTGCGTGTGTAATCTATTTTGAGATGCATTGGAAGTCATCTGTCAAATTAATCATGTAGATAGAGGAGTTGTTGAGATAAAGTTTGGCGGCGTCGATAGAGCCTTTATACGGAATTGTGGATGATGTATTTCAACATGAGTGTAACATTGAGAATGTAAAGTTAAGAAAGATGAGTTAGTGTGTTTTGTGATGAATCAAACTCCAAAGTTGAGAGAGATTTTATTCTTAAAAGAGATCTTGAGAATTTGATACTTCCTCAAAGGAGTGAATTGTTTCCTCGATTCTCGTTTGAGTTTTGTGTTGTTGACCAATATCTTTCGTAAGTTGAGTTTGACTCGATTTTGGTATATATGATTCTTATCGGTTCGAAAGAATAAAAGAAATGATGGATTTGGTTAATTGAGTGGTTTCTCTTTTAGCGATCGTGGTGTTTATTTGCAAATTTTCTAATTGAAGGTGGAAAGATTTTTGTGATAAATCATCGATTTTGAATTTGACTCCTTTTAGTACCGAGTTGGTAACGTTTGGTTGCGTTGAGAGTTCTTCATTTTCAGTTGAGCTTTCTTTGGTAAAAGAGTGTGTTTAGGAAGTGTATTGTTGTTGTGTGTTTCGTTAAAGGAGGTGATTTTTGCTTTAGTGAGAGTATAATTGAGCGGTGGAACACGAGTTCTGTGTTCTATGTGCATGTCGTGTGGTTCGGTATCTTTGGGAGGTTTAACCCAAGATACATTGGGTTGTTTTCGCTAGTTGGCGTATCGCCAGATCGCCTCGAGTCCGCGCGCGAGTACGTAACGCCTTGTATGTTCGGTGTTGAGTGAATACCGGAGATCCAGAGTTTGAGGTTTCGATTGCGCCGTTAACCATCGAGTGAGGTCTTACCCTCGAGTCTTGTCCGGTGAGTGTACCTGGAATGTCGAGTGGAGCGTTAGTACAGACGTCGATTTACGTCCTGGGGTTGTGGTCTCTTCTGTTGGAGAGAGAGGTCACTTGAGAGTTGAAGTCTCACGTGAGCGAGTTTAGTAAGAGTTGATCGCATTGGTATCTGTTGTTAAGTTCTAGTCGTGGTTTTCTTTCGGGAAGATTGGCGTTTAGATTCGGGGTCGAATCCTGTTAAGGGGGGTAGAATGTAATATCCCGAAAGTGAGTTAAGATTTGAATCGAGGAAGAATAATTTTATTTCGGGAGAGATCGATTATTCGGGGAAGAATCAAACGGAACGACGGGACGGACTATTTGGACTGTTGTCAGTGCTGCAGTTTTAGAGGGGGGAAAGATCATTTTGGCGGCAACTTGGGCCTGGGCCAAGGCCCATCTAGGTGGCCGGCCAGGGGGCTCCTCCCCAAAACCCTAGCCCTTCCCTCCTCCCCTTTCCCCTCCCTCTCCCAACCGGCCGCCCCTCTCCCCCTCCCCACCTCTCCACCTCCCTTCCTCCTCCCTTGCGCCCTCTCCATCTCCCCATCACCTCCATTGCTGCTGTCCAAGGTGGAGTAGGAGCTCCTTGCACCGCCAAGGAGGAAGAAGAAGGAGAAAGAAGAGAAAGAAGGGAAGAAGAGAAGGGAAGAAGAGGGAGAAGAAGGGATCCGCAGCGAAGCATGGTGGTCATCATCCCGCTGCGTGCTCTTTTCGTTCGGCAAGGGTAACCCGCGATTTGTTGTTTTGGGGTCGTTTTCTAGTTGTCTAATTTTCGGATGTCAGTTCGTCGATATTCTGCAGCAGTGAAGTTTGACTGTTTTGAATAGGTTAGAACCATAATTGGGTCTGGGTGTCTCCTATAAAGTTGTGGGTATCGTAGTTATCTTTCATTTCCGACAAGATTCAGGTCATTCGGACTTCGGTAGCCAAAGTTATGATTTTTTTAGTGCTATGATGTTTCTGTGGGTAGCAGAATTGACAGTGTCTGCTTAACCTGTTTTAAACATGCTGTTAGAGGGGTTTCCAGAGGGCTCACCATAACGAAAAACGAGGCTAATCCTCTTAGCTTTCAGGAAAGCTAAAGATCACTGAATTTGGACGAACGTAGAGAAAGTTATGATAGTTTCTTTGTCGCTGTCCAGAAACCCGACGTGAAATATTTGCTCTGATTAAATAGATTGGTAGGTCTGGTAGATGGCCGAATCAGAGGGTCTCCCCAACTAAGTTTATTTAGACATTTCAATTACCTTTTCAGATTGTCCAAGATCATCCTATTTGGACTCCTGAGAAGAAAGTTATGAATTTTTGAAGTCTGCTGTCCGCAGTGACCGATCGCTAGAAATTAGAAAAGCTAGACGTGATAAGAAGATTAGCGATTTCGATTGTAATGTGATGTATGATTTTGGTCCAGTATGTTATTCTTAGTTTGGGGTTATCTTCTTGTCCAGGTGGCAGCGAGATCCCAAGGGCAGCACCCACTTCGCCCGCCGTTTTTACGGTTGAGGCAAGTATTCGGGTTATAGCGTATTTTCGGTTGTATGATATGATTGTGGTGATTGCTTGTTGTAGCCTTGCACGAATGTTAGCGTAATGAGTTTTCCTTTTATCTTGATGAATGCAAGCTATGGTTAATGTTTCCCTTGAGCGTTGCTAAATCATACATGTTGTTATGTACATGTTAAATTCGTGTATATGAAAGACGGGCATGGAGCAATTGCATGTTCCAATCGTGTTGGAGACTTGGTCTTACATGCATGTTTTTGATATATGATAGTGAAGTAAGGTTGTTGGCATGATGTTTATATTGAGATTGGTGAATGCTCCAAGTATGATTATGCTCTATTTATGTCCGTTGTTATTGTACTTGGTATATTGATGATGAATAGATGTTGTGCATGTGCATATTGAGATCATGCTGAAGCTTGGTCACGTGGTGACCAAGCATGCATTTCGTTGAGGTCCCCGTCATGTATTGACGGGCTTGAGGTCCCCACATTGGTGCAATGTGGGCTATGAGCAAAGAGGTCCCCATCATTCAGATGATGGGCAAAGGTCCCTATACATGTGGTGTATAGGCTTTTGGTCCCTGTGCCAGAGGGCACAGGCAAGGGTACACAGCGATGGTTGTATACCCCGCATTACCGGTAAAATGCGAAAAGAGATAAAGATAAAAAGGTGCATTGCATTGGTTGCATTCACATGAGCATGAAGGCTTTACTCTGGTGCATTGTTTATCTTGGATTATTGATGCTATGAATGTTAACTTGCTTAGCCTTGTTGGTACTTGCTGAGTCTTTGGGCTCACTCTTGCTTTGATGTGTTTTAGGTACAAGCGGCAAGACGGCATGCATGGGAGGAGTAGATGAATTGGAAAGCACGCACTACCTCACAACATTAAAACAATTGTCATTTAGCTTCATATAAGAATAAATAGATCACGAGAAATACCCATGGTTGTTTTATGATTCGATTATGGTTGTGAGAATAGTGTTAATTTGATTACATTCCTATGATTATCTCTTATGCATGAGTGAATTGGATTATGAAATTATTGTTAAATGTTATGTTTACTGTTAGAAGCTATGGATAGTTTGAGTTTGAGTTAAGCGTAATAATGAGAATAGAAAGTTTTGGTTATGTTTATGATATTATTCTACACGCTTGATTGAACCTGATTATGATTATATTGATAAATGCCTTGATCAATTGTTGGAACCTCGGTATAGGCGACTATACAAAGGAGGTTTTGTCGAGATTTTGTAATTGGTCTTAGTTTAGCTTAGTTTAATTTAATTTTAGTAGCATTCCAGGCTCAATGTTGAGCTGGGGTGTTACAGACACCTAGACTTTTTAACTATCAAGTGTTCAAAAACTAGCTACTGCTCATAACTTTTATAAATTCTGAAAAAAACAGAACTATGGCATACAAGCATACAGACAGAACAGAAATAATTATGAGCATACAAGAATTCTGATATGGGCATACAAGCATAGAGATAGAACAAACAGACAGAATTATGGGCATACAGGGATATGGATATGGCATATTGAAGCAATACAGATATTGGCATAACAAACTCAATACATGACTCATATACATCAGAAATACGGAGTCCACATGCTTGCTCTCAGCTTGAGACATTCTGACCACATATGTATAGGAAAAGACAGAGATACAGATATGGGCATAGAAGCATACAGACGTAAGAGAAATAATTTCCTACTCTAGAGTCCCCAAGCTTGCTCTCAAGTTGAGACAAAGTACTCCCCCTCAAGTACTTTTTCCTTAGCAGTAGCTGCCAGAGGAACCCAAGTCCACCTTGATCCTTTGGCTTGCATACCACCAAATGAGGATTATAGCCAGGTAGGACTCACATAATCAACGCATTGCACAAACTCTGAATTATAGCCAAGAGGGATTCATATGAACTGTAATCAAATTAACCAGTTTGGAAAATATACATGCAGATGCATTGTCAATTACAGGTGTTGCACAAGTTCTTTATTTTTGGCATTTTGGACCTCAAGATATTATTATCAAATCAAGAACTCTTCAACTCAGAATGCTTTGTTATATCTTGCAACAAGGTGTAGATCACGAAGTACATAACACTAAAGTCAAAGGCATCCATAGTTCAGTTTTTCAAAGAAAATGCTCAATATTGTACTACTATTTGGTTCCACTCATAACAGAGAGCAATCATATACGCGGTTAAATGCACTCATTCTGTTTTTGTTTGATGAAACTTGATGCATTGTTTTATGCTCACACATATCAGAGAACAATCATATATGCTCAAACTTGATGCATTGTTTTATGCTCACACATTGTTTTATGCAGTCGTTCTATTTTTGTTTGATGAAACTTGATGCACTGTTTTATGCTCACAAATGAAAAAGAGCAATCATATAAGCAATCATATATGCTCAAACTTGATGCATTATTTTATGCTTGCACATTGTTTGATGATCAGTGCAACAGATAAAACTCATAAAATTCTAACTGAAAGTTAATTGTTTATCAGCAATACAACTGAATTGTCAGTAATACATTAGAGAGATACTATCAGGTCAAGAACATTGGCGTTCTTCACAGATTAACAGACACACACACACACACGATTCAAAGATGATAATTTGCAATCATGTTCATTCATAGATTCATTCATAGATTCAAAGATGATATTTTACATTCACAGCTTCATTCACAGATCAAGCACCCGAAGAGGAAGGTGACAACACCCAGATCAAGCACCCAAAGATCAAGCAGATCCTACTCCCAGATTACTATAGAAACAAAACCCAGATCAAGCACCCGAAAAAATTCACCTCATCCCACCAGATCAAGCACCAGAAGAGGAAGGAGACAAAGGGAGTAGGGAGGACAAAGGGGACGGCCAGAAAACTACCTTACCTTCACAGGAGCCTGCCAGTGGTGCTCGGGAAACAGCGGCAGTGAAGGAGACGGGACCGATGGCCTCTAGGGTTTTTGGGGTGGGCGGATCTCATGTGCTCACGACAGCGCACTCCGAGGACTGCGACGGCGTAGTTGACAACTAGTTGGGGCGCACACGGGGATCGGGGGTGCGATTGTCGCCTTGTCACGAGAGCAACAGGAGGAGAGGACGACGCGAGGGGAAGTGTCAGGACCACCTCGGTCAGGGCGCACACAGGGAAGTGTCAGGACCACCTCTTAGGGAGGTCCGACAGGACCACCCGGAGGTCTGGTAGGTCCTCCAAAAACACTCAGAGAGGAGGTCCTCCAGGACCTTCTAAGCGATCACAAAGAGCTCTCGGAGGTCTGGACTCTGTGCACTAAGTTAGTCCTAGGAACCCAAGCTAACTCGCACAAATCAGCATAGGTAAAATCACAACCACACAGTCCAACAATTGGAACAGCAGATAAAGTAAAACTTATATAGGACAAGGGCCTTATGGCCAAGGTTGTTTACAGGAGTTGCCAACGAGGGCTTACAAAAACCGACAATAAAACCTCACAGCGGGACCACCAAAAGTGTGTGAAGCCATCCGGCAAGCCCACAAGCTGTCGAGTGGAGGACGTCTCCTAGAAGATCGGGTCATCAAAGAACTCCTCTTCGAAGAGGTCTGAGCCACCAAGACCTGGACCATCTTCAGCCACTGCTCAAACAGAGGGTTTAAAGCAATGAGTATGTTGAATGTACTCAGCAAATTACAGGAAACAAGTATGCAATTAATATTCATGCATTGGCTTTGATAATGGAGAGCTGCAGGGTTAGTTGCAGAAAGCAATATTTGATAGTGAATACATAAATAGATTTCAAAGCTCAAGTTAAAAGCATAATACATAAGTACATTTGTTCAAAAGGGAGGTTGTGAGCACCAACTCACTCCTAAGACCACTCGTGGGAGGTCTTGGTCGCACCCACGTCTAGGACCACCCCCACGACCACCCTGGAGCACCAACTCCAGAGGTCCTAAAGACCACCCTAGGGCTCCAAGACCTCCCTAAGCACCAACTCTGGAGCACCTTGAACCACCCTAGGGTGCACAAGACCTCTTTTGAAAAGCTACCCCATGCGCAAAATTACCAGGCAATGTCCATGACCAAGGACTTGGCTATTTGAATAGATTTTTACACTCTACAAAGGTGTACAACTTTAGCCACAATTCACGACCTCTCTAGCGTATCGGTTTCTCGTCGAAACCCTTGCTCATTTCCAAAGATGAGAAGTCTAAAGAGCGCGACAAGGCCTTTACAAAGCTTTGAACTGACCTAGAGCTGCCCGCTAAGGTTTCGCTTCTAACGGGCCTCACACCCGCCAGATTCGTGCCCCCTCTTGCGCTAGTGAATCAGCATGCTCCACCACAACAGAACCAAGGCAGTTCATTGCTAATTATTTGGCCCAGACCAACCCCATAAAATGGTCTTGTGGTTGCACGGTTGATGAGGATTAAAATCTCTAAGTATTATCTTTAATACATAATAAAAGACCATACGTCTTCATAGTCGTAACCTCTAAGGCTCACGACCTCTCTGGTTGTAAAGATTCTAGAGGTTACTCAAATAGGTACCTGGTCGGACAAAGTCCTATACCTAGCCTCTGACCAGGTAACTACTCGTAAAAGGGGATGAACTCATTCTAAGTATATTCCTTACCGTTTGATGAATGGAACACATGCGTGTATTCCATACCACGCGACGTTTATTTATCCTAAGACACTGACAAACAACCACCAGACGGTTGAGTGTCTCACAAACACTCAACCGCAGAGCAGTTGCTTCTTCATCAACTGTCTTCTTGCTCCGACCAGTCTCGACGCTTCACAACAGACGTCTTATCTAGAAGTAATTGCCACCTCTTCAAGGGTTATTTAAAGATGAGGCATGGACGGAGCCAGGGATCAAGTCGCATCGGGTTGAAGCATAGACATTAGCATCAGATTCGTGTTTCAAGCCCGATATTGTAGCTTAGCAAACATTACTCTCAGTGTAAATAGGATTAGTCCATCACTTGGTCATAGACATCCTCTGTAATAGTCAGTTCATATTAATCAAAGAACAATCCTATTCTCTCCCTAGAAGTCCCGTACCATTTTCCTCTATTTATTTCGTAAGATCGGCGACTCGATCGTTGACAGCTGGCGCCGTCCGTGGGGAACAAGGCGCATATTTCTGGAAGAAATTCTTGGCTCATCAAATCCTTGTCCATTTCTCACTTATAATCGCTCATGCGGTTATGGCAGGAAGTTGGGACGAGGAGAACTGGTTCGACCTGGCGGACTACTCCAACCTCGACATGGACGCATGCATCTGCGTCATGCAAGAAAATGGAATGTCATCATCATCCTCCTCCTCCGCTGGCTCGCCCATCGCAGATATCAGTGAAATCGACCGGATGAATGAGGATACACCGCTACGACCAGTGGCGGTTTCAGAGGAAGTGCTTCCGACCAGTTCGGAACACCCAAAGACCTCTGCAAGCCCGATCCTTTCGATCGGCGAAAAAGGTGACAAAAATTCAACACCGCAACTTGAGGATCAATGTACCCTCGATGCGATCATGGTTGACAGGCACTCACCGACGGCTTCTGACAATTCTAGGAGCCAACTGACATCTAGTAACGGTGTCAATGAAACCCCCACTGGTCATAGACCAAGTGGGGATGATAAGGCTCAGTACACGATTGGCAATCCGCTGGATCAGGCTGAGACCATCACAAAAAACTCAGGAAGTGCTAATTACCGACCACTCTCCATCGTGGAAGCTTCTTGCAGAAGCGCTGAAAGGCTCTCCATCAATTACGATGGAAGCTCATCAGAAGATCACTGCTGGAGGCATGAGGTCAATGCGATCGGAGATACGGATCAAAATGCCGTGTACGGTCCTCCATACGTTGCCTCGTCACCACATAATGATGGAGATGGTACGAGCGGTCAAGCACCAAATGCCAGAGGTAATAGAGCTGATGGACATCCATCAGTTAATACGCCTAATTCTGCTCCAGCCCGAGTAAGGGACCAGGCAAGACTAACCCGGAGGTTGGGAGAAAGTTCAGGTCATCAAACACCTAACACGAACATTCCAAGACCTTCGGTAACGGTACAAAACCAACAGCGAGTTCAGGATATTTTAAATACCTCTGACCCTATTTTAGCAGAGACTCCGGGTTTTGTCCAACTTGTAGGTTAGGTATCAGAAATTATCCAACAGCCTATGCAGCGCACGGAAGCATACCGGGAACGAAGGCATTTGCAAAGTCAGACCATGACTTCATCCCATCATTCCTCCCACAACAGAGGGCAGCATGGTCGTGTTGAAGACTAGTTGATACCAAGACCACCTCAACGATTCCGACCAAGGAGTCATAAGGGGAGAAGGTTGTTTCAAGAAGCATCACCTTCACTTCGTCGAGAGGAGCAATCGCTTGAACCTGATGATCTTCGACATCATCTGAACCAAGCAGGCGGCCGGAGGCGTCCTATCAACGTCCACGACCGAATCAGGACACCGGAGCACCGGCAATCCAATTTAAGAAACCGGTCTCCGACCGATTACAATTTGGCACCTTTTCAAAGAAGGCGCCATGAATCGATCACAGGTTGTCGAGCCTTCTCCGCAGGGCTCCAGGCTGTGCGTTGGCCAAATAGGTTCCGACCGGCCAATTCGGATAAGTTCAATAGGACTCAAAATCCTTTAGAATTTCTCCAGATATACACCACCACCATCAGAGCTGCTGGTGGTGATGAAAATGTAATGGCTAACTATCTTCCCACGGTACTAGAAGGATCAGCCCGGTCGTGGTTACTCAACCTACCGGTCGGATCAATATATACTTGGGAACAACTTTGCGACCTTCTGATTGCAAATTTCCAGGGTACGTATGATCGCCCTGGGAAGGAGGATGATCTCCACTGAATCCGGCAAAAATCCAATGAGACTCTCCGACAGTATATCAAAAGATTTAGCCAGGTTCGTAATTCAATACCAGAGGTCGCAAAATCTTTTGTCATTCAAGCCTTCAAAGCAGGGCTAAGAAATCGTAGGTTCACGGAGGATATAGCAATACATCCTCCACGAACAACCATCAAGCTCTTCGACATGGCCGACAAGTACGCAACCGCCAGTGAAGCAGTTGAGTGGAACGAGGCCTTTGATCGGAAAGATAAAATCCCTCAACCTGGCTTAGATAAGACATAAAAGAAGCAAAGGAAGGCTCTCAAGAAAAAGAGACACCGCAAACCTGACGATAAGGAGGTTCTCGCGGTTCTTGAAAAATTTACCAAGGGTAAGAAAGATTATGCCAGTCGTGGCAAGGCAAGGGCTCCGACCAATGAATACAAGAAAAGCAAGGAGTGGTGTCCACTTCACCAGCAAGCAGGACATGACTTGTGCAACTGCCGTGCTTGGCAAAAGAAGCTGGAAGATTATTATGCAGGTAAAGGTCCACTCCCCTCGATACTGGAACTCGGAGAGACAAGCTCCAAGAAGGACAAAGACGGTGACAAAGAAATAGAGTACCGAGAGCCTCAACACACTGTCGACGTGATCTTTGGTGGATCTTCTTCGTACGAGTCCAGAGGTCATCTGAAAGCCATAGAGCGGGAGGTCAACCTTACCGAACCTCCGATCACCGCTAAGCCATCCAGGTGGTCAGAGACTGCAATCTCCTTCAGCAAAGAAGACTGCCCCATTCTTTCGACTCGACCAGGTAGGTTCCCTATTGTCGTTGAGTCTACTATTAATAACTGTAGGGTTAATCGGGTCTTAATAGATGGAGGTAGTTCTTTAAATATTTTATTTGTGGGAGCATTGGAAGATATGCAAATTCCTAAATCCAATGTAAAACCTGTGAAATATGTCTTCCATGGCATAGTTCCTAGATCTACCGCCAAGCCGATAGGACACCTGTCCCTACCGGTTACGTTCGGAAGGCCTGACAACTTCCGAATAGAAAAGATTTCATTTGATGTGGTGGATTTCGAAACCGCATATAATGCAATCCTCGGTCGTCCGGCTTTAGCAAAATTCCTGATAGCCACGCACTACGGTTATCAGAGTTTGAAAAAGCCAGGACCAAAGGGCGTCATCACAGTTCGAGGCGATAAAAAAATAGCTTACGCATGTGATCAGAAATGCTTAGAACTGGTCGACGAGTTTTCGACCAGGGAAACTAACACCACTACCATGCAGGTCAAGCACTCGAGGCTAAAGGTGGCACCAAAACCTTCCGACCAGACAAAAGAGGTACTACTCGACAAGAGCGCTTCTCCAGAGGGCGCCAAAATATTGGTCGGAGCAGGACTTAACCTTAAATAGGAAGAGTCTCTTGTCTCCTTCCTCCGAGCAAACCAGGACGTATTCGCCTGATAGGCGTCCGATATGCCTGGAGTCCCCAGGGAGGTGATCGAGCACAGACTAGCTTTGCAGCCTGACAAGAAACTGGTCAAGTAGAAGCTGAGGCGTTTTGCACCTGATCAGAAGGAAGCAATCCAGTCGGAAATTGACAAGCTCCTCTAGGCTGGGTTTATTCGTGAGGTCGACCACCCAGAGTGGCTCGTCAATCCTATAATGGTTAGAAAAACCAATAGAAAATGGTGAATGTGTATTAGGGCTGGAAACGAGCCGAGCCGAGCTCGGCTCGGCTCAGACAGGCTCGTTTGCACAGTTAGCTCGGCTCGGCTCGTTTCGAGCGCGAGCCAGGAAGGTGGCTCGGCTCGGCTCGGAGAAAGGCTCGAGCTGGCTCGAACGGGATCGCGAGCCAAGGAAGGAGCTCAGCTGATGCATCAGTTCATCCTGAATTCCTGATCAAGTACATCCAACAAGCATTACAAAAATTTCTATCAGTTCATCCAGATCCAGTACATCCAACAAGCATTACAAAAATTTCTATTAGGTCATCCGCCTCTAGCACATCCAACAAGCATCAATTCATCCAAAATAAGCACATCCAATGATCCAACAAAACAAGCATCAGTTCCTAACAAATGAAATCGCAACTTCGCAAGAACAGCAAGCTCGACGAGCTTGGAGTACAGTGATTCGACCTTGTAGACCTCCTCGGCGACGGCAACCGAAGCTTCATGGCCCACGTCCACATCCATGGAGAGCACAGGGCCGGGCGGAGCACGGGCCGGGCGGAGCACGGGCCGGGCCTCCAGGGGGAGGAAGAGGGGAGCACCGGGGGAGGTAGGAGCACAGAGGGAGAAGAGAACGCGGCCAGGGGGAGGACGGGTCGGCGGATGATGGAGCAAGTGGCGGTAGCGGGTGAGGAGGCGACGGATGGAGCAGCTGGCCGGTGAGGAGGCGGCGCTGGCGGATGGACTAGGTGGCCGGTGAGGAGGACGAGGCGAGCTGGGTTCTGGGTGGAGATGGGGGAGGCGCCGTCGGCGGGTGGAGATGGGGGAGGGGGAGGCGGCTGTTGGAGGAGGTGGATGGAGGCAGCGGCTGGCGGGTGGAGATGGGGGAGACGACGACCGGCGGTGGCGGGTGGAGATGGGGGAGACGACGGCCGGTGGTGGGGTGGAGATCACAAATTCATAATATCACTTGAATGAACTACTAGTGACTAGTCCATGAGTCCATGACTCCATGCAGATCAATAAAATGTCTACTTGTGAATTGTCATCAATAATATCAAAGTCTTATCAGTCAAAGTCATAACATCCATCATCCATGTAGATCACAATTAAGTTCATAATATCATAAGATCACAAGTTCATGGACTAGTGACTAGTCCATGCAGATCACAATTAAGTCCATAATATCACAAGATCACAAGTTCATGGACTAGTCCATGCAGATCAATAATATCAAGAAAAAGTTCATAACTAATCCATGCAGATCAATAAACATCCATGTAGATTCTTGAATGAACTTGGCCACCAAACAAAATGTCTTTTTGTGAGCTTGTCATTGTCAACTTATCCTCCACCAAACAAAAGGTCTTGCCAACTTGTGATCTTGGAATCTGGAAAGTATTCTGGAAATGATCATACTAATTTAAGTTGGTAAAAAAGCATTATAGAAATGATCATGCATTGTCTTGTCTACCTAAGCTAGCCTGCCATCATGAGACAGCAGTAGGCAACAGGATATGATAATTGAGTGAAAGACAAAAGTATATTTTTCAATGCATGCAACAATTGAATTTGTACCATGCATTATCTTACTATTTAACTAGTTGCTAGCCACCACACCCTCAGGAAATGGTACAGATTCTACATCGTCCTCATCGTCTTCTTCCTATTTAGGAAAATGATAATTGAGTTAAATATCAATATTAACAAACATGATATGAAAAAGGACAATAGTTAGTATGGGAAAACATACCACAAACATTGGGGGTGTCATGTCATTTTGAGAACCTCGTATCCAGCTAGAACCACAAACTAATGCCTCAGCCATAGTTGGGCGCAGAGCACTACGATAATCATTCAGAACTCTACCTCCAACACTAAAGGTTGACTCAGAGGACACGCTGCTCGTAGGTACTGTCAAGAATTTCTTGGCCATCTTTGACACAACCGGGAACCTATGAGCATTCAATCTCCACAAATCAAGCAATTTAAAACTCGTGTCTGCTAAAGGATGATTTGGTTCATCTAGATAGATGAGTAACTCTGATTTAGATGGCTCTATAGAAGTAGATCGCAGAAAGGTCTGAAACTCACTTGAAACTGAGACTAATGAGCAGCTGGTATCAATAGTTGAAGAGGATTCAGCCCTACTGTTGGCAGCCTTGTTGTGGCGATGTTGCATCTCATGTTGGGCATAGAGATCAAACAACTCGTCACGGATATCACTTTCCTCATTGGCGGCTTTGGATGAGTCATACATCTGTGTGAAACACCAACTAACAAATCTCATCTTGAACCTTGGATCAAGAATAGTAGCAATAACCATTACATGGTTTTTTTCAGCCTAATACTTGTTGAACTTATCCAACATTGCTTTACCCATACTCTTCAAATGTTGATCACTAGAAGTACTTGCGGCCCTCAATGCAATCTTAACATTCACTATATGAGGATAGAAAATGTTTGCTGTGGGGTACAAAGATCCTGAAAATGCAGTAGTTACCTCTGCCAATGCCTTCAATATTGGCTGAATCTTGTTGTATAAATCCCATTGTTCACTCGAAGGAAGCCACTTGTAATTAGCATTCGTATAAGCATAGTACAATAATGCATCCTTATAGGCAATGCTAGCAGAAAACATTTTATATGTTGAACCCCACCTTGTTGACACAGCAAGACTCAACCCTTTTCCAACTTCCAAAGCAATAGATTTACAAATTCTAAGAATTTGTACATGCGGGATGGAGACTTCTTCATGTTTTTCACTGATTCCCCAAGATTGCTTATCAAAGATTCCAATTGTGCCAAGCCATCATTCACTACCAAATTCACTATATGACAACAGCAACGAACATGAAAATATTTAGGAATGAACTGTGCTATTTTCCTAGCAATTAACTTGGCCATCAAATTATTAGCGGCAAGATCATTTGAGGATGCATTATCAAGAGTGATAGTCATAATTTTATCTTCGAATTTCCATTCAGTAATGCATTCAAACACTGCCTGAGCTATCACATTTCCTTTGTGTGGAGGGTCTAACTCAACAAAGTTCAAGACACGACATTGCATAGCCCAATTAGCATCTATGTAATGAGCGACCAAACTCATGTAGCAAAGATTTTGATTTGATGTTCACAAATCACAAGTTAAACTTATATTGTCAACACCTCTGAGACTCTTCCTAAGGAGTGATTTCTCTTATTCATAAACCTTTATGCATTCACATCTTATAATCTTCCTACCAATAAACTGATATGATGCATTCATATACCTCATCAACACATTAAACCAAATGTGTTCTACCATCTTAAATGGATACTCATGGACAATTATCATCTTAGCAATTATTCTACGGGTTTCCTCATGATCATATTCAGTGGGAGTAACAACAAGAGATGAACCTGGCTCATAGTTGAGTGTACCTTGAGCTTTCTGTCTCCCCACTTTGTTCAAATAGGGTGTGCACTTTGGTATATGCCTTAAGAGAGTTGAAGCTGATCCCCTTGGCTTGTAAGCAAAGAGCCTATAGCAAAACTTGCACTTCGCCTTTGTCTCAGTCTTCCCTTTCTCCTTCTTGGATGGAACGTTAACCACCTTAAAAAGCTCCCAACAATTTGAACGCTTTCCTCGGACCCTTTTGGAAGGAGACACTGGAATTCCCTTCTATCTTTTGGCTCTTCTCTTTGCCTTGGGAGATCTAGACACACCACCATCATCTTCATTCTCATCATGAGTTGCAGAATCAATGGACACATGTGAAGGTTCGCCCTTAGACGAACCATCAGGAATGTCAAAATCACTATATTCGGAGTCCTACACAGATATAGAACATGATATATCAGGAATGCACTGTTGAAATTGAATGAAGCAATCATATTTATGATCAAATACCACCACTCATTTATTATGACATCACTCAGTGTGCACTAATTTACATAAACTAGAACATAAACCACATACAACTAGAACATAAACCACAACCAGAACATAATCTCACATAACAGCAAAGCTTCAAAGGATAATCTCACTGTCACTCGTTTACACTCAATGTGCACTCATTTACAGTTCCCACATAATTGCAAAGCTTCCCATTTACTGAGCTCTCACTGTCACTTGTTAAACCTAGCCATAATCCAACATGCAAATCTAATTCAATGGATAATCCAGGTTAGAGGAGAGCTCACCGAGGGGGCAGGGGCATTAGGGGTTAGTGCCGGAACTGTTGGATGGCCAGGGCGAGGCGGCTTGCTAGCGGGCGTCGGTGTTGAGGCAGAGGGTGAAATGGAGTCGAAGGCGGACGACCTACTCCCTCGGCGGATCTTGGACTCCAAGCTCGGTTGTTGATCTATCTTGGACTCCAGGCACGGTTCTTGGATGCCAGTGTTGCATTGAGTTGGGGCGGGGATGGCTGGAGGAGAGGAAATAGGTGGCACGGCTGGCGCCCGGAGGTCGGCGAAGTGGAGGCTTGGGGGGGGGGTGGACTCTGTACTGGAGGACGAGGAGGGAGCAGGCGGCGGCGGGCGGGCGGAGGGAGCGGGCAGTGTGGGAATGGGGAGTGCGGCCGTGCCCGTGTGTAACATCCCAAAGTTATATTACCAAAATAAAATAAAATAAAGTTATTGTTTTATTGGTTTTTCTGAAATTTGAAAGAGTTTGATTGTCTTACTTGAGTTTCTGAAGTTTTCAAAGTAAAAAGTAAAATTTATTTGAAGTTCTTGAAGTTCCAGTGGGTTTGATCTGAAAAATAAAAATTTAATTAATTTCTGGAATTTTCTGAGTTTTTAAAAGCTTTTTCCTAAATATCTTAAAGTCAAAACAATTTATTTGCCAAATTAATAGCCAACTTTAAGTTGGAAATATTTTAATTAAATCCAAAATGCCTCAGGGAATTTCTGTGAATTTTCTCTAAATTTTTGGATTTATTTTGCTATTTTCTAAATCCCTTTCGAATAATCTGAATTTAATCAATTGGAAAATCATTTAGAAATCCCTAAATTAGATTTGGGCCGAATTCCCCGGCCCAATCCTAATTTTTCTCGCGCCCGGCCGCTTTTGGCCCAGCTCGGCCCGCTCCACCCGGCCTTCTTCCCCTCCCCCTCAGCCACCGTTGGATTAGAATCCAACGGCCATCATCGCCCCACGCAACCCCAATCCTCCGCGCCATCGGATAAGGATCCGACGGCCGCAGGCCCTTCGTCTCCCCACCCTTTCTTCTCCGCGCGGACGCGCCCAGCTGCCGCCATGACCGGGTCACGGAGCTCAATTACCGTCGAGATTTTTGCCCCCATCCCTCGCGTGATGGTGCGCATTAAAACCCCCGAACGCCGCCTTCCCCATTCCCGGCCGTTGCCCCCTCTGTTTCGCGCGTAATCGCCGGAACCTCCGCACTCATCGCCGCCGGCCTCGCACCCGATCTCCCCCTCCCAAGCCCCTCCGACCCTATAAAATGGAGCCCCGGACGCGCCTTCCTCCACTCATCCCAACGCCGCCATTCACCTCCTCTCCTCCCGTCTTGTCGCCGGATTTGAGGTTTTAGTCGCCGCCAACCGCAAGCTTTTCCCTCGCCCCTTCGGCACCGGCACCGCCTCCACGCCATCCCGGTGCGCGCCTCGCTTCCACCGGAGCTGCTTCGGAGCACCGCCGCCGCCACAAGCCGCATCACGCCGCCGCTTAACCTCGTCGCCGGCGATCCTCCGCCGCGCATTCGTGCAACCCCGGTGAGCATCGTGACCCCCACACTCCACTCTCTCGTTTGGTACCCTCGCCGGCCGCTGCCGTGCCTCCAACCGCCGGTGAGCTCGTTGGCGAGCCACCGTCGGCCCCGTGCTTACGTGGCACCACCACGTGGCTGCCACGCACGTGCCACGTAGGCGCCACCTCGGCACCTCGCGCCCACGTGGCCACACACGTGGCGCCACGTCACCTCACCGCGCCAACACCCCATTCCGCTCACTGTGCGGTGGACCGAGTCCACCGTGGACGTTGACCGGACCATGGACCGAGTATATTGACTTGGGGACCCACCTGTCAGTGAAATAAATAATTTTCCTTTAGGAAAATAATTCGGCCGGAAAAAGAAAATCCCTCGCTGACGTCAGCTTGCGCAATAAACCGAATTCCCTTTAGAAAAATAAATCAAGAAAGTCAATAAAATCTGATTTTAGGGTTTTATTTAAATTTAGAACTTCCCGGGGTTCGTTCTCCCTCATACGAACTCCGATTTCGTCGATTCAAATTCCTAAATTCATATAAAATCAAGATCTAGCCATCTACACCAAAATTATTTAATTTTGAGTTCATTTGATCAATAATCCCTTTAAACCCTAACTCATTATTCCATGCATTTCAAACTTCTAAAATTCATATCTTTTGCATTTGAACTCCAAATTGGGTGGTTCAAGTTGCAAAATCTTTATAAAATTATAACCTAGCTAACTAAACCAAAATATTTATATTTGGAGTTAATTTGATCTGTCTTTTTGAATTTATTTGAATTTGAGTTGAATTTGTCATATTTTCACAATTAGATTTCGACGACTTCGGAGAGTCAGATTTCGACGCCGATTGAAGAGCAACATAAGAGGATTGATTTTGACTGTATGATGATCTTGATTGTACACTTGGACTACCTGAAGATAGTACTTGTGAGTACTAGGTGACCTGTTAAGAAAAACAACGTCACCTCAACACCAGACGTTCTGTTAAGGTGATCTGTTAAGAAAAACAACGTCACCTCATCAAGCAAGGCAAGTTATACCCTTGATCATATTGATCCTATTATTTTAAATTATTTATATTCTATTTTTAAATTATTACTGCATGCTTATTTATATTCAGTAATATAAATTCCTGTTTTTATTCATAGTTATACCTAAATCCTTTGTATGACCAATGTTGATATTGAATCAAACACATTGACACCCTAGATAAAACCTGGTTGATACGATAGTATGAACTAGGATCATTTAAACGTATTGCTTAGTCATGCTTATAGACCAAACTTGTCTGATTTGGGGAATTTCAGCCAAAATCAATTATTGTTTAAACTGTACCCTTGGCATTGGTGTGTCATGGGAGTTTTACAAATGACTTGAAAAGTAAAATAAAAATGGGTTTGGACTTGGGCGAAATGGATGATTGGTGGGTGCAGGTTTATGCACGGGCTTAATCTGGTCAGGGTTAAGGCCTAGGGGTTTTTATGGAAAGTCGCCTAAGTCAGTTAAGGACCGGTCTTCGAGCGCATGATGCTACGCCATACCGTACCACCACATGTCCCAAGTATGGGTCGGGACTTGGCTAAATAATTTGTGATATCTTAGTGTCATTGGTGCTATGTTGTTGGTATGAGTGTTGGTCAGACAGTAGACCCATCTGGCGCAAGAGGGGGCTTCCGGAGGATGGCCAGTCCAATGGCAGCGAAACCTTAGCGGGCATAAATACACTAAGACAGGGCATTGTAAAGGCCTCGACACGTGCTCTAGACCGCTTACCAAAGGTAGTGAGCGGTGGCATAGATATATGCCGGACAAACTAGAGAAGTCTTGTCATGTGGGTAAAGCTGTACAACCTCTGCAGAGTGTAAAACTATTCGAATAGCCGTGTCCGCGGTTATGGACATGCTGTCCGAACTGCTCAAAGTTAGACTTTGGTTTTGTTTGAAAAAGACTTCTTCAAAACTGGTTTATCCAGATGGGAATTGGGCAGGAAGCCATGTGATAGGAGGGTATCTTTCACCATTCATGTGTGAATGTTATCTGACTATAAAATTGAGAATTTTATAAATTTTAGTTATAAAATAATTGCTTTGGAACTTAGTACCAGTATTTAAAAGAAATGATGCTTTATGCAAATAAACCAATAAGCCTTTCTATTGTTACATCCATATATGCATGTCATTCTGTTACTTGACGGGTGTAACTTGCGAGCACGGAAGTTGTGCTCATACTTGCTTTATGCAAACAAAATTTCAGAGGAGAAGGACTTTGCTACCGATGTGGATCTCGACGACTAGGCCGCTTCCCCAGTCGATTGCCTGTGGCAGATTAACTGGACCCTACTACATCTATGTCTTCCGCTGTGTTTATTTTATTGTGGGCCTGTAAGCCTCCTTTGTAATCAACTCTGTTGTTTATCAATAAAATTGTGATATGATTTTGTTACCATATTTGTTTACTGTGTGAACTAGCTACTGATTATGGGACTAGTTCAGAAATGCACAGAGGATCTTAATCCCGAGTTCTGACACCGTGCGGCCATGCGGTGCGGGGATGTTGTCAAGACTCAGGAGTCCAAAAGTATCAACCGTTGGATCCTCATCTGACGGCCGAGAGGAGTGGTCCGAATGGAAGTCCGAACGGAAGTCCGAATGTATCAACCATTGGATCCTCATCTAACGGGTGAGAGGAGTGGTCCGAATGGAAGTCCGAACAGAAGTCCGAATGTATCAACCGTTGGATCCACATCTGATGGCCGAGAGGAGTGGTCCAAACATGGCTTAGGGTTGGCCTTGGGGGGTTGGGGCCTTGGGCGGTTGAGCCTTGTTGCGTTGGGCCTCTTGGCATGCTGAGTGCTAATTGTTGTGGCCTATGGCCTGTGGTGGCTCGGCTGGTGGCCCAGATGCCCGGTGCTCTATCAAATGAAACGAGCTAAACGAGTTAAACGAGCCACTCGTGGGCCAGCTCGAACTCGGCTCATTAAAAAAACAAGTTTTTTTGCCAGCTCGGCTCGGCTCGTTAAGGGACCGAGTTTGAGCCAAGCCGAGCTGAGCCCTTAACGAGCCAAGCTGGCTCACGAGTTTCGGGCTTTTTTCCACCCCTAACCGTATGGTGGTTGTTTGTCAGTGTCTTAGGATAAAGAAACATCGTGTGGTATGGAATACACGCATGTGTTCC
This sequence comes from Ampelocalamus luodianensis, assembly GCA_036346255.1. Taxonomy (NCBI): domain Eukaryota; kingdom Viridiplantae; phylum Streptophyta; class Magnoliopsida; order Poales; family Poaceae; genus Ampelocalamus; species Ampelocalamus luodianensis. The sequence continues at coordinate 3,523,606 of CM070638.1, forward strand.
ATTCATCACACGGTAAGGAATATACCTGGAATCAGCTCATCCCCTTTTACGAGCAGTTACCTGGTCGAAGGCTAGGTATAGGACTTTGTCCGACCAGGTACCTATTTGAGTAACCTCTAGAATCTTTACGATCAGGGAGGTCGTGAGCCTTAGAGGTTACGACCATGAAGACATATGGTCTTTTATTACGTATTAAAGATAATACATAGAGATTTTAATCCTCGTCAGCTAGCCCCCGAACTTTAAATGAATAGGGCGTGTGAACACTTTTCTTCCGACGAAGTCGTATCGGGCAGACGCTCATTTAATGCCGTGACATTCGAGGTGGTCTATATTCACTTTAAAGTTGAGAACCTGCCTTGGGAACTAAAGAGATTTTCTGTCCGTTGGAGAAAAGATTTTGTCCGTTGAACTCTTGGGTAACTCCCGATTGTAGTTAGAAATCTTAAAGTTATAAAATCCCCTTTGCTGTGAACTTTGGGTTCTTACGCTTCTAGATTTCTCTTTTTCCTTTCTCATCTTTTGCGAGGAATCCTCTGCGATCTTCTTTTCTTGTCATCGGAAATTTTCTCTGACTTCTGTTCATCTTCCCAAAAATATCTCAATATGTCTGATTCAATCACCAAGTGGGTGGCTTCCGATCTGAGTGAGAAGAAGCTTGAGGCGTTGGAAAAGATGGGAATACTTCCGGACAAGAATTTGATCAAGTGGAGGACGGCGTCCGGAGAACATTTCCCAAGCTGCGAGGTGTTGGAGATATGCCCTAGAGGCAATCATATTGATGATGATATTTCATTGTATCCATGATTTAATAAATGTTCCTTGAATATTGCCTTTGTGTTGATTAACAAGTATGTGACTTGTTTGTGAAACTCTTTACTTGTATGGTTATTCTAAAGTTGTCCCTAGTCGGAGTTCATGTGAGGACACACGTGAATGATGGATTAGCACATGTATCGGTTGATGACCATGTTTCACAGGTCATAGACATGGAGATGTCAAACCAATAATGTGGACACATGTTTAGAACATGGGGTTGGACCGACCCAACATGAGACATAGTAATTATTCTTATGGTTCTCTCTACACAATGTGTACGCTTTGTCCTTAGACCCGAGATTGTCGATGTACTTGAGATGTGAATCGACCTACTTAGGGGCTATCAAACGCTACTCCAGAATCGGGTAGTTATAAAGGTAGCTTCGGTTTGTCATGAAGCATGTCGCGAGGCATGGTCGGTCGAGATGGGATTTGCCCTCTCTACCGAGAGATATCTCTGGGCCCTCGAGTGATCGGATCCGTAAATGCATGGCCATGCTACTTAAGGTTAAGAGTTAACCTAGTAAGGGATTCCGATCACAGATCGAGAAAGAGTGGTCACTTGGAGCTCGACCAATATCGTGAGGCAAAGGGATTGGCATGTACATAACGCTGTGATGGTTTGTCCGATATGATCTTTACGTATGTTTAGGAGTTGGCACGCCTTGCTAGAGGTCGCTACCAACTATTGACCAAGTATGTGTACTCGCGTCATGTCTAAACATATGTGAACCATAGGTCACACACTTATGGGTGAAGCCTAATTCGGATTGGATCCGATTAGATCGGGCATTGAGTCCTAATGGGCCTCTATTCGTAGAAGTCCATTATAAGGACGCCTATAAAAGGAGGGCAGGCGCTGGTTGAGGGTTGAGTTTTTCGTGACATCCCCAAACCCCGGCCGCCACCCTCCCACGCCCTAGTCGCCGCGCGATCTAGTAGTCCGGTGTGCGCCGCTTCCTCCCGTACGTGTGGATACCTTTGAAGGCGCTGCATCTGTGGCGTTGGGACGAACCGCAAGAAAGGAGCTGTACGTGGGACGCCACGACGAGGACGAGGAAGTAGTACGACTACTCTTCCCCGACGTACTGCATCAACTTGGTACGACTACACTGCCCCGACGCGCTGCACCAACTTCCGCACCTGCGCGTCTAGTGGTAAGACCGTGATCTATAACTGCAGTGATCTTGGTTTACGGGTAGAATTTTTTAATTTGCGCTAGTGTAGCCTACCCGTTTCCCTACACGAGGAAGGGGAGATCCCTGTTTTCCTTGCTTATGTGGAGTGCGGGCTAAAATTGCCAGTGCATAAGTTCCTCTCCCAAGTCTTGGAGCGTTATGGGGTAGAATTGGTGAACTTAGCCCCAAACTCCATTGCCAACATTAGCATACCCGCCTATCTATGTGAGGTGTACCTGGGAGTGCGACCAAATTTGAAGCTCTTCAGGTATTTTTATCGAATGACAATGTCAGGGAGATCCACAGCGGGTCCTGGAGAATGCACGCTGCGCTTCCACGACGGGAAGGCCGACGAGTACATCCCAATGTACTCGAAATCTTCGTGGTCGTCATGGAAGAAAAGCTGGTTCTATATGACGGTTATGAAGGATGATGGCCTCTACTTCGATGGTAAGAGGGAAAATGAAAATCCAAGGTGGAAGGAGGCCGCAGAGAAGACAAGGATGGTCGGAAGATGAGTGGAGGCTATCCAAGACCTAAAGAGGAAGGGCTTAACTTCTTGGCATGTGGTGAGGGATTTCACCATGCGCCGAATTAGTCCCTTGAAGCTCCGAGACCATTCCCTATTATGGTTCATTGGTCATGATGAAGGAATCAAGGACTCTAAACATGGTAAGCCTTGAAATAGTTCCGACCAGTATATAGTTTTGTTTTATTGGTTATCAGATAACTTCAAAAAAATCTCTTCTGTCTTTTTGAAGACCTTTCCCCTGACGAAGTCAGAGAGCGGATCAAAATAATCTGCGCAGGGGAGCCTAATGAGAAGGCTGCATCCCCTGGTATTTTGGCAATCGTCTCTAAAGAAGAGAGACTAAGGAGACTTAAGATCGATAACCATTTTCTCTATCTCTTTTATGTATATATTCTCCGACCTATTACTTGATTTTGGTCTAACACATAGGCGGTCGGGTTGAGGATTATTCAATCCGCTAGGGATTCCAATCCTTCCGTGGCTCCAACCGAGTCCTGCCCAGAGGCCATGGAAGAACATGGCCTTCCAGAGGTAAAAAAGAGCGTGTGTCATGAAGAATATATTTTTAGATGAGAAAATTTCCTCTGCTAACCAAATTTGATATTTGACTTACGTAGGAGAGATTGACGGGCTGTAGAGTAGAGCTGCGAAAGTTGTAAACTCTGGAGTGGTCGTTCATGACCTGACGGTTGTTAACGAAACAACTCCTCTGGCGGTCAATGAGACCATATCCTCTGACAAAGTGTTTAGGGGCGATGTCTCTGACCAGTTGGTCGAGGATTTCACCTCTGAGCTCATGTTGGAGGATGTGAAGGGTACAACCAGCCCTACCGGTTCGGAACCGGTAAAATTGGCTGAGAAGAAGAGGAAAGCCAGCACAACTGATTTTGCTCCGATGCGTTATAAGGTTAGAATCAAAAAATCGACAAGGTATATACAAACGAAGAAGTCGTGTAAATACACACCTTGAATATTTTTTTGATATGTTGGAACCCTGAACTACCTTACTTTCTTCTTGTGTAGATCTTCTGGTGTTCCGGTCGTCTCCGACTAGAACTCTCCTCAAGAAAAGGTTTCTGGGGACGAAGTGGTCGTGGAGGTTCCTGACCAGAATGTTCCTCAGGCTGATGTTCCTGAGGATGAAGTGGTTAAGGAAGCCCCCAAGCAGACATCGGTGCCATCATCTGCTCAGGATCCACTAGTAATGCTCACTCCGTCTGCGGAGGTAGACATCCCCGGATATTCTCAACAGGTTCCACCCCCTGTCGGTAGCACTTCTCAGGCTAACAGGTTCCCCTTTTCTCCCTGATTTATCGAGGATAAGGAACTCGATGAGGCCTAGGAAAAGATATCAGACTGTCAAGCCGAGACATGTCCAGATATGATTTTTTTTTTCTGAATATAATGACGTGGCAATTCGGATGAGTATTTTACGACCACCTTTATAGGTCTTCCTCTGAAGTTTATTGAAAACTCATAATGAAGGGTGCTACTTTTGCAGCATATGGTCAAAAATTACGCTGTGGTCGGAGGACTGACCCAGCGAATAAGAATCTTGGAGCAGAAACACTCCGAATTAAAAAGTAAGAACCTTTTTTTTTCTTAACTTGTCTTTTTAGTCTTTATCCTGTTCCTCTTTTGTAAATCAATGTTCTCTCTTATCATGTTTGATAGATTTGGAGAAAATTAAAGAAGAGGTCGTAGCTAAAGAAGCCATGATAATAAAGCTTAAAGAAGAGAATCAGAACAAGGACCGGTCGATCGCGCACGCGATGACCAGGCAAAAGGAGGTTTTCGACTCTCGCAAGAAGAAAATCAAAGGTAACTGGCCGTAGACTTGACTAGTATACCATGTCTTCAATTTATGTGTATGTTAACCTCTTTATCTACTCGTGTAGAGAAAACTCAAGCACTTGAAAGAGCAGAAAAAGCTCTTGAGTTTGAGCGTAACCAAGGAGCTGAACTTGATCGGAGTCTTGAAGACAAAATCAAAGCTCTGAACAAGATACTTTTCGACCTGGGGTTGGGAACGCAATTGCCCATTTTGAGAGACCCTGCAGAGAAGATCAATTTTCTTGGCCATCAACTCGAGGACCTCAAGAATGTGATAACAATCTTTCGAGAGAACCATGCCAGGACAATGAAGGAAGCTATTGCAAATGGAATAAGTGTTGCGTTGGCGAAACTAAAGGCTTTTGACCCCTCTATTCATCTTGGAGCTATTGAAGATGACTTCAACTGCTCTGAAGATGAAGCGACCAAGTTGCTCAAGGAAGTAAAGCCCCTCGGAACCAAGGTTGCGGAGGAAATGGATGTCAGATCTCCATCACACAGCGACCAATCTGGTGGTTCTAACAAGTAAATGGATGTAATTTTTAGACTTTGTAAACAAAACTTTCTTTTTAACATCAATGAAGTTCTTGTTTTGTCCTATCAATGTCATTAAATACTCATATATTCTTTAGCCCCCGACTGCTTATATTAGTAGATGAACGTTACTAAAGAAGCAGTAGACCAAGAAAATGAGTAATAACTAAGACCATGGTATATGTGCTGATAATGTTTGTAAAAAATGATCTGGTGAACACTAGGAAATCAATTGGTCGGAACCAGTGTATGATTTCGACTAGTTTAGATCTTTTCCATAATCGAATCACTATGAAATACCATATATAGTCGGAGGATATAACAAGACTTGCTTTGATGATAAGAAAGTATGCAAAAATGTATGCAAAAATGAAAACGATAAGCATCCTTGTTTATATGAATTATCCGAAACTGGTCGTAATGAGCCCTAAGAACTGAAGATATGTAAAATATTTCGCGAAACGTACTCATGCTCAAGTCCGACTGGCAGCGAGGATCATAAGAAAAGGATCGTCACTAGAAAGCTCCTTCCAGTGGGCAGGACCACGTGTAGAGAGGAGAGACTTCGACTAGGAGGCTTTCTGTGTCCCGACTAGTAGCCAAACAAGAGTAGAACAGAATGTTGAAATAAAGAAAGTTAATCTTCAAACTCTTGAGGAAAAACAAAATAAAACCATATAAATTGTCTGTGTTTTGTTCCTGTTACTCGTATGTTGCTTTGAGAAAAGAGTGTGTGGTCGCTCGTGGGAATCATTGAAGCAATGATCACGACTAGGACTAGTTTGGTGTTTGACAATCAAGTAACAACCAATGAGTAATGGAGACCCTTTTTTTTTTTAAAAAAAAAGGGGTATCGGAGAGAATGAGTGTCTTCTCCGACCAATGTAAATAATAATGATATGTGACCAAAAGTAACGGATAATAATTATAAACAATTACACTTATCTTGAAAAGTAAATGCATCTTCATTGAAATATAAAATGAAACGAATATAAGAAATTATACAACGAACTTACGCAATTGATCAATGTTCCAAGAATTAGACAAAATTTGCCCGTCGGACATAGCTAATCGTACCGAACCTGGTCGGGTGACTTCGACCACAGTGTATGGACCTTCCCACTTGGGTGAAAGTTTGTTGCGATTTGCTTGGCTCTGAATTTTTCTGAGAACCAGATCACCTACAGCGAGGCCGCGAGGTTGCACCTTACGATTGTGGTACCTACGCATGGCTTGTTGGTAGATTGCTGATCGTATCAAGGCATGATTTCGTCGCTCTTCAAGGAAATTGATGCCATCAAGTCGTCGTTCATGCTGATCGTTTTCGTTAAAATAATCAGTCCGAGCAGAACCAATTTTTAGTTCTGGAGGAAGCATGGCTTCAGCCCCATAAACCAAAAAGAATGGTGTTTCACCGGTCGCATGACTAGTCGTGGTACGAATGGCCCATAACACAGAAGGAAGTTCTTAAACCCAAGCTCCTGGTCGTTGGATTAACTGGTCGAAGACTCGTCGTTTGATTCATTGCATTATGATACCATTGACGCGCTCAACTGTTCCGTTGCTCTGCGGATGAGCGACGGAAGCGTAATGTATCTTGATAGCTAGGTTGTCGTAGAATTCCTGAAAATTATCACTTGAGAACTGGGTACCATTATCCGTGATTATACGACTGGGCACACCAAATCGTGTGATCACGTTTTTTTGTGAGAAACCTCTTGGCAGCCTCAGTTGTCGTTTTAACAACTGGCTCGGCTTCGATCCATTTTGTGAACGTGTCAATCATGACAAAAAGGAATTCGAAGCCCCCCGGTGCTCTTGGGAAAGGTCCCAGAATGTCTAGTCCCTAGGTTGCAAAAGGCCAAGAAAGAGGAATTATTTGCAAAGCTTGGGACGACTGATGTACTTGTCGGCTATGAAACTAACATTGTACACAATTCGTCACGAGCTCTTTTGTATCATGAAGGGCAGTTGGCCAGTAGTATCCTTATCTGAAGGCTTTACCGACCAGCGTTCTGTAGGAATGATGCGCTTCACAGACTCCTCCATGATTTTTAGTTAGCAACTTAATGCTATCCGGTTGAGATATGCATCTCATCAACACTCCGTGAGATCCTCGTTTATACAAGGTACTTTCAATAAGAGTGTATGATTTGGCTTTTCATGCTATACGATCAGCATCTACATCATCTTCTGGAATGAGGTCATGCTGAAGATAATTGTAGATTGACGTCATCCAATCTCTACCTTGATCGTGATAGCGCCAACCATCATCGACCTGTGGAACATCCATGTTCGCAGAATCGAGGTGTACGATCTCCTTGTGAACATCTATGTCCTCGGAAGGCTCGACCACCGAGGGTGAATCGAGTTGCTCGAGAAAAACTCCGAGCGGGACGGATGTCCTGGTGGAGGCCATCCGTGCCAACTGGTTTGCCAGAAAGTTTTCCTTTTTAGGAATATGTTGGATCTGAAAACCGAAGAAATGATTTTCGAGTTTCCGTACTTCCGCTAGATATGATGACATCTTGGTACTAAAGCACTGATACACTTTCCCTACTTGATTCGCTACTAGTTGAGAATCGCCTTTCACTAGTAATCTGCAAATCCTGAGTGAACGAGCTGCTCGAAGTCCTGCCAGCAAACCTTCATACTCTGCCACATTGTTAGTAGCAGGAAAGTTTAACCAAATGGAGTATTTTATGTGTTCGTCGGTAGGGGAAATCAAAACGACTCCAGCCCCCGAACCTTTGAGCATCAAGGAACCGTCAAAGTACATTGTCCACTCATCGTTGTGTTTGTACTCGGGCCCTTGGGTGGGTTCAGGGTTTATCCATTCGACAATGAATTTTGCTATCGCCTGGGACTTGATTGTTGTTCGTGAGATGAAATGGAGGTCAAACGCCCCAAGCTCAACCTCCCATTTTGCTATTCATCCTGATGACTCCCTGTTTCCAAGGACTTGACCAAGGGGATACCCAGTTGGTACGACCACTTTGTGGGCCTGAAAATAATGCCTTAGTTTCCTTAAGCTATAAGGAGACCATAGAACAATTTTTGTACATGTGGATACCTTTCCTTTGATCCATGTAAGACTTCGCTTACGTAATATATTGGTCGTTGGACGTTGTCACGTTCTACGACCAGCACACCACTAACTTTTTGTGGCGTTGCAGCCATGTAAATCAGCAATATCTCTCCCGATCTTGGAGAAACTAAGATTGAGAGACTCGTAAGGTACTTTTTAAGTTCTTCGAAGGCGTCGTTTGCCTCTTTAGTCCATTCAAAACTTTCATGTTTCCGGAGAAGCTTAAAGAAAGATAATCCTTTTTCACCTAACTGTGCTATGAAACGACTTAGCGCTGCCTTGCAGCCGGTTAGTTTTTGAACTTCCTTCTTTGTGGTCGGAGGGCGCATCTGATCGATGGCCGAGATTTTTGCTGGGTTTGCTTCAATGCCTCTGGCCGAAACTAGGAATCTAGGAAGCTTACTAGAAGAAACTCATAACACACACTTCTTTGGATTTAACTTAAGGTTATGGCGTCTTAAGTTATTGAAAGTCTCATGTAAATCTGGAATATGATCGCCAGCGTTGATACTCTTTACGACTAGATCATCAACGTAGGCTTCTAGATTCTGACCTATCTGTGGACTAAAGGTTTTCTGCATCAACCTTTGGAATGTTGCACCAGTATTTTTGAGACCAAATGACATCTTTACATAACAGTAAGTGCCATATAGAGTAATGAAGGAATTTTTCTCTTCATCTTCTTTACTCATATTAATCTAGTAGTACCCTGAGTAAGCATCTAAAAAACTCAACAACTCACACACGGAAGTAGAGTCTACAAGTTGATCAATGCGATGAAAGGGAAAGTCAACCTTCGGACAAGCTTTATTAAGATCTGTAAAGTAAATACACATTAGGGTTGGAAAAATAGCTCGAGGCTCGTGAGCCTGCTCGAGTTCGTCACAAACTCTTCCATAAGGTTGGGAGGTCCTGGGTTGAGGAGATCCTGTGGCTTGCTGGGAGGTCCTGGCTGGGGGAGGTCCTAAGGGGGAGGTCCTCACGGCTTGTTATGTCCTCTGTGGGCACTGGCTAGCATAGTGCCCCTCTTGATGGTACCTAAAACAAGTAACTCCTGCTGTGACGCTGACATTGCTGCGGGGTTGCTAGGAGCTGGTGTTGCTAGAGTTGCGGCGTTGCCCTTGGGCAGTGGGGCGAGAGGTCCTAGGAGGTGTCTGGGAGGTGCTAGGAGGTACTTGACACCGGTGTTGGTACGGCACAAAAGTTCTAGCACACTGAGGAGGTCCTTGTTGACCACTGGAGGGTGGCAGCTTCCTCTTGTAGGTCTCGGAGAGCTCTATGCGGGATTCCTCGATAAGCATAGCCTTGTTCACCATGTGTTGAAAGTTAGTGTAGTCATTGCCAACAACTTGAACTTTCAAGCTAGGATGGAGACCTCGCTTGAAACGCTTTTGACGGGCATCGTCAGTGGCAACATCCTCCCTGGCATAACGGGACAGCTGTGTAAATTTGTCAAGATACTCACTCATAGACATGTTCCCTTGTTTGAGGTCCCGAAATTCATTCTTCTTCATCTCAACCTTCCCATTAGGGACATAGGAGTGGCAAAAAGTTGCTGAGAATTCAGCCCATGTGATCTTCTGGGGGTCAACATGAGAGGCACAAAAGGTGTTCCACCATTCGACGGTGGTGCCTCCCAATTGGTGTGAGGCAAACAAGACCCTCTCACGGTCTTCACAATGGGCAATATCAAGCTTCTTCTTTGTGGATCTCAGCCAATCATCTGCATCCAGAGGCTTAGGGGAACTTGAAAAGGTGGTTGGGCGAGTCTTCATGAACTCAGATAACCTTGATTGGGGGTGAACAGGAGGTGAAGGAGGTGGCACAGCTGCTGCTTGGCTGTTTTGTCTCATCATGGCATTCAAAGCAATGGTGGTCTGGCTCTGCTGGGCCATCATCTGGTTCAAGTTTGCATCACTGAACTCATCATCTGGGCTTGTGCTGCCATAAATTGCCCCAACTCTTGATCTGGCCCTGCTACTGGAGGAGGTGGTGGTGAAGGCAATTGTTCTGCTGGCTCCTCCTGGCTTGCTGAATGACGGGTTTGAACCATCTGCACAGAACTCTCAAGTTTAATAGACAAGAAAGAAAGCATAACAGATAAGGGGGAATAGCACAAAGATGAGCTAGAGCAGGGGAGGAAAAGAGATAGATCAACCTATTAGGGGTAAGTTGGTTAAACCCAAGAGGCAAAAGCCAGAAGGTTGAAAAGGAGGCAATAAAACTCAGGCAGGAGGTCCTACTGACCTAGCTAAATGGTACCGAAAACTAAAAAGACCACTACCACTTAAATCTCAAAGAAGACGACCCTATAGAGGTTACAGGGATAAGAAGGTCAAGTTACACTTGAAAACAAAGTTCCAAAGAAGGGAGAAAAGAAAAGAATAGAGTAAGATAAGAAAAAGAGTTGAACAAGATAAGATCAGAATAGATCAAGACAAGGGAAGAACCACTAGGCAAATTACAAGGTTGGTTTGATTTAGAAAAATAACTTTTTGAGACTTGACTAAAACGACCTTTCTATCTAGGGTCACATCCTACAGTAGACTAGGGCTTTGATACCACCTCTGTCAGGATCACCTCGGTCATGTGCTAAGAAGATCTTCCAGGACCTCTTAGGGAGGTCCAACAGGACCACCCGGAGGTCTGGTAGGTTCTCCAAGAACACTCAGAGAGGAGGTCCTCCAGGACCTCCCAGGAGATCACAAAGAGCTCCCGGAGGTCCGGACTCTGTGCACTAAGTTAGTCCCAGGAACCCATGCTAACTCGCACAAATCAGCATAGGTGAAGTCACAACCACACAGTCCAACAACTGGAATAGCAGATAAAGTAAAACTTATATAGGACAAGGGCCTTATGAACAAGGTTGTTTACAGGAGTTGCCAATGAGGGCTTACAAAAACCGACAATAAAACCTCATAGTGGGACCACCAAAAGTGCGTGAAGCCATCCGACAAGCCCACAGGCTGTCGAGTGGAGGACGTCTCCTAGATGGCCGGGTCATCAAAGAACTCCTCCTCGAAGAGGTATGAGCCACCATGACCTGGATCATCTTCAGCCACTGCTCAAACAGAGGGCTTAAAGCCATGAGTACTTTGAATGTACTGTGAAAATCGCAGGGAACAAGTATGCAATTAATATTTATGCATTAGCTTTGACAATACAGAGCTGCAGGGTTAGTTGCAGAAAGCAATATTTGACACTGAATACATAAATAGATTTCAAAACTCAAGTTAAAAGCATAATACATAAGTACATTTGTTCAAAAGGGAGGTCATGAGCACCAACTCACTCCTAAGACCACTCGTGGGAAGTCTTGGCCGCACCCACGTCTAGGACCACCCCCATGACCACCCTGGAGCACCAACTCCAGAGCTCCCAAAGACTACCCTAGGGCTCCAAGACCTCCCTAAGCACCAACTCTAGAGCACCTTGAACCGCCCTAGGGTGCATAATACCTCTTTTGAAAAGCTAACCCTTGCGCAAAATCACCAGGTAATGTCCAAGACCAAGGACTTGGCTATTCAAATAGATTTTTACGCTCTGCAGAGGAGTGCAACTTTACTCACAATTCATGACCTCTCTAGCGGGTCAGGTTCTCGTCGAAACTCTTGCTCATTTCCAAAGATGAGTAGTCTAGAGAGCGCGACAAGGTCTTTACAAAGCTTTGAATTGACCTAGAGCTGCCCGCTAAGGTTTACTTCTAACGGGCCTCACACCCGCCAGATTCGTGCCCCCTCTTGCGCTAGCGAATCAACACTCTCCACCACAACAAAACCAAGCCAGCTCATTGCTAATTATTTGGCCCAGACCACTCCCATAAAATAGTCTTGTGGTTGCACGGTAATACCTGGATCAAAGGAACACAAAGTTAAGTCCTTAATCCACCTAGGGAAGACAACCACATCCCACAAGTGCGTATAGCACCTCCCCTTTACTGCACGATCACTTCTCCGGGTGAGAAACCGGTTTTGGGTTCAACCTGGCCAAAAGACCACCCTGGTCTTGGCACCACAAGTTTAACAATAGTGGCAACACACCACAATCGACACAACGGTGGCATCTCGCCACGGTTGCTCAACAGTGGCATCTCACCACAGTTCCATAGTTCATTAGTCGAGATTATTTAAAGAAGAAAAGAAAGTTCCCAAGATCAGCGTTTCTAAAGCTAAGGCTAAGTATAACTACGAACCCAAGTTGGCAATACCAACTAAAAATACCCCTTCTAAGGTGTCCAAGGGGATCATGGCAACATGTTGAGTAAAAATATCCAAGGAGGCATAATAACAATTAGGAAAAGTTACTGCCCAAAACCTTTGCTATAAAGGTAGCCATGCATGACAAAGTAAAACAATATACTTTTGGAAAAACCAGGTCCAATATGATCAAAGGTCTATGACTTGCCTTCGTTGAGTAATGGTCAGGCTTCGGTAGAGGCGGCCGAATCCAAGAACTCTTCTTCGAATTCGGGACTTACACGTTCGCGAAGATCTAGATAAGCAAAACAAACTCAGGCAAAAGAACTTAAAAGACTCAAAAGAACTGAAACAAAATCGACACAAAATCAGAAGAACAGGAGGTCCAACTCAAAGAAGGGTGAAGCTCCAGATGCAAGCACAGAGAGGTCTAGGCGAGAGCAAGGATGTTAGAAATGAGGAAAAGGTGGTGAGAGGAGGCACACCCGAGCTACAAATAGCTGGAGATGGCAGAGAAAACCCTGGGGGCTCAGGGCAACGTGTCAAGGGTAGGTGAAAAACAGGACAAGGATAAGACAAGACATGCCATCAAAAGGAGGAACAAAGTACCTCAGATGTGACCACATTCAATGTGCCGCAGCAACATTAAATGTTCAGAGACTTTCTGCTACAAAGCGTGCAGAAAGGAGAAAAAGGGACAGGGCTAGCTCAAACAAAGAGGTTGGTCAAAGCAACAAGAGAAAGTCGTGACCAAAGGAGAGGTCCAACCACAGGGTGGTCCTAGGGGGAGGTCCTACGGAGGAGGAGGTCCTGGGAAAGAGGTCCTGAGAAGGTTCCACAGAAGGCAAAAAGGGGGTCCTGTTCCACCAGGGTGGTCTTTGCAAAAAGACCAGAGGTCATGGACACATAGGGTGGTCATGACAAAAGAGGGTGGTCTTTGCAAAAAGACCACGGGGAGGTCCTAAGGACAAAGAAAAGGTGCAACGAACCAGGGCCACACGATCTTGATCGGGTGATCCAAGAAGGAAAGGGAAGTTCAGGGTACACAAATGCGCACTCACATCGGGCCGCCCAAACAAGATCTAACGGTCATAAGGAGGGAAAGGCGCACACAGGGTCTGGACCTAAGAGAGGTCCTAACAAGGAGGAGTTTCAATCGGTTATGAATTCAAAAGTGGAAAGGATCTAACAAAGGAGATCCGAAGAGGGAGGTCTAAGGAGGTCCTATCAGTCAGGATGGAACCACGGGAAGGTCCTGACGGCCAAAATCTAATAAAGAGAGGTCCTGATGGTCAAGATCTAACAAAGGGAGGTCCTGACGGTCAAGATCTAACAAAGAGAGGTCCTGACGGTCAAGATCTAACAAAGGGAGGTCCTGAAAGAAGTAGAAGGAGAGGAGGTCAAGCGAGAGGGAGGTTTAGGAAAGGGAAACTCAATTCAAAAATCGAATTTCAGGAGTCAAAGAGGTTTGAAACACAAACCTGAGCTTAAAATAGCTCAAAGTGATTGCGACCCAAAGGGAGGTCGGGACCCAGGGGAGGTCTTGACAAAGAAGAGGTCCAAACACAAATGAGGTCTAAACCTGAGGAGGTATAAACCCAAGAGAGTTCCTAACCGAGGGGGAGGCCTGGACAAGGGAGGTTCAAAAGGGAAAAACTAAGCTAAGGGACACACTAAGCAACAAAGAAGGAAAACTAAAGGCCAAAGAACACCAGAGAACTCCAACAACAAACAAAGAGCTAGTTGACTTAGTTGAAGTTAGGTTAGTTCAAATTAAACCTCCAATATTTCCAAAGTTCCATGTTAAGCTTGAGCAAACCAATAAACCAAATGGTTCCTTTTTGGGTTTTTAAATCTGGCAAGAACTCTAGGACAAACGGGACATTACAAGCGAAGGATTATGGGCTGGGGTCGCGTGTGGGATTTCCTGTGGGTTAGTTCGATGGCATTTGCGGGTAAATACATCAAACTTCCAGGGGTATTTTCATTTCTGAAGGTTGGATTCTCACGAGAATCTACGGGAAGGCTACTTCTCGTTGCTAATTTATTTTCGAGACAGCTCCTAGTGAGAAGCAGAATCTTGTAGTTTTGAGAATCGGGGTGTTTGGTACAACTCCGCGAGAATTAATTGAAAAGTTGTACCAAATAGGGCCTACTACAAAAAGGCTAATACTGGACACCTCATCACAGAAGGTTTACCAAAACTGTTAGTGTTAAATACAATCACAGATGGTTTTGGTTTAGCTACTATTTGTGTTACTGGCTGCGCTAAAACTGTTTGGAAGAGGTAATATAACAGACAGTTTATGTTAAAAACCATCTGTGAAGTATCACAAACGATTTTGAACAAGAACCGTACTAAATATCATAGATGGTTTTTTTCTTAAAATCGTCTGTAATAATTCCCGTCTGTGATAATTAACTTATCACAGATAGTTTGTATTAAAAACAGTCTGTGATAATTTCACTTATTGTGCGCAAACCCGATCCTCACAGATCTGTCTTAAATTCCAGATCTGTTCTCACTGCAGGCTGCAGCTTTGAGGAGGTGGGGCTTTAGGCCATTTGGTGAAAGGAGACCGTGGATTTGGGAAGAGTGATTGTAGATCCGGATTCATAGTCTATTCTTGACTATCTATGGTTAGTAATTTGTTCTTGGCTATCTATGGTTAGTAATTTGTTCCTAATTGTATTATATTCTAGATCTAGCTTGGTAAAGGGAGAATTGAAGATGGTTTAGATCTAGTTTGATGTAGAGAGAAGATTATTTACATCTAGCATGGTTTAGGGTTTAGCCAATTCATAGTCTATTTCTATTTAATTTAATTTAATTAATTCTTGCTACATATAGCTACTTTAGATCATATATAGTATACTAATTAATTAATTCAATATTTAACACTAAATTGTTATATGCGTAGAGTAGTTGGATCGAAACTGGATGTACGTTGAGAACCGTGTGAGTGAAGAGTACATTAATGCATGTTTGCTTTTACAAGAGCTACCGAGAATGATATGTTGAATAAGGGGGTGGAATATATGTACTGTTCATGTATTGACTGCGAGAATCTAAAGATGTTTAAGAACCGAGCGCAGATCGAAGCACACTTGATTCGAAAGGGTTTCAAAAAGGGGTATACACATTGACTAGCCACAGTGAAGAGCAGATTATACAGGAAGGTGGTAATAACAACATCGCCGACGAAGTCAACGATATGCCACCGGATGATGTCGATTGTGGTTCCGATTCGGATAGGTTGCATGATGACAATGTGGATTAGATGCTTCACGATGCAGAAGGGAACTATGATGAGAGAGAGAGTATGTTAAATTCTGGGGCTTGATGGAGGACTCGGAGAAAACTTTGTTCACGTGCTGCAAGTCGAAGTACTAAGGTTATCATCCGTGCTTGAACTGCTGAAATTGAAGGCAAGCAACGGTTGGTCCGATAAGAGTTTCACGGCGTTGTTAGGTCTCTTAGCGAACATGCTTCCAGAGGGAAACGAGTTGTCCAAAACCACCTACAAAGCCAAGAAGGTTCTTTGTCCATTGGGAATAGAAGTAGAATGAATACATGCATGTCCGAACGACTATATCCTGTACTGTAAAGAGTATGCAAACATGCATGTATGTTCGGTGTGCAACACATCCCAATACAAACGTAAGAATCAATCAGAGCCATCTGCACTGGAGCTACCTACACTAGAGTTACCTGCACCGGTGTCAACTTCACGGGAAAATCCTGCAACGGTGCCAAGTCTACAGGAGCTATCTACACCGAAGCTACCTGCACCAATGCAGCAAGGGCCCGATGCATTAGATGCATCTACACCTCGTGCCCGCTCGACTCCCGTGAAGTCGACCTTTAAAAAGCGAGGCGGCAAAGGCAAATAAAAAAAAGCCCAATGATATCCCTTTCTTGTCGTTGGCCCGAAAATTCATGCTACATGAGCCGTTGTTCGTCCCAGTACAGCGTCTCCCAACCCTAGGATTGGCTTGTGAGAGATTGGATGCATGGTACATGGAATAGGACAACGTCAAGTTCAAGCCGCATCATCTTAACCATGAGGTTCAAAACTGTGTCTTCACGGTGCCCTTCGAGGAGTTGTTCTTACTCTTCAACCTCGACGCCATCGACATCTCACTCATGCGATGCTGGACATTGTAAGTGTGTATAATCATGATCTACGTTCGTGTAATACCGATAAATATCATATATAACTCCTTGCTTTTATATATATAATATATATATGATTTCTGAGGCCAGATCAAGAAAATCGCCGGTAGGTTTCCTCGACCCACACTTGGTCTCCATGAAAAGTATCCAGGAGGATGCATCCTTTGTCGAGGCTTACATGACGACGTCATTGCTGTCTCACCGCAGCAAGGAATTCATACTTTTGCCCTACAACCAGGGCTAAATGCTACACTAGTGGCTATACTTGTTGATTTGTACTTTATAAGCAACACAAACTTAGGTTTAATGACCATGGTGACATATCTGTGTATGTTCCATTGGATTCTAATTGTAATTATACTAAAATAGAACAAGGTAATGTACCTTGATTCCCTAAAGAGCGTCAAACATGACTTCACAGTTGTCCGACGGTTAATCGACAAGTAAACACGTTTTCTCCATAGATAACTCTATTGTAGTCTTTCCTTCCTTTGCAATGGCTGAGGCTAACCTTTTAGAATCACGTAGGTCGTTCGTCACGCACGTTGCTACTGGAGGGAGATCCAAGGGAGGGATCAGCACCCTGCGACACGATCTAAATTTTCTGGTATTCGCTAGTACACATTAATCCTATATAACACTTCACAGTAATGTCTCTCGAACTAACCAATTCTATTTTTGCAGTGCCACCAGCAGTCGTCGGGCAACACTTGTGGATACTATGTTTGCCACAACATGCAATTACTCCTCGGTTCCGCGACGACCAATGATCCTCAGGTTTTTCAATCTTGCAATAATTATTTTATACATATCAATTTATATATATGCACGACTTTAATCTTCCTAGCGACAGGTTGCAACCATCGCAGCAACTTTGTTGGAACATACCGAGCTCAAAGGGATTCAAGGACAGTTTGCGTCTTTCTTGTTGCGTGAGGTCACAAACCCAAAATGGGAGTTCCATAATGTAGATAGAACTTGATTGGGATACGATTGAACTTAATGGTACATGTGTGTATTTGTTCATGAATGATTAATTTTAGTTCATTTGAGTTAATTGATTTGTGAAATAGATGTGTTTGTTTCTGAAATAAATGTGAATTGGATGTATACATGTACTTATTATGTTTATGCTTGTTTCAGAGGGCATTGCTAGAATTTCCTAAGGCAAGCCAATAAACAAAAATAAATTTAGCAATACCAAAAAAATATCACAGACGGTTCCTTAGGACAAACCGTCTGTGATACATTAGCTATCAAACCGTCTGTGATACAAACACTATCACAGACGGTTTCATATACAAATAGTCCATGATACATAAACTATCACAGACGGTTTCATCTACAAATCGTCTGTGATAGTCATTTGTAGATGAAACCGTTTGTCATAGCTTATGTATCACAGACTGTTCTGAGTTAATAACCGTTTGTGATAGTCTGCATCACGAAAACCGTCTGTGATGACCGTATGTTATTACTGACCCATAAACCCAGACGGTTCACGAAACCATCTGTGATGATGTTTTTGAACCGTCTGTGATGACCTTTTCTGCAGTAGTACAAATAGTATATTTTCTTCAATCCACCACGTTTTTCAATTGAGATTTTAGCATTTATTTAGTAATTTGGCAACTAATTAGATTAATAGTTGCCTATGTTATCGTCGTTATATAATAATTAACACAAGTTGGCTATATAATGCATATTTTTTGTACATATTATAATGTCATGCTTTAAATTATAATTTAAAAGCTTTTATTTACAAAAATATAGTGAAACAAAATATTATTTGTTGTTTATACAAATAATTCTTATATATCAATGAATATATGGTGAAACTTTACACTTCAAAGCACACAAGTTAAGTAATTTTTAATAATTAATTACTAGACTTGGATAGAATCGTATATAATTTATGTTTGATATCCTACAATTTTTTTTGCTAGAATCGTAATGAAGATTATACCAAATTAAGATTCTACATAGAATCGAATCGTTCCAATCAATCTAGAATCGTAAAATCTTAAGACTTTAAGATTCGGATCAAGATTCTGACAATCTTGAGTGATACTACCTTGTGGGACGGAGGGTGTAAGACTTTCTTACACCGTACTGGCGCATCGGACACTGATGGCAATCATGCCATCGAGGGTAAGCTCAATTTGATCCAACACCTCACGTAGCTGGTTGGACAAACTACCAGTCGGCGAAATGATGGTGATGTTCCTTCTCTGATAGGCCGTGACGAGCGTGTGGGCGTGACGGAAGGTCTCGAGGAGCTTCTCCAGTTGGGTGCTCATCGCCGGGTCCTTCATCGTCTCCGTATTCTCAAACCTCGACAGGAGGGCACTGATTCTGTTCACGCGCTTATCAATCTCAATGCACTCCTTGTTTCGCCGAACCGTCTGCACCGCCTTCTTGATCACAAGCGCCACTTGGCCAATTTCGGGCAGCAGGTTGTGTTCCACCGTCTGTGCAAGGGGTTCCTCTGCCTCAAGGGGTTCCTCCGCCTGTGCAAGGGGTTCCTCCGCCTCAAGGGGTTCCTCCGCCTGTGCAAGGGATATCAATAAAGTTGAGAGAGACTCTTGAAAACTATATCTTTGTGTTCTTCTCCTTTCGTGTTTGAGTGATTCGTCGTTAGTAACGCGACCATAATATTGTAACAGTAGAAAATTCCCTTGGAAAACAGTAGAAAAATAATCATACCTTTGGTGGGCGTTCAGGATCGTATGAACAATACGTCCCGGCCAACGAAATCTGGTAGACAATGAATGATTCACGCATACTATCTTTTATTTATCTACTGTATGATGGTATTTACTTGTCTACCGTATGATACCATAAACAAATAAACACTACTACTAATAAGATATTGTATGTAGGCCCAAAATAATCATACCTGGTCTGCCAATGAGGACGGAAGATGATCAGCACGAGGTGTTGGTATGCGAGCGGGCTACACAGTGTGATTCTTTATCATTAATAAGAGGGCCAAATAGTATACATATAAAAAAAGATATACAAAACGTTAAGGGCCGAAGGGAAAATTTAAAAATGTGTGACAAATGCAACATAATTATGTACTATTCTCTTCGTACCGATATTTTTCTATTTGGGTCTTCATGGAGCACCGGCTCGGTGGACGCCTCGTAGACATCTGGCTCAGGGGTTTGCCAGGGCACCTTGTAGGCCACGGGCGGCCGGGTGGGGCAGTGCGCCTCTGGCTCGGGCTCGGGGGGTGGGGCACGAGGTGCCTCTGGCTCGAGCTTGGGGGGCGGGGGGTGGGAGCCGGGGCACCTCTGGCCCGGGCTCGGGGAGCGGGGTGCCTCTGGCTCGGGCTCGAGGGGTGGGGGGCGCTGTAACAGAAGAAAATCCCCTTAGAAAATAGTAGGAAAATAATCATACCTTTAGGATTTGTTTGGATACTGTGATCTGATTCAATCACTTCGGATTGAATTAGAATTTGAACTAAAATCCATTCTAATCCGAAAGGATGAATTCTAATCCTATACCAAACAGGTACTTAGTGGGCGCTCAGGATGGTATGAACAATATGGGACGTCCATCGAAATCTGGTAGACAATGAATGATTCACGCATACTATCTTTTATTTATCTACCGTATGATGGTGTTTATTTGTCTACCGTATGATACCATAAACAAATAAACACTACTACTAATAAGATATTGTATGTAGGCCCAAAATAATCATACCTGGTCTGCCAATGAGGACGGAAGATGATCAGCACGAGGTGATGGAATGCGAGTGGGCTACACAGTGTGATTCTTTATCATTAATAAGAGGGCCAAATAGTATACATATAAAAAAAAAGATATACAAAACGTTAAGGGCCAGAGGGAAAAATTTAAAATGTGTGACAAATGCAACATAATTACGTACTATTCTCTTCGTACCGATATTTTTCTATTTGGGTCTTCGTGGAGCACCGCTCGTGGACGCCGAGACATCCGCTCGTGGTTTGCCAGGGCACCTTGTAGACCACTGGCGGCCCGGTGGGGCGGTGCGCCTCTGGCTCAGGCTCGGGGGGCGCGGCGCGAGGTGCCTCTGGCTCGAGCTTGGGGGGCGGGGGGTGGAAGCCGGGGCGCCTCTGGCTCGGGCTCGGGGAGCGGGGTGCCTCTGACTCGGGCTCGGGGGGTGGGGGGCGCTGTAAGAGTAGAAAATCCCCTTAGAAAATAGTAGGAAAATAATCATACCTTTAGGATTTGTTTGGATACTGTGATCCGATTCAATCACTTCGGATTGAATTAGAATTTGAACTAAAATCCATTCTAATCCGAAAGGATGAATTCTAATCCTATACCAAACAGGTCCTTAGTGGGCGCTCAGGATGGTATGAACAATATGGGACGCCCATCGAAATCTGGTAGACAATGAATGATTCACGCATACTATCTTTTATTTATCTACTGTATGATGGTATTTATTTGTCTACCGTATGATACCATAAACAAATAAACACTACTACTAATAGGATATTGTATGTAGGCCCAAAATAATCATACCTGATCTGCCAATGAGGACGGAAGATGATCAGCACGAGGTGTTGGTATGCGAGTGGGCTACACAGTGTGATTCTTTATCATTAATAAGAGGGCCAAATAGTATACATATAAAAAAAGATATACAAAACGTTAAGGGCCGAAGGGAAAATTTAAAAATGTGTGACAAATGCAACATAATTACGTACTATTCTCTTCGTACCGATATTTTTCTATTTGGGTCTTCATGGAGCACCGGCTCGGTGGACGCCTCGTAGACATCTGGCTCAGGGGTTTGCCAGGGCACCTTGTAGGCCACGGGCAGCCGGGTGGGGCAGTGCGCCTCTGGCTCGGGCTCGGGGCGGGCGCGGTGCCTCGCTCGAGCTTGGGGCGGGGTGGGGCGGGCGCCCAGCTCGGGCTCGGGGAGCGGGGCGCCTCTGGCTCGGGCTTGGGGGGTGGGGGGCGCTGTAATAGTAGAAAATCCCCTTAGAAAATAGTAGGAAAATAATCATACCTTTAGGATTTGTTTGGATACTGCGATCCGATTCAATCACTTCGGATTGAATTAGAATTTGAACTAAAATCCATTCTAATCCGAAAGGATGAATTCTAATCCTATACCAAACAGGTCCTTAGTGGACGCTCAGGATGGTATGAACAATATGGGACGTCCATCGAAATCTGGTAGACAATGAATGATTCACGCATACTATCTTTTATTTATCTACCGTATGATGGTATTTATTTGTCTACCGTATGATACCATAAACAAATAAACACTACTAATAATAAGATATTGTATGTAGGCCCAAAATAATCATACCTGGTCTGCCAATGAGGACGGAAGATGATCAGCACGAGGTGATGGTATGCTAGCGGGCTACACAGTGTGATTCTTTATCATTAATAAGAGGGCCAAATAGTATACATATAAAAAAAATATACAAAACGTTAAGGGCCAGAGGGAAAAATAAAAAATGTGTGACAAATGCAACATAATTACGTACTATTCTTTTCGTACCAATATTTTTCCATTTGGGTCTTCGTGGAGCACTGGCTCGGTGGACGCCTCGTAGACATCTGGCTCAGGGGTTTGCCAGGGCACCTTGTAGACCACTGGCGGCCGGGTGGGGCGGTGCGCCTCTGGCTCGGGCTCGGGGGGCGGGGCACGGGGTGCCTCTGGCTCGAGCTTGGGGGGCGGGGGGTGGGGGGCGGGGCGCCTCTGGCTCGGGCTTGGGGAGCGGGGCGCCTCTGGCTCGGCCTCGGGGGGTGGGTGGCGCTGTAACAGTAGAAAATCCCCTTAGATACTGTGATCCGATTCAATCCCTTCGGATTGAATTAGAATTTGAACCAAAATCCATTCTAATCCGAAAGTATGAATTCTAATCCTATACCAAACAGGTCCTTTGTGCACGCTCAGGATGGTATGAGCAATATGGGACGTCCATAGAAATCTGGTAGACAATGAATGATTCACGCATACTATCTTTTATTTATCTACCGTATGATACCATAACAAAAACACTACAGTATGTAGGCCCAAAATAATCATACCTCTGGGGATGGGGGCGGAGGATGAGCACCGTTTTTATTTTGTTTCGACTTAAGGTTGAGAAAGATGGACAAGATGGCCAACATTGCATCCAAGTGTATACTCGATATATCCTGATCCACCTTACTTAACTGCTTGGACAGCTTCCCAGCCGTCCAGCAAAGGCACATGAAGCTCCTCTTCTGGCAGGCCGTGACGAGCCTGAGGGCCTCGCCAAGGATCTCGCCGAGCGCCTCAAGCGCGGCGCTCGCCGCCGACTCCTTCATCAACTCCGCGTTGTTCTTGCACAGCGACAGCGAAAGACGGGCTCTCTCCACGCGCCTTCCGATCCGAAGGCAATCCTCTTTGTTCTGGCGAACCGTCTCCACCGCCTCCTTGATCTTGAGCGCAACTTCGAAGATCTGTATCAGGAAGCCCACTTGATCGGCCATCGATCCTGCATTCCTGCTGCCCTACATCAAATTAGCTCAGCTGCTTAGTTAAGCCGACGAACAACAGAAAATTAGCCTATCTGCATTTCTGATTACAATGAAATTAAGCAAGCGCTCGATCACTAACCTTCAATTCTTGGCTCTTTCCCTCGCAGTCTCTTCTTTACAGTTTCTCAATTGGCTCTTTTTCTCCTACCTCCCACTCCCAGTCTCTTCCTCCAAGCTTGCCTTAGCTTGTACCAAGTAACCAAGCGACTGCGGGCCTTCTATTCGCTGATATTTGTAGCAAGTCAGCTCCACGAGACAGGCTAGCTGTGCGCTGTGTGGGAAAAAAAGTAACCAGCGCAAAGGAGAGTTTTTTTCCCCGAAATGACACTGGTGCACGTGTATTTTACAGAAGTAGCTCTCCTTCGGGCGGTATTATCAAATATAGTAACCCTGATGAGTCTCATGTTGTCACGTGTATAATTCCAGCCACCCCTAGGCTGGATACGCCAAAATCCGGTCGCCACTTGCCCGGATACGCCTTTGCCCGACACGAGTCTCGTCCGCACTCCTACCACCCGGACAACACCCCATGTGCATGGGCACCGTCCGAACTAGCCTCGTCAGCACGACCACCACCTAGCCCCATCCGTATTGCGGACGAGGTGCTGTCTGACCGTACGCACGATGCTTAGAAGAGGAGGGGACTTACTCCCCCATATATTGATGCTGGAATGTGCATTAGCAATATTTTACTTGCAACAGATGCGATACTCTACTTATAGTATGCAGAGAAGACTCACAGAATCATAGGCTAATTAAATCGGCAAGACAACACAACTGGAAGGAAGAAGTTGTGATTTGTTTAATCCTGAAGTTAAGACAGAATACACGAGGCATCAGCAGTTCAGCACATGAATGACCTTTTAGTCCAAGCTACAGCAACAAGACGTACTACTATTCTTCACCTGGACTCACCTAGTATTTCTGACCTAGAAAAATAAAACACACGAGGGGTCATAATAAGTTCGTCGGCCCATCACATGGTTATAGTAACTCCTCTTCTTGATGTGCATTTCTTTATTCTGCATCTACATGAAAGGCTGAAGTAATTAGTAGCTGCCTACTGACAGGAAAATGATTTCCAAAATTGAATGGTCTCTCCTTGTCAAGTGCTATCCCAGCAAACCAGCAGCGACCTTATTTTTGGCAGTTATAGTTGTGATCTACTCGGTTGTCTACTGACAAGGAAATTGTAGAACAACACTGAGGAGCTATGTTAGTATAAACCATGTGAACAAGTGATAAAACTGACTGAACAATACATTGTAAAACTGCAGATGTCATAGTGTAGATTGTTATTGACATATTGTAAGTTGTAACCAACAGCTTCGCTTATTTTTTCCTTACAGGTAAACTGATGGCACTTCACAAACCAATAACTGTAAAATTTCATTGCTCCTGGTTTAGTTGGTCATCCATAGTCAAGACTCAAAAGAGCCGGGCAAGTCATTAACTTTTGCTTTGCATTGGAGGAACAGGAAGGGATCAAGACTTGTAAAGCAAAGCAAGAGTCCTCCTTTAAGCAAGGAACAAGCATGATTGCTTGAGTTGGACGGCTACTGTCCTATCAGACAATGCTCCAAGTAGAGATCAAAGGATGAAGGGATGTCTTTGTGGACCACTGCCACAATATCACCTTTGCATCACTACCATACAAATGGTCATCATAGACGATTCTAAACTCTCATCATAGACGGTTTCTGAATCATCTGATTTATTGCGTCTGTGATAATAGAAACTGAGTGTTGCTCAGTTGGCGTGGGGGCCAGGTGTGCCTCCAGCCCACCCGCGTTCGAGACCTGGGATTGCCTATTTGCTGGTTTCACTAATCAAAATCGGGGGAGATAAGCACCCCTTTAATAAAGAAAAATCACAGACGGTTTCCGCACCGTCTGTGATAAGTCACAACACAGACGGTTCGTATAATAACCGTCTGTGAACGTCAACTATCACATATGGCTTCCACCACGAAACCGTCTGTGATATGTCGGCCATCACAGACGGTTGTGTTTACCAAACGTCTGTGACGGGCTACTACATATCACAGACAGTTGGTGCACAGAACCGTCTGTGATAGTAGGCATTTACATATGGTTTATATTACAAAACCGTCTGTGATAGTTCGCTCTATATATAGAATTTTTTCTGTTTCTTGGCTAGCCTCAGGAAATGCTAATCATACCCTCTGAAAACAATATGCAGATAACAGATACATGCAAATACACAAAATACATAGGTATATCACAGATAAACAAATTTACAGATTGATTATAGATAAACTGTCATAATTTTTTTACAACATGTTTATATATATAATAAGAAAACATTGTTTGTCACTAAAAATTTTATTTAGTTTCAGCCACGTGAAACTCTCCCTTTTGGGTCAATGACCTCCGTCTTTAAGAAGGTGGTGATCCGTCCTCGAATTTCAGAGAGTTTATTCATTTGGACTGTATTTAAAGGGATGTTGATGCCCTGTCGCTATGAAGAGTAAAACCGTAAGCACTTATATATATATATATATATATATATATATATATATATATATATATATATATTAATTGATAAGTAAGAAATAATTATTATGAGATTGATAAACCTATGGATCCTTGGCCTACCACCCAAGATTTTTTGCATATGGCGGCAAACATAGAATCCACATACATTGCCCTGTAGTTGCTGGTGGCACTACAAAAATAGAATTACATACATAGGTTTGTTCAGCTTGAGAGGCATCATTACGAAGTATGATATATGATTATTGTGTACTAGCGGGTACCAAAAATTGTGTCACATGTCGTACTGTGGTGTTCCCTTCCACATGTCTCCCACCTTCGGCAATGTACGCGGCGAACGACCTATGTGATTCAAAAAAGTTAGCCTCAACCATTGCAAATGAAGGAAACATAGAGTTATTTATGGATGAAATGAGTTTACCTGTTGATTAATTGTTGCACAAGTGTGAAGTCATGATGGCTCTTGATTAGGGAATCAAGGTATGTTACATTGTTCCACTTCAGTACAATGACAATTAGAATTCAGTGCCACCTACACATGTATGCCACCATAGTCCTTAAAACTAAGTTTGTGTTGTATATGAAGTACAAATCAAAGAGTATAGCATTGAGTGAAGCACATACCCGTGGTTGTAGGGTACAATTATGTACTCCTTGTCATTGTGAGCATGCAGTCCCGTTGTTACATAATCCTTGACGTAGGATGCACTGTCGTTGATACATTGATCAGAGATCAAGTGTAGATCGAGAAAACCGACCAGTTCTTTTCTTCGTTTGGCTTCTTGGATCATGTGTCTATACATAACCAAGGAGTTATGGCATTTATCGGTATTTTATGAATGTAGACTGTAATTGTACATACTTACAGTGTCTAGCATATTAAAAGTGAGGCATCGAGGGCTTCGAGGTTGAAGAGATTGAACAAGTCGTCGAAACCCACCACGAAGAAGTCGGGCTCGTGGAGAAAATGCCCAGCCGTGTACTTGACGGTGAAACCCGTAGGGCGTTGTGTCCTCGTTTTGTTGGTCTTTCCCACGTACCACGATGCAAAGAAGTGGCACGCTGATTAAGAGCGTATCCCGAACCAATGGCTTTCCTAGCGAGAATGTCCAATGCTTTTGAGGCACCTTGATTTTCTTCGATTTGGTCTTACTGACACGAATATATTTAGCGCCTCTTCCAACGCTGGTATGTGTTCTTCACAGGAGACGAATGGGCACACTATTCATATGCTCAGTGTTGTCTCCATGGGAGCTGATATGGTGGCCTACCGACGCAGATCAGGTGCATATGGGGACATCGAAGGGAGGGTCGGAGAGGCCGTAGGCTGTAGATGGTCATGTGGAGAGGCCAGCTGTTCATGCTAGGTAGATGCCAGCACGAAAGGGTCCAAGGCGATGTCCCTCTTGGGCCACTAGATGAATGTGTGGACGACATCCCCCAGTGTCATGATCTCGTCATTTGGGGGATTCTTTAGTGTGACAACCCTGAAAACGTCATGTACCATGTCCACCTGGACCTTCACGAAAAGGTCACTAGTTGGCACCATGCACCAGTGTCTCTGGTGGGCATGGATACGCCATCCCCCACCCAGCCTCAACGGGAATGGAGCCAACAAGCTTGACTCTGAGGTTACACGGTGTGGGAACCTACATAATGATACACGATTAGCTAAGGTGTCCAACAGATCTATCTATATAGCATTCCAGAGATGTACATTACCTGGATGTCGTTGATAGGTAATTGAACGTCACTATATTCAGAAAGTGACGTGGACGTGTAGTTTACTCTTTCCAATAGAGAAAGTGTATTTTTCGATGAGTTCTGCTAAGGTTTATGCTTTCCAATAGAGAAAGCATATTCTCCTCTGAACTGAAAACGACTTTTTCATTTTTCTAAATTTTTATTAACTTACATGTGGGGCCTACATGTCAGTGACTCATAGTTTTATTCTATGGATTTTTATTGATTAAATAGAGATGGTCCCACAAGTCATCGACTCATTATTCATTAACTAAATGATTAAACCTATTTTGATTTTAATTATCTGACAACTGGGGCCCACATGCCAGTCTCTCAGTTTTAAAACGTGTTTTAAAACTGGGAATAATATGCGGCCCCATATGTCATAGACACATTTACTAAAAACGTTTAAAATTAGATTTTTGTTAACTTTCTCAGATGGTTCCACCTGTCATCCACTTAGTACTCTTAATCACTGTCATTTGGTGTTAACTAAATCTTAATCGTGAGTGGGTTCCATCGGTCAGCGAGAGAAATGGAAGGTAGCAGAGCTGCGCACATGGCCGAGCGCCATGGCTAGCTCGCCACCGGCGAACGACGCGATGAGCTGTGGAATGGAAAGAGGGAAGCAGGGCGAAGCTATGGGTGGTGGCGGCAATGACGGAGATGGCCGGAGGTGGCATTATGGCGGCGAAGAGCAGCGAAACATCTTAGGTCCGCGATGTACTTTGCGTAAGAGGCATTCCCTGGGTTAAAGGAGTGGCGCACTGGGCTCAGTGAGTCCAGGTGATGCTAATGGACCGAGCGTGAGGACCTAGGGTCACCGGAGGCCAGCCAGTGGCATGCAACCACGGCGTCGCCATGGGTGGCTAAGAGGGATAGTATACTAGATGCTCACCCTTGGCGAATTGATGCATGTATGAGGATCAGTGACTCACCACAACCACAAGGGTGAAGAAAATGAGGCTAGGGAAGGGCTGAGGTGGCTTGTCAATGACGAGCAGTGGCAGCGCAGAGGAGGTTCATGACGGTAGCTTACCACATCAACGAAGGAGCTACAAGGAGTGTCGCGTTAGGTCATTGAGGTGTTAGAGATGGTGTAGGTGTGCAAGGAATCGGTCCAAGGCACACTGGGCTTCGAAGGAGAACAAAAATGGCGGTGGTGGCCGTGAGAGAGGAAGATGGCAGCTATGCTCAGATTCTTTGCGAATCTGCCTGCATTGAGTGTAGGAATAGCATCAATGGGGTATGAAACATGTTGTGATGCTCTCGGGTGGAGCTCGAACTCACCGAAGCGACGGGAACGCGGTGGCAAGATTTGGTGCGCGCCGGAGTCGAGGACGAAGGCGAACACGATCAAGCTACGGGTCTCCCAGGGCTGCATTAAGCAAAGGAGGGAGATGAGTGAGGCAAGAGGATCACAATGACGCGAATGTCATGGGTGAGGAAACTCACCAGAGCGGCAATGGCGCAGAAGCGCGCTTACCGACGTTGATAACAACGCAAGCGTTCCCGCAAAACTAAGGAGTGATGAAGCTCGGGTTTGCACGAAATGGAACATGGGCGAGCTGAGGATGATAGTGCATGCTCTATCACTTAAGTAGCTAGGATAATTGCGTGAGAAGAATGGCGATATGCCTGTGGTCGCACGAGAAACTCGCGGAGGCTGCCTTGGTCTCTCCGTTCACGCGGGAAAAGGGTGCCATCAATGGGGTAGATAGCATGAGCAAAGCAGGTAGAGTCAACGGGAGCAGGTGAGGCGCCAAACCGTGGGCGGCGGTTGAAACCAACGGGTGAGTGGTGGAGTGGACGAGGGTGAGCTAGCGCATAGGCGAGGGCGAGAGGTGGACAAAGGGTGCTGACACGCGGGCCCAGCATGTCAGCGAGCGCGAGAGCGGGGTCGTTGGTGTGGGCTAGAGCGGGCGCGTAGAAATGGGTTGGCTGGGATTCGGCCCAATGGGTGAGTAGGAATTCAATTTTGCTTTTGAATTTTACCAAAACTTGATGAATGATTCTCGAATTTTTGTACTAACCAAACTGAGTCCAAAATTTATGAAACTTTTTGTGAGGGTTATCGACCTAGTATAGTTTCTTGTGTCAATATTTCAGAATTTTATCTACTCTGTGTTTTTCTCGAAAATTCCTACGAGTTGTTGTTTGCATGTGATTTCACTATTTGATTTATGCAAAAGCGAAAAAAATTCATGCTAAAATAGTTTTTCATGCAAAAACATGTTTAGAAATATTCTCACACTTATTTTCATTATACCTTCCTAAAATTGAGATTTTTGGGATGTTACATAGATTCACACACTTATTTGTCCATCTATTTGTGGGTGATATGCAGAACTTAATTGTAATTTTGCATCCAACAACTTAAAGAGCTCCTTCCAGAAAATACTTGTAAATTTTTTGTCATGGTCAGAAACAATTGTTCAAGGCACTCCATGTAGCTTCACAATGTTATGGAGCACCAGCTTGGCCACTTGTGGTGTTGTATAGGGATGCTTGAGAGGAAGGAAATGAGCATACTTGGTGAAACAATCAACTACCACCAAAATGACATTGTAGCTTTCAGACTTCGGCGATCCTTCAATAAAATCCATCGATATATCTTGCCATGATCCTTCAGGGATAGGCAATGACTGCAATAGCCAGGCAACTTGCAGTTTTCATGCTTTGCTTGCTGACAAGTTGCACATCGTTTCACAAAAGTTTCTACATCTTGTTTGGGCCCTTTCGAGACAAAAGAGTTTGTTGACACTATTGTAAGTAGCCTGAATCCCTGAATGCCCTCCCATAGTAGATGCATGCAGGGCTATAATAATTCTTGTTTGTATGGCTGAATTTGCAACAATCCACACTTTTCCATTCTTTTTTATGAGGCCTGCTTCCAATGTATATCCTTTTTCATTTCGGCTGACAATAGCTAATTCAGTCAGTAAATGTTGAGCCTTGCTATCATTATGGTAAGCATTCACCATGTCCTGTAACCAAACTAGTTGGCAAACTGAAACTAACTGAATAGCAAATAAGTGTCCAACTCTTGATAAAGCATCGACTGCTTTATTATCTTCTCCTTTCTTATATTGAAATTTAAATTGTAGACCAATTAACTTAGTCATGGCTTTCTTCTGCAGTTCAGTAGATAATGTTTGATCTTCTAGGTGGCACAAGCTCTTGTGATCAGTTTTCATAATAAAGGGGCCTCTCTACAAATGAGATCTCCACTTCTCTATTGCCATCATAATTGCAAGAAAGTCTTTTTCATAAATAGATAATTTATTGTTATTAACACTTAATGTTTTGCTGTAATAAGCAATTGGATGACCTCCTTGTGATAATACTGCCCCAATACCACTGTCAGTCTGTCACAAGCATCCGTCTCAAACTCAAAATACTTTTGTGAAATCTGGTAGTACAAGTATAGGTGTATAGCTCATAGCCTGCTTGAGTTTGTCAAATGCTTGTTGAGCTGCTTCATCCCAATGAAAAATTTCTTCTGCAATAGCACTGTTAATGGTTTGGCAATAACCCCATAATCTTTAACAAATTTTTTGTAGTATCCAGTTAAGCCCAAAAAACCTCTTTAGTTATGTAACTATGTTAGGCACTGGCCATTGTTGCATAGCCCTGGTTTTTTCTAGGTCTATGCTAACACCTTGCTCAGAAATGAAATGCCCCAAGTACTCTAGCCTTTTATGAGCAAATGAGCATATACTGAGTTTTGCAAACAACTGGTGCTACTGTAATATCTGAAACACCCTTTCCAAATGATTCACATGTTCCTATAGGGTTTTGCTATAGACCAAAATGTCATCCATGAAAACTAATACAAATTTTCTCATATATCACAAAGAATATAGAATTTATATGACACTGAAATGTTATTGGTGCTTTAGTTAACCCAAATGGCATAACCTTGAATTGAAAATGTCCATAGTGAGTCTTGAATGTTGTCTTGAACTCATCTATATCCACCATACGTATTGATGATGTTACGAATATTGTGTGTATGTATTCAGAAGCCGAATGGGCAATATATATAAGATACAAAGGGACACAAGTCTAAACCCTAATACAATAGAAAATACCATAAATACCCTTATATCTTTAACACCCCCTCAAATGCAAAGCGTATGCAATAGCATTGCAATTGGAAAAGGTTGACACTAAAATAGAAGAAAAAAATCCAAAATCTGAGTCTTCATAGTGTCATCGTAGCATGCTGCTCTTGGAAAATATGTCGATAAAAGATCTCCTCCTATCTGGGGTCGTGCGACAACCCATAAAGCACAAAGTGCAGGAGCAAAGTTGACCACGGCAACATGACAAAGAAGATGATGAAACTGACAAAAATAGATAAAGCTGTCAAATCAAGCCGAAAAGGAATAGATAGAAGCATGACGACATAGATCGAAGACCAAGACGACGGCGGCGCAGTGCACAAGAAGCGCGGTGACCTTAAAAGCTCAGGGCGGCGGCTAAGAGAGAGCGGCAGCATCATAACGACGATCTGCAGCAGCTCAAAGAAAAGAGCGATGGCTACTGTCATACAAAAAGAATTCCTATGCTTCTATGACTGACAATAAATTTATGGACTCGCATAGCTTAGACGAACTCTAAGGATAGAGTTTTACGAACTTGGATGAACGTAGTGGAAGAAACGACAAATATAAAAAGACTAGAGCTAACTAGCGGTAGATACTAGTATAACTAGCAGCACCAGAAGCAACAAACTCAATCTCCACCGACAACAGCACAGATGCGGGAGCAAAAGCCGAAAGAAGGAGCTGCCCAAGAGCCTGGACCAAATTGGCTCAAATAGCAGCACACTTCCCAACCACAACCAACAACCAACCCCAATCAGCCGAGCACCAGTTCAAGACTTCAAGTCCTCCCGATAGCATCCCAATCAGCAGGGGTCCAGTTCAAGTCTCCAACCTTCTCCCCATCGAACGTTGCCACCTGACGTGGCCACACAGTCGCAACAACGCAGACCAATCTCCCAAGCTCGTAACCAGATCACCAAGCAATCCCTCCCCATGGTGCCCTAGGCCGAGAATAAGCCAGTGGAGAAGAAGCCTGTAGAGAAGAAATCGGTGGAGGATAAGGCCGACTAGAAGGCGGAGAAGGCTCTAGCGGTGAGGAAGAAGCCGAGTTGTGACGCCTGGTTGGGTAGAGGCTCGGGGGCGCAGATCTGACGAAGAGAATTCGAGCGGCCGGTGTCCCGGCGGGGAGTGAGTCGGTGAGTGACAAGCAGAGACGGCTCGATGGCTCGGATCGGAGGCTCGGCAGCAGCGAGGTGGTGTCGGGCGCACGGAGGCACCTCGACGGAGCTACGCCAAGGCGGAGGCAGCGTGGAGCAGATGATCTGGTAGGAGAGGCGTTGAATCGGGGATGAAGCAGAGCACCCAGGTTGACGCCGAGGCAAGAGATGGCAGCAGCCACCAGCGGCTCCGAGCGGCGACAGCTCGGGAGGACCAGTAGGAGAGCACAGGCGGTGATAAGAAGCGACCCTAAAGTTAGCGGCGACCTGATCCAGATCAGATCGGGATGGCGGTGGCTGAGAAGAGACTACCTCTCCACGACGACAAAGGATC
Source organism: Ampelocalamus luodianensis (assembly GCA_036346255.1). Classification (NCBI taxonomy): domain Eukaryota; kingdom Viridiplantae; phylum Streptophyta; class Magnoliopsida; order Poales; family Poaceae; genus Ampelocalamus; species Ampelocalamus luodianensis. The sequence continues at coordinate 3,556,356 of CM070638.1, forward strand.
TGGCCGCCCCTGGGAGTGAAGATGGCTCCTCCGGGGGGCAGCGGTGACGGTGGCGGCTGGAGGCTAGGAGGCGGCGACAGTAAGAGCAAACCCTAACCCTAACTTTAGCTCTAATACCATGTTATGAATATTGTGTGTATGTATTTAGAGGTCTAATGGGCAATATATATAGGGTACAAAGGGACACAAGTCTAAACCCTAATACAATAGAAAAAACCATAAATACCCTTATGTCGGGACCCGAAAATACATCTCAGGAACCCTCTGTGTATTCTGAACTAGTCCCAGATCAGTAGCTAGCTCACACAGGGAAACAGTGACGAAATACCATCCATTTATTCAATTTAACTAAAAAGATCTCAGAGTAACAAATAATAATAATAACTGAACCTTATGGCCAGTGTTTACTTAACTTTCCACGTAGGGCTAAAGAAACAAATAAACTCTTGCAGCGGAACGAAACTCTTCAAAAGGCCAATCAACATGCCCACAGGCAATCGAGTGGAGAAACGCATCCTAATCCGCAAAACCTTCATGATCTTCCTGGTAGAACTCTTTGGCAGCTTGGTATTCTCCCTCTACTGCTGATCAAACAGAGGGCGCAAAGCCATGAGTACTTTGAATGTACTCAGCAAGCCGCGGAGAAATGTATGCAAATAGTATTTATGCAAGGCTTGAACAAAGATTAGCTGTATGGCTCTTTTGCAGAAAGCAGCATTTACGATAACTACAATAAATAGATTGAAATGCGTAATTGAAAACAATAATAAATAAGTAGACAATTTCTTTAAAACAACTAGTGAACTTCCCATTCACTTCCCAACCAAACCAAGGATAAGTGAATTCCCCATTCACCAATCGACACAACCCACCAAGTGAATGACCTATTCACCAAACGAACATTATATTCATCAAGTGAACTTCCCATCCACACTCCGACACATTTTTGAAGAAACTCTATCTCCCATGTGAAATCCCAGCACGCCCATAACATGACACGGCTATTCGAATAGTTTTACACTCTGCAGAGGTTGTACAGCTTGACCCACAAGAGATAGATCAACTTATAATGTCCGTTTAACACACTTCCGAGGTGTGCGACTAAGTGATCATCACAAGGCTTTTACAAAGCTCCTTCTTAACCCAGTTCTGCCCGCTAAGGATTCAACACTGAATGTCTTTCCGACCAGACAGGGCCCCCCTCTTGCGCCACCGTGAGAATACGTTTCCCGTAACCACGCTTCACATGACAGAACCGAAATTAAGACATTGCTAATTAATTAGCCAGATTCGTCCCATACCAGACATGTGGTTGTACGGTTAAGGCCCAGTTCAATGGCGCACAAGATTAAGTCCTTGACAAGTTACTCAGGCGAGACTACCACAAACCCACAACATGTTCCATCCACATCCTCCCTATCCACCAACCACTCGCCCAAGCGAAAACCATTTTGTTTAACCAAGACCAATGACATACCCTGTCATGGTACACAAATTTTAACAAGAGTGGCTCACCACCACGATTCCATAAATCATTAAGTCAAAATTGATTATTAAGACACATGTGATGACAAACCCATCGTAACTAAGCAAGACTAAGCATATGTACGATACCCATGTTGGCAATACAAATATGTCCAACTAAAATTACCCATGCTAAGGTGACAAAGGATTCATGGCATTCAAATAATCAATGGAGGCGATAATGACAATAGATAATAACTATACCCAAAGCAATTTATATAAAGATAGCATGCAATTTGTATAAAACAATATACTTTTGAAATCATGGGTTCAATATGATCAAAGGACCACGACTTGCCTTGGAATAAATCCAGTGATTGATCTTGATCTTGGTATGCTACTCCTTGCTCAAAGCTTCCCGAAGTATCAACGTCTATTCGCAAAACAAGCAAATAACACAAATAAATAAATAACAGAGAGAAAACAAACTACAAAAATTAAATAAAAATCTCAGATAAATAGATCTTGAATTTAGATAAATTTAGGAATTTGAATGGACTCAATCGGGGTTCGGATGCAAAAGATATGAGCTCTGGAAGATTGAAATCACATAAAATGCTGAAAATTAGAATTTATTGATTTACTGGAATTATTTTCCTAAAGGAAAATATGTTTATGACGTCAGCGGGGACGTTCGGACTGGGATGAAACCACCTGACGGCTGGGCCCCACTTGGCAGTGAGATGGTCCATCATGAACCGAGTTCTTGGACTTGGTCTCGGGTGGACTTTTGAGGTGTGCCACACGGCCGACACCTAGGAGCTGACGAGGATGCCACCTAGGCTGAGGAGCTGAGGTGGAGAAGGAGTTGGCTACCACGTCAGCACAGAGAGAAAACCGAGAGGGAGAAGGGAGCTCCGGCCGGCGATGGAGGTGGCGACGTCGACGGCGAACCGCAGCGAAAGGAGTCCGGAGAAGTGGCAAAACGGGATGCCGTGAGCAAGGCGAAGCTCGGGGAGGTGGCTCTGCGGCATCTTCGGCGACGAGACGACGGCGACGGCGACATTGGCGGCGAGGTACTCACGGTGATGGCGGTCTTGGCGATGATATGACTCCCGAAGTAAATGAAGGCGAGCACTAGAACGGCGAGGTGACGAGGACCACCGAGAGCACCTCAAGGAGACCGGAGGAGGACCGGGGCGGCTGCAATGCGAAGATGACCGGAGTCGAAGAGGATGACCGGCGATGGCAATTCGGCGGCCAAGAGAGATAGGGAAAAGGGGTTTTCGGAGGAGAATAACCTTGCGCACAAGATGACGCACTAAAAAGGGCACGAGGCTCACCGGCGGTGTAGATCGGAGAAGGGAGGCGGCGGCCGGTTGGATGACGAACCCGACAACGGCGATGTGACGGTCTTCGGGAGGAGAGGATGAGAGCACCGTGAAGCGTGCGTTGATGCGAACCCAACGGCGGCGACGACGCAGGCTGAGGAGGTCCGACGGCGGAGAACCCCGGCGAGGAAGGCTTTGACGGCGGCTCGGTTTGTCGACAAAATCCGACAAAACGATGACGAGATCGGAACCGGTGGTTTAGGGCTTTGGGAGAGGAAGCATGGGCGAACAATTTGACACGGGGAGGCGGCCTTTTATAGTGCCGGAAGGGAGGAGTTCGAGCGGAGGCCGGCGGCGTTGCTCGCGTGAAGACCACGGACTCCAGGAGTTCGGCTCGGGGACGGTTGAGGACGAAGCGCACGTGGCGATGGCGGCGGGGCCACCGGCAGCGAGACCAGGAGCGGGAGCAGCTCGGCTGGGCTGGGCTTCGGCCGCGGAAAAGAAAGAAGGAAGGAGGCCGGGCTGGGCCGGAGGAGAAGGAGATGGGCCGGGGCTTTGGAGATTGAGCCCGAAACGAAATCTGAGATTTCTAATAGTTTTCCTTTTTAGAAAATAGCAGAAAATCCAAATGGCAATTAGAAAATAGCAAATGCACTCGGAAAAATTCTAGAAAATATATCCAAGCACATAGAACCCAAATAAAATAATTTTGAATATAGTTGTTGTTGACATTATTCATATTAAATTATTTTTGAACTCTGAAAATTCATATTAAGCTTTTTAACTTTAACAGAAAAATCCAAATGGTTCTTTTTCTTTTAAAACTTCAAAACAGACCAAATTTTTGGGATGTTACACCTTATATCGTTAACAGATGATACCTTGCCTTAAGGTCCAGCTTGGAAAAGTACTTAGCACGAGCCAACTCATCTAGGAGTTCATCCACCACAGACTTATGGAATTTATTTTTCACAGTGATAGCATTTAGTCTCCGGTAGTCAACACAAAAATGCCACGGCCCATCTTTTTTTTTAACTAGTAGCACTGGTGATGCAAATGGGCTAATGCTTGTGTTAATGATACCAGCTTCTAACATTTCAGTAACTTTTTTATATTTCATCCTTTTGCTGTGGGGAATATCTATATGGTTTAGAATTAACCGGTGCAGTTCCTGGCAATAAAGTGATGGTGTGGTCATAAGAGCATGTACAATGGGCTTATGTCAGCTGTCTATAGCCTCTACCACGTAGGATTTTTGTTGACATGGATGAAAGAGAATGAAGAGAGAGAAAAATGTTGTCTACAATTCTGTAGCCAACTGTAACACCAGTGATACGGGAGATGCCCAATCTTTCACGACGTAGGATCGATGATAACTTTGGATATGTGCAACCTGACGAACCGATGGCGCCAACCACTGTCAAAACAGTAACCTGCGACAAAAGAATTCGCCCAACCACACGCTCGTGATCCCGTCTACCCGTTCACACCAAGTAGACGTGTCGCTGCTCCAGCAAAACACAAGAAATCACAAGAACGACGGACGACATAATAGATTGGAACTCTCTATTCTAGTGGAGGCAATATTGCTCAAACCCTAGAATCAAGGGTATATTAAAAATTTAAAAAAATTTGTTCTCTATTACATGGGGTACACCCCTTGGCTTTATAGCCAACAAAAACTCATGTACATATGGTCTAGGGCCGGCGCATAATTTAGTTTGACCAAAAGGAAACCGAACTAGTCTCTAACTCACGTAGTGCATTGTCTTGGACTCAAAGTAAATACCGACGTAATGTTTCCTTGTTTTCTAATACATGTAGCATCTCACGTGTATGTGCATGGAAGCATGTAATCCATACATGCAACATCTTAATTCTTTAAGCCACGTGTATTCTTCATACATGCCATCTTTTTGGTTTGTCCAATCACATGCCATCTTTTCTCTTCCTTTCTTTATTTTGCCAATACTTTATTTCTTTCCTTCCTTGTGGCGCATGCACCAGGCAGCTTGCATGCATGAGCGCTCCCAAGCAGCATGTGCATGCAGCATCTTCTTGGTCTCTGGCGCATGCATGGTGCAAGCTCCGCTTCCATGCGACCAGCGTATGCACATCCGTATGAACTCTTCTCTTGGCGTCTTCTCTCAAATATTCTTCTCAAGTCCTAACGTCTCCTCACGCACAAATCTGAGAACAATTAAAATACTAGTTTTAGGTAGTAACCAGTTCTCATATGAATAAAAACCAAATTCAACTAGGAGCGAGTTGACCTGTTGGTTAATTAATTTAGCTCGTGCTCGTATAATAAGTTCAATCGAGATGTCCTCATCAACCAGAAACAAGAAAAGCATTAAATGATTGTGTGTTGTCTATAATCTTATAGCCGACTGTATATAATCCTATAGCCGACTGTATCATCACAACCCATTGTATGAGCTGTCTTTAGTATTGTCTACAGGTGACATCGAGAGTTGCTATAGACAACAGCTGTCTATACCATTGTATAAGCCATAAGCTCTTTGCGGTGGTAGGGATTTAGGTTCCTGGAATACCTGAGTATAGTTCTGTACCACTGCCTGAATAGAAGGTAACGGTTTCTGATTATTTTCTTGTGAACTGTCCCATCTGTGCACTGAAAATAAATTCTATGGGGGAGGTCCTATGCATCCGCCGTCCATCAGGAGAGAGAGAGAGAGAAAAAAAGAGGATCGGACGGTGGGAGTGAGGGGCTTCTCAGTGAGACCCCCTAGAATTTGCTTCCCTGCGCACTACTGCAGTAGCCCATACCTCATTCCCTGTCTGTCACTTCGATAATTGCTCCCTAGATATTTCCAACAACTCACCTTCTTGGTCAGCTGCTACTCCTTGTAATCTAGCCAGTTTTCCTTTGTATTCAAATTCTATCCACTTAGCCACCCATTCACAATTCATTGGTGTGAACTGTTCTAGCCAGACCATCACCTGATTTTGTACTAATGCCCTAAGCCTCACAGTTCTGTTGTTCTGTACCAGCCAGTGCATTTAATGATATAATCACTTCTTCATCCTGTGCAAATTGTCTAGACGCCTCTAATGCATCAAGTACCTCATCCGACAAAATACCTCCACCATCTGCACCCATTTCCATGGTCATTGCTTGTAGTTGAGCTGCTTGCCTAAGCTTACAGTTATGAGCAGGGGTGTATTTCTCCCCACAACTGAAACATAAGCCATTAGCCCTTCTATTTTCTTTGAGCTGTCTAGCCTTGCATAAGTAACCAGTAGCTAGTCCTCCCTTGCTATCATTTCTTCCACTTCCTGATAAGAATCCCTTCTGTGCTCCTCCTCTTGGTTGATTTTTCCTGTTTCTTTCTAGTAAACTCTTGCACAATTGCTAAGGTTACAGCCATTGACACTGACTTAGGCAATTGTATATCTTCGCTTAGTATGCTAACGTTGGTACGGCCCGATCAGCGAACCTAAGCTCCAAGAAACCAGGTTGAATCTGACGAGCCGTTCCTGTTCCCAACAGGAGGCCTCCCACGGCAGTCACTGGGTGCGGCATTCCCACGAACACCTTCTGCTCGTCTGTACGCGGCGCATGGATGCCATCAGAACATGCCCCGCCGGAACCACTCCGGCTGCGGCATTTCCACAAACACTTCGTGGTCGCGTGCTCCGAGTGGTCCTTGTGCTCTGTCCTATCGACGAACACTCCCCCATCTCATAGGAGCTCTGTCCCACGAGTGCCGAGCGTATCAGTGGATTACCTAGCCTGCACCCGCTTAGCCATCAGGAGGAAGAAGAGGGGCGTTGTCGATAATATAATATCGATCTTACGAATAAATATTTAGGGGTCTCCAAAAATTAGATCACACAGAAAAAGATGCAATAATTTTATACAGATTCAGACCTTCTCCTAGAAGAATAATAACCCTACTCTTATGTTGTTATATTGACTATACTCTTACATTCGGAGAGAAAATCACTAGAACAAAAGCCTAATGACTTTTGTTTCTCGTCTCCAATTGTCCTCTTTTTGCTCTGCCTTTTCTTGTTTCTTATATAGCGTGCGAAAAGTTGGCAGTTACTCCATACCAAGAAGCGCCTGATCGCTTGATGAAATAGGCACATTGAGGGTGATTATTAGAGAGATTACACCCCACGTCGCATTGTAGTTACACGAAGGAAAGAAGTTTAATATGCGCAGTTATCTCGGAGAATGACAACGCGTGTTAACTGTTGTGTGCATCAAACACAGCGTATAAAAGTCCCTAGTCGATTGAGCTCACATGTCTGTAGGTTTTATTGACTATAGGTGGTCGTAGTTAATCTGGTTGTAGAAAGACTTACGACTATGAGATGGTCGTAGGAATCCTTATGACCATGAGGTGGTCGTAGAATAATTTACGACTACTCAGTTAAGTATTTCCTTTATAAATGATAAGGGATATACTTATGAACGATATGAAGGTATTACTATCTATAACAACAATTTTATATAAACAATTTAATTGACTGGAGATTATTAGATCCTCGTCAAGCATGAAAGATGGCTGGAAGGCCGCGGCTGGCGGAGCTCCGGCGAGCAGAGCACTCGACGACGGGAACCGCTCTTGCGATTGGGGACGCGGACTAGTGGGCCGCTGGGTCTGTTGGCTGCAGCTGTGCCGTTCGATCAAACCCGTGTGTTCCGGATTGACGCAGGATATTTGCAAAAGGGCCCTTGATGTATTTTACATTTGAATCCTTTCTACAATTCTACGGTAGAAACACTACTGAATTGAAACTTATCCTCGTAAACTTATCCGCAGAAACAAAAGTACTCTCTTTCATCTCAGTGCACCAGGCAAAAATATATGGATTGAAACATAAACCAGACATAGAATTTCAGGGCAATTCATTATATGCCACCGAATAACTTCAGAACTTCATAATATACCACTGGTGTCTTATTGACATATGAGCTCTAGGTCCACATGTCAACCTCACAATGAGTGACATATTATGAATCATGTATTTAATCAGTGTCATATTGTAAATTTTCTCGAGAATTTCTGCATCCCTGATGATGAACTGATAATGGCGACCACAGGAACACGCTGAACGTACACACAAATGGCGACCACTAAAGATCGCCGAAGAAGAAGACGGTGACATGCATAATACAATCTATCACTCAGCTTGATTCAGGTTGTGGCACCATGCTTGTATCCAATTGCGGACACACCGTCGGTCACCAACTTTATTCGCACTATTCACTTCAGATCTGCATTGCAATTCAGCGGAAGCGAATGCTTGTTCATACGAGTAAAAACTCCAAACAACGCATAGTCCGAAACTTGCAAGTTACGAGGTTTATTCATTAGTTCATTTTTATTTGATGTTTTAGGACTGACAAAATACATTTTATTTGATGCTATAGGATTCCGAGTAGAGACATAACTAAATCTTACAAAATTGCCCCTTCCTTATTTAGTGTATGCTATATTGTAGGAAGCTCCAATCTCTTTTTATTCATTGGTCACTAAAATCCAAGTCTGGTACATAGCCATGCGTTGCAGAGGAGTTATCCGGCTCTGGAGGAGATAGCGCCTGCTGCTCCTCTGGCTCATTGACGATAGCTACGTCCTGATCTGCATGCTCTAGTGGATCAAAAACGTTGAATACCTCACTAGATGAAAGATTCTCGGCTTCTAGTGTGATGTTCCAATTCAAGGCCTTCTCCTCGTCAAAGACAACATCGCGTGTCACATCGAGCCGCTTTCGTACCCGATGAAGACCATCGGAGTACGTCTGTCAACTTGTTGATGTGCCCTCCCACCTTCTTGACATGTACCACGCACCCGAACTTGCGTAGGTGATGTACCTTCGGTCCCCGCAGCACAGGTGTTTGTGGAAATGCTCAACTTTCAAACGCAGCAAAACTTGGCGGCGAACAAACCAATGTATATCCTCGCTTAGTATACTGACTTTGGTACGGCTCGATCAGCGAACCTCAAAGCTCCAAGAAACCAGGTTGAATCTGACGAGCCGTTCCTGTTCCCAACAGGAGGCGTCCCCCGGAAGTCACTGGGTGTGGCATTCCCACGAACACCTTCTGCTCGTCTGTACGCGGCGCATGGATGCCATCAGAACACGCCCCTCCGGAACCACTCCGGCTGCGGCATTTCCACAAACACTTCGCGGTCGCGTGCTCCGAGCGGTCCTTGTGCTCTGTCCTATCGACGAACAGTTGCCCATCTCATAGGGGCTCTGTCCCACGAGTGCCGTGCGTATCAGTGGATTCCCTAGCGTGCACCCCGCTTAGCCACCAGGAGGAAGAAGAGGGGCGTGGAGGATGGCTGGAAAGCCGCGGCCGGCGGAGCTCCGGCGAGCAGAGCACTCGACGACGGGAACCGCTCTTGCGATTGAGGACGCGGACGAGTGGGCCGCTGGGTCTGTTGGCTGCAGCTGTGCCGTTTGATCAAACCCGTGTGGTCCGGATCGACGCGGGATATCTGCAAAATGGCCCTGATGTATTTTACATTTCAATCCTTTCTACGGTAGAAACACTACTGGATTGAAACTTATCCTCATAAACTTATCCGCAGAAACAAAAGCACTATCTTTCTTCTCAGAGCACCAGGCAAAAATATATGGACTGAAACATAAACCAGACATAGAATTTCGGAGCAATTCGTTATATGCCACGGAATAACTTCGGAACTTCATAATATACCACTGGTGTCTCATTGACATACGAGCTCTGGGTCTATATGTGAACCTCACAATGAGTAACTTATTGTGAATCATATCGTTATTCAGTGATGACGAACCGATAATGACAACCACAGGAACACGCTGAACACACAAATGGCGACCATTAAAGATCGCCAAAGAAGAAGACGGTGAGATGCATAATACAATCTATCAGCTACTCAGCTTGTTGATTCAGCTTGCGGCACCATGCTTGTATCCAATGGCGGACGCACCGTCGGTCACCAAGTTTATTCGCACCATTCGCTTCAGATCTGCATTGCAATTCAGCGGAAGCGAATGCTTTTTCATACGAGTGAAAACTCCAAACCACGCATAGTCCGAAACTTGCAAGTTACGAGGTTTATTCATTAGTTCATTTTTATTTGATGTTTTAGGACTGACAAAATACATTTTATTTGATGCTATAGGATTCCGAGTAGAGACATAACTAAATCTTACAAAATTGCGCCTTATTTAGTGTATGCTGTATTGTAGGAAGCTCCAATCTCTTTTTATTCGTTGGTCACTAAAATTAAAGATGGATGTAAATGAAACAAACTGTTGGCAGCTTTAAACCGAACAACTCGCTAGTATTTTGTCATGAAGAATCGCATTCTAGGATCGAATAGTAGAATTTAAGATCTTACCTGATTCTACCAAATAGTATATTTTCTCAATCCACCACATTTTTCGATTGAGATTCTAGCATTTATTTAGTCAGTTGGCAACTAATTAGATTTATAGTTGCCTATGTTATCGTCGTTACATAATAATTAACACAAGTTGGCTACATAATGCATATTTTTTGTACATATTATAATTCCATGCTTTAAATTATACTTTAAAAGCTTTTATTTACAAAAAATATAGTGAAACAAAATATTATTTGTTGTTTATACAAATAATTCTTATATATGAATGAATATACGGTGAAACTTTACAATAAGAAGCACATATGCTAAGTATTTTTTTTAATAATTATTTACTAGAATCGGGTAGAATAGTATATAATTTATGTTTGAGATCTTACATTTTTTTGCTACAATTGTAATGAAGATTCTACAAAATTAAGATTATATCTAGAATCGGATCATTCCAAGACTTTAGATTCTGACAACCTTGAGTAGTGATAGTACCTTTGGGGGGTGGGGGTGGTTTGGTTGGGGCGGAGGGCTGGAGGACTCTTACACCGTACCAGCGCAGCGGACACTAATGGCAATCATGTCATCGACGGTAAGCTGCAATTGATCCAACACCTCACGTAGCTGTTTGGATAGTCTCCCAGTCGGGTCACTAGGAGGCCTGGAGCAGCTGGGTGGAAAAAAAAAACTCGTTAGTGGGGTTCGTTGGCTCGATTTAAAATTACTCTAATTAGACTCGTTATTTGGTTAAATATTGACATAAGTCAATTTTGAATCAAATTAGATTTCACTCTAACTCGGTTCGTTAGTTCGGTTCTAAAAATACTTTCAAACTAAACTGTGTTAATTTTGAGAAAAACTTGGTAAGACGACCACCGACATCCACGCTTAATGGTGATGTTCGTGACGAGCGCTTGGGCGTCACGGAAGGTCTCGAGGAGCTTCTCCAGTTGGGCGCTCATCGCCGGGTCCTTCATCGTCTCCGTATTCTCAAAGCTCGACAGGAGTTCACTGACTCCGTTCACGCGCTTATCAATCTCAATGCACTCCTTGCTCTGCCAAATCATCTGCACCCTCTCCTCCTTGATCACGAGCGCCACATGGCCAATTTTGGGCAGCAGGTTGTTTTCCCCCGCCTGTGCAAGTGATATCAATAAAGTTGAGACTTTTGGAGACTACATCTATGTTCTTCTACTTTCGTGTTTGAGTGTTCCGCCGTTGGTAACACAATTATAATATTGTAACAGTAGAAAATTCCCTTAGAAAAATATGTCCCGTGCATCGTCATCCGGTCATCCGGTAGACATTGAATGATTCACGCCTTCTATCTTGGGGGTGTCTAGGGAGTACTTGAGTGCTTTGTTACTAACTAGTACTCAAATTTTGAACTCTTAGATCTAGATTCAATGCATGAGATCACTTTGCCTCCTTCCCTTATGAGATATCACCAAGCATAATATAGATAAAAAAAACTCAAGTACTCATAAACCCAAAAAACACTCGAGTATTCTCTAGCAAACCCCTTCTGTCTTTTATTTATCTACCGTATGATACCGTAACAGAAACACTACTACTAATAAGATATAGTATGCAGGCCCAAAATAATCATACCTCTAAGGATGGGCGCGGAGGATGAGCACCGTCTTTATTTTGTTTCGACATAAGGTAGACCAAGATGGCAAACGTTGCTTCCGAGTGTCTACTCGATATATCCCGATCCACCTTACTTAACTGCTTGGACAGCTTCCCAGCCGTCCAGCAAAGGCACATGAAGCTCCTCTCCTGGCAGGCCATGACGAGCCCGAGGGCCTCGCCAAGGATCTCGGCGAGCGCCTCAAGCGCGGCGCTCGCCGCCGAGTCCTTCATCAACTCCGCGTTCTTCTCGCACAGCGACAGCGAAAGACGGGCTCTCTCCACGCGTCGTTTAATCTGATGGCAAGCCTTCTCGTTCTGGCGAACCGTATCCACCGCCTCCTTGATCTTGAGCGCAACTTCGACGATCTGCGTCACGCTGTCCACTGCATCGACCATCCTGAGACCGTAGAGTAGAATCTACAGATCGAATGCATACGCATCGAATTAGCCTATGCAATTAGTCTGATAAACAAAGAAAAAATGTTTGGAGTTTTTCCGTAATAATCACCGTAATTAAGCATGCGACCGATGGGACACCAACCTAGCATCTTGGCTATTTCTTTTCTTACCTCCCAGGCTCTCTTGCTTCCTCCAAGCTTGTGCCAAGCGATTCCCGGTCTTCTATTCGCTCGGCACTCGGCAGTCTACAATGAGCTATTATATATATTTATAGTATACTCGCTTATCTTTAATATCTTAAAAGAACTAGTTGGTGGTGATGGTCCGTCTGCCATCACCACCCCGCACTAGCCCCATTGTCAGTCACCAGCTCCAACCCAGCTGTCTTGATGCCTGCAACCTTCCTATCGAAGCCTCGTGCCCATGCCGCCGCTCTACCATCCCTCACGACCTCCCCCTCTCTGTTCCTCCCGCTCGCGCACGCCATTGCCAGAGATGCACCATAGTAGTACGGACGTGCACCTCCAGTGGCCGACGACGAAGATGAGAGATGGATGAGGACGAGTACCTTCTGCGCCTACGGCGAGCTCCTTCAGCGAGGAGGCGCACACCGGCGGATCTAGTGGCTATGGGGGCGGGGACGGCCTAATCCAATGGAGAGGACATCAGCGGTGAGGTGGTTGAGGTGTAACTCCAGCAAGTGCTATGGCCAGATCTGGGCCCGCCGTGCCCAGATCCGAAGCCACGATGCCCAGATCCGGAGTCGTCAGGGACTCGGGGGTGGAGGAGGAGGACAGGGCACCGTCGGTGGAGGAAGTGGGCGCCGTCAGATCTAAGGAGCTCACCTGGCAGCTCTAAATCTGATCGAGGGCAACGTCGGGCGACTGCCGAAGCTCAGCAAGGCGGCGGATGGGGGGGGGGTGGCATTAGGTGGGGTGGTGCTAGGGCGTAGAGAGAGAGAGAGAGAGGGTAGATGAGAAAGAGAGAGAAGACGGCGGCCGCGTAGGCGGTGAGACGATGGGGTCGGTTGAGCGCAGGAGAGAGAGAGGAATGAGTTGTCGATGGTTTAGTATTGATCTTATGAATAAATGCTAGGGGATCTCCTGGAGCGAAACTACACAGAAAAGGACACAAGAATTTTATACAGATTCAGCCTTCTCCTCAGAGAATAACAACCCTAATCATGTGTTCTTGTGTTGATTGTGTTTACAAGAGAGAAGTCATCGAAGGCTATGTTTAATGACTCATGTCTGTTTCGTTGCTTGATCACTTGATCTTCCCTCCTCTGTCCACTAACTTTACTCTATATATAATGCATGAAGGGGTGATAGTTGTCTACGTTGAGAGGCGCCTTATCATTTGATGCAATGCACACGTTTAAAGACGGCTATAGTCAGAGACATATTCCCTCACATTGCCTTGCGGTTATGTCAAAGACAGGTGTTTAATATGTGTAGTTATCTTTAGGAATAATGACACATATTAACTACTTTTTCAATTTTCTTTTTATAATTTTTTGAGCTCATCTGCCAATCTAAGCACAACACAAGATAAATCTGTATAAAAAGGTTTTACCTCATCAGGATCACTGTAGAGGTCATCATTGTTGAGCTCCTCACTGCTTGCCATAAAACACATCCCTATGAAGTCCACCTCCTTTGCCTTCTTACCATTGTCCTCATCGTCGCTTCCATAATCAACATCACTCAAATCAATCTCATCAAGTGTTGAAAGTATTTTTTGTTGACCGCCCTGCGATAATTGCGCTTCCCGCTTGGGTCAATCTTGAATTGAGAGCGACGAATTGGTGCCTTGTCATCCTTGACCTCCTTGCCCCTTAGTTTAGGGCAATTCATCTTGATGTGGTTTAGCTCACCACACTTATAGCATCTGATTGGACCTCCTCTCTGCCTTGTTTTGATGTTGTTAATTGCCTTGGTCACTTTGTTGGAGATGAGTACAAGCCACTCTTCTGGAATCTCCTCTAACTGTTCATCTGAAATAGAACACAGTGCAGACAAAGGAATAATAGAGGAATTAGAAGAACTGTCAACTTGGTTAGTCACTAAACCCACATAATTAGACTTATTTACTCTGGTCAAAACATCAATCTCATGTGTTTTCATGTTGGAATAAAGGTCATTCAAAATGAGTGTTTCCATATTAACATAATGATTAATAGTAGTGACTAACACATTCCAAACAGGCATATTCAAAGCATTTAAAAATTGACGAGCATGTCAGAATCAGAGTATGTGACATCAACATATTGCAAATCACAAACAATTTTATTGAAGTGATCAAAAAGTGCATCTACTGATTCTCCTGGTTTCATCTCAAATTTAGAATACTCATTTTTGAATTGGTTCTGACGAACACCTTTAACAGACTTAGAACCTTCATGATAATCAGCTAGAGTAGTCCAAATTTTATTAGCAGATTTAATATTAGCAATTCTGACAAACTCGTTTCTATCAAGACCTTGCAACAAAAAAAATTTAGCCTTAGCATTAGCTTCAATATCAGTAGTAACAACATGAGGCACTTCATATAGACTTTCAATTTTTTTGCCAAATAGCATTACCTTGTGCTTGTAGAAAAACCTTCGTACGCGTTTTTCAGTAGGTATAATCTGACCCATTGAAAATCGAAAAATGGTTGCTTACCTGAAAAATGATCTCGATCTGATGTCATTACAATATCGCTCTAATACCACTTGTAGGATCGTCAATAGCAAGGGGAAAGGGTGAATGATTATGGAAGATTTTTCTCACACTAACCCCCTCTTCGTTTTTAAACCACATCTTTCTTCAGAACACCAATCAGAGCAGAAGACAGCGCATGGGATAGAACAACGACGGGAAGGCTTTCTTTGGCACACAAGAATGGTTTGAATTAGATCTAATTTCTTATTTCTGAATCATCATGATTGTGGCTACAAAGTACCCTCAAAGCACCACTCAAACCCAAGAATCAAAACAAGCATCTATCACAGCCACCCCACATATGTGGGACGGGAAGGCTTTCTTTGGCACACAAGAATTGTTTGAATTAGATCTAATTTCTTATTTCTGAATCATCATGATTGAAACCACCACTCAAACCCAAGAATCAAAACAAGCATCTATCACAGCCACCCCACATATGTGCAGCCACCACTAGCAATAAACTAATCAAAAAAAAAAAATCTGTAGCACACAACTAGCAACTCCCGTAATGCCCAGAATCTCACCAGCCGCAACTAGCACCTCACGTCGCCACACCTAACCACCCGCGTATAGCCCCCCAAAGTCTGTACTACCGAGAACCCAAAACATGAAACCGAACATGGCCGGCAATATGTGCTGCCGCCAGCACCTCACGTCCTCCAGAGATTCTGTCCAGCCGCAATCATCTCTTGCCAAAAATACCTGCTGCCGAATTACCTCCTGCCAAAATTACTCTTGCCGAAAATACCTCCTGCCAAAATTATGTAATCTAATTCCTACAAACAAGGGATACGATTCTAAATTCTCTCAGCCTTCCAATTTTGCTCAGCTTTTCAATTTTAGATACCCCAAAATTATCACGTATCGTAGCCTCCGAACCATATCTCTGTAACTCCAACACGCATCATCTATCTTTGATCTCCACACGCCCTAACTCGAGCTCGACCGTCTCCTCCAGCATTCTCGACCCTCTGGACCATGACTTCGCACTAAACCATCTCCCGGTCCTTGTCGTGGACCACAAACGCCTCCGAGTTACCCTGCACATGCAAAGACCAAAACAACAACTTTTCTGGCACAAGTTTTTCCCAACTTGACCGATATAAATTCGCACACACGTCACACGGCTCAAATAACATCAGTAAGCAACATTGTCAATTATTCATCAACTAAAATAATCTAGACCTAGCCATAACACTGTACACTAAATATTGGTCCACACATAAACTTTTTCCATCTCTTGATTCAGTTCAATTGGGAGCACTTCCAAAAGGACATTTTGATACCTCCTTGAATTCATGGTAGTGATTCGACCCGTTCTTGATCTTAGTGGCATATCGATTTCTTGTGTGCAGTTCAGTATCTTAAATTAGTAGTCGAGGTATATGTATTCTGTGAGAGATGATATATTGGCAATTTGCCATTTGAATTGACATTAAAAGGCTCTTTAGATCGATTCCTTGCTTAAGGTATTAGAGTAGCATTCTTATTAACAGTGTTCATATATAGTTCATATATACCGCACACAGATTGAATGAAGCTGTTATGCATTTTAGATAGAGCATCAAGGAAATCAGTATTGTAATTGAATTGTTTTGTTGTGTTGAAATAAATAAAATGTGGTGTTGAAATATGAATTTGCAACTTCATTAGTTGCCCGGTTGTTGGGATGGCAGCTGCAAACTTGGAATGGATGAAGTAATTCTGTCCAGTGGAATTGTTTTCCCTGTCTACGCACATATGAATTTTGTTATGCTGAGATGCATGAAATTTGAAAGTGACAAGCAACAAATGTTTCAGCTTCACAATTGCCACTTTAAATGATGCTCATTTGTTCTGTCATGATTATTTACACATTCAGGGAGCAATGGCCATTTCAACAAGTACCTCGTGGAGCTTTGGGGTTTAGAATTTATCTCTTTTGATATTGTAATTTATAAGCACATATTTCTGCTTCGTGATTTCTTTAAATGGAAGGACATGTGCACATTTCTAGGAACAAATATAGTATTTAAAATTTATCTCTTTTGATATTGTAATTTGTATATTTTCCCCTACTCCTGGTGTACTATAATATTTCGGTTGTACCTATGAATATTGCAAAGAAATAAAGTTATTTTCTTCGTAGCAAGAATTGCAATATGGTGCACCTCGAGTTACATTATCTAATGTTAATTCTTTAATAATTTCTTATTGCAATAGTTGCAAAAATATTGAGAAAATAACATGTTTGCCGTGGATACAAATGCATAAATGATAGTTATATAAAGATAAAAGTTTGGTACTATTAATAATTATTTATTGTATTTATTTATTTATGTAATAATTATTTATTGTAATAATTGTTGTTAATTGCGGTTTATTGTGTTAATTGCAGTCTATTGCGTTAATTGTCGTCAAATACGATCAATTGTGCTAATTGCAGTATTCGTAGTTAATTGTGGTCAATTACGATAATTATAGTCAATGCGCACTACTGGCATCAACTGAGTACTATCAAGCCTGAGTACTGAGTGCTCCAAGACTACCAACTGCCATCAAACATTTCAAGTATCAGGATGTTGCTTCCCTTGCTTCCGATGTTTTTACACCCGAAATCACAATGTTGCTTCCATTGCCTCCAACGAAATCTGGCACACACACTGCCATGATTTCAATTTCAAACATTTCAAGAATTGAAATATGGCAGCTCATTCACTCATACAAGAATTTAATTCGAATAGACCTCAGTGGGGGAACTTGATGCAAGAGGCGCAGGAGGCAGCTCGTCGGCTCGGTGCAGGGGCGGAGGCGCAGGGGGAGGCACGGGGGCGGAGGCGTAGGAGGCGGCAGTTGCTCGGCGCAGAGGGGCGACGCGCGAGCTCTGTGCGGGGGCGGACACACAGGAGGCGACATCGTTGGCTCGGTGTAGAGGGACGGAGGCGCAGGCCGCGGCGTAGGTGCGGAGGCGGCGAGCGACATAGGGGCAGCACAGAACCCTAGCGACGTAGGGAGGTGCTGGAGGATGAGGACGATTCGGCGGGGAGAAATGAGAAGCAATGGTTTTGACAGGGGTTTTTTTTCGCAAAACGGGCATCAAGTGGGAGGTGGGTGCGAGGACGTCCGTGGATCGCTAGATGGATGGACAAGATCTCTCATGTGCATATGTGCACAGAATGCCTCATGTTCATCAGATATGTCGCCTTTCTTGTGCTGCTATCGTGATTGCATTTGTCATGTTAGGCCACCACACTTTACAGAAAAAGAACAAGTCTCAAAAGAGCATGCAAATCGACTGCACAATATGGTAATACAAAAATTAACACAAAGTTTAGCTAGCAACATTGTAGCACAGGGCTATGAGCAATTGGTCTATTATCGTGGTCCAAAAATAGCAATGCTCCTATTCACCCCCTCTAGTCGTCGTTCTGGGTCCAACAATGTAAAAAAAATCGATGTGAGTGCGAGATTCTCCTACACGGATATCAAGCACGTGTAGTACGCCGAGGCGGCGGAGCAGGGTGTGTAGACTTAATGATATGCGTTGGGTTATCACAGTCGCATCATGGGCGTGGAAACTCCAGTGGTACAGGTGCATCCTTCATCGAATGATCCGAGTAGGTTCCCGCCTTCCCAACAAGCAACTTCCGCTTTCGCATCATCTCCCCGTAGCCTAACATCTCCAAGACTGACGTACCAACGGTCCATCAACGCCGCCAGCATGCACCGGACGTACAGAAAACGCTTAGACGTACGAACGTCCTTCCATGTCGCCTCCACCATCCTCGCAAGCGGAAGCATACCGGATGCTCTCAACCTGTAACGTAACGGTCAATAGGATATGTGAGTACACCCACATAAGTCGGATTGAAATTGATTAGATAAAGGTAATAACTGCACGTACCTGGAACCCGACGTGGGTCGACCCTCCAGGCCCATGAGGGCCTACGCAGGCGCAATGCGCCAATCTCCGTGGGTGCCTCGCTAGGCTGGGGTTGGACGGTAATGAGGCGTCTCCGGTGGCCCACGTCAACAGTCAGGTCTACTAACTTGAATAGCCACTGCACAGAACCTCCTGCGGACGTCATACTTGAAATAATATGAAATAAAAAAATAGTGTTTACATTATAAATAATAAGAAATATAAACAAAAAAAAATAAACAATATTAACCATATTTTGAAGCCAAACACCATTCCAAATAAGAATAAAAATAAACAATATTAACCGACGATAGTGGCATATCACCATTTCAAACGGCAATATAAGCCTA
The DNA here is from genome assembly GCA_036346255.1 of Ampelocalamus luodianensis. Taxonomy (NCBI): domain Eukaryota; kingdom Viridiplantae; phylum Streptophyta; class Magnoliopsida; order Poales; family Poaceae; genus Ampelocalamus; species Ampelocalamus luodianensis. The sequence continues at coordinate 3,575,508 of CM070638.1, forward strand.
TTTTTCCAATTTTATTTAACAGACATTTATTTATGTAATTCTATTAAAATTTTACTATTAAAAAACTTTAACGATAAATCTAAGACTAAACTACGCACACATAAAAGGTGTACTACAACGAACTAGACTATAAAATCATACATCTAAAACTATCTAATCCATTCAATTACTGTACCATAAAAAACATCTACACAATTAACCACATATCTAAAACTAAACTACACACACCTAAAAGGATGTACTACAACGAAGTACACTACATAACCATACATATAAAACTATCTAATTCATTTAATTACGAATCTACTAGTTTTATTTGCTAACCTACTAGGGTTTCGAAATTAAATATAAAGTTTTTTTATAAAAAAAATTACATGCAATATGGACGACCGGATCTGCTCCTCCCTCCCTCCCCTCCTCCTGTATGAACGAACAACGCTTCGCTAGATCCTCCTCCCTATTTATTTATTTTCCGGATTAAAAGTGAATTTGGGCTGAATTTTTAGACATTTTATAGCTTAGCTTCTGTCGCCATTTGGAATGACGATTTGGGTGCCAATCGCTATTTAGAATGGTGACAAAGCTCATGTCGTCAGTCCAACCGGCGATAGAAGCTCATTTCTGTAATTTTATTAAACAGACATTTTTTCTGTAATTTTATTTAAAAAATGTATTATTTAAGAAAAATCGTGAAACTGATGCAGTAAACTAGCAGTACGTAGTACTAGAATCGCTGGCCGTGATTGTTTCCAATGGGTTGTGTCTATTATTGCTCCGATCCCTCATCTCTAGCTAGACAAATTTTCAAGGGACTGGTTAAATTTGGAAGTGCCAGACAGCTAGCGGCCTGGACTCTCTCTCTCTCTCTCTCTCTTCCAGTTTCAACTTTCAACTCAACCTCTCAAAAAAAAGAGAAGTTTCAGCTCAACCACACTGATCCTAGTGAATACGGAGTAGTAGTACTAGTAACCGCAGTCCAAGTCCCAGCCAGACCAGAGCAGTCATCTTCTTCTTCACATGCATGATGCATCTCTCCTCCCTCCCAGAACAGAGCAAAGCAGAGCAGCATTACCAGTTTACCACCACCCCCCAGAACCACGAGAAGAGAAGATCTTTCTTTCTTGGTCAGTCAGTCTATGATGGAACAAACTTGCGCTCACCTCGATCTCCTCTGCCCAGTGACCCCCTCCCTCCTCGTACTCAAAACGGACAGCCGGACGGCCGGCCGGGGTTCACCGAAAGCAAACTCGGCTCGCTCCTTTCGGCCCTTTTTGCCTGCTCGGCGACGGCGGCCGAGCCGGAGGACGGTGGCGGCCACGTGACGCTTCCAGCCTTCCAGGAGTTCGGTGTAAGTCTTTTTTTTTTCTCCCTTTCCCATTTTCTTAGGTTTGGCCGGAACCAGTGGCGGACCCAGAATTATATTTTAGGCATGGTGCACGGTGTTGCTTCCTCGCTGGACACTGTCTTGCCACACATCGCTAAGGTCTCGTCGCTCGGTCCTCGCTCGATGACTCGACTCATTGCGCCGCTCAACGAACTAATAATATGTTCAAGTTCTCATGTTTTAATTGCTTTTTTTCCAACTAAACTCTTTTTCTACTAACAAGTGCTCGATGAACTAATAAAATAAATCCTTTTGGAATATATAAATATTCCCAGAGACCTAGAACATCTCTACGAAGCCCAAGGCAACAGATTATTTGCCTAATTTATTGGGTTCTATCGGTGATTTATTAATTTTAAAAAGTCTCATATTGCTATCTTACGCCTTTTTTATTTTTATTTTAGACCGATCTATCTACACTATTATTTACCTGTACAGGGTTTAAAATTCCACTTTTCTGGCGATTCACCCGAAACTCGTAGGTAACATGTTAAATTATTTAACTCACGCAGTGGCGATTTTATTAGATTTATTTTGCCTTATTTTCCTCGCTTTTAATTTTTTTATACCGGTCGGTCTGCTGTTAAACTTTAAGACAGGTTTTAAGAATTCATACTTTTTGTGATTTGTTCGAAAATCGCAGGTATGGTGCTTATGCATTCTCTCTACCTATATTTATTTTTCTAAAATTTTTATTTTGAAATTCCCTTTGATTTTCTTTTCCTTTCATCTCTTTTGCCCTTTTTACCCTCACTTTCTCTAATGCCATACGGCTGAAAATTCCTTAGCCACTCGTTTACAACCCAATCTCTCTCCCCTCACTACCACTCACGACTGGCTGCCCTCACGGCTGATACACCTAGGCCTTTCTTTCCTTCCCCAATCTCATTCTTCCTCTCATGGCTCTCTCTCTATGTCTTCTTCTCTGGTTCACCTTCCCCATAGCGCCAAGCTCCTTTGGCTGGGCTCCCTCCAAGCGCCACCGCCTCCAGCTGCTGGTCTGTCCCCGCCGCCTCTGGCCGCTTCTCTTTCCGGCGCCGCTTCTCTCTCTCACTCGGCCGGCTCTCTCTCTATCTCTCCCCTCTCTCCATGGCACCTCCTACCCAGCGCCTCCCCTCCGGCCACCGGCGGCCGCAAGCGATTCCCGGTCGGCGGTTGCCCCATCTTCATTCAAGAAGCCAGCTCCACGCCTCCACGCAGCCTACACAAGCACGCCCGCGTCTCATCTTCTCAGACAACGGCCGATAGGACAGCGGTTGGTGCTCGGGGGAGGGGGTGGTTCCCGGCCGGCGGTAGCTCTGGCAGACGCCAGAGCTTGCCAGAATGCTGGATCCGCCCTTGGCCGGAAATATTTGCTTTTGATTTTGGGCTTATTTATTTCCATTTATTTCTTGGGCCGGGCCACCCCTTCACTGCACTGCAGTCAGGTTTAGTACTATATATTTACAATATATATGCCATAATTTTAGATTTTGCCTCTCATGTGTTTATGACATGTCATAAACAAACATATAGAGGACAAAAACTGAAATTCATCTCTTCATTAGGACAAATACTGAATTATTCCTATTGTAAAGTATAGCAAACCTATTCAGCAGCAGCAGAAGCGGCCCGTCATCTCCGACAAATCCACAATGCGCGCCGCAGCGGCTACTCCTCCGCGGCCGACCGGCCGGTCGGGAGCGCGAGACAAGCGAAGTGAAGCGTACCTGCAGCGAAGCCCACAGCGGCGTGGGTTGCCTGCCTCGTCGTCGTCTTCCTCGTCGGTAAGATATTGTTCCAGCCCTCCTCCATGTCCGCCCCCATTAGCTAGCATTAGCGTCCGAGCGTTGTGGGTTAATTTGCTTCAGGATTTGTGCATGCGCATTCATGGACCAATTTGCTTTGTTTGTAACCCCCTAAGATACGATTAGGCCGAGGGAAGGGTTTGATTGTTATGTTGCTAGCTTGGATTTCGTGTGGATCGCTCGTGGATTTTGTTGGGCTTTCGTGCGAACGATCGAATGCTAGGCACCGTGTGCTGTTCCATGCATGCGCGCGGCAGCTTCTGCGCTCGTAATTCTGATCGATCGGAAGATCTAATGCCGGCCGGTCTACTGGTACGAGCCGTTGGTGAATTGGTTTAATTTAGCCCGTAGAAGCAGAAATGTTTATTTACAGTCTGATGTGCGAGGCATTACTATTCTCCAGCTGAATTGGTTAATGCCTCTGTCACATTAACTAGTAACACCATGTAACTGCACGCGGGCACATATTCCATGGATGTTGTGGCCGGATGGATCTGTGCCTCGACCTCTAAGATTATGAACGAATTATATTTATAGACGATTCTTACTAGTTCATATAATTCACGCTTGCTCCTGTTATTATTTTTCATTGCTGTCCGATTTGTGTTTTCATTATTTTCTCGTGAGCATAGCATACCTACAGATATTAAAATCGCCTACATGAATCATGGCGCCAAGGATGTTGTGCTTGAGGATGAATAAGCTGCCAAAGAAATTTTGACGTGCATGGTCACTAAAAGGGGGCATAGACATTTGTCACGTTAGAGCTTTGTTTGTCTCTTGTAGGCTGAAATGTGCTCCTGTTAATAGGATTCTGTATAGAGATTGCAAGTATTTACCTGGCGCGGTGTTGTTCAATTATATGCAGTTATTGCTGCCATGAGAGGCTGGGTTTAGAAGTCTGCAATTCTGATTTGTTTTTTGTGCTTTCATTTGCCCATGACCATGAGTTTGCAATGTCATTGTGCATCATCCTATATATTCTGCTTTTGTAATCATTGTATTGCTAATATGAAGTCATGATGCTTACTACCACCATGATTGCTTTTCAGAAAAAGAAGAAGCGGAAGTATTACCAACTCATCGCCAATGGCCATGAAAAGACAGAGGCCAACTCCCTGAGGTCGATAAGAAATAAAAGGCTAATCGGATATCTTAAGCTACCAGGATATAAGAACGAGATTATGAAGGGTACCCAAAAGATCGGCTAATGGCCAAAAGATCTTCAAAGCTCTCGCTGCATTCGTGCGCACCATGCACGAAAAGCACATGACCGTAAATGGAAACATAAAAGCTGGCATGATGTTGCGAATTGCATCCTCCAGGTCAATAAAGCTTCGGAATGTGTCTCCTGATGACTTTTCTGAATTCACAGCCAACGATGGACAAAAAGATTATGACGCTATTGCTGATGTCATTGAGAAGGACTTGTTGAGAGTCTTTAAACTGTCTGACATAAAAGATTGAGTTAAGCTACCGCGGGCTAATCCCCTCAAAAATAGGTACCTCATTCGTTGTCATGTGGCACTAATATGGCTCCCAAAGCTACACATTTTCTTCTCCTCTATGAGAGACTTCGCTAACAACAAAAGTTAGCTAGCCTTAAAGTTTAGGTGGTAAAGACAAACACAAAACTATCGTTAATAACATACCAACCAGTGATACTACAAAAGATCATGTTTGGATGACTTGGAAGAGGCCTTCACTCATACGAGAGAGGGATACCTAGATAACGCAAGTGGCCTGAATCTTGCAAGAGATTTGCACACAACATCTTTTGGATCACTCAGTCGAAGTAAATAAGATAATGTTCAAATAGAAGGACATGTACTTCATGATTGAAAACTACTTTAGTGGTTTATTTCATCAATTTCAGAGAGAATTGGTGCAAGCTAGATTTAAGAACAACAGCTTGAAAGAAACAATGCAATGCTTCATGTAAACAGATATAATGTCTCAGACCAGTAATTCAAATTTCAATGTTGTTTCTAGTCCTGAAATATTGAGCTAAACGTTGTAGACATGTTCTGATTTGCTGATGTTTGATTAGTTCTTATTCATGATAGTAATGTGTTTTGGTATAGTTTTTATCCTATAACTCGTGCCATAATTACTGTGCAATTATTTGTATCTGTTCATTATATTCGAATGCATTTATATAGAGTACGTTTTCTAGCAGATATGCTATACACAAGATAGTGTGCCTGTGGTCAGTGACTAGCAAAAATTTCAGTAAATGATCACATGCCACCAAAAACAACATATCTGCCAGAAAACGTACTCCATATAAATGTATTCCAATATAATGAACAGATACAAATAATTGCACAGTAATTATGGCACGAGTTATAGGACAAAAACTATACCAAAACACATTACTATGCCTCCATCATGAACAAGAACTAATCAGATATCAGCAAATCATAACATGTCTACAACGTCTAGCAACATTTCATTATCATACAGGACTAGAAACAACATGCAAATTAAAATTATTGGTTTGAGATATTATACTTGTTTACATGAAGCATTACATTGTTTCTTTCAAGTTGTTGTCCTTAAATCTAGCTTGCACCATTTCTCTCTCAAATTGATGAAATAAACCACTTAAGCAGCTTTCAATCATTAAGTATATGTCCATTATCTTATTCACTTCGACTAAGTGATTCAGAAGATGTTGCGTGTAATCTCTTGCAAGATTCAGTAGGCTGCCTGCGTTATCTAGGTATCCCTCTCTCGTATGAGTGAAGACCTCCTCCACGTAGTTATTCGTCATCCAAACATGATCTTTTGTAGTATCACCGGCTGGTATGTTATGAACGGCAACTTTGTGTTTGTCTTCACCACCTGGAACTCTAAGGCTAGCTAACTTTTGCTCTTCACGAAGTCTCTCATAGAGGAGAAGAAAATATGCAACCTTAACTTTAAAAGCCATTAGTGTCACATAACAGCAAACAAGTTACTTATTCCTCAGAGGATTAGCCCAAATAAGCTTAACCCAATCTTTCATGTCAGACAGTTTAAAGCCTCTTAACAAGTCATTCTCAATGAGATCAGCAATAGTGTCATAATCTATTGGTCCACCGTCGGTTGTGAATTCAGAAAAATAATCAGGAGACACATTCCGAAGCTTTATTGATTTGGAGGATGCAATCCACAACATCATGCAAGCTTTTATGTTTCCATTCAGGGTCAAGTGCTTTCCGTGCATAATGCGCACGAATGTAGCGAGAGCTTTGAAGATCTTTCGGTCATAGCCCCTTATCTCTAGAAACTTTGGATCTTTTGGGTCCCCTTCAGAATCCCGTGTCTTATATCCTATTGGCTTAAGATATCAAATTAGCCTTTTCCTTCTTATCGACCTCAGGGAGTTGGCCTCTATCTTTTCATGGTCATTGGCGATGAGTTGGTAATACTTGCGCTGCAACTTCTACTTCTTTTTCTGAGAAGCAATCATGGTGGTAGAAAGCATCATGACTTCATATTAGCAATATATAGGATGATGCACAATGGCATTGCAAACTCCATGGTCATGCGCAAATGGGCCCAATTAGCTAATACGTGTCCGATTTTAATTCCATTTTTTTCGCAGGGCCAATTTCGGACACGCCTGAAATACGTGTCTGAGCCGTATCCGTGTCTGACACAGTGTCCGACACGGACTCGCCAGCATCAGATATTAGTGGTATGTATCATATAAGAGAGTAATCTATAAGTACCAAAATTTAACACTGAATGATACCAAACCAGTAAGAATACGGTGACAGAACAATTGACTATCCAGAGCGTAAGACAACAAAGGTGATGACACTAATGAAATCTACACTTTGGTATAAGATCCAGGTCAGGTTAAATGACTACATGGGGGATGACAAATGTAAGCGTGGACATGTTTTTGTTGAAATGCAAATTTTAGTTGTTTGATTAATGTTGCAGAATTGCAACACTAGTTTTCCGGTCCAAGAAGGATCAGTGTACATGCACACTTACGATGTTTAACAGCCTATGGTCTAAAATATGACCCACAACGCAAAACAAATATGGTGCAATGATAACAGCATTAACCAACGGTGGCTTTCTTCTTTTCAACGATCAGCAAACATGACATGAAACATCAAAAGTTACTTGGAAGGGCCAAAACTGTGATTCTTACTAAAGTTGGTGATACCCACAGGTAAATGCTAATAGTTAATTGATTGCATCATCTCACCCACAACCACGGGAATTTTCTGAAAACTGGTGCTTCACTTTTGCTCTAAGAAGAAATTAGAAAAACAAGAAAGCCTATAGACTAATGCAAAAAAAAATCTATCCAAATAGGAACATAATTTGCCTATGCTTCAACTTTCAGTACACTTGACTGATAATTTGATTTTGGGACATAAAGTAATAGAGATCTGGTGTAACTTTCCTCTAGTACCAGAAAAGAAAAACTGCAAGAAAGCTCAGTACATTTTAAAATAAACTCACTGACTAAGAGGCAGGATAACTATTGAGTTGCAAATTTTCCTTTACAATTTTATGACAATGATACCACATTAAAGCACAAATAACCATAAATTTGAAAGCATCATCAGTAGGTTATATGCCATGTACCTGTGAGTCCTCCACAGCTCCATGTTAATCTTTCTGTTTAAATCGTATGCAGTCAACACTACATGAGCACATGCTTTGTAATTTGGACCATCGTTTCTGTGATCTGCAGTTGGAAGCGTACATTAATTAGAGCTCATAAACTGTAGATACTAACCCAATTCACAACAAAATAGGATAAGGCACCAACCACACACAATGGCAGTATGAATAAAGACTCCAGAATTACACACATTTTTTTTTTTGCAGAAACATCCATACATAAATACCGATTACCGAACACACATAAGCTAATGGCAGTAAATCAGGTGTCGTCTATACTAAACCTGCCAGAATAATCAGTTTTATACACAGCTAAAAGCAGTAAGCAAGTGGTCACGTGCATTTCAGTGCTTATGCGGTGTGCAGCCTAATATAGTGCGGTTTAACTATTACAAAAAACAGACATGCATCAAAACAAGAAAAAGAAGATTCTAATCACTAAATAACAGGAATGGACTGTACAGTATACAGCACGAGAGCAATGTTGTTTGGGAAATAGTAACCACTATATTCTTAACATGATTGACACACAAAGCATACATAAGCGGCTGAGTGGCATAGCAGAGTGGTGAACCTATAGCTAGCACTTATGCAACTGAGCAAGTGGCACTCAGACGTTCTTCTATGCCTGTGATGAATCAACCAAACACATTGAAAAAAGAATTCAGGAGTACCAACATCCAGGGAAATATATCACTCAAGAGTAAGATGTGGGATATTACAAAAATCGATTTTTACTGGAATCTCCATACTCCATAGAGCTAGCCTAGCAATGCAGATGGAAGGTTGAAGTAAATAAATGGCGTTTTGGGGTCAACAAAACTATATCATAATTCATACCAAGAGTCCGAGAACAATTTTTCAACACCAAAATGAGCAATAAACAGCAAACGCACATCACAGAGCTAACCATAGCTAATAGCCACAAGCCGACAACAGCAATGAACACCAAAGAAAAGTAAACCATACCATATGTCAGCAGTCTAAAAAAACACTTAACTAAAACACCTGAATCGAGCTTTTTATTGATTAACTAGCTTCAGCAACTTGGGTTCTCATAGCCCAAACAGCAAAAAAGTGGGAAGATATAGCATATAATATTTTACAACAAACATCAACGAGAAAACAGCATAAATTTTCCTTTTTTAAGTTTCATGTTGAGCCTAATTTTCCATCACAGTTTGATTTAGCAGCAAGCTGAACCAGAATACCAAACAATGCAAAATTATCATGGAGAATAGCATTGCATGGCTGCAAATAACTGAGAAAACTATCACAACAATGCTAAGATAACTAGCGGCAAATTTCCAAAACGATGCAATACTCGTCCATACGTTAGATTCAAGGAATAAGTCCATATGACCCCCTGAAGTATGGTTGTGCGGATATTTAACCCCCTGATCTAAAAAACAGGCTATTTAACCCAATAACGTTGCAAAATCAGGTTACTTAACCCCCCATAGCTGTTTTGGGGGATGGTTTTGCTTACGTGGCATTGGTTTCACCACATAGGCAGCTAAGCTGGCGCAGGAATGGGGAAAGTTTTCCTTCGTCTTGTGTTGCATGTGCAAGAGCACTGCATGGATGTGGGGAAGCTTCCGGTGCTGACGGCTTGGCTTAGGGCGCGACGAGGAGAGCTGGCGGCAGCGATGCAATGGGCGGAGAGGAGGACCTTAACGACGGCGTCCTCCATCTCTCGGCGGCGGCCGTAGACTGATGTGACCCCATACCTCGACCACCGCTCAGGCACGCCGCTGGCCATCTGCTTGGAGACTGAGCCATCGCCGAGGCATGATTTTGTCGCTGCTCTCAGCATGCTTATTAAGTCGTCAACTAGTCGACAAGTTGGTGGAGCAATGGCGACTTGGGCTGGCGACTCGACTTGACAGGTGGGGTCCGCTTGTCAGGAAGAGCTCACAGAGAGAAAGAGGGGATGAGGGAGGGAGCGCACTGAGCAGAGCTCATAGAGAGAGAGGGAGTGAAGAGCTCACGAGAAAACTGCTCCCAACTTGTCGCCGCCACCCTTCGTCGCCCTCGCAGCCTCCCGGTGCCACCGCCTCGTCTCCCTCGGCGAGTTGGAGCTCCCACCGACGCCGCTCCTCGTCTCTCGGCGGAGCCGGGCTCCCACCACCATCACCCTTCGTCTCCCCGCCTCATCTCCCTCCAGATCCCGCCGAGGCAGCCCTAAGAGCCACTACTTCCCTCGCCCCACTCGCCCCTCTCTGTTTCACTCTGTTAATTGCATATGTTTCCCAGCCCCTCTTTGTTTCCCTCGCCCCAATACCTGTCGACTAGTCGGCCGACTAGTTGGCAAGTCGGTCACTAGGATCAATGTATTGACTTGCCGACTTAATAACCTTGGCTCCCAGTGTCAACGATCAACTCTGCTTCTCCATTGCCCATCTCTGCATCTCTACTCCCTCTGCGCACACTGCAAAGCATCTGAAAAGGCCAGCCTTTTAGTTGCGTTCGCATCGTCTTCCCTGCACCCGTTGCGCCGTGCCTTCACGCCCAAGTTGCGACCGCTCAACCCCATGCCTATGTAAGGCCTCCTCCCCCACGCACAAGCCATAACATCGCTCCACATCACCACCGCGACACCCCTCTTGTTCTTTTGCTTAGGCCGAGCCCCCACCGAAGCCAACCGCCGCCCTAGTGAGCCATCTCCCTATTCCTCCCGCCCATAGCATCTACACCATCCGAGAAACTCACTCCTCTCCTCAATTGTAGCTGCCATCACCGGAACGCCGCCGCAAACACCCACCTCCGTCGCCTTGGGTCAACATCGCCAGCCATCTCCGGTGAGTCTCTGACCTCATCATCATCTCAAATGGACTCCTGATGATCCCTAGATGCTCTCCCCACCCTTAATGCTCCAAGCGCACCACTGCTTCTCTCTCACCGCTGTCCGCCATTGCCGCGCCACATCTGCCCTCACCGCTGGCCAACTCCGGCCATCCACCGCCCTCATTAACCCCTCCGCAAGACTCCCCTCCGCTACCTCTCGCGTGACCGTGCACTGCCACTGCAAAACTCGCCGTCGTTCGCCGCCGATAGCCGTGCCCGAGCCACTGCTCTGCTTCTGTCTCGCCGACAAGCGGGTCTCGCTTGTCAACACCACGTCAGTCGCCTCGGTGGTAAAACCGCCTCCCAAATCACCTCAGAGTGTTAAGTAACCTGGTTTTGCAATGTCATGGGGTTAAATTGCCAGTTTTTGAGGTCACCGCACCAGCATACTTCAGGGGTCATATGGACTTCTTCCTAGATTCAATACCCGAACGGTACAAAATCACATAATAAAGTAGCAAACCCTAGGATCCAGAAGTTGGTCGCGGAATCCACAGGTACAGGATGGTTTGCCTTTCTCCCCCAAAGAAGAATAACCTGGATGCATCACCAATGTAGAGAAAACCCTAGCACTAGATAACCTACAAGAGAATCACCAGTGTATAGAAAAGCCTAGCACGGGATCTGGCAGTGTTACCTCAACGGGATCTGGAGCCTAAGCGCCCGCGGGGAATGCGGCATGGGCGGTGGGCAGGGACGCCTCCCACCCGCTGCCGTGGCCTCTCCGCCTACGTCTCCTCCGCCGCCCAACAGCCGCGCGGCGGTCGGAATCAGGAGCCCGAGCGAACCCAGAGCGGGCGCCTCGGACGCCACCTCCCTTCCACCTGCGCTACGACCCATCCAAATCCAATTGACGCCGCGCGACGGTCGCTGGCTAGGGTTTTGCGGCCTGCGGCGGCGGCGGCGAGGGAGGCGGCATTTGGGCGCGGAAGCGAGCGGAACCCTACCACCACCACCTCCTCCGTCTCCGCGGTTAGGGTTAGGGCTGGGGCGCGGCGGAGGCGAGGAAGGTTGGAGAACTGGACGCGGAGAGGAAAGGTGGTGGAGGGATGGGGGACCTTGGACGCGTGGTCACGAGTCTGAGTCGAGTCGAAGTTTGAACCTCTCCTATGGCGTGAGAGCCCATGACATCTGGGCCCCAGTTTTCTTTTTTGGACGTGGGCCCACATTCGGGCCTGCGGTATTCGCGCACAATTCCTCACGGAGCCGAGATTTAAAAAGAAACCTCCAGCCCAGAAGCCCACTATATCTAACAGGTCGCATGATTATGTGTTGTCATGATAGATCATCTCCTGTCCTGGGAGCATCAGGCGCAACGAAACGCATAGCAGTAGCAGCTGACAAACACAAGACTGCGATATCAATGCTAGTTCTTGTATGTCTCTGCAATCAGCACACAATATTACAGCAGATTCTTTGGCAGTTTAACATGCATCCAAAGCACGTTCCGAGCGATCGATAAGTAGTTCTGCAGAAAACACAACCGCATGCCGAATCAACTAAAAACATTAAGCATATGTCGATCTGTGACGGCCATGGCGCTCGTAGTACCTTTTGGTCGCCGTCGGTCAGGTGTTGAATTTGAAGAAACACCTGCTGCATGTACGTCTTAGCGACGACGGGTTGCACTCCTGATGCTGCCAAGCATGTCCAACTACTTCTGACATGGTAGGCCGATGCTCAGCGCTATTGCGAACGCACAGCATCGCCACCTTAAGACATTCCATAATTTGGGCGCTCTCACGCTTCTTAGGCTCAGCACCCAACAATGGATCAGTAAGCTTGTGCAAGTGCCACTTAGGTTGATGCTTGCGTGCCTGAAAGAATCCTCAAATCATTAGAGGTGACATTCCAAATTTTCAGCAGTGATCAGCCACACAAGTTCTGCAACTGTCACTATTGTCTTCTAAAGACTAGAAATGAGCTTGAAACTTACAAAATCAGGAAGCAGTGGCCCTCGATATGTGCCCTCCGGCTCTATTTTACATCCGGACACACAACTTTCCACATATTATCTCAAGAAGTATGATGCCGAAGCCATACACATCTGTCTTCTCTGAGATCTTTCCAGTACCAACATATTCAGGATCTGCATAGCCACTAACAGACGAAGCCATACACATCATGCCAATGCGCTTGCAAACACTTGACGGAAAATAAGAGGGTTGCATCTCTAGCTAACCGGATCGTTGTATCAGATGAGCTCTTACATTATGCCACAAACGGCCACTTCTGCGGTCATATTTGGAGCTAACTTTGTAGCCAGACCAAAATCAAGATATTTTAGCGTCCATTTCATGATCCAACAGGACATTACTTGCTTTTAAGTCCCTGTGGACAATGCACATCTGAGAATGCCCATGCAGGTAAGCAAGACCATCTGCCGTCCGCGTGACTCTTCGGACTCCAGCTTGGCGCATAAGTGGCGCTTCGGACTCAAGCCAGACCATACGGCTGGGGCAAACTGCAACGAAGAGCCAAAATACCTATGGTTAAGTGAAAGTATGGGTTAAACCTGTTGTTTTATGAAACTAATGATGATATACCTGGATTAATGCAATTCCTTCATTAAAATATAATAGAAAAGTGAAAAGCTTAATGCCATGATGGATTGCTAAGAACAATGCGCCCACTACCGTCCTAGTTCATAGTCCATCTGCACTTGTAAGTAATATGTTAGGTATGCTAAAATCAGAATCTTAAGGATCAAGGATTCATATTAGAATTGAACAGGATGTTGCTTGGTTTTAAATCTCGATGGACGATGTAGAAAAACACAACAAATTTCTGAGGGGTTCCAATTATGGTCCTACATAACTACATGAGTAAGATTTCAAGTTCATGTTTTTTTTACAGAACCATGTTCATGCATTTGACATCTGGGAAGGACTGTTACCTAATAAACTAGAGGAACAGCCGCATCTGAATTGTTAAACTTCAAAGACAGGGAGAAGTCTGTATCCCAATCTGTAGAAACTGAAATCCAGTGAAATGACCTTGTATAACTGTAATTATGTGGCATTACCGTAGATTTGTGATACCCAAAAGTCCCACCAAGCGCAAAACATGAACTGCACATGTGCCACATTTACACGAACACCTTCTGCTCACCTCCCATGCACCGAAACGTTAATGAGGTCACTGGGCACATGAGATTCTCTTTGCATGAACAATCTGGCCAACTGCGGCATTTCCCTGAACATATTGAGCCCACCCTCCTATCCTGTCAATATTCGAATGGCTACTGCAGTACTGCCATCGCTGCAGCATTTCCACAAACACCTGTGCTGCGAGGACCATTATACCGCTCGTTCCCAGGCAGCCCCATCAAAATATTCAACTTCCAAACGCAGCAAAACATGGCGGCGAACAAACCAATGTATATCTTCGCTTAGTATGCTGACGTTGGTACGGCTCGATCAGCGAACCTCAAAGCTCCAAGAAACCAGGTTGAATCTGACGAGCCGTTCCTGTTCCCAACAGGAGGCGTCCCGCGTCCCCCGGAAGTCACTGGGTGTGGCATTCCCACGAACACCTTCTGCTCGTCTGTACGCAGCGCATGGATGCCATCAGAACACGCCCCTCCGGAACCACTCCGGCTGCGGCATTTCCGGTCGCGTGCTCCGAATGGTCCTTGTGCTGTGTCCTATCGACGAACACTTGCCCATCTGATAGGGGCTCTGTCCCACGAGTGCCGCGCGTATCAGTGGATTCCCTAGCGTGTACCCGCTTAGCCACCAGGAGGAAGAAGAGGGGCGTGGAGGATGGCTGGAAGGCCGCGGCCGGCGGAGCACCGGCGAGCACAGCACTCGACGGCGGGAACCGCTCTTGCGATTGAGGAAGCGGACGAGTGGGCCGCTGGGTCTGTTGGCTGCAGCTGTGCCGTTCGATCAAACCCGTGTGGTCCGGATCGACGCGGGATATCTGCAAAAGGGCCCTTGATGTATTTTACATTACAATACTTTCTACGCAGAGGAGGCCAAATGGGCCGTGCAGGCGGGCCTGCCAGAGACACGGCCCACACACCATTCATGGGTCAGGTCGGTACGACATGATAGCCCGGGTCATCATCTCGGTATGCCATGTCATGGCTAGGTCATATCTGGGTGATGGCTATTTCTTAATATTTATATGATTTTATTTTTATTTTTTAATACTTATATGATTTTATTTTTATTTTTTAATTTTATATAGTTCATTTTTAACTATTTTTATATGTATTTCTAGATTCTACATATTTTTTAAAAAATGTTTTGAATTGTTCTGATTTTTTGAAATTTTTTCAAATTATCTATTATATATATAGGATTTTCTTTTTTTTCTTAAATTTTCGGGCTAAGCGGGGCCGTAAACGGCTTTTCGAGCCAAACGGACTTGGGTTGGCACGACACGGTACGAGTGGCCTTTGGGCCGTGCTTAGGCCGCCACCTAGGCACGTTGGCCGACACGACATAGCCCAGAAATGGGTCGTGCCTAGTCGTGCCCGTGCCGGACCAGACCGCCCATTTGACCATGTCTATTTCTACTGTAGAAACACTACTGGATTGAAACTTATCCTCAGAAACTTATCTGCAGAAACAAAAGCACTCCCTTTCTTCTCATGGCACTAGGCAAAAATATATGGATTGAAACATAAACCAGACATAGAATTTCAGGACAATTCGTTATATGCTACTGAATAACTTCGGAACTTCATAATATATCATTGGTGTCTCATTGACATAAGAGGTCTGGATTCATATGTTAACTTCACAATGAATGATACATTATGAATCATGTAGTTATTCAGCATCATATTGTAAATTTTCTCGAGAATTTCTATATCCCTGATGATGAACTGATAATGGCGACCACAGGGACACGCTGGACACACAAATGGCGACCACTAAAGGTCGCCAAAGAAGAAGACGGTGACATGCATAATACAATCTATCAGCTACTCAGCCTGATTATGGTTGCGGCACCATGCTTGTATCCAATGGCGGACGCACCGTCGGTCACCAACTTTATTCGCACCATTCACTTCAGATCTGCATTGCAATTCAGCGGAAGCGAATGCTTTTTCATACGAGTAAAAACTCCAAACAACGCATAGTCCGAAACTTGCAGGTAACGAGGTTTATTCATTAGTTCATTTTTATTTGATGTTTTAGGACTGACAAAATACATTTTATTTGATGCTATAGGATTCCGAGCAGAGACATGACTAAATCTTACAAAATTGCGCCTTCCTTATTTAGTGTATGCTATATTGTAGGAAGCCCCAATCTCTTTTTATTCATTGGTCACTAAAATTAAAGATGGATGTAAATGAAACAAACTGTTGGTAGCTTTAAACCGAACAATTCGCTAATATTTTGTCACGAAGTATCGTAGAGTTCTATGGAACATATATGGGAGTACTGCAGCTTAATTAGCTTAAAGTACGCTGATGCAACGGCTCAGTGGAGGTACAAAATTGATCCCAATTACGTAATGGTTCAGTCGTCTTAGAAGTTAGAACCCTTGTGTCCAGGGCCCATATCTCAGAATGTGGGGACTTATGCTAAACTTAAAGTTAGGCACTGCAGTTTAGAAAAGACAATTAATTACCAAATCAAAAAAATATTTCATTTAAAATTTAACCATAAATTAGCTCTGGTTCTCTTTTTTTCGTAGGCTTAAAGAATGTAGAAGACATGGCTGAAGACTAGAATAACACCTAAATGCACAAATAGAAGAAAGAACAACAATAGTAGACGTTAAAAATTTAGCAACAAAACTAAGTTCCAGACTTATAGTTTGTCAATGCCGAGTGGCAACGAAATGGGTCTACAAAACCAGTTACTGTGGTGTATATAGCCCCGTACGCATACAAAATTACAAATTAGTTGAGTTTACAAAGAAACACACAATAAACTGATGAGTATAGGGTGAGTTGATTCATATTAATAGTGATTGTGCGGTAGTAAAAGGGTACGGAAGAGAATGATATAGAGGTTGGGATAGTGGTAGATATCATGAGGAAGTTCTTAGGAAGAAGGAAAAGAACAACTTGCTTAACTCTATCTCATATCAAGATCAACTATAGAGCATTCTTTTTTCTTAAGATACTAACAACTAGTAATTGAACATCAGATAAAAATTGGTGACTGTGCGGTTAAGCACTTTGCTCGTGCCCCTGGTACGGCCTGCTTATCTCGTCACATCGGCACTTTCAGCTAAATGAAAGCTAAAATAGTGTAGATGACATAATTTTTTTCTTTCAGAGGTTGTCAAAATAGAGATCTTGAATCGGATTGGATGTGCTCCGATATAATCACATTCTAGGATCGAATCGTAGAATGTAAGATCTTACCTGATTCTATCAAATAGTACATTTTCTTCAATCCACCACGTTTTTCAATTGAGAATTTAGCATTTATTTAGTCATTTGGCAACTAATTATATTTATAGTTGACTATGTTATCGTCGTTATATAATAATTAACACAAGTTGACTATATAATGCATATTTTTTGTACATATTATAATGCCATGCTTTAAATTATAATTTAAAAGCTTTTATTTACAAAAATATAGTGAAACAAAATATTATTTGTTGTTTATACACATAATTCTTATATATGAATGAATATACGGTGAAACTTTCAATAAAAAATATGCTAAGTACTTTTTAATAATTAATTACTAGAATCGTATATAATTTATGTTTGAGATTCTACATTTTTTTGCTAGAATCATAATGAAGATTATACCAAATTAAGATTCTACTAAAAATCGGATCATTCCAATCAATCTAGAATTGTAAAGTCTTAAGACTTTAAGACTCGGATCAAGATTCTGATTCAAGATTCTGACAAACTTGAGTGATAGTACCTTGTGGGGCGGAGGGTGTAAGACTTTCTTACACCATACCGGCACAGCGGGCACTGATGGAAATCATCTCAGCGAGGGTAAGCTCCATTTGATCCAACACCTCACGTAGCTGTTTGGACAGTCTCCTAGCCGGCGAAATGATGGCGATGCTCCTTCTCTGACAGGCCGTGATGAGCTTGTGGGCATGACAGAATGTCTCGAGGAGCTTCTCCAGTTGGGCGCTCATCGCTGGGCCCTTCATCATCTTCGTATTCTCAAACCTCGACAGGAGGGCACTGACTCTGTTCACGCGCTTATCAATCTCAATGCACTCCTCCTTGTTCTGCCGAACCGTCTGCACCGCCTCCTTGATCACGAGCGCCACTTGGCCAATTTCGGGCAGCAGGTACATGTTGCGTTCCTCCGCCTGTGTAAAGGATATCAATAAAGTTGAGAGACTCTCGGAGACTATATCTTTGTGTTCTTCTATTTTCGTGTTTGAGTGCTTCGTCTTCGGTAACGTGACCATAATATTGTAACAGTGGAAAATTCCCTTAGAAAACAGTAGGAAAAAAATCATACCTTTGGTGGGTGCTCAGGATCGTATGAACAATATGGGACGGCCATCGCCATGTGGTACACAATGAATGATTCACGCATACTATCTTTTATCTATCGGTTGATACCATAAAGAAATAAACACTACTACTAATAAGATATAGTGTGTAGGCCCAAAATAATCATACCTGGTCTGCCAATGAGGGCGGAAGATGATCAGCACGATGTGATGGTATGCGAACGGGCTACACAGTGTGATTCTTTATCATTAATAAGAGGGCCAAATAGTATACATAAAAAAAAAAGATATACAAAACATTAAGGGCCAGAGAGAGAAATTAAAATTTGTGACAAATACAACATAATCATGCACTATTTTCTTCGTACCGATATTTTTCTATTGGGGTCTTTGCGGACCTCTGGCTCGAGGGGCACCTCGCAGACCACTGGGGGCGGCGGCTTGCGGACCTTTGGCTCAGGGGGTGGCTTGGGGCTCTGGGTGGGGCGGGCGCCTGGGCTCGGGAGGCAAAGGCGTAGAATGAGAAAATTCTCTTAGAAAACAGTAGGAAAATAATCATACCTTTTAGGACTTTGTATTCAGTTTGGATACACTGTGATCCGACTCAATCCGTTTATATTGACTCAAAATTTAAACTAAAATCTCTTCCCATCCGAAGGGTTTGGTTCTTATCCTTCTCTGTCCAAACAAGCCCTCAGTGGGCGCTCAGGATCGCATGAATGATATGGGACGTCCATCGAAATCTGGTAGACAATGAATGATTCATGCATACTATCTTTTACTCCCTCCGTTCCTTTTTACTTGAAGTTTTTAACTTTTCACGGTCTCCGAGATGCGACTTTAACCGCTATTTTTTAAAACTTTACATTAAGATGTACTAATAAAATTATAATATTATGGAAGTATTTTTAATGACAAATCTAATGATATAATTTTTATATAGCCATTCTAGATAGTTTTAAACATATTGACGGCCAAACTTTATAAAGTTTAACATCATGGATTCAAGGACGTCAAGTAAAAAAGAATGGAGGGAGTATTTATCTACCGTATGATACCATAAAGAAATAAACACTACTACTAATACGATATAGTATGTAGGCCCAAAATAATCATACCTGGTCTGCCAACGAGGATGGAAGATGATCAGCACGAGGTGATGGTATGCGAGCGGGCTACACAGTGTGATTCTTTATCATTAATAAGAGGGCCAAATAGTATACATAAAAAAAGATATACAAAACATTAAGGGCCAGAGAGAGAAATTTAAAATTTGTGACAAATACAACATAATCATGTACTATTTTCTTCGTACCGATATTTTTCTATTGGGGTCTTCGCGGACCTCTGGCTCGAGGGGCACCTCGCAGACCACTGGGGGCGACGGCTTGCGGACCTTTGGCTCAGGGGGTGACTCTGGGGGCTCTTGCTGGGGGCGGGGCGCCTCAGGCTCGGGGGGCAAGGGGCGCTGTAACAGTAGAAAATTATCTTAGAAAACAGTAGGAAAATAATCATACCTTTTAGGACTTTGTATCCAAGTTGGATACACTGTATCCGACTTAATCCGTTTAGATTGACTCGAAATTTGAACTAAAATCTCTTCTCTATCCGAAGGGTTTGGTTCTTATCCTTCTCTGTCCAAACAAACCCTCAGTGGGGGGCTCAGGATCATATGAACGATATGGGACGTGCATCGAAATCTGATAGACAATGAATGATTCATGCACACTTATCTTTTATTTATCTACCATATGACACCATAAAGAAATAAACACTACTACTCCCTCTGTTCGGATTTATTTGACGCTCGGTAGTTATGTATTACCTTACACGACATCATCTATTTAAATATGGAGGGAGTACTAATAAGATATAGTATGTAGGCCCAAAATAATCATACCTGTTCTGCCAATGAGGACGGAAGAAGATCGATACCAGGTGATGGTGGTAAGCGAGCGGGCTACACAGTGTGATTCTTTATCATTAATAAGAGGGCCAAATAGTATACATAAAAAAAGATATACAAAACATTAAGGACCAGAGGGAAAAATGTGTGACAAATGCAACATAATTACGTACTATTTTCTTCGATACCTTTCTATTTGGGTCTCCATGGATCACTGACACGGTGGACGCCCTGTAGACCACTGGCCCCACTAGCCCCACTGGTTGCGGGGAGTGGTGCGCCTTCGGCTTGGGCTCGGGAGGCGGGGCGGGGTGCCTCGGGCTCGAGCTTGGGGGGCAGGGGGTGGGGCGCCTCTGGCTCGGGCTTGGGGAGCGGAGCGCCTCTGGCTCGGGCTCGGGGGGCGTGGGGCGCTGTAGCAATAGAAAATTCCTTTAGAAAGCAGTAGGAAAATAATCATACCTTTCGGATTTGTTTGAATACTATGATCCAATTCAATTCTTTTGGATTGACTCGAAATTTGAATTAAAATTCATTCCAATCTGAAGGGATGAATTCTAATCCCCTACCAAACACGTTCTTAGTGGACGCTCAGGATCGTATGAACAATATGGGACGTCCATCGAAATCCGGTAGACAATGAATGATTGGCGCATACTATCTTTTATTTATCTATCGTATGATACCATAACAAAAGCACTATAGTATGTAGGCCCAAAATAATCATACCTCTAGGGATGAGGGCGGAGGATGAGCACCGTCTTTATTTTGTTTCGAAATAATGTAGAGCAAGATGGCCAAGAAGGCAAACGTTGCGTCCGAGTGTGTACTCGATATATCCTGATCCACCTTACTTAACTGCTTGGACAGCTTCCCAGCCGTCCAGCAAAGGCACATGAAGCTCCTCTCTTGGCAGGCCGTGACGAGCCCGAGGGCCTCGCCAAGGATCTCGCGGAGCGCCTCAAGCGCGGCGCTCGCCGCCGAGTCCATCATCAACTCCGCGTTCTTCTCGCACAGCGACAGCGAAAGACGGGCTCTCTCCACGCGCCTTCCGATCCGACGGCAAGCCTCTTTGTTCTGGCGAACCTTCTCCACCGCCTCCTTGATCTTGAGCGCAACTTCGAAGATCTGTATCAGGCAGCCCACTTGATCGGCCATCGATCCTGCATTCCTGCTGCCCTACATCAAATTAGCTCAGCTGCTTAGTTAAGCCGACGAACAACAGAAAAGTAGCCTATCTGCATTTCTGATTACAATGAAATTAAGCAAGCGCTCGATCACTAACCTTCAATTCTTGGCTCTTTCCCTCGCAGTCTTTTCTTTCCAGTCTCTCAATTGGCTCTTTTCCTCCAAGCTTTCCCTTATAGCTTGCATACCAAGCGACCGCGGGCCTTCTATTCGCTGGTATTTGTAGCAAGTCAGCTCCACGGGACAGGCTAGCTGTGCGCTATGTGGAAAAAAGTAACCAGCGCGAAGGAGAGTTTTTTTTTTTCCCGAAATGGCATGTTGCGCGTGTTTTTTTTACAGAAGTAGCTCTCCTCGGACGATATTGCCAAATATGACAGCTCGAACGAGCCTCATGTTTCCACATGTACAATTCCGATCACCCCTAGCCCAGACGTGCCAAAATCCGGTCGCCACTCGTCCGAACGTGTCTTTGCCCGACACGAGTCTCGTCCGCACTGCTTGCGCCCGGACAACACCTCATCCGCACGGCTACCGCCCGGACTAGCATCATCCACATGGCCACTACCTGGACTAGCCTCGTCACCACCTGGACTAGCCTCGTCCGCAATGCGGACGAGGTGCTGTCTGCCATATGCACGATGCTTAGAAGAGGAGGGGATTTGGGGGCTGTTTGGTTTATAGCCCTAGATTGATATACCAAAATTTTAGTATTACCATAAAAATTGACTAACGCTTGGTTCAGCTCCAACATGTCATGTGCCGAACCAAAATTTTGGTCACGCCCTCTTATTCCTTCACATTGCGCTGGCAAAATCTCGGCGCCAAAATCCGACGCCAATGTTTTGGCTCGGCTGGAAAACTTGCTGCAATGAGCAAAGAGCACGTGGCAGATTATGGTTTGCTAAGACTGGTAGCATTAATGGCATGATTAATTTGATTATCAAGTTTCAAATGACTATATTTGCTAAACCGAGTATCTGATTTATGAACTGTTGTGTTCCTTGTCATTTTATCAATAAAACAAGACCCATATTGACATATTTTGAAAAAAAAAGGATGTCATACGGATCCACACGTCATACTTACAATTTTTGCAAATTTTGGTATAGTTGTAATCCAAACACATCAATTTCGGTATTACTCGTGAATTGGCATGGCTGCGATCCAAACACTACCTTTTTTGCCCAGGTTTTGGTATTACTAAAATTTTGATAAAAGTACCTGAGGTACTAAACCAAACAGACCCTTACTCTCCCGTATATTGATGCTGGAATGTGCATTAGCAATATTTTACTTGCAACAGATGCTATCCTCTACTTATAGTATGCAGAGAAGACACAGAATCATAGGCTAATTAAATCGGCAAGACAACACAACCGGAAGAAGTTGTGATTTGCTTAATCCTGAAGTTAACACAGAATTCACGAGGCATAAGCAGTTCAGCACATGAATGACCTTTTAGTCCAAACTACAGCAACAAGACGTACTACTATTCTTCACCTGGACTCACCTAGTATTTCTGACCTAGAAAAATAAAACACATGAGGGGTCATAAGTTCATCGGTCCATCACATGGTTATAGTAACTCCTCTTCTTGAGGGCATTTTCAATAGTTAGAGACAACTTTGTCTCTAACATATGCTATATCATGTTTAGAGACAACATCTCCAATAGACAGTCTTTAGTACACTCTCCAACACTTATATTTTATAATTTTTCTTTAAAACGGACCTACATATCAATTATAGTAAATTAATGTATCATGTCTTGTTTCGCGTGCACAATCGTCTCTTCAGAAAGAGACGACATGTTCTCTCTCTTCTCTTCATCTCTCCTCCACGTAGGATTTTGTTGACATGACATAGCTAAGAGACGACAATAAATACACTATTAGAGATGCCCTGATGTGCATTTCTTTATCGTGCATCTAGATGAAAGGCTGAAGTAATTAGTAGCTGCCTACTGACAGGAAAATGATTTCCAAAATTGAATGGTCTCTCCTTGTCAAGTGCTATCCCAGCAAACCAGCAGCGACCTCATTTATTGGCAGCTATAATTGTGATCTACTTGGTTGTCTACTGACAAGTGACAAGGAAATTGTAGAACAACACTGAGGAGCTATGTTAGTATAAACCATGGGAACAAGTGATAAAACTGACTGAACAATACATTGTAAAACTGCAGATGTCATAGTGTAGATTGTTATTGACATATTGTAAGTTGTAACCAACAGCTTCAATTATTTTTTCCTTACAGGTAAACTGATAGCACTTCACAAACCAATAATTGTAAAATTTCATTGCTCCTGGTATAGTTGGTCATCCATAGTCAAGACTCAAAAGCGCCGGGCAAGTCATCAACTTTTGCTTTGCATTGGAGGAACAGGAAGGGATCAAGACTTGTAAAGCAAAGCAAGAGTCCTCCTAGAGTCCTCCTTTAAGCAACGAACAAGCATGATTGCTTGAGTTGGACGGCTACTGTCCTATCAGACAATGCTCCCAGTAGAGATCAAAGGATGTCTTTGTGGACCACTGCCACAATATCACCTTTGCATCACTATCATACAGAGGGTCATCGTAGACAATTCTAAACCATATCACAGACGGTTTCTGAATCGTCTGATTTATTGCATCTGTGATAATAGGTGATTATCATAGACGGTTTCTGAGCCGTCTGTGATTTATCATAGACGGTTTCTGAACCGTCTGTGATAAATCACAACACAGACGGTTCGTATAAATAACCGTCTGTGAACGCCAATTATCACAGACAACTTCTATCACGAAACCGTCTGTGATATGTCGGCCATTACAGACAGTTGTGTTTACCAACCGTCTGTGACGGGCTACATATCACAGACGGTTGGTGCACAGAACCGTCTGTGATAGTAGGCGTTTACAGACGGTTTATACCACAAAACCGTCTGTGATGTTTACAGACGGTTGGTGCACAGAACCGTCTGTGATAGTAGGCGTTTACAGACGGTTTATACCACAAAAACGCATATATAGTCCGAAACCTGCAGGTAATGAGGTTTATTCATTAGTTCATTTTTATTTGATGTTTTGGGACTGACAAATTACATTTTACAAAATTGCGCCTTCCTTATTTAGTGTATGCTATATTGTAGGAAGCTCCAATCTCTTTTTATTCATTGGTCACTAAAATTAAAGATGTATGTAAATGAAACAAACTGTTGGTAGCTTTAAACCGAACAACTCGCTAGTATTTTGTCACGAAGTATCGTAGAGTTCGATGGAACATATATGGGAGTACTGCAGCTTAATTAGCTTAAAGTACGCAATTAGCTTAATTAGCTCAGTGGAGGTACAAAATTGATCCCCATTACGCAATGGTTCAGTCGGCTTAGAAGTTAGAGCCGTTATCTCCAGGGCCGTATCTCAGAATTTGGGGCCTGTGCTAAACTTAAAGTTAGGCACTACAGTTTAGAGAAGACAGTTACCAAATCAAAAAAATAAAATTCATTTAAAATTTGACCATAAATTAGCTCGGGTTCTCTCTTTTTCTTTTTCTTACTCTTTCATAACTAGATTCAGCTCCAGAATGTAGAAGACATGGCTGAAAACTAGAATAACACCCAAATACACGAATACAAGAAAGAACAACAATAGTAGACGTTAAAAATTTAGTAACAAAAAAGTTCCAGGCTTCTAGTTTGGCAATACTGAGTGACTACGAAATGAGTCTACAAAACTAGTTGCTGCGGTGTATATAGTCTCGTATGTGATAAGGACATCAACCCTCCAGATACGACCGCTACTCCACCTCCAACCGGGCTACGTACTCTACTTCTACCGATTCGGCTGCGTCAAACTTTACTCCAACGGGTCGACGAATTTACTTCACTTATATATGATGCTGCGCTACCTCACATTGGGCCGAGGGTCTTGTATCAATCATTAGGCCCAAAAGGCAGCCACTACTTTAGGTTATTTGGGCTGGCCACCTCCCTGGCCCCCCTCTCTTTGGCCGATTACTGTTCACACCCAAACAATACCATGTAAACAGTACCACCCCACCTATCTTAGTTATATGTGGCTGCCTCTCCCCTATTTAAGGTGGACTCACCCCTCTAGTCTCCTTGGATTTCGTTCAATTAAATGTTAGCTACATTGCAACTTCGTGTATTGGTTTGTGTCGACTAGACCAATCTTGAATACCGCTTCGGAATCCAACTTTATTGAGTCTTCAATCATATTTGCAATTTCAGATTACTTATTATCTTGTTCTTGCTTGTTCTTCGATTGCATGCAGGAATATACATTCGTGGTCAGGTCGATCGTACTTCTAGCAAGGTCGATAACGATCTCGGAGTTGGTTCAGCGATTGCGGGCATATTGGTCGTGTGTGATTGGTAACCGAATCGTGAGAATCGTCTCTACCAAATCGAGTTATCCTTCTCATCGAAAGATCGGGACACCCATTGTTATATTAGTATGCATACAAAATTACAAATTAGTTGAGTTCACAAAGAAACACAATAAACTGATGAGCATAAAGTGAGTTGATTCATATGAATAGTGGTTGTGAGGTAGCAAAAGGGGAAGAAAGAGAATGATATAAAGGTTGGGATAGCGGTAGACATCATGAGGAAGTTCTTAGGAAGAAGGAATAGAACAACATGCTTAACTCTATCTCATATCAAGATCAACTATAGAGTATTTTTTTTAAGATACTAACAACTAGTAATTGAACCTTAGATAAAAATCGGGGGCCCCTAACTTTTGGGGGCTCTGTGCGGTTGAGCACTTCGCTCATGCCCCTGGTACGGGCCAGCTTATCTCATCGCATCGACACTTTCAGTTGAAATAGTGTAGATGACATAATTTTTTTTCAGAGTGAAGTGCTCCATAGGTTCGTAAACTTGCGCATGCATGTGCATTTAGGTCAATGAACTTGAGAATTGCATATTCAGATCCTTCAAATATTTTAAATAGTGGTAGCATGGTTGTCAGAATCGAGATCTTGAATCAGATTGGATGTGCTCCAATAGAATCGCATTCTAGGATCGAATCATTGAATCTAAGATCTTATCCGATTCTACCAAATAGTATATTTTCTTCAATCCACCACGTTTTTCAATTGAGATTTTAGCGTTTATTTAATCATTTGGCAGCTAATTAGATTTATAGTTGCTTATGTTATCGTCGTTATATAATAATTAACACAAGTTGGCTATATAATGCATATTTTTTGTACATATTATAATGTCATGCTTTAAATTATAATTTAAAAGCTTTTATTTACAAAAATATAGTGAAACAAAATATTATTTGTTATGTATACAAATAATTCTTATATATGAATGAATATACGGTGAAATTTGACAATAAAAGGCACTTATGCTAAGTAATTTTTAATAATTAATTACTATACTCGGGTAGAATTGTATATAATTTATGTTTGAGATCCTACAAGTTTTTTTTTGCAAGAATCGTAATGAAGATTATACCAAATTAAGATTCTACCAAGAATCGGATCGTTCCAATCAATCTAGAATTGTAAAGTCTTAAGACTTTAAGACTCGGATCAAGATTCTTTTCGACAAACTTGAGTGATAGTACCTTGTGGGCGGAGGGTGTAAGACTTTCTTACACCATACCGTGCACAGATGGACACCGATGGAAATCATCTCATCGAGGGTAAGCTCCGTTTGATTCAACACCTCATGTAGCTGTTTGGACAATCTCACGGTGGCGAAATGATGGTGATGCTCCTTCTTTGACAGGCCGTGAAGAGCGTGTGGGCATGACGGAAGGTCTCGAGGAGCTTCTCGAGTTGGGCGCTCATCGTCGGGTCCTTCATCGTCTCGTGATTCGCAAACCTCCACGGGAGGCACCGCTCGCTTCACGCGCTTATCAATCTCAATGCACTCATCCTTCGCCGAACCGCTCGCACGCCTCCTTGATCACAAGCGCCACTTGGCCAATTTCGCCAAGAGTTGTGTTCCTCCGCTTTGTGCAAGGGTTCCTCCGCTTTGTCTTCTTTGTGTAAGGGATATCAATAAAGTTGAGAGAGACTCTTGAAGACTATATCTTTGTGTTCTTCTCTTTTAGCGTTTGAGTTTGAGTGATTCGTCGTCGTAACGCGACCATAATATTGTAACGATGAAAATTCCCTTAGAAAACAAGAGGAAAATAATCGCACCTTTGTTGGGCGGTGGAAGTCGTCCAAGCAATTAAATAAGGTTGATCGGGATATAGATTGCGGATCAGTGATTTTCGAATAGGTGTTGAGTTACAACTTACAAACCCACAAGTTTCAAGGATTCATGTCCAGCAATTGAATTCCCCAGACACTTTCCAAGTTTCTAGGAGCATTTTGTTTAAGAAGTCTCCAACACAAAACCCACAAGTCACATCCCACGAAATCATTCACAAGCCAATGTTCAACTCTTTTGAAAATCTGTAGCTATTACTTAATTTGCACCGACATCACAAAATTGAGATGAATGCAGCATGTTACAGCACCAATAACCTGTCAATTTAGCCAAATGAAATAGATACATCACTAATCCCTATGTGTTCTGAAGGATGAACTGGGCTCAGCTTTATGTCATTGCAGAACATCTGGCTTCACATCGTTGGCAATCCTCATAAGCTGGTGGTCCGTGCTTCCTCATGCTCATCTAAACTACTCTTCCTCCTCTGACTCATCTGGTGACTCTCCTCATAAGCTGGAGATGTCCTGTACCCTCAATCTGCTGAGTCTACTGAGTCTACTTTGCTACCGTGTTACTTCCCTAAAATTCATCTCAATCTGGAAAGAAGGGAAAAGAAGTGGAGGGAGAGACAAAAGGTCCTAAGGCGAGGACATGATTGAGCCGGATGATGAACTAGAGGGTGGATCCGAGGATGAGTCGAGGAGGAAGAGTAATTTAGATGAGCATGAGGAAGCACGGACCACCACTTATGAGGATTGCTAACAATGTGAAGCCAGATGTTCTGCAACGACATAAAGCTGAGCTCGGTTCATCCTTCAGAATACATAGGGATTAGTGCTATATCTGCTTCATTTGGCTAAATTGACAGGTTATTGGTGTTGTAACATGGTGCATTCATCTCAATTTTGTGATGTGCGGTGCAAATTAAGTAATAGCTACAGATTTTCAAAAGAGTTGAACATTGGTTTGTGAATGATTTCGTGGGATGTGACTTGTGGGTTTTGTGTTGGAGACTTCTTAAACAAAATGCTCCCTGAAACGTGGAAAGTGTCCTGGGGGAATTTGAATTGCTAGACATGAATCCCTGAAATTTGTGGGTTTGTAAGTTGTAACTATGAACACTTATTCTGAAAATCCTGGATCCACAACTACCTGATCCACCTTACTTAACTGCTTAGACAGCTTCCCAGCCGTCCAGCAAAGGCACATGAAACTCCTCTCCTGGCAGGCCGTGACGAGCCTGAGGGCCTCGCCAAGGATCTCGCCGAGCGCCTCAAGCACGGCGCTCGCCGCCGAGTCCTTCATCAACTCCGCGTTGTTCTCGCACAGCGACAGCGAAAGACGGGCTCTCTCCACGCGCCTTCCGATCCGAAGGCAATCCTCTTTGTTCTGGCGAACCGTCTACATCGCCGCCTTGATCTTGAGCGCAACTTCCGCAATCTGCTTCAGGCAGCCCACTGGATCGACCATCGATCCTGCTGCCCTACAGCACAATCTACACATCAAATTAGCTCAGCTGCTTAATTGAGCCGACGAACAACAGAAAATTAGCCTATCTGCATTTCTGATTACATTGAAATTAAGCAAGCGCTCGATCACTAACCTTCAATTCTTGGCTCTTTCCCTCGCAGTCTCTTCTTTTCAGTCCCTCAATTGGCTCCTTTTCTCCTAGCTCCCACTCCCAGTCTCTTCCTCCAAGCTTGCCTTAGCTTGTACCAAGTAACCAAGCGACTGCGGGCCTTCTATTCGCTGGTATTTGTAGCAAGTCAGCTCCACGAGACAGGCTAGATGTGCGCTATGTGGAACAAAGTAACCAGCGCAAAGGAGACTTACCTACCTCAGTTCTTTCATAAAAAGAGATGAAAGTAACAGGACATGCTAGGTCATCTGTATTTATTAGAGCCAAAGGGCCCAAACCGTTTCCGTCCGGGTAGGGAAGTGTAAGATGGTATTTTTTTTTAGAAAGGAAGTGCAACTTTTGGTCTTTGTACCAATTAAAGATGCACACAGTCAAATAGACACCTAAATTCACTTAGAAGTGTAAGAATGTATACTCTAAGTATCATCTATAGACAAAATTATAGACAACTCATACAATAAATTATCTTTAAGTTAGGTATATATAACCCTATAAACTGTATAAACAGCATGTATATAAAAGCCTTATAGACTGTCTGTTGTATACAGACAACTTTATTCTCTCTCATTCACATCATCAAAAATTTTACGTGGCAGTTATTAGACTGCTGATGTTAGAGCATGTACAATGGTATAAATCTTCTGTCTATAGTACATCTACATGTCATCTATAGACAACACTAAAGACAACTCCTACAATATGTTGTCTTTTTACATGTCTCTATAAACAACTCCTCCATCTATAATGTGTATTATTATCATGTTACATCAACTCTTGCATGAGAGACTACTCAATTCTCTATGCTCTCTTTCTCACTCATATCATCTAATATCCTATATGGTAAATCTTATAGACAACTGATTTGTACATGCTCTTATTCCACTGTACATGTCCTAAGAGTGCATCTACGGCGTTGACACCGGACCAGAGCGTACGTGGATGTTTCACAACCTCATGAATGAAACAATCGTAGTTCGGCTGAAAACAATAGAGAAAAATATTTATTACAGCTGAGCAGCCAACAGGACTCCCTCAGTTTTTTATTTGATGTTATAGAATTCGTACCGTTTTTTAAGTTGACCACTAATGCGCATAAAATTATCTAGATAGACTACATGAAAGATATATTATTAGATTTGTCGTTAAAAAATATAATATTATAATTTTATTAGTCTTCTCTTTATTTCCTTTTTAAGTGTTGTTTTTGACTTTTCACAGTCTACGAGATGAATACTCCGTTTCTTTTTGAAGTGACTTTTTTTTGACTTTTCACAATCTACAAGATGTGACTTTGTCCGTTACTTTTTGTAACTTTATCTTATTATATACTAATAAAATTATAATGTCAGACCCTCAAAATTCTTGAGTGTACCGTACTAGTCCCATAATCAGTGGCTAGTACACACATCCACAACATTGGTATACATATTCATACACAATTACATACAATATGAAACAGATATGGTACATAAACTTAAGCGATTACATAGTTTACAATACAAAGGTTGATCGGCAAAATAAAAGATCAAGTATTAGAAGTAGCAGCGGAAACATAGTAATTTAATTGCAAAAGTCTAGCGGTATGCCCATCCAAACCCTCAGGCAACCGATAGGAATGAAACCCTAGAAAGACCCGTCCCTACACCCCCTGTACCGGGAGTGAAGAAAGCATCGTCCGAAATCTGCTTATCCTTTGAACAATAATTTAAGCAAGATTGACTACATTGTGTACTCAGCAAGACTTGTAGTCTACCATAAAATTTATATAAATACATGGCTAACAAGAGATGAGGGTCTATGCTACAAGTTATTTTTGGCATTAAGCAAATTTTATTTGCAATATCAATACGTAGTATTTTGCAACGAAAGTTTAAAGAGTAGTTAAATAATAAAGGATCAACAAGTATGTAACTTAATAAATCACAAATCACAACCCTCGTTGGATGTGATCTACATCTTATTCTCAGCCATAGACATGGCACTCAATTTAAACAACATCAAAATATCCATCCCAACAATTCCCATAAGATTGTTTTCGAAAAAGTAGAGACTATACCCGATGAGGCGTCACTAAGCATGCTCATGACCGCGAGCACGACTATTTAAATAGATTTACACTCTGCAGAGGTATATAATTTTACCCACAGTATACGAATTCCCTAGTTTATCCGTCATCCATCGATACCACCGCACACAATATTTTAGTATGCAGTTTAGAGCACATAACGAAGCCTTTACATCACCTAGTCCTAACCTTGCACTAGCCCGGCAATGACAACCCTCACTTCAATCTCGGATACCTCCCATCAAAGTGAGACATTAAACGTTGTATTGGAACGCTTTGGTCCCAACACCTCAGTGAAGGGAACCCCTTCGAGCAAGCTCACCTGGACATGCCTGTACTACTGCGGCCTACTAATGTGCAAGGCTAGTATTCGATAACTTAATTAACTAAGGTCGTCTCATATCGGCACATGTGGTTGTACGCTTAAGCTTAGATTTGATTCACCGGTGTTTGGTCCTTAATTGACCCGGGCGGG
Organism: Ampelocalamus luodianensis; assembly: GCA_036346255.1. Taxonomy (NCBI): domain Eukaryota; kingdom Viridiplantae; phylum Streptophyta; class Magnoliopsida; order Poales; family Poaceae; genus Ampelocalamus; species Ampelocalamus luodianensis. The sequence continues at coordinate 3,607,028 of CM070638.1, forward strand.
GATCTCCCCTATCTACATGCGAGAAACACTCTCACATATTCTAAATACATTTAAAATTATATTTTTGTTAACCTTTTCAACCGATCCCACTTGTCATACACTTAGTACACTTTAATCATTGTCACTTAGCACAAATCATCTCTTAACCTTGCGGGGCCCATTGACAGACAAGCAACAGAGCTACGCGCGGTTGAGGGGAAAGGCTAGCTAGCTCGCCGGCGACGAGGCAAGTGCGGAAAGGTTCGGCTAAGCTCGGGAATGGAAAGGTGGTGTCATGGCGATGCTAGGGGTGGCAAAGATGGCCGGAGCGGTGGACAGAGTTGGAGTCAAGGCGACGAGAGGCAGCGAGGAGTCTCGGGTCCAACATGGCATTTGCACTAGGGGCAAAGGCAAAGGGACTTTGAAGCTAAAATCGGCTCAGGGTGCTATCGCAAAGCTAACAGTCGTGGCTCGGGGCCCTAGGGTCGCCTGAGGCGAGCTGGCGATGATGTTCTGCGGTGGCACCATGGGCTTTCGCTAGCAATTATGATGTAAACGCACTACACTATCCAAACTAAAGGAGTCTTATGCTCAAGTAGCTCACCACGATCGCGAGGAAGCCAACAATGAGGTCGAAGAAGGGATGATGCGGTTTGACGGCGACGAACAGAGGCGGCAGCATCAAGCTTCACGTTGATAGGCCGTATCGGTGGAAATCAACTGAAATGAAGCACATACTCAGCTTCAAGGGGACTCATAGATGGAGAAAATGACCTCGGTGGGGTCAAGGACTCACCGGAGAGGGGTTGGCGTCAATGGCGGCAACGGAGACAGAGAGGTTCATTGTGATGGCTCGGTGTGGGCGAATATCGTTGAAATGGACTGCATGAGTCCCGTGAGGTGAGGCGATGCTCAAACCGGACACAGAGTGGCCAAGGATTCACCGGGCGTGAAAGATCTCCTGCGGCTACCGTAGTGCCAGAGATGGGGAAAAAGGCCTGATGTGGGAGCAACATTGCATGGAAGGACAGATAAGTGAGGGGTTGAATGAGTGAGCTAAATGGCACACAATGACACATTTGTCGAGTGCTTGACTCAACGGGACGCGCTCAAGCTTCGACGGAGCGCGCGCACTGGAGCTTGGGACGACAAGGTGTTCCGGGCGATATAGTGGATTGAACTTACCGGCAAAGGAGAAAATGGAAACGATGTTGGAGGTTTAGGGTTTCGTTACTGACAGAAGGTCATCAAGTAGTGAGACAAAGATGAGAAGGTCGACGAAAACTTGCAGGTGGCTCGAGTTTTCGTGAGTTTCTCGCGTGGCAACGAGACCAAGGCGGAGTAAAATGGTGGGCGGTCGGTGGGACCGAGCGACACGGTCCGCTCGTGGCGCTCGAGGATGACGGCATGGCGCGGCATGGGCGAGCGCCTCTATCATGCTACAAGCCGGAGGCGACGGGCAGCGCGAGGTGGAAGAAGGTGCCTGACGTGCGCTGGGTTGTTGCGGGCACGAGAAGAGATGGGCGGCGCAGATTCGGCCCATTGGGTCGGCAGGAATTCAAATCAAGTTTTGATTTTTCAAACTAGTGAAAGGTTTCTAAATTTTGAAAATTACCAAAAGGCTCAAAAATTATGATTTTTTTTTTGTGGATGCTCCTGACACAGTATTGTTTCTTGTATAAATTTTTCAGGATTTTACCTTTTCTGTGTTTTTTCTCGAAAAGTCTTCCAAGCTGCTGTTTTCATATATTTGCATTAGTTGATTTAATGAAATTTTTCAAAACATGCTAAAATAATTTTTTCCACAAATAAACAAGCTTAAACTTTTATTTCCTCACTTATTTTGTTACACTTACCCAAAATGTGGTTTTTTGGATGTTACATATAATATTATGGAAGTATTTAAACGACAAATCTATACGTCTTGAAGTTTTTTTTTTCACCGATTACTTCTGGTCTAAATATAGAGTTGTATTATCATACTATAATGTACATGTACCTGATTAATCTGTGCAGTCGTAATCTTGTTCTACCCAATTGATGGTTCAGAACTTCAGATCTTCTTCTTTTTTTCTATTAACGTGACCTCTGGAATGTGAATCGATTAAGCAAGCAAAAAACTAGTCCTTTTCGGCTCTTCTCTGGACAGATATCTCCCTGCATCGTAGCTTCTAATTTCCTCTGCAAACATGCACGTCCCCTTTGAAACACACGTCAAGATGATTAAGATAGAGATAAAGACCAGACCACATCATCCTTTTCTTGTGATATTCAATTGTTTGAGTCGATGCTAAATGTTGAACATGTCTCTTAATTATTATTGTTTTCTGCATCGTGGGTTTATACCTTTCCTATTGTGAAACTCTGCTTTATCTACTTGCCATCCATCCTTTACTACGACTAGGTCAATCATGACCACCCTATGGTCGATAAAGATCACAGACATGTAGACCCAATCAACTAGAGATCTTATACACTGTGTCTAATTATACAGAGTAGATAAACATGTGCCATTATCCTCTGATATAACTACACATTACACTCTATCTCTAGCATAGCTACAAGGCGAATATGGTAGGGGTTGTTTCTCTAACAGTTACTGACATCAACGTGCGTAACTCATCGACCGTCAAGGTGCCTCCTGGCATACACAACTGCCACCCCCTCTGACGCTATATAAAGGATAACGCTTGTGGAACGAGGGAGAAAAAAAAAGACAAGTGACACAAGCAACAGAACAAGACTAGAGTCATTAGTTCATTTCATTGGGTTATTATTCTCACAGGAGAAAGCTCGAATCTGTCTAAATCGTTATGTCTCATCTTGCGTAGTCTTGATCAAGGAGCCCCTCATCATTCATTTCATAAGTTCGATATTAAAACATCGACACAAAATAAATTAAAACATTAGGAATTCGATTTTCGTACAAATCTCCAATAAAAAATAAGTTAAATATCGGATAAATAAAAGATACAACGTTGATAGCACGAGTAGTGTCGGAGAGGACCATGAAAAAGTTAAATGACATCGATCTATCTTGGAAGAAGACATAGACCCATTGGGAAACAAAGGGCCAAGGCGATAGCGGAGATGAGGACAATGTCGTACTACTCGCCTTAGTCGTTCAACACAGGACAATGTCGTGCTATTCTCTAGTGTCGTCGAAGAAAAAGGCTAGAGTCGAAAGAGCGAACGCCCATGATGCGAATACAAACACGCTTAGCAATTTTTAGTTAAATATATTATTTGATTGGAAAGAATTATTGAGCCTCATTAAATATTGCCAAGTGAACTCTAATTTAACCGTATCTTATTTATTATATTTGGAGATACAGAGATATTACTATTTTATTTAATTATATATAGGCTCATATTTGATCAGTACAAGTCTACTGTGAAAATGCGCTTGGAAGGCTACGAGGAAGAAGTGTTGCTTGCGATAATAAATGGTACCATTGCGAAGATAGACCCGAAGATTCAGTGAAAATGCGGGCCCACCTTTGCGATAATAAATGGTACCATTGCGAAGATAGACCCGAAGATTCAGTGAAAATGCGGGCCCACCTATCAGCTCGTGGGCCCCACCTTCATATGCTTCCTCCGAACCAGACTACAATGTTGACCCCCACGTGCTCCTGTTGCATCAAGATAAACGTATTAACATTCGTTTATGGCGTTGACACCGGACCAGAGCCTACAAGGATGTTTCACAACCACATGAATGAAACAGTCGTAGCTCGGCAGAAAACAATTGAGAAAAATCTTTATTACGGCTGAGCAGCCAACAGGACTCCCTCCGTTTTTATTTGATGTTATAGAATTCGACCGTATTTTAAGTTGACTACTAATGCATATAAAATTATCTTGATAGACTAAACGAAAACTATATCATTAGATATATCGTTAAAAATAATTTCATAATATTGTAATTTTATTAGTATTCTTTCTGTTTCTTTTTTAAGTGATATTTTTTATTTTTCACAATCTACGTCCCTGTTTATTTTTGAAGTGACTTTTTTTTTACTTTTCACGATCTACGAGATGTGACTTTGACTGTTACTTTTTGTAACTTTATCTTAATATATACTAATAAAATTATAATGTCAGACCCCGGGCGTTGAATACCCGAAATCATCGTGTGTACCATATTTGTCCTATGATTAGTGGATAGTACACACATCCATACACAATTATATATAACAAGAAATAAATATAGTACATAAACTTAAGCGATTATATAGTTTACAATACAAGGGTCGATCGGCAAAATAAAAGATCAAGTATCGAGTAGCAATGAAACAAAGTAATTTAATTGCAAAATTCCAATGGTGCCCATCCAAAACCTTTGGCAATCGACAAGAACGAAACCCTAGAAAGACCTCGCCCTCGCACTCCTGCATCGGAGTGAAGGAAGCGTCGTCTGGAATCTGCTCATCCCCTGAACAATAGTTTAAGCAAGATTGAGTACATTGCGTACTCAACCAACTTGTAGTGTATCGCAAAATTTATATAAATGCATGGCTAACAAGAGATGAGGCTATATGCTACAAGTTATTTTCAGCATTAAGCAAACTTTATTTGCAATATCAATATGTAGTATTTTAGAACAGAAGTTTAAAGAGCATTTAATAATAAAGGATCAACAAGTATGTAACTTAATAAATAACAAATCACAACCCTCCTTAGCTGCGATCTACATCTTATTCTCAGCCATAGACTTGGTGCTCAATTTAAACAACATCAAAATATCCATCCAACATTTTTCGATAAGACTGTTTTTGCAAAAGTGGAGACTATAGCCGATGAGGTGTCACTAAGCTTGCTCATGACTATGAGCACGACTATTTAAATAGATCTACACTCTACAGAGTTGTACAACTTTACCTACAGTATACAAATTCTTTAGTTTATCCGTCATCCATCGATACCACCGCACACAATATTTTAGTATGCAGTCTAGAGCACATAACGAAATCTTTACATCACCTAGTCCTAACCTTGCACTAGCCTGGCAATGAAAATCCTCACTTCAATCTTGGATACCTCCGGTCAAAGTGAGACATTAACCGTTGTATCAGAAAGCTTTGGTCCCAATGCTTCGGTGAACGGAGCCCCTTCGAGTAAACCCACTTGGACATGCCCGGCGTCGATGTCTGAATTTTTGAAATTGTTTAAGCCCATTTGAAATTGTTTAAAATTATGGGATTTTTAAAACTTTTTGTCCCACTTCGTCGATGTCTGAATTTTTGAGTTGTTAATTGAAACATCAACCCAAAAATTGAAAATCGAATTCAAACATGAGTTTAAAAACAAAAAAAATAAAATATTTTTTTATTTTCTTTCTTCTCTTTTTATTTTCTTTCATTTTCCCACCCGCCAGTGACCTCCCTCCTCCTCCTTCCTCCCTCCCCCTTCTGCTCCCTTTCCCTGACTGCCTCCACTGGTGCCATGCCATCCCGTGCTGCCCTCGCTGTTCCCACGTCGCCGCATGACTGAACCATAGCCGTTGCTTGCTCCCGTTGTCCTCGCTCCCCATGACGTGTGCCATCCCCGTCCTGTCAGTACCCATGCGTCGCACTGCCCAGTCGTTGCCGCGCACAGGAGCCAGTTGCGCCAGCGTGCTTGCCCCTATCGCCTCGCCTACGTCCGCACCCTCGCTTCCCCCTGGCGCCATGCCGCCATCACCTCCCGCTTTCCCCCATCACGCCACCATGCTGTCACCTGTTGTCGCTATAGCCACGATGCCTGTCGACGTGTCCTTGCCACTGTGCCGGCGTCGTCGAGCATAACTTCATCTCACCGCCGTGCTTTCCACGAGAAATCAGGCCGCGCCTCATCTCGCCCCTATAAGCTAGCGTCGAGGCGAACAACGAGTCACCCTTCCCCCCTCACCCCTCCACCTTCCCCGTTGAGCACCAGAAGATAGGGAGCTTAAGCTCTCTGTTTCCATCGTCGCATCGTCGAGCCACTCCGGTGAGCACCGACTGTTCCCATCGTGCGCACTAGCGTCGCCTTTACGCCTGCATCCTTGTAACATCCCAAAGTTCTGTTACCAAAAATAAAATTAATAAAGTTATTATTTTATTAGATTTCCTAAAATTTAAAAGAGTTTTATTGCTTTTCTTGAATTTCCTAAATTTTAAAAGTCAACAAAAAATTAAATTTATTGAGTTTTATGGGTTTTTATTGGATTTAAAGTGAAATGGAAAATTTTAATTAATTTAATGAATTTTCTAAAAATTTAAAAGCTTTTCCCTAATTATTTCAAAACCAAAATGAATTATTTGCAAAATTAATTACCAATTATGAATTGGAAATATTTTATTCAAGTCCAAAATGATTAAAGAAATTTTTGTGTATTTTTCTTAATTTTTTGACTTAATTTAATATTTTTTAAAAAGTCTCTTGATTTTCTTGTATTTTTGTAAATCAAAATGCATCCAAAACCCCCTTTTTGCCTTCGGGCCGATTTCCCCTCTCGGCCCACTTCTTTTCCTCCCCACGGCCTGCTTGCGCACAGCCCGCTCCCGCGCTCTAGCCCGCGCCACGCTTCCTCGCTCTCCCTCACCGACAGGTGGGCCCCCACCCCTTTCTTCCTGTTGCCGCGCCATGCCACCGAGCGCATGCCCGCGTCAGCACTCGCCACCCCGTGTTTTCCCCTCCTCGCCCTGTTTTCTCCCCCACCTACTTTGTTGACTTCGCCGCCGCACCATCCTCTTCCTCACCTGCCCCGCGTCCTGTCACCGCGCGCCCCATGACCTCTGCTCTGCCCCGAGTTGTGAGCCTCACCTGCTGCTCTTCCCCCGAGCTCCCCTCCTCGGCCCCTATAAGAAGGAGCACCAGGCGCCCTTTCTTCTCCTCCTTCTTTCCCCCTCGCCCCCTCTTCTCTCTCGCCCTCATTTGTCGAGATTTGGAGCTCCAACCTCGTCGGTCGAAGCTCTCGCCGCCACATCTAGCACTGTTGTCAGTGGTCCTCCAGCGTCTTTGTCGTCACCATCAACTTTGCAAGCCCCCGGTCTACGACGTGCACGCTTCCTCTTCACCAGACCGTCACACGGAGCGTCGCTGCCGCCTTCGACCATCTCCGCTGTTGTGTTCTCCCTCATCATCGGCCACTTCCGTCAAGCCTAGCAGCTAAAGCCGTGCACACTCACTTCGCCTTGGTCCCCTATCCCCGTAGCTTCCCTCGTCGCCGCTCGCCGTGGCGCGTAGCGCCGGCGAGCACCGCGCTCGAACTGCCGTCGTCGGTTGCTGACGTGGCGAAGCCACTTCGACTCCAATTCAGCACCACGTCATGTCCCTCGCTGACGTGGCAGCCTGGTCACACCCACGTGTGCATTTGTGTAAGCTCCGCCGTTGTGTCGTGAGCCAGGTCCACCACAGACTGAAGCATGCTTGTGGACCCAGTCCACAAGACTCGAGCCCACTTGTCAGAGACTCGAGCCTTTTTTGTTGAAAAATAATTCCAACCAAAATTCAAAAATCCCCCTGTTGACGTCATCGTGAGGCAATAATTGATTTTCCTTTAGAAAATTTATTCTGAAAATCCCCTTTTCATCATTTCATGTATTTTCAATCTTCGGAGAGCCCGTTCTCCTTCGTTCAAGCTCTGATTCGAGTAATTCAAATTTCTAAAATAATTTAAAATCAAGATCTAGCTATCTATACCAAAATTATTTAATTTGGAGTTCATTTGAATTTTATTTGGATTTTATTTGAATTTGACTTATTTTCGCGTGTAGATTTCGACGACTTCGGAGAACCGGATTTCGACGCTTCTCCGCATTTCGACCCCGTTTGAGAACAATAACTAAATAAGTAAGGCAAGTTACATCCTTTGATCATATTTGAATCCCAGTATATTAAATTATTTAAAGCCTATTTTAAATTATTATTGCATTCTTATTTAAATTTAAGTAATTTAAATTTCTGTTTTAAGTTTACAGTTATCCCCAATTCCACTTGTATAGCCATATTGTCAATATAGACCATACGGAGAACCATTCCGAGTGTGATATATCTTGGGAGTCAGAAATTGAAAATATTGGATTATAAGATTACATAATCGTTGAATATCAGATTGTAGGCATAAACTATTGATGAATATTGCAAAGATGGAATTGTCGGAGATTGAATTATTGCATTATGTTGATGGAGATTAGATGATAAAAGCAGCTTGTTGATGGATGTTTGATGATAGATGTGGATTATTGTTGGATAATGGATTATAGGGTTATATAAGCGATGAATATTGGATTGTAGAAGTATAGAAGTACATTGTGGATGGATATCAGATTGTACGAATACATGTTTATTGGATATTGGATTATATGAATACATGATTATTGGATTATAGAAATAAATCTTGGTTGGATTATAGAAGTATATATTTGCTGTATTATTAGAATATATCATTTTTGGATTTATATATGGTGAATTATTAGAAATAGATTATTATTAAAGAGTGGATTATTGGAGATTGGATTATAGAATTAATTGTCCGATGTTGGATTATATGATTATTTATTAGAGATGGGATTATAGGACTAATTGATGGATGTTGAATTATAGGATTATATAATTATTGGAGATTGGATTCTAGGATTACATGATATTGTGGATATTGGATTGGATAAATACATTATCATTGGACATTGGATTATTAGAAATACATGATTATTGGATATCGGATTCTAGAAGTATCTTATTGTGGGATATCGAATTGTTGGATATCATATTCTAGAAGTAGATAATTGTTGATATTGGATTATCGAAGATTGGATTGTAGAAATGGATATTTTTGGATATCAGATTATCGGAAAATGGATTATAGGATTACATAATCATTGGATAGATGGGTGTTGAATTATGAGAAATAATTTATTAAGGAATAATGGATTGATGGATATCAGATTATATAATTAGAGTATTGTTGAATGTTGGATCGATGGAAGTCGGATAATAGAAATAGACTGATATTGTGGATGTTGGACTAATTGATATTGGAGTATATGATTATATAATTGTTGGAGATTGGATTATGATTACAATACTGATGGTTTACTTACTGGTCTTGGAATTGACAATTCTTGGACATTAATCCCTCACACCTTGTCACCCTAGATAAAACTCTGGTTAATATAATTGTATTGACAAGATGCGTTTGTTAAAAAAAACTTTATGCTTAGACAAAATTTAGCCAAAAGTTCAACTATGGTTTAAAAATGATACTATGGTATTGTCTTTACCATAGAAACTTATAAAATGATTGACATGGTAAATAAAACAAAAAGTGATTTGGACTTGGGCGAAATGGATGTTTGGATGGGTGCATGTTCATGCACAGGATCGATTTATTTCTATGATCGAGGCCCAGGGTTCTTTTGGAAGTCGCCCAAGTCAGTTAAGAACTGATCTTCGAGTGTATTTTGCTAAGCCCTTCCGTACTACCACATGTCCTGAGTGAGCAGGACCTGGCTAACTAATTGGCAATGTTTCACCATGGTTGTGCCATCCGGTTGCGTGGGTGTCTTTATAACCTACTTTTATGTATTCCCACATGGTGCAAGAGGGGCTTAAATCCGGTGAGTTTCTATTCAAAGGAAGTGAAAGCTTAGCGAGGCAAGACTATAGTGGAATGACGCTTTGTAAAGGCCTTATCACGTGCTCTATACTACTCACCAAAGGTAGTGAGCAGTGGTATCGACGGATGCCAAACAAACTAGAGAAGTCATGTCATATGGGTAAAGCTGTACACCTCTACAGAGTGCAAAACTATTCTAATAGCCGCGTCCACGGTCATGGACATGCTAGCAAAGTTGCTCCAAGTTAGATCTTTGGTTTTTGTTTTTAAAAGACTTCACCACATGGTTTTGGATTTCTATCCAATCGAGAAATTGGGTGGATAGCCTTGTGATAGGAAGGTATCCTTCACCACTCGTTGATGAATGTTATATGACTACAAAACTTGAGAATTTAGGAAATGAATTTTAGTACGTAATAACCGCTGGAACCTACTACAAGTATTTGAAAAGAAACATTGCTTGATGCAAAATCAACTCTATAAGCCATCCTTTATTATACCCCTACATGCATTATAATTGTGTTACTGGGTGTAACTTGCGGGGCACAGTTGTTTGTGCTCACTCTTGCTTATTAAAATGTTGTTTAGAGAAGGACTTTGTAATAGCCAAGATCTCGACGACTAGGCCGCTATCCCTCCGATTGCTCGTGGTCATTAGCCGGCTCTACCGCTTCTTGTTTTATCTTCTGCGTGTTCCGTATTGTTGGCTCGTAAGCCTTCTCGTAATCAACTCGTATTTATTATTAAAGTTTTGCGCTTATGGTGTTACCATATTTGTTTACCGTGTGAGCTAGCCACCGATCATGGGACTAGTTCAAAATACACGAGGATTTGGGTCGTCACCGGCAGGTAGCTCGATCGGACAAGGATGGCCTCGTCCTCGCGCACAATCGATCCTTGGCCTCGTCCATTCTATGTTAGGTCTTATTTTCTTTCTCCCATCAAGTATAATTTTCTTAGAGCGTACTGTTTAAATGTGTAGTGCTGTGTACCCACTAATGGGAGTATATTTGATGGTCTGGATAAAAATGTTTACACTGTATAACGTATATAACATTTTTTTACTAGTGCTGTGTACTGAAAACATTTTTGTGATGCATCAGCACTGTGCAGACTTTTAAAACGTAAATGAATAGTATGTAATAATTGCACTATATGGCTTAGTTTTTTTTTTGTATATAGAGTCAGAGTGTTGTTCTTAAAGCCTACGCAACTGAAAGGCCACATGATCGTATCAGACTTTAATTTCTTACAAGTTTCCGACTAGAAGGAGCCCGCCCAGGTTGCAGTGTAGAAGCTTGGTGTTAACATACAAGCTTCATATGAATGTGACCAGTTGTTGATTCTTAGTCTATGGGATTAATTATGCATTCATGATGAGTCAGACTCGTGACTGTGTGGACTTCAAAGACTTGCAGAGATGCATTACGTGAAGCAGTAATTAAATTAAATGTGGTAGTTGCACCTTTGTTCAAAGACTTCAGTAAGGTGACAATGACTTAGGTCGTCACCGACAGGCAGCTCGATCAGACAAGGATGGCCTCGTCCTCACACGCAATCGATCCTTGGCCTCGTCCCTTCTATGTTAGGTCTTATTTTCTTTCTCCCATCAAGTATAATTTTCTTCGAGCGTACTATTTAAATGTGTAGTGTTGTGTACCCACTAATGGGAGTAGATTTGATCGTTTGGATAAAAACGTTAACACCGTATAACGTATATAACATTTTTTTACTAGTATTGTGTACTAAAAACCTTTTTTTGTGATGCATTGGCACTGTGCATAGCTTTTAAAACCTAAATGAATAGTGTGCAATATTTGCACTATATGGCTTAGTTTTTTTGTATATAGAGTCAGAGTGTTGTTCTTAAAGCCTACACAACTGAAAGGCCACAAGATCATATCAGACTTTAATTTCTTGCAAGTTTCCTAGTAGAAGGAGCCTGCCCAGAGTGTAGTGTAGAAGCTTGGTGTTAACATACAAGCTTCATATGAATGGGACCAGTTGTTGAGTCTCTGTCTATGGGATTAATTATGCATTCATGATGAATCGGACTCGTGACTGTGTGGACTTCAAAGACTTGCACAGATACAGTACGAGAAGCAGTAATTAAATTAAATGTGGTAGCCGTACCTCTGTTCAAAGACTTAAGTAAGGTTACAATGACTTAGGTTATCACCGGTAGGCAGCTCGATCAGACAAGCATGGCCTCGTCCTCGCGCGCAATCGATCCTTGGCCTCGTCCCTTCTATGTTAGGTCTTATATTCTTTCTATCATCAAGTATAATTTTCTTCGAGCATACTGTTTAAATGTGTAGTGCTGTGACTTGTATCGTTGTTGTTTTTTCCATCTATGCATTTATTTCGTTCTGAAAATACCATGAATGAAGCTGAAAATACGGCGGCTCTGGTGTGAATGACAGCCGAAGAAGAGGTCAAGAAACACTAGTACTAGCTACCTAGTTACAACTGTTGACTTGGAGACTGTATATTAACTCACAATGCAAGGCTGCCAGCAACGCACCACATTTTCATTCACCTCTGATTGACGCGTCCTACAGATCCCAATAACTTGTGATAATCCATTCAAGCCATTCTGATCCAGATTAAACCTTGTTAACCACAGCTGAAATTTACTCTCCAAGGGTCAGAACAGACTTAACAAAGAACAATTGAATGAACCTTCAGATCCATGGATGCTTTGCCAAACGACCAACTTTACCCACGGTATACAAGCCACAAGACGTAACATTTCAGGTCCTCAAACTGAACCATATATAGGTCACAAGAGCTGTTCCTAGCCAAATCCTGAGATTTCCTGTGGTAAGCACAAACCATATTAGCCACAGAATAAGTGATCAAATCAATTTGAATGTGCTATTACTTAAACTTACTACATAGCACTGTTACCACTGTCATACTAGGGTCTATCATCCCCATACCATCTAACCTACAACACTGAAACTGCAGAACAAGAGTTGAAAAACAAGAAGAGATATACCGATAAATCTATCACCCAATTTCCATGCTATCAATCCAAAGAACACGCGGTCAGCTACTGAAATATTGGACAAAAGAAGGGGGGAAATACCATTAACATTATAAATATACACTATTTAATCTCCCTTGGTGGAATTTAGATATCAAATTTAAATATCAATTATTCATAAAAAAATAAGATCAACATAAAGAATACCAAATGAAACAATTTTAGCTTTGGTACATTGGTACATTCTAACTTATGAGCATTATGTCACTCTTTTGACAAAAGTATCATTTGTCCAAAGAAAGAATTGCACAAGGTCCGTAGACTCCACAAAAAACCACCCTTTCTGTATGGGCGAAAAGTGCTCAAGCTTGAAATACATTCCCAACATGGAATGTGGCAGACAATAGCATATTAGCTTTCCACACGAGTTTTAGCTGCAGGGTTTGCTCAAATTAATTCATATATACAAGCAAACACATGATCAGTTCTTATTTAGTTTTTCAAATCAAAAGCATGTTTTTCTAGCTTACAAGGTTCGCAAGAGTGGAATTGATTCTTGTTGCTGCAAATCCCAGATCGGCGCTACAAACAAGGATACAAAGGGTTATGGATATTGGTAGTGATATGTAATGGAGATCTACCCTGGTCCCGGAAGCAAATTCTAGATTGATGCTACAAACAAGAAATAGAGAACAAAACTTTTACATGGGCTAAGAGATCAGGGTAATCAACCCCCCTAGAGCCTGAATTCTCCCTTACATCACAATTATCTTTATCCTTTGAAGTGCAAAACCACTCTGGACAACGGCCACAACAAGTAGCAATGCCTTGTATATCATTTATGCTTTGTATGATTTTTTTATGATGCCAAGACTTCTTAAGGGAGATTGCTTTCCCCAGTCTTTTCAGATGAAGCCAATGCCTTAAGATGGTCTCCACAGCAAGCACGGAACATCTCCTAAATTGCACATGCTTGGATTTTGTGAGCATATCATGCTTTATTTAATATCGTTTTCACTTGGTGCCTATTTATTTAAAATTTTGATTTAAGCATGTTTATGCTCAAGTTGTATACTTGTATTCCTTCCACTCAAAAGGATAGAGGAAGCAAAGATTTAATGTTATAATTGTTGTCTTTCTAATGCTTCATCTCAAAATCACTAGAGTAAGATCATAAAAAACATTTTTTGTTCCTTTTTAGGGTACATCAAGTCAACAAAAAAATATTTTACATACACGAACAACTAAACATGCTAGTATAAAACTTCAATGGGAGGAGCCAAAATAAGGGAATAACACATGGTTGGAAAATAAGCTGGTTCCTGATCCTTGATTTTTTTGACTCCATTGACGACCGACATCAATTATATGTGTAACAACTTACATCCAAAATGCCACAGGATTCAACGTGCAATCAGAGCGGCGATGAGCGTCTGTCATCTCATACGAGCGCACTCTTCTCCCCGTAGTCCTGAGCTCTCCCTGCTTGTCGTACTTGAGAACAAATGTGGTGACACAGAGCACACGATTGTGCGGGTAGTAGTGGTCCTCGCGGAGGCGCTTCAGATCCTCCTCGTCGTCGCGAGCTAGGGACTCAATCAGGCAGTAGTTGCTGTTGCCCATGTGGAGAAGCGTGGCCCCTAGGTGCCTCTCGGAATCTGCGCGGAACAGCTGGTCCTTGCCGAGCTTCCAGGCCGGCAGGGTCCTGGAATCGGCGGCGGCGATGTCGCAGCAGCAGATGTAGCCGATGCCGCCCTTGTGACGGCAGAGGCCCACCCAGGCATCCAGCTCGCCGTCGAAGTAGGCTTGGTCTCTGAAAGGCATGAGCCACTTGCCTTGGCATGTCCACTCGAGGCTGTCGGTGTCCAGGGAGAAGGTGCTCCCTTGTGCGGAGATGAAGAGGGTCCGCCCATCCGGGTGCGGCGCCGAGGACAGGATGCAGTTGCCGTCGAACGGCGGGGGCGAGGGGATCTGGCTCCAGGACCATGCCGCCGCCGCCGTGTCGTCGGGCGGCGGCGGGGCGCCAAGCGCGGCCATGTAGTGCCACGAGGCCATGTAGAGCCTGCCGGCGACGGATGCGAAGAAGGGCTTGCCCTGCTCCCTTCGGATGAACCTGTGTGGCCAGCGGCAGAGGGTGAGGCCACGCGTGGCGACGTCAAAGACGGGGAAGGCGGCGTAGCCGGAGGGCTGCATGGCGAGTATCTTGGTGCCATGCGCCGCGAAGGACCAGGAGTAGCCGTGCTGGGCCTCCAGGCGGACGAGGGGGGGCTCCGGGAGGGGCTCGGCCGCCGAGTCCAGGTCGGCGCTGGGGTCGGAGTCGAAGGCGTCCACGTCTACCCTGCGGACGCTGTATCCCCTTTCCCAATCGTCCAGTACGAGATAGAGATGCTGCTGCTGCTTGCACCGCTTGGCCGTGCCCGTGCGGTCACAGGGCTGGAGCGTCGTCCACTGCCGCTTCGACATATCCTCCTCTCCTCCTCCTCCTCGTCTTATCCGGCTCTCTTCTCTTCTCTGTGTGCCAACACGAAGGATCGACTTGGATGCAGCCATCGCTGGGGGCACTCTCTTCCTTATATCGAGGAGACTCGATCGATCGGGAAGCGACGCGGTATCCGAAAAGGAAGATGAGTGCGCTCGGATCAGCAATCCGCGATCGGATCGGACTCGGGATGACATTTCCCCCTAAATCCGACTTCCAACTGGCTGGTCGGCCATGATTAAGGGCGTCGCTTCCTCCCCTACAGGTGAGAGGCGGCGGCGGAGGATCTCTCTCCCTCTCTCTCTCTCTCTCTCTCCACGGCGACCGCGGTGGTGAGGGCAGAGGTGAGGTGAACTGGTGAAGGGAATTTTCTGCTTTAATTTGGTTTGCGGCGGCGGTGCGTTCTACAGATACTGGGCTGGGCCCTGGGCAGACGGGGTGCGTTCTACAGGTAGGATAGGATACGCTCCGTTGGGGCGTCGGATGACACACAGGCAGAATCAGAGCCGTCCGCGGGGGTGGTTTACAGATGAGATTATTTGTGACGTTGGATCTGGAACGGACGGACGATGTGGACCTGTTGCCCTAGCTAGCTCCACCCCCCTCCTCTCCTCTTTCTCTTGCCGCTGGTGACTCTCTCTTCCTTGCCTGTTATGTCCGGACTCCGGCGGCCGTCACGGATGACCGGAGATGACTCATAGGGTAGATTGAGAGGAAGAATTTGGGGATATGAGAAGAACAGCAGGGGGGCAGAAGTAATAGTATTTTCTTATTCCATCAGTTAACGTTACACGGTAGCATTCTCAATAAACACTTTTAACTCCTCTCTCTGACTAGCTAGCCACGCTACTTAGACCAGACACACAAGCAACTCTCACACACCACCCAGGCCCACACGACAGGTAGGACACAACCCTAACCCTATTTGTCGTCTTGCCGCTGCGCCTACGCTTCAGAACAGGACGTGTCGTTTCCGCCCCCCTTTGAGATGTAGGTTGACCCCAAGCTGCTGCATGATGGAACCTCTTGCGCAAGACACGATAATCCTCTCAAATTGCTAACTCAGCTAGCAGCGACTCCCATTTCACCGGAATCTGTTGAGTTGCAGAGTTACCTTTCTTGACCAATCGGCGCTCCAAGATTTCCTCTGACTAAACAACATCGATTTTTTTTAATAATCTATTTTTTATTCAAAATTACAAAAATAATACTACTTAATTTTTGTGTCAGAAATATTCTCGTGTCGCCATACGGTTGGTCGACTTGGTCTAATCGACCAACCAGTGTGCGACATCTGTCCAACTCGTAGAATAGCATACGTTGGCGTCGCGCTTTAGTTGGCGACTTGACTTGATTTTAGGTCATAGCTATCCAATTCAACAAATCCGATTGGAATAATTGTGTTACAATAAATATTACATTTCGTATGTATTACATTTAGCAAATCTTATTGTATGATGATATTTTTTAAAAAATAAAAGTGTAGTGACAAGGTTGATTGGCATGTTTGTTATTTTTGTAGAATATCAAGGGTACGAAATTTGTCAGACTCGTAATAACATTTTGTGATCGCCGTATATTGTTGCAGTGCGCTAAATTTATGAAGAATTTTGTGAGGACGATTGAGATAGTATTGAGTCGTAAGTAAGAAGGTAAGTGATATTACGATGCGCTAGGGAATAACACGGGGCGACAGTTGGCTGGAGGCACCATTTGATGTTGCGAATTAAAATAGACTTTATAATGAAGGTGGGAATAATACGGCGCATAGGGTTTGGTTACATGCATAAGAAACCTTAGCATACACGATGCAACAAACTGAAGTACTCCTACAATACATATGCATCTTTTTGGAATAGAAATAGATTCGACCTTCGACGGGGGACTAGTACAGAATGGTTTGACCTACTGCATGGACCAGGGCTATTTTTCCTTCCTTGCTAGCTCAGCGTTGAACTCCTCGCTGGCCTCTTTGGCCTTGGCCGCCATTTCCCTCTCTCTCGCGAGCCTCGCGCTCCCTGCGCCTGCATGCCTCGAGATGAGCTTTCGTTTCCCGACGTATGTGCTCATTTTGCTCGTCGGTGCGACGTTCCTCCTCCCGGATCTCGCGGGCTATTTTGGCATCTCACTTGTCGAAGTCGAGAGACCACTGGTCATGTGGGTGGATCTCTTGATCGATCCACTTGCGGTAGCCACAAAGCTGATTCGAGGACTACAGGTAGACGGGAGAGGTTGTTAGTGCGTACTTTGAAAGAGAAATAGTAGGGGAACACACTTTAACTAGTCCTTACCGGCTGCCGATAACTTCTCGTGTCTCAACGTCGGTCGGGATAGTCACTAGAGTAGTTCGCGCAACCCTGGTAACACATGCCTAGGTTCAGCCGCTGCTTAGACTTGAAGAACTTGTATGGGTCCCTGCACCAACAGAGGGGCGACGTCTCCCCCTCTGGCGGGTGTTACGGCGAATGCTCGGTTAGAACGTTCTAGAAGAGGCTCCTGCTACGTGGGACCTCATTGCGGAGAGCTGCCATCCTGGCAAGCTGCTCTTGCCGGACTCGGGCCGCAGCAGCCCTTGCTTGGTCGTCCCGTGCCCCAGCAGCCCTCGCTAGTTCGTGGAAGTCGTCCCATTGCTTCTCTCGGTTGTCCATCCCGACGTAGTGAACCAAGCTCTGTGTAGTGTTGGGTTTGGTTATGTAGTGTTCTCTCCCAGATATCTTCCACCTCCTTCTATAAGCCACATGGTTGGCATGGTCTGGTAAATTTCATGTGAGCAGCTTGCGAGGCAGAGAGTCACGTTGTCATTATGAAAAGTTGCTGGTGTTAGGTCATGTCACTACGCAAAGCTGCACCGTTTGGTCTTATCACTGCGTAAAGCTGCCCTGTTTGGTCTTGTCACTGCGCAAAGCAGCCAGCTCCGTCTAGTCTTGTCACTGCATAAGGTTGTCTCCTTTGGTCTTGTCACTGTGCAAAGCTGCCCTGTTTGGTCTTATCACTATGCAAAGCTATCCCGTTTGATCTTATCACTGCGCAAAGCAGCCAGCCCCATCTGGTCTTATCACTGCGCAAGGCTGTCTCCTTTGGTCTTGCTACTGCGCAAAGCTACCCCGTTCGGTCTTGTCAAGGCGTCATTCATTCCCTAAGGCAGAGGCCACAATGAACGTGCAGTACACTACTCTAATTCGACCTGAAAATCGAGCTATTCCATACCAGACATTATCCGATACAATTAAGACGAGATATTGTCACTTCAAATAAAGCTAAAACTTGCAAATACGATACAATTAAGATGAGATACTGATTGAAGTACAAGTTTACAACATGCTAGAATTTCTAATACAAGTTACTTTATGCTGGAGTTCCTACGTGTTGGCAGGCGCCTTGCAAGTTCTCACAGTGTTGTCTTCCCGCCGCTCC
Source organism: Ampelocalamus luodianensis (assembly GCA_036346255.1). NCBI lineage: Eukaryota > Viridiplantae > Streptophyta > Magnoliopsida > Poales > Poaceae > Ampelocalamus > Ampelocalamus luodianensis. The sequence goes on from CM070638.1 coordinate 3,625,472, forward strand.
AGCTTCCCCTTCGTCCATATCGTTCCTAATGCGAGTGCAATATCCAACGTGGCAAAGTTGCCCACAACCCTTAGCCTCTCAGCTCGCCGTACCACGCCTACTGCACACTCTCCTTCATGAAGTACTCCTATATGAAGTTCGATGGGTCCATGTGGATAGTCCCATGTAACATCCCAATTATGGGTTTGTATTTCAAATGTAAGAAAATGAGAAAAAAATTAAAACTTTTCTTGCATCTTGATGTTTTTGGACTTTTCTATAATTCTTGTAAAGGAATTGTGAAAATCAAAAACCTAAATCTCCAATTGACCAAAGTCATGATCCCTTTTTCAATCCTTGTTGAGAATATTGTGTTCCATCTCTAGGAATAATTTTCCTTAGCTCTAGGGATGTTGTGTGACTCCTCTAAAAAAATCAGAGTTCTTAGAAATTATTTGATAATTTTTAAGAGGCAGTCAAACCAGTTTGACTCTTGGTCAAACCCTAGAACAAGCCTTGAGAATTTCTGGAGAAAAATGCTTTGCATGAAAACCTCTGAAAAATTTACACAAGATTTATCCTGGAGCTAGGAACCTCCTGTCAAAATTTCAGAATTTTTTTGAGTTAGTTTGCTACCTCTAAATATTCTTTAAAGTTTTCAGCTCATTTCAAACCCTAGTTAAACCTCTGGTTGGGTTCACGTCGGACTTGAGCCAAACTCGTGTTCTGGTTCGACCCAACCCATTCCTGCGCCCGTTCAGTCCTGTGGAACGCGCGGTCGTTATCAGCCGTTGGATCTTCATCGGGTGGCCCTCGTTCGTTGAGACCCTTAGACTTCCGATCGCTCCATCACTTTTCAGCTGTCGGATTTAAATCCAACCGCTGCGGGTGTGTACCCCTTCGCGCTCGGTCGACTTTTTAAACTGGCTCGAGCCACTTGGTTGGACCTAACCAACTAAACGTACTCGGGCTCGTCTAAAAGTGGCGCATGCGTTTCAGCCGTTAGATTCTAATCAGAAGCTCCCGATTTGTTGGTGTCGTTGAGACCTCAGATCGCCTCTATCAATCTCAGCCGCTCTTTTCTAATCGAACCGCCAAGATTGCTTTCAATCGTGGCCATTCATCTTTCATATAGCCATCAATTGAGTTTGGGTCCATGCTCTAGGTTAGACTCAACCCATTAGTTCACTTTTGACTCGAGCCGCTTTGTGTTGCTGACTGGTGGGCCATCGTCTACGCTGGTCATGTTCTTCCCCAGTTGGCTCGCGCACATGCGCCATGGCAGGGAGAGGGAGAGCAGCACCTTGTCCCTTTCATTTGTCCTCGTCAACGGCTCTTTGCTGCAAGCATTTAATGCCGCCAGTGCTTTTGGCCCCAAAGTCCTCTTCCTCTGCTGCGCCACTTGCTCAGCGTGTCCATGGCAAGGGCGTGAACCGAGCTCACCCTTGAGCTTTTCTTTTGCTCAACCCTTGTTTCTTCAGCTATAAGTAGCCATTGAGCTCTCCCTTGTCTTCCTTTAAACACCTCCTTGGCTTAACCTAGCACCCTCTGTGCTTGTTGAGCTCAGAACACCCGAGAGCCCTTTTCACCATTATTGGACCTTGAAGCTCTTCAGTGCCGACGGTGCTCCAGTGGTTCCATTCCAGATCTTTTTGCGCCGCCTTGTTCCTCTCATCATCTTTAGCAAAACCCCTAACTTAATTTTGTTTGGCATTCACAGAGATTGTCAAATTTGGGGTTTGTTCAAATTCGGTCGAAAACGCCCCTTTCTTCCCCATCGCTGGTAAGCACCTTCATTCTTCAATTACTTGCTCGTGGACCTTCTATGAGGTATATTGAAGCTTTCTTGATGACCTGATCTTGCTCATTTTGCTTAGGCCGTCATCTCCTCTTCATCTTCTTCATTACTGGTGCTGTGCTTCATCGCCGGAGCAACTTCGGCCACCTCTGGACCTCTCTGTGCGAAGGTAACCTTCTAGTAATCCCTAGAAGCTTGGCACCTGCTTATCTGAACCGCTGCGGAGCTCCTTTTGCTTTTTGTCTTTTGTCCGTGCTTGTCGCCGCCATTCTTTTCCGGCTCGCTGGGGTTCTAGACTGCCGTCGCCGCAGTGAGTGGTCTCAGTGGGTGCGCAATGCTATTGAGCACTTAGTGGTACCCTTGGTTGGTGCCAGCGAGGTCCTCATCACCGGCAGCAAGCCGTTGTTTGCGCTTGGTTGTTTTGTTGGACGAAAACGCACTATGCGTTGTCAATTAGGATAAAGATCCTGTTCATTAATGCTAATCATTGTTTAATCATTGTTAATCATGGGTTAGAATTAATGGCGGTCTTAAATCGAGCCTTTTGTGTCGCTTACATGAGGGCCCGCACGTTGAAAACCACCCCCGGGCGCTTTAAGCACATGTGTGTGGCCCACGTGTCACTGATAGTGGGCCCCGCATTTAAAGCACCTCCCGAGCACGTGCGCAACACTTTGACGATTGTGGACCGTCGGATTTAAAATCAACGGCCCAGATCTGTTGATCTTTCGGACCTCCGGATCTCCCAGATCGCTGTGGACTGTTCCTTTCTTGATCTATGGCTCAGATCGCGTTAACGTTCGGCCGTCCGAACGTTACTTCACTCTGAGCCATCCATCTTTAGATCAACGGACGAGAATGGTTGGAACGTTCGACCGTCCGAAAAGTCTCAATCAAGGTGGACCGTTGGATCAGATCCAACGGTGTGCTCTATTGGCACTGTGCGCACATCCGATCGTCCCTCGTGCGTGGGCTGTTCGATTTGATCTCAACGGCCCACGTTTGTCCACGTCTTTTTCGGTTGTGTTAGATTTTAATAATAGCCTGGTAAGCTTATTTGTCAACTAAAAATTGTAATAAACTTCAAAATTTTATAACTAATCCATTTTAAATCCTTTTCGGTTGATTCAAATTTTGTTAGTTCTGGTTTTAACTAATCTTTAATCCAAAAATGGTTGTAGGCTTAGTTTGGCTCCAGAAAATTTTGTTAATAGATTTAATTTCGGTTTAGCTTTAATTGTTGCATTAAAAATTCATTTAACTTGAAAAATACATAAGTAATTCTTTGTAGCCCCTTTTTTGAGTGAAATCAACTTTGTTGGTTTCCTCTGTTAGTAAGCTTATTTTTGAAATAGGTTTAGGCATAATTCTATTCCTAAGCATTTCTGTAATTGCATTTAACTTGTGCATTTTTTCATGTCTTTGAAAAATCATAGAAAATGCATCCTAGCTCCAAATGAGATGAATCAAATTGTGTTGTTCATCTCATGAGGTGCTCTATTTACCATAAAAATTTTAGGTGCAACACCTCCCTGGAAATTTGTGCCAAAATTTTAATTTTGGATGAATAGTAATCGAAGTGAATTTTTCAGCCTTTTCCAGCAGACCAGAATTGTTTTAGCCATAACTTTTGCATTAAGAATCCAAATCAATTGGTTCTTATTGCTAAATTCCTTAAAAATCATGCTTTACCTTTTGTGAAAATCTCAGAGCTTTTTGCTGAAGTGGGTTTTAGAGTCTTATCGGTGTTCTTCATTCTTATCGGTTCTTTTTCGTTCTTTCGTTAGGTGCCGACGAGTGCGTTGATTTCGAGAGTGATCCTCAACAACAAGATAGCGATCTCCAGCAAGGCAAGCAGATGTAGCATTCATCTGATCATATTGATCCCATTACTTTCAAAGTCTAATATATTATTTGCAAATTCTATGTATGCATGCTCTATTTTGTTGTTAAGTTATCAATCGATTAGTTGAACCTCTAGATGCATAATCTGTAGGTAAATGTTTATCCTCTACTACAGTTGATCCTCTAGATGCATAATCTGTAGGTAAATATTTATCCTCTACCACTGAGCCTAGGATTATCTTGCTGTGATGTAGAGTTCGCTGGATGAGCTCTTATCACTTAGTAGTCTACGAATTGTTGTTGCTTAGCCATGTTTAGTTACCGGTAGAATTGGGCGGTTATTGACTTAGTCGATAACTTTGATCACACAAATCTTATTGTTATTCATTTATGTCCAGCACTTTGTGCTTTGTTAATTTGTAAAGTCAAAAACTGAAAATAAAATATTTTAGACTTGGACACAATGGTTGATGGTGTGATCTGTTGGTGTGAATGGAATGGTGCCTAAGTCAACAAGGATCGAACATTTTGTTACACTAAACCAAGCATTTTTGCGTGCTAACCACACGAGGGGGATATGGGACCTCTCTTGACTTAGTACTTTGGGAGGTGTTAATTAATGAGTTGCGTGGTGAGTTGTATATTTGACTATATGCAACATGGGAAATAGGAGGGGAGCACCCGCAGTTGCTTAGGCTGGGCCGGTGCATCCTACTCTTCGTATGGGTCCTTAGTGGGAGCCCGTAACGGCGGTCCGCTAGGTGATAACCCCCATACGTGCGGCTCTTGATTAGCACAAGTTGTTTTCCTCTCCTTCCTTCAAAAGATAGTTGTTACCATTTAATTCCGGTTTTGGGGAACCAATAGGAGTTGTAATTTTGGAAGTGTTGGCTGCCCTTTTTGTGAAGAATAGAAGTGCTTGGAGATGGATTCAAAATCTGGATAGCAAGCAGTAGTTTTCTGGACAGCAAGCTCTAGTTAGTAAATAAGGTAGACAATGAGAGGATAATTCAACTAAAACTTGTGGGAATAAAAGAGTGAGATGTGATACTAGTTGGCTAAGTATCTAACACCTCCTTTGTTGGTTTTACCTTGCTTTGTAGAAGTGTTAGATCTAGAGTAGTGTTCTGAATTTTACCTTCTCAACCGATTACTCGTTTTTTCAATACGGGTTAGTCGTGTCGTGAAGTGATCTTAAGTCTGGTTGTTCCTTGTTGTTTCTTGAGCCTTTTGCAAGCTTGTAGAGTTCGTTTCTTTGCGGTCTTGTTGGCTTTCGGTTAGGGTGATGTTTCATTCCCCTAGTCGATGGCTTTTCCTTTTGCTTTCTTTCGCTTCTAGTTCTCAGGTTGCGTTGTTAACCCATCTTTTCAGAACAGGATGGCTAGAAGGACTTGAAGCAGTCAAGGTCAGTCGGCTGGTCCGGATGAGGAGCTTCCGCCTCCTCCGACCATGGTTGAGGTTCTCGCTCAAATCGAGCATAACCGTATGGATCAGACGAGGATCTTGGAGGTTATCGTGTGCAATACCTCCACTCTTTCTGGTGCCTCCAGATCAGGGGGAGGAGGTGGACATCAGCCGCGAGGGGGACTCTCAGAGTTCCTTCGCACTCAGCCGCCCACTTTCTCCCGGTCAGAGGACCCACTGGATGCAGACGACTGGCTGCGTCTGGTTGAGCAGAAGCTCAACGTTGCTCAGTGTCAGGATCACGAGAAGGCACTCTTTTCCTCCCATCAGCTGGAGGGTGCAGCACTCTCTTGGTGGGAGAGCTTCTTGGCCATGTAGCCCGCGGGCCACGTTATCACTTGGGAGGAGTTTCGTGCTACTTTTCGTCGAGCTCACATCCCCGCCGGCTTGATGAAGATCAAGAAGAAGGAGTTTCTTGCGCTCAAGCAAGGACGCAGATCGGTGACGGAGTATCTGTACGAGTTCAACCACTTGGCTCGTTATACTCCAGAAGAGGTGGCCACAGATGAAGCCAAGCAGGAGAGGTTTATGGATGGTTTGTCCGATGAGTTGCAGGACAAGCTATCTATTGTTGACTTCCCCAACTTCCAGACCATGGTCGACAAGACCATCATCGCCGAGCACAAGGGGAGAGCGCTGGGAGAGTCCCGCAAGCGCAAGTGGGAGGCCCAGAAGTCAGCAAGGGCCAACCTTCCCCGTCCTCGCATCGGGCAAGCACCGGTGTTCCATCCTCAGGCTTCAGCACCACCGAGGCCATTAGCACCTGTACCTCACCCTCCGCAGGCCGTGTCTCAACCACGTGCACCTGCGAGTCAGCAAGGTGGCCTCCGCAATCCAGCTGCCGGGGTCACTTGTTTCTTCTGCAACATGAAGGGCCATTATGCGAATACTTGCCCTAAGAAGGCCGGAGCGGCCCCTCGTCCTAATGGAGGACGCGGGCAAGGAGGTGGTCATCCTCAAGATCAGAAGGTTGTCCCTGCGACCCAGAGTGTGGGAAGCGGCCGCGTCAACCACATCTCAGCTGAGGAAGCGCAGGAGGCACCCGACATTGTGTTGGGTACACTTCTTGTCAACGCTCATCCTACTATTGTTTTGTTCGATTTAGGAGTTTCGCATTCCTTTATTTCAAAGTCTTTTGCTGCTATTGGTGATCTTCTCTTGGCTCCTTTGCATGTTCCTTTGCTTATTTGCTCTCTCGGTTCGGAGTTAAGAGCTGAAACTGAGTGCCGGGATGTTTTGATTGAAATCGAAGGAGTGAAATTCTTAGAAAATCTCATCCTCCTCAATTTAGTGAGCTTGGATGTGATTCTTGGTATGGAGTGGCTATCTCAGCATTTAGGGCAAATTGATTGCGCCAAGAAGTTCTTCTACCTCACAAGTATCTCCGGTGAGCAAGTTTGTTTTTCGCCGAAGCTGCAAGGACCGCATCTTTTTTGCTTTGGAAGTGAAGCCGGCTCTGGAGATTCGTGAAGACAGCGAAAGGCGCTCAGGAGGCCTGTTGATCTGTGCTCCCAAGGGGGTCGACTCCACCTGTGCCTGCGTGACCACTGGGGGCACGCTAAGTTGCGACCCGGAAAGAACCTCGATGGGTGCGGGCTCAGCTACTCCCCTAACATCCCCGGGTGGATCCGCGAAGTAGGCATCCACGTCGTCATGTGAAGCAACCGTCTGAACTTGCTGGGCCACCTTCTGAGCCGGGGGATGACCACGTCCTTGTATTTGCACTTGCCCTTGATTAGAGTGAGCGGCTGCTTCATTCTTCACAAGGCAGTTCTTGGCGTAGTGCCCCTTCTTGCGGCAATAGAAGCATGTGACCTTGGCAGCTGGATTGCGAAGGCCACCTTGTTGTCCCATAGGTTCATGTGGTTGAAACACGGCCTGCGGAGGGCGAGGGGTTGCTCCAATCTTCTTAGAGCAATTATTCGCATAATGCCCCTTGCTGTGGCAGAAGAAACAAGTGACCTCAGTGGCTGGATTGCGGAGGCCGCCTTGGATCTTCGTCTTGTGCTTGTGAGACTCCTTTGGTGCTTTTCCCTTGTGCTCTGAGACAATGGCTTTGCCAGCAAAAGTTTGGGAATCAGGGAAGTCAAGAATGGCCAAATTGTCTTGTAGTTCTTGGGTCAAATCGTCGAAAAACTTTTCTTGCTTGGCGACATTGGTGGATGCGATGCTTACAGCTACGCGAAAAATTTGTTGTTGAAGCTCAACCGCCTTGGTGATCATCCGATGTAGATGACACTTCTTATGGCGTTGATCGCTTCCCACAGAGGAAACAAGTGACATTGATAGCCAGACAGTTTCCGGGCGGATGGTCTCCGTCACAGTTGGGACACTTTGTAGTGCACTATTTGATGTAGTGTCCTTCCTTACTACAGCGTCGACAAACCTTGACCTTCCCTAGTTCCCCACTTCACCACAGCGAAAGCAAATAGGTGATGTTTGCCGCCACTCGGGGTAAACATTCGCATAGTGGCCCTCCTTGACACAACTGAAACACATGACAGAGCGTCGAATCTCAGGGAGTTTTTCATCACGGACAACTTGCTGATCTTGTCCACTTCTGGTTCGTTCAGACGTCCTGCTTCGACGAATTGGGTCAGCAGCAGCAACCAAAGACTAGAGGCGAGAGAAGGCAAAAGAGAAACAATCGACTAAGGGAATAAGATATTACCCTAACCCGAAAGCAATATATAAAACTTAACAAGAAATGAACTCCAAATATTTGTAAGAAGGCATAAGATCCAATGCAAAACTCATAAGTCATAAGATCAATTTTTCAGCACGATTAACTCGTATTTTTATGAACGAGCAATCGGTTGAGAAGAAAAATTTCAGAACACAACTCAAGTTCTATCGCATCTAAAGGTCATGGTGAAAACCATCTAAGGGTGCATTAGGTATTATCCAACTAATATCACATCTTACCCTTTTAATTTCCATAAGTTTTAGTTGAATTATCCTCTCATTTTCAACCCTAACGATGAACTAAATGCTTGCTATCCAAAACTTGCGCTTGCTGTCCAGATTTTGTAACCATGCTCCAAGATGAATCTTCCAACTCCAAGTGCTTCTAATATTCATTAAAGAACAGCCAACACTTCATATTTCAATTCTCATTGAATCCTAAAACCAATTTAAACGGCAATCAACTATCTTTTGAAAGAAGATGAGAGGAAACAACTTTTTGAAACTCAACAAGATCAAGGTGAGATGAGCAATCTAAGATAGGTAAGGAGTAAAATATGAGAACTTACTTAAGTTTTCATCAAATATTTGATGTTTTGAAGATAGGCTTTTCAAAACATCCTAAAAACGACCAAGCTAGGGGTTTCTACGGTCAGTATGGCTCTGATACCAACTTTTGTGAGGACCCGGGGTATTTAGCTCGTAATGCTTAGCCATCCACTTGACTCTGGCATCACAAACCAAATCTCCCACGCCTCGGTGAATATGTACTTCCTGAATAGCAAGACACATACACCTCACAAAATATAACATCAATTCCATACACAAGTCATTACAATACCAAGTCTTCAATTTTACATCATAAAAGATATACACATAATAGAGTTATTACAAGAGGGACAACGCCAAAAGACAAGGTAAATAACTAAAGTAATAAATGAAGCAAAAGCCATAAGATGACAATAAATAAAAGCCAACCGGTTTGCCCTTACCGACAAGGCAACCGACCGGACCACCAAGCTAGTCGCCTTGCATGAAGTCGGTCTCACAATAGTTAACCCTTGGGGTCAACCTCCTCTGCAACAATTAAGCAATACAACCGAGTACAAAATGTACTCGCAGGACTTACTGCAACAAGCCTATACATAGCTACATGCAAGTGAATCAAAGGAGAAGGCTATAAGGTTCATTTGACGATAAAGCAATTTTTATTTGCAATAATGTAATAGATGGAAGGCAATTTGACAAATCTATTTTTTATATTAAATAACAGCGAGACAACATTTATAAACATAATTAACATCCTAGAGGTTACTTCCCAATAGCCACCACAACATAGCACGAATTACCCATTCGTACCACCTGAATTCAAGTTTTAATGAAAAAGTTATAGTCTAACTCTTGCAAAACCTAACTAAGCGTGTCCATAACCTAGGATGAGGCTATTCGAATAGTTTATACCTTGCAGGGGTGTACAACTGTACCCACACGCCAGACCGCCTTTTCGCCATGCAATAGAGCACACTTCCATAGGTATGCCGGCAAGGCTAAGTCCTACGAGACGTTTTCCAATATTATGTATTAACTACGAGTCGTCCATATGAATAGAAACCATACGTTGTGTCGGAGTCATCGGCAGAGAGATAACTTATCGATGCTCCTCGAGGTGGAGAACCTAGACAGGAACCCACCCCGTCACGCCCAATAACACAACACAACACATTTTTTATACACAACACACACAACCTCCTACGACTCGGAGCTAACACACGTCAAAGTACTAAGTCAAGAGGGGTTCCCAATACCCTCGTGTGGAATACACGCAATAATGCCTGGATAGTGTGACACAAGATGTTCGGTCTTTGTTGACTTAGGCATACAACCACACACCCAATAACCACACCAACAACCATATGCCTAAGTCCAAAATATTTTGTTTTCAGTTTTAGTTTTTCCAAATACAATTATATACATGAGTACCCTGACCCAAGTAATTACAATGATGATATAATGACCATCGCCGAAGTGATGATCCCCCTTCTACCGTTCTAAGCATTGGTGTTTACATTAACTCGTATACTACAAGTAAAGTGACTAGAGCACATCCATCGAGCTCTAAGTCACAATGGATATAAACCTAGGCTCAGTAGTAAAGGATGGGTGTTTACCTACAGATCATGTAACTAATTAGGTAAACTATCGTGACTGGAAATAACTTGTCAACATAGCATGTATACATACAGTTGAAACATTTGAAATATTAACATGCACAATTAATAGGATCAACATGAATCAAATGGAAAACAACTGCTTGCCTTGCTGGAGATATTCAATTTGCTGCAGAGGATCACTCTCGTATACAATAGAATCGTCGGAACCTATCGAAAGGATTGAAAAGAAACAATAAGAACGAATAACATCGAAAATACTCAAAAATCCAATGTCATTCAAAAATCATGAAATTTACATAGAGGGTAGATCATGATTTTAAATGAATTTAGCAACAAAAATCAATTGATTTGGAGTTTGTATGAGGAAATTATGGCAGTTTGAAAATTAGTTTTTAAGAAAATCAAAAGAAATTGCAATATGTTACTGTTCATTCAAATTAAATATTTTGGTGAAATTTTCTAGAGAGGTGGTGAATATAAAATTTTTATGGTAGATAGAGCACCACATGAGATGAACATTGCAATTTTCTTCACCCCATTTGGAGCTAAAATGAATTTTCTATGATTTTTCAAAGTCATGAAAGTAGTGAATAAATCATCTGTAAAATAAGATTTTCAGTGATACTAACATGCTCAAAACCTATTCTACATTAAATTACACTAACATAGAAACCCATCAAACTTGAGTTCAATCATTTTGGAGTTACAGAGAAATACTTATGCATTTTTCAAGTTAAATCCATTTTTAGTGCTACAATAATACTAAACCTAAAGTAATTTTTCTAACACTAATTTTTGGAATAGAAACATGGTTCAACCCATTTTTATATTAAAGTACATTTAAAATAGAACCCAACAAAATTTGAATCATCCAAAAAGGAGTTAAAATGAATTACTTATGCAATTTTGAAGCCTAATTAATTTTCAGTACACAAATTAAGCATTTTTGAAAATATAAAAGCAACAATTACTTTTTATTCCGCACCCATACTAGCCATAGATGCTGATCAGTGGGCCCTCTGAATAGTGCCATCTTTCATTTTAATTTCTGATTTAAATGTGGCCTGCCATGTGGGGTCCATATGTCATACTCTCGGTCCATAGCATAGTGCATGGACCGAGGGTCTACGGTCGGTCCACGGTCCACAATCGTACTTAAGTTCCTGCCCACATGCCAATCTCGAATTAAACCGTTATTTACATTTTGTTTACTGTGCTTGGCCCCACATGTAAGCGACACATTAACTACCATAAGATAGTACTTAACTACTAAACAATTCATTAGCTCTTAATGGTTCGGATTAGCCCGGCCCAACTATAGTGTTGCCGGACGCGCCTGACAATGAAACTCTAGCTTCGCCGGAGCCTCACCAGCGTTCTCGGCGAGGGCAACGCGAGCCAAGGGTAGTGATAGGTGCGCATAATAGCACCGCGCACCTATTGGTGGCATTCACGGTGGCTGAGCCGCCCTGTAGTGGTGACGTGCCGGAGAGGGGCGTCGACGCTAATACAGCAACCGTGCATGCAAGGATAAAGCACCATAGTGTGCATTTCAGTTCACTACTTCAACTAGCGACATGTAGCTGAACCCTATAAAACCCTCTTGAAACCCTAAAATTGGCACATGGCTCACTTTTATTCAGAAAAAAGAGAAGGAGAGAAGAGTGAGGAGTAGAAGGGAGGAAAGAAGCTAGCGAAGCGCTATCCGTCCGGTTGCGCACCTCTCGAGTAATTTTTTAAACCGAATAGATTACATAGTTTTAGATATACGGTTACATAGTGCAATATGTTTTGCATAATACTTTTTGGTGGGTAGTTTAGTTTTAGATATGTAGTTAATTGTGAAAATATTCTTTATGGTGCAGTGCATCAAATATGTCTGACGTCGCCAATTTCAAAATTTACTATGGTCACGGGACTATTATGAAGGGTCCCAAGGGGATTGATTTGCGTTATGTCCAATCGGCGGCCGTGCCCCTACTAAGACCAGAGCAACGTACATGGAGCGCTGTGATGCGGTAGTTATTCCACACATTCCAAGTGGACTGTGATGTGTACGATCTGAGATTGAGTTGCCTTGCCCCGCGGGTAGCACAGCCCACATATTAGGTGTTAGTGCAGCTGAAGGGAATAAATTCATGGCAGTCATATGTACGCATAGCGAGTGAGGGAGGGTGGAAATTGGTCCTTCTGGTCCAGGCATTTCCCAAACCCACTCCTCCATCCGCGATCGAACAAGAAGAAGTGCCAAGCCGAAGAAGAAGTCGGGGACTCCAGCCATAGCGCGGCGCACACAATGGCTGAAGCTCCCGAAGTTGTTGATACTGTTGATGAAGACCCTGCGAAAGTAGCTCCTTCGGTCAGGCAAGCTTGTGGTCATGCTGACGAGGGTGAGGTGGTGAAAGCCGTAGTGCAAAGGATGGATCTCGAAGACCGAGACTACATGGCATTGTCTGAAAGATGAAGGTTCTGACGACGAGGATGATGTGGGCAAGTAGGCGATTTCATCCGAGTGGAACACATACCAGTTCGGCAACCTCATCGTCAATGAAGGCTCCCGTGTGCCGTGGGAGTACGACCAAAGCAAGGAGGCCATGCAGGACGCGGTCAAATTTTAGGCCTTGTCGATGCGGTGCACATTCAAAGTCGTCAAGCCTACACCAAGATGCTACGAGGTGAAGTGCGGCATAGAGGATACCCTTAGCGAGTGCACGATTTTAGCCTAAGTGGGACACCTCATCAAAGTGCTATATGGTGGTCCCGCACACATGCATCGCTTTTGAGTGAGTGTAGTCCCACCGGAACCTGTCATCAGGCTTCGTCGCCAATCTTATGTACAGTGAGATCGTGGATAATCTAGATTTTGAGCCACGATCTATCATTCGGCGATTGAGGCATAGTTCCAAGACACAATCAGCTATGCTAAGGCTTGAGAGCAAAGCGAAGGCATTGGAATCATGGTTCGACACGCTCGAGGATTCCTACTATAACCTTCCCGCACTCGAGTCATACAAGACAGAATTCCTGTACTCATATCGACATTCAAGATGCCACGCATGAGAGGTGGGACAATAAGAGGGCGCAACGAGCATTCTTCGCCTTCGGTCCATGCATCAATGCATTCGACACCGTCGTCCAATCTTGTGCGTAGATGACACATTTCTGATTGGGAAGTACAAAGAATAGATACTTACTGCAATAGTGACGGACGGGAACAATCAAGTTCTTCTGTGGCATTCGCTGCTGAAAGCGAAAACACTGACACCGGTTGTGGTTCCTAAAGAATGTGAGGATTTCACAGTGCAAGGCCATCCCAACGTATGCCTCATACATGATCGACATACGTGCCTCTGCGTGCAATAACTCAACTACAACAAGGAGAGGACGTACCACTTCCATGGTCGGATCTGCAGAGCAGGTGGTGCATGAGGCACTTAGGTGCAAACTTCTACAAGCAGTTCCGCAACAAGAACTTGATGAACCTGTTCAATTGTCTGTGCAACCAGAACCAGTGGCGGAAGTTCGAAGCACTCTAGAAGATTCTGGATGTGTGGACCCAGACTCACAGAAGGGAGGCAGCGAGAAGGGTTGCTCCAAGCGCTGACCAGGCCCCTGAAGCATTACCACAGCTGTCCACAGATGCTCCTAGTGTGACGAGGAGGGCGGGGGCGCAGGTGAAATGCTTCTTGAACTGGATTGAGCACAATCCTAAAGAGAAGTGGTCGGTGCTACATGACAGGGGTGGTGCTCGATATGGTGTCATGACGACAAATCTAGCTGAGGTGTATAACTGAGTCATGCGTGGCGCAAGGTGCCTCCCTTTGGTTGGTATTGTGGAGACAATTCTCGTGGTACGACGAAATACTTTGTTGATAGAAGCAACAATGCGTCGCTCGCCATGGCTAATGACAAGAGTGCTATACTCCGCCATGGTCACCAAGTACATGGAAGAGAAGAGCAAGAAGGGTGAGATGCACCGGGCATTCAAGATGGGCATAAGGGAGCTTCGCTTCGAGATAATGTGCAGGGACAAAGGACACTGCGGGACGAACCGCGAGAGGGTCACCCACGAGTGCACGCTACACCACCAGTAGTTGCATATGCACTTGCAACAAGCCCCTTCTTACGCATAGGCCCCGCTCCTATGTCATAGCCGCATGTTCGATGGTGGAGCAAAGATCATCGGTCGATACCTCGACTATTTCACCAAGGAGGCGTGATGCAAACTCGAGTGGGAGATGTATGGTTACGCTGGTTGGTCATTTTATCGCCATCCGACTGGAGCAACAAATCGGGCCGCATATTGATAGGCTCAAGGGAAAGGTTGGCCGGCGACAGGTATGGCGCATCAGGAACGACATAGACGAACAAGAAACCGGACGTCGTACGAAGAAGTACTCCATTTGCAGGGAGTCTGGGCACACCTTCAAGAAATGCCCGACGAGAAATCCTCCGGACGAAGGAGACATCGCCACTCCGGACGTCGCCACGGGGACCTCATCCGACCGCCTACCTCGAGGCAGTCCACATGGGGGGACGTTGAGGTCGTGACCACGAGAAAACACAGACAGTAGTAATATGTTATTGTCAATGTTCTGAATTATCATTTTGATTAAGTGTTATAACGTTTTGATGAATGTTATGTAATATCAGTGTGATTTATCGTAGTTTTGATAGTAATGACAAATTCATATTTGTTTCCTTACATAATATGCAGTGCATGTGTATGAATTCCCGGGAGCATCGTAATATCACTTACCTTCCTACTTTCGAATTATTGATACCTCAATCGTCCTCGTAAAATTATTCAGAAATTCACCGCACTAGAACAGCATACGACGATAAAAAAATGTTATTGCGAGTCTAACAGATTTCGTACCGTTCAAAATTTATGCAAATAAAAAATAGGCCTATCAGATTAGGGTTTGAGCTACCTTGGGGGGAGGGGCGACGTGGAGTCATTTTTGTAATTTTTTTAGGATGATTATTTATTTTTGTAAATATCTTTTTAAAAATATTGTTTAATTTTTTTTTCCAATAAAGCACATGACTTCGGTTTGTCTTTGAGTTATGTCGTTTAAATCGAGGCTGAGCAAATAAAATTTATCATCATGAAGAAAGACCGAAGACAATTGAGGTAATAAGAAATCATAGTTAGAATGAGCTTTTCGAAGAGACAAACACTTTTTGGTGGGCAAGAATATAGATGAAGTCTTTGTTATTTAGGTACTCAAATTGTATTTTAATAATGCTATATTATTTATATTTTATCATGTTTTTTTAATTATATTTTATGTTGAAGTATTTTTGCTAAAGTTTCATGTTAATGATGTATTTGTAACTTATTTTTGTTATATTGTGGTATATATATAGATTGACATTAGTTTACGATAATGTTAGTCAATTAGAATTTAGACTTATACTGTTTAAATTCTAGATCTGTCACCGTAGTCTGACAAATTTGCAAGGGGACTGGTGGAGGTGCTAGACAGCTAGCCGCCTGGAGACGCGTACTAGTTAGCGTGTACAAATTTGCAAGGGGACTGGTCAAGTTTGGAGGTGCCAGACAACTAGCCGCCTGGACAGGCGTACTAGTTAGCGTCACGCGTAAGCCTCTCTCTCTCTCCCCCAGTTTCAACCTTCAACTCAACCTCTCAAAAAAAAAAAAAGTTTCAACTCAACCACACGCTGATCCTAGTGAATACGGAGTAGTAGTATTAGTAACCGCAGTCCAAGTCCCAGACAGACCAGAGCAGACATCTTCTTCCTCACATGCATGATGCATCTCCTCCTCCCTCCCAGAACAGAGCAAAGCAGAGCAGCATTACCAGTTTACCACCACCCCAGAACCACGAGAAGAGAAGATCTTTCTTTCTTGGTCAGTCAGTCTATGATGGAACAAACTTGCCCTTACCTCAATCTCCTCTGCCCAGTGACCCCCCTCCCTCCTCGTACTAAAGCGGACAGCCGGACGACCGGCCGGGTTTCACCGAAAGCAAAGCTCGGCTCGCTCCTTTCGGCCCTTTTTGCCTGCTCGGCGACGGCGGCCGGGCCGGAGGACGGTGGCGGCCACGTGACGCTTCCAGGAGGACGGTGTAAGTATTTATTTTCTCCTTTCTCATCTCTTTCTTAGGCTTGGGCCGGACTTATTTGATTTCGATTTTGGGCTTATTTATTCTATTTCTTTCTTGGGCCGGGCCATCCCCTTCACCTGCACTGCAGGCAGGTTTAATATTAGGTATTGTATAGTATCCTTTCAAAAAAAAAAAGGTATTGTATAGTATAGCACCGTAGGTATTACCACTGTATGTATGTCGTAGTATACCGTACCGTGCGTATACCTTACCTGGCGCGCGGCGCGTGCGCGAGGAGGCGAGGCGAGGGATGGATGGGGAATGAATGGAATGGGTATGTAATATAGGTCGTGAAGAGCAAGCAAACCTCTTCAGGAGGAGGAGAAGGAGCAGCAGCAGCAGAAGCGGCCCGTCGTCTCCCACAAATCCACAATGCGCGCCGCCGCGGCTACTCCTCCGCGGCCGATCGGCCGGTCGGGAGCGCGAGACAAGCGAAGCGAAGCGTACCTGCAGCGAAGCCCACAGCGGCGTGGGTTGCCTGCCGATCGCATTCGCAATGTGCCCACGCGTTCGTCGCCTTTGTCTTCCTCCACATCGTCTTCGTCGCCTTCGTCTTCCTCGACTTCGTCTTCCTCGTCGTCGTCTTCCTCGTCGGTAAGATATTGTTCCAGCCCTCCTCCTCCTGTCCTCCATGTCCGCCCCCATTAGCTAGCATTAGCCACCGCGCGTTGTGGGTTTAATTTGCTTCGGGATTTGTGCATGCGTGCGTGCGCATCCATCGACCGATTTGCTTTGTTTGTAACCCTAAGGTACAATTAGGCCGAGGGAAGGGTTTGATTGTGGTGTAGCTAGCTTGGATTTCGTGTGGATCACTCGTGGATTTTGTTGGGTTTTCGTGCGAACGATCGAATGTCCATGCATGCGCGCGGCAGCTTCTGCGATCGTAATTACCTGGAGATTGCAAGTATTTACCTGGAGCGGTGTTGTTCGATTATATGCAGTTATTGCTGCCATGAGAGGCCGGGTTTAGAAGTCTGCAATTCTGATTTGTTTTTTGTGCTTTCATTTGCCCGTGACCATGAAGTTTGCAATGCCATTGTGCATCATCCTATATATTCTGCTTTTGTAATCATTGTATTGCTAATCTTAAGTCATGATGCTTACTACCACCATGTTTGCTTCTCAGAGAAAGAAGAAGGAGAAGTTTCAGCGCAAGTATTACCAACTCATCGCCAATGACCATGAAAAGATAGAGGCCAACTCCCTGAGGTCCATAAGAAGGAAAAGGCTAATCAGATATCTTAAACCACCAGGATATGAGATGCGGGATTCTGAAGGGAACCCAAAGGATCCAAAGTTTCCAGAGATAAGGTGCTATGGCCGAAAGATCTTCAAAGCTCTCGCTGCATTCGTGCGCACCATGCATGGAAAGCACTTGACCCTGAATGGAAACATACAAGCTTGCAAGATGTTGTGGATTGCATCATCCAGGTCAATAAAGCTTCGGAATCCGTCTCCTGATGACTTTTCTGAGTTCACAACCGACGGCGGAGAAAAAGATTATGACGCTATTGCTGATGTCATTGAGAAGGACTTGTTGAGAGGCTTTAAACTGCCTGAGGACATGAAAGACTGGGTTAAGCTTCTGCGGGCTAGTCCCCTCAAGAATAGGTACCTCGTTCGCTGTCATGTGGCACTAATGGCTCCCAAAGCCAAAGTTGCACATTTTATTGTCCTCTATGAGAGACTTCGCCAGGTGCAAAAGTTAGCTAGCCTTAAAGCTCCAGATGGTAAAGGCAAACACATAGCTGTCCTTGATAACATACCAGTCGGTGATACTACAAAAGATCATGTTTGGATGACGGATGTTAGAAGGAATAAGTACGTGAAAGAGGTCTTCACTTATAAGAGAGAGCTATACCAAGATAACACAGACAGCCTACTGAGACTTGCAAGAAATTGCACGCAACATCTTCTGGATCACTCAGTTGAAGTGAATAAGATAAAGTTCAGATACAAGGACATGTACTGCATGATTGAAAGTTGCTTCAGTGGTTTATTTCATCAATTTCAGAGAGCAATGCTGCAAGCTGGATTTAAGGACAACAGTTTGAAAGAAACAATGTAATGCTTCATGTAAGTAGGTATAATATCTCAAGACCAGTAATGCTAATTTGCATGTTGTTTCTAGTCCTGCATGATAATAAAATGTTGCATTGATGCATATCTTGTCCATCTTATTTTGTTGTATTCTATTCAAACATGTATCTTGTGCTTGAAGTTTTCCAGTAGTACACTCCCTGAATGGATGTAGTGTATGAGCAAATGTCAATGTTGTCAGTACGCCGAACTTGCCTTAAAAAATAGTAGTTCAGGTTTAGCCTGAATATCTGTTTTGGTTGAGGAATGTTTCTTGTTAAATCGATTTTGTAGATTGTTTCCTTGTGGGATCAGCTGACCTAGCAGCATAGCATTTTTGCGATGGACTCCATTTGTTTTCCAGTGTCTGGTTCTTTACTAGTTCCTTTTGGCCTCTCTGATCTTCATCAGCAGTTAGTTGTATCTTCATGTTTTGTAGTTACAGCAACATTGATCTTTTCATCTTAGCGCTCTTGCTCAATCACATATTCACATTTGCTCATTTATGACTTACAGAGTTACAGGCCACAAACTAGCTGGACATTGAAGTTACTTTCCGTGCTCTGACCTACCGGATTGTTGCTGATTAACACAAAGAATGACATGCCTGATCCGTGGAAAGTTTTGACGATTCATGATATGAAGTATAACTTGACAGCCGAAGAAGAGGAGGTGATTTTTTTTCTTCTTCTGAAAATACTATGAATGAAGCTGAAAATACGGCGGTCCTGGTGTGAATGTGTCTGGATTTTTCCCTTTTCTTCTGATGAGATAACCTTTGACTCTAACTAATAGGCCTTTAGCTGCTTCTGACACCGCACTGTCGGTAATAAGTAGCCTTGCTGTATCCTTAATCCTCGTTGTTGGTAAATCCTACTTGTCCCGTAAATCCTCGTAATTCTGATGTGTACGGGACTTCTATTGGACCGTAAATGGGCCTTATAAATTCTCTAATGGTGTATTTCTGTGCCATAAATTCTGGTTGCTAGGCCGTCAATGGGCATAAAATCGGCCATTCAATCCTTGTTGTGCCGTGAATGAGCTAAATAACTAGTGGCCTGTGCGCGCCATTTGGCGCGCTATAAAAGATGAGGTCTTTGTTAGTCAGACTAAACAGGTTGGTAGGGAGAATAATGATTGCTCGGAACCAGAAAAGCGTATGTAGTCTGATAGTATTATCCATTGGTTTAGTAGAGTTTCTGGTTACTTGGGTCAGATTACTTATTACAAAATTACGATGCAATTGGGAACATAAGTAAATGGAACAGTAAGCAAACAAATACAGGTATACGCAAACTATAAGTAGCAAAATAATGGGAAGTATTGTAAATTAAACAGTGGCATGTACATCTATATCTATATTTGCAAGCTATACAATCTGCTAGTCTAAAACATTCCTTTTAGGTCTTTGTTGGCATAAGATGGAAGTCACTTATTCGTAAGTCCAGCGATCAACAACCATAACCCAACAAAAGTTGTTCGGTTTGGGCAAGGGAGCCGTGAGAAGAGCAGCAACAACTAAAATAAAAAGACTAAAAAAAACAAATAGTGGTAACATCAATTAGAATGGTACGTACCATTAACGATCAGTGCAACAAAAAACATATAACTGGGGAGTAACCAACAAAGGAGCATAGTCTGGCAAACATCATTGCTACAATAAGATAGCAAAACTAACATAATGATCTGCCAAATTTGCTGATGGCAAGAAGCTGCACTGTGAGATAAGAAGATCTGTGTACCCAAACTGACGACAATAGCTTTAGAACTAAATATGTGGCAAGTTCTGCCTGTATGAATGAATGGAATGACGTGGTTTCAAAACATACATTTGTGCTATATCACAGAGTCATTTGGTAATAAAAATAGTTCTATGAAAGGAAGAGCAGCAGAACAATTCGTTTTCTAGAGAGAACATATCACATTTTTACTTTCCAAGCATCCTGCATCATATGCAATGCCTTTCTCTTCTAAAATACGTCATCAAAATAAGACTTCAGGTGAACATGATGTAACTAAGCAAGCTTTACCATTTTTTGGATGGCTATCACCCAGGACCTCTCTCCAGGACTTCCCCCTAGCACCTCCGCGGTACCTCCCTCCCCAGGATCTCACTCTAGGACCTCCCTTTAGGACCTCCTGGAGACCTCCCCAGCACCTGGAGGAGATCCTCAGGGAAGGTCCTGAGGAGGTCATGGACGGAGGTCTGGTGGGAGGTCCTGGAGGGACGTCCTGAGGAGGTCCTTAGGAGATTCTGGAGGAGGCCCGAGGGAGGTCCTGGGGTCCTAGGGAGGCCCTAGAGGGAGGTCTGGTGGGAGGTCCTCTTGTTTCTTCAGTGCCTGGAAGCAGATATAGCGTATTTGGATGACATAAGAGCAAACAGTTTCACGCTGACATCCACCTTGCCAACATGCCCACATGCTGATAACACACTAAGGAAGTTAATGTCACTTGGAATCAGTCCACACAATTCCTGTTGAACGCCATCTCGTCCTCCACCTTCCCAGCCCAAACATGGCACCAGCTACGTGGACCAAGAACTCCACAAATCACAACCAACGCATCATCCAAGAAACCACCCAGCGGCGAGCCTCCGCAGCTTGACCGGTCGAATCCGCGGCAAGGCGACCAAAGGCGGTCTTTTCGCATCGCCGCGAGGAGGATCGGTAGAGGCGCCACGCTCTCAATGGTGCGGAATTCTAGAACAGCGAAGAAGAGTTCGAGGAAGGAGGCAGCAAGGTGGACTTGTAGGATGCGAGAAGTGCCCGGATGCTTGGCATGGGCCTATGGAGCAAGGCGGCGCGCCACGAAAAGGTCGGGCATAAGCGGGCAAACCGGGCGACGAGGCAGTGGAGGATCGCGCGCGAGCTCCGAGGAGCTGGCGGCGCGCGGCGTGGCGCCCGATCAGCCAGTAAGCGCGGCCGGCGGCAGCAGGGCGCGAGATGGGGACAGCGCCATGGAGAGAGCAAGGCGCGCGCGCAAACCGGGCGACGAGGGGCGGAGGATCGAGCGGGAGGCACCGGAGGAGCTGGCCGGCGCGCGGTGCGGCGGCCGAGCGGCGGTGGCGCGGGCGCGGCGGCAGCGGCGAGGGACGAGGGGCGGGCGAGGGAGGAGGCGCCATGGAGCCTCCATTCGGCAGGAGCAACAACACCAAGAGAAATGGGAGGAAGAGAAGAATGCGGGAGGAAAGCGGAAGGAAGACCGAAGGTCACGGTCTTACTGGACACCGGGCGATCTAGAATGCAACCAAGAATCCGAGAGGACGACGTGGAAGACTGCGTGGCGTGGCGTGGCGAGCGGAGCGAAGCAGCAGCGTGCGGACGAAGCTCAACTCCGATCGGATGGCGTGGACGACAGGAGCAGCAATCCGACGGACAATAAAAATCAGGGCGACGTGGCCACCCTCTCCTCGCCCCAAACCTCCCTCCTTTTACCTTTAGGACTAGAAGGTGCCCAGCGCC
Source organism: Ampelocalamus luodianensis (assembly GCA_036346255.1). Classification (NCBI taxonomy): domain Eukaryota; kingdom Viridiplantae; phylum Streptophyta; class Magnoliopsida; order Poales; family Poaceae; genus Ampelocalamus; species Ampelocalamus luodianensis. The sequence continues at coordinate 3,647,088 of CM070638.1, forward strand.
AATGGCGCGCTCATCAGTGTTAGGGGAGAGGAAAGCAGGAATTTTTATGTGTGTGAAATAGCAATGGTTAAGGTGTGTGATGGTGTTTTAATTTTTCTGAAGGATACTGATATAGATACCTACATATAGCTAAACCACAAACTAAACTCAACATATAAAAAAAATTCAAAACACAAAAGATACGATAGCACTAAATAAAAATATCATGTATAAATCACTCATCTAATCTTGCATATATTAAATTAAAGACAATGAACATTAGTATTATAATCTACAAAATAGATAATAAGTCTTAGGGAGGTCCTGGAGGAGGTCATAAAGGAGGTCCTGGCCTCCTGGGGAGGTCTTGGTGGGAGGTCCCGGAGGAGATCCCGGGGGAGGTCCTGGAGAGGTCCTCAGGAGGTCATGGAGGGAGGTCCTGGGGAGGTCCCGATGAGGTCCTAGAGGGAGGTCCTAGGGGAGGTTCTGCGGAGGTCCTGGAAGAGGTCCTGGGGAGGTCGTGAGGAGATCCTAGGGAGGTCCTGGAGGAGGTCCTAGGGAGGTCCCGAGGAGGTCCTAGAGGGAGGTCCTGGAGGAGGTCCTTGAGGAGGTCCTGGGGAGGTCCCGAGGAGGTCCTAGAGGGAGTTCCTCGGGGAGGTCCTGGAGGAGATCCTTCGGAGGTCCCGAGGTGGTCCTAGAGGGAGGTCCTAGGGGAGGTCCTGGAGGAGATCCTAGAGGCGGTCCTGGTGGAGGTCCCACGGAGGTCCTAGAGGGAGGTCCTGGAGGACCTGGGGAGGTTCCGAAAAGGTCCTGAGGAGGTTTTGGTGGGAGGTTACGAGAAGGTCTGGGAGGTTTTGGTGGGAGGTCCTAGAGGAGGTCAGGAGGTCCTAGAGGAGGTCTAGGGAGGTCCGGGAGGGTGGTTCGGAGGAGGTCCTCCAGAGGTCCTAGGGAGGTCTGGAGGGAGGTCCTCGAGGAGGTTCCGAGGAGGTCCTAGAGGGAGGTCCCAGGGGAGGTCCCAAGGTGGTCCTATAGGGAGGTCCTAGGGGAGGTCCCGAAGCGGTCCTATAGGGAGGTCCTAGGGGAGGTCCTGGAGGAGGTCCTAGAGGGAGGTCCTAGGGGAGTTCCTGGTGGTCCTAGAGGTCCTAGGGAGGTTCTGGAGGGAGGTCTCCTGGGTCCTGGAGGGAGGTCTCTTGGGGAGGTCTTGAGGAAGTGGAGTCCTGAAGAGGTCTTGGGGAGGTCTTGAGGAAGTGGAGTTCTGAGGAGGTCCTAGAGGGAGGTTTTGGGGACGTCTTGGAGGGAGGTCTTGAGGAAGTGGAGCCACGAGGAGGTCTGGAAGGAGGTCTTGAGGACCTCTTGGGAGGTTCCGAGGAGGTTCTGCAGGGATGTCTGGAGGAGGTCCTAGAGGAGGTCCTGGGAAGGTGCTAGAGCAGTGCAAGAAAAGCTCCGCTATATCTCTATAGATTCACTCTTTGACCTTTTTATCTAAAGCTCACCACAAGCTGTTATGTCAGTCTGCAAAAGACTTAGCCTCAGCTTCATCATATGAGTTGGTATGCATGTAGATCAATAGGATTTCTGATAGGTGCAAGGTCACAGTTGAGTAGCCGAAAAATAGAATCATATGGAATCACTCATCTAATCTTGCATATATTAAATTAAAGACAATGAACATTAGTATTGTAATCTACAAAATAGATAATAAGTCTTAGGGAGGTCCTGGGGAGGTCCTGGAGGAGGTCATAAAGGAGGTCCTAGCCTCCTGGGGAGGTCTTGGTGGGAGGTCCCGAAGGAGATCCTGGTGGAGGTCCTAGGGAGGTCCCGATGAGGTCCTAGAGGGAGGTCCTAGGGGAGGTACTGCAGAGGTCCTCGGGAGGTCCTGGAAGAGGTCCTGGGGAGGTCGTGAGGAGATCCTAGGGAGGTCCTGGAGGAGGTTCTGGGGAGGTCCCGAGGAGGTCCTGGAGGAGGTCCTAGAGGGAGGTCCCGAGGAGGTCCTAGAGGGAGTTCCTCGGGAGGTCTGGAGGAGATCCTTCGGAGGTCCCGAGGTGGTCCTAGAGGGAGGTCCTAGGGGAGGTCCTGGAGGAGATCCTAGAGGCGGTCCTGGTGGAGGTCCCACGGAGGTCCTAGAGGGAGGTCCTGGAGGACCTAGGAAGGTTCCGAAAAGGTCCTGAGGAGGTTCTGGTGGGAGGTTCTGAGAAGGTCCTGTGGAGGTTTTGGTGGGAGGTCCTAGAGGAGGTCCCGAGGAGGTCCTAGAGGAGGTCTAGGGGATGTCTGGGAGGGAGGTTCTGGAGGAGGTCCTCCAGAGGTCCCGAGGAGGTCCTCGAGAGGTCCTGGAGGGAGGTCCTCGAGGAGGTTCCGAGGAGGTCCTAGAGGGAGGTCCGAGGGGAGGTCCTAGAGGGAGGTCCTAGGGGACGTCCCGAGGCGGTCCTATAGGGAGGTCCTGGAGGAGGTCCCGAGGAGGTCCTGGAGGAGGTCCTAGAGGGAGGTCCTAGGGGAGTTCCTGGTGGTCCTAGAGGTCCTAGGGAGGTTCTGGAGGGAGGTCTCCTGGGGTCCTGGAGGGAGGTCTCCTGGGGAGGTCTTGACGAAGTGGAGTCCTAAAGAGGTCTTGGGGAGGTCTTGAGGAAGTGGAGTTCTGAGGAGGTCCTAGAGGGAGGAGGTTTTGGGGACGTCTTGGAGGGAGGTCTTGAGGAAGTGGAGCCCTGAGGAGGTCCTGGAAGGAGGTCTTGAGGACCTCTTGGGGTGGTTCCGAGGAGGTTCTGCCGGGATGTCCTGGAGGAGGTCCTGGGAAGGTGCTAGAGCAGTGCAAGAAAAGCTCCGCTATATCTCTATAGATTCACTCTTTGACCTTTTTATCTAAAGCTCACCACAAGCTGTTATGTCAGTCTGCAAAAGACTTAGCCTCAGCTTCATCATATGAGTTAGTATGCATGTAGATCAATAGGATTTCTGATAGGTGCAAGGTCACAGTTGAGTAGCCAAAAAATAGAATCATATGGAATCACTCATCTAATCTTGCATATATTAAATTAAAGACAATGAACATTAGTATTGTAATCTACAAAATAGATAATAAGTCTTAGGGAGGTCCTGGGGAGGTCCTGGAGGAGGTCATAAAGGAGGTCCTAGCCTCCTGGGGAGGTCTTGGTGGGAGGTCCCGAAGGAGATCCTGGGGAGGTCCCGATGAGGTCCTAGTGGGAGGTCGTAGGGGAGGTTCTGCGGAGGTCCTCGGGAGGTCCTGGGGAGGTCGTGAGGAGATCCTAGGGAGGTCCTCGAGGAGGTCCTGGGGAGGTCCCGAGGAGATCCTAGGGAGGTCATGGAGGAGGTCCTAGAGGGAGGTCCCGAGGAGGTCCTAGAGGGAGTTCCTCGGGGAGGTCCTGGAGGAGATCCTTCGGAGGTCCCGAGGTGGTCCTAGAGGGAGGTCCTAGGGGAGGTCCTGGAGGAGATCCTAGAGGCGGTCCTGGTGGAGGTCCCACGGAGGTTCTAGAGGGAGGTCTTGGGGAGGTTCCGAAAAGGTCCTGAGGAGGTTTTGGTGGGAGGTTCTGAGAAGGTTCTGGGGAGGTTTTGGTGGGAGGTCCTAGAGGAGGTCCCGAGGAGGTCCTAGAGGAGGTCTAGGGGAGGTCCGGGAGGGAGGTTCTGGAGGAGGTCCTCCAGAGGTCCTGGAGGGAGGTCCTCGAGGAGGTCCTAGAGGGAGGTCCCAGGGGAGGTCCCAAGGAGGTCCTATAGGGGAGGTCCCGAGGCGGTCCTATAGGGAGGTCCTAGGGGAGGTCCTGGAGGAGGTCCTAGGGGAGTTCCTGGTGGTCCTAGAGGTCCTAGGGAGGTTCTGGAGGGAGGTCTCCTGGGGAGGTCTTGAGGAAGTGGAGTCCTGAAGAGGTCTTGGGGAGGTCTTGAGGAAGTGGAGTTCTGAGGAGGTCCTAGAGGGAGGTTTTGGGGACATCTTGGAGGGAGGTCTTGAGGAAGTGGAGCCCTGAGGAGGTCCTGGAAGGAGGTCTTGAGGACCTCTTGGGGAGGTTCCGAGGAGGTTCTGCCGGGATGTCCTGGAGGAGGTCCTAGAGGAGGTCCTGGGAAGGTGCTAGAGTAGTGCAAGAAAAGCTCCGCTATATCTCTATAGATTCACTCTTTGACCTTTTTATCTAAAGCTCACCACAAGCTGTTATGTCAGTCGTAGCCAAAAAATAGAATCATATGACCACCGTATTTGAGCTAGCTGAAGAAATACGGAGCCTTGGGAATATCCTTGGATCGAATCTCCTCTTTCGGCAATGGTGGAATTCTGAATGTAGGGAAAGATTTCTTAGAATTCTCCAACAACTATAAAAACTGCTGTCAGTTAAGAAATCTAATGTGATGGCGTGGATCTAACTTGCGTACGTGTGTGGTAATGCTCTAGCTGAATCTACTACTTTTAACCATTAGTTTTTGATATGGCATAGCACATAGGACCAATACTAAAAACAAAAGATGCATATAATAAATATGAACTGAGATGCATATAATAAATATGAACTGAGAATAACTAACACCTAGATAATTATGGTAGGGCAACATTACAGTATATGTATCTAACTAAAACATATGCTAAAAACTGAATGCTGTCTTGTGTGAAAAATAGAGAAGGGAAAACTGAAACATACACTTAAGAATAAGCTAGAGTGGGGAAGTCTAGACATTTTGGAGGTTTGCTGTGCATTGGTTAAAGATCTTCTCAGAACTAACATACTTGATTTCTCCTAATGAGGCTGAGCAATCCCTTCTGCTTTGTGCTTTCCAACAAACCTACATAGTTTTTCAAACTGGCAACAGCAAACTGATATAGCAAACGGAAAATTGACAGATACGAAAGGTGAATAACTTGTAACGAACATTACATATAGTAACTCAAGGAGTGCTATTGGAAAAAAAAATTATAGTGATTGTCTATCAAACATTACACCTTCTATCCATTAACAAACTATAGTATCTCCTTTCTAGAGCAAAGTTATTTGGATTCTTCTTGTCTAGTATATTGGAAAGCTTGCTAGGGCCAGAGGAAAATATCAAAGCTATTGAAATAGAGATAATCTACTATTATGTATTAAAAGTGCATCACATGTGGTAAAAAGGTGCAAATAAAAAGATAAAAGATCAGAATTGTAAAACAAAAACATACTATGCAGGAGAATCACGCCCATGTTCAGAATTGACTGGAGTTCTGACCTCAGCTAAGGCTAAGAAACCAGAGTATGCAATTAATTGTCGCAACTACTGTCCCTAGATTAAAGAACCAACAAAGTCACCAATTCGGCAGTCCCAAAATATTCCCAATGGTATCCACTCATTCAAGGTAATGTGCTGAATCATGCTCGTCTGTTCACACAATAGGAAGAAATGAAACATTCATGGTACAACCTGTTGTTTTGTTTCTTCTCTCAATACCTTTGAAACATAAAGAGTGGAGTTGTTGTTGATGTAGTTGCAAGCAAGAGCAACAGCAGCAGTTGGTACTGATTGTACAGTTGCAATGTACCTGACAAATCTCTCCTCGTGAGAAGGCTGCCATCTTTGTCCAAGCAGCTCTTCCTCCTCTCCTGCTGTTCTTGACCAAAGTTCTCAGCTGTTTAAACACAGCACAATCTTGCGATTAGCCATAGTAAAAACCGAAAAAAAATATTGAGGCAAAGAAAAAGATGGTTTACAGATGATGCAATCCAAATGGAGCTCTGCATTCTTCATGTTGAGCCATTTCTTGACAACTGTTTTTGTTCTCGGCCAGGACGATGACTGCGCAAATTAACAGAGGGAAACTCCTGTAAATAAAGCACCAAGGTTTTCGAAAAAGAAGAAATTTGAAGGAAAAGGTTGTTCAAGCATCAATCCAAACCTTTGGGATCCTTGCATTGTGTGTCCTCATTTTAATACCAAGGCAGGGGCGGCGGCGGCCCGAGGGGCAGGGGCAGATCCGGGCAGCCAGTTGAAGGAGGCGACGGCGAGAAGCCGAGGCAGAGGCGATGGCGGTAGCCTGGAGCAGATGAACGGAGCCGGCCAGCCGGACGGAACAGAGGAGGCGCTAGGCGGAGTATCTCGGGCCTATGGGCGCCATGAGCTGGTGGGAGCTAGCGGAGCAGAGGGGTGACGGCCGGATCCGGAGTGGAGGGACTGGATCCGGGTGTCGACGGCTGGATCCGGGTGGGGATGGCCGGAGCTGGCTTTGCGGCGGCAGGAGCCAGCCTAACGGCGGCGACGGTGGCAGGTGCGTCACAGGGCGGCGGGACCGACGTCATGGAGGGGAGCCGCCGGCCTCGAATCTGTCATGGAGAGGAGCCGCCGGCCTCGAATCCGACCGCCTCAACGAACGGGAGTCGGAGAGGGAGAGGGGCGCGGCCGGCCGGCGCTGGAGGGAGGACCGGCGGAAGAAGCCTAGACGGGAGGTGAAGTGGGGAAAGAAAGGGGAAGAAGGTTGAGGCAGACAGAGGGGGCGGCGGGGGAGGAAGGGGAAGAAGCTGAAGGGAGCGGCGACGTCCGGCGAGGGAGATCAAGCAGGCGGCAAGTGGGAGGCCCAGAAGTCAGCAAGGGCCAACCTTCCCCGTCCTCGCATCGGGCAAGCACCGGTGTTCCATCCTCAGGCTTCAGCACCACCGAGGCCATTAGCACCTGTACCTCACCCTCCGCAGGCCGTGTCTCAACCACGTGCACCTGCGAGTCAGCAAGGTGGCCTCCGCAATCCAGCTGCCGGGGTCACTTGTTTCTTCTGCAACATGAAGGGCCATTATGCGAATACTTGCCCTAAGAAGGTCGGAGCGGCCCCTCGTCCTAATGGAGGACGCGGGCAAGGAGGTGGTCATCCTCAAGATCAGAAGGTTGTCCCTGCGACCCAGAGTGTGGGAAGCGGCCGCGTCAACCACATCTCAGCTGAGGAAGCGCAGGAGGCACCCGACATTGTGTTGGGTACACTTCTTGTCAACGCTCATCCTACTATTGTTTTGTTCGATTTAGGAGTTTCGCATTCCTTTATTTCAAAGTCTTTTCTTTGCTATTGGTGATCTTCTCTTGGCTCCTTTGCATGTTCCTTTGCTTATTTGCTCTCTCGGTTCGGAGTTAAGAGCTGAAACTGAGTGCCGGGATGTTTTGATTGAAATCGAAGGAGTGAAATTCTTAGAAAATCTCATCCTCCTCAATTTAGTGAGCTTGGATGTGATTCTTGGTATGGAGTGGCTATCTCAGCATTTAGGGCAAATTGATTGCGCCAAGAAGTTCTTCTACCTCACAAGTATCTCCGGTGAGCAAGTTTGTTTTTCGCCGAAGCTGCAAGGACCGCATCTTTTTTGCTTTGGAAGTGAAGCCGGCTCTGGAGATTCGTGAAGACAGCGAAAGGCGCTCAGGAGGCCTGTTGATCTGTGCTCCCAAGGGGGTCGACTCCACCTGTGCCTGCGTGACCACTGGGGGCACGCTAAGCTGCGACCCGGAAAGAACCTCGATGGGTGCGGGCTCAGCTACTCCCCTAACATCCCCGGGTGGATCCGCGAAGTAGGCATCCACGTCGTCACGTGAAGCAACCGTCTGAACTTGCTGGGCCACCTTCTGAGCCGGGGGATGACCACGTCCTTGTATTTGCACTTGCCCTTGATTAGAGTGAGCGGCTGCTTCATTCTTCACAAGGCAGTTCTTGGCGTAGTGCCCCTTCTTGCGGCAATAGAAGCATGTGACCTTGGCAGCTGGATTGCGAAGGCCACCTTGTTGTCCCATAGGTTCATGTGGTTGAAACACGGCCTGCGGAGGGCGAGGGGTTGCTCCAATCTTCTTAGAGCAATTATTCGCATAATGCCCCTTGCTGTGGCAGAAGAAACAAGTGACCTCAGTGGCTGGATTGCGGAGGCCGCCTTGGATCTTCGTCTTGTGCTTGTGAGACTCCTTTGGTGCTTTTCCCTTGTGCTCTGAGACAATGGCTTTGCCAGCAAAAGTTTGGGAATCAGGGAAGTCAAGAATGGCCAAATTGTCTTGTAGTTCTTGGGTCAAATCGTCGAAAAACTTTTCTTGCTTGGCGACATTGGTGGATGCGATGCTTACAGCTACGCGAAAAATTTGTTGTTGAAGCTCAACCGTCTTGGTGATCATCCGATGTAGATGACACTTCTTATGGCAGTGATCGTTTCCCTCACAGAGGAAACAAGTGACATTGATAGCCAGACAGTTTCCGGGCGGATGGTCTCCGTCACAGTTGGGACACTTTGTAGTGCACTATTTGATGTAGTGTCCTTCCTTACTACAGCGTCGACAAACCTTGACCTTCCCTAGTTCCCCACTTCACCACAGCGAAAGCAAATAGGTGATGTTTGCCGCCACTCGGGGTAAACATTCGCATAGTGGCCCTCCTTGACACAACTGAAACACATGACAGAGCGTCGAATCTCAGGGAGTTTTTCATCACGGACAACTTGCTGATCTTGTCCACTGTTCGTTCGGGCGTCCCGCTCGACAATTGGGTCAAGAAGACAACCAAAGACTAGAGGCGAGAGAAGGCAAAAGAGAAACAATCGACTAAGGGAATAAGATATTACCCTAACCCGAAAGCAATATATAAAACTTAACAAGAAATGAACTCCAAATATTTGTAAGAAGGCATAAGATCCAATGCAAAACTCATAAGTCATAAGATCAATTTTTCAGCACGATTAACTCGTATTTTTATGAACGAGCAATCGGTTGAGAAGAAAATTTCAGAACACAACTCAAGTTCTATCGCATCTAAAGGTCATGGTGAAAACCATCTAAGGGTGCATTAGGTATTATCCAACTAATATCACATCTTACCCTTTTAATTTCCATAAGTTTTAGTTGAATTATCCTCTCATTTTCAACCCTAACGATGAACTAAATGCTTGCTATCCAAAACTTGCGCTTGCTGTCCAGATTTTGTAACCATGCTCCAAGATGAATCTTCCAACTCCAAGTGCTTCTAATATTCATTAAAGAACAGCCAACACTTCATATTTCAATTCTCATTGAATCCTAAAACCAATTTAAACGGCAATCAACTATCTTTTGAAAGAAGATGAGAGGAAACAACTTTTTGAAACTCAACAAGATCAAGGTGAGATGAGCAATCTAAGATAGGTAAGGAGTAAAATATGAGAACTTACTTAAGTTTTCATCAAATATTTGATGTTTTGAAGATAGGCTTTTCAAAACATCCTAAAAACGACCAAGCTAGGGGTTTCTACGGTCAGTATGGCTCTGATACCAACTTTTGTGAGGACCCGGGGTATTTAGCTCGTAATGCTTAGCCATCCACTTGACTCTGGCATCACAAACCAAATCTCCCACGCCTCGGTGAATATGTACTTCCCAGAATAGCAGTACACATACACCTCACAAAATATAACATCAATTCCATACACAAGTCATTACAATACCAAGTCTTCAATTTTACATCATAAAAGATATACACATAATAGAGTTATTACAAGAGGGGACAACGGCCAAAAGACAAGGTAAATAACTAAAGTAACAGCGGAAGCAAAAGCCATAAGATGACAATAAATAAAAGCCAACCGGTTTGCCCTTACCGACAAGGCAACCGACCGGACCACCAAGCTAGTCGTCTTGCATGAAGTCGGTCTCACAATAGTTAACCCCTTGGGGGTCAACCTCCTCTGCAACAATTAAGCAATACAACTGAGTACAAAAATGTACTCGCAGGACTTACGGGTAACAAGCCTATACATAGCTACATGCAAGCTGAATCAAAGGAGAAGGCTATAAGGTTCATTTGACGCATAAAGCAATTTTTTATTTGCAATAATGTAATAGATGGAAGGCAATTTGACAAATCTATTTTTTATATTAAATAACAGCGAGACAACATTTATAAACATAATTAACATCCTAGAGGTTACTTCCCAATAGCCACCACAACATAGCACGAATTACCCATTCGTACCACCTGAATTCAAGTTTTAATGAAAAAGTTATAGTCTAACTCTTGCAAAACCTAACTAAGCGTGTCCATAACCTAGGATGAGGCTATTCGAATAGTTTATACCTTGCAGGGGTGTACAACTGTACCCACACGCCAGACCGCCTTTTCGCCATGCAATAGAGCACACTTCCATAGGTATGCCGGCAAGGCTAAGTCCTACGAGACGTTTTCCAATATTATGTATTAACTACGAGTCGTCCATATGAATAGAAACCATACGTTGTGTCGGAGTCATCGGCAGAGAGATAACTTATCGATGCTCCTCGAGGTGGAGAACCTAGACAGGAACCCACCCCGTCACGCCCAATAACACAACACAACACATTTTTTATACACAACACACACAACCTCCTACGACTCGGAGCTAACACACGTCAAAGTACTAAGTCAAGAGGGGTTCCCAATACCCTCGTGTGGAATACACGCAATAATGCCTGGATAGTGTGACACAAGATGTTCGGTCTTTGTTGACTTAGGCATACAACCACACACCCAATAACCACACCAACAACCATATGCCTAAGTCCAAAATATTTTGTTTTCAGTTTTAGTTTTTCCAAATACAATTATATACATGAGTACCCTGACCCAAGTAATTACAATGATGATATAATGACCATCGCCGAAGTGATGATCCCCCTTCTACCGTTCTAAGCATTGGTAAGCGACATTAACTCGTATACTACAAGTAAAGTGACTAGAGCACATCCATCGAGCTCTAAGTCACAATGGATATAAACCTAGGCTCAGTAGTAAAGGATGGGTGTTTACCTACAGATCATGTAACTAATTAGGTAAACTATCGTGACTGGAAATAACTTGTCAACATAGCATGTATACATACAGTTGAAACATTTGAAATATTAACATGCACAATTAATAGGATCAACATGAATCAAATGGAAAACAACTGCTTGCCTTGCTGGAGATATTCAATTTGCTGCAGAGGATCACTCTCGTATACAATAGAATTGTCGGAACCTATCGAAAGGATTGAAAAGAAACAATAAGAACGAATAACATCGAAAATACTCAAAAATCCAATGTCATTCAAAAATCATGAAATTTACATAGAGGGTAGATCATGATTTTAAATGAATTTAGCAACAAAAATCAATTGATTTGGAGTTTGTATGAGGAAATTATGGCAGTTTGAAAATTAGTTTTTAAGAAAATCAAAAGAAATTGCAATATGTTACTGTTCATTCGAATTAAATATTTTGGTGAAATTTTCTAGAGAGGTGGTGAATATAAAATTTTTATGGTAGATAGAGCACCACATGAGATGAACATTGCAATTTTCTTCACCCCATTTGGAGCTAAAATGAATTTTCTATGATTTTTCAAAGTCATGAAAGTAGTGAATAAATCATCTGTAAAATAAGATTTTCAGTGATACTAACATGCTCAAAACCTATTCTACATTAAATTACACTAACATAGAAACCCATCAAACTTGAGTTCAATCATTTTGGAGTTACAGAGAAATACTTATGCATTTTTCAAGTTAAATCCATTTTTAGTGCTACAATAATACTAAACCTAAAGTAATTTTTCTAACACTAATTTTTGGAATAGAAACATGGTTCAACCCATTTTTATATTAAAGTACATTTAAAATAGAACCCAACAAAATTTGAATCATCCAAAAAGGAGTTAAAATGAATTACTTATGCAATTTTGAAGCCTAATTAATTTTCAGTACACAAATTAAGCATTTTTGAAAATATAAAAGCAACAATTACTTTTTATTCCGCACCCATACTAGCCATAGATGCTGATCAGTGGGCCCTCTGAATAGTGCCATCTTTCATTTTAATTTCTGATTTAAATGTGGCCTGCCATGTGGGGTCCATATGTCATACTCTCGGTCCATAGCATAGTGCATGGACCGAGGGTCTACGGTCGGTCCACGGTCCACAACTGTGTACTTAAGTTCCCGGGCCCACATGCCAATCTCAGAATTAAACCGTTATTTACATTTTGTTTACTGTGCTTGGCCCCACATGTAAGCGACACATTAACTACCATAAGATAGTACTTAACTACTAAACAATTCATTAGCTCTTAATGGTTCGGATTAGCCCGGCCCAACTATAGTGTTGCCGGACGCGCCTGACAATGAAACTCTAGCTTCGCCGGAGCCTCACCAGCGTTCCCGGCGAGGGCAACGCGAGCCAAGGGTAGTGATAGGTGCGCAATAGCACTGCGCACCTATTGGTGGCATTCACGGTGGCTGAGCCGCCCTGTAGTGGTGACGTGCCGGAGAGGGGCGTCGACGCTAATACAGCAACCGTGCATGCAAGGATAAAGCACCATAGTGTGCATTTCAGTTCACTACTTCAATTAGCGACATGTAGCTGAACCCTATAAAACCCTCTTGAAACCCTAAAATTGGCACATGGCTCACTTTTATTCAGAAAAAAGAGAAGGAGAGAAGAGTGAGGAGTAGAAGGGAGGAAAGAAGCTAGCGAAGCGCTATCCGTCCGGTTGCGCACCTCTCGAGTAATTTTTTAAACCGAATAGATTACATAGTTTTAGATATACGGTTACATAGTGCAATATGTTTTGCATAATACTTTTTGGTGGGTAGTTTAGTTTTAGATATGTAGTTAATTGTGAAAATATTCTTTATGGTGCAGTGCATCAAATATGTCTGACGTCGCCAATTTCAAAATTTACTATGGTCACGGGACTATTATGAAGGGTCCCAAGGGGATTGATTTGCGTTATGTCCAATCGGCGGCCGTGCCCCTACTAAGACCAGAGCAACGTACATGGAGCGCTGTGATGCGGTAGTTATTCCACACATTCCAAGTGGACTGTGATGTGTACGATCTGAGATTGAGTTGCCTTGCCCCGCGGGTAGCACAGCCCACATATTAGGTGTTAGTGCAGCTGAAGGGAATAAATTCATGGCAGTCATATGTACGCATAGCGAGTGAGGGAGGGTGGAAATTGGTCCTTCTGGTCCAGGCATTTCCCAAACCCACTCCTCCATCCGCGACTGAACAAGAAGGGGGTGCTGAAGCCGAAGAAGAAGTCGGGGACTCCAGCCATAGCGCGGCGCACACAATGGCTGAAGCTCCCGAAGTTGTTGATACTGTTGATGAAGACCCTGCGAAAGTAGCTCCTTCGGTCAGGCAAGCTTGTGGTCATGCTGACGAGGGTGAGGTGGTGAAAGCCGTAGTGCAAAGGATGGATCTCGAAGACCGAGACTACATGGCATTGTCTGAAAGATGAAGGTTCTGACGACGAGGATGATGTGGGCAAGTAGGCGATTTCATCCGAGTGGAACACATACCAGTTCGGCAACCTCATCGTCAATGAAGGCTCCCGTGTGCCGTGGGAGTACGACCAAAGCGAGGTCAGGTTAGGAGCTATGTACAAATGCAAGGAGGCCATGCAGGACGAGGTCAAATTTTAGGCCTTGTCGATGCGGTGCACATTCAAAGTCGTCAAGCCTACACCAAGATGCTACGAGGTGAAGTGCGGCATAGAGGGATACCCTTAGCGAGTGCACGCATTTTAGCCTAAGTGGGACACCTACTGAAAGTGCTATATGGTGGTCCCGCACACATGCATCGTTTTTGAGTGAGTGTAGTCCCACCGGAACCTGTCATCAGGCTTCGTCGCCAATCTTATGTACAGTGAGATCGTGGATAATCTAGATTTTGAGCCACGATCTATCATTCGGGCGATTGAGGCATAGTTCCAGTACACAATCAGCTATGCTAAGGCTTGGAGAGCAAAGCAGAAGGCATTGGAATCATGGTTCGACACGTTCGAGGATTCCTACTATAACCTTCCCGGGCAGCTCCGAGTCATACAAGACAGGAATTCCGGTACTCATATCGACATTCAAGATGCCACGCATGAGAGGTGGGACAATAAGAGGGTACTGCAACGAGCATTCTTCGCCTTCGGTCCATGCATCAATGCATTCCGACACCGTCGTCCAATCTTGTGCGTAGATGACACATTTCTGATTGGGAAGTACAAAGAATAGATACTTACTGCAATAGTGACGGACGGGAACAATCAAGTTCTTCCTGTGGCATTCGCTTTCGTTGAAAGCGAAAACACGGACAGCTGGTTGTGGTTCCTAAAGAATGTGAGGATTTCTGTTGTGCAAGGCCATCCCAACGTATGCCTCATACATGATCGACATACAGGCCTACTGCGTGCAATAACTCAACTACAACAAGGAGAGGACGTACCACTTCCATGGTCGGATCTGCAGAGCAGGTGGTGCATGAGGCACTTAGGTGCAAACTTCTACAAGCAGTTCCGCAACAAGAACTTGATGAACCTGTTCAATTGTCTGTGCAACCAGAACCAGTGGCGGAAGTTCGAAGCACTCTAGAAGATTCTGGATGTGTGGACCCAGACTCACAGAAGGGAGGCAGCGAGAAGGGTTGCTCCAAGCGCTGACCAGGCCCCTGAAGCATTACCACAGCTGTCCACAGATGCTCCCAGTGTGACGAGGAGGGCGGGGGCGCAGGTGAAATGCTTCTTGAACTGGATTGAGCACAATCCTAAAGAGAAGTGGTCGGTGCTACATGACAGGGGTGGTGCTCGATATGGTGTCATGACGACAAATCTAGCTGAGGTGTATAACTGAGTCATGCGTGGCGCAAGGTGCCTCCCTTTGGTTGGTATTGTGGAGACAATTCTCCGTGGTACGACGAAATACTTTGTTGATAGAAGCAACAATGCGTCGCTCGCCATGGCTAATGACAAGAGTGCTATACTCCGCCATGGTCACCAAGTACATGGAAGAGAAGAGCAAGAAGGGTGAGATGCACCGGGCATTCAAGATGGGCATAAGGGAGCTTCGCTTCGAGATAATGTGCAGGGACAAAGGACACTGCGGGACGAACCGCGAGAGGGTCACCCACGAGTGCACGCTACACCACGGTAGTTGCATATGCACTTGCAACAAGCCCCTTCTTCTGCATAGGCCCTGCTCCTATGTCATAGCTGCATGTTCGATGGTGGAGCAGCATCCCGGTCAGTACCTCTCTGACTATTTCACCAAGGAGGCGGTGATGCAAACCTGGAGTGGGGAGATGTATGGTTACGCTGTGGTTGGTCATTTTACTGGCCATCCGACCTGGGAGCAACAAATCTGGGCCGCAGACATTGATAGGCTCAAGGGAAAGGTTGGCCGGCGACAGGTATGGCGCATCAGGAACGACATAGACGAACAAGAAACCGGACGTCGTACGAAGAAGTACTCCATTTGCAGGGAGTCTGGGCACACCTTCAAGAAATGCCCGACGAGAAATCCTCCGGACGAAGGAGACATCGCCACTCCGGACGTCGCCACGGGGACCTCATCCGACCGCCTACCTCGAGGCAGTCCACATGGGGGGACGTTGAGGTCGTGACCACGAGAAAACACAGACAGTAGTAATATGTTATTGTCAATGTTCTGAATTATCATTTTGATTAAGTGTTATAACGTTTTGATGAATGTTATGTAATATCAGTGTGATTTATCGTAGTTTTGATAGTAATGACAAATTCATATTTGTTTCCTTACATAATATGCGATGCATGTGTATGAATTCCCGGGAGCATCGTAATATCACTTACCTTCCTACTTTCGAATTATTGATACCTCAATCGTCCTCGTAAAATTATTCAGAAATTCACCGCACTAGAACAGCATACGACGATAAAAAAATGTTATTGCGAGTCTAACAGATTTCGTACCGTTCAAAATTTATGCAAATAAAAAATAGGCCTATCAGATTAGGGTTTGAGCTACCTTGGGGGGAGGGGCGACGTGGAGTCATTTTTGTAATTTTTTTAGGATGATTATTTATTTTTGTAAATATCTTTTTAAAAATATTGTTTAATTTTTTTTTCCAATAAAGCACATGACTTCTGGTTTGCTGAGTTATGTCGTTTCGTCGAGGCCTGAGCAAATAAAATTTATCATCATGAAGAAAGACCGAAGACAATTGAGGTAATATGAAATCATAGTTAGAATGAGCTTTTCGAAGAGACAAACACTTTTTGGTGGGCAAGAATATAGATGAAGTCTTTGTTATTTAGGTACTCAAATTGTATTTTAATAATGCTATATTATTTATATTTTATCATGTTTTTTTAATTATATTTTATGTTGAAGTATTTTTGCTAAAGTTTCATGTTAATGATGTATTTGTAACTTATTTTTGTTATATTGTGGTATATATATAGATTGACATTAGTTTACGATAATGTTAGTCAATTAGAATTTAGACTTATACTGTTTAAATTCTAGATCTGTCACCGTAGTCTGACAAATTTGCAAGGGGACTGGTGGAGGTGCTAGACAGCTAGCCGCCTGGAGACGCGTACTAGTTAGCGTGTACAAATTTGCAAGGGGACTGGTCAAGTTTGGAGGTGCCAGACAACTAGCCGCCTGGACAGGCGTACTAGTTAGCGTCACGCGTAAGCCTCTCTCTCTCTCCCCCAGTTTCAACCTTCAACTCAACCTCTCAAAAAAAAAAAAAGTTTCAACTCAACCACACGCTGATCCTAGTGAATACGGAGTAGTAGTATTAGTAACCGCAGTCCAAGTCCCAGACAGACCAGAGCAGACATCTTCTTCCTCACATGCATGATGCATCTCCTCCTCCCTCCCAGAACAGAGCAAAGCAGAGCAGCATTACCAGTTTACCACCACCCCAGAACCACGAGAAGAGAAGATCTTTCTTTCTTGGTCAGTCAGTCTATGATGGAACAAACTTGCCCTTACCTCAATCTCCTCTGCCCAGTGACCCCCCTCCCTCCTCGTACTAAAGCGGACAGCCGGACGA
This sequence comes from Ampelocalamus luodianensis, assembly GCA_036346255.1. NCBI lineage: Eukaryota > Viridiplantae > Streptophyta > Magnoliopsida > Poales > Poaceae > Ampelocalamus > Ampelocalamus luodianensis. Next base: position 3,663,831 of record CM070638.1, read on the forward strand.
CCGGCCGGGTTTCACCGAAAGCAAAGCTCGGCTCGCTCCTTTCGGCCCTTTTTGCCTGCTCGGCGACGGCGGCCGGGCCGGAGGACGGTGGCGGCCACGTGACGCTTCCAGGAGGACGGTGTAAGTATTTATTTTCTCCCTTTCTCATCTCTTTTCTTAGGCTTGGGCCGGACTTATTTGATTTCGATTTTGGGCTTATTTATTCTATTTCTTTCTTGGGCCGGGCCATCCCCTTCACCTGCACTGCAGGCAGGTTTAATATTAGGTATTGTATAGTATCCTTTCAAAAAAAAAAAGGTATTGTATAGTATAGCACCGTAGGTATTACCACTGTATGTATGTCGTAGTATACCGTACCGTGCGTATACCTTACCTGGCGCGCGGCGCGTGCGCGAGGAGGCGAGGCGAGGGATGGATGGGGAATGAATGGAATGGGTATGTAATATAGGTCGTGAAGAGCAAGCAAACCTCTTCAGGAGGAGGAGAAGGAGCAGCAGCAGCAGAAGCGGCCCGTCGTCTCCCACAAATCCACAATGCGCGCCGCCGCGCTTACTCCTCCGCGGCCGATCGGCCGGTCGGGAGCGCGAGACAAGCGAAGCGAAGCGTACCTGCAGCGAAGCCCACAGCGGCGTGGGTTGCCTGCCGATCGCATTCGCAATGTGCCCACGCGTTCGTCGCCTTTGTCTTCCTCCACATCGTCTTCGTCGCCTTCGTCTTCCTCGACTTCGTCTTCCTCGTCGTCGTCTTCCTCGTCGGTAAGATATTGTTCCAGCCCTCCTCCTCCTGTCCTCCATGTCCGCCCCCATTAGCTAGCATTAGCCACCGCGCGTTGTGGGTTTAATTTGCTTCGGGATTTGTGCATGCGTGCGTGCGCATCCATCGACCGATTTGCTTTGTTTGTAACCCTAAGGTACAATTAGGCCGAGGGAAGGGTTTGATTGTGGTGTAGCTAGCTTGGATTTCGTGTGGATCACTCGTGGATTTTGTTGGGTTTTCGTGCAAACGATCGAATGTCCATGCATGCGCGCGGCAGCTTCTGCGATCGTAATTACCTGGAGATTGCAAGTATTTACCTGGAGCGGTGTTGTTCGATTATATGCAGTTATTGCTGCCATGAGAGGCCGGGTTTAGAAGTCTGCAATTCTGATTTGTTTTTTGTGCTTTCATTTGCCCGTGACCATGAAGTTTGCAATGCCATTGTGCATCATCCTATATATTCTGCTTTTGTAATCATTGTATTGCTAATCTTAAGTCATGATGCTTACTACCACCATGTTTGCTTCTCAGAGAAAGAAGAAGGAGAAGTTTCAGCGCAAGTATTACCAACTCATCGCCAATGACCATGAAAAGATAGAGGCCAACTCCCTGAGGTCCATAAGAAGGAAAAGGCTAATCAGATATCTTAAACCACCAGGATATGAGATGCGGGATTCTGAAGGGAACCCAAAGGATCCAAAGTTTCCAGAGATAAGGTGCTATGGCCGAAAGATCTTCAAAGCTCTCGCTGCATTCGTGCGCACCATGCATGGAAAGCACTTGACCCTGAATGGAAACATACAAGCTTGCAAGATGTTGTGGATTGCATCATCCAGGTCAATAAAGCTTCGGAATCCGTCTCCGATGACTTTTCGAGTTCACAACCGACGGCGGAGAAAAAGATTATGACGCTATTGCTGATGTCATTGAGAAGGACTTGTTGAGAGGCTTTAAACTGCTGAGGACATGAAAGACTGGGTTAAGCTTCGGGCTAGTCCCCTCAAGAATAGGTACCTCGTTCACTGTCATGTGGCACTAATGGCTCCCAAAGCCAAAGTTGCACATTTTATTGTCCTCTATGAGAGACTTCGCAGTGCAAAAGTTAGCTAGCCTTAAAGCTCCGGATGGTAAAGGCAAACACATAGCTGTCCTTGATAACATACCAGTCGGTGATACTACAAAAGATCATGTTTGGATGACGGATGTTAGAAGGAATAAGTACGTGAAAGAGGTCTTCACTTATAAGAGAGAGCTATACCAAGATAACACAGACAGCCTACTGAGACTTGCAAGAAATTGCACGCAACATCTTCTGGATCACTCAGTTGAAGTGAATAAGATAAAGTTCAGATACAAGGACATGTACTGCATGATTGAAAGTTGCTTCATGGTTTATTTCATCAATTTCAGAGAGCAATGCTGCAAGCTGGATTTAAGGACAACAGTTTGAAAGAAACAATGTAATGCTTCATGTAAGTAGGTATAATATCTCAAGACCAGTAATGCTAATTTGCATGTTGTTTCTAGTCCTGCATGATAATAAAATGTTGCATTGATGCATATCTTGTCCATCTTATTTTGTTGTATTCTATTCAAACATGTATCTTGTGCTTGAAGTTTTCCAGTAGTACACTCCCTGAATGGATGTAGTGTATGAGCAAATGTCAATGTTGTCAGTACGCCGAACTTGCCTTAAAAAATAGTAGTTCAGGTTTAGCCTGAATATCTGTTTTGGTTGAGGAATGTTTCTTGTTAAATCGATTTTGTAGATTGTTTCCTTGTGGGATCAGCTGACCTAGCAGCATAGCATTTTTGCGATGGACTCCATTTGTTTTCCAGTGTCTGGTTCTTTACTAGTTCCTTTTGGCCTCTCTGATCTTCATCAGCAGTTAGTTGTATCTTCATGTTTTGTAGTTACAGCAACATTGATCTTTTCATCTTAGCGCTCTTGCTCAATCACATATTCACATTTGCTCATTTATGACTTACAGAGTTACAGGCCACAAACTAGCTGGACATTGAAGTTACTTTCCGTGCTCTGACCTACCGGATTGTTGCTGATTAACACAAAGAATGACATGCCTGATCCGTGGAAAGTTTTGACGATTCATGATATGAAGTATAACTTGACAGCCGAAGAAGAGGAGGTGATTTTTTTTCTTCTTCTGAAAATACTATGAATGAAGCTGAAAATACGGCGGTCCTGGTGTGAATGTGTCTGGATTTTTCCCCCTTTTCTTCTGATGAGATAACCTTTGACTCTAACTAATAGGCCTTTAGCTGCTTCTGACACCGCACTGTCGGTAATAAGTAGCCTTGCTGTATCCTTAATCCTCGTTGTTGGTAAATCCTACTTGTCCCGTAAATCCTCGTAATTCTGATGTGTACGGGACTTCTATTGGACCGTAAATGGGCCTTATAAATTCTCTAATGGTGTATTTCTGTGCCATAAATTCTGGTTGCTAGGCCGTCAATGGGCATAAAATCGGCCATTCAATCCTTGTTGTGCCGTGAATGAGCTAAATAACTAGTGGCCTGTGCGCGCCATTTGGCGCGCTATAAAAGATGAGGTCTTTGTTAGTCAGACTAAACAGGTTGGTAGGGAGAATAATGATTGCTCGGAACCAGAAAAGCGTATGTAGTCTGATAGTATTATCCATTGGTTTAGTAGAGTTTCTGGTTACTTGGGTCAGATTACTTATTACAAAATTACGATGCAATTGGGAACATAAGTAAATGGAACAGTAAGCAAACAAATACAGGTATACGCAAACTATAAGTAGCAAAATAATGGGAAGTATTGTAAATTAAACAGTGGCATGTACATCTATATCTATATTTGCAAGCTATACAATCTGCTAGTCTAAAACATTCCTTTTAGGTCTTTGTTGGCATAAGATGGAAGTCACTTATTCGTAAGTCCAGCGATCAACAACCATAACCCAACAAAAGTTGTTCGGTTTGGGCAAGGAGCCGTGAGAAGAGCAGCAACAACTAAAATAAAAGACTAAAAAAAACAAATAGTGGTAACATCAATTAGAATGGTACGTACCATTAACGATCAGTGCAACAAAAAACATATAACTGGGGAGTAACCAACAAAGGAGCATAGTCTGGCAAACATCATTGCTACAATAAGCTAGCAAAACTAACATAATGATCTGCCAAATTTGCTGATGGCAAGAAGCTGCACTGTGAGATAAGAAGATCTGTGTACCCAAACTGACGACAATAGCTTTAGAACTAAATATGTGGCAAGTTCTGCCTGTATGAATGAATGGAATGACGTGGTTTCAAAACATACATTTGTGCTATATCACAGAGTCATTTGGTAATAAAAATAGTTCTATGAAAGGAAGAGCAGCAGAACAATTCGTTTTCTAGAGAGAACATATCACATTTTTACTTTCCAAGCATCCTGCATCATATGCAATGCCTTTCTCTTCTAAAATACGTCATCAAAATAAGACTTCAGGTGAACATGATGTAACTAAGCAAGCTTTACCATTTTTTGGATGGCTATCACCCAGGACCTCTCTCCAGGACTTCCCCCTAGCACCTCCGCGGTACCTCCCTCCCCAGGATCTCACTCTAGGACCTCCCTTTAGGACCTCCTGGAGACCTCCCCAGCACCTGGAGGAGATCCTCAGGGAAGGTCCTGAGGAGGTCATGGACGGAGGTCTGGTGGGAGGTCCTGGAGGGACGTCCTGAGGAGGTCCTTAGGAGATTCTGGAGGAGGCCCGAGGGAGGTCCTGGGGTCCTAGGGAGGCCCTAGAGGGAGGTCTGGTGGGAGGTCCTCTTGTTTCTTCAGTGCCTGGAAGCAGATATAGCGTATTTGGATGACATAAGAGCAAACAGTTTCACGCTGACATCCACCTTGCCAACATGCCCACATGCTGATAACACACTAAGGAAGTTAATGTCACTTGGAATCAGTCCACACAATTCCTGTTGAACGCCATCTCGTCCTCCACCTTCCCAGCCCAAACATGGCACCAGCTACGTGGACCAAGAACTCCACAAATCACAACCAACGCATCATCCAAGAAACCACCCAAAGCAGCAGCCTCCGCAGCTTGACCAGTCGAATCCGGCGGCAAGGCAGCCAAAGGGCGGTCTTTTCGCATCAGCGCGAGGAGGGGATCAGGGTAGAGGGGCGCACAGCTCTCAATGGTGCGGAATTCTAGAACAGGCGAAGAAGAGTTCGAGGAAGGAGGCAGCAAGGTGGACTTGTAGGATGCAGGAAGTGCCCGGGGATGCTTGGCATGGGCCTATGGAGCAAGGCCGGGCGCGGCCACGAGAAAGGTCGGGCATAGGCGGGCAAACCGGGGCGACAGGGGGCTGGAGGATCGCGCCGGGCAGGCTCCGGAGGAGCTGGCGAAGCGCGGCGTGGCCGCCCGATCAGCGGTAAGCGCGGCCGCAGCGCAGCGGGGCGAGGATGGGGCGGCGCCATGGAGAGAGCAAGGCGGCGCGCGGCGGGCAAACCGGGCGGCAGGGGCGGAGGATCGAGCCGGGAGGCACCGAGGAGCTGGGCCGGGCGCAGGTGCGGCGGCCGAGCGCCGGTGGCGCGGTGGCGGCGGCAGCGGCGGCGTAGGGACGAGGACGGCGCTGGAGGGAGGAGGCGCCATGGAGCCTCCATTCGACAGGGAGCAACAACACCAAGAGAAATGGGGAGGAAGAGAAGAATGCAGGAGGAAAACGGAAGGAAGACCGAAGGTCACGGTCTTACGGACACCGGGACGATCTAGAATGCAACCGAAGAATCCAGAGAGGACGACGTGGAAGACTGCGTGGCGTGGCGTGGCGAGCGGAGCGAAGCAGCAGCGTGCGGACGAAGCTCAACTCCGATCGGATGGCGTGGACGACAGGAGCAGCAATCCGACGGACAATAAAAATCAGGGCGACGTGGCCACCCTCTCCTCGCCCCAAACCTCCCTCCTTTTACCTTTAGGACTAGAAGGTGCCCCGCGCCAATGGCGCGGCTACGACTGGTGTTAGGGGAGAGGAAAGCAGGAATTTTTATGTGTGTGAAATAGCAATGGTTAAGGTGTGTGATGGTGTTTTAATTTTTCTGAAGGATACTGATATAGATACCTACATATAGCTAAACCACAAACTAAACTCAACATATAAAAAAAATTCAAAACACAAAAGATACGATAGCACGAAATAAAAATATCATGTATAAATCACTCATCTAATCTTGCATATATTAAATTAAAGACAATGAACATTAGTATTATAATCTACAAAATAGATAATAAGTCTTAGGGAGGTCTTGGGGAGGTCCTGGAGGAGGTCATAAAGGAGGTCCTGGCCTCCTGGGGAGGTCTTGGTGGGAGGTCCCGGAGGAGATCCCGGGGGAGGTCCTGGAGAGGTCCTGAGGAGGTCATGGAGGGAGGTCCTGGGGAGGTCCCGATGAGGTCCTAGGGGAGGTTCTGCGGAGGTCCTGGAAGAGGTCCTGGGGAGGTCGTGAGGAGATCCTAGGGAGGTCCTGGAGGAGGTCCTAGGGAGGTCCCGAGGAGGTCCTAGAGGGAGGTCCTGGAGGAGGTCCTTGAGGAGGTCCTGGGGAGGTCCCGAGGAGGTCCTAGAGGGAGTTCCTCGGGGAGGTCCTGGAGGAGATCCTTCGGAGGTCCCGAGGTGGTCCTAGAGGGAGGTCCTAGGGGAGGTCCTGGAGGAGATCCTTCGGAGGTCCCGAGGTGGTCCTAGAGGGAGGTCCTAGGGGAGGTCCTGGAGGAGATCCTAGAGGCGGTCCTGGAGGAGATCCTAGAGGCGGTCCTGGTGGAGGTCCCACGGAGGTCCTAGAGGGAGGTCCTGGAGGACCTGGGGAGGTTCCGAAAAGGTCCTGAGGAGGTTTTGGTGGGAGGTTCTGAGAAGGTCCTGGGGAGGTTTTGGTGGGAGGTCCTAGAGGAGGTCCCGAGGAGGTCCTAGAGGAGGTCTAGGGGAGGTCCGGGAGGGTGGTTCTGGAGGAGGTCCTCCAGAGGTCCTAGGGAGGTCCTGGAGGGAGGTCCTCGAGGAGGTTCCGAGGAGGTCCTAGAGGGAGGTCCCAGGGGAGGTCCCAAGGAGGTCCTATAGGGAGGTCCTAGGGGAGGTCCCGAAGCGGTCCTATAGGGAGGTCCTAGGGGAGGTCCTGGAGGAGGTCCTAGAGGGAGGTCCTAGGGGAGTTCCTGGTGGTCCTAGAGGTCCTAGGGAGGTTCTGGAGGGAGGTCTCCTGGGTCCTGGAGGGAGGTCTCCTGGGGAGGTCTTGAGGAAGTGGAGTCCTGAAGAGGTCTTGGGGAGGTCTTGAGGAAGTGGAGTTCTGAGGAGGTCCTAGAGGGAGGTTTTGGGGACGTCTTGGAGGGAGGTCTTGAGGAAGTGGAGCCCTGAGGAGGTCCTGGAAGGAGGTCTTGAGGACCTCTTGGGGAGGTTCCGAGGAGGTTCTGCCGGGATGTCCTGGAGGAGGTCCTAGAGGAGGTCCTGGGAAGGTGCTAGAGCAGTGCAAGAAAAGCTCCGCTATATCTCTATAGATTCACTCTTTGACCTTTTTATCTAAAGCTCACCACAAGCTGTTATGTCAGTCTGCAAAAGACTTAGCCTCAGCTTCATCATATGAGTTGGTATGCATGTAGATCAATAGGATTTCTGATAGGTGCAAGGTCACAGTTGAGTAGCCGAAAAATAGAATCATATGGAATCACTCATCTAATCTTGCATATATTAAATTAAAGACAATGAACATTAGTATTGTAATCTACAAAATAGATAATAAGTCTTAGGGAGGTCCTGGGGAGGTCATAAAGGAGGTCCTAGCCTCCTGGGGAGGTCTTGGTGGGAGGTCCCGAAGGAGATCCTGGTGGAGGTCCTGGGGAGGTCCCGATGAGGTCCTAGAGGGAGGTCCTAGGGGAGGTACTGCGGAGGTCCTCGGGAGGTCCTGGAAGAGGTCCTGGGGAGGTCGTGAGGAGATCCTAGGGAGGTCCTGGAGGAGGTTCTGGGGAGGTCCCGAGGAGGTCCTGGAGGAGGTCCTAGAGGGAGGTCCCGAGGAGGTCCTAGAGGGAGTTCCTCGGGGAGGTCCTGGAGGAGATCCTTCGGAGGTCCCGAGGTGGTCCTAGAGGGAGGTCCTAGGGGAGGTCCTGGAGGAGATCCTAGAGGCGGTCCTGGTGGAGGTCCCACGGAGGTCCTAGAGGGAGGTCCTGGAGGACCTAGGAAGGTTCTGAGAAGGTCCTGAGGAGGTTTTGGTGGGAGGTCCTAGAGGAGGTCCCGAGGAGGTCCTAGAGGAGGTCTAGGGGATGTCTGGGAGGGAGGTTCTGGAGGAGGTCCTCCAGAGGTCCCGAGGAGGTCCTCGAGAGGTCCTGGAGGGAGGTCCTCGAGGAGGTCCTAGAGGGAGGTCCCAGGGGAGGTCCTAGAGGGAGGTCCTAGGGGACGTCCCGAGGCGGTCCTATAGGGAGGTCCTGGAGGAGGTCCCGAGGAGGTCCTGGAGGAGGTCCTAGAGGGAGGTCCTAGGGGAGTTCCTGGTGGTCCTAGAGGTCCTAGGGAGGTTCTGGAGGGAGGTCTCCTGGGGTCCTGGAGGGAGGTCTCCTGGGGAGGTCTTGACGAAGTGGAGTCCTAAAGAGGTCTTGGGGAGGTCTTGAGGAAGTGGAGTTCTGAGGAGGTCCTAGAGGGAGGTTTTGGGGACGTCTTGGAGGGAGGTCTTGAGGAAGTGGAGCCCTGAGGAGGTCCTGGAAGGAGGTCTTGAGGACCTCTTGGGGTGTTTCCGAGGAGGTTCTGCCGAGATGTCCTGGAGGAGGTCCTGGGAAGGTGCTAGAGCAGTGCAAGAAAAGCTCCGCTATATCTCTATAGATTCACTCTTTGACCTTTTTATCTAAAGCTCACCACAAGTCATTATGTCGATCAAAAAGACTTAGCCTCAGCTTCATCATATGAGTTAGTATGCATGTAGATCAATAGGATTTCTGATAGGTGCAAGGTCACAGTTGAGTAGCCAAAAAATAGAATCATATGGAATCACTCATCTAATCTTGCATATATTAAATTAAAGACAATGAACATTAGTATTGTAATCTACAAAATAGATAATAAGTCTTAGGGAGGTCCTGGAGGAGGTCATAAAGGAGGTCCTAGCCTCCTGGGGAGGTCTTGGTGGGAGGTCCCGAAGGAGATCCTGGGGAGGTCCCGATGAGGTCCTAGAGGGAGGTCCTAGGGGAGGTTCTGCGGAGGTCCTCGGGAGGTCCTGGGGAGGTCGTGAGGAGATCCTAGGGAGGTCCTCGAGGAGGTCCTGGGGAGGTCCCGAGGAGATCCTAGGGAGGTCATGGAGGAGGTCCTAGAGGGAGGTCCCGAGGAGGTCCTAGAGGGAGTTCCTCGGGGAGGTCCTGGAGGAGATCCTTCGGAGGTCCCGAGGTGGTCCTAGAGGGAGGTCCTAGGGGAGGTCCTGGAGGAGATCCTAGAGGCGGTCCTGGTGGAGGTCCCACGGAGGTTCTAGAGGGAGGTCTTGGGGAGGTTCCGAAAAGGTCCTGAGGAGGTTTTGGTGGGAGGTTCTGAGAAGGTTCTGGGGAGGTTTTGGTGGGAGGTCCTAGAGGAGGTCCCGAGGAGGTCCTAGAGGAGGTCTAGGGGAGGTCCGGGAGGGAGGTTCTGGAGGAGGTCCTCCAGAGGTCCTGGAGGGAGGTCCTCGAGGAGGTTCCGAGGAGGTCCTAGAGGGAGGTCCCAGGGGAGGTCCCAAGGAGGTCCTATAGGGGAGGTCCCGAGGCGGTCCTATAGGGAGGTCCTAGGGGAGGTCCTGGAGGAGGTCCTAGGGGAGTTCCTGGTGGTCCTAGAGGTCCTAGGGAGGTTCTGGAGGGAGGTCTCCTGGGGAGGTCTTGAGGAAGTGGAGTCCTGAAGAGGTCTTGGGGAGGTCTTGAGGAAGTGGAGTTCTGAGGAGGTCCTAGAGGGAGGTTTTGGGGACATCTTGGAGGGAGGTCTTGAGGAAGTGGAGCCCTGAGGAGGTCCTGGAAGGAGGTCTTGAGGACCTCTTGGGGAGGTTCCGAGGAGGTTCTGCCGGGATGTCCTGGAGGAGGTCCTAGAGGAGGTCCTGGGAAGGTGCTAGAGTAGTGCAAGAAAAGCTCCGCTATATCTCTATAGATTCACTCTTTGACCTTTTTATCTAAAGCTCACCACAAGCTGTTATGTCAGTCGTAGCCAAAAAATAGAATCATATGGCCACCGTATTTGAGCTAGCTGAAGAAATACGGAGCCTTGGGAATATCCTTCAGATCAGAATCTCCTCTTTCTGGCAATGGTGGAATTCTGAATGTAGGGAAAGATTTCTTAGAATTCTCCAACAACTATAAAAAAACTGCTGTCAGTTAAGAAATCTAATGTGATGGCGTGGATCTAACTTGCGTACGTGTGTGGTAATGCTCTAGCTGAATCTACTACTTTTTAACCATTAGTTTTTGATATGGCATAGCACATAGGACCAATACTAAAAAAACAAAAGATGCATATAATAAATATGAACTGAGATGCATATAATAAATATGAACTGAGAATAACTAACACCTAGATAATTATGGTAGGGGCAACATTACAGTATATGTATCTAACTAAAACATATGCTAAAAACTGAATGCTGTCTTGTGTGAAAAATAGAGAAGGGAAAACTGAAACATACACTTAAGAATAAGCTAGAGTGGGGAAGTCTAGACATTTTGGAGGTTTGCTGTGCATTGGTTAAAGATCTTCTCAGAACTAACATACTTGATTTCTCCTAATGAGGCTGAGCAATCCCTTCTGCTTTGTGCTTTCCAACAAACCTACATAGTTTTTCAAACTGGCAACAGCAAACTGATATAGCAAACGGAAAATTGACAGATACGAAAGGTGAATAACTTGTAACGAACATTACATATAGTAACTCAAGGAGTGCTATTGGAAAAAAATTATAGTGATTGTCTATCAAACATTACACCTTCTATCCATTAACAAACTATAGTATCTCCTTTCTAGAGCAAAGTTATTTGGATTCTTCTTGTCTAGTATATTGGAAAGCTTGCTAGGGCCAGAGGAAAATATCAAAGCTATTGAAATAGAGATAATCTACTATTATGTATTAAAAGTGCATCACATGTGGTAAAAAGGTGCAAATAAAAAGATAAAAGATCAGAATTGTAAAACAAAAACATACTATGCAGGAGAATCACGCCCATGTTCAGAATTGACTGGAGTTCTGACCTCAGCTAAGGCTAAGAAACCAGAGTATGCAATTAATTGTCGCAACTACTGTCCCTAGATTAAAGAACCAACAAAGTCACCAATTCGGCAGTCCCAAAATATTCCCAATGGTATCCACTCATTCAAGGTAATGTGCTGAATCATGCTCGTCTGTTCACACAATAGGAAGAAATGAAACATTCATGGTACAACCTGTTGTTTTGTTTCTTCTCTCAATACCTTTGAAACATAAAGAGTGGAGTTGTTGTTGATGTAGTTGTAAGCAAGAGCAACAGCAGCAGTTGGTACTGATTGTACAGTTGCAATGTACCTGACAAATCTCTCCTCGTGAGAAGGCTGCCATCTTTGTCCAAGCAGCTCTTCCTCCTCTCCTGCTGTTCTTGACCAAAGTTCTCAGCTGTTTAAACACAGCACAATCTTGCGATTAGCCATAGTAAAAACCGAAAAAAAATATTGAGGCAAAGAAAAAGATGGTTTACAGATGATGCAATCCAAATGGAGCTCTGCATTCTTCATGTTGAGCCATTTCTTGACAACTGTTTTTGTTCTCGGCCAGGACGATGACTGCGCAAATTAACAGAGGGAAACTCCTGTAAATAAAGCACCAAGGTTTTCGAAAAAGAAGAAATTTGAAGGAAAAGGTTGTTCAAGCATCAATCCAAACCTTTGGGATCCTTGCATTGTGTGTCCTCATTTTAATACCAAGGCAGGGGCGGCGGCGGCCCGAGGGGCAGGGGCAGATCCGGGCAGCCAGTTGAAGGAGGCGACGGCGAGAAGCCGAGGCAGAGGCGATGGCGGTAGCCTGGAGCAGATGAACGGAGCCGGCCAGCCGGACGGAACAGAGGAGGCGCTAGGCGGAGTATCTCGGGCCTATGGGCGCCATGAGCTGGTGGGAGCTAGCGGAGCAGAGGGGTGACGGCCGGATCCGGAGTGGAGGGACTGGATCCGGGTGTCGACGGCTGGATCCGGGTGGGGATGGCCGGAGCTGGCTTTGCGGCGGCAGGAGCCAGCACTAGTTGACGGTCAGACCGCCCAGGGTGGTGGTCAGATCGACTGGCTGGGCGGTTAGATTGATCATGGGCGACGGTCTGACCGACCAGGCATTAATCATGCGCCGAGTAGGCGATGATTTTCGTGGGTTATATCAAACTCATGGTTTTCAATGTATGCGTTGCATGATGCATGTTTTGACTAACGTGAGTCAAGTTGGGAAGAACTTATGTCCAAAATCGATTTCTTGGTCTATTGTTATGTAGGAGGCTTGGTGGCCAATGACCGTTAACGCCGAGGATGATTGGGACTAGACTAGGAGAGACGAGGTCCAGAACAATTGAAAATATCGCAAGATGGACAAGAATGACCGAACGGCAGGTTCGGTGCGACGGGTTGCATCAAGCGACGCGGGGAGAGAGGGGTCGGTGCAAGTGTCATAGTGGTTCCGGTGGAAGCCGGATGGGAGAGACTTGCCGATATGAAGTGAGTCGTCGATAAATCTAGACGTAGTGAAGTATGGGATTGCTTCCCGACGATTGGACTTGGTCTTTGGTGAATGATCGAGAAGAGGTATTTTGGTATCTTCACCAAAATACCGGGTTGATGACATTTGGTGAAACTACGGCATAAGACGGTGTAAGGAGAGGCGGTTTAGGTTAAGTGAAGATAAAGATCACAAAGAGATGAATTCAGAAAGCTGGATTCATCATCCACTTTGAAATAGCCACAAAAATAAAAAAATATAGGTTTAGTTCATCGTCCAAACCAATCTGTGCCTTTGCAATTTTTTCTTTTTAGTTTGTGTTGTTGAATTTTCATTGCATTGTCGAGTCATTATGCTGGTTTTTTGTCTAGATTGGTCTAGTTTAGGGTCTTTTGCAATTAGTCTAGTTTTGTTCTTTGGTTTTGTCGCTACTCGCTACCCAAAAGCACAGGATATTAGGGTTAGGATAAATACGGAAAAAAATATAGCAAATCGGTTCGGCCGCCTGCATCACGCAGTTAGTTCATGTTTACGCCGAGTGGCTTCTGGCTTCTTCCGCCGCCCAAACAAGCACCGGCTCAAGCTCCCACCGCCTCCGGGCTCTACGCCCCCTATCCGCCGCGCCTTCGGGATTCCGCCATTGCGCTGCCTCGTGCCATTGGATCTCCGTCGCCTCCGCGTCGCCGGCTTGGATTCGCCACCGCCGCACAGGTCGTCGCTGTCGCCCAAGCTTGGAGCGGCCACTACCTTGTGCCAAACTCCGCCGCCGCGCTTCGGGACGACGCCGACGCTCGGGGAGCCGCCACTACCGCCGCCCCAGATTGAGCCACCATCGACGCCTGGGTCACGTGCTTTGTCGCCGCCCTCTTGGGTCACCGCCGTTGCCGCCTGCCCCCGTCGTCGCCGCCTGCCCCCGTCGTCGCCTTGGATCAGGTCGCCGTCGCCGACCGAGCCGCCGCTGCTGCCGATCGACGCCGCCGCCGCCGCATCGGGAGCTCGCTTCTGGTAGATTCTCGTGGAAGATATCCCCTCAGAGCAAAGTCCTCCAGCAGCTTCTGAGGTATAAAGAAATAAAGAAAGAGAATAGAGAGAAAAAAGAAAGAAAGACAGCGAAACGAAAAAAAGAAGAAAGAAAGAGAAGAAGAAGAAAAAATCAGAGCTACTTCTTTTCTTGACGTATTTCCTTGTTCAGTTGGCATAGTCATCCACTGCTCGCTTGCCTTGATAGTTCTTGTGCTAGCCATCTGTTATTACTACTAGTTGTTCCTGTGAGTTGCTCTATCTAGGCTTGGTTTAGACTAGGACCAGCACTTGTTACTAGTACTTTGAACTGCTATTCAACTTTGCATACTAATTTGAACAATTGCTACTCCTTTGCTACATACTAGCCTTCCGAGCTTCACTTCCTACTAACTCAACAGGTGCCGCTCCTCGCAATCGTTGGGCTGATAGCAAGTGAGAGTATCACGAACCAGCCACCGGTTGTACCACTTCCTTGCTGCATTGGTAAGAACTTGTAAGAACTCGGTATAAGCTTGAGTGTGAGTGACTTGTGAAACTCCAGAACCTAGTAGTTCATAGAGACATATACCCTACGATTTGTTCTTTGCTTTGATACTAACAATGGCAGATCCATGGGGAGATGTACCTCTCACGCCTCACACGCAACACATAATGCAACACTTTTCAAGATTACTGCAAGAACATACGGAGCGTATTGAGAGGGTTCTCGATCGCACTAATACAGATCTTGCTGCGATTACTACACGTGTGGAGCAGCTAGAGAGAGCCCCACCACCTGTTGGTGCCCCCGCTGCTGTCGGCGTTGTCCAAACACGCAATACCACATCCATTGCTAACTCTGGGGCCGAAGACATAGCAGATGACGTGAACCAATATGTTGCTGATACGGAATCCGATGGTGGTGTCTCTCCCAACAACGATTGTGATCATCGACAACGATGCCTCAATCGACAAGGTATGAGAAGAGATCCACCACGTGAGGTATGCGATCGTAATGATTCACTTGGCAAAATTAAATTCACTATGCCTCCTTTTGCTGGTAAATATGATCCTGATGCTTATCTCACATGAGAGTTAGTCGTCAACTAAAAATTTGCATGTCATGAATTTCCTGATAATAAAAGGGTTAGGGCTGCTACTAGTGAGTTCATAGATTTTGCTTCTATTTGGTGGAATGAATTTTGCCGTAATGAACGAAACATACCTAGAACTAGGGATGCTATGAAGAGAGCTATGCGAGCTAGATTTGTGCCTTTATATTATTCTCATGATTTGCTTAATAAATTACAACGCTTAAGACAAGGTAGTAGTTCTGTAGAGGATTATTATCAAGAATTACAAACTGGTTTGTTGCGTTGTGGTTTAGAAGAAACGAAAGATGCTAAGATGGCTAGATTTTTGGGCGGTTTAAACCATGAAATTCAGAACATACTTGATTATAAGAAATACAATTGTATCACTCGCTTGTTTCATCTCGCTTGTAAAGCTGAAAGAGAGGTACAGGGATGTCAATCCAGGAATAAAGGAAATTTTACAGGTTCTTTTGCAGGTCGCACAGCTCAAGGGCAATCAAGAGCATCATTTACCCCCTCCAGCCGAACAACTGCACCTTCAAACTCCCCTGACAGTCGGCGTCCATCTACTTCCACTACACCATCACGCACACCGGAAAAGAGCTAGAGCATGGTATAAGCCCCTGCCCAAAGTTCATCTTCGGTTGCTTCAACGGGTAGGGCACGAGATACACAATGTCATCACTGCAAGGGCTATGGACACATGATGCGGGATTGCCCTAGCAAGCGAGCTCTCTTGATAAAGGATACTGGTGAGTACACTTTAGCTAGTGACATTGAGGAAGAATATGCTATGCTTGCAACTGATCCCGCGGGTGATGACCAAGAATCTGATCGAGAGGAAGAACAATATGGTGCTAAAATTTCGGATAAGTATTTAAGTCTTATAGTGAAGCGTGTACTTAGTGCACAAATGTAGCGTGCTGAACAGAATCAACGCCACAGTCTGTTCCAAACAAAGCTTGTCATCAAAGAGTGTTCATGTCGTGTGATCATTGATGGAGGAAGTTGCAACAATTTGGCGAGCATGGACATGGTTGAGAATCTTGCATTAATCACACAACAACACCCTCGTCCATATTACATTCAATGGTTCAACAATTGTGGTAAGTTAAATGTAACTCACATTGTGCGAGTATATTTTCTATTGGTTCTTATCATGATTATGCTGATTGCGATGTCGTACCTATGCAAGCATGTTCTTTATTGTTAGGTCGACCTTGGCAATATGATAGAGATACGGTGCATCATGGTAGAACTAATAAATATACTCTCATGTTTAAAGACAAGAAAATCACTTTGCTGCCCATGTCTCCTGAAAGTATTTTCAAGGATGAATTAGAGAGAGCTAATAGAGAGAAGGAGAGTAGCAAAAGTGAAAATCAGATTGTAGCTAAAGAACTTGTGCACCCGAAGAAGAAAGAACCTAGTGCTAGGAAAGATGAAATTAAGTTGAAAGGTTCTGTTTTACTTGCTACTAAGTCTGATATTTGTGAGATGGAAGATAGCAGATCTGATTGCTATGCTTTAGTATGCAAAGAAGCCTTGTTTTTCTTTTGAGGATATGCCTCCTTCTTTGCCTCCTGCTGTTGCTCACGTTTTGCAGGAGTTTGCTGATGTGTTTCCAAGTGACATACCCCTGGGGCTTCCTCCAATTCGAGAGATTGAGCATCAAATTGATCTACTTCCAGGAGCCTCATTTCCCAACCGTGTGCCATATTGAACCAATCCTGAAGAGACTAAGGATATTCAGCGTCAAGTACAAGACTTGCTTGACAAAGGGTATGTACGCGAAAGTCTTAGTCCTTGTGCTGTCCCTGTGATTTTGGTACCTAAGAAAGATGGATCATGGCATATGTGTGTTGACTGTAGAGCTATCAATAATATTACTATTCGATATCGTCATCCTATTCCTAGGCTAGATGATATGCTTGATGAATTAAGTGGCTCTACTGTGTTCTCTAAAGTTGATTTGCGTATTGGACATCACCAAATTCGCATGAAATCAAAATTGATGCCCAGAGCTGATGGTCCATTTAAAGTGTTAGAAAAGATTAATGATAATGCATATAAGCTTAATCTGCCTGCAGATTTTGGGGTTAGTCCCACATTTAACATTGCAGATTTGAAGCCATACTTGGGAGAAGAAGATGATCTTGAGTCGAGGACGACTCTAATTCAAGAAGGGGAGGATGATGAGGACATCCCTTCCATGAATTTTGGACTGTATTGACCCTGTAGTGCACCGTAATTCCTAAATTAGCCCCTTTAGCATCAAAATTCCATTTTTGGCCCCCTCCTAGCACCTGCTGCCGTCGCCGTTGGCAGCACCAAGCTGTTGCCGTGCCCGTTGGCAGCAGCCAAGTTGCTGTCGTGCCCGACGGCAGCAGCAAGGTGCTGCCGTCCCACACAGCAGCAAGTCCCCTCCTCCCCTGGCGCACACAAATCCAAGAGGAGAGAGAAAATACATTTAAGAATATTTCTTGGAGAAATTTTTAAATATAGAAAATAAGCTCAAACAATTATGACATGTTTTGTGGAGCCTCCTGGCAGAGTGCTACTGCTTGTGTAATTTTTTCAGAATTTTATAAGCTACTATTTTGTCTGTAAAATTCATTTAAGTATACTGTTTGTATGAATTTTATAGAACAAATCGTAACACATAAAATTCTGAAAAAAATTACCAAAGCTATTACACTGTGCTGGGAGTTTCCACAAAAAATTTCATAATTGTTGGAGCTCATTTGCTATATTTAAAAATTCATCCAATAAATATTCTTAAATGTATTTTCTCTCTCCTCTTGGATTTGTATGCGCCGAGGGAGGAGGGGAGGTGCTGCTGTGTGGGACGGTAGCACCTTGCTGCTGCCGTCGGGGAGCGCAGCACCTAGGTGCTGCAGTGGAGGGGCGCAGCAAGTGAGAAGCTGCAGTCCTCGACCGCAGCACGCGCCAGCAGGGGGCCAAAAGTGGAAATTCGGAGCTAACGGGGCTAGTTTAGGAATTACGGAGCGCTACGGGGCCAAAAGCGGCAAGAACTCCCCTTCCACTGATACAACCATCCCTACTGCTTCTACTCTTCAACTTGATATGCAAGGACCAATTACTAGAGCACGTGCTTGTCAACTAAATTATCAGGTAACTTCGTTTCTAGTAGTTCATAATTGTTCCATTGAGGATGGATTGCTACCTAAGTCATGCGATGTCATTCTACTCAGGAACAAAGGCAAGGGGAGTACCACTACTACCATAACAAGTCAGATCAGTTCGGAATCAGCCTGACAGCACCAGTTTAAAATATGTATAACTTTTACATACAGAGTCCGTTGGAGGTCCACGAGTACTTGATGGAAAGCTTATTTCGTCCTCTTTTCAACGGATCCGGCCTCACCTCCAAATTCCTTCTGTACGGATTGCCATCATCAAAAGAAGATGTCATATCACCTATTTGGGTCAAATTGCACTTTGTAATCGTACTCAACTTGGCCCATATTCCGGCGGCCCACCTAGGGGGCGTGCACTGTTCACATGAACAGTAAGCCACGATTTAGTCCCACCCCCTTAGTTCTATTAGATGTGTGGCTCCTCATCCCCTATATAAGGAGGCCATACCCCTCTAGTTTCCTTGGATTTTATTTATATTTAGTTTGCTCTCGTTGCAACTTGTATCTTTTGCGTGTGTCGGCTAGACCACCCAATTAAGATCCTTATTCAGAATCGCAACTCAATTCAAATATTTCAATTCCTATTTGCAATTTCAGATTGCTTTATGTTGTTCTTGCGTGCTTCTTCGGTGTATGAAGGAATTGACCTTCGTGATCAGGTCGTCCGGGTACTCATTCACGGTTGATAACGACTTGTCAATCAGTTCAGCCATTGCGTGGTTTCGACTCTTGCGGGTTTGTAGCCAGGATCGTGAGAGTTGAGCGACGACCACCGAACTTATCGTCTCATCGAATGATCGGGCCAACAATCGGACCTTCGGGTTCATCATAAACATGATCGCATGAGGATGTTTTAAAGGCACAAGTACTTGGATGTCGTTGATAGGTAATTGGATGTCGCTATGTTCAGAAAGTTGCTTGGTGTTCTTGTTGGATTTAAAGACAATTACATGCTTTTAATTAATAACTTCAAGTTCAGTTCTACTGCTATTACTTCTGAGGCCGTGGTTTAGGAGGATTCTATAAGCATTTGGAGGATTGCCATGAAGCAAATCACAAAGTCCAGTGTGTCAGGTTCGATGGAGTAGATCGTGGTTTCTCCTGCATGTTTAGCATGAACGCCTAAGGAGTGAACTAGCTAGCTGAATTCAGGCCTCGAGGTTAGCTAATAAGGGCATGCAAACTATATATATAGCCAGTTTTAAAGGCACAAGTAGCCACTACTTGAAGATTTTATGGAGAAGAGATCATGAATGGAATGGTAGGACATACTTGGGACGCAAGGGAGGAGAACTTGACCGTCATGAACACGTATGGTTACCCAGACAAAGGTGAAATGAATAGCGAGGGGCAGGTGAAGAGGTGTTGTAATGGTTTTTTCTCCTCATTTGATCTTGTTTTGGAATGGAATGGTAAATTTTGCCTTCTGTGATATTGTTTTGTATTGCAAAATCAATTATGAATAAAGCATATATTCAGCACCAATTAAATGACATAATTGACATATGCGCATGTGAATCCTTCAAGTTATTTAAAAGAAATAATATGCTCAACACACACAATATGCGCACAATGAAAATCAGCTTAAATTGGACTATTACAAGACAGAATTGATGAGAAGAATACCAGGATTTTCTTCAAGTCTATTACTCATTATCCCTGTAAATTGGAGTTGCCTCTCCATGTGATTTGATGATCCACGCCGATTGCCCTTGCGGAACACACAACTTTTAACATCATTGCACTAGCCTCCCCCTGGAATTCCATATGAATCACCAACAGCTATTAAGCCTAAAACACATATTACAATCCCTAATAGTACTAAGTGCAATTTGCTCAAATTTATCTTTCATTTCATATATATGTAAATCCTGAAGTATTCCTCACCTCTAGACCGACAAGCCAATTGTTTGCTCCTGATCCAAACCCTCAGTGTAGGTGGTAACCTGGTAAGCTTCCTGAAGGATCTAAACCCGCCATTATGCGTTAATGGAGTATTTTGGTGATTAATGACAATATACTTGTGAGACTAACACTCTTATTGTTATATCATGCTTAGTCTCAGCTTGGATATAAAGAGAAAAATCCAAATAGGTACACATTCATTAATAACAAATATACTTATGAGACTAACACTCTTATTGTTATATCATGTTTAATCTCAGCTTGGATATAAAGAGAAAAATCCAAATAGGTATGCATTCATTAATGACAAATCTATTTGTGAGACTAACAATTCTATTGATTATCTATTGCTTTGTCTCGTTTGGATATAAAGGTGACAATCGTAAGAGGTATGTTCATATACTTCATATACATATATGGTTGCATTCCTCGGATCCAAAATATAGGTTGAACTCCGCCAAAAGGTTAACTTGGATATGTGCATATGTTCCTATTACACATTCGTGTATGCACACATTTAGGGGGAGTTTATTCTATATTTTGTGGTTTCATTAGTATTGATCCATATTCTCTTTCCACATATATTAAGGATCTTTACTTCGAAACATATCCTTGAATATATTTAACTTGTGTAGTTAATATATTCGTATGAGTATAGGAGAGCATATGAGATTTGTGTAGTTCATAGATGCTTATATATCCTTGAATATATATTCGTATGAGTATAGGAGAGCATATGAGATTTGTGTAGTTCATAGATGCTTATATATCCTTGAATATATTTAACTTGTGTAGTTAATATATTCATATGAGTATATACAACTTGTGTAGTTCGTATACACTTATATTTAGTATATACAACTTGTAGTTCGTATATACTCTTGGTATATATAACTTGTGTAGTTTATATATACTTATATGTGAGTATATATATAACTTGTGTAGTTTACATATACTCATGTTTATCTATATTCAATTATTTAAAATTGTGTTGTGGGACTAACATGTGTACTAAGATGTTTAAAGGCTTAGTCCCAGTTTATGGATGGTGACATGGAAATAGAAATGCATGACAATAGAGGGACCATGACTAATAGCTTGATAGCATGTTCTTGTGCCATATGGATCGATTTAGGATCATGCATGTTTTTGAATTTGAGTTTTGGAAGCTCTAAGTGCTTCTGTCAGAAATCGGTAGTACCAGAGGCTAACCGGCGGTAGTACCGCATCAAGCGGTATGACCGCACATTACTTGGTGGTATTACCGGGTTTTGATCATCACAGCCAACTGAGCGCTAATGCGGTACGACCGGCTCTTGCAGTGGTACTACTGCATTGCGGTCGTTCTGATTTCTTGTTGGCGGTTCGATAAAAACAGAACAATTGTTTTATGGTTCGGAGCTCTCTTTGATTATCGGTCATACCGCATTTGAGAAATGGTAGTACCACTATGCGGTTGTACCGATTTCTATGTGGCGGTACGTATTTTCCAAAGAGCATGTCTTTTCGGCAAAATTGGAAACCCTACAATCGGTAGTACCGCTCCTTCGTGTGGTACGATCGGACCAAGCGGTAGTACCAGTCCAGGATTTTCAATGACTTGTTTAGAAGCATTTATTGTAGATATATCTTGGTAATTAATGTTAATCATTATCGGACTAACATTTTTCATGAGTTGGATGAATAGGTTATGTTCCAAGGTAATGGAGACTTCGGATGGCATCATGAGTTGATCGTTATCAAGTAAAGGTTAAAGAAGAGGATGCATCATGTGTTGATGCATATCAAGATCTCGGAGAAGAGATGATCATGAGTTGATCATCAAGTCAAGAGAAGACTCATCATGTGTTGATTGAGGTAAGTAAAGGATGAATGATGGGTTGATGCATGTCAAGATGATGACCCGGACTTGAAGTGAAGATGTGCGTCATCAAGCTTCAAGAAGATGCTCAAGGCAAAGGTATGACTAGCTAGGGCTAAGGATGTGTTCCTAGTCTTTTACCGATATTGGTGTTTGGTTGGAAGATCGGATTGCTAGTTGTAACATCCCCATTTTGGCTTGTGTTTCAAATGTAAGAAATTGAGGGTAAATTAAAACTTTTCTTACATCCTTGTGCTTTTGAACTTTTCTGAAAATTCTTGTAAAAGAATTTTGGAAAATTCAAAATCAAAACCCTTATTTATCAAGTCAACAACCTCCTTGGTCAAATCTTATGTCAAACCCTTGGTAATAATTTTCCCTGGGTTCTAGGGTTGCTTGGTAACACCTCTGAATTATTTCATAATTTTTGGAAATTATTTGAAATATTTTAGAGGCAAGTCAAACCTTGGTCAAACCTCTGAAATCACCTTCTGGAATTTCTTGAGAAAATTTCAGTGCACAAAAACCTCTGGAAATTTTATGGGAGGTAAACCCCAAGGTAAGCAAGCTCCAGTTAAAATTTTATAAATTTTGGAGTTGATTTGATGCCTCAATTAAATCCCCAAAGATTCAGCTTTAAAATCAAAACCCTTACTGGCTTACACTGTTCCTCAGGCGCGAGTCGGGCTCGGGCTCGAGTCAATTGACTCGGCTGAACCAACTAACCGCACCGAGCGGCTCGCGAGGCGCGCGGGCGATGGGGATCGTTGTATCTCCATCGAACGGCTCGCATCCGTGTAGGCATTCGGACCCCTCCGATTGCCCTCTGATTCTCAGCCGTTGGATTCTGATCCAACCGTCGCGGGACCGTACCGGTTCACTTCAGTCTTTCCAAATTGGCGATCGCATCGCGGCCGTTCAAATCTTATCCGGCGGCCAGCATCTATTGAGGTTGGGCTCAACCCACTGGGGCGCTTTGGGCTCGAGCCGCTTTGTGCCGCTGACTGGTGGCCCCGCTCGCGTCGCTGGTCATCTTCCTCCTCCCACCGCGCGTGTGCATACCTGTACGCCATGGTAGATAAAGAGAGGAGGGGGCGGTGCCTTGTCACCTCCTTGAGCCCTTTAAACGGCTCCATCTGCGGCGCATTAAATGCACGTCAGCGCACCGCCCTCAAAGTCGTCGAGCTCACCTGCTCCCATCCCCTCTCGCGCGGTCTCGATGGCAGCAAAGACCGAGCTTGCCTCGGATCCTCCGGTGCTGCCCTCCCTTTTCCTCAGCTACTTAAGCCCCTCAAGACCTTCAGTGTCTCTCTTTACACCACCCTTGAGCTTAGCGTGCGCTTTCACTGCCGCTTGAGCTCGAATCACCGAAACCTTCTCGACCGCCATTGTTGAGCGGGGAGCTCCTCGGTGCAACCCGTGCTCCAGTGGCGTTTCTTCCTCTCTCTTTGCTGCTGTGTGGGCCTCTCACCTCCTGGACAAAACCCTAACTTGATTGTAGTTGCTTTTGCGAGGAGCGACTCAATTTTGGGGATTTGTTCTTGTCGACCGAAAACACCCCCTTCTTCCCTACCTCCGGTAAGCACCTCCTTCTTCCAATTCCTTGCTTGGGGAGCATCCTTGGGCTAGTAGAGAGCCATGTTGATGACGCGGTTGTACTAATTTTGCCCAGGCTGGTCCCTCCTCGGTGACGCCATTACCGCCGCGCGTCTTCCGCTCGGCCCACCTCTCAAATCTCCACGCCTCGGGTCATCGCGGTGAGTCCTAGCGCCTCCCGGTAGCTAGTGCGCGGGTTGTTTGGGCAAGGCTTGGGTCGAAACTCGCTTGCCGTTTTGGCCGTACTCCCTTCTCCGCCCCGCTCCGTCGTGCCACCGCGTCGGACCATCTCCGACCTCGCCGTCGGTTCCTTTGAATGCGCATTAGTATTAGGGTTCCATTTTGGCACTTCGCGGCATCGCTTGGCCCGGCTCGCGGCGCGCGCGCGAGCTCGAGTTTTGCTCGGCTCTGTTGTCGGACGGAGCTCCAGGTCGGGGGCGACGTGGCTCATTAGTGGTCGTCCGATCTAGAGATCTACGGCCCTCAGCTCTCCACGTCGCCGCCCTCTTCTGCGCGCTCAGTGCCTGTGTCGCTCGGATTCAACCGGGGACGTCCGATCTGAGATCGACGGCTCTCAATCGTCCACGTCTCCGGGTGTTAGGAAAATTCCCGAAAATGCTAAGTCCAAAAAACTAAAGAACTTTAGGGTCTTGTCATTTTTGTATCTCTGTAACTATAGATCCAAATTAGATGATTCCAATTTTTTTAGCTTCCTTATACCTTGAAGTTAAATATAAAAATAATTGTAGACCACGATCAAACTTGTAAAACCGTTTTCAAAAATAGTAAACAAGTGAACTTAATACTGTTTTTTAGAACTTTTAGCAAACTTGTAAAATGCATATCTTTTTATCTATAGTTCTTTTTTGTATGAATCCAATGGGATTAGCTTCCACTGCTAGTGTATTTGCTAGGGAAATTGGTTTCACAAATTTTACTGTTTTTAAAAATCATAAGGATCATATTTTAGTTTAATACCCTAAACAATTTAGACAAATCATAACTCTTTCAATATAACTCCAAATGACCCAAAAATTTACATGTAACCTTATAATACCAGTAGCTAACTACCATAAAAATTTCAGCTTCAAAATCACTATAGAAAATATTTTATGAACAGTACTAATTAAGGGTAGCATTTTGGCCGAAAATGAGTATTTAGATCATATCTTTTTCTTCACTAATCCTTTTTAGTTAGTTCTTGTTCCTAAGGTTAGATAGGACCTTAGACTACCTTGTGTATAAATTTCGTCGCATTTGGATAAATTTTGCTTGCTCTTTTGTTTAAGTGTTGCTCGTCTTATTGGTTGTTCTCGCTTCTTTTTGCTTTTCGCTTAGGCTTCGACATTTGCAGTAACCCCGAGAACGACCCTCAGCAGCCTATTGAGCAACAACAGCTCCCAGGCAAGCAGTTTGATCATTTCCCATTGATCCCATTACTTTTAAAGTCTAATATTTTGTTTAACTTCTATGTATGCATTGCTATTTTGTTGTTAAATTGATTAGTTAGACCTCTAGTTGCATAACCTGTAGGTAAATGATTATCCTCTACTACCTGAGCCTAGGTTATTTGCTGTCATTAGAGTTCATTGGATGAGCTCTTGTCACTTAGTAGATTTCGAATAAATATTGCTTAGCCATGCCTAGTATCGGTAGTATTGGGCGATCATCGACTTAGTGTCGGTGATCTTGATCACACAAATGCTATTATTATTCCATTATGTCCAACCCTTGTGTTTTACCATTTTGCAAATCAAAAACTGAAAACAAAAATTATATCTTAGCTTGGGCACAATGGTATGTTGGGTGATCTGTTGGGTGTGATTGGAATGGTGCCTAAGTCCCTAAGGACCGAGTTACTTGTGCCATTGATCCAAGCAATTGTTGCGTGCTAACCACACGAGGGGGATATGGAACCTCTCTTGACTAAGTACTTTGGGAGGTGTTAATTATGAGCTGGACGGTGGGTGTGTTCCTGTGTGTGTGTGTTTGTGGTGTTGGAGGGGAGCATTAGCAGACCGATTAGGCTGTCTAATGTGTCTTTCTCCCGTGGGTTACGGCTCTTAATTAGCATCGTCCATTGGAAAGCGTCTTGTTAGACTTAGCCATGCACATACCAAAGGAAGTGTGCTAACCGTGGCTAGTGGAAAGGCGGTCTATCGTGTGGGTACATTGGTACACCCCGCGAGGTTAAAACTATTCGAATAGTCTCGTTCTAGGTTATGGACACGCTTGGTTATTTCCATAAGAACTAGACTACAATCTTTTAAAAACTTAAACTTGACATGGGTGGTATGAAGGGTACTTCATGCTATTGTTGTGGTGACTATGGGTTAGTCACTTCTAGGTTGGTGTTGTCATCTATCTATTGTTATAATTTGCTCTCTTTTATTTGAACAATAAAGTTAATTGCAAACTTGCTTTGAATCTATTACCTTATTGCAAATGGAAACTTGCTTTATCTTTGAAAATAAGTCGAGCCTCATCCGCTTAAATAAAGCTTGCATGTAGTTAATTATAGTTCTGTTATCTCACGTCGGTCTTGCAGTACAAAAACAATTTTATACTCATTTTGCTTTGTAATTGTTTTGTTGCGAGTAAGAAGGTGAGCCCCAAGGGCCTCACTTTTGTGAGTGTGTTCTGTGCTGTTTGGGACGATTAGCTTGGCGGTCCGGTTGGTTGCCTTGTGGGTAAAGGCACACCGATTGGCTTTGTTTATCGCCATCTTATGGCCATTTGCTTCATTGTTTAAATTAGTTACTTATGTGTTATTTGGCAGTCGGCCTCTCTTTTGTAATAACTCTCTTTATATTATCTATGTCTTTCAGATTGTTGCTTTTGCTTGGCTCTATGTGTATGAATGGAATTGATGCATGATTTTGTAACGGTGTGTATCTGCAGTGCAGGAAGTATACATATCTCGGCGTGGTTTATTTGATTTGTACTGTTAGGACCAAGTGGATGGTTAAACAGTACAAGCCGAATAAACCGGGGTCCTCACAAAGTTGGTATCAGAGCCATTCCAACCGTAGTAACCCAAGCTTGGTCGTCCTTAGGATATTTTGAAAACCTTATTTTCAAAGTATCAAATGATTTATGAAAGCTTAAGTAAGTTCTCAAATTTTACTCCTTACCTATCTTAGCTTTCTATCTCATCTTGCTCTAATTTGAGTTTTAAAAGTGGTTCACCTTTCCTTCTCTCAAAAGATAGTTGTATCGTTAATTGGGTTTTGGGAACCATTGAGTTTGGCAAATTGAAGTGTTAGCTGCCCTCTACAAAATTTTGAAGCTTCTGAAGTTGAAGATATCGACTAGGAGGCTTGGATGCAAAATCTGGACAGCGATCATTCAATTTCTGGACAGCAAGCTCCATGGTTCTAAATAGGATAGAAAATGAGAGGTTAATCAATTAAAACTTGTGGGAACAAAAGGGTAAGATGTGATACTAGTTAGCTAAGTATCTAACACCTATTTCGCTGATTTAACTTTGCTCTCGAGTAGTGTTAGACTTGTTGTAGTGTGCTGAAATTTTTATCTTCTCACACTATTACTCGTTCATTCAATACGGGTTAATGGCATTGAGAAGTTGAGCTTGGTTTGGAGTTTCCTTGCTGTTTTGGAGCTTCTTTGGAAACATTTAAAGTTTGTTTACTTGCTGTTTTTGGCTTTCGGTTAGGGTGATATCTCATTCCCCTAATCGTTAGCTTTTCGCTTTCATCAACTTCTAGTATTAGTACTTTGGTTTCTAACCTAATTTTCTTGAACCAGGATGGCTGGAGGTCAGCAGCCTGGTTTGGATGAGGAGCTCCCGCCTCCTCCGACCATGGCTGAGGTCCTTCTTGGATCGAGCGCAACCGTTCGAGAGGGCGGGAGGTCTGCTGGATGTTATGCGCGCAACACCTCCGCCCTTGCGGAGCCTCGGGATCCGGGCAGAGGGCGGACATCGATCTCGTGGGGTTTGGTGAGTTTCTTACTTTCGGCCCCACGTTCTCAGTCGAGGACCCATTGGGCGCGGATGATGGGTGCGTCGGGTTGGCGGAAGCTCAACGTTGCTCGATGCTGGACCGGGGCGGGCACTCCTTGCCTCCCATCAGCTGCAGGGGGCAGCGCTCTCCTGGTGGGAGAACTTCTTGGCCATGCAGCCCGCCGGCCACACTGTCTCTTGGGATGAGTTCCGGACGGCGTTCCGTCGAGCTCACATCCTGCCGCGATGAAGTCAAGAAGAAGGAGTTTCGCGCTCAAGCAAGGCGTAAGTCGGTGATGGAGTACATGCGAGTTCAACCACTTGGCTCGTTATGCTCCATCCGAGGTGGCCACCGATGAGGTCAAGCGGGAGAAGTTCATGGAGGGCTTGTGCGAGGCGCAAGACAAGCTCTCCATTGTGGACTTTGTTGACTTTCGGGCCTTGGTGGACAAGGCCATTGTTCTTGAACACAAGCGAAGGCGCTGGCGAGTCTGCAGCGCAAGTGGGAGGCCCAGGCCAGTGCCTGCAGTCGGCCTCTCTTGTCCCGTGTCGGGCCTACCCGAGGGCCGTTCGTGGCTTCACTACCACCGAGGCCGCGGCACCAGCTCCTCGCCCTCCGCGAGCGTGCCCGATCACGTGCGCTGCGAACCAGCGAGTGGCCCCGCAATCCATTGCCGGGTCACTTGCTTTTCATGCAACGAAGGGCATTATGCGATGGTGCCCTAACGGGGTGGGCGGCCCCTCGTCCTAATGGAGGGCGCGGGCGGGAGGTGGTCCTCCCGGGATCGAAGGTTGTCCCGCTACCCAAGGCGTGGGTAGTGGCGCGCCAACCTCATCTCCGCGGAGGAGGCACGAGAGGCACCGGCGTCGTGTTGGGTACCCTTTCGGTTAACTCTTTCCACCTCTGATTTTGTTTGATTCAAAGCATCTCATTCGTTTGTTTCGAGTCTTTTCTTTGTGGTGGGGTCTTGGTTTACTCCATTGTTGGTCCCAGCTGCTCATTCGCTCTCCGGTTGGAGTTGAGGACCGAGTCAGAGTGTAGGGATGTCCTGTTGAGATAGAGGGTAGGATTCTTAGCAAACCTTATCCTCCTTCGATCGTGAGCTTAGATGTAATCCTAGGCATGGATTGGTTGTCTCGGCACATGGGACAAATTGATTGCGCTAGGAGGCTCATCTACCTCACGATCCTTACGGCGGCGAGTTAGCTTTCGCGAAGGCTGCGGTCCGCATCTCTTCGTGCTCGGCGAAGCCAACTCTAGATATTAGTGAAGTCCCGGTGGTATGTGACTTTGTTGATGTCTTCCCACGACCTTCCGGGGATGCCACGATTCGAGACCTCGAGTTTGTCATTGAGTTGGTTCGGTACCGCCCGATTTGAAGAGGCCTTACGGATGGACCCAATTGAGTTGGTGGAGTTGAAGAAGCGGTGGGTGAGCTTCAAGAGAAGGGTTTCATCATACCTGGCTCATCTCCCAGGGGATTCTCGGCAATCTTTGTCGAAAAAGGACAAAGCAGCTGCGCATGTGCGTTGATTACCGTCCACTTAATGAAGTAGCGGTAAAGAACAAGTACCCTTTGCCCGTATCGGCGATCTCTTGATCAATTAACGGAGCTCGAGTATTCTCCAAGATTGATCGAGTGAGATATCATCGAGTTCGGATTCGACACGAGGATATTCCAAAGCGGTTTTCTACTCGTTATGGCATGCGAGTATACCGTCATGTCATTCGCTTAACCAATGCTCGGCCTTGTTCATGAACCTCATGAATTCGGTGTTCATGGAGTATTTGGATAGGTTCGTTGTGGTCTTCTTCGATGATATCCTTATCTACTCCAAGAGCGATGAGGAACACACCGAGCATTTGAGGCTTGTGTTGGGCAAGCTTCACAGCACCATTGTATCGAAGTTCGGCAAGTGCGTTACGGTTGAAGGAAGTAGCCTTCTTAGGCCATATTCTTTGGCGGGAGGCATAGTGTGGATCCTAGTAAGATCGGCGACGTGCTTTCTCGAGTCGGCCCGCCGGTCACGAAGTTCGGAGTTTTCTTGGTTTAGCGGGATATTATCATCGCTTTATCGAGAACTTCTCCAAGATAGCGGCCGATGACGGAGTTGCTCAAGAAGGACAAGAAGTTCTGTGGTCCGTGATTGCGAGAAAGTTTCCAAGCGCTTAAGAAGCGATTGACCACCGCTCCGTTCTTGTTCTCCACGATGTCCGTCGAAGCCGATATCTTTTGTGGCGCTTCTCGTCGAGGTCTCGGTTGTGTCCTTATGCAAGAAGGCAAGGTAGTGGCCTATGCATCAAGGCAATTGAGACCTCATGAACTCAACTATCCTACCCATGACTTGGAGTTGGCGTGTGATCCATGCACTTAAGATTTGGCGACATTACCTAATCGGTGTCGTTGTGAAGTGTATTCGGATCACAAAAGCCTAAAGTATTTGTTCACCCAACTAGATCTGAACCTCGGGCAAAGGAGATGGTTGGAGTTGATCAGGACTATGACATGGGTATTCACTACCATCAGGGCAAGGCCAATGTCGTTGCGGATGCGCTTAGTCATAAAGCGCATTGCAATGCATTGTTGCTTCAGAGCATCACCCCCATACGGAGGAGTTTCAGCGTCTCAACTTGGGTTTGGTTGAGCATGGTTCCTCGCCGCCTTGGTTGTCTGACCAACCTTGGTGGATCGGATCAAGTCCGCTCGGCGATTCGATGTTGGAGTGAACGCATCAAGGAAAATGTCAAGAATGGAACAACCAAGTGCTTCTCCGTAGATGAGCTTGGTGTCGTGAGGTTCGAACAGCGCCTCGTGGTTCCCAAGGACATGGAGTTGCGGGATTTGATCCTCATAAAGCCCACGATTCTCCGTTATCCATTCATCCACGGGCCACGAAGATGTATCGGGATCTCCGCGAGGTTACGGTGGACCGGATGAAGAGGAGATCGCAAGGTTCGTTGCCGAGTGCGACATGCGTCGTCGTGTTAAGGCCGAGCATCAGTGCCCTGCGGGATTGCTTCAGCCCTTGCCCATTCCGGAGTGGAAGTGGGATTCGGTCGGGATGGATTTTATCACAGGCCTACCTAGATCACCGAGGGGCAATGATGCCATTTGGGCTATCATTGACCGGTTGACGAAAGTGGCGCATTTTCTTCCAGTCAAGACCAAGATTCGTACCGGTCACCTTGCGGAGCTCTATATCGCCGGATAGTGAGCTTGCATGGTGTGCGAAAACGATCGTTCGATCGTGGTTCCATCTTCACTTCGATTCGGCATAGCTTGCAAGAAGCTATGGGAACTCGTCTTTCTTCGGCCTGACATATCACCCCAAGCGGATGGTCGGATCGAGAGGTCAACCAAGTTTTGGAGGATATGCTGCGAGCTTGTGTTCTTTCCTATGGGAAGCATTGGGAGAAGTGCTTGCCATTCGCCGAGTTTTCTTACAACAACAGTTTCCAAGCCAGTCTCGGCATGACACCATTTGAGGCCCTATACGGGAGGAAGTGTAGGACCCTGTTGAACTGGTCTGAGACCGGTGAAAGACCTTTCTTTGGCCCGGACTCGATTAATGAGGCCGAAGGTCAAGTCCAGCTCATTCGTGATCGCTTACGCACAGCTCAATCCAGGCAAAAGAGCTATGCGGATCGCCGTCGTCGTGAGTTGAGCTTTGAGCCTAATGACTTTGTTTATCTCAAGGTTTCTCCTCTGAAGGGTCACCAGCGTTTTGGTGTCAAGGGCAAGTTAGCTCCTCGATATGTCGGTCCATACCGTATTATCGAGAAGAAGGAAGCTGTCGTCTACAAGTTGGAGTTGCCTGCTGCACTTGCGGGGGTACATGATGTTTTCCATGTGTCCCAGCTAAAGAAGTGCCTCCGTGTTCCAACAGAGGAAGCTCCATTGGAAACTCTTGATGTTCAGGAGGATTTGACCTATCGCGAGCACCCTGTTCGCATACTCGAGGAGGCTGAGCGAAGAACAAGGAACAAGACCATCAAGTTCCTTAAAGTTCAGTGGTCAAACCATTCCGAGGATGAGGCTACTTGGGAGCGAGAAGATCGTCTCGTCTGCAGACTACCCTCTTTCTTTTCCGAGTGAACCAAATCTCGGGCGAGATTTTTGTAAGGGGAGGTTTGTAACATCCCCATTTTGGCTTGTGTTTCAAATGTAAGAAATTGAGGGTAAATTAAAAATTTTCTTACATCCTTGTGCTTTTGAACTTTTAGAAAATTCTTGTAAAAGAATTTTGGAAAATTCAAAATCAAAACCCTTATTTATCAAGTCAACAACCTCCTTGGTCAAATCTTATGTCAAACCCTTGGTAATAATTTTCCCTGGGTTCTAGGGTTGCTTTGTAACACCTCTGAATTATTTCATAATTTTTGGAAATTATTTGAAATATTTTAGAGGCAAGTCAAACAGTCAAACCTCTGAAATCACCTTCTGAATTTCTTGAGAAAATTTCAGTGCACAAAACCTCTGGAAATTTTATGGGAGGTAAACCCCAAGGTAAGCAAGCTCCAGTTAAAATTTTATAAATTTTGGAGTTGATTTGATGCCTCAATTAAATCCCCAAAGATTCAGCTTTAAAATCAAAACCCTAACTGGCTTACACTGTTCCTCAGGCGCGAGTCGGGCTCGGGCTCGAGTCAATTGACTCGGCTGAACCAACTAACCGCACCGAGGCTCGCGGCGCGCGCAGCGATGGGGACCGTTGGATCTCCATCGAGCGGCTCGCATCCGTGTAGGCATTCGGACCCTCCGATTGCCTCGATTCTCGGCCGTTGGATTCGATCCAACGTCGCGGGCCGTCACGGTTCGCCGGTCTTTCCAAATTGGCGATCGCATCGCGGCCGTTCAAATCTTATCCGGCGGCCAGCATCTATTGAGGTTGGGCTCAACCCACTGGGGCGCTTTGGGCTCGAGCCGCTTTGTGCCGCTGACTGGTGGCCCCGCTCGCGTCGCTGGTCATCTTCCTCCTCCCACCGCGCGTGTGCGTACCTGTACGCCATGGCAGAGAAAGAGAGGAGGGGGCGGTGCCTTGTCACCTCCTTGAGCCCTTTAAACGGCTCCATCTGCGGCGCATTAAATGCATGTCAGCGCACCGCCCTCAAAGTCGTCGAGCTCACCTGCTCCCATCCCCTCTCGCGCGGTCTCGATGGCAGCAAAGACCGAGCTCGCCTCGGATCCTCCGGTGCTGCCCTCCCTTTTCCTCAGCTACTTAAGCCCCTCAAGACCTTCAGTGTCTCTCTTTACACCACCCTTGAGCTTAGCATGCGCTTTCACTGCCGCTTGAGCTCGAATCACCGAAACCTTCTCGGCCGCCATTGTTGAGCAGGGAGCTCCTCGGTGCAACCTGTGCTCCAGTGGCGTTTCTTCCTCTCTCTTTGCTGCTGTGTGGGCCTCTCACCTCCTGGGACAAAACCCCTAACTTGATTGTAGTTGCTTTTCGCAGGAGCAGCTCAATTTTGGGGATTTGTTCTTGTCGACCGAAAACACCCCATTCTTCCCTACCTCCGGTAAGCACCTCCTTCTTCCAATTCCTTGCTTGGGGAGCATCCTTGGGCTAGTAGAGAGCCATGTTGATGACGCGGTTGTACTAATTTTGCCCAGGCTGGTCCCTCCTCGGTGACGCCATTACCGCCGCCGCTGTCTTCCGCCTTCGGCCCACCTCCAGAAATCTCCCTGCCTCCGGGTCATCGCGGTGAGTCCCTAGCGCCTCCCAGTAGCTAGTGCGCAGGTTATTTGGGCAAGGCTTGGGTCGAAACACGCTTGCCGTTTTGGCCATACTCCCTTCTCCGCCCCGCTCCGTCGTGCCACCGCGTCGGACCATCTCCGACCTCGCCGTCGGTTCCTTTGAGTGCGCATTAGTATTAGGGTTCCATTTTGGCACTTCGCCAGCATCGCTTGGGCCCAGCTCGCCGGCGGCACGCCCGGCAAGCTCGAGTTTTGCTCGGCTCTGTTGTCGGACGGAGCTCCAGGTCAGGGGCGACGTGGCTCATTAGTGGTCGTCCGATCTAGAGATCTACGGCCCTCAGCTCTCCACGTCGCCGCCCTCTTCTGCGCGCTCAGTGCCTGTGTCGCTCGGATTCAACCGGGGACGTCCGATCTGAGATCGACGGCTCTCAATCGTCCACGTCTCCGGGTGTTAGGAAAATTCCCGAAAATGCTAAGTCCAAAAAACTGAAGAAGTTTAGGGTCTTGTCATTTTTGTATCTCTGTAACTATAGATCCAAATTAGATAATTCCAATTTTTTTAGCTTCCTTATACCTTGAACTTAAATATAAAAATAATTGTAGACCACGATCAAACTTGTAAAACCGTTTTCATAAATAGTAAACAAGTGAACTTAATACTGTTTTTCAGAACTTTTAGCAAACTTGTAAAATGCATATCTTTTTATCTATAGCTCTTTTTTGTATGAATCCAATGGGATTAGCTTCCACTGCTAGTGTATTTGCTAGGAAAATTGGTTTCACAAATTTTACTGTTTTTAAAAATCATAAGGATCATATTTTAGTTTAATACCCTAAACAATTTAGACAAATCATAACTCTTTCAATATAACTCTAAATGACCCAAAAATTTACATGTAACCTTATAATACCAGTAGCTAACTACCATAAAAATTTCAGCTTCAAAATCACTCTAGAAAATATTTTATGAACAGTACTAATTAAGGGTAGCATTTTGGCCGAAAATGAGTATTTAGATCATATCTTTTTCTTCACTAATCCTTTTTAGTTAGTTCTTGTTCCTAAGGTTAGATAGGACCTTATACTACCTTGTGTATAAATTTCGTCGCATTTGGATAAATTTTGCTTGCTCTTTTGTTTAAGTGTTGCTCGTCTTATTGGTTGTTCTCGCTTCTTTTTGCTTTTCGCTTAGGCTTCGACATTTGCGGTAACCCCGAGAACGACCCTCAGCAGCCTATTGAGCAACAGCAGCTCCCAGGCAAGCAGTTTGATCATTTCCCATTGATCCCATTACTTTTAAAGTCTAATATTTTGTTTAACTTCTATGTATGCATTGCTATTTTGTTGTTAAATTGATTAGTTAGACCTCTAGTTGCATAACCTGTAGGTAAATGATTATCCTCTACTACAGAGCCTAGGTTATTTCTTTGTGATTAGAGTTCGTTGGATGAGCTCTTGTCACTTAGTAGATTTCGAATAAATATTGCTTAGCCATGCCTAGTATCGGTAGTATTGGGCGATCATTGACTTAGTCGGTGATCTTGATCACACAAATGCTATTATTATTCCATTATGTCCAACCCTTGTGTTTTACCATTTTGCAAATCAAAAACTGAAAATAAAAATTATATCTTGGCTTGGGCACAATGGTATGTTGGGTGATCTGTTGGGTGTGATTGGAATGGTGCCTAAGTCCCTAAGGACCGAGTTACTTGTGCCATTGATCCAAGCAATTGTTGCGTGCTAACCACACGAGGGGGATATGGAACCTCTCTTGACTAAGTACTTTGGGAGGTGTTAATTATGAGCTGGACGGTGGGTGTGTTCCTATGTGTGTGTGTGTTTGTGGTGTTGGAGGGGAGCATTAGCAGACCGGTTAGGCTGTCTAATGTGTCTTTCTCCCGTGGGTTGCGGCTCTTAATTAGCGTCGTCCATTGGAAAGCGTCTTGTTAGACTTATCCATGTCTGCATACCAAAGAAAGTGTGCTAACCGTGGCTGGTGGAAAGACGGTCTATCGTGTGGGTACATTGGTACACCCCTGCAGGGTTAAAACTATTCGAATAGCCTCGTCCTAGGTTATGGACACACTTGGTTATTTCCCGCAAGAACTAGACTACAACCTTTTAAAAACTTAAACTTGACATGGGTGGTATGAAGGGGTACTTCATGCTATTGTTGTGGTTACTATGGATTAGTCATGTAATATCCCGAAAGTGAGTTAAGATTTGAATCGAGGAAGATTAACTCACTTTCGGGATATTAAATTCTTCCCCATCCAAGGAGATCACACAACCAGGACATACTGTGGAGCTAGAAAGGATTCCCCAAGAGAGTTAACTAAAACTGACTGAGCTATAGACTGCAAACTCAATTTGGCCCTGCTAGCAAACTCTAACGATACAAAAGAGAAAGTAGCTCCAGAATCAAAAAGTACAAATGCCTCCACTGAGTCCACTAGGGCGTACTGTCACCACATCGGGACGACTGCCACTCTGCCGTCGGCATGGCATAAGCTATTCTTTGGGGCGGAAGGAGCCCCAGACACCACAGGTATGGGGCGCGCGCGCGAGAGAGTCTTGAAGGCGCATGGCTCGAAACAGTGCCGCGAGGACCGGTGGCCAAAGTACCACGCGGTGGAATACCCCGGGATAAGGAAGGTAAGATCTGCGGTGACCCGGGATGAGTAGGAGTGGCCGCTAACATCCGCACCAACCCCGAGATGAAGCTTCTGCTCTGTGCCGGCAATGGGGCGGCTCCCACTTGATCACACCGCGGATTCGCCGACAAACCAAAGCCTTGTGGCCCTCCCGACCACAGTGGCGACAAGAACCCGACCAAGAACACTCCGAAGCACGATGCTCATTACCACACTGGAAACACTTCATCCCTTGCCCTGGAACCGGACGCAATCTAGGGGCACTCGCCGAAGGTCGAAAAGAAGAGGATGACTGTGGCCTTGCGGACTTGGACTTGAAAGAATTCTGCGGGCCCTTGAAAGTGAGTTAAGATTTGAATCGAGGAAGATTAATTTTATTAATGTAATATCCCGAAAGTGAGTTAAGATTTGAATCGAGGAAGATTAATTTTATTTCGGGAGAGATCGATTAATCGGGGAAGGATCAAATGGAATTTTGGGAGGGACCTTTAGGGAGTTTTCTCAATTAGACTCTTAGAGAGGGGGTTAATCGCTGTTAGTCAACAACTTGGGCCTGGGCCATGGCCCATCAGGGTGGCCGGCCAAGGGGGGGGCTCCCCTCCCCCAAACCCTAGCCTACTCCCCCTCCCCTCCCCTTTCCTCCCCCACTTCCAACCGGCCGCCACCCCCCTCTCCCCCTCTCCACCTCTCCACCTCCCCTCCAACCTCCCTTGCGCCCCTCTCCATCTCCCCACCACCTCCATTGCGGCTGGCCAAGGAGGAAGAAGGAGCTCCATTGCAGCCGGCCAAGGAGGAAGAAGAAGGAGAAAAGAAGGGAAAGGAGGAGAAGAAGAGAAGGGAAGAAGAGGGAGAAGAAGGGATCCATGGCGAAGCGTGGTGGTCATCATCCCGCTGTGTGCTCTCTTCGTTTGGCAAGGGTAACCCGTGGTTCTTTGCTTTAGGTCAATTTCTAGTTGTCTAATTTTCGGATGTCAGTTCGTCGATATTCTGCAGCAGTGAAGTTTGTCGTTTTTGATTAGGTTAGAGGCAGATTTGGGTCTGGGTGTCTCCTAGAAAGTTGTAGCTATCGTAGTTACCTTTCATTGCCGACAAGAATCAAGTCATTCGGACTTCGGTAGCCAAAGTTATGAATTTCTTAGTATTTCTGTGTTTCTGGAGAGAAGCAGAATTGCTAGTGTTGGTTAACCTGATAGAAGCACTTATTTAGAGGGGTTTCCAGAGGGTCTCACCATAACAAAAAATTAGGCTAATCCTCTTATCTTTCAGGAAAGCTAAAGATCACTAAATTCAGACAAACGTAGAGAAAGTTATGATAGTTTCTTTGTCGCTGTCCAGAAACCCGACGTGAAATGTTTGCTCTGATTAAATAGATTGGTAGGTCTGGTAGATGGCCGAATCAGAGGGTCTCCCCAACTAAGTTTATTTAGACAATTTAATTAACTTTTCATAATGTCCAAGATCATCCTATTTGTACTCCTGAGCAGAAAGTTATGAATTTTTGAAGTCTGCTGTCTGCAGTGACCGATCGCTAGAAATTAGAAAAGCTAGACGTGATAAGAAGATTAGCGATTTCGATTGTAATGTGATGTATGATTTTGGTCCAGTATGCTATTCTTAGTTTGGGGTTATCTTCTTGTCCAGGTGGCAGCGAGATCCCAAGGGCAGCACCCACTTCGCGTCCGCCGTTCTCGCGCGGTTGAGGCAAGTATTCGGGTTTATGTGTAGTATTGGTTGCATGTCATGATTGAGTGGTGTATTGTTCATCTTTGTCATGTGAATGTGTTGTGGAGATGATTCTAGCTGTGTTGATGCTTGCGAGTTATGTTTAATGTTCCTTCATGAGGCTACTGTTTACATACCCTGAATACATATTGAATTAAGATATTGACAATATGATGTTGTAGTACTTATGCATGTTGGAGCATATTGAGACTTGGTCACGTGGTGACCAAGAGTACATTGTTGAGGTCCCTGTCATATGTAATGACAGGCTTGAGGTCCCCGAATTCATGGAATGTGGGCAATGGATCAGAGGTCCCGTCATTGTGATGACGGGCAAAGGTCCCTATACATGTGATGTATAGGCTCTTGGTCCCTGTGCCAGAGGGCACAGGCATGGGTATTCATTGACGGATGAATACCCCGCATTACCGGTAAAATGCGAAACGAGATAAAGATCAAAGAGTGCATAGCTTTATCATCATTTAAATATTTGAAATGTCTTAACGGTATTGAATAAAGTTGTTTTTAGATGTTATGTCTATATGAATGTTGCAACCTTGTTGATACTTGCTGAGTCGTATGGCTCACCCTTGCTTTGTCTTGTTATAGGTACTTCTGGCAAGAACGTCATGCATGGGAGGGAGTAGACATTGGAAAGCACGCACTACCTCACAACATTTATGCAATTGCTATTTAGTTTCACTTAGGAATAAATAACTGTGTGGAGACTATCTATGGATGTTTTATGATGTTGGTTGTTGGATTATTCATGGTTATGAGAATGATGTTAATTGTTTACAATCGTACGTTTATTTTATATGCATGAAAGATTTGGATTATAGAAATAATAATAAATGCCATGGTCATCTGTTAATACCTTGATTTTGTTGTTCATACAAAGGAAGTTCTGTCGAAAAAATTTATAGATTGTTCTAGTTAGTTTAATTCTTGTAGCATTCTAGGCTCATGTGGAGCCGGGGTGTTACAAGTCACTTCTAGGTTGGTGTTGTCATCTATCTATTGTTATAATTTTCTCTCTTTTATTTGAACAATAAAAGTTAATTGCAAACTTGCTTTGAATCTATTACCTTATTGCAAATGGAAATTTGCTTTATGCTGAAAATAAGTCCAGAGCCTCATCCGCTTAAATAAAGCTTGCATGCAGTTAATTATAGTTCTGTTATCTCACACGTCAGTCTTGCGAGTACAAAAATAATTTTTGTACTCAGCTGCTTTGCTTAATTGTTTTGTTGCAGAGGAAGAAGGTGAGCCCCAAGGGCCTCACTTTTGTGAGTATGTTCTTGTGTTGTTTGGGACGATTAGCTTGGCGGTCCGATTGGTTGCCTTGTGGGTAAAGGCACACCGATTGGCTTTTGTTTATCGCCATCTTATGGCCATTTTGCTTCCGCTGTTTAAATTAGTTACTTATGTGTTATTTGGCCGGTCGGCCTCTCTTTTGTAATAACTCTCTTTATATTATCTATGTCTTTCGATTGTTGCTTTTGCTTGGCTCTATGTGTATGAATGGAATTGATGCATGATTTTGTAACAGGTGTGTATCTGCAGTGCAGGAAGTATACATATGTCGAGGCGTGGTTTATTTGATTTGTACTGTTAGGACCAAGTGGATGGTTAAACAGTACAAGCCGAATGCTTACAAGCCTAAGCCTACCATACTATAAGCTAGAAAAAAATTCCATTCAAACTCAAATTCTGATCTACATGGAAAGAATTACTCGTGGACTACTTCAACAATGCTACTCCTTATAAAATCCAAAGCAATTGTTGCTCACCAGCCTTACTTTTACCAAATTTACACAAACAAAATTACCATAACATAGATCCACAAATCAGCTCCACCCTGAGACAAGTCTTCAGTGATTGACTGCCTATAAACAAATGGGAGCTCGGGTGCCAAACCCCCATTAGGTAACAAGAATTCATCACGACAGCCACCAATAATGCTAAGGCTAGATCCACATGCATAAATTTATTAGGATCCACACACGATACATGCTACCACCAAACAATAAAAGGATAATACTGCATGATCACTCAATCAAAAGAGCACCTATATAAAAAGGGATATTGAAAAAGAAAAAAAAATGAGAGCAGTCACAATCCCTCTAATATACAGAAGCTCTGACCAACTAGGTTCAACACAATAGGGACCGGCATAACTCAATGACTCAATCTCAAGGCACATGGGGAGACAGTGCTCGTGCTCGGGGAGGAGGAGGCGGGCTTGGGGGATGAGGCGCGCCAGGCTCGAGGAGGAGGCGGCGTCGAGGACGGCGGCGACGGGCTCAAGGGAGGAGAAAATTAATTATTTGAGTGGAGGGTGCAGGCAAACCCAAGAGTCCGAATATAAATAGAAATCATAGACAGTTCTAAAGTAGAACCGTTTGTGATAAAAATACATCACAAACGGTTCAAATAAATAACCGTCTGTGATAATATACATACATAAATGCAAATTCAGAACAAATGGCGCATTCACATATTAGTAAAGAATTATATCTGAATATATGCTAAAACTATGCTAAACTCGCTAATTTTACGATAAGTAGTTCAACACCTGTGCAAAGAACTTGGTATACTCATGCCTAATCCTACAGTCGTCGCTGCAGAAGACAACGTAGTCGTTCCACCCTTCCGTCACACCGCAGCCAATGCTCGTGCACCGGTGGCCATCCTCTGACACCGCCCACACCCAGCCCAGCGGCCCACCCATATTATTCCACGCCGCCTTCTGGACCGCATCCGCAGCAAGCCTCCAGCACTGCCTACACTCCTGGTTGGTCGTCTTGGTCGTCTCACACCCGCCGCTGGCTGGCTCGCCCTCGACCTGGTTGATGTAATGCTTCCCAACGTCGCGTGCCTCGCCGGCTATGTAGAGGTGGAGGTCGAGCACGTAGGCCACGGCCTTGTGGTCGGCGGCGGCCCGGTCGAGGCACACGAGGCTGCGTTGCATGTCCTGGTGCGCAAAGACAAGCATGATGTCAGCGATGAAGTAGGCCTCCGGGTTGCCGGCGCCGGCCAGGTGGTTGACAACAGCGAGGTAGCGCTCATTATCCAACCACTTCATCGCCTCCTCCTGCTCCAGCGCCACGCGCCTCCCCACAGCACGCTCATTGGGTGCCTTGTACATGGTCTTGCAACTAAAATTCAAAACGGCATAATCTTAATACAAGAATTGCTCCATAAGAGAAAATTAAAAGGCCAAATTAAGGTCCTTGTTGCTAGTCAGATTAGTGACATGTTGTAACAACCCCAAAACTAGGGTTTGTATTTCAAATGTATAAAAGTATTAAAGATTAAAAACTTTTGTTGTATCTCTTGGTCATGCTCTTGGTTTTCTAAAAACTTCTGCACAATTTTAAACTTTTGATGTTTGTATTAAAGTTTGTGTTGAGATTTCAAATTTTTAAACTTAAATTCCATTGCTATTTGAATTCCAGAAAAATGTATGAATGAAAGTTCCTGAAAATAATTTATTCAAATACTAGATTATTTATACTAAATTGTAATTATTTTTACCAAATTTTTATAAGTGTTTTTGACTTCATTAAAATTCAAATGAAATCCCAAATGCAGATTTGAAAGTAATTTAATTCTAACAAATTTTAATATATAAAATGTTTAAAATTATTTTTTTTCCTAAGTCCCTTGTGAACCTGAGAATTTCCACAAAAATTTTCAGAATTTTTAGAATTTTATTTCTATTTCAAACTGCTAGGTCAAACTCAATTGTTTTCGGTCAAACTTAAATCCAAAACCTAAACCCTTGTACTGTTCGTCCGACCGGACCTCGCGCCACCCAGGTCCGACCGAACCAGATCGCCCGAGCCGCTCTTCCCCTTTCACTGTCGGCCCGGCCCCACCTGCAGACCTTCTCCTCCACGCGGCAGCTGCGCCCGCTCGTCCGTCGCTAGCTCTCCCGCGCTCAAGAACGCCGTGGCAGCTCCGCCGTGCTCCGCTCGCCAGCGCAGCTTACCGCCCCTGGTTTGTCCGACCTCGCCCACAGCTTCTCTTGCCCATGCCATGCCCATGATTGCCGGTCGCGAGCCCATTCTCTGCCCCACCTCCCGTTCATGCGCCGAGTTTGCCGCCACCCTGTCGTCGACTTTCTTCTCGGTTATCTCCGCCTCCTTCTATTTAAGTCGCATTTCCGAGCTCGCCTCACCTTTCACCACTCCTCTGCTGCTCCCTCTTCATCCTCCTTCCTCTCCGAGCTCATTTGAGCTCCAAGCTCCGAATGCCGTTCTCGGACCCGCCACGCCGCCTCCTGGCATTCCGACTGCTCCGGCGATCCCCGGCCGCCGTCGACCGCGTCACGGCGTGTCCCTCGCCCTGAGGAACAAAACCCCTCGGTCTATTTGGAGGAATCACCACTGAGGAGCTGCGCGCACTCCTTCTTCCCCGACTCCGGCCTCCACCACCTTCCTCGACGCCACTTCTTCTCCGGTGACTTCCCCTCCGATTCCTACCTCCCTGAGTATGCTTGGGCCTCCCTATACCTCTTCCGATCATTCACTCGTGCTTGTTTTCCTCGCAGCGACCCCTCCACGGTGACCACCCCGCGCCACCGCCGGCTCGTCGTCGACAACCCACTCCGGTGCCTCGCCGTCATCACCAAGCACACCGGTGAGTTCCCTGAGTCCCACTGATGCTCATGCGCGCGCTATTTTCCGCCCTTTCCCTCTCCGGCGCCGTCGCCCCTTGTCACCTCCACGGCCGGCCACCGCGTCCTGTCGCCGCGCCGCCACAGTGCCGGCTGAGCCCCAAGACCCCCACCCCTAGCTTCCTTTTACTCCGGGCAACCCATTTTTGGGTTCGCTTTGGCCGCACCGTCACTCCTTCGCCGACGATGAGCCGTGACCCGAGCCACTGGCCTTGTCCCCTGTGCCGCCCCCTGTTCCTTATCTCTGAAGATTATTTCCCCTTTTGTTGAAGTGTTAAGCAATAGAGGCAGATCAGTGCTGTTATTGGCTTTTAGATCAATCAAAACTTGCTTAACTCATGAATATTAGAAATTGTTATGTTAACACCAACTCGAATCAAACCTTTTCCCTTTATAAGGATGTTTGAGCAGAGATGCAGCACTATGAATCTCTAGTGATCACAGTGTTAGTAAACCCCTTTTTGCCAGACCACCCCTTTTTCCTGCTAACTAATGTTATTTTCGGCATCTAGTTCTCGCAATTTAAGTAGCTAGTCTGTTAGTGAGAATCCGATTATAGTAGCACTTTTGTTCAGTTGGTTGGGCAGTTGTAGGTTGTGAAAACATTATATGGCAAACTTCAGAGTTGATGAAAGATTAAAAACCTGATTGATTCTAGTAGTTAATGTTGTTTGTTGCGACCAAATCTGAAAACTATTATGGAAGTGAGCTTTGATCAAAACTATCAGAGAGCAATCAAACCGGTTTCTGCATTAATGATCTGAGAAAACAACTTCATGAAAAATTGAAATGAAAGTGAACTAATGGCATTTCTGATTCTAGTTCTTAGAAGGGTTATCGACACAATTAGTCTTAAAACATCTTAAGTTTTCAAGACAGATCTTGTTAGAGACAAGTCTGTTTTAAAAGGGTTAAAGCAAACAGTGAGTCCTTTTGTAAAATCAACAGGCTAAAGGTGCCATATTTTAATAATAACTGTCATTTTGATCGCCAAAGGGAGCTATCCAAATGAAGTTTGAGTCTTGTAGGTCTAAATGAACTTATCACAGTAAAAGTTGCATAGAATAGTTAGTTATTTAAAATGTGGTAATTTGCTTCTTAGCTAATAGATGTGCACACGATCACCATCAAAGTCTGCTGAAAGAATAGAATATATAAGAGGTTTGATTTTGACTGTATGATTATCATGGAAAATAAGTGAGTTTGAAAAGAACAGTAATAAGAAATCCTAGCTAATTTAAATAATCTTCGAATCAACAAATTTTTGTTCCTAAATTCATAATCTATCTTCTGTGTTATTAAATTTTTGGATACTTTTGGCATTCTGGTGTTTATTCGTTGTTTTTCGCTTTGGCAGTTTTTATCGTTAGATGACGTTGATATCGAGAGTGACCCTCTGCAGCAAGTCGAATATCTCTAGCAAGGCAAAGGCAAGCAGTTTGATCATATCCACTCAATCCCATTACTTTTTAAATCTAATACTTTGTTTTACTCGTACGTATGCATGCTTTTGTGTCAATGATTAATTTTGTCGATTAGAGGTAGTTAATCCCATTGCACGGTTGCCTTGAAATTGTTCACCCCTGCCACTACCTTAGGAATATTATTCTCACTGGTGAATTAGAGCCTGGTGAATGATTTAGGGCCTTTTATTTGTCTTTACGATATGATGCTTAGCAATGCTTAGATACCGGTAGAATTGGGCGGTTATCGACTTAGTCAGTAACCTTGATCACATAAAAATTATGATATCTTTACATTTCAGCCTCTGTGCTATGATTTACTTGTGAAAACTAAAAACTAAAACAAAATGATTTCGACTTGGGCACAATGGTAAGATGGTGTGCTTTTGGGTGTGACTGGAATGGTGCCCGAGTCAATTAAGGACCGAACATCTTGTGAGTACCTATTATCCAGGCAATTTTGCGTGCTAACCACACTAGAGTATATGGGACCTCTCTTGACTTAGTACTTTGGCGTGTATTGGCTCCGGGTCGCAGGAGGTCGCAGG
Source organism: Ampelocalamus luodianensis (assembly GCA_036346255.1). Classification (NCBI taxonomy): domain Eukaryota; kingdom Viridiplantae; phylum Streptophyta; class Magnoliopsida; order Poales; family Poaceae; genus Ampelocalamus; species Ampelocalamus luodianensis. The sequence goes on from CM070638.1 coordinate 3,707,599, forward strand.
AGGGATGGTGTTGGGAGCATGGTAGTTGTCCGAAAAGCTTTATCCTGAGTGGGTAGTTGTCTTTTCGGCTTTACCATGTAAGCGTATGGATTTCTATCCATACGGGCGGCTCGTAGTTAATACACAATATTGGAAAGTGTCTCGTAGGACTTAGCTGTGCCAGCATACCTTCGGAAGTGTGCTTTGGCTTAAAGGCGGCCTGAAGTGTGGGTACTGTGGTACACCCCTGCAGGGTTAAAACTATTCGAATAGCCTCGTCCTAGGTTATGGACACGTTTGGGTAAGTTTTTCAAGAGTTAGACTACAACCTTTTAATTAAAACTTGATGGGTTGGTATGAATGGATGTTCATACTATTGTTGTGGTGACCATTGGGATGGTCACTTCCAGGTTGTCTTTACTGTTGTTATTATTATTACTGTATCGCTGTTATTTCTGCAAATAAAATTTGAATTGTTAAAACTGCCTTCAAACTATTACATTATTGCAAAAGAAAACTGGCTTTATGCTAAAAGTAAGTCCAGAGCCCCCTCCACTTAAATAAAGCTTGCATGTAGTTAATTATAGTTCTGTTACCCTTACACGTCAGTCTTGCGAGTACAAAAACAATTTTTGTACTCAGTTGCTTTGCTTAAATGTTTTTGTTGCAGAGGAAGAAGGTGAGCCCCAAGGGCTTCCCTTTTGTGAGATGTGCTACGGGTTTGACGACTAGCTTGGCGGCCCGGTTGGTTGCCTTGTGGGTAAAGGCACACTAATTGGCTCTTTTATTTATTGCCATCTTATGGCTTTTGCTTCCGCTGTGTAGATTGTTATTTATCTTGTAAGTTCAATCTGTTGTATATTGTGAAGTTTTGATATTGTAACCTCTCGTGTATGGAATTTATGCATAATTTTGTGAAGAGGTGTGTATACTGCAGTTCTGGGAAGTATACATATCTCGAGGCTTGATTTATTTTATTTGTGATGCTAGGGCCAGGTGGTTGGTTAAGCATTACAAGCCAAATAAACCGGGGTCCTCACAAAGTTGGTATCAGAGCTATACTGACCGTAGAAACCCCAAGTTTGGTCGTCTTTAGGATATTTTGAAAAACTTATTTTCAAAATGTCAAATGGGTTATGAAAATTTAAGTAACTTCTCAGATTTTACTCCTTATCTATCTTAGCTTGCTCATCTTGCCTTATTCATGTTGAGTTTTCAAAAAGGTTGTTCCTCTCTCTTCTCCCTTCAAAGTTAGTTGGTTATCGGTTAAATTCGGTTTGGGGAATAATGAGAGTCAAAAATATGAAGTGTTGGTTGTTATTTAGTGAAGATTTGAAGCACTCGGAGTTGAAGCACTCATCTCGGAGCTCGGATACAAAATCTGGACAGCAAGTACAAGTTTCGGACTGCGAGCACTTAGTTCATCGTTAGGGTTAAAAATGAGACGATAAATCAACTAAAACTCATGGGATTAAAAAGGGTAAGATGTGATATTAGATGGATAGTGCCCAATGCACCCTTATATGGTTTTTGCCATGCCTTTTAGATGCGTTAGAACTTGAGTTGTGTTCTAAAATGTTATCATCCTAAACGATTGCTCGTTCATTCAATACGAGTTAGTCGTACCGGGAAGCAAATCTTTTGCTTTGTGGTTTTGCGCTAGTCTTATGCTTTCGTACAAATATTTGAAGTTCAGTTCTTGCTTATTATGTGTTTGCAATCGGGTTAAGGTAATGTCTGTTTCTCCTAAACGATGCCTTATTGCGATATTAGGATTAAATTAGGGTTTATTCTTAGAATATATATACGCCCTAATGATATTACTTAGATTATAGACGCTAGATTTTGTAATCACTTGCTCTCTTTGTTCCAAATAGTTGCGCATCGCCTACGGGCGGCATGCATCGCAATTATGTCGGAAAACTATCGGTGGTTCAATTGATCTCATTATGGTGATTTTGGAATGATTAGTACATGCTAGAATTAAATTGCATACCCATTGCCATTCCCTCACCTTATGCCCATTCTTTCCTCAACTTATCTTTCATGTACCGAAATATTTAAGGGGGGTAGAAGATACCTCGAAATACTTGTTAGGCATCTTGATTCTTATACTTTGATCATGCATATAGTTTCTAAATTAAGTCAAGCATGTCATGTTAACCAAGTTGCATAAAACAAGAAGCATGTAAGCATGCATGTGAGCATTTGCATTTCGGTAGAAGCATGTAAGCATGCATGTAAGCATTTGCACTCTCATTAAGCACAAATTTAAAATTTGCCTTAGGACTGATTTGCACACATGCATCCCCTCGTGCATCCATCCGGTGCATTCCCTTTCCCAGCCGAGCAATTAGAACTAGAGAAGTGAGGTTAAGCGAGACCACCTTAAACCAAAATAGTCTATGATTGTTTTTAATACTGATTACAGACGGTTTTTAGCGCAGCTAGTAACATAGACGGTTGCTAAACCAAAATAGTCTATGATTGTATTTAATACTGATGGTTTTGGTCGATCGTCTGTGATAAGGCGTCTAGTATTAGCATTTTTGTAGCAGTGTGCTCATTACATAGTGATGAATCAAGAAGCTTGTGGGACTTCCCTGCTTTCCACAGCTCCCAGGCCTGAAAGAACCCTTCTTTTTCTGTGATTTTTTTCTATTGTCATAGGTGATGGATGTCAAGTACCTCATTTCTACTTTTATGTTTTAGTTTCATTTTAGCTTTGCAATGTGAAACAAATGGAAGATGAAATCTAGGTGGGGTAGAGAAATGGACTGTCACTGTGTAGCTGTTACTGTTAGTCCACTTTTTTTATTGGCTATAGTGCTAAAAAATGAGGATAAAGAGTTTGTAACACCTTAGGGTCTAAAACTTGTATCCTGTCAGTTTATGCATGTACTGTGAATGTGTAGTTTTGTACACAGGAACACAATAAAGAATCAGTACAGTGCTACAGTGAGTTGATCATTCTCCTTCATGTGCCAACTTAGATCCTCTACTTGCTGCTGTACTATTGTTTGGGCTAGTCTTCGCATTATAGATCTAGTTGGATGGAGTTAGACTATTCCCACTTACTGAATGGATTGGACCTAATCCATATCCATCCAAACATGTCGTTAATTCTTATCCTAATTCCAGTCATCTGTTCAGTGTTCACTGTAACATCCCAAAATCCACATTTTGGGAATACGTATTATAAATGCACTAGGAAAAATACTTTGATCATTTTGCATATGAAAATATATCTTTGTTTGAATTTGAACTTTTGTTTAAAAGCAAAACATGAAATACAAACAAACATGTACTCAAAAGAAATTAGATAACACAAAGTAAAAAATATTAAATGAGAGAATTATTTCGGGAATAATCTCCTAGGAATAATTCACCAAAACACTTATGTTAAAGCCTGTTAAGAAAAACAAATACAAACACATAAGAATAGAACCTAGTAAGAATTTTATAGAAATTCATAAAAGAGATAAACTTCTAAGAAATTTACCAAAGAAACTAAATTTGGTCAAGAGCACTCACAAAAAGTTTTATAAAATTCCGAGGTCATTTGCTCGGTATAGAAAATCAGCAAACAATTCAGCCGAAATCAAACCTAAACCTAAATCTCCTCCTCTCCCTCTCTCTAGCAAGCGGGCCCCACGAGCAGGGTGCGTTGTCCACCTCGCACTCGTCGTGCCAGCGCATGCTCGCGAGTGCTTCACCACCTCGCCTGCCGTGTCGTCACACCATCCCTGGTTTTGACCGTCAACCACCGCCATCAACTCCCCGTCACCTACCTGGTCTCCTCCGTGCCCATCCCCTGCCCCAGCTCGCCCACTCCTGCCCGTACGCCTCTGAGAGATCCTCCACCTTGCCTGACGGTGCCCGTGCTCTCTCTCGCGATCTCTCTGCCCTCGGCCTATATAAAGCCACCCTGAGCTCCGTTCTCTTCTTTCCTCATCACTCCGCACTTCCCCTCCCATTTTCTCCTCCTCATTCGAGATCAAGCATCGAGAGTCCCGAGCTCCATTTTTGGCCATGCGCCACCACCGCCATTCCCGTCACCCTCTTCGCATTATCTGCATCATCTCATGATCTAGAACACCTTGAAGCTTTCCCCTTACTCGATTTCACCTCTGATCCATAGGAACTATCGAATCGATGTTTTTTCCTCGTCTCTGACCGACAGCACTACCTGCATCGCCATTTCCACCTCAGTGAACCTCGGAACAATTCCTTGCACTAGGAGCATCACCAGGATGTCTCCGAGCTTCTCCAAGCCTCATCGAGCTTCCCCATTCGCCAGAACATCTTCTCCGCGTGAAGCTCCTCGTGCCGCCGCTGATCTTCGTCGTCGAGCCATCTGCGGCCATCTCCTTGACTCTACGTCGTTCTTGTATACTTCTAGTAGCCCGCAGATGCTCATATGCGTGATCTTTTGTTGGGAGCATCGCTGGTTTGGCGTTTGGCTTGATGCCGTAGCACCGTCGCCGCTTAACTCCGGCGCGCCACCGCTACTGGTCGTCTCAACCCTCGTCGTCGGCACCCTTAGGTGAGCAAGGGTACGGGGAACCCATTTTGGGCATTCCCCGGCACTGCCGAGCGCCACCGCGCCGGCGACGAGCGTGGCCACGAGCGCTCTAGCGTGGCAATGCTATGTCCAAAACAGACCAACACTGTGGCATCATCATTAACCAAAATCCCGGTTAGATTAAGACAAAGCCATAGTTAGCGTTAATTAAATGATTGGTTAAAGTCGCTGATGCGCGGGTTCGAAACACAATAAATGAAGTTCATTTGAAACATGAGTCAATGACATGCGGGCCCCATGGCCTTTTAGTGCACAGCGCACCATCTTGTGGACCGTGCATAGTGTGCGTGGACCTTCGGTCTATGCACTGTTGCGTGGACCAAGCCACTGACAAGTGGACCCCACTTGTCGGGTTAATAAAGAAAATCAAAAGAAAATGGAAAATACTATTTTAGTTCTGAGGATAATACACTTTCCTTATTGGAAAGCGTAAACCTCAATAGTACATGCGAGGGACTACGCTTTCTCTGCTGAAAAACTTATTTCTCATTTTCTCTGGAATTTTTAAACCGTACACAATTGAAACATTAATAACTTTTGCATGAAAACTCCAAATTGAATGATTTTTGTTTCTAAATTTGTCTAAAATCATAACCTACCAGAATATGTAAGAAAAGGTGTAGAAATTAAAAAGCTTTTTCTTACATCTTGTATTTCCTGCATGTTCTGAAAAATTCTTGTAAAAGAATTATGGAAATACAAAGTCACAAGTCATTTTGATCCAAAACCTTGCCCTTCAAAAAAAATTCTTGTCAAACCTTGTGATCATTCCTTGGAAATAATTTTTCCTAGTTCTAGGGTTAATGTGGGACCCCTCTGAAAAATTTCACAATTTTTAGAAATTGTTTGAATATTTTAAGAGGTCACGCAAACCAGTTTGAAAACTGGTCAAACCCTAGCTCAGCACCTTGCTGAAATTTTGGAGGAAAATCCACTGCATGAAAACCTCTGAAAATTTTATACAAGGTCAATATCTAAGTTAGCAAGCTCGTGTAAAAAGTTTAGAATTTTTGGAGTGGTTTTGCTACCTTAAACAATTCCTCAAAGTTCTATCTCAATCTAAAACCCTAAACCAGTCCACTGTTGTACTCGGGCTCGAGGTCGAGCCAGACCTCTTAACTGTACCGGCGCGGTCATTTGGGTGCATGAGCTCGGGGCCGTTGGATCTCGATCTAATGCCTCGGACCTCCCCCCACACGCGCGGACCTCCCGTGAGCCACCTCAGACCTGAGCCGTTAGATCGCAATCTGTCGCTCACGACCTCCCCTACCGTTTTGAACCCCTGGTGATCCTGAGTGGTCCCAGTCGTCCGATTCTCATCGCATCGCTCACGACCTCCCCGTCGACCTCCTCTGTTCTTCTTCTTCCTCGGTGCGGCCACACGCGCGTGTGCGCCTTAGTAGGTGGGCTGTGCAGGCTCCCGTAGTGTCGCGGGGCCCCTCAACGGCTCTGAGCCCTCGCTTTTGCCCATGTCAGTGTCAGCTCTGACTCTTACCCACTCCTGTTGACATTTTCGGCGGTGGCAGAGCTTTGGGGTCTTGTCGCCTTTAGTGGCCGTCCTCGTGTAGCCGTTGACCCCTGGGCTACTTGAGCACCTCCGAGCCTTCCTTGAGTTCCCCTTCCGCACTTCTTGTCGCCCCAGCCCTCTCTCTGTGTGTTTGAGCGCAAAGCACTGAGAGCTCCATTTTCCGCCATTGTTGGCCGCGCGAGCTCTTCATGGGCGACAGGGTTCCTAGGGTCCTTCATCCCTTCTCTTTGCCTCCACTTAAGCTTTTCATCACCAGGGTGCCTTTCCCTAACTTGATTTTAGATCGTCTCCAGAGGGACGATTTGATTTCGGGTTTTGGAGCTTGGCGGCTGTGAGCACCCCCCTTCTTCCCCATCGCCGGTAAGTGGCTTCCCTCCTCAATTCCTCGCTCGGGAAGCATCTTGGAGCTGTGTTGAAGCTAACCCGGTGGTGCGGCTTTGCTCTTTATGCTCAGGTCGCCTTGTCATCATTATCGTCCTCGTCTCTGGCATCGGTCTCCACCGCCAGGACTCCTCCGACTTCCCTCGGACCTCCTCTGTGCCCTGGTGAAGAATCTAGACCCGTCAGTATGTGTTAATGGTGTTTTGGTTATTAATGATAAATGCTTTGTGAGACTAACACATTTAAAGATATACCTATTGTTTAGTCTCAATTGGATTTAAAGATCAAAGAGGTATGCATTCGACAACATCTAATTATATCTTATTGCATTCCTCGGACTCAAAATATAGGTTGAACTTCTCCAAAAGGCTAACTTAAATATGTGCATATGTCCTTATTATACATTTGTGTATGCACACACTTAGGGGGAGTTCACTCTATATTTTGTGGTTTCATTAGTATTGATCCATATTCTTTTGTCCACATATACTTAGGATCTTTACTTTGAAACATATCCTTGAATATATTTAACTTGTGTAGTTAATATATTCATATGAGTATATGTAACTTGTGTAGTTTATATATACCCATATCCATGAATATATACAACTAGTATAGTTCGTATATATCCATATGAGCATATGAGACTTGCGTAGTTCATATATAAGCTCATATATCCTTTGAGTATATATAACTTATGTAGTTCATATATACTCATACCAAATATATTCAATTACCTGTTATTGAAGTGATTATCATTGATTACCAAAGAGGGAAAGATTGTGGTATCTTGTCCCACCATTATTGATTAATGGTTTGATGTGGTAATTCATGATAATCATATTGTGGAACTAACGTTTTTCTATGAGTTGATAAAATAGGTTATGTTCCATGTGATTGAAGACTTCGGATGATGTCATGAGTTGATCATCATCAAGTCAAGTGTTTGAAGAAAAATAATATCGTCATGGGTTGATGATATCAAGAGAAGAACATCATCATGGGTTGATGATATTGAAGTGAAGAGCTTGGAGTAAAGGAAATGATCATGAGTTGATCATCAAGACAAGAAGATTCCATCATGTGTTGATGGAGGTCAAGTAAAGAGTGCATCATGAGATGATGCATGTCAAGACTTGGGATGAAAGACGTCATCATATGTTGATGAGTATTAAATCATTAATCCGGACTTGAAGAGAGGATGTGCGTCATCAAGCTTCAAGTGGTTGCGCAAGGAAAAGGTATGACTAGCTAGGGCTAAGGATTTGTTCCTAGTCTTTTACCGGTCTCGGTGTTTGGTTGGTGTGAGGACCCCGGTTTATTCGACTTGTAATGCTTAGCCTTCCATTGAGCCTAGCATCACAATTCAAATAAACCAAGCCTCAGGATATGTATACTTCCCAGAAATGCAGTATACACACCCCGTTACAAAATCAAGCATCAATACCATACACGACAGATTACAATATCAAAACTACAGATATACAACAGATTGAAATTACAAGATAAAATAACAAACTACACAGCGGAAGCAAAAGCCATAAGATGGCGATAAATAAAAGGGCCAATTAGTGTGCCTTTACCCACAAGGCAACCAACCGGGCCGCCAAGCTAGTCGTCAAACCCGAAGCGCATCTCACAAAAGGAAAGCCCTTGGGGCTCATCTTCTTCCTCTGCAACAAAAACATTAAGCAAAGCACCTGAGTACAAAAATTGTTTTTGTACTCGCAAGACTGACGTGTAAGGGTAACAGAACTATAATTTAACTACATGCAAGCTTTATTTAAGTGGAGGGGGCTCTGGACTTACTTTTAGCAGAAAGCAAGTTTTCTTTTGCAATAATGTAATAGTTTGAAAGCAGTTTTAACAATTCAATTTTATTTGCAGAAATAACAGCGATACAGTAAGTAGTGACAAAAAGACATCCTAGAGATGACCAACCCAATGGCCATCACAACAATAGTATGAACACCCGTTCATACCAACCCATCAAGTTTTAATTAAAAGGTTGTAGTCTAACTCTTGAAAAGCTTACCCAAGCGTGTCCATCACCTAGGACGAGGCTATTCGAATAGTTTTTAACCCCGCAGGTGTACCATCAGCCCACACTTGCATCGCCTTTAAGCCAAAGCACACTTCGAAGGTATCTTTGGCACACTAAGTCCTACGAGACTTTTTCCAATATTGTGTATTAACTACGAGCCGCTCGTATGGATAGAAATCCATACGCTTACATGGTAAAGCCGAAAAGACAACTACCCACTCAGGATAAAGCTTTTCGGACAACTACCATGCTCCCACCTCCATCCCTCCTGCGACCTCCTGCGACCCGGAGCCAATACACGCCAAAGTACTAGGTCAAGAGAGGTCCCATATACTCTAGTGTGGTTAGCACGCCGAAATGCCTGGATAAAAATTCACTCACAAGATGTTCGGTCCTTAATTGACCCGGGCACCTTTCCAGTCACACCCAAGAATCACACCATCTTACCATTGTGCCCGCGTCAAAATCATTTTGTTTTTAGTTTTTAGTTTTCACAATTAAACATAGTAAAAATGCTGAATCATAAGTTATAATAATTTTTGTGTGATCAAAGTTATCGACTAAGTCGATAACCGCCCAATTCTACCGGTATCTAAGCATGGCTAAGCATCATATCGTAAAAACAATAAAAAGACCATAGATCATTCACCGGGCTCTAATTCACCAGTGAGAATAATATTCCTAAGGTAGTGGCAGAGGTGAACAATTTTCAGGGCAACAATGCAATGGGATTAACTACCCCTAATCGATAAAATTAACTTTGACACAACAGCATGCATACATACAAGTTAAACAAAATATTAGACTTAAAAATAATGGGAATGAACTGGATATGATCAAACTGCTTGCCTTTGCTTTGTGTGAGATGTTCAACTTGTTGCAGAGGATCACTCTCGAAATCGACGTCATCTAGCGATAAAACTGCCAAAGCGAAAAACAGCGAATAAACACCAGAACGCCAACAGGATCCAAAAATCAATGACACAGAAAATAGATCATGAATTTAGGAACAACAAATTAGCTGATTTGGAGATTATTTAAAATTAGCTAGGATTTCTTTTTACTGTTCTTTCCAAACTCACATTTTTCATATTATCAAACAGTCAAAATCAAACCCCTTATATGCTCTCCTCTTTCGGCAGACTTTGATGGTGATTGTGTGCACATCTATTATTCGCAGTTGGGCTCTAGCTACTTACTTACCATTCTGGCCTAACCATTCACTTAATTATCATTTTAATCGATTGATTTGTCTACTAACCGTGATTGTCTAAGAATATAATCTGCCAATTAATTATCTACAAACTACTAATCTCTTATTGTCTCCAGGCTAACTACTAAAATTAGTCACTAACTATTCTAATTAACATACATATGTACCAGAATATTATACTGATGAACGCTTTGCTATCGGCTCAATATCAGCTGCCACAATTAACTATCTATTGCCCTACAACCACATTCACACCACTACACCAAGAGGGAACCCGAGAGATAGAGGGTGGGCCCACTTGCCAAAGGTAACCTATTAGATACTTAGTCATGTAAAAGAGTCACCTAACACTGATACACTGAAAGTTAAATTGTCAGCTCAAAGTCTAAAAGAACACAAGAATACTAACTACTAGACTTAGCAAAAATTAGTCTACTGCCTTATTACAAGCTTTAGACTATCATCCATGCTTAACATCTCCATATTTGGTTTCAAAAAGATTGTCCTGAAAGCTTAAGTGTTCAATCGGTTAACTGAAACCCAACATTCCTAATTACTATCTTGAGTAACACTACTGTGAAACATCAAGGTTGTTCTCCTGTTTTCAGAAAATGAAACCCACACATGATTTTCGGATTTGGGGCACTCCTACTAGTTCTGAACATTCACTACTCTAAAGATTCTTATTAGATTTGGATGCTTCTTGTTAGATGATTGCCATCAGACTAAATAAACCAAGACAACCTCTAACTACAAAAGTGAGATCTGCTATAACCTTCCAACAATACTTATACTTTCACCATCGACATTGCTAACAATTTTCGGTTCTGATTTAAGTAACCTACAGGAATTAAGGTGCTAATCAAACCATTTTCTTACTGGAAAATCATTTAATCAAATGCCAATTAGTTTTGAGTAGTCCATTAGCTATTCAAAAGACACAAATGCATTTCACCTTGCATAAGACCTACAGCTTACTGACAACACAGATTGCCAAAAACACTCTCCTGATATCAGTTCTTTGACAAAACAGTGAAATTGGTTTTCAGAGTTTAAACTCATTTCAACACTCAACTTTCAATTTGTTAACCCATTAAGAGTGGTCTAAATATCTTCACAAAACTGATTAGCAGCAAATGTTTTGGCTTAAGGGAGTGGGCTCCACTGTCATAGAGAGTGAAAGAGAGAGCAGAAAGACAGACAGGGGAGGGCTCTGGCCGAATTGGGGGCTGTGGTGGTCGCCGGCGGTGGAGCCGCGGCGAGGTGGTGGCGAGGGCCAAAATGGGTTGTCGGGGTGTCAAGGAAGCCATGGGTGGTCGCGGGGTGGCCGGAGAGGAAGTGCGGCGGCGCGGCGGCGGTGAGCGGCGGCCGGTCGTGGGGGTGAAATGTGGCCGCAGAGCTCGGGTGGAATTGAGATCAAAATGGAGGGAGCATGAGCACTAGTGGGGTACCTGGAACGGTCCTGGGTGGTCGGTGAAGACGGGGAGCGGCCAGAGTAGCCCGGCGACGGTGATGATGGTCGGCGCGGGGTGCTTCTCGATGGCGGCGACCTGGGGTGATCGAGAGGGAAAGGGAGTGATATGGAGAGTTAGAGAAAGGTCTAAGCATGCTCACGACAAAAGGAATTGGGCTCGGGCTCTCCGAATCAATGGCGGCGACGGTGGAGGTGGATTCGGCCGTGGTTGGAGAAGAAGGCCCATGCGCAGCTCCTTAGTGGACTAAAACCGAAATTGATTGAGGGGTTCGGCTCCTGGTGATGTGGGACGCGGCATGACGCGGTTGGCCGAGGTTGGAGGTCAATGGTGTGGCCGGAGGGGTAGGAGGTGGCGCGGCCGGCAAAAATGGCATTCGGGGCTTCATTTGTTTTGGAGCTCCAGAAGATATGAAAATGGAGGGGAGGTGGCAGCAGCGGTAGACCGAGCTCGGGGCTCCCTATTTATAGGTGAAGGGCGGAGGAAGCAAGGTGGCCGGCGGGTGGGCGTGGCACGCATGCAGGCGACGACGGGACGACGAGCGGTGCGCTCGGGCGGGAGGCGCGTGGGGAAGACGTGGAAGAGGAGGCCTGGCAAGCGGGGCCCACCGGTAAGTGAGAGAGGGAGAGAGACTCGGTGCGATCGGGTTCGGTCAAGTCCGGTGGCGCGGTTCCAGTCGGACTCGGGTCCAGACCGGAGGAACAGTGCTCGGCTAGGTTTGAATTTGTGTTTTAGTGTTGACCGAAACAAATACAAGTTTGACCTAGCCGATTGAGGTAGAAATAAAATTCTAAAAATCCTGAAAATTTTTGTGGACACTCTGAGATTCACAAGGGACTTAGGAAAAATAATTTCAAACACTTTCTATATTAAAATTTGTTAGAATTAAATCATATTCAAATCTGCATTTGGGATTTGTTTTGAATTTTGGGGAAGGCAAAATGACTTCTAAAAATTTGGTAAAAATAATTACAATTCAATATAATAAATCTAGTATTTGAATAAATTATTTTTAGAAATTTTTGTTCTTACAATTTTCAGGAATTCAAAAGAATCGAAATGATCAAGTTTGAAAATTGAATTTTCAACACAACATTAAATACAAATAGCAAGAATTCGAAATTGTGCACAAATTTTTGGAACACCAGGAGCATGATCAAGAGACACAACCAAAAGTTTTCAAATTTTAATACTTTTATATACATAAAATACAAACTCTAATTTGGGGCTGTTACAGTTGGAGACCGGATTGCTAGAATAGGTTGCCGTACTATTAAGAGGGGTCTTATTTAGTAACTTGAGTTAGTCATGTGTTGATAGCTCATTATGTTTGCTCTAGCTCAACTTAACATGTTGCCTATATTTGCGAATGCGTTTTGCAAATAGTTGTGGCTCATGGTTATTCCTTGTAGCATGTGACTCTTGTTTGCGAATGTGTTTTGCAAATGGTTTAAGTCCATGTACCTTATTCCTTGTGGCGATGATTCTAAAAGTCGGCAAAATGTGTTTTTGTGACTTGTTGAGAATCTAGCTTTCATCTCTTGTGTACATGTTGCATCAATTGGCAAATATATTTTGCAAATTGAGTTGAAGCAAATGTACAAAGTTTGATCTCAGTCTTGGTGACTGCTGGCGGTCTGACCGCCTCTGGTAGCGGTCTGACCGGTGGTACCGGTCTGACCGCCATGGGTTGGGCGGTTTGACCGATCTTCGTTTGTACCGGCCGTAAGAAACGGTACTACCGGGGTGCGGTAGTACCGGGAGTTTGAAACGGTACTACCGGAGTGCGGTAGTACCGATATTTGTTTGGCGGTACGTGTTTTCCAGAAGAGTTGTTTTCTGGTTTGCTCGGTTGCTTAGTCGAGCGGTCTGACCGGCCTCTCTGGCGGTCTGACCGGTCTGAGCGGTCTGACCGGCCGTTGGTTGGCGGTCAGGCCGATTGTGAGTCCAACGGCTAGTTTTATAGCCGATGGCGCTTGGGCGGTCCGACCGGCCATTAGTTGGCGGTCTGACCGGTTTCTGTCCAGATTCTCTGGAATCTTTTCCCAACGGCTAGTTTTTGTGTGTGGGCTATAAATACCCACCTTGGTCGTGTGAGGAATAGTTGCTGGTGCCCCATTGAGTTCCTTTGAGCTAATAGCAAGCCTCTCATACTCTTGTGTGCATGTGTTGCACTTAGTGAGTGATTGAGAGCAAACCCTAAGTGCATGTGTTGCATTAGGTTGTGGATTGCTTATCCATAGAGCTTTGGCACTTGATTGGTTCAAGTGAAAGTTGAGTCTTGTTACTCTTGGTGTTTGCCGACACCTAGACGACGTGGAGGCGCGTGCGTCAGTGATCTTCTCAAGTGAAGCTTGTGAGAAGACCCGAGCGTTTGTGAGTGGCTTGGTGCTCGCTATCTCCGGAGTGGAGTAAGAGCAACCCTAGTGGAGCGAGGTGGTTGATACCTCGGAGGAAGGCTTAATACGTGGAGCCGGCCCAATTGGTTTGGGTTTCCCTCAACGTGGATTATGGGAGACCGGCAAGTCTCCGACCACCACGGTAAAACTACATTGCGTCCCATGTGCTTCTTGTGATTAGCTTTCATATGCTTTACTTTGTGCAATTTACATTCGTTGTATAATTGCTTATTTATTTGATTGCTATCGTGTATGTGCTTGATTGATCATATCATTAGTTGATAGCCTACAAGTCTTTGCTAATTGCTCTATTTATTATTGACGTGTATTGTTGGTGCACTTAGTTGTTTAGGCGTTAATTGTGCTAAACCGAATTGATATTTAGCTTCCGCATTAGAAATCGGTTTTTAACGTATAAAATTTTTTAATTGACTATTCACCCCCCTCTAGTCGACCTACTCGATCTTACACCTGGTAAGTTCGCAATAGCCCCCTAGAGCTCGAGCACCCGTTAGATTAGATCGTAGCGGTGCTTTTAGCTATTTTCGTATTTTGCCGAAACTGTTCCTTCGCCCCTCTCCGGCTCACCGGCGTTCTAGGCCAGCTCCGCCGTCGAGAGTGCCCTCATTTTGTTCACAATAGTATTATGCACATTTTGGTACCCTTGGTTCGCCCCGTCGTGGCCGTGGTCGCCGGCGACGAGCCGGCGGGCTAACTGCGGTGCTCTGTACCGTTGTCGGAATTTCGACAAGTCCAAGACCTCCTAGGGTTCATCGTAGCTGTTAAGGACTACCTCAGGTTAGATCTTCACCATAAGATCTATCTCTGTGAAAACTTAAGTCCTAGAACCTCTTGGGCTTGATCCTAGCCGTTGAGGATCTCCCCAGGATTAGATCTGGGCTGTAGACCTTTCCCTGTGCAGCCTTGTTGCCAGGACCTCCTAGGACAAGTCTTAGCCGTTGATGACCTCTGTGGATTAGCTCTTAGCTGTTAGATTTTCCCTTTGTAAAACCTTACTGCCAGGACCTCCCCCCAAGTTAGATCCTGACCGTTTAGAACCTCCCTGGTTCAATCTTAGCCATTTAGATCAACCCCGCACGAAAAGATCACCCCGGGCAGATCTTGACCATTAAGACCTCCCCTGTAAGATCTTGACCGTCGGGACCTCCCTCCGTTTAGACCTTTGCCGCTAGGACCTCCCTCGCGTAGATCTTGACCGTTAAGACCTCCCCCTATGAGATCTTAGCCATCGGGATCTCCCTCCGTATATTTTGACCCGTAGGACCTCTCCCGTCTTGATCTTGGCCATCCAGGACCTCCTCTGGTAGATCTTGGCCGTCCCAGACCTCCTCCTTAGAGCAATCCCTTAGAACCTCCCCTTGAAGATTGTGACCGTCAGATCTGGATCGGACGATCACGACCTCCTCAGAGCGTGTGGAGATCCTTCGCGTGCGCTGTGCGTTCATTTCGTCGGGGCCGTTGGATTCAATCTCAGCGGCCTAGACCTCCTAAGCGCGCGTTCGCACGGGCGCTGTGCTTCCCGTGGGCTGTAGCCGTGCGATGTGAGATCTATGGCCACAACCTCCTTTTTAACTTAGCCAGTTGGAGCACCCGAGAGCTCTGGTTTTCAAATATTTTAGTGTTTCAAATTTCAAAAGTGCATAACTAATTCACTTTAACTCCTTTTAGGGTGATTCAAATTGCATTAGCTCTGTAATGGAATGGATTTTAATTTGAGAATGAATTTAGGCAATGTTCTGTGCTAGAAATTGGTAGATGTCGTATTAAATGTTAAACATGAAATGATGCTTAGAAATTACTTCAAAATTTGTAAAATACATAACTTTTTCTCTGTGATTCCAAACTGGGCAAACTAAACTTTGTTAAAATCATATGTTATTGTACTTTAGTGTAGGATAGGTTTTGAAATGGTCCTTACCACTGAAATTAATTATACACTAGATCTACAACTTAGAAAAATCATAACAACTTCATTATAACTCCAAATGAAGTAAACTCAACTTTGCTATCCTTAGAATACCATATCCTACTCACCATAAAAATTTCAGATTCAAATTCTTTCTAGAAATTTGTGTCGTGAACAGTAACAGATAGTAATTAATTGGATTTTTCAGGCTGAGAGAAATTGTTTTAGCTATAACTTTTGCATGCTTAGTCTAAATTGAATAATTCTTTTTTTTAATTCATTTAAAACCATGCCCTTGCTGCTATATAAATTTCATGGGATTTGGATGAATTTGGCTTTTGAGTTTCTTTCGGTGTCCTTCGTTCTTATTGGAATTTTTGCGTTTTGCGTTAGGTTCCAACGAGTTTGCTAAACCTGAGAGTACTCCTCTGTAGCAAGAAGACTTCTAGCAAGGCAAGCAGATGTAGCATCATTTGCTCATGTTGCTCCTATTATTTTCAAAGTCTAATATGTTGTTTGCAAATTCTACGTATGCATTGCTATTTTGTTTTAAACTATTATCGATAGTTGACCCATTAGATGCATTATCAGTAGGCAAATGTTTATCCTCTACTACTGAGCCTAGGATTATTTGCGATGATTTTGGGTTCGTTGGATGAGCCCTTGTCACTTAGTAGTTGCGAGTTAATATGCTTAGTCATGCTTAGCTACCGGTAGAAATGGGCGGTTGTCGACTTCGTCGGTAACCTTGATCACACCAACTTATTATGACTTTATGATTCAGCCTTTGTGCTATGTTTAATTGTGAAAACTAAAAATGAAAACAAAATGTTTTAGGCTTGGGCACAATGGTAAGATGTGTGCTTTTGGGTGTGATTGGAATGGTGCCCGAGTCAACAAGGACCGAATTACTTACGCCACCGTACCGAGCATTTTGCGTGCTAACCACACTAGAGGGTATGGGACCTCTCTTGACTTATTACTTTGGTGTGTGTTGGCTCCGAGTCGCAGGGGGTCGCAGGAGGGATGGTGTTTGGGAGCATTGTAGTTGACCGAAAAGCTTTACCCCGGGTGGGTAGTTGTCTTTTCGGCTTTACAATGTAAGCGTATGGGTTTCTATCCATGCGAGCGGCTCGTAGTTAATGCACAATATTGGAAACGTCTCGTAGGACTTAGCCGTGCCGGCATACCTTTGGAAGTGTGCTAATCTTGTGGCTTAAAGGCGGTCTGAAGTGTGAGTACATTGGTACACCCCTGCAGGGTTAAAACTATTCAAATAGCCTCGTCCTAGGTTATGGACATGCTCGGATACGCCCCGTAAGAATTAGACTACAACCTTTTAACTAAAACTTGATGGGTGGTACGAATCGGGGATTCGTGCTATGTTGTGGTGGCTATTGGGTTAGTCACCTCTAGGTTGTTACTTATACTATTTATTGTTACCTCGTTGTTATTTCAATGATTAAAAATAGGTTTGCTAAATTGCCTTTAATCTATTACACTATTGCAAATGAAAATTGCTTTATGCATCCAATTAACCATATAACTATTTCTGTTGATGCAGCTCACATGTAGCTATGTATAGGCTTGTTACTCGTAAGTCTTGCGAGTATATTATTGTACTCATCTGCATTACTTGATGTGTGCAGAGGAAGAAACGGATCCCTAAGGGACCCACTTTTGTGAGTATTACTGCGGTGGGTGCACCTAGCTTGGCAGCCCGGTTGGTTGCCTTGTGGGTTATGTTGGCTAACCGGTCGTCTTTTGTTTATAGCCATCTTATGGCGCTTTTGCTTCCGCTGTTATATGTTACTTTGATATCATTTGGTCGGTCGGCTCTTTTGTAATAACTCTATATTATGTATGTCTTTTGCTAAACTTGATGTTATATGTTGTATGGAAATGATGCATGATTTTGTATTGATGTATGTGCGCTGCAATTCAGGGAAGCACATGTCCATTGGGGCTTAGGTGTAATACCCTAAAATGCGTTAGAGGGAAAAATGAACATTTTGTTTTCTTTAGTAGAGGGTTGTATGGAAAAAAAAAAAAAGAAAATCTGGGCCATAGGCTTTCAGCCCACAGCGCCATTGCCCAAGGTGGGCCAGCCACTTATAAGAGCCCAGGGGCAGCAACTTTTGACCTAGCCGCCACCCCTCCCGCACGCCCCCTGCTTTCTTGACTTTCTCCAGCCGCCGCTATGCCTGCTGTTTGCTCTAGCCGCAGCTTTGCCCTGCTGCTTTTCTCCAGTGCACTGCATAGTGTTCTACCTAATTAAGGCTGCATGCTTGCATGCCGTAGCTAGCAGTAGCTGCATGCACTCCACTACCGCATGCATATTTTTATTGGCTGCATGTCCACTGCCGCATGCATATATTTTGTTGGCTGCATGCAATGGGATTGTTTGTGGCCCTGCTGGTCAAGGAAGAGGCCACAAGGCTAGGGGAAAACCAAGAGGACAGCAAGAAGAACAAAAACGTAAGAAGTAGAAGGAGAGCTTCTTCGTGGGGATTAGATCATCGTTGTCCCGTGGGTCTTCAAGGGTAATGAGGTGTTTTTCCCTGCTGTTTGATGATGATTAGTTGCAAATTCGATTAGTTGGATTGGATTGAATTGCTGCTGTTAGAATTTCATATCTGTCCAGATTGTTGTGTGGCCAATTTCGGATTCTTAGAGGCCGAATTGGAGATTTTCATCTCCTAGAGATTTATAGATAATGTTCTTAGCTTTCAGAGGCCGCCAAGAACACCTGATTCCGACGTACGGATCAAAAGTTATGATCGTTTTAGTTTCTACTGTCCAGAATTGTGACGAGAATTACCTTTTAAGTTGTCTTCTAAAATATGTGTATGTTAATGGACGAATCAGGGTTTACTCTCAACTAGGTTATTGTAGATAATTTCATAAAATTTTCAAATTGATAAAGAATGCCTAATTCGGAGTTGTAGATTAAAAGTTATGGTTGTTTTAATTCTGCTGTCTTAATTGTTCAAACAGTTTCTGTTCTGCTGTTTCATTTAGCTGTTAGCAAATTAAATTGGCCGAATTGGGTTATCTTTTCAACTGGAATATTGTAGATATGTTCGTTAAGTTTATGTAGGATCTGGGCTCACCTCGTTTCGAGTCCCAAGTAAATAGTTATGGACAATATCGTGCTGCTGTCCAGGTGTGATTCCGGGTTGCTGCCTGTTTTTCAAATTTGGGGTTTATGGCTATCTCTTGGGTGTTCAAGAGGGTTTTGTAGAATATTAAGTCGTGTCGGGTACCATGTTGTTCTTATTTTGTTTATTTAATTGGTTAGGCAGCGAGGCTACGGGTTTGGGAACATCATTGTTGCCTGCTAACGCGTCGCAACGCGGAAGGCAAGTACTTTGCTACTTTTAATGGTTGTGATTGATGAATGCTTACATGATTATGTTGTGACACCTCGTGTTACAAGAGATGATGAATTGTCTATGTTCTTTCGTGTATGTTGAAAATATGCTATGAGATGATGTTATTCATTGTTCATTTACATTCAATGCATCCATAATTCATGTTTTATCCACGGGAGTGGATTGTAAGCCCCACCATTCCAATGTGGGCAGATTTGGATATTGTCATGTCCCGTCCACGGGAGTGGATAGAAAGACCCATCAATTCCAGTATGGGCACGTAAGACCCATCAATTCCAGTATGGGCAGAGTTGGACACCTGTATGAAACGTTCTTCATACGAGACTTGGATCCCCGCACTTTTGTTAAGGCGCGGGCTTAAGTGAACACCGACGGGTGTGTCACTAGCTATACCGGTATAAGCATGTGTGAAGTCCATCCTTTGATTACATTCATTCATTTCTTGCATTCCTAAGTTTTCATTCGGTGTATGTTCGCATTCTTTAATGATGATGTCTTGTTCGTATATGTGTTATATTCTTTTCACTGTACTTGCTGAGTCATGGACTCATTCTTGCGTTGTTTGTTTACTTTAGGTAATCCCTGATGTTGGCTCACTTGGGAGGGAGTAGACATGCACTACTCATTCACATTATCCTATTCAAGTTCAAGATTAAATTTAGTTCTATCTTTCATTCATTATTGATGAACTGTAATAAACAATTTAGATGGTGAAGGAAGGATACCTTCACCATGTCTTGGTTGACTTAATACTGCCATTAGTTGATATACCTTATTCATATTCTTCCGCATTGTGTTGTATGTTAGAGTAAATAGGTGGCATCTTGGCTTCCGAATAGCTAGGGTGTTACAGTTGGTATCAGAGCGGGCTTTAGGTCCGTGGTGAATAAGTTAGCAACTTAGGTAGTTGAATATGCTAAAATTTGTTAATGGTTAAATAACCTAAAACTTGACACACTACTGCACAGTAGGATGGGATGGTTCAAGCAATGCGTTTCTGTTTCCGTTTTGTTGCCTTGTTACTCTATGTTATGATATGATCTTCCATATCTATGAATTGATTCTACGATTGTTATGAGTTGACCTTGTATACTCCTATTTGAGTATGTTATTGGCTATGTGTATTGATAGTTGATGTTGAGATATTGGGTCGTGGTTGTAGCTCTGGGTCTTGCCAGGTTACACCACTGATCATGGCAAAAGAATAGAGAAGTAGTTACCCCAATTACCATGGTTTTAGGTGTTGAGGGTGAGTTTCTTTAGAAAAGTTATCCTCTTCCTTCAACTTGAATTTTGGCCAATTCTGGTTATAGTCGTGGTTGATGAATTCTTCTTGAGTTAGTGCTTACCTTTTAGCTGATGAGTTTTCATTGGTCTTCCTTGGTTCCTTAACGCGATTATTTGTTCTCCTGACTGTTGGTCTAATGTTGTTTTGGGTGAACGTCGGTTTTCAGCAAAAAAAAATGATCTTTTCTTGGGAGATATGCCCTTCTTACTGGAAAAATGTTATTCATTCACTCCATTGGTATTACGAATACTGAAGGTTTTCTGTTGCAAGTTCTTTAATATGTGAAAGCTTTGACCCTATGTACTTCTTTTGAGTTATTCCGAGTGTTGAAGTTCAAATTCTCTTTTTCTGAAAGAAGTTAAAAGACCTTTAGTGGTTTCTGGTCATGCTTAACTAAGAGGTTTTAATTAAATGAATAAATTATTATGATATGACTTACCAAGTTGGATTGTTAGCTTGGTGCAACCTAATTATTCTTAACTAACATCCATGAAAGTGAAATGGATTAATTTGAAATGTTCCTGCATTTGATACATGATGAATGTTAAGTGAGAGTCTGTCCATATCCGTTCAAAACCTATGGTTCTTAAGAATAGTGTAGAATGTTGATGAACCAGTTTGATCTTTAAGATCGAGTAATCTGTTAAATTGTTAGCTAAATTGGAATTTAAGTCCTCTTTCGGTTATTCTAACCGCTAGTGGTGGTTAAGATATGGATGCGTTCAAATGTTGTTGTAGTAAACATTAAGCTTGAATCTATCTTCTAATTAGATACTTGATGAACTTATTCAAATGTTTGATCCACCTAATTTTGCCATGCTAAACTGATGTTATATGTATTAAGAAATGAATGAAGGTAGATGTATTGACTTGTGAAACCTTGTCTTATGTATCCTATATTATTGAAGATTAAAGATATTACGTTCTAATTTCTGAACATAAGGTGGAATGTTGATCCTCATTAATAGTTGAATGGATAAATTTAATAAGTGATCTACATGCGTATTTTTGCGAAATTGTCATATGATAGTATGTTCTTGTTAAATGAGTGTATTACTTTGCTGTTAGTATGATTATCAATATGTGGATGTGATGATATTGTTGAATGTTCTCTAAATAAAAGAACTTGAAAACTTTCGTGATACGGTTTAAATTAAAGGTTTTGATATTTGTGTGCGCGATGTTTTGGCTCCATGATTTATGTTGTAACTAGAATCAGTTTGAGCGGGTGATGTATTGGAAGGTTCTATTTGGTGCTTAAGTGATTGAGGTGATTTAGTTTTACAAGCACTTCTTGTTAGAGATGGCAAGTGAGGTGGTAGTTAAAAAATTTTTGTTTCTTTGTTAAAGTAAAGAGTGGGGTAGAGTTATTTGGAGTTGGGGCTAAGTTTTGTAGCTTGCAGTTATTCGAAGCGTGCTTAGCTTTGTTGATTGGCTGCTTAAGAGTTCCTCAAGATTCAAAAGAAACTCTTTATTCTTATTGGTTTAGGTTTGGGATTCTTTTCTTGTGGGACTTATGTCCTCAACTGTTGACTTTCCCTTTTGTTGTCTGAGTTCATTGCCTAATTGACTATTTCTCTTGGTCCTGTGTTTTCTGCGAGTGGTAAATGTTTCTTTTGTAAGAGGTCGAAATTGTTTTCAGTTGCCTTTTCTTTTGAGAAAGGATCCACCGATTCGTTTCACAGGGGTCTTTCAAAGTGTTTATTAATTGTTTTTGTGAGACCTTGGGTTGCAAGGTAATTGAGGAGTATTTGAGGATGAATTGAATTCATGATATAATTCTTGGACAGAATTTCACCTAAATGAAATGTTATCTTTGGAGACTAAACTGATTGCTTTGATTGCGACCAGTAGACCCTATAGTGATTTGTGGTCCAAGATCTTTTGTTCATGTTGAGTGAAACATTAGAAGTGTTGAAAGAATAGAAATCTTGATCAGTTTAGTAGAGTATCCTAATTGGGTACCTCACGAGGTTGTGTAGGAGAATTGTGACGGTATAGCTTAATGAGGATAGAATTGTGAAGAAATCTGATTGTTATGACAACTATTGAGTTGGGAGGAATTGTTGAGTTAAAGTCAGGTATGACTTGGACTTAGTGACTAACTCTCTAAGAGTTAGAGTTGTTCTAAAGACAGTTTGGTCGAGGAAATGTTCCATGTTGGTGAGTATGTTTGGATTGTGGGAATTTTAGGGATTTAATCTAAGGCTTTCCCTATCTTTTGTATGAGAAGTTCTTGGTATGGGTCTTAAAGGTTAAAATTTGGGCTTTGCATATGTTATGCTAGATCTTTGGTCGCCCAACGATTGTGTAGAGGAAACAAAGTAAGTGCGGATTTTGAAGTTGGGATTATCATTGATAGAACCCTTTTGAGGTAGTACATGAGTGTGTGTGCTGAGAATTCTGAGTTGTTCATTCTTAAAAGTTTAAGGTGATGTGTTTGCGTGAGATATATTTGAGATGCATTGGGATTCATCTGTCAAATTAATTCTATCGGTAGAGGAGATGTCGAGTGTTTGTTTCTATGGGGTCGATGGAGCCTCTCTACAGAGGTGCGGATGATGTAATTTGATTTGAGCATAGCCTTGAAAACGCCAAGTTAAGAGAGATGGGTTAGTGTGCTATGCGATGAATTGTAATTCCAAAATCTGAGAGAAAATTTATTCCTAAAAGAGAAATTGAGAAGTGATGTTTCCTCGAATATTAAAACACTCTTTTGTTTCTTGTTTGAGCCATGTGTTCATGACAGATGTCTTGCACCTTTTGAGCTTGGCTTTATGTTGGCATGTGTAGTTCTTATCACTTTAGAAAGAGGAAAAGAAATGATTGATTTGGTTATTCGAGTGATTTCTCGTTTGGCTTTCGTCTACCTAATTAGAATGCAGAATGGTTTTCGTGATGAATCTTCAATTTTGGATTTGACCCTTTTGGTGGGGAGTTGGCATTGCGTCGTTGCGATGAGAATCCTTTACTTTCAGTTAACTCTGTTTTTAGTAGAGTTTGTTCAAAGCGAGTTCTGATGTGTGTCCCTTGTTAAAGGAGGTGATCCTCGTTTCGCTGAAGAATTTGAATGAGAGGTGGAACACGAGTTCCGTGTGCTATTCGCATGTTGTGTGGTTTGGTACGAAAGGGGAGGTTAGCCCAATGAGTTGTTGTCGCTAATTGCGGGGATTCGAAAGTTGGCATATCGCTATGACCATCCTGGGTCCATACGCGGGGTACGCAACGTTTGGTATGTTCTGGTGCTGAGTGAGTACCTGTGAAATTCAGGGTTGGAGGTTTCGTTAGAGTCGTTGACCAGCGAGTAAGACCTCACGTCTGAGTCTTGTCTGGTACATATACTGGATAGGTCAGAACGAGCATTAAGACATAAGACATTGGTATCCGTTAAGGTGCCATGGTCGCATCTGTGTGAGCGAGAAGCGACTTGGGAGTTGGAGCCTCGCATGTGCGAGCAGTACATGGAGCAGTTCACGTCGGTTATCTGTTACAGTCGTTGACTCCAGATTTGGTGTTTTTGCAAATAGAATGACGAGAGTAGAATTCGGGGACAAATTCTTTTTAAAGGGGTAGAATGTAATACCCTAAAATGCGTTAGAGGGAAAAATGAACATTTTGTTTTCTTTAGTAGAGGGTTGTATGGAAAAAAAAAAGAAAATCTGGGCCATAGGCTTTCAGCCCACATCGCCATTGCCCAAGGTGGGCCAGCCACTTATAAGAGCCCAGGGGCAGCAACTTTTGACCTAGCCGCCACCCCTCCCAGACGCCTGTCCCGCTGTTTTCTCCAGGCTTTCTCCACCGCCGCTATGCTCGCTGCTTGCTCTAGCCGCACTTTGCCTCGCTGCTTTTCTCCAAGTCTGTTGCATAGTGTTCTCTTCGAATTAAGGTTGCATGCTTGCATGCCGTAGCTAGCGATGAGCGCATGCACTCCACTACAAAGATGCATATTTTTATTGGCTGCATGTCCACTGCCGCATGCATATATTTTGTTGGCTGCATGCAATGGGATTGTTTGTGGCCCTGCTGGTCAAGGAAGAGGCCACAAGGCTAGGGGAAAACCAAGAGGACAGCAAGAAGAACAAAAACGCAAGAAGTAGAAGGAGAGCTTCTTCGTGGGGATTAGATCATCGTCGTCCCGTGGGTCTTCAAGGGTAATGAGGTGTTTTTCCCTGCTGTTTGATGATGATTAGCTGCAAATTCGATTAGTTGGATTGGATTGAATTGCTGCTGTTAGAATTTCATATCTGTCCAGATTGTTGCGTGGCCAATTTAGGATTCTTAGAGGCCGAATTGGAGATTTTCATCTGCTAGATATTTATATATATTGTTCTTAGCTTTCGGTGGCCGCCAAGAAAACCTGATTCCGACGTACGGATCAAAAGTTATGATCGTTTTAGTTTCTGCTGTCCAGAATTGTGACGAGAATTATCTTTTAAGTTGTCTTCTAAAATATGTGTATGTTAATGGACGAATCAGGGTTTACTCTCAACTAGGTTATTGTAGATAATTTCATAAACTTTTCAGATTGATAAAGAACGCCCAATTCGGAGTTGTAGATTAAAAGTTATGGTTGTTTTAATTATGCTGTCTTAATTGTTCAAACAGTTTCTGTTCTGCTGTTTCATTTAGCTGTTAGCAAATTAAATTGGCCGAATTGGGTTATCTTGTCAACTGGAATGTTGTAGATATGTTCGTTAAGTTTATGTAGGATCTGGTCTCACCTCGTTTCGAGTCCCAAGTAAATAGTTATGGACAATATCGTGCTGCTGTCCAGGTGTGATTCCGGGGTGCTGCCTGTTTTTCAGATTTGGGGTTTATGGCTATCTCTTGGGTGTTCAAGAGGGTTTTGTAGAATATTAAGTCGTGTCGGGTACCATGTTGTTCTTATTTTGTTTATTTAATTGGTTAGGCAGCGAGACTACGGGTTTGGGAACATCATCGTTGCCTGCTAACGCGTCGCAACGCGGAAGGCAAGTACTTTGCTACTTTTAATGGTTGTGATTGATGAATGCTTACATGATTATGTTGTGACACCTCGTGTTACAAGAGATGATGAACTGTCTATGTTCTTTCGTGTATGTTGAAAATATGCTATGAGATGATGTTATTCATTGTTCATTTACATTCAATGCATCCATAATTCATGTTTTATCCACGGGAGTGGATTGTAAGTCCCACTATTCCAATGTGGGCAGATTTGGACATTGTCATGTCCCGTCCACGGGAGTGGATAGAAATACCCATCAATTCCAGTATGGGCACGTAAGACCCATCAATTCCAGTATGGGCAGAGTTGGACACCTGTATGAAACGTTCTTCATACGGGACTTGGATCCCCGCACTTTTGTTAAGGTGCGGGCTTAAGTGAACACCGACGGGTGTGCCACTAGCTATACCGGTATAAGCATGTGTGCAGTCCATCCTTTGATTACATTCATTCATTTCATGCATTCCTAAGTTTTCATTCGGTGTATGTTCGCATTCTTTAATGATGATGTCTTGTTCGTATATGTGTTATGTTCTTTTCACTGTACTTGCTGAGTCATGGACTCATTCTTGCGTTGTTTGTTTACTTTAGGTAATCTCTGATGTTGGCTCACTTGGGAGGGAGTAGACACGCACTACTCATTCACATCATCCTATCCAAGTTCAAGATTAAATTTAGTTCTATCTTTCATTCATTATTGATGAACTGTAATAATTAATTCTAAATGGTGAAGGAAGGATACCTTCTCCACATTACGGTTGATTTATTACTGCATGTGAACCTTCATTATTGATGAACTGTAATAAACAATTTAGATGGTGAAGGAAGGATACTTTCACCATGTCTTGGTTGACTTAATACTGCCATTAGTTGATATACCTTATTCATATTCTTCCGCATTGTGTTGTATGTTAGAGTAAATAGGTGGCATCTTGGCTTCCGAATAGCTAGGGTGTTACATTAGGATATTTAATTAGTGATACTAGAACCATATGAAGATTAAGTATTACTAGTTAAATACCCTGGGTCCCCACAAAGTTGGTATTAGAGCCATACTGACCGTAGAAGCCCCTAGCTTGGTCGCCCTTAGGGTATTTTGAAAAACTTAGTTTCAAAACTATCAAGTGGTTTGTGAAAACTTAAGTAAGTTCTCAGATTTTACTCCTTACCTATCTTAGCTTGCTCATCTTACCCTAATCTTATTAAGTTTTGAAAAGTTGTTATCCTCTCTTCCTTTCAAAATATAGTTGTATCGTTTAGTTTGGGTTTTGGGAAACCAATGAGTTTGGCAAATTGAAGTGTTGGATGCCCTTTTTCAAGGTTTTGAAGCTTCTGGAGTTGAGAATTTCGGCTAGGAGCTTGGATGCAAAATCTGGACAATAAGCATCAAATTTCTGGACAGCAAGCTCATGGTTTCTAAATAGGGTAGATAATGAGAGGTTAACTCAACTAAAATTTGTGGGAATAAAAGGGTAAGATGTGATATTAGTTGGCTAAGTATCTAACACCATGTTAGTAGTTTACCCTGCTCTTTAGGTATACTAAGGCTTGAGTTGTGTGCTGGAATTTATCTCCCTAACCGATTGCTCGTTCTTTCAATACGAGTTAGTCTTGTCGGGAAGTTGGCTTTAAGTCTTGTGGTTTCTCGTTGCTTCTTGAGCCTTTTTGTAAGCTTTTAAAGTTATTTCCTTGCTGCTTTGTGGATTTCGTTTAGGGATGTCTGGACCGTCCAAAAGTGCATTTGTTCAGCAAGTTGGGTGGGATGAAAAACGATGAGGGAAGAGATGAGCTCCCACATGGCGGCGGTAGATCAACGTCTGGAGCAGCAAAGAATGAGAGTAGATGAAATGTAGTTGAAGATGACTATGGAGATGGATTCAATCGGCAAGATACAACAGTAGCAAGTGATGGTGGCTAAGACTCTCAAGACTACTGCTCCTCGTCGTCTGGTGATTCCAAACTGAGAAGAGGTAGGAATATTGGGGATTAGACAAGAAGAAACAGGAATTCAATGAGCGGCGATGCCAACCATTCCCATGGAACCAAATCTTCCTCAGGTACAATTTCCGCCCCCTACACTAGTAATTGCTGAGATACATGTGCCTAGTAGAGGAAACCAGGATCAAGGAAGAAGGAATTGGATGCCTAAAATGGATTTTCCGAAGTTTGATGGGGTGGATGTGAGAATTTGGATAGATAAATGCCAAACATTCTTTGCAATTTATATGATTCCCGATGGCTTTAAAGTGGCAGCGGCGACTATGTCTATGAAGGACAGTGCCGCGCACTGGTATCAAGCATACAAGGTAAATCAGGGGTTGCATGATTGGGAGCAGTTTCGAGCAGCAGTGATATTAGAGTTCGAGGGAAACACACAGAGGGACAAAATCCGAGAATTGTTGATCCTTAAATAGACCAGTACCGTAGAAGATTATAAAAGAAAGTTTGATGCTCTCGTGTATTAGATTTGGCTGTATAACCACAGCATAGGGGGGTTGATGTTAGTCACCAGATTTATTCTGGGATTGAAAGAGGAACTAAGGGCAGCGATAGAAATTCAGATGCCAACCACAGTGGCTCTGGTGGCCACCTTGGCGTGTGTACAAGAAGGTGTAGTGGAGAGAACCAGAAAAATATATGCACATGAGTAGAAGCTCAGGATATAATGCAAACTTAGGGAAGAGGGAAGAGAGTGGTAAAAGAATGGAGGCCGGTCCGAACTCAAGCCTTGAAAAAGGGGAATTGTGGAAGGCCAGGCAATTAAAGGATTATAGAAAGGCCAATGGGTTGTGTCTCAAGTGTGGAGACAAGTACTCACCAGCACACAAGTGTCAAAAGGCAACCCAGGGACAAATTCAAGCTATTCAAGTCCAAGAAATACTGTCAGATGATATTCTTGACGCAGTGGTTGCAGATAAAGAAGAGGAGGGGCGAAATGCACGTATCCTTGAATGCTATTTCAGGGTCAGACCACCTCAAGACCATCCGAATACGGGCATTAGTGCAAGATCAAGTCATGTTAATGCTGATAGACTCTGGAAGTTAACACAGTTTTATCAATTCCGAGTTGGTAAAATGAGTTAAGGGCAATCCTGTGCAAGTCAAAATGATGGCGGTCAAGGTGGCAAATGGGCAGATGTTATACCGTGATCAGGTGATGTTTGGAATGAACTGGTGGGTACAAGGGAACACCTTCCAACATGATATGAAGGTCCTGAATCTAGGAAGGTATGATGCCATTCTGGGGGCGGATTGGCTAGAGCAATGTGGAGTGTGATATGTCATTGGAAGGACAAGTGGCTGGAATTCGAACACAAAGGCAAAACTATTCGACTGCAAGGTATTGCGGAACCAGAAAATTTAATGGAACTTAAAGAGATTTCACTTGAAAAGGTGCATATATGGTATAAGGACAATGAAATTTCGGCCGCGGTGGTGATGGAAAAGTCACAGGAACAGACTCAAGATGAACTACCAGAAGCAATTCACCCTATTCTGCTCCATTATGCAGATGTTTTTCAGGATCCACAGACTTTACCGCCTCATAGGGTGTATGACCATACAATCACTTTGCTACCTGATGCTGCCCCTGTGAACTCAAGGCCTTACCGGTATTCTCCACTACAAAAAAGACGAAATTGAAAGGCAGGTGACAGAAATGATTAGGGCTAGAATAGTGACTCCAAGTCTCAGTCCCTTTGCTTCTCCGGTATTACTTGTGAAGAAAAAAGACGCTACATGGTGATTTTGCGTTGATTACAGGAAGCTCAATGCAATAACCGTGAAAAGTAAATTCCCTAGGCCAATAGTGGATGAATTACTAGATGAGTTAGCTGGTACTAGTTTCTTCTCTAAATTGGATTTAAAATCTGGCTTCCATCAGATTTGAATGCAAGAACAGGATGAATATAAGACAGCTTTTAAAACTCATCATGGTCTATTCCAATTTCGGGTGATGCCCTTTGGATTGTCAAACGCTCCTGCCACATTCCAGTGTTTAATGAATTCAATCTTTGCACCTTACATGAG
Source organism: Ampelocalamus luodianensis (assembly GCA_036346255.1). Taxonomy (NCBI): domain Eukaryota; kingdom Viridiplantae; phylum Streptophyta; class Magnoliopsida; order Poales; family Poaceae; genus Ampelocalamus; species Ampelocalamus luodianensis. The sequence goes on from CM070638.1 coordinate 3,736,826, forward strand.
GAAGTTCATTTTAGTCTTTATGGATTGTAACATCCAGAACTCAAGTTTGTACTTCAAATATGTGAAAATGAGAAGAATTTAAAACTTTTTGAGCATGTTTGAATTTCTGGAGCTTTTGCTAGATTTGTTGCTTTTGAAATTTTTGAAATCAATTAGAACATATAACTTAAATCTTAACTCCAAAGAGAAAACATAGGCAAAAACTTGTGATCATCCTCTGGAAGTATTTTTCCTATCTTCTTGACCATCCTAGTAACCTCTCTGCAAAATCTCATAATTTTTAGATTTTGTTTGCTATTTCAAAAGAGCAAGTCAAACCAGTTTGAATTATGGTCAAATCCCTAGGGCAGCAGCTTGTGAATTTTTTTTGGGAACAATGCAGTGCATAAAAATTTCTAGAAAATTTATGCAAGGTTTTTCTCTGTCCAAAGGAGTTGCCATAAAAATTATGGAATTTTTTAAGCTTCGGAGCTACCTCTAAAAATTCCCCAATCTTCTCAGCCTTTTAAAAATCAAAATCTGGAATTACTATTCATCAGGCTCGGACTCGAGTCCGACCGCGCCGCTCGGCTCGACCGCACCAACTAGCCGCACCGCCCAAGTCCAATCGCTCGCGACCGTCCGATGCAGATCGCACGGCCCACGTGCGCCTGATCTAATCGGACTGTCCTATTATGCCATCGAATCTCGACCGTCCATTTAGGATCTAGCGGACGGCGTCGTCTTGGTCGAGTCAAACCAACTGATCGCGCCACACTTGGTTCCGGCTCGCACCGCTTCGTCGCCGTCGCTGACGAGTGGGCCCCTCTTGTCAGGTTCGTCCTCGCCGTCTCCGCTGCCTACCGGAGCTCGCTGGCGTTCGCGCATGCGTGCCACGCAGCTCGTCGCTGCCACTTCGTGGACGCGTGTCCGCCTCCGGAGGATCGCCGGGAGTCCATCTACCCACTGAGCTCACCCATTTCTCCTCGCTCCCATTCTCATGCTTTCTCCGCCCGATTCCTTGTTTCGGCCGGAGAGGGAAGCGAAGCCAGCGCCGCCGTGTCGGAGCCGCCCTTGAGCCCGCGACCTCACCATCGTGATCCACACTCAGCGCCGCTTCCATTTTTCCCAGTTCGGGTCCTTGGCATCCAGTGAATCGTTGGGGGCGACATCTTCGTCTCCGCCTCCGGCAGTCTCGGCCCCATAGCTGTCGGGGCGTTCCTGTAAGTCTCTACCCTCCGCACCTGGTCCCTTGCGATCGCATTGTTCCTCTGAGTCTAACGGTGGGTTCGTTTTCGCTTTTGGTGCATCGTTGAGGGCGTGCGGCCGGTTCTTCTCCGAGCACGGTGATTCGCCGCCGCGGCGATTCCGGCCGCCTCGGACCTCCTTCGTCGACGTTATCTTGGGCGTATTGCTCCTGGAGCCGAGGCGATCCCTAGGCGCACCTTCCGGAGTTTTCTCAAAGCCCGTAGCGTCTACTCCGCGTGAGCCGTAGCTTCTTCTTCGCCTCCGTTCGCCGCCAGCTCGCCGCCGGCATCCCCGTGGGCCTGTGTCGCCGTCATCGAGTTCGCGAGGTCTCAGCGAACCTGAAGGTATAACCCACGCGCCCAGAGGCTCGCTAGTTCGCTAGATCAGCTGCACGGCCGCGCCGCCGTTCTCGTGAACGCCAGTGAGCCGCCGGTGTCTTTAGCGCTAAGCACCGTCTTTAGTGCTAACCAATTATTTTATTGTCTCTATGACTGGTGGCCCCTGCTGGGATAAAAATCGTTTAGGAAATAAATCTCGCCGCTTATAACTCCCTAAGCCTTTGACATGTGGGCCCTCTCGGCCGGTTAAGGCTTTGCGTAGAGTAGTGAAATCCGTTTTCTGTTATAGCAGGCGTATTTATCAGCTTTGATTAGGTTCAGTGCGTCTTGTAAGTATGAAAGCGTATTCTATTATTACATCTTCGACGTCGCCGTTGGCGCCGGCGGGGTCAAGTTTGACCTGGTCAGCGTTTTTCGCTCGGCCCCACCGGTCAGTGACCATGGGTCAGCTGAGTGCCGGTAGGAAAAGTTCTTAGTGCTGTTAAAAATTCCTAATTGTATTTCTTTTGCACTGATAAATCCTTTAAACTTAGAAAATCCATAACTAATTCACTTTTGCTCCAAATCAAATGAAACCAATTCTGTAAATTTTAGTTTGTAATGTACTTTTTACCAGAATAGGTTTTAAATATGTTTCTGTTCTTAAAATTTTGATAATTAATTTAATGATGTTTTTAGGTATTTCTAGCTTAGAAAATTCTTCATAACTCCAAATAAAATGTTCTTTGTTTCTAAAATTTTGTAAAATCATGCTCTAGCTGCTGTATGAAATTTGTGCTCATTGGATTAAATTGAATTTTGGCTTTTGTCGGTGTTATTTGTTCTTTTTGCTCGATCGATAGATTGCGACGATTCTGGTATTATCGAGAGTGAGCCTCAGGAACATATTGAGCAGCAGCAACCAGGCAAGCAGTTTGATCATGTTAATCCCTTTATATCCAAACTAATATTTTGTTTGTAACTTGTATGTATGCATTGCTATTTTGTGTTAAAATATGGTTAGTGGGCCCTTTAGTTGCATAATCTGCAGGTAAATGATATTCCTCTACTACCTGAGCCTAGGTTATTTGCTGTGATTGGAGATCGTTGGATGATCTCTTGTCACTTAGTAGATACGAATTCAACTGCTTAGACATGCTTAGTTATCGGTAGAAATAGGCGGTTATCGACTTAGTCGGTAACCTTGATCACACAAATTATTATAACTTTGTGTTTCAGTATTTATGCTATGTTTAATTGTGAAAACTAAAAACTGAAAATAAAATGATTTGGACTTGGGCATAACGGTATGTTGGTGTGCTTTTGGGTGTGACTGGAATGGTGCCCGAGTCAACAAGGACCGAGTTACTTGCGCCACCATACTGAGCATTTTGCGTGCTAACCACACTAGAGGGTATGGGACCTCTCTTGACTTAGTACTTTGGCGTGTATTAGCTCCGAGTCGCAGGGGGTCGCAGGAGGGATGGTGATGGGAGTATGGTAGTTGTCCGAAAGGCTTTACCCTTTGTGGGTAGTTGTCTTTTCGGCTTTACCATGTAAGCGTATGGATTTTATCCATACGAGCGGCTCGTAGTTAATGCACAATATTGGAAATATCTCGTAGGACTTAGCTGTGCCGGCATACCTCTGGAAGTGTGCTTTTGTGGCAAAAAGGTGGCCTGAAGTGTGGGTACATTGGTACACCCCTGCAGGGTTTTAAAACTATTCGAATAGCCTCGTCCTAGGTTATGGACACGCTCGGATACGCCCCGTGAGAACTAGACTACAACCTCTTAATTAAAACTTGACATGGGTGGCATGAATGGGTAATTCATGCTATGGTCGTGGTGACTAATGGGTTAGTCACTTCCAGGACGTTGTCATCTACTTACTGTTACTACTTTTGCTGTCGCTATTATTTCAACAATAAAAATGAATTGCCAACTTGCTTTTAAATGTATTACATTATTGCAAATAAAGATTACCTTGTGCTAAAATGAGCCATACAGCCTCCACTCAAATAAGTCTGCATGTAGTTATGCATAGGTCTGCTAGTCCACACGTCAGTCTTGCGAGTACATTTTTGTACTCATTTGTTTTTTTTAATGTTTTTGTTGCAGAGGAGGCAGGTGAGCCCCAAGGGCCTTACTTCTGTGAGATGTGCGAGTTTTGGGACGACTAGCTTGGCGGTCCGGTTGGTTGCCTTGTGGGCTAAGGCACACTGATTGGCTTTTGTTTATAGCCATCTTATGGCACTTTTGCTTCCGCTATTTACTTTGTTATCTGCTTATCATTTGGTCGGTCGGCCCTCTGTTGTAATAACTCTACTTTGTTGTCTACTGTTTAGTATCGTGATGTTTGGAATCTATGTCTAGAATGGAGTTGATGCATAATTTTGTGAAGAGGTGTGTATACTGCAGTTCTGGGAAGTATACATATCTCGAGGCTTGGTTTATTTGATTTGTGATGCTAGGGCCAGGTGGTTGGTTAAGCATTACAAGCCAAATAAACTGGGGTCCTCACATGGATGACATACTAATATATAGTAAGAGCTTGGAAGACCATCTCCGGCACTTGAAGACAGTTTTGGAGACTCTAAGGTAGCACAAATTGGTGACCAAAAGAAGCAAATGTAGTTTTGCCCAACGAAAACTGGAATATCTGGGACATATTATCTCTGATCAAGGAGTTCAAACTGATGCAGCCAAAACTGAGGTAATGGTGAAATGGCCTACTCCTAGCAATGTCATTGAGTTAAGAGGGTTTTTAGGGCTCACTGGGTATTATAGAAAGTTTGTTCGGCATTATGGGGCCCTAGCCAAACCTCTAACTGTGTTGTTTCAAAAGAAAGGGTTTCAATGGCATACAACAGCACAACAGGCCTTTGATAGATTGAAGGAAGCAATAAGTCATACTCCAGTGTTTGCATTACCAGATTTTCACAAAACATTCACTATCAAGACCAATGCGTGTGATAATGGCATAGGGGCGGTGCTTACTCAGAATGGACATCTGGTAGACTTTTATAGCAAAGCTTTGGGAGTGAATAACCAGAAGCTCTCCATCTATGAGAAGGAGTTCCTGGCAGTAGATAAGTGGAGACAATATTTACAGCGAGGTCCATTCATCATCAAAACTTACCATAAAAGTTTATGTAATCTCAAAGATCAAGTGTTGCACTCTGAATTGCAGAAAAAGGCCATGACCAAGCTAATTGGTTTGCAGTACAAGTTTCAGTATCAAAAGGGTGAAAATAACAAAGTAGCCGATGCATTGTCTCGAGTTGGGTATCTGTAACCGATCCAAGCAGTCTCGGTGACATAGCCCTTGTGGATTCAAGAGATCATCAACTCTTACGAGGTAGATAATCATGCTCAAGAACTCATAGTTCAGTTAACTGTCACTGGTGAGAATGATCAGGGCTATTCTCTCAAGGAAGGACTTATTCGACATCATGGAAGGATTTGGGTGGGTGCAAATACAGGACTTCAAACCAAGTTGATTCGGACCTTTCACACCTCACCTCTTGGAGGGCACTCGGGCATTCATGCAACCTATCAGCGGCTTAAAAAGTTGTTCAGCTGGTCGGGGCTCAAGTTGGATGTTGACAATTTTGTTAAGCAATGTGCCATTTGCCAACAAGCAAAGCATGGGAATTGCAAATTTCCTGGACTGCTATGTCCCTTACCTATACCGGAAGGAGCTTGCCAAGACGTGACCATGGATTTCATTGAGGGTTTACCTCGATCCGAAGGATACAATGTTGTGTTAGTTGTGGTGGATCGGTTTACCAAATATGCACATTTTCTTGCACTCTGACACCCCTTCACAGCATTACAAGTAGCAAAACTATTCCTTAACAACATTGTCAAGTTACATGGTATACCTCCTACCATTACATCGGATAGAGATAAAATATTTACAAGTTCCATGTGGAAGGAATTATTCAAGCTTCTCGATACTAAGCTACAAATGAGTACAGCGTATCACCCACAAACCGATGGTTAAAGTGAAAGGGTTAATCAATGTCTTGAAATGTATTTGAGGTGTTCAGTTCAGGAGACTCCAACTAAATGGCATAGCTGGCTACCCTTAGCGGAGTATTGGTATAATACCAGTTACCACACCACCTTGGGGGTGCAACCCTTTCAAGGCCTTGTATGGTATGGAACCACATTATGGTGTTCTACCGGCTCTATCATCGACAAGCAATGCAGTTGTCTCAGATCTCCTGTCAGACAGAGAAGCTCACACGGCGTATTTGAAACAACAATTGGCAAAGGCTAACTACGCATGAAGCAATATGCTGATCAGAAACGGTCTTTTAGAGAGTTCCAGGTGGGTGATAAAGTATTTCTGAAACTGCAACCATATGCTCAATCGTCGTTGGTCAATCGACCCTATCCAAAATTGTCCTACAAGTTTTATGGACCTCACACTATCCTGGAGAAAATCGGCTCTGCTGCCTACAGACTGGAGCTACCCGACAACGCACTAGTACATCCAGTGTTCCATGTTTCGCAATTGAAGCCCCATGTTCCCGATCATACTCCAGTGTTCTCTTCCCTGCCACAACCGGTTGATTTGTCACTGATGGATGTTCAGCCTGAATTGATCGTTGATAGAAGGGTGGTCAAGAAGGGCAACGCAGCACACGTACAAGTTCTGATCAAGTGGACACACCTACCGGCGGCCATGGCAACTTGGGAAGACTACGACGTCTTGCGCCATAGATTTCCATCGGCTCCAGCTTGGGGGCAAGCTGGAACTGGAGAGGGAGGCAATGTCGAGCCTAGTGCATCCTCGACGGGTTGATGAAGCAACTTCAGAAGCTTATATGTAATAGTTGTGTTTCCAGTTAGCTGAGTTTTTGAATTGGCTGTTGGGCTGGGCCCATGTAACGAAGTGAACCTGGGTAGGAAGTGGGATATAAACCTAGGCGCTATTCACTGTAAGGTTTTATCGAAAAGAAAGAATACAGAGCTCTACTTTCCCCTTCTTCCTCCTGCTACTTTCCCCTTCCAGCGTATGGGCATGGGTTGATCTTGACCTCGGCGTTACACCGGCGACGAGACCACAACAATACCAGGTGCAAAAAACTCCAATGGAGAGAGAGCAATGGGGAAAAGAAATACCAAGAAGGAGGAAGGAACCAGGTGTTGTCGGCCGAGCGAAGCAAAAAAGCAAGGAAGAAAGAGAGGGGGGGAGAGGATTAAAGAAAATGGGAAAGGAGAATGTGTGGCCAGAGGCCTTTCGGCCAAACCAAGTGGAAATTTGTGAGGAGAGAGAAATAGTTCAGTGGGGGAGAGATTAAGATTTGGATTTAGAAAATTGGGATTTAGGTAAGGGAGGTAAAGAAGTGATTTCTAGTGTAGATATCTGGTAGTAGATTAGTAGTAGAATTAAATACCAGTTTGGCTATGTGTCGGCGCCGTATAAATGTTGGACCGGATAAATTTTGCGAACCACATACGAATAACTAAGTCATAGACTAGACCGATAAATAATAAAATAAAATAAAAATTATTAATAAAAAGAGAGAAAGCGTACATATCAAACCTGTAAGTTTTAGATGAATCACCAAAAGTATAGATTTTTAAAATTGCGTTAGAACATTTAGCAGTAGGTAAAATAAATCTAACAAAATCGTCACTACGTTAGATAAATAAAGTGACACGCTACCTGCAAGTTTTGGAAAAATCACCAGAAAAATGGAATTATAATCCACGTACAGATAAATAGCACTACCGATAGAAAAATAAAAACTGAAAAAAGTGTAAAAGTAATAAGAGACTTTATAAATTATTTAATCACTGGTAGAACCCAATAAATTAGACAAATAATCTGTTGCATTATAAAATAATTGAAGTAAAATAGTTAGATTAAGCAACACCGGCGTATAATCAATTAGACATTTATTTGCATACGTAAAATTTAGTGGGCTTTGTTGCATGCAGGATTCACATAGCATGTTATTTTCACGCACGGGTAGGCAATCTCGATCCCAGAGCCAGTAGACCGTAGAACGACCGTAGTCGAGGAGTGCTAACTTAACGAGGGTCCAAAAATGTTATTAAATTAAAATTCACTAACAAAAAGAATCAACGAACTAATATACGCCTAATAGCACCAATTGTCACTAAGTATTTACTTAATTATTTATTATTCGCACTGTCACGTAAATTACAGCAGACGAACCAACGCAGACTGGAGTAGCTGATACCGATTTCTTCGACGACAATCTTTTCTACAATTCCAAAGGAAAGCTTATCTCTTGATCACTAACGTGGCTAACCTCTCCACATCGGATAAGTGATATGTGGGAGTGGGTGGGTCTAGAGGGAGAGCTAGCCCTGCCCAAGGCGCTATAGTATCGTATGGTGGAGTGTTGGATCTGGAGGGAGAGCCGACCCAGCCTAAGGCGCTATTTCTCTCTTTTTGCTTTACTTTTATTCATGTATTAATTTGATTGTATAAGAATATGTATGTTATAAATTAGTTTAGTCATTCGAGACTTTCAGACTACCCTCTTTTTTTATCTTAGATTTGCCATGATTAAGGGCGTCGCTTCCTCCCCTACAGCGGGGGAGGAGGTGAGAGGCGGCGGTGGAGGATCTCTCTCTCTCTCCAGGGCGACCGGTGCGTTCTACAGATACCGGGCTGGGCCCTGGGCAGACGGGGCGCGAGCGCGAAGGATAGGGTCGGTCGGTCGGTCTCAACCACGCACTGATCCTAGTGAATACGGAGTAGCAGTACTAGTAACCGCAGTCCAAGTCCCAGCCAGACCAGGGCAGTCATCTTCTTCTTCACATGCATGGTGCATCTCCTCCCTCCAAGAACAGAGCAAAGCAGAGCAGCATTACGAGTTTACCACCACCCCCCGGAACCACGAGAAGAGAAGATCTCTCTTTCTTGGTCAGTCTCAGTCAGTCTATAATGGAACAAACTTGCCCTCACCTCGATCTCCTCTACCCAGTGACCCCCCTCCCTCCTCGTACTCGAACGGACAGCCGGACGGCCGGCCGGGGTTCACCGAAAGCAAAGCTCGGCTCGCTCCTTTCGGCCCTTTTTGCCCGCTCGGCGACGGCGGCCGAGCCGGAGGACGGTGGCGGTCACGTGACGCTTCCAGCTTTCCAGGAGTTCGGTGTAAGTCTTTTTTTTCTTCTCCCTTTCTCTTTTTCTTAGGCTTGGGCCCGACTTATTTGATTTCGATTTTGGGCTTATTTATTTCCATTTCTTTCTTGGGCCGGGCCACCCCTTCACCTGCACTGCAGGCAGGTTTAGTATTAGGTATTGTGTAGTATCCTCTCTCTTACAAAAAAAAAAAAAAAAATTGTAAAGTATAGCAAACCTATTCCCATGTCCGCCCCCATTAGCTAGCATTAGCGACCGCGCGTTGTGGGTTTAATTTGCTTCGGGATTTGCAAATGCGCGCGCGCGCGCATCCATTGACCGATTTGCTCTGTTTGTAACCCTAAGGTACGATTAGGCCGAGGGAAGGGTTTGATTGTGGTGTAGCTAGCTTGGATTTCGTGTGGATCGCTCGTGGATTTTGTTGAGTTTTCGTGCGAACGATCGAATGCTAGGCACCGTGTACTATTCCATGCATGCGCGCGGCAGCTTCTGCGCTCGTAATTCCGATCGATCGGAAGATCTAATGTCGGCCGGCCTACTGGTACGAGTCGTTGGTGAATTGGTTTAATTTAGCACGTAGAAGCAGAGATGTTTATTTACAGTCTGATGTGCGACGCCTTACTATTCTCCAGCTGAATTGGTTAATGCCTCTGTCACATTAACTAGTAACACCATATAACTGCACGCGGGCACATTCCGTGCACCTAATTATTTGTTACTTATGGATGTTGTGGCCGGATGGATCTGTGCCTCGATCTCTAAGATTATGAACGAATTACATATATGGTGGACGATTCTTACTAGTTAATATAATTCACACTTTTTTGAATCAATCCTGGGCTAGCTAGCTTGCTCCTGTTATTATTTTTCTGGAGGCATGCAAAAGTTAGAACGCCCTGACCATTACTTTGAGGCAGAGCATGCAGCTAGTATATAGTATGTCGTATTCGCGCACTGATAGCTAGGATCGACGACGGCAACGTTAATCATTTTCCCCCTCTTGCCCCTACTTACAAGCTTGCCCTGACATCCAACCTGCTTGTCTTCACTGCCCACTTCCCACCTTTGTTTATAATTGGTACCAAAAGTTAATTTGTTTGTGCTTTCTTTTTCTTGTCGACCAAGTGAATTTTCTGTTAGGAAAGCCCACGCATCCATTAACCCTTTTTTACTCATACAGCTGTTGAAGTTTTCCATTGCTGTCCGATTTGTGTTTTCATTATTTTCTCGTGAGCATAGCATACCTACAGATATTAAAATCGCCTACAAGAATCATGGCGCCAAGGATGTTGTGCTTCAGGATGGATAAGCTGCCAAAGAAATTTTGGGGTGCATGGTCCATAAAAGGGGCATAGACATTTGTCACGTTAGAGCTTTCTTTGTCTCTTGTAGGCTGAAATGTGCTCCTGTTATATTTGTTGTTGCGAATAGAATTCTGTAAAGGGATCGCAAGTATTTACCTGGAGCGGTGTTGTTCGATTATAAGCAGTTATTGCTGCCATGAGAGGCCCCGGTTTAGAAGTCTGCAATTCTGATTTGTTTTTTGTGCTTTCATTTGCCCATGATCATGAAGTTTGCCCATGATCATGAAGTTTGCAATGCCATTGTGCATCATATTCTGCTTTTGTAATCATTGTATTGCTAATCTGAAGTCATGATGCTTACTACCACCACGATTGCTTCTCAGAGAAAGAAGGGGAACTTGCAGCGCAAGTATTACCAACTCATCGCCAATGAAAGATAGAGGCCAACTCCCTGAGGTCGATAAGAAGGAAAAGGCTAATCAGATATCTTAAGCCGCCAGGATATAAGACACGGGATTCTGAAGGGGACCCAAAAGATCCAAAGTTTCCAGAGATAAGGGGCTGTGGCCAAAAGATTTCAAAGCTCTCGCTGCATTCGTGCGCACCATGCACGGAAAGCACTTGACCCTAAATGGAAAATAAAAGCTTGCATGATGTTGTGGATTCAATTAAGCTCTGGAATGTGTTTCCTGAATTCACAACCGATGGCGGAAAAAATATTACGACGCTATTGCTGATGTCATTGAGGACTTGTTGAAAGGCTTTAAACTGCCTGAGGACATGAAAGACTGGGTTAAGCTTCTGCGGGCTAATCCCCTCAAGAATAGGTACCTCGTTCGTTGTCATGTGGCACTAATGGCTCCCAAAGCCAAGGTTCCACATTTTCTTCTCCTCTATGAGAGACTTCGCCAAAAACAAAAGTTAGCTAGCCTTAAAGTTCTAGATGGTAAAGACAAACACAAAGTGTCGTTGATAACATACCAACCGGTGATTCTACAAAAGATCATGTTTGGATGACGGATGTTCAAAGGAATAAGTACGTGGAAGATGTCTTCAGTCATAAGAGGGAGCTATACTTAGATAACACAGGCAGCACTCAGTCGAAGTGAATAAGATAAAGTTCAAATACATGGACATATACTTCATGATTGAAAGCTGCTTCGGTGGTTTATTTCATCAATTTCAGAGAGCAATGGTGCAAGCTGGATTTAAGGACAACAGCTTGAAACAAACAATGTAATGCTTCATGTAAGCAGGTATAATATCTCATACCAGTAATTCTAATTTGCATGTTGTTTCTTGTCCTGTATGATAATAAAATGTTGAGCTAGACGTTGTAGACATGTTCTGATTTGCTGATGTTTGATTAGTTCTTGTTCATGTTCTGATTTATGTTACGAGCTAAAGCACATCATTACTATGCGCACATCATTACTATGCTCCCATCATGAACAAGAAATAATCAAACATCAGCAAATTAGAACATGACTACAACGTCTAGCTCAACATTTTATTATCATACAAGACAAGAAACAACATGCAAATTAGAATTACTGGTATGAGATATTATATCTACTTACATGAAGCATCACATTGTTTGTTTCAAGCTGTTGTCCTCAAATCCAGCTTGCACCATTGCTCTCTGAAATTGATGAAATAAACCACTGAAGCAGCTTTCAATCATGAAATACATGTCCTTGTATTTAAACTTTATCTTATTCACTTCAACTGAGTGATCCAGAAGATGTTGTGTGCAATCTCTTGCAAGTTTCAGTAGGCCGCCTATGTTATCTAGGTATAGCCCCCTCTTATGAGTGAAGACCTCTTCCACATACTTATTCCTTTGAACATCCGTCATCCAAACATGATCTTTTGTAGTATCACTGGTTGGTATGTTATCAACGACAGCTTTGTGTTTGTCTTTACTATCTCGAACTTTAAGGCTAGCTAACTTTTGCTTTTGACGAAGTCTCTCATAGAGGAGAGGAAAATGTGGAACCTTGGCTTTGGGAGCCATTACTGCCACATGACTACGAACGAGGTACTTATTTTTTAGGGGATTAGCCTGTAGAAGCTTAACCCAGTCTTTCATCTCCTCAGGCAGTTTAAAGCCTCTCAACAAGTCCTTCTCAATGACATCAGCAATAGCGTCATAATCTTTTTTTCCACCATTGGTTGTGAATTCAGAAAAGTCATCAGGAGACACATTCCGGAGCTTTATTGACCTGGAAGATACAATCCACAACATTATGCAAGCTTTTATGTTAACATTCAGGGTCAAGTGCTTTACGTGCATGGTGCGCACGGATGCAGCGAGAGCTTTGAAGATAAACTTTGGATCTTTTGGGTCCCCTTCATAATCCCGCGTCTTATATCTGGGTGGCATAAGATATCTGATTAGCCTTTTCCTTCTTACCGACCTCAGGGAGTTCGCCTCTGTCTTTTCATGGTCATTCGCGATGAGTTGGTAATACTTGCGCTGCAACTTCCCCTTCTTCTTTCTCTGAGAAGCAATCATGGTGGTAGTAAGCATCATGACTTCAGATTAGCAATACAATGATTACAAAAGCAGAATATATAGGATGATGTACAATGGCATTGCAAACTTCATGGTCATGGGCAAATGAAAACACAAAAAACAAATCAGAATTGCAGACTTCTAAACCCGGCCTCTCATGGCAGCAATAGCTTCATATAATGTTTTGGTTGAGGAATGTTTCTTGTTACATCGATGTTATAGATTGTTTCCTTGTGGGATCAGCTGACCTAGCAGCATAGCATTTTTGCGATGGACTCCATTTGTTTTCCAGTGTCTGGTTCTTTACTAGTTCCTTTTGGCCTCTCTGATCTTGATCAGTAGTTAGTTGCATCCTCATGTTTTGTAGTTACAGCAACATTGATCTTTTCATCTTAGCGCTCTTGCTCAATCACATATTCACATTTGCTCATTTATTACTTGAGTTATTCTGTGGCTAATATGGCCACAAACCATATTAGCCACAGAATAAGTGATCAAATCAATTTGAATGTGTTATTACTTAAACTTACTACATAGCACTGTTACCACTGTCATACTAGGGTCTATCATCCCCATACCATCTAACCTACAACACTGAAACTGCAGAACAAGAGTTGAAAAACAAGAAGAGATATACCGACAAATCTATCACCCAATTTCCATGCTATCAATCCAAAGAACACGCGGTCAGCTACTGAAACATTGGACAAACGAAGGGGAAAAATACCATTAACATTATAAATATACACTATTTAATCTCCCTTGGTGGAATTTAGATATCAAATTTAAATATCAATTATTCATTAAAAAATAAGATCAACATAAATGAAGAATACCAAATGAAACAATTTTAGCTTTGGTACATTCTAACTTATGAGCATTATGTCACTCTTTTGACAAAAGTGTTATTTGCCCAAAAAAAAGAATTGCACAAGGTCCGTAGACATGAGAATACCAAATGAAACAATTTTAGCTTTGGTAGAACACCCTTTCTGTATGGGCGAAAAGTGCTCAAGTTTGAAATACATTCCCAACATGGAATGTGGCAGACAATAGCATATTAGCTTTCCACACGAGTTTTGGCTCCAGAGTCTGCTCAAATTAATTCATATATACAAGCAAACACATGATCAGTTCTTATTTAGTTTTTCAAATCAAAAGCATGTTTTTCTATCTTACTAGGTTCGCAAGAGTGGAATTGATTCTTGTTGCTGCAAATCCCAGATCGGCGCTACAAACAAGGATACAAAGGGTTATGGATAATGATAGTGATATGTAATGGAGATCTACCCTGGTCCCGGAAGCAAATTCTAGATTGATGCTACAAACAAGAAATAGAGAACAAAACTTTTACGTGGGCTAAGAGATCAGGGCAATCAACCCCCTAGAGCCTGAATTCTCCCTTACATCACAATTATCTTTAGCCTTTGAAGTGCAAAACCACTCTGGACAACGGCTACAACAAGTAGCAATGCCTTGTATATCATTTACGCTGTGTGTCTGTGTATGATTTTTTTATAATGCCAAGACTTCTTAGGGGAGATTGCTTTCCCCAGTCTTTTCAGATGAAGCCAATGCCTTAAGATGGCCTCCACAGCAAGCACGGAACATCTCCTAAATAGCACATGCTTGGATTTTGGGAGCATATCATGCTTTATTTAATATCGTTTTCACTTGGTGCCTATTTTTAATTTTTTTTTTTTTTGATTTAAGCATGTTTATGTTCAAGTTGTATACTTTTATTCCTTCCACTCAAAAGGATAGAGGAAGCAAATATTTAATGTTATAATTGTTGTCTTTCTAATGCTTCTTCTCAAAATAACTAGAGTAAGATCATAAAAAACATTTTTTTTGTTCCTTTTTAGGGTACATCAAGTCAACAAAAAAATATTTTACATACACGAACAACTAACCATGCTAGTATAATACTTCAATGGGAGGAGCCAAAATAAGGAAATAACACATGGTTGGAAAATAAGCTGGTTCTCGATCCTTGATTTTTTTGGCTCCATTGACGACCGGCACCAATTATATATGTAACAACTTACATCCAAAATGCCATAGGATTCCACGTCTGCTCAGGGCGGCGAGTCCAGGTCGGCGCCGGAGTCGGAGTCGAAGGCGCCCACGTCTACCCTGCGGATGCTGTAGCCCCTTTCCCAATCGTCCAGTACAAGATAGAGATGCTGCTTGGCCGTGCCCGTGCCCGTGCGGTCACAGGGCTGGAGCGTCGTCCACTGCCGCTTCGACATATCCTCCTCTCCTCTTTGTTACCTTCCTCCTCCTCGTCGTCTTCTCCGGTTCTCTTCTCTTCTCTTCTCTGTGTGCCAACACGAAGGGTCGACTTGGATGCAGCCATCGCTGGGGGCACTCTCTTCCTTATATCGAGGAGACTCGATCGATGCGAAAAGGAAGATGAGTGCACTCGGATCAGCAATCCGCGATCGGATCGGACTCGGGATAACATTTCCCCCCCAAACCCGACTTCCAACTGGCTGGTCGGCCATGATTAAGGGCGTCGCTTCCTCCCCAACAGCGGGGGAGGAGATGGAAGGCGGCGGGGGAGGATCTCTCTCTCTCTCTCCACGGCGACCGCGGTGGTGAGGGCAGAGGCGAAGATAATTTTTTGCTTTAATTTGGTTTGCGGTGGCGGTGCGTTCTACAGATACTGGGCTGGGCCCTGGGCAGACGGGGTGCGTTCTACAGATAGGGTAGGATAGGCTCCGTTGGGGCGTCGAAAGACACACAGGCAGAATCAGAGCCGTCCGCGGGGGTGGTTTACAGATGAGATTATTTATGACGTTGGATCTGGAACGGACGGACGATGTGGACCTGCTGCCCTAGCTAGCTCCATCCTCTCCTCTCCTCTCTCTTGCCCGGTGATTCTCTCTTCCTTGCATGTTATGTCTGGACTCCGGCGACCGTCGCCGATGACCGGAGATAACTGATAGGGTAGATTGAGAGGTAGAATTTGGGGATATGAGAAGAACAACAGGGGGTGGGGAAGAAGTAATAGTTTTTTCTTATTCCATCAGTTAACGTTACGCGGTGGCATATATTCTCTTTAACAACTTTTAACTCCTCTCTCTGGCTAGCTGGACCACGCTACTTAGACCAGACAAGTGGTGCTGTATAAGGATGCTTGAGAGGAAGGAAATGAGCATACTTGGTGAAATGATCAACTACCACCAAAATGACATTGTAGCTTTGAGACTTCGGCAATTCTTCAATAAAATCCATTGAGATGTCTTGCCATGATCCTTCAGGGACAGGCAATGGCTGTAATAGTCCAGGCAACTTGCAGTTTTCATGCTTTGCTTGCTGACAAGTTGCACATTTCACAAAAGTTTCTACATCTTGTTTGAGCCCTTTCCAGACAAAAAGTTTCTTGACTCTACTGTAAGTAGCCTGAATCCCTGAATGCCCTCCCACAGCAGATGCATGCAGGGCTGCAATAATTCTTGTTTGTATGGCTGAATTTTCAGCAATCCACACTATACCATTCTTCTGATGAGGCCTGCTTCCAATGTATATCCTTTTTCATTTCGGCTGACAATAGCTAATTCAGTCAGTAAATGTTGAGCCTTGCTATCATTATGGTAAGCATTCACCACCTCCTGTAACCAAACTGGTTGACAAACTGAAACTGACTGAATAGCAAATAAGTGTCCAACTCTTGATAAAGCATCAGCTGCTTTATTATCTTCTCCTTTCTTATTTTGAAATTTAAATTGTAGACCAATTAACTTAGTCATGGCTTTCTTCTGCAGTTCAGTAGATAATGTTTGATCTTCTAGGTGACACAAGCTCTTGTGATCAGTTTTGATAATAAAGGGGCCTCTCTGCAAATAAGATCTCCACTTCTCTATTGCCATTATAATTGCACGAAACTCTTTTTCATAAATAGATAATTTCCTGTTATTAACACTTAATGTTTTGCTGTAATAGGCAATTGGATGACCTCCTTGTGATAATACTGCCCCAATACCACACTGTCAGTCTGTCACAAGCATCAGTCTCAATCTCAAATGCTTTTGTGAAATCTGGTAGTACAAGTACAGGTGTATTGCTCTAGCCTGCTTGAGTTTGTCAAATGCTTGTTGAGCTGCTTCATCCCAATGAAATATTTTCTTCTGCAACAGCACTGTTAATGGTTTGGCAATAACCCCATAATCTTTAACAAATTTTCTGTAGTATCCAGTTAAGCCCGAAAAACCTCAGTTATGTAACTGTTGCAGGCATTGTTGCATAGCCCTGGTTTTGCCTATTGTCTGTGCTAACACCTTGCTCAGAAATGAATGCCCCAAGTACTCCAGCCTTTTCTGAGCAAATGAGCATTTACTGAGTTTCGTGCTGCTGTAATATCTGGAACACCCTTTCCAAATGATTCACATGTTCCTGTAGGGTTTTGCTATAGACAAAAATGTCATCCATGAAACCCAATACAAATTTTCTCATACGACACTGAAATGTTGCTGGCGCGTTAGTTAACCCAAATGGCATAACCTTGAATTGAAAATGTCCATAGCGAGTCTTGAATGCTGTCTTGAACTCATCTATATCCACCATACGTATCTGATGATACCCTGACTTAAGGTCCAGCTTGGAAAAGTAATTAGCACCAGCCAACTCATCTAGGAGTTCATCCACCACAGGCTTAGGGAATTTGTTTTTCTCAGTGATAGCATTTAGTCTCCGGTATAGTGAACACAAAAACGCCACGACCCGTCATTCTTTTTAACTAATAGCACAGGTGATGCAAATGGGCTAATGCTTGTGTTAATGTTACCAGCTTCTAACATTTCAGTAACTTCTTTTTATATTTCATCCTTTTGCTGTGGGGAATATCTATATGGTTTAGAATTAACAGGTGCGGTTCCTGGCAATAAAGTGATGGCGTGGTCATAAGCTCTATGCGGTGGTAGGGATTTAGGTTCCTGGAATACCTGAGTATACTTCTGTACCACTGCCTGAATAGAAGGTAACGGTTCCTGGAATACCTGAGTATACTTCTGGAAGCTCTTGCGAACTGTCCCCCTGTGCACTACTGCAGTAGCCCATACCTCATTCCCTTTCTGCCACTTCAATAATTGCTCCCCAGATATTTCCAACAACTCACCTTTTTTTATGTAAGAAAGTAGAGAATTTTCTACCTTTATAACCATTATATTTAAATGGTAGTCAAACAAGAGTAGGGGTGTTCGTTCGGCATTTTCAGTTTTTTTTGGTTCGGTAAATATGGTATTGTTAGTTCGGTAAATACGGTGTTTTTAAAAATACGGTTTGGTTTCGGTAAATCCTATTTTTTTCGGTACGGTATCGGTAAATACCATATTTACCAAAGTTGACACGAATTGCGAACGACAACGTTCGGTATTGCGAAAATGAGCAATCTTATTCCCTTTCTGCCACTTCAATAATTGCTCCCTAGATATTTCCAACAACTCACCTTCTTTTTTTTTGACGTAAGAAAGTAGAGAATTCTCTACCTTATGACAATTATATTTAAATGGTAGTCAAACAAGAGTTACAAAAAGAAAATAAAAAAGGAAGGAAAGAGGTAACAGAAAGAAAGAAAGAAAAAGGTGGGAGGAGTAGATAACAAAATATAGAAACGTGTTGGGTTACAATAAAAGCTGGCTCCATTGCAGTAGACCCAGTTGATACTTAGGCTTTAACCGGTGAGTTCAAAGAACTAGCATATGCGTATCAGAAATGTTGGAAAACTCGGTTATTTCTCGAATTCCACAGAGTGTGAGTGCAGGCTGCAAAGCAAATTGACCATATTTTGCGGTAGCCTTCATCCCCTGTCATTGTCTTTTCCAAAAATTGGAGCATGTTCTATGATGAGTTTGCTTCCCTTGTGAGTCCTAACTTCCTCCAAAGATTTTGTGCAGACTTACAACGCAAAATGATGTGATCAATCGTTTCTATTGCAAGGCAAATATCACAATGTGGGTCGTGGGTCCAATGTTTTGTTGTCATGTTATTTTTGGTGTTAAGACGCCCTCTGAAAGCTAGCCAAAGAGATTATGTAGTTATGTGGAATTGATCGGTTCCAAGTATAGTCCTTCGTTGGCCAAGTTAGGCTATGAAAAGAAAATATTATGTAAAAAGCTAACATAGTTGGGGCTGTCATAGTTGAAATGGATATCCTCTCATCCAAGGTATCCGGATGTAGTACTTGGGAAGAAAGGAAATCTTGTAGAATTTGGTATTCTGAAGCGGCTTGCTGCGAAAGAACTGGCTGCAGTGATATCACCTAATTGTTATCTCTATGTTGCAACTGTACTGTGCAATTTGGATGAACCGCAAAAGTGAACAGAGTTGGTTGAATGAGTTGGAATCGTCCCATGGTCGTCCAGTTATCTTTCCAGAACATGGTATTTGCGCCATTGCCAATGATCACTTTTGTCATTTGTATTGTCTCCTGTATTAGTGCTGATATTGTTCTCCAAGTTGCTGAGTCACTCTGACGAGGTTGTCAGTATGTCGCTGTGAATATACCGCATTCTTATCCATTAGAAGCAAGGATCAGAATGGTTAGACAACAGCTTTGCCGTAAACTTCATGAGTAATGCTTGGTTATGAAGTCTGAGGTTTCTGAGACCGAGCCCCCCTGCTCTTTCGGTAGAGTGACAGTTGTCCAGGCAACAAGACAATGACCAAGTAGTTCATTGTTTCCGCGTCATAGGAAAGCTCTCCTAATTTTATCAATAGCATCGATGTTGCGGTATGGCCATCTGTAGCAGCTCATGTAGTATGTTGGTATAGTTGATAAAACAACGTTTATCATCGTCCCCCAAGACAGAATGCCCGTCATCCATCCAGCTAGCCTCTTATCCACTTTATCAATGATATGTTGCAGCAGATTGTGTGGAATCCTATTTGTGGCAATAGGAAGTCCTAGGTAATTACATGGTAGAGAGCTGATGGGGCACTGTAAGATGCTGGCTACCGAATTTTTATCTTCATTTGACATATGTATTGGTATGAGTGTGCTCTTGTGATAGTTTATCTTCAAACCTGAGAAGCAAGAGAATGCATCTAGCAATCCCTTTAAAGCCATCACTTGTTGTACTGTCCCTTTCAGTAAAATGAAGGTATCATCTGCGTACTGTAAGATTGGTGGAGACCCTTGTATGTCTAGTGGATGCGAAAATATGCCATTGTTCCCGACCTGCTTTATTAATTTTTGTAGATCATCAGCTACTAGAATAAAAAGGTACGGGGAGAGGGGGTCTCCTTGGCGTACAACTCACCTTCTTGGTCAGCTACTACACCTTGTAATCTGACCAGTTTCCCTTTGTATTGAAATTCTATCCACTTAGCCACCCATTCACAGTGTTAGATATATATATAGTCTACAATGTTCTTTGCATGTTAGTAATCTTTTATATGTTATATATTGGTCATTTGGTCCATTGGAATAGACAACAAGTCTTATTCCAACATAATAACAGAGCCATAAAAACCCTAGCCCCTTGACCATTAGACAGCCACTGCCGCCGGTCATAGCCGGTCGCCGTCGTTGTCCCCACGCTCCACTGCTCTATTTTTTCTTCCACTGCCGCCGCTTCCTCTACCTCCTTGTGCTCTGTTTTTCTTCCAGCGCCACCGCCTCCTCTGATTCCACCGCTGCCGCCTCCCCTGCTCCCGAGCTAGCGCCACTGCCGCCGGATCCCGCGTCCCCGCCACTAGATCCCGTTCTCCCCGTGTCACCCGAGCTGGATCCGATTGTCACTGCGCTGCCCAAGCCGGATCAACTGTTCTAGCAAGACCATCACCTGATTTTGTACTAATGCCCTAAGCCTCACACTTCTGTTGTTTTGTACCAGCCAGTGCATTTAATGATATAATCACTTCTTCATCCTGTGCAAATTGTCCAGACGCCTCTAATGCATCAAGTACCTCATCCGACAAAATACCTCCACCATCTGCACCCATTTCCATGGTCATTGCTTGTAGTTGAGCTGCTTGCCTAAGCTTACAGTTATGAGCAGGGGTGTATTTCTCCCCACAACTCAAACATAAGCCATTAGCCCTTCTATATTCTTTGAGTTGTCTAGCCTTCCATAAGTCACCAGTAGGGCTAGAAAAATAGTTCGAGGCTTGCGAGCCAGCTCGAGCTCGTTTCGAGCCGAGCCGGCTCGGCTCGAGCTCGTGGAATTTCGAGCCGAGCTCGAGCCGCTCGCGAGCCGACTTGCGAGCCAATTTGGCTCGTTACAGTTGACTGCCTGTGGCCGATTCCCCATCCATCCATCCTCCCAATTTGGCTCGTGCGGCCCACTCCAGTCCACTCCCCCAAGGGAGGCCCATTTCAATTCCTGTTTACTCCCTCCCGATCCCCCTCCTCCAAGTCCAATCCTCCCGAGTCCCCTTCCTCACTCTCCTTAGTGAGGATTCCTCTCAGTCACAGACTCACACTGACCACCAATCCCCTTCCTCCCGCCGATCCTCATTCTGGATCGCCCGCCGCACGTCCGCACCTTGTGGTGGCCTGGTCCTCTGCTCCGCCGCCCCCAGTCCTCCACTGCCCCTCCTCCTTCTGCGTCCCCAGTCCTCCACGTCGCCGCCCCGTGGCCCCTGTCCTCCGGTTAGCCATCACCGCCCCGTGGCCCCCGTCCTCCCGTCAACTGCCCTCGCCCCCTTCCTCCACCCTGTCCTCCGCATCGCCGCCAGCCCCTCTTCCTTCCGCAGCAGCAGCACGATCGTCGGCCCTCAGCTCCTAGTCACTCTGTCCTCTGTGCTGCCACCCCCTCCTTTCGCAGGCCCCGCTATACCCATCTCCTCCGTCCCGCCACCGCCGCCCATCCTTCGCAGGCCTGCTGCACCCACCTCCTAGTGGCCCGTGTCTTGGCTCGCGAGGGCTCGCGAGCAGCTCGAGCCTGCTACCCGAGCCGAGCCAAGCCTAGCTTTTGGCTCGTTCCCAAAACGAGCCTCGCCGAGCCTCTATTCCATTCGAGCTTGAGCAAGCCTGGCTCAAGCTGGCTCAGCTCGTTTCCAGCCCTATTCACCAGTAGCTAGTCCTCCCTTGCTATCATTTCTTCCACTTCCTGATAAGAATCCCTTCTGTGCTTCTCCTCTTGGTTGATTTTTCCAGTTTCTTTCTAATAAACTCTTGCACAATTGCTAAGGTCACAGCCATTGACACTGACTCAGGAAATTGTATATCTTCGCTTAGTATGCTAACGTTGGTACGACCTGATCAGCGAACCTCAAAGCTCCAAGAAACCAGGTTGAATCTGACGAGCCGCCTCTGTTCCCAACAGAGGACTCCTCGAGTCACCGGGTGCGACATTCCCACGAACACCTTCGCCCGTGCAGACGCGAGCATGGATGCCATCAGAACATGCCCCGCCGGAACCACTCCGGCTGCGGCATTTCCACAAACACTTCGTGGTCGCGTGCTCCGAGTGGTCCTTGTGCTCTGTCCTATCGACGAACACTCCCCCATCTCATAGGGGCTCTGTCCCACGAGTGCCGCGCGTATCAGTGGATTACCTAGCCTGCACCCGCTTAGCCACTAGAGGAAGATGAGGGCCGTTGTCGATAATATAGTATCGATCTTACGAATAAATATTTTGAAATCTCTGAGAATTAGATCCACATAGAAAAAGATACAGTGATTTTATACATGTTTAGACATTCTCCTAGAAGAATAATAGCTATACTCTTGTGTTATTGTATTGACTATACTCTTACAACTGAGAGAAAATTACTAGAACAAGAGCCTAATGACTTCTGTTTCTCGTCTCCAGTTGTCTTCTTTTTGCTCTGCCTTTTCTTGTTCCTTATACAGCGTGTGTAGAGTTGGCAGTTACTCCATACCAAGTAGCGCCTGATCGCTTGATGAAATACGCACGTTGAGGATGATTATTTGAGAGATTACACCCAACGTCGCATTGCAGTTACATGAAGGACAGAAGTTTAATATGTGCAGTTATCTCGGAGAATGACAACACATGTTAACTATTGTGTGCATCAAACACAGCGTATAAATGTCCCTAGTCGATTGGGCCCACATGTCTGTAGGTTTTATTGACTATAGTTGGTCGTAATTGATCTGGTCGTAGAAAGACTTACGACCATAAGGTGGTCGTAGGAATCCTTATAACCATAAGGTGGTCATAGAAAACCTTACGATTATAAGGTGATCGTAGAATAATTTACGACTACTCAGTTAAGTTTTTCTCTTATAAATGATAAGGGTTATGAACGATATGAAGGTATTACTATCTATAATAACAATTTCATATAAACAATTAAATTGATTGAAGATTATTAGATCCTCATCAGGTGTGGAGGATGGCTGGAAGGCCGAGGCCGGCCGAGCTCCGGCGAATAGAGCTCTCGGCGAATACCATTTATATAACATATAAATGGTATCTTTTATATGTTATATATTGGGGACGCGGACGAGTGGGCCGCTGGGTCTGTTGGCTTCAGCTATGCCGTTAGATCAAACCTGTGTGGTCCGGATCGACGCAGGATATTTGCAAAAGGGCCCTTGATGTATTTTACATTTCAATCCTTTCTACGGTAGAAACACTACTGAATTGAAACTTATCCTCGTGAACTTATCCGCAGAAACAAAAGCGTTCTCTTTCTTTTCAGAGCACCAGGCAAAAATTTATGGATTGAAACATAAACCAGACATAGAATTTCAGGGCAATTCGTTATATGTCACTGAATAACTTTGTAACTTCATAATATACCACTGGTGTTTTATTATCATATGAGCTCTGGGTCCACATGCCAGCCTCACAATGAGTGACATATTGTGAATCATATATTTATTTAGTGTTATATTGTAAATTTTCTTGAGAATTTCTGTATCCCTGATGATGAACTGATAATGGCGACCACAGGAACACGCTGGACGTACACACAAATGGCGACCACTAAAGATGCTAAAGAAGACGGTGACATGCATAATACAATCTATCAGCCACTCAGCTTGATTCAGGTTGCGGCACCGTCGGTCACCAAGTTTATTGTCATCATTCACTTCAGATCTGCATTGCAATTCAGCGGAAGCGAATGCTTTTTTTCATACGAGTAAAAACTCCAAACAACACATAGTCCGAAACTTGCAAGTTACGAGGTTTATTCATTAGTTCATTTTTATTTGATGTTTTAGGACTGACAAAATACATTTTATTTGATGCTATAGGATTCCGAGTAGAGACATAACTAAATCTTACAAAATTGCGCCTTATTTAGTGTATGCTGTATTGTAGGAAGCTCCAATCTCTTTTTATTCATTGGTCACTAAAATTAAAGATGGATGAAAATGAAACAAACTGTTGGTAGTTTTAAACCGGACAACTCGCTAGTATTTTGTCACGAAGAATCGCATTCTAGGATCGAATAGTATAATCTAAGATCTTGCCGGATTCTACCAAATAGTATATTTTCTCAATCCACCACATTTTTCAATTGAGATTTTAGCATTTATTTAGTCAGTTGGCAACTAATTAGATTTATAGTTGCCTATGTTATCATCGTTATATAATAATTAACACAAGTTGGCTACATAATGCATATTTTTTGTACATATTATAATGCCATGCTTTAAATTATACTTTAAAAGCTTTTATTTACAAAAATATAGTGAAACAAAATATTATTTGTTGTTTATACAAATAATTCTTATATATGAATGAATATACTGTGAAACTTTACAATAAAAAGCACATATGCTAAGTATTTTTTTAATAATTAATTACTAGAATCAGTTAGAATTGTATATAATTTATGTTTGAGATCCTACAAATTTTTTTTGCTAGAATTGTAATGAAGATTCTACAAAATTAAGATTATATCTAGAATCAAATCATTCCAATCAATCTAGAATCGTAAAGTCTTAAGACTTTAGATTCTGACAACCTTGAGTAGTGACAGTACCTTGGGGGCCGGAGGGTGTAAGACTCTTACACCGTACTGGTGCAGCAGACACTAGTGGCAATCATGTCATCGAGGGTAAGCTGCAATCGATCCAACACCTCACGTAGCTGTTTGGATAGTCTCCCAGTTGGGGCACTAGGAGACCTCATGGAGCAGCTGAGTGGAAAAAAACTCGTTAGTGGAGCTCGTTGGCTCGATCTAAAATTGTTCTAATTAGACTCGTTATTTGGTTAAATATTGAAATGAGTCAATTTCGAATGAAACTAGATTTCACTCTGGCTCGGCTCGGCTCGACGCGTTTCGTTAGTTTGGTTCTAAAAATACATTCAAACTATAAATAAAATGATATTAAATCAAACTGTGTTAATTTTGAAAAAAAAAAAACTCGGTAAGACGACCACCTGTCTTGACATCCACGCGTAATGGTGATGTTCCTTCTCTGATAGGCCTTGACGAGCCCTTGGGCGTCACAGAAGGTCTTGAGGAGCTTCTCCAGTTGGGTGCTCATCGCCGGGTCCTTCATCGTCTCCGTATTCCCCAACCTCGACAGGAGGGCACTGCTTCTGTTCACGCGCTTATCAATCTCAATGCACTCCTTGCTCTGCCAAACCATCTCCACCGTCTCCTTGATCACGAGTGCCACTTGGCCAATTTCGTACAACAGGCAGGGGCGGATCTGGGCCTCGGGCAGGGTGGGCTATAGCCCAAGGCCCAGAAAAAATACGAGTGCAAAAAAAATTTATATATAGACCGAAACAAGTGGATGCAGCCATTTAGCCTGAGGCCCAGCCATACGAGCCGGCCCAGCCCACGAGCAGATGCGCTGAAGCCTCCTTCCCCGGTTCCCCCACTCCATCCAGAGGTGGCCAAACGGGCCGCCCGGCACGGCCCGGCCCGAGCCCGACGAGATGGTTTGCCTTTCTCCCCCAAAGAAGAACAACCTGGATGCATCACCAATGTAGAGAAAACCCTAGCACTAGATAACCTACACGAAAAATCACCAGTGTATAGAAAAGCCTAGCACGGGATATGGCGGTGTTACCTCAACGGGATCTGGAGCCTGAGCGCCCGCGGGGAATGCGGCATGGGCGGTGGGCAGGGACGCCTCCTTCCTCCCACCCGCCGCCGCGGCCTCTCCGCCTACGTCTCCCCCGCCGCCCAACAGCCGCGCGGTAGTCGGAATCAGGAGCCCGAGCGAACCCAGAGCGGGCGCCTCGGACGGCACCTCCCTTCCACCTGCGCTGCGACCCATCCAAATCCAAATCCAAATGGTAGGCCGATGCTCAGCGCTATTGCGAACGCACAGCATCGCCACCTTAAGACATTCCATAATTTGGGCGCTCTCACGCTTCTTAGGCTCAGCACCCAACAATGGATCAGTAAGCTTGTGCAAGTGCCACTTAGGTTGATGCCTGCGTGCCTGAAAGAATCCTCAAATCATTAGAGGTGACATTCCAAATTTTCAGCAGTGATCAGCCACACAAGTTCTGCAACTGTCACTATTGTCTTCTAAAGACTAGAAATGAGCTTGAAACTTACAAAATCAGGAAGCAGTGGCCCTCGATATGTGCCCTCCGGCTCTATTTTACATCCGGACACACAACTTTCCACATATTATCTCAAGAAGTATGATGCCGAAGCCATACACATCTGTCTTCTCTGAGATCTTTCCAGTACCAACATATTCAGGATCTGCATAGCCACTAACAGACGAAGCCATACACATCATGCCAATGCGCTTGCAAACACTTGACGGAAAATAAGAGGGTTGCATCTCTAGCTAACCGGATCGTTGTATCAGATGAGCTCTTACATTATGCCACAAACGGCCACTTCTGCGGTCATATTTGGAGCTAACTTTGTAGCCAGACCAAAATCAAGATATTTTAGCGTCCATTTCATGATCCAACAGGACATTACTTGCTTTTAAGTCCCTGTGGACAATGCACATCTGAGAATGCCCATGCAGGTAAGCAAGACCATCTGCCGTCCGCGTGACTCTTCGGACTCCAGCTCGGCGCATAAGTGGCGCTTCGGACTCAAGCCAGACCATACGGCTGGGGCAAACTGCAACGAAGAGCCAAAATACCTATGGTTAAGTGAAAGTATGGGTTAAACCTGTTGTTTTATGAAACTAATGATGATATACCTGGATTAATGCAATTCCTTCATTAAAATATAATAGAAAAGTGAAAAGCTTAATGCCATGATGGATTGCTAAGAACAATGCGCCCACTACCGTCCTAGTTCATAGTCCATCTGCACTTGTAAGTAATATGTTAGGTATGCTAAAATCAGAATCTTAAGGATCAAGGATTCATATTAGAATTGAACAGGATGTTGCTTGGTTTTAAATCTCGATGGACGATGTAGAAAAACACAACAAATTTCTGAGGGGTTCCAATTATGGTCCTACATAACTACATGAGTAAGATTTCAAGTTCATGTTTTTTTTACAGAACCATGTTCATGCATTTGACATCTGGGAAGGACTGTTACCTAATAAACTAGAGGAACAGCCGCATCTGAATTGTTAAACTTCAAAGACAGGGAGAAGTCTGTATCCCAATCTGTAGAAACTGAAATCCAGTGAAATGACCTTGTATAACTGTAATTATGTGGCATTACCGTAGATTTGTGATACCCAAAAGTCCCACCAAGCGCAAAACATGAACTGCACATGTGCCACATTTACACGAACACCTTCTGCTCACCTCCCATGCACCGAAACGGTAATGAGGTCACTGGGCACATGAGATTCTCTTTGCATGAACAATCTGGCCAACTGCGGCATTTCCATGAACATATTGAGCCCACCCTCCTATCCTGCCAACATTCGAATGGCTACTGCAGTACTGCCATCGCTGCAGCATTTCCACAAACACCTGTGCTGCGAGGACCATTATACCGCTCGTTCCCAGGCAGCCCCATCAAAATATTCAACTTCCAAACGCAGCAAAACTTGGCGGCGAACAAACCAATGTATATCTTCGCTTAGTATGCTGACGTTGGTACGGCTCGATCAGCGAACCTCAAAGCTCCAAGAAACCAGGTTGAATCTGACGAGCCGTTCCTGTTCCCAACAGGAGGCGTCCCGCGTCCCCCGGAAGTCACTGGGTGTGGCATTCCCACGAACACCTTCTGCTCGTCTGTACGCAGCGCATGGATGCCATCAGAACACGCCCCTCCGGAACCACTCCGGCTGCGGCATTTCCGGTCGCGTGCTCCGAATGGTCCTTGTGCTGTGTCCTATCGACGAACACTTGCCCATCTGATAGGGGCTCTGTCCCACGAGTGCCGCGCGTATCAGTGGATTCCCTAGCGTGCACCCGCTTAGCCACCAGGAGGAAGAAGAGGGGCGTGGAGGATGGCTGGAAGGCCGCGGCCGGCGGAGCACCGGCGAGCACAGCACTCGACGGCGGGAACCGCTCTTGCGATTGAGGAAGCGGACGAGTGGGCCGCTGGGTCTGTTGGCTGCAGCTGTGCCGTTCGATCAAACCCGTGTGGTCCGGATCGACGCGGGATATCTGCAAAAGGGCCCTTGATGTATTTTACATTTCAATTTCTACGCAGAGGAGGCCAAATGGGCCGTGCAGGCGGGGCTGCCAGAGACACGGCCCACACACCATTCATGGGTCAGGTCGGTACGACATGATAGCCCGGATCATCATCTCGGTATGCCATGTCATGGCTAGGTCATATCTGGGTGATGGCTATTTCTTAATATTTATATGATTTTATTTTTATTTTTTAATACTTATATGATTTTATTTTTATTTTTTAATTTTATATAGTTCATTTTTAACTATTTTTATATGTATTTCTAAATTCTACATATTTTTTTAAAAAATGTTTTGAATTGTTCTGATTTTTTGAATTTTTTTTCAAATTATCTATTATATATATAGGATTTTCTTTTTTTTCTTAAATTTTCGGGCTAAGCGTGGCCGTAAATGGCTTTTCGAGCCAAACAGACTTGGGTTGGCACGACACGGTACGAGTGGCCTTTGGGCCGTGCTTAGGCCGCCACCTAGGCACGTTGGCCGACACGACATAGCCCAGAAATGGGTCGTGCCTAGTCGTGCCCGTGCCGGACCAGGCCGCCCATTTGACCATGTCTGTTTCTACGGTAGAAACACTACTGGATTGAAACTTATCCTCAGAAACTTATCTGCAGAAACAAAAGCACTCCCTTTCTTCTCATGGCACTAGGCAAAAATATATGGATTGAAACATAAACCAGACATAGAATTTCAGGACAATTCGTTATATGCCACTGAATAACTTCGGAACTTCATAATATATCATTGGTGTCTCATTGACATAAGAGGTCTGGATTCATATGTTAACTTCACAATGAATGATACATTATGAATCATGTAGTTATTCAGCATCATATTGTAAATTTTCTCGAGAATTTCTATATCCCTGATGATGAACTGATAATGGCGACCACAGGGACACGCTGGACACACAAATGGCGACCACTAAAGGTCGCCAAAGAAGAAGAGGGTGACATGCATAATACAATCTATCAGCTACTCAGCCTGATTCAGGTTGCGGCACCATGCTTGTATCCAATGGCGGACGCACCGTCGGCACCATGCTTGTATCCAATGGCGGACGCACCGTCGGTCACCAACTTTATTCGCACCATTCACTTCAGATCTGCATTGCAATTCAGCGGAAGCGAATGCTTTTTCATACGAGTAAAAACTCCAAACAACGCATAGTCCGAAACTTGCAGGTAACGAGGTTTATTCATTAGTTCATTTTTATTTGATGTTTTAGGACTGACAAAATACATTTTATTTGATGCTATAGGATTCCGAGCAGAGACATGACTAAATCTTACAAAATTGCGCCTTCCTTATTTAGTGTATGCTATATTGTAGGAAGCCCCAATCTCTTTTTATTCATTGGTCACTAAAATTAAAGATGGATGTAAATGAAACAATCTGTTGGTAGCTTTAAACCGAACAACTCGCTAGTATTTTGTCACGAAGTATCGTAGAGTTCTATGGAACATATATGGGAGTACTGCAGCTTAATTAGCTTAAAGTACGCTGATGCAACGGCTCAGTGGAGGTACAAAATTGATCCCAATTACGTAATGGTTCAGTCGTCTTAGAAGTTAGAACCCTTGTGTCCAGGGCCCATATCTCAGAATGTGGGGACCTATGCTAAACTTAAAGTTAGGCACTGCAGTTTAGAAAAGACAATTAATTACCAAATCAAAAAAATATTTCATTTAAAATTTGACCATAAATTAGCTCTGGTTCTCTTTTTTTTCGTAGGCTTAAAAGAATGTAGAAGACATGGCTGAAGACTAGAATAATACCGAAATGCACAAATAGAAGAAAGAACAACAATAGTAGACGTTAAGAATTTATTAACAAAACTAAGTTCCAGACTTATAGTTTGTCAATGCCGAGTGGCAACGAAATGGGTCTACAAAACCAGTTACTGTGGTGTATATAGCCCCGTACGCATACAAAATTACAAATTAGTTGAGTTTACAAAGAAACACACAATAAACTGATGAGTATAGGGTGAGTTGATTTATATTAATAGTGATTGTGCGGTGAAACTTTCAATAAAAAAATATGCTAAGTACTTTTTAATAATTAATTACTAGAATCGTATATAATTTATGTTTGAGATTCTACAATTTTTTTTTGCTAGAATCGTAATGAAGATTATACCAAATTAAGATTCTACTAAAAATCGGATCATTCCAATCAATCTAGAATTGTAAAGTCTTAAGACTTTAAGACTCGGATCAAGATTCTGACTCAAGATTCTGACAAACTTGAGTGATAGTACCTTGTGGGGCGGAGGGTGTAAGACTTTCTTACACCATACCGGCACAGCGGGCACTGATGGAAATCATCTCAGCGAGGGTAAGCTCCATTTGATCCAACACCTCACGTAGCTGTTTGGACAGTCTCCTAGCCGGCGAAATGATGGCGATGCTCCTTCTCTGACAGGCCGTGATGAGCTTGTGGGCATGACAGAATGTCTCGAGGAGCTTCTCCAGTTGGGCGCTCATCGCTGGGCCCTTCATCATCTTCGTATTCTCAAACCTCGACAGGAGGGCACTGACTCTGTTCACGCGCTTATCAATCTCAATGCACTCCTCCTTGTTCTGCCGAACCGTCTGCACCGCCTCCTTGATCACGAGCGCCACTTGGCCAATTTCGGGCAGCAGGTACATGTTGCGTTCCTCCGCCTGTGTAAAGGATATCAATAAAGTTGAGAGACTCTCGGAGACTATATCTTTGGGTTCTTCTATTTTCGTGTTTGAGTGCTTCGTCTTCGGTAACGTGACCATAATATTGTAACAGTGGAAAATTCCCTTAGAAAACAGTAGGAAAAAAAAAATCATACCTTTGGTGGGTGCTCAGGATCGTATGAACAATATGGGACGGCCATCGCCATGTGGTACACAATGAATGATTCACGCATACTATCTTTTATCTATCGGTTGATACCATAAAGAAATAAACACTACTACTAATAAGATATAGTGTGTAGGCCCAAAATAATCATACCTGGTCTGCCAATGAGGGCGGAAGATGATCAGCACGATGTGATGGTATGCGAACGGGCTACACAGTGTGATTCTTTATCATTAATAAGAGGGCCAAATAGTATACATAAAAAAAAAGATATACAAAACATTAAGGGCCAGAGAGAGAAATTAAAATTTGTGACAAATACAACATAATCATGTACTATTTTCTTCGTACCGATATTTTTCTATTGGGGTCTTTGCGGACCTCTGGCTCGAGGGGCACCTCGCAGACCACTGGGGGCGGCGGCTTGCGGACCTTTGGCTCAGGGGGTGGCTTGGGGCTCTGGTGAGGGGCGGGCGCTGTGCTCGGGAGGCGGGGCGCCAGAATAAAGAGAAAATTCTCTTAGAAAACAGTAGGAAAATAATCATACCTTTTAGGACTTTGTATTCAGTTTGGATACACTGTGATCCGACTCAATCCGTTTATATTGACTCAAAATTTAAACTAAAATCTCTTCCCATCCGAAGGGTTTGGTTCTTATCCTTCTCTGTCCAAACAAGCCCTCGGTGGGCGCCAGATCGCATGAATGATATGGGACGCCCATCAAATCGTAGACAATGAATGATTCATGCATACTATCTTTTACTCCCTCCGTTCTTTTTTACTTGAAGTTTTTGACTTTTCACGGTCTCCGAGATGCGACTTTAACCGCTATTTTTTAAAACTTTACATTAAGATGTACTAATAAAATTATAATATTATGGAAGTATTTTTAATGACAAATCTAATGATATAATTTTTATATAGCCATTCTAGATAGTTTTAAACATATTGACGGCCAAACTTTATAAAGTTTAACATCATGGATTCAAAGACGTCAAGTAAAAAAGAATGGAGGGAGTATTTATCTACCGTATGATACCATAAAGAAATAAACACTACTACTAATACGATATAGTATGTAGGCCCAAAATAATCATACCTGGTCTGCCAACGAGGATGGAAGATGATCAGCACGAGGTGATGGTATGCGAGCGGGCTACACAGTGTGATTCTTTATCATTAATAAGAGAGCCAAATAGTATACATAAAAAAAGATATACAAAACATTAAGGGCCAGAGAGAGAAATTAAAAATTTGTGACAAATACAACATAATCATGTACTATTTTCTTCGTACCGATATTTTTCTATTGGGGTCTTCGCGGACCTCTGGCTCGAGGGGCACCTCGCACCACCGGGGCGACGGCCATGGACCTTTGGCTCGGGGGTGACTGGGGGCTCTTGTTTGGGCGGGCGCCTCGTGCTCGGGGGCAAGGGCGCCAGAATGATGAAAATTATCTTAGAAAACAGTAGGAAAATAATCATACCTTTTAGGACTTTGTATCCAAGTTGGATACATCAGATCCGACTTAATCCGTTTAGATTGACTCGAAATTTGAACTAAAATCTCTTCTCTATCCGAAGGGTTTGGTTCTTATCCTTCTCTGTCCAAACAAACCCTCAGTGGGGGGCTCAGGATCGTATGAACGATATGGGACGTCCATCGAAATCTGATAGACAATGAATGATTCATGCACACTTATCTTTTATTTATCTACCATATGATACCATAAAGAAATAAACACTACTACTCCCTCTGTTCGGATTTATTTGACGCTCGGTAGTTATGTATTACCTTACACGACATCATCTATTTAAATATGGAGGGAGTACTAATAAGATATAGTATGTAGGCCCAAAATAATCATACCTGTTCTGCCAATGAGGACGGAAGAAGATCGATACCAGGTGATGGTGGTAAGCGAGCGGGCTACACAGTGTGATTCTTTATCATTAATAAGAGGGCCAAATAGTATACATAAAAAAGATATACGAAACATTAAGGACCAGAGGGAAAAATGTGTGACAAATGCAACATAATTACGTACTATTTTCTTCGATACCTTTCTATTTGGGTCTCCATGGATCACTGACACGGTGGACGCCCAGACCATCGCACCATCGCCCCACTAGCCCCACCGTTGCGGGAGTGGTGCGCCGCTTGGGCTCGGAGGCGGGCGGGTGCCTCGGGCTCGAGCTTGGGGCGGGGTGGGCGCCTCGCTCGGGCTTGGGGGCGAGCGCCTGCTCGGGCTCGGGGCGTGGGCGCCAGAGCAATAGAAAATTCCTTTAGAAAACAGTAGGAAAATAATCATACCTTTCGGATTTGTTTGAATACTATGATCCAATTCAATTCTTTTGGATTGACTCGAAATTTGAATTAAAATTCATTCCAATCTGAAGGGATGAATTCTAATCCCCTACCAAACATGTTCTTAGTGGACGTTCAGGATCTTATGAACAATATGGAACGTCCATCGAAATCCGGTAGACAATGAATGATTCACGCATACTATCTTTTATTTATCTACCGTATGATACCATAACAAAAGCACTATAGTATGTAGGCCCAAAATAATCATACCTCTAGGGATGAGGGCGGAGGATGAGCACCGTCTTTATTTTGTTTCGAAATAATGTAGAGCAAGATGGCCAAGAAGGCAACGCTGCGTCCGTGTGTACTGATATATCCCGTGTGAGAACCCAAACAATTAAGACTAACTAAGTAATAAGAATCAAACTTTAACAAGAATTAAAATCCATCAAGTCGAAGATCGAAGGGTAATCTCGATGTGGTAGCAAACGCTTAGTCATCGCAAGTAACAATGGTGTAACTCAAAATCCTTTGCAAAAGAATTGCATTACAAGCTTAATTGAACATTAACTCAAACTCAAGAGTATTTACATAAACTCAATACATCGGTGAATCTTCAATTATTGCAACTGGAGTGTGCTACAACCAACCGCAAGGTATCTCACAAGAGCTAACTAATCGCAATATCATTCCCGCCTTCATGTCGCCAAGCCCTCTTTGGAGCATTGTCCATTCATCGCCACCACCAACCCTTCCACACCCTCAACCCTCATGATCAAATAAAATAAAGGAGGTGATTAGTAAAACCGATTGCGGTATTTAGGAGTAGGTTAAAAGAAGTTGCCGCGGTTCCGGTGCGAGAGAATACCCGAGAAACTTGGGCGCTCGGTCCCTAGACCATCAAGGTACCTGACTAACATGAGTTAGTCGGCCCTCGATCGCCAAGGTATCCGACCACTCGAGGTCCTTCTGCACTGCTACTTCCGTGGGTCTCCTCATCCGGCGTTATTAGAATCCAACACCCACTATCTCGCATTTGCAGCAGCCACAATGTAATCCCACAATGCACCACGCAAGGCAACCCACCTCAAAAAAAGCATCATGGGGCTTAGCAGAACCGGCACCATCAACACCTTGGCAGCCCAAGCCAACACGGGGCAGCACAGCCCAGCATAGCCGAAGCCTCCCCAAGTTCATTCCCCCCAGTTGAAGCCAACGCAGAGCAGCACAGCAGAACCAAAAACAAAACAGCCAAGGATAGCATGGCATGAGGGGCATAGAGGGAATGCACAGGGTCAAGTGAAGCCACATCCACAAACCAGAAGTGCATAGTGGTCATTTGCCTGGCAAGAGTTGGAGCCAGCCGAAATGCATCCCCCTGGATGAAGGTCTTATCCCCTCACTGCTTCTTAGCCTCACACAAGCATCCTCATTCACAGAACCCAGCCACCACCTGGAGCAAAGCACAGGCTGGCCACATCCAGAGAAGCACACCTCCTTCATTCCCCCTATTCTCAGACCACCCATTGCATTGCATTCAAATCAATCCAGCTCTTTCAACCATATAGACCAAAGGAAGAAGAAGCCAGGAGGAAGACCGAGAGCAAGGGCGGCAGCGGCAATGGCGTTGAACCATTGACCGCCACCACGACCTCGCCGGTAGTGACACGAACCAGGAGGATCAAGAGCACCAAGGAGCTCCATGACCACCCAGCTAGCATCACCATCACCCCACTGCCGACCAATCTCCCCCAAAACTAGCAAAGGTAACCATCCATATTCCCACAATCATCTTACCTTTCAACCTTACACATGCACATCCATCAACCCCCAATAGCCACATAGTTCTCAGTTCATCAATATGCATCACAGAGCAGTAGAAGGGAGGGAGTAGAGATAGGGGTTGAGAGGGGGAGTAGTACCTCCGTGTGCCATGATCCAGTACCCTCAGTAGTCCCTTCCATCGCAGCACTCATCCATCAGCATCTAAACTCACAGATCTGAGATCAGTAAGACATCAAAAGCTAAATCGTGCTCAACTTAAATCAAAGAGTAACTAGAGTAAGCCGAGTTTTTATCAGAGCAAGGGTTGGGGCGCAGGAAGCCGAGGCAGCCGAGAGGCCAGGGAGCGTGTCGAGCCACGCGGCCGGAGGCCAGGCGCGGGAGAGTGAGCCGGAGCCGGAGAAGACCCGAGTGGTGGTGCGGGGCGCCGGGCCGAGCCGGGCAAGTAGGCGAGGCGGTGCTGGCCCTAGGCCGCGCCGAGAGGAGGTCGGGCCGGACTGGAGTCGAGAGGAGGCGGCGGCGTAGAGTGGCGGCGAGTCGAGAGGGAGCGACGTCGGGTGAGCGAGAGGAGGAGCCGGGTGTCGGACCGGGCCGCAAGGAGCGGTGTCGTGTCGCCGGAAGCCGAGCCGGAGCTGGAAGGGAAGCAGGAGCGGCGGTGCTGGGAGCGGCGCCGGGAGGTGACGCGAGGGAGCCGAGAGAGGGGCGGCGGTGCTGAGGGTGGAAGAAGGGGATCGGGCAGAGTGTGTTGTGTGCGTGTGTGCTTAGTGTGTGCGTGTGTGCGTGTGTGTAGGCAGTGGGCCGTGTGGGTAGTGTGGTGTTAGGGCGTGTGGGCTTAGAGTGGGCCGGCCGAGTGAGATTAGAGAGAGAGAGAGAGAGAGAGAGAGAGAGAGAGAGATTAGAGGGAAGGTTAGATTTAGTATTTGGGTTTTAGATTTAGGATTCAGGTTAATCCCAGTCAGCTTAGACTCTTGTTAATCGGTGGTTGACTGCTAGAATGCGTTGAGTAGTTTGGGCTTCTGTGGCTGTTAAATAGCTGATGTGTTTAGACAATCGGACGGCTGTCAGGGAGTGCTAACTTCGCTTAGACCGTGAAAATGTTTTAGTTAATTAAAATGTGCTAACTGGTGGTCGTCACTAACTTATGTATTTATATTATCACTCAAATCAATAAGTATTTACTTATACTATTATTCGTGTTGTCGACACTCTGACGTATGCTAATCAAAGACAGATCGAGCAAATGACTCGAACTTCATCGGCGCCAACCTTTCCTACGTCCTTGAAGGCAAGCGATCCTCTTGAACATTAATGTAGTTACTTTAAAAATATACCCTATCTTGCACTATATATATATATATATATATATGTATTGCATTAAAGTGGTTTTCCAAAAACTAAAGAAAATGATTGAGATA
Source organism: Ampelocalamus luodianensis (assembly GCA_036346255.1). NCBI lineage: Eukaryota > Viridiplantae > Streptophyta > Magnoliopsida > Poales > Poaceae > Ampelocalamus > Ampelocalamus luodianensis. The sequence goes on from CM070638.1 coordinate 3,773,144, forward strand.
AGATAAGATGATTAAGAAAGAATGAGAATTACTAGGAGGGTAAAGGGGCCCCGGGTGGGGAAACGCGATGATGATGTTGAGGTAAGAGGTGGGCCCTTTACATATGGCTATAATATAAGGACCAACAAACTCTTGCTCGGTCGATGTCAGTAATTCTGCCAACCATTTTCCCGCTTGGCGGCGTAAAATGCTACCTTGTTACGTGACTATGCTCTCCACATCGGGTATGTAATAGGTGTGTGTGAGTGATATGGAGGAACCCAGACCGGTGGGGATAGTCCGAAGTGGGGATCCAAGGCGCTATATGCGCTAAGGTGGAGTGTTGAGTGCGGGATAGAAGTCGCCTCAACCAACCTCACCGTAACTCGGTGAATGATGAGGTCAGCAGCGTGATCTAATCTGCACCGGCGGAAGGTGATGGGTGGAGAAATTAATCACGTAACTGAAAACGCTCAGATTCTCGATCTCGAACCCGCATCTAAGGCAATGCGGTGGACCCTGCTCACAGAGAGTTCGAATAGCTATGGGTAAAGTGGTACAAAGCTCGCGCGCATGCTAAACAAATCATGAATTCATGCCGCCTCGAGATTGGAGTCTACGGAACCACAGGGGTCTTTCGTCTCTCCGAGTGACTAGTAGAGTTTTTCAGTATTAAAACTTGCCACCTTTTTGTCGAGATCTATTTTATAAAGTGAGATGATTTAGAAATTGTGATAAAGATTAGAGATAGTGCATCCTGTGCATCTTTTGCTATTAATGCTTGCCGAGTACATTCGTGTACTCAACCTTGTTAGTATTCTCCTTTGTAGATCCTAGTCCGACAGGAACTATCCTGTGGGACGAAGGACTTGCAGTGCATGTACAAATAAATGGAGGAGAAGGCTTTGACTAAGAGAACCCGGGGTGAGTTGGGAGCCATTTTGGCTTGAGAGTTGAATAGACGGCTGGTACTTCAGGGCAGACAAGAGAAGCGGGAAAGTTCCTTTGGGTATTTGTATAAAACCTGTATTAAGACCTTAGCCCTGCGTGGATAACTGTTGAAATAAAAGACAGTTTATATCTTATTGTTCTGCTGCGTAACTCTGGTGAAGGCTTACTATTCGTTGGAGCAGTGTTCTACTGAGCAAACGAATAGTAATCCGTGTGCCTAAGTGTCATTACCCCTGGGGTAATGACACGGGGCGTCACAGATGGTATCAGAGCAATAGGTTCGGGCCACGCTAATAACATAGAAACTGTAGCAAGAACTTAGGTGTGCTTTTCTCGCCTGCTATATTGCAATAAATACCTTATTAACCCTCATCCCCATATCGATTTCTATTTCCGTCCCGTTTCAAAAGTATTATGTTAAAAACCCCATCTTCTTTAAAGTGGCAGCCTGCTAACATAGAACCATTCCTTCGTAGGAGGTTTAGGTTCAGTTTTCGGATCGAGAGAGTGCGGGGAAAGCGTGTGCTTCGTCATAGGATTCGTGTTATTAATTCCCGCTAATTAGCCTGTTAAGCTAGCAATTCGACATAGGATAGATGATTGAAGATTATAGGTGTTGGGAAATCAATATAAGGTCATAAGTTTTTATGCCTGGGCTAGGGGCATGAAGTAGAACTCTGGCGTGGACCTGCTTTTCCAATCTCGGGATAAGTATGGGCCATACCCGTTAGCTTCTTTACCTTTTCATCTATATCACCAAAATAACCCGTCAGCATCTCAAGTAATCCTTACCTACTTGAAGAGAGTAACTAAAGTGGTTGACGGTGTAAAAAGATGTCTTATCTCATTTCTGCATATCAGTTTTCCCGGACGAGTGGTCCGTGGCACTCCGAGCGTGTAGCTCTGGCGTATCCAGGAGCGAAGTCCTGGGCGTACTCAGGAATGAGCCCTGAGCGTTTCCCAACACGTAGTTGGGCGGTCTCGAGAACGGGATCTCGAGCGTACCTAGGCACGTGGATCCAGGATAGTGTAGGTCGCACTCAGAGGCAAGCTCTGAGCGGTCCCAAACACGTGGTTTGGGCGGTCTTGAGAACGGGATCTCAAGCGTGACGGAGCACGAGAGACTCGGTTAGAATAGGATTTGGATCTTTGTGGCATCTCTATGTTTCTTGGTATTATTTGATTATCTGTGTATGGCATAATACAACTCACCCACGGTTAACTCGGTCAGATAAACATGATACCCTCTTCCCTACAACAAATCACTGCTGAATACGTACAATCAACAGAAGAACTAGTCAAAATAAAATACTACACATACGGCAGATAATGCAACCAATTTCTTAACATCCTCCCCACAGGACGCAAGATCAGTTGTCAATGGCCGACATTAAAAGAATGGGCAAACTTCAGGGAAAACCTTCTAGCATGCCTATGGTTGCAGCAAACAGGATATGCTAAACAGTACCCATCCTTACCAAGCACCGTAAGCCGCAACTAGAAACAGCTTGCGAGCACACGCCCGCCAACAAGGCTTGACATGTGGTTATCTTCCGCACAAGGACATATGATAAGGGTTGGCCTCCACAGGATAAACCTCCGTTAAGAAATCCATCTTTCCTTTCTGAGACTTCGGGTGACCCATCGTTATAAGAGGTACCACCACAGTCATCTATGCAGGTTACTGACATGGCAAACTCACATGAAGACTCTCAATTAAGACAGAAACAATTTAACTATAATTAGGATCAGTAAATGCTCCTGAGAGACAACTGGAGCATCAGGAAGGTAAACCTGAATATGAAGACGGATTATCGCCGGACCTGAATACCTATCTGCCTCAGAGGCATTCTCACACAGGGGACAAGCTGAGAAGTCCAATATGGATGCATCATTATTAGCAGCAAACCTCCAGGGATTAAGCATACTTAACACCTACTTAGTTGTCATCAAGTAGGCCGATTGTCACTCTGCAGATATAATTTCCGACCACTTGCAATCTACCAACATCCTGCAAACCAAATTGAGCTTTAGCATTTCTAAATCCAAGGTATTTTCTGGGCTTTTCCACTAAAGAGCACCGATAGCAATATGGAGTTGTCTGTTGTTAAAGAATCTATACCTTTTGATCAATACCTACAGGGGGTCAAGGTTTCTACGACAGTATTACAGTGTATTCGTCAGCAAATGAGGGCTGTGAGACCATTAGGAGGATTAGTATAGAAGGTCTTGATGTACCTCTTGTTTTACATCTTGATATCCTTGGACAGGAGGCACTTGATAATCATTTTTGATCTTAAGTGTACCCTGCCATCAGTCTCGAATCTTGCATATCAACACCTAACCCAGTCAAGTATAATAGAGGCCATGTAAGAAAACACCCAATCACACTCTTTTTATCTGCCCTGCTTGCTGCAAGCCATTCCGTCACACAACAACCTAGTGGGGTCAATTCTTACATCTCTTTGGGATCTGGACTTCAATTTATATCGTTACAGGCAGCACAATCAAGGGCTCCAAATACAACTTAGGCATACCAAGAAGTATTGGACCATCCCTCTCCATGCAAAGGCATGGAAGGACAAAGACATGGCAAAGGAGATTCATAATTAAAATTGGGACGATTACTGCGGGACATACCAACGGAAAATTCACCAGCAGACTTTAACAAGACAGCGCCTGACCAATCCAGAGCAACCACGATACCAGCAGCCAGCCATCCCAGTCCACCACCTACTCTTGGACCTTGTTCAAACATACCACCACGACCACCACCTCCATATGGACCACTCGGGCTAGGAATTTTCAACCGATCCTTCCAGAGATCCCTAACCCAGCAGCAGCATGTTGCCATAGCTCGTAATTGTGCAAAGTGTAGAGGTCGCCACCTTACGAAGGATAGCAGGATTATTGAATATCGGATTAAAGGATTACATGATTGTGTATATTGGAGTATTAGAAACACCTCGTTGCGAGATATTAGATTATAGAAATAAGTTATTATTGGATACTGGAGAAATGAATTGTTGGATGTGGGGTCGTAGCAATAGAAAATTGTTGGATATCTTGGATATTGATAATAACCATATATTAATTATTGGATTATTGGAGATTGGGCTATAGTATGTCGAATTATCGAAATAGATGGTTGTGGGTGTTGGATCGATGGACATTGGATTAGTAAAGATACATGAGTATTGAGTAAGTGGATTATTATCGATATCGAAATGAATGTTGGCTACTGGATTACAGGAATACAAGTGTTGGATTATTGGAATTAGGGATATTGGATTATGGAGATAGAGTATTGTTGAAGATGGGATTTTGAGGCTATATAATTATTAGAGTTGGATTATCAGATCTCATCATTCTGGATCATAGGGTTATATCATGATTGAATTATTAGAAATATATTATTGCCGGATTATAGAAACACCTTTGTCAGATACTAGAGTATGTTAATGTTGGATTATAGAAACATATCTTAGTTACAATATATAAATAGATCTTGGTTGGATTATAAAAATACGTCTTGGCAGATCTAAATGGATTTTCGTAACTATTGGGGAATTAGTATTGAGAAAGTGGTTCAGTAAATATGGTGATTGAAATACGAAAGGTTGGAGTTTCATAGCACTACGAAAGGTTACTCTTTGGTGGATCAATCGAATTCTGATATATGAATAAAATTGGTGGAACTAATTGGACAACTTAGTCATATTGGATTTATGGAATATAATGCATAGTAAAATGGATTATCAGTGATTGTTGAAAATCTAGTAATGACAGTCCTATCAGATATAGGTAATGAATAAGAAATAGAATTGGATTATTATAATAAGTGATGATTGGAAATTCAGGTGCATTGGGTGAATTACTAAGAATTTATAAAATCGGTGGAGTTCATGGAATAATAGCGTTTGGTTGATCTATAGTGGTGGATGGACTGATGTAAGTAATGATGTGGTAGATCAATAAGCATAATAAATTGAATTGGAAAGTATGATTCTAATATGGATGATTGACTTGCTGATTCTAGAAGTGGCAACAGGATTGAAATTGGAAAAATTTAGCCAAAAGTGCAATTATGATTTAAATGAGGTTATGGTATTGTTTTGACCATAGAAACTTTAGCAAGTGATTTGACTTGGAAAGCAAATAAAAGTTGATTTAGACCTGGGCAAAATGAATATGTGGATGGTGCAAGTTGATGCACGTGATCAATTCATTGCTATGACCGAGATCATGTTTTATTGGAAAATCGCCTAAGTCAATTAGGGATCGGTGTTCAAGCTGCATCCTGCTTTTAGCACTCACAACCCACCCAAGGTGACACGGACCATGCCATCGCCTACCACTTAACAACACTCCTAGTTTCAAGTGGGGCCCCTTATGAGTCAATTAACGTACCTCTAGGTTACTATACGGTTATACATCAATCTACCATTGTACCAATATCACCTACATATCGGAAAGTCCGATGGGACACGACTACAATATATCAGAATCCGAACCCTACCAAACAACCTAATCATACCTTGGTCACCAAAAACAAAGGAAATAAAAGACATATCAAGAGTGAGAGATTTCTGAAGTACTCCTTGAGGAATTAACCGGTATGCTTTAAATGGAGAGATAGAATTGGTGATTAACTAAATTCTGGGAACAGCTACTAGCCTAGTATGCAAATGACACCATGCGAGGCCCTTACAGAAGAAAGTGCAGATCACCTAGCTATGGATTTAAAGTCAGAAAAAGACTGTTATTGAGCCCGGAACTTGAAGGGAAAATGATAAGAAACTATAACTAATGCAAGAACCTCTCAAGATCCGCTCAAGGTAGGCAAAGGAGCTACGCAATTCAACATAGGAAAGACCTACAACTCGAAGTCAGGAATCAGGAGTATTTAAAGGTACCACTTGTGCGCAAGTTACGCCGATTCTAACTAAAAGGAAAACCAAGTTCAGGGTACGTTGGAACCCTTCGGATTTTAGCGCGTAAAGAACCCCTAGCGTATCAATCGGGACTGCCAACTTAGTTGACAATGATTCGCACGATATTTCATGTCGCCAGCTCAAAAAAAAAAAAATGTCTAAGGGAGCTCTCAACATATTACCAATCTCGATATTCACGCAGTGAAGATCTTGATGATAGAAGACCAACAGCTAAGGAACCGGATGACCCGTGACCCGTTTCTGCAAGGTGCAATGGAAAAGTCACTCCATCAGTAAAGCTACATGGGAGAGCAACAAAGTGTTGCACGAAGTCTGCCACAAGACCTCCCCAGGAGAGATTTCAATTTCGGGGACGAAATTTTTCCAAGGGGGGTAGGATGTGAGAACCCAAACAATTAAGACTAACTAAGTAACAGTAATCAGTAACTTAACAGTAATTAAAATCCATCAAGTCGAAGATCGAAGGGTAATCTCAGTGTGGTAGCAAACGTTTAGTCATCGCAAGTAACAATGGTGTAACTCAAAATCCTTTGCAAAAGAATTGCATTACAAGCTTAATTGAACATTAACTCAAACTCAAGAGTATTTACATAAACTCAATACATCAGTGAATCTTCAATTATTGCAATCTGGAGTGTGCTACAACCAACCGCAAGGTATCTCACAAGAGCTAACTAACTGCAATATCATTCCTGCCTTCATGTCGCCGAAGCCCTCTTTGGAGCATTGTCCATTCATCGCCAGCCACCGAACCCTTCCACAGCCCTCAACCCCTCATGATCAAATAAAATAAAGGAGGTGATTAGTAAAACCGATTGCGGTATTTAGGAGTAGGTTAAAAGAAGTTGCCGTCAGTTTCCCGAAGTGCAGTAGAATACCCGGAGAAACTTGGGCAGTCGGTCCCTAGACCATCAAGGTACCCAGACTAACATGAGTTAGTCGGCCCCTCGATCGTCAAGGTATCCGGACCACTCGAGGTCCTTCGGTACCTGTCACTTCCGTGGGTCTCCTCATCCGGCGTTATTAGAATCCAACACCCACTATCTGCATTTGCAGCAGCCACAATGTAATCCCACAATGCACCACGCAGTGCAACCCACCCTCAGCAAAAGCATCATGGGGCTTAGCAGAACCGGCACCATCAACACCTTGGCAGCCCAAGCCAACACGGCAAAGACAAACAAAGATAGCCAAGCCTCCCAAGTTCATTCCCCGCTTGAAGCCAACGCAGAGCAAAGACAAATAGAACCAAAAACAAAACAGCCAAGGATAGCATGGCATGAGGGGCATAGAGGGAATGCACAGGGTCAAGTGAAGCCACATCCACAAACCAGAAGTGCATAGTGGTCATTTGCCTGGCAAGAGTTGGAGCCAGCCGAAATGCATCCCCCTGGATGAAGGTCTTATCCCCTCACTGCTTCTTAGCCTCACACAAGCATCCTCATTCACAGAACCCAGCCACCACCTGGAGCAAAGCACAGGCTGGCCACATCCAGAGAAGCACACCTCCTTCATTCCCCCTATTCTCAGACCACCCATTGCATTGCATTCAAATCAATCCAGCTCTTTCAACCATATAGACCAAAGGAAGAAGAAGCCAGGAGGAAGACCGGAGAGCAAGGGCGGCAGCGGCAATGGCGTTGAACCATTGACCGCCACCACGACCTCGCCGGTAGTGACACGAACCAGGAGGATCAAGAGCACCAAGGAGCTCCATGACCACCCAGCTAGCATCACCATCACCCCACTGCCGACCAATCTCCCCCAAAACTAGCAAAGGTAACCATCCATATTCCCACAATCATCTTACCTTTCAACCTTACACATGCACATCCATCAACCCCCAATAGCCACATAGTTCTCAGTTCATCAATATGCATCACAGAGCAGTAGAAGGGAGGGAGTAGAGATAGGGGTTGAGAGGGGGAGTAGTACCTCCGTGTGCCATGATCCAAGCACTCTCGATAGTCCCTTCCATCGCAAAGACTCATCCATCAGCATCTAAACTCACAGATCTGAGATCAGTAAGACATCAAAAGCTAAATCGTGCTCAACTTAAATCAAAGAGTAACTAGAGTAAGCCGAGTTTTTATCAGAGCAAGGGTTGGGGCGCAGGAAGCCGAGGCAGCCGAGAGGCCAGGGAGCGTGTCGAGCCACGCGGCCGGAGGCCAGGCGCGGGAGAGTGAGCCGGAGCCGGAGAAGACCCGAGTGGTGGTGCGGGGCGCCGGGCCGAGCCGGCAAGTAGGCGAGGCGGTGCCGCCCTAGGCCGCGCGAGAGAGGTCGGGCCGGACCGAGTCGAGAGGAGGCGCGGCGAGAGTGGCGAGTCGAGAGGAGCGACGCCGGGTGAGCGAGAGGAGGAGCCGGTGTCGGACCGGGCGCAAGGAGCGGTGTCGTGTCGCCGGCCGAGCCGAGCCGGAAGGAAGCGAGAGCGGCGGTCTTGCCGGGAGCGGCGCCGGGAGGTGACGCGAGGGAGCCGAGAGAGGGGCGGCGGTGCTGAGGGTGGAAGAAGGGGATCGGGCAGAGTGTGTTGTGTGCGTGTGTGCTTAGTGTGTGCGTGTGTGCGTGTGTGTAGGCAGTGGGCCGTGTGGGTAGTGTGGTGTTAGGGCGTGTGGGCTTAGAGTGGGCTGGCCGAGTGAGATTAGAGAGAGAGAGAGAGAGAGAGAGAGAGAGAGAGAGAGATTAGAGGGAAGGTTAGATTTAGTATTTGGGTTTTAGATTTAGGATTCAGGTTAATCCCAGTCAGCTTAGACTCTTGTTAATCGGTGGTTGACTGCTAGAATGCGTTGAGTAGTTTGGGCTTCTGTGGCTGTTAAATAGCTGATGTGTTTAGACAATCGGACGGCTGTCAGGGAGTGCTAACTTCGCTTAGACCGTGAAAATGTTTTAGTTAATTAAAATGTGCTAACTGGTGGTCGTCACTAACTTATGTATTTATATTATCACTCAAATCAATAAGTATTTACTTATACTATTATTCGTGTTGTCGGCTTGCTACAGAAGGCGAATCAGCACAGACCGGAGCAGCTGACCTGAACTTCATCGGCGCCAACCTTTCCTACGTCCTTGAAGGCAAGCGATCCTCTTGAACATTAATGTAGTTACTTTAAAAATATACCCTATCTTGCACTATATATATATATATATATATATGTATTGCATTAAAGTGGTTTTCCAAAAACTAAAGAAAATGATTGAGATAAGATAAGATGATTAAGAAAGAATGAGAATTACTAGGAGGGTAAAAAGGGGGCCCTGGCTGGGGAAACGCGATGATGATGTTGAGGTAAGAGGTGGGCCCCTTTTTACATATGGCTATAATATAAGGACCAACAAACTCTTGCTCGGTCGATGTCAGTATCTGCCAACCATTTTCCGTTTGGCGGGCGAGAAAATGCTACCTTGTTACGTGACTATGCTCTCCACATCGGGTATGTAATAGGTGTGTGTGAGTGATATGGAGGAACCCAGACCGGTGGGGATAGTCCGAAGTGGGGATCCAAGGCGCTATATGCGCTAAGGTGGAGTGTTGAGTGCAGGGATAGAAGCCGCTCAACCAACCTCACCGAACTCGGTGAATGATGAGGTCGCAGCGTGATCTAATCTGCACCGCGGAAGGTGATGGGTGGAGAAATTAATCACGTAACTCGAAAACGCTTACGTATTCGATCTCGAACCCGCATCTAAGGCAATGCGGTGGACCCCGTTCACGAGAGTTCGAATAGCTATGGGTAAAGTGGTACAAAGCTGCGCGATGCTAAACAAATCATGAATTCATGCCACCTCGATTGAGTCTACGGGAACCACAGGGGGTCTTTCGTCTCTCCGAGTGACTAGTAGAGTTTTTCAGTATTAAAACTTGCCACCTTTTTGTCGAGATCTATTTTATAAAGTGAGATGATTTAGAAATTGTGATAAAGATTAGAGATAGTGCATCCTGTGCATCTTTTGCTATTAATGCTTGCTGAGTACATTCGTGTACTCAACCTTGTTAGTATTCTCCTTTGTAGATCCTAGTCCGACCGGGAACTATCCCGTGTGGGACGAAGGACTTGCAGGTACAGAAGCAACAGCTGGAGGAGAAGGCTTTGACTAAGAGAACCCGGGGTGAGTTGGGAGCCATTTTGGCTTGAGAGTTGAATAGACGGCTGGTACTTCAGGGCAGACAAGAGAAGCGGGAAAGTTCCTTTGGGTATTTGTATAAAACCTGTATTAAGACCTTAGCCCTGCGTGGATAACTGTTGAAATAAAAGACAGTTTATATCTTATTGTTCTGCTGCGTAACTCTGGTGAAGGCTTACTATTCGTTGGAGCAGTGTTCTACTGAGCAAACGAATAGTAATCCGTGTGCCTAAGTGTCATTACCCCTGGGGTAATGACACGGGGCGTCACATCCTGATCCACCTTACTTAACTGCTTGGACAGCTTCCCAGCCGTCCAGCAAAGGCACATGAAGCTCCTCTCTTGGCAGGCCGTGACGAGCCCGAGGGCCTCGCCAAGGATCTCGCGGAGCGCCTCAAGCGCGGCGCTCGCCGCCGAGTCCATCATCATCGCCGCCGAGCCTCAAGCACAGCGACAGCGAAAGACGGGCTCTCTCCACGCGCCTTCCGATCCGACGGCAAGCCTCTTTGTTCTGGCGAACCTTCTCCACCGCCTCCTTGATCTTGAGCGCAACTTCGAAGATCTGTATCAGGCAGCCCACTTGATCGGCCATCGATCCTGCATTCCTGCTGCCCTACATCAAATTAGCTCAGCTGCTTAGCTAAGCCGACGAACAACAGAAAATTAGCCTATCTGCATTTCTGATTACAATGAAATTAAGCAAGCGCTCGATCACTAACCTTCAATTCTTGGCTCTTTCCCTCGCGGTCTTTTCTTTCCAGTCTCTCAATTGGCTCTTTTCCTCTAAGCTTTCCCTTATAACTTGCATACCAAGCGACCGCGGGCCTTCTATTCGCTGGTATTTGTAGCAAGTCAGCTCCACGGGACAGGCTAGCTGTGCGCTATGTGGAAAAAAGTAACCAGCGCGAAGGAGAGTTTTTTTTTTTTTTTTCTGAAATGGCATGTTGCGCGTGTTTTTTTTTTACAGAAGTGGCTCTCCTCGGACGATATTGCCAAATATGACAGCTCGAACGAGCCTCATGTTTCCACATATACAATTCTGATCACCCCTAGCCCAGACGTGCCAAAATCCGGTCGCCACTCGTCCGGACGTGTCTTTGCCCGACACGAGTCTCGTCTGCACTGCTTGCGCCCGGACAACACCTCATCCGCACGGCTACCGCCCGGACTAGCCTCATCCACATGGCCACTACTTGGACTAGCCTCGTCACCACCTGGACTAGCCTCGTCCGCATTTGCGGACGAGGTGCTGTCTGCCATATGCACGATGCTTAGAAGAGGAGGGGATTTGGGGGCTGTTTGGTTTATAGCCCTAGATTGATATACCAAAATTTTAGTATTACCATAAAAATTGACTAACGCTTGGTTCAGCTCCAACATGTCATGTGCCGAACCAAAATTTTGGTCACGCCCTCTTATTCCTTCACATTGCGCTGGCAAAATCTCGGCGCCAAAATCCGACGCCAATGTTTTGGCTCGGCTGGAAAACTTGCTGCAATGAGCAAAGAGCACGTGGCAGATTATGGTTTGCTAAGACTGGTAGCATTAATGGCATGATTAATTTGATTATCAAGTTTCAAATGACTATATTTGCTAAACCGAGTATCCGATTTATGAACTGTTGTGTTCCTTGTTATTTTATCAATAAAACAAGACCCATATTGACATATTTTGAAAAAAAAAAGGATGTCATACGGATCCACACGTCATACTTACAATTTTTGCAAATTTTGGTATAGTTGTAATCCAAACACATCAATTTCGGTATTACTCGTGAATTGGCATGATCGATCCAAACACTACCTTTTTGCCCAGGTTTTGGTATTACTAAAATTTTGATAAAAGTACCTGAGGTACTAAACCAAACAGACCCTTACTCTCCCGTATATTGATGCTGGAATGTGCATTAGCAATATTTTACTTGCAACAGATGCTATCCTCTACTTATAGTATGCAGAGAAGACACAGAATCATAGGCTAATTAAATCGGCAAGACAACACAACCGGAAGAAGTTGTGATTTGCTTAATCCTGAAGTTAACACAGAATTCACGAGGCATAAGCAGTTCAGCACATGAATGACCTTTTAGTCCAAACTACAGCAACAAGACGTACTACTATTCTTCACCTGGACTCACCTAGTATTTCTGACCTAGAAAAATAAAACACATGAGGGGTCATAAGTTCATCGGTCCATCACATGGTTACAGTAACTCTTCTTCTTGAGGGTATTTTCAATAGTTAGAGACAACCTTGTCTCTAACATATGCTATATCATGTTTAGAGACAACATCTCCAATAGACAGTCTCTAGTACACTCTCCAACACTTATATTTTATAATTTTTCTTTAAAACGGACCTACATATCAATTAGAGTAAATTAATGTATCATGTCTTGTTTCGCGTGCACAATCGTCTCTTCAGGAAGAGACGACATGTTCTCTCTCTTCTCTTCATCTCTCCTCCACGTAGGATTTTGTTGACATGACATAGCTAAGAGACGACAATAAATGCACTATTAGAGATGCCCTGATGTGCATTTCTTTATCGTGCATCTAGATGAAAGGCTGAAGTAATTAGTAGCTGCCTACTGACAGGAAAATGATTTCCAAAATTGAATGGTCTCTCCTTGTCAAGTGCTATCCCAGCAAACCAGCAGCGACCTCATTTATTGGCAGCTATAATTGTGATCTACTTGGTTGTCTACTGACAAGTGACAAGGAAATTGTAGAACAACACTGAGGAGCTATGTTAGTATAAACCATGGGAACAAGTGATAAAACTGACTGAACAATACATTGTAAAACTGCAGATGTCATAGTGTAGATTGTTATTGACATATTGTAAGTTGTAACCAACAGCTTCAATTATTTTTTCCTTACAGGTAAACTGATAGCACTTCACAAACCAATAACTGTAAAATTTCATTGCTCCTGGTATAGTTGGTCATCCATAGTCAAGACTCAAAAGCGCCGGGCAAGTCATTAACTTTTGCTTTGCATTGGAGGAACAGGAAGGGATCAAGACTTGTAAAGCAAAGCAAGAGTCCTCCTAGAGTCCTCCTTTAAGCAACGAACAAGCATGATTGCTTGAGTTGGACGGCTACTGTCCTATCAGACAATGCTCCTAGTAGAGATCAAAGGATGTCTTTGTGGACCACTGCCACAATATCACCTTTGCATCACTATCATACAGAGGGTCATCGTAGACAATTCTAAACCATCATCACAGACGGTTTCTGAATCGTCTGATTTATTGCATCTGTGATAATAGGTGATTATCATAGACGGTTTCTGAACCGTCTGTGATTTATCATAGACGGTTTCTGAACCGTCTGTGATAAATCACAACACAGACGGTTCGTATAAATAACCGTCTGTGAACGCCAATTATCACAGACAACTTCTATCACGAAACCGTCTGTGATATGTCGACCATTACAGACAGTTGTGTTTACCAACCGTCTGTGACGGGCTACATATCACAGACGGTTGGTGCACGTAACCGCTCGTGATAGTAGGCGTGCATGCTTTATACCACAAAACCGTCTGTGATGTTTACAGACGGTTGGTGCACAGAACCGTCTGTGATAGTAGGCGTTTACAGACGGTTTATACCACAAAAACGCATATATAGTCCGAAACCTGCAGGTAACGAGGTTTATTCATTAGTTCATTTTTATTTGATGTTTTGGGACTGACAAATTACATTTTACAAAATTGCGCCTTCCTTATTTAGTGTATGCTATATTGTAGGAAGCTCCAATCTCTTTTTATTCATTGGTCACTAAAATTAAAGATGTATGTAAATGAAACAAACTGTTGGTAGCTTTAAACCGAACAACTCGCTAGTATTTTGTCACGAAGTATCGTAGAGTTCGATGGAACATATATGGGAGTACTGCAGCTTAATTAGCTTAAAGTACGCTGATGCAACGGCTCAGTGGAGGTACAAAATTGATCCCCATTACGCAATGGTTCAGTCGGCTTAGAAGTTAGAGCCGTTATCTCCAGGGCCGTATCTCAGAATTTGGGGCCTGTGCTAAACTTAAAGTTAGGCACTACGGTTTAGAGAAGACAGTTACCAAATCAAAAAAAATAAAATTCATTTAAAATTTGACCATAAATTAGCTCGGGTTCTCTCTTTTTCTTTTTCTTACTCTTTCATAACTAGATTCAGCTCCAGAATGTAGAAGACATGGCTGAAAACTAGAATAACACCCAAATACACGAATACAAGAAAGAACAACAATAGTAGACGTTAAAAATTTAGTAACAAAAAAGTTCCAGGCTTTTAGTTTGACAATACTGAGTGACTACGAAATGAGTCTACAAAACTAGTTGCTGCGGTGTATATAGTCTCGTATGTGATAAGGACATCAACCCTCCAGATACGACCGCTACTCCACCTCCAACCGGGCTACGTACTCTACTTCTACCGATTCGGCTGCGTCAAACTTTACTCCAACGGGTCGACGAATTTACTTCACTTATATATGATGCTGCGCTACCTCACATTGGGCCGAGGGTCTTGTATCAATCATTAGGCCCAAAAGGCAGCCACTACTTTAGGTTATTTGGGCTGGCCACCTCCCTGGCCCCCCTCTCTTTGGCCGATTACTGTTCACACCCAAACAATACCATGTAAACAGTACCACCCCACCTATCTTAGTTATATGTGGCTGCCTCTCCCCTATTTAAGGTGGACTCACCCCTCTAGTCTCCTTGGATTTCGTTCAATTAAATGTTAGCTACATTGCAACTTCGTGTATTGGTTTGTGTCGACTAGACCAATCTTGAATACCGCTTCGGAATCCAACTTTATTGAGTCTTCAATCATATTTGTAATTTCAGATTACTTATTATCTTGTTCTTGCTTGTTCTTCGATTGCATGCAGGAATATACATTCGTGGTCAGGTCGATCGTACTTCTAGCAAGGTCGATAACGATCTCGGAGTTGGTTCAGCGATTGCGGGCATATTGGTCGTGTGTGATTGGTAACCGAATCGTGAGAATCGTCTCTACCAAATCGAGTTATCCTTCTCATCGAAAGATCGGGACACCCATTGTTATATTAGTATGCATACAAAATTACAAATTAGTTGAGTTCACAAAGAAACACAATAAACTGATGAGCATAAAGTGAGTTGATTCATATGAATAGTGGTTGTGAGGTAGCAAAAGGGGAAGAAAGAGAATGATATAAAGGTTGGGATAGCGGTAGACATCATGAGGAAGTTCTTAGGAAGAAGGAATAGAACAACATGCTTAACTCTATCTCATATCAAGATCAACTATAGAGTATTTTTTTTAAGATACTAACAACTAGTAATTGAACCTTAGATAAAAATCGGGGGCCCCTAACTTTGGGGGCTCAGGCGTTGAGCACTTCGCTCATGCCCCTGGTACGGGCCAGCTTATCTCATCGCATCGACACTTTCAGTTGAAATAGTGTAGATGACATAATTTTTTTTCAGAGTGAAGTGCTCCATAGGTTCGTAAACTTGCGCATGCATGTGCATTTAGGTCAATGAACTTGAGAATTGCATATTCAGATCCTTCAAATATTTTAAATAGTGGTAGCATGGTTGTCAGAATCGAGATCTTGAATCAGATTGGATGTGCTCCAATAGAATCGCATTCTAGGATCGAATCATTGAATCTAAGATCTTATCCGATTCTACCAAATAGTATATTTTCTTCAATCCACCACGTTTTTCAATTGAGATTTTAGCGTTTATTTAATCATTTGGCAGCTAATTAGATTTATAGTTGCTTATGTTATCGTCGTTATATAATAATTAACACAAGTTGGCTATATAATGCATATTTTTTGTACATATTATAATGTCATGCTTTAAATTATAATTTAAAAGCTTTTATTTACAAAAATATAGTGAAACAAAATATTATTTGTTATGTATACAAATAATTCTTATATATGAATGAATATACGGTGAAATTTGACAATAAAAGGCACTTATGCTAAGTAATTTTTAATAATTAATTACTATACTCGGGTAGAATTGTATATAATTTATGTTTGAGATCCTACAAGTTTTTTTTTGCAAGAATCGTAATGAAGATTATACCAAATTAAGATTCTACCAAGAATCGGATCGTTCCAATCAATCTAGAATTGTAAAGTCTTAAGACTTTAAGACTCGGATCAAGATTCTTTTCTGACAAACTTGAGTGATAGTACCTTGTGGGGCGGAGGGTGTAAGACTTTCTTACACCATACCGGCGCAGTGGACACTGATGGAAATCATCTCATCGAGGGTAAGCTCCGTTTGATTCAACACCTCATGTAGCTGTTTGGACAATCTCACGGCCGGCGAAATGATGGTGATGCTCCTTCTTTGACAGGCCGTGAAGAGCGTGTGGGCATGACGGAAGGTCTCGAGGAGCTTCTCCAGTTGGGCGCTCATCGCCGGGTCCTTCATCGTCTCCGTATTCGCAAACCTCCACAGGAGGGCACTGGCTCTGTTCACGCGCTTATCAATCTCAATGCACTCATCCTTCTGCCGAACCGTCTGCACCGCCTCCTTGATCACAAGCGCCACTTGGCCAATTTCGGCCAGCAGGTTGTGTTCCTCCGCCTGTGCAAGGGGTTCCTCCGCCTGTGCTGCTGTGTAAGGGATATCAATAAAGTTGAGAGAGACTCTTGAAGACTATATCTTTGTGTTCTTCTCTTTTCGCGTTTGAGTTTGAGTGATTCGTCGTCGGTAACGCGACCATAATATTGTAACAGTAGAAAATTCCCTTAGAAAACAGTAGGAAAATAATCGTACCTTTGTTGGACGGCTGGGAAGCTGTCCAAGCAATTAAGTAAGGTTGATCAGGATATACAGTTGCGGATCCAGGATTTTCAGAATAGGTGTTCGGAGTTACAACTTACAAACCCACAAGTTTCAAGGATTCATGTCCAGCAATTCGAATTCCCCCCAGGACACTTTCCAAGTTTCTAGGAGCATTTTGTTTAAGAAGTCTCCAACACAAAACCCACAAGTCACATCCCACGAAATCATTCACAAGCCAATGTTCAACTCTTTTGAAAATCTGTAGCTATTACTTAATTTGCACCGACATCACAAAATTGAGATGAATGCAGCATGTTACAGCACCAATAACCTGTCAATTTAGCCAAATGAAATAGATACATCACTAATCCCTATGTATTCTGAAGGATGAACTGAGCTCAGCTTTATGTCGTTGCAGAACATCTGGCTTCACATCGTTGGCAATCCTCATAAGCTGGTGGTCCGTGCTTCCTCATGCTCATCTAAATTACTCTTCCTCCTCTGACTTATCTGGTGACTCTCCTCATAAGCTGGAGATGTCCTGTACCCTCAATCTGGTGAGTCTACTGAGTCTACTTTGCTACCGTGTTACTTCCCTAAAATTCATCTCAATCTGGAAAGAAGGGAAAAGAAGTGGAGGGAGAGACAAAAGGTCCGGAAGTTGAGGACATGATTGAGCCAGATGATGAACTAGAGGGTGGATCCGAGGATGAGTCAGAGGAGGAAGAGTAATTTAGATGAGCATGAGGAAGCACGGACCACCAGCTTATGAGGATTGCTAACAATGTGAAGCCAGATGTTCTGCAACGACATAAAGCTGAGCTCGGTTCATCCTTCAGAATACATAGGGATTAGTGCTATATCTGCTTCATTTGGCTAAATTGACAGGTTATTGGTGCTGTAACATGCAGGGTTTCAAATTTCGACGAAATTTCACGAAATTTCGCGAAATTTCGTGCATTTCGCTGGAGCTCGAATTTTTTCCCTTTCGGTCAAAAAAATTCGGTTGCACATGAATTCAGGTCAAATTCAAACATAATTCAAAATTTGGTCAAAATTCGTCAATTTTTTTGATGAAATTTAGTCAAATTTGAATGCCAATTCGCCGTTGTCTGATTGAATTAAATTACCGAAATTTCGGTAATTTCGGCAATTTCGCTGCACCCCGAAATTTTTGCTCAATCGAATTTGAAAACCCTGGTAACATGGTGCATTCATCTCAATTTTGTGATGTGCGGTGCAAATTAAGTAATAGCTACAGATTTTCAAAAGAGTTGAACATTGGTTTGTGAATGATTTCGTGGGATGTGACTTGTGGGTTTTGTGTTGGAGACTTCTTAAACAAAATGCTCCCTGAAACGTGGAAAGTGTCCTGGGGGAATTTGAATTGCTAGACATGAATCCCTGAAATTTGTGGGTTTGTAAGTTGTAACTATGAACACTTATTCTGAAAATCCTGGATCCACAACTACCTGATCCACCTTACTTAACTGCTTAGACAGCTTCCCAGCCGTCCAGCAAAGGCACATGAAGCTCCTCTCCTGGCAGGCCGTGACGAGCCTGAGGGCCTCGCCAAGGATCTCGCCGAGCGCCTCAAGCACGGCGCTCGCCGCCGAGTCCTTCATCAACTCCGCGTTGTTCTCGCACAGCGACAGCGAAAGACGGGCTCTCTCCACGCGCCTTCCGATCCGAAGGCAATCCTCTTTGTTCTGGCGAACCGTCTACATCGCCGCCTTGATCTTGAGCGCAACTTCCGCAATCTGCTTCAGGCAGCCCACTGGATCGACCATCGATCCTGCTGCCCTACAGCACAATCTACACATCAAATTAGCTCAGCTGCTTAATTAAGCCGACAAACAACAGAAAATTAGCCTATCTGCATTTCTGATTACATTGAAATTAAGCAAGCGCTCGATCACTAACCTTCATTCTTGGCTCTTTCCCTCGCAGTCTCTTCTTTTCAGTCCCTCAATTGGCTCCTTTTCTCCTAGCTCCCACTCCCAGTCTCTTCCTCCAAGCTTGCCTTAGCTTGTACCAAGTAACCAAGCGACTGCGGGCCTTCTATTCGCTGGTATTTGTAGCAAGTCAGCTCCACGAGACAGGCTAGATGTGCGCTATGTGGAACAAAGTAACCAGCGCAAAGGAGACTTACCTACCTCAGTTCTTTCATAAAAAGAGATGAAAGTAAAAGGACATGCTAGGTCATCTGTATTTATTAGAGCCAAAGGGCCCAAACCGTTTCCGTCCGGGTAGGGAAGTGTAAGATGGTATTTTTTTTTAGAAAGGAAGTGCAACTTTCGGTTTTTGTACCAATTAAAGATGCACACAGTCAAATAGACACCCAAATTCACTTAGAAGTGTAAGAATGTATACTCTAAGTATCATCTATAGACAAAATTATAGACAACTCATACAATAAATTATCTTTAAGTTAGGTATATATAACCCTATAAACTGTATAAACAGCATGTATATAAAAGCCTTATAGACTGTCTGTTGTATACAGACAACTTTATTCTCTCTCATTCACATCATCAAAAATTTTACGTGGCAGTTATTAGACTGCTGATGTTAGAGCATGTACAATGGTATAAATCTTCTGTCTATAGTACATCTACATGTCATCTATAGACAACACTAAAAACAACTCCTACAATATGTTGTCTTTTTACATGTCTCTATAAACAACTCCTCCATCTATAATGTGTATTATTATCATGTTACAGTCAACTACTGCATGAGAGACTACTCAATTCTCTATGCTCTCTTTCTCACTCATATCATCTAATATCCTATATGGTAAATCTTATAGACAACTGATTTGTACATGCTCTTATTCCACTGTACATGTCCTAAGAGTGCATCTACGGCGTTGACACGGGACCAGAGCGTATGTGGATGTTTCACAACCTCATGAATGAAACAATCGTAGTTCGGCTGAAAACAATAGAGAAAAATATTTATTACAGCTGAGCAGCCAACAGGACTCCCTCAGTTTTTTATTTGATGTTATAGAATTCGTACCGTTTTTTAAGTTGACCACTAATGCGCATAAAATTATCTAGATAGACTACATGAAAGATATATTATTAGATTTGTCGTTAAAAAAGATAATATTATAATTTTATTAGTCTTCTCTTTATTTCCTTTTTAAGTGTTGTTTTTGACTTTTCACAGTCTACGAGATGAATACTCCGTTTCTTTTTGAAGTGACTTTTTTTGACTTTTCACAATCTACAAGATGTGACTTTGTCCGTTACTTTTTGTAACTTTATCTTATTATATACTAATAAAATTATAATGTCAGACCCTCAAAATTCTTGAGTGTACCGTACTAGTCCCATAATCAGTGGCTAGTACACACATCCACAATATTGGTATACATATTCATACACAATTACATACAATATGAAACAGATATGGTACATAAACTTAAGCGATTACATAGTTTACAATACAATATTTTAGTATGCAGTCTAGAGCACATAACGAAGCCTTTACATCACCTAGTCCTAACCTTGCACTAGCCCGGCAATGACAACCCTCACTTCAATCTCGGATACCTCCCGTCAAAGTGAGACATTAAACGTTGTATTGGAACGCTTTGGTCCTAACACCTCAGTGAAGGGAACCCCTTCGAGCAAGCTCACCTGGACATGCCTGTACTACTGCGGCCTACTAATGTGCAAGGCTAGTATTCGATAACTTAATTAACTAAGGTCGTCCCATATCGGCACATGTGGTTGTACGCTTAAGCTTACATTTGATTCACCGGTGTTTGGTCCTTAATTGACCCGGGCGGGGATCTCCCCTATCTACATGCGAGAAACACTCTCACATATTCTAAATACGTTTAAAATTATATTTTTGTTAACCTTTTCAACCGATCCCACTTGTCATACACTTAGTACACTTTAATCATTGTCACTTAGCACAAATCATCTCTTAACCTTGCGGGGCCCATTGACAGACAAGCAACAGAGCTACGCGCGGTTGAGGGGAAAGGCTAGCTAGCTCGCCGGCGACGAGGCAAGTGCGGAAAGGTTCGGCTAAGCTCGGGAATGGAAAGGTGGTGTCATGGCGATGCTAGGGGTGGCAAAGATGGCCGGAGCGGTGGACAGAGTTGGAGTCAAGGCGACGAGAGGCAGCGAGGAGTCTCGGGTCCAACATGGCATTTGCACTAGGGGCAAAGGCAAAGGGACTTTGAAGCTAAAATCGGCTCAGGGTGCTATCGCAAAGCTAACAGTCGTGGCTCGGGGCCCTAGGGTCGCCTGAGGCGAGCTGGCGATGATGTTCTGCGGTGGCACCATGGGCTTTCGCTAGCAATTATGATGTAAACGCACTACACTATCCAAACTAAAGGAGGCTTATGCTCGAGTAGCTCACCACGATCGCGAGGAAGCCAACAATGAGGTCGAAGAAGGGATGATGCGGTTTGACGGCGACGAACAGAGGCGGCAGCATCAAGCTTCACGTTGATAGGTTGTCTCGGTGGAAATCAACTGAAATGAAGCACATACTCAGCTTCAAGGGGACTCATAGATGGAGAAAATGACCTCGGTGGGGTCAAGGACTCACCGGAGAGGGGTTGGCGTCAATGGCGGCAACGGAGACAGAGAGGTTCATTGTGATGGCTCGGTGTGGGCGAATATCGTTGAAATGGACTGCATGAGTCCCGTGAGGTGAGGCGATGCTCAAACCGGACACAGAGTGGCCAGGGATTCACCGGGCGTGAAAGATCTCCTGCGGCTACCGTAGTGCCAGAGATGGGGAAAAAGGCCTGATGTGGGAGCAACATTGCATGGAAGGACAGATAAGTGAGGGGTTGAATGAGTGAGCTAAATGGCACACAATGACACATTTGTCGAGTGCTTGACTCAACGGGACGCGCTCAAGCTTCGACGGAGCGCGCGCACTGGAGCTTGGGACGACAAGGTGTTCCGGGCGATATAGTGGATTGAACTTACCGGCAAAGGAGAAAATGGAAACGATGTTGGAGGTTTAGGGTTTCGTTACTGACAGAGGGTCATCAAGTAGTGAGACAAAGATGAGAAGGTCGACGAAAACTTGCAGGTGGCTCGAGTTTTCGTGAGTTTCTCGCGTGGCAACGAGACCCAGGCGGAGTAAAATGGTGGGCGAAGCTGGTGGGACCGAGCGACTATGGTCCGCTCTCATGGGCGCTCGAGGATGACGACAGCGGCGGCATGGGCGAGCGCCTCTATCATGCTACAAGCCGGAGGCGACGGGCAGCGCGAGGTGGAAGAAGGTGCCTGACGTGCGCTGGGTTGTTGCGGGCACGAGAAGAGATGGGCCGGGCAGATTCGGCCCATTGGGTCGGCAGGAATTCAAATCAAGTTTTGATTTTTCAAACTAGCTGAAAGGTTTCTAAATTTTGAAAATTACCAAAAGGCTCAAAAAATTATGATTTTTTTTTTGTGGATGCTCCTGACACAGTATTGTTTCTTGTATAAATTTTTCAGGATTTTACCTTTTCTGTGTTTTTTCTCGAAAAGTCTTCCAAGCTGCTGTTTTCATATATTTGCATTAGTTGATTTGATGAAATTTTTCAAAACATGCTAAAATAATTTTTTCCACAAATAAACAAGCTTAAACTTTTATTTCCTCACTTATTTTGTTACACTTACCCAAAATGTGGTTTTTTGGATGTTACATATAATATTATGGAAGTATTTAAACGACAAATCTATACGTCTTGAAGTTTTTTTTTCACCGGTTACTTCTGGTCTAAATATAGAGTTGTATTATCATACTATAATGTACATGTACCTGATTAATCTGTGCAGTCGTAATCTTGTTCTACCCAATTGATGGTTCAGAACTTCAGATCTTCTTCTTTTTTTCTATTAACGTGACCTCTGGAATGTGAATCGATTAAGCAAGCAAAAAACTAGTCCTTTTCGGCTCTTCTCTGGACAGATATCTCCCTGCATCGTAGCTTCTAATTTCCTCTGCAAACATGCACGTCCCCTTTGAAACACACGTCAAGATGATTAAGATAGAGATAAAGACCAGACCACATCATCCTTTTCTTGTGATATTCAATTGTTTGAGTCGATGCTAAATGTTGAACATGTCTCTTAATTATTATTGTTTTCTGCATCGTGGGCTTATACCTTTCCTATTGTGAAACTCTGCTCTATCTACTTGCCATCCATCCTTTACTACGACTAGGTCAATCATGATCACCCTATGGTCGATAAAGACCACAGACATGTGGACCCAATCAACTAGAGATCTTATACACTGTGTCTAATTATACAGAGTAGATAAACATGTGCCATTATCCTCTGATATAACTACACATTACACTCTATCTCTAGCATAGCTACAAGGCGAATATGGTAGGGGTTGTTTCTCTAACGGTTACTGACATCAACGTGCGTAACTCATCGACCGTCAAGGTGCCTCCTGGCATGCACAACTGCCACCCCCTCTGACGCTATATAAAGGATAACGCTTGTGGAATGAGGGAGAAAAAAAGACAAGTGACACAAGCAACAGAACAAGACTAGAGTCATTAGTTCATTTCATTGGGTTATTATTCTCACAGGAGAAAGCTCGAATCTGTCTAAATCGTTATGTCTCATCTTGCGTAGTCTTGATCAAGGAGCCCCTCATCATTCATTTCATAAGTTCGATATTAAAACATCGACACAAAATAAATTAAAACATTAGGAATTCGATTTTCGTACAAATCTCCAATAAAAAATAAGTTAAATATCGGATAAATAAAAGATACAACGTTGATAGCACGAGTAGTGTCGGAGAGGACCATGAAAAAGTGAAATGACATCGATCTATCTTGGAAGAAGACATAGACCCATTGGGAAACAAAGGGCCAAGGCGATAGCGGGGATGAGGACAATGTCGTACTACTCGCCTTAGTCGTTCAACACAGGACAATGTCGTGCTATTCTCTAGTGTCGTCGAAGAAAAAGGCTAGAGTCGAAAGAGCGAACGCCCATGATGCGAATACAAACACGCTTAGCAATTTTTAGTTAAATATATTATTTGATTGGAAAGAATTATTGAGCCTCATTAAATATTGCCAAGTGAACTCTAATTTAACCGTGTCTTATTTATTATATTTGGAGATACAGAGATATTACTATTTTATTTAATTATATATAGGCTCATATTTGATCAGTACAAGTCTACTGTGAAAATGCGCTTGGAAGGCTACGAGGAAGAAGTGTTGCTTGCGATAATAAATGGTACCATTGCGAAGATAGACCCGAAGATTCAGTGAAAATGCGGGCCCACCTTTGCGATAATAAATGGTACCATTGCGAAGATAGACCCGAAGATTCAGTGAAAATGCGGGCCCACCTATCAGCTCGTGGGCCCCACCTTCATATGCTTCCTCCGAACCAGAGTACCAGACTACAATGTCGACCCCCACGTGCTGCTGTTGCATCAAGATAAACGTATTAACATTCGTTTATGGCGTTGACACCGGACCAGAGCCGACATGGATGTTTCACAACCACATGAGTGAAACAGTCGTATCTCGGCAGAAAACAATTGAGAAAAATATTTATTACGGCTGAGCAGCCAACAGGACTCCCTCCGTTTTTATTTGATGTTATAGAATTCGACCGTATTTTAAGTTGACTACTAATGCATATAAAATTATCTTGATAGACTAAACGAAAACTATATCATTAGATATATCGTTAAAAATAATTTCATAATATTGTAATTTTATTAGTATTCTTTCTGTTTCTTTTTTAAGTGATATTTTTTATTTTTCACAATCTACGTCCCTGTTTATTTTTTAAGTGACTTTTTTTTTTTACTTTTCACGATCTACGAGATATGACTTTGACTGTTACTTTTTGTAACTTTATCTTAATATATACTAATAAAATTATAATGTCAGACCCCGGGCGTTGAATACCCGAAATCATCGTGTGTACCATACTTGTCCTATGATTAGTGGATAGTACACACATCCATACACAATTATATATAACAAGAAATAAATATAGTACATAAACTTAAGCGATTATATAGTTTACAATACAAGGGTCGATCGGCAAAATAAAAGATCAAGTATCAGAAGTAGCAGCAGAAACAAAGTAATTTAATTGCAAAATTCCAGCGGTGTGCCCATCCAAAACCTTTGGCAATCGACAAGAACGAAACCCTAGAAAGACCCGTCCTCGTACCCCCCGGTACTGGGAGTGAAGGAAGCGTCGTCTGGAATCTGCTCATCCCCTGAACAATAGTTTAAGCAAGATTGAGTACATTGCGTACTCAACCAACTTGTAGTGTATCGCAAAATTTATATAAATGCATGGCTAACAAGAGATGAGGCTATATGCTACAAGTTATTTTCAGCATTAAGCAAACTTTATTTGCAATATCAATATGTAGTATTTTAGAACAGAAGTTTAAAGAGTATTTAATAATAAAGGATCAACAAGTATGTAATTTAATAAATAACAAATCACAACCCTCCTTAGCTGCGATCTACATCTTATTCTCAGCCATAGACTTGGTGCTCAATTTAAACAACATCAAAATATCCATCCAACATTTTTCGATAAGACTGTTTTTGCAAAAGTGGAGACTATAGCCGATGAGGTGTCACTAAGCTTGCTCATGACTATGAGCACGACTATTTAAATAGATTTACACTCTACAGAGTTGTACAACTTTACCTACAGTATACAAATTCTCTAGTTTATCCGTCATCCATCGATACCACCGCACACAATATTTTAGTATGCAGTCTAGAGCACATAACGAAATCTTTACATCACCTAGTCCTAACCTTGCACTAGGCTGGCAATGAAAATCCTCACTTCAATCTTGGATACCTCCGGTCAAAGTGAGACATTAACCGTTGTATCAGAAAGCTTTGGTCCCAATGCTTCGGTGAACGGAGCCCCTTCGAGTAAGCCCACTTGGACATGCCCGGCGTCGATGTCTGAATTTTTGAAATTGTTTAAGCCCATTTGAAATTGTTTAAAATTATGGGATTTTTAAAACTTTTTGTCCCACTTCGTCGATGTCTGAATTTTTGAGTTGTTAATTGAAACATCAACCCAAAAATTGAAAATCGAATTCAAACATGAATTTAAAAACAAAAAAATGAAATATTTTTTTATTTTCTTTCTTCTCTTCTCTTTTTATTTCTTTCATTTTCCCACCCGCCAGTGACCTCCCTCCTCCTCCTTCCTCCCTCCCCCTTCTGCTCCCTTTCCCTGACTGCCTCCACTGGTGCCATGCCATCCCGTGCTGCCCTCGCTGTTCCCACGTCGCCGCATGACTGAACCATAGTCGTCGCTTGCTCCCGTTGTCCTCGCTCCCCATGACGTGTGCCATCCCGCCCCGCCGGTACCCATGCGTCGCGATCGCCCGGCCGTTGCCGCGCCGCGAGAGCCGCTTGCGCGAGCGTGCTTGCCCCTATCGCCTCGCCTGCGTCCGCACCCTCGCTTCCCCCTGGCGCCATGCCGCCGTCACCTCCCGCTTTCCCCCATCACGCCACCATGCTGTCACCTGTTGTCGCTATAGCCACGATGCCTGTCGACGTGTCCTTGCCACTGTGTCGGCGTCGTCGAGCATAACTTCATCTCACCGCCGTGCTTTCCACGAGAAATCAGGCCGCGCCTCGTCTCGCCCCTATAAGCTAGCGTCGAGGCGAACAACGAGTCACCCTTCCCTCTCACCCCTCCACCTTCCCCGTTGAGCACCAGAAGATAGGGAGCTTAAGCTCTCTGTTTCCATCGTCGCATCGTCGAGCCACTCCGGTGAGCACCGACTGTTCCCACCGTGCGCACTAGCGTCGCCTTTACGCCTGCATCCTTGTAACATCCCAAAGTTCTGTTACCAAAAATAAAATTAATAAAGTTATTATTTTATTAGATTTCCTAAAATTTAAAAGAGTTTTATTGCTTTCTTGAATTTCCTAAATTTTAAAAGTCAACAAAAAATTAAATTTATTGAGTTTTATGGGGTTTTATTGGATTTAAAGTGAAATGGAAAATTTTAATTAATTTAATGAATTTTCTAAAAATTTAAAAGCTTTTCCCTAATTATTTCAAAACCAAAATGAATTATTTGCAAAATGAATTACCAATTATGAATTGGAAATATTTTATTCAAGTCCAAAATGATTAAAGAAATTTCTGTGTATTTTTCTTAAATTTTTGACTTAATTTAATATTTTTTTAAAAAGTCTCTTGATTTTCTTGTATTTTTGTAAATCAAAATGCATCCAAAACCCCCTTTTTGCCTTCGGGCCGATTTCCCCTCTCGGCCCACTTCTTTTCCTCCCCACGGCCTGCTTGCGCACAGCCCGCTCCCGCATTCTAGCCCGCGCCACGCTTCCTCGCTCTCCCTCACCGACAGGTGGGCCCCCCACCCCTTTCTTCCTGTTGCCGCGCCATGCCACCGAGCGCATGCCGCGCAAGACTCGCCACCCGTGTTTTCCCCTCCTCGCCTGCTTTCTCCCCACCTACTTTGTTGACTTCGCCGCCGCACCATCCTCTTCCTCACCGCCCGCGTCCCCGTCACCGCGCGCCCCATGACCTCTGCTCTGCCCCGAGTTGTGAGCCTCACCTGCTGCTCTTCCCCCGAGCTCCCCTCCTCGGCTCCTATAAGAAGGAGCACCAGGCGCCCCTTCTTCTCCTCCTTCTTTCCCCCTCGCCCCCTCTTCTCTCTCGCCCTCATTTGTCGAGATTTGGAGCTCCAACCTCGCTTGGTCGCTCTCGCCGCCACGCCTAGCACCGTTGTCGGTGGTCCTCCAGCGTCTTTGTCGTCACCATCAACTTTGCAAGCCCCGGTCTCACGACGCACGCTTCCTCTTCACTGCATCACACAGAGCGCCGCCGCCGCCTTCGACCATCTCCGCTGTTGTGTTCTCCCTCATCATCGGCCACTTCCGTCAAGCCTAGCAGCCAAAGCCGTGCACACTCACTTCGCCTTGCTCCCCTATCCCCGTAGCTTCCCTCGCCGCCGCTCGCCGTGGCGCGTAGCGCCGGCGAGCACCGCGCTCGAACCGCCGTCGTCGGTTGCTGACGTGGCGAAGCCACTTCGACTCCAATTCAGCACCACGTCATGTCCCTCGCTGACGTGGCAGCCTGGTCACACCCACGTGTGCATTTGTGTAAGCTCCGCCGTTGTGTCGTGAGCCAGGTCCACCACAGATTGAAGCATGCTCGTGGACCCAGTCCACAAGACTCGAGCCCACTTGTCAGAGACTCGAGCCTTTTTTGTTGAAAAATAATTCCAACCAAAATTCAAAAATCCCCCTGTTGACGTCATCGTGAGGCAATAATTGATTTTCCTTTAGAAAATTTATTCTGAAAATCCCCTTTTCATCATTTCATGTATTTTCAATCTTCGGAGAGCCCGTTCTCCTTCGTTCAAGCTCTGATTCGAGTAATTCAAATTTCTAAAATAATTTAAAATCAAGATCTAGCTATCTATACCAAAATTATTTAATTTGGAGTTCATTTGAATTTTATTTGGATTTTATTTGAATTTGACTTATTTTCGCGTGTAGATTTCGACGACTTCGGAGAACCGGATTTCGACGCTTCTCCGCATTTCGACGCCGTTTGAGAACAATAACTAAATAAGTAAGGCAAGTTACATCCTTTGATCATATTTGAATCCCAGTATATTAAATTATTTAAAGCCTATTTTAAATTATTATTGCATTCTTATTTAAATTTAAGTAATTTAAATTTCTGTTTTAAGTTTACAGTTATCCCCAATTCCACTTGTATAGCCATATTGTCAATATAGACCATACGGAGAACCATTCCGAGTGTGATATATCTTGGGAGTCAGAAATTGAAAATATTGGATTATAAGATTACATAATCGTTGAATATCAGATTGTAGGCATAGACTATTGATGAATATTGCAAAGATGGAATTGTCGGAGATTGAATTATTGCATTATGTTGATGGAGATTAGATGATAAAAGCAGATTGTTGATGGATGTTTGATGATAGATGTGGATTATTGTTGGATAATGGATTATAGGGTTATATAAGCGATGAATATTGGATTGTAGAAGTATAGAAGTACATTGTGGATGGATATCAGATTGTACGAATACATGTTTATTGGATATTGGATTATATGAATACATGATTATTGGATTATAGAAATAAATCTTGGTTGGATTATAGAAGTATATATTTGCTGTATTATTAGAATATATCATTTTTGGATTTATAGATGGTGAATTATTAGAAATAGATTATTATTAAAGAGTGGATTATTGGAGATTGGATTATAGAATTAATTGTCAGATGTTGGATTATATGATTATTTATTAGAGATGGGATTATAGGACTAATTGATGGATGTTGAATTATAGGATTATATAATTATTGGAGATTGGATTCTAGGATTACATGATATTGTGGATATTGGATTGGATAAATACATTATCATTGGACATTGGATTATTAGAAATACATGATTATTGGATATCGGATTCTAGAAGTATCTTATTGTGGATATCGAATTGTTGGATATCGATTCTAGAAGTAGATAATTGTTGATATTGGATTATCGAAGATTGATTGTAGAAATGGATATTTTTGGATATCAGATTATCGGAAAATGGATTATAGGATTACATAATCATTGGATAGATGGGTGTTGAATTATGAGAAATAATTTATTAAGGAATAATGGATTGATGGATATCAGATTATATAATTAGAGTATTGTTGAATGTTGGATCGATGGAAGTCGGATAATAGAAATAGACTGATATTGTGGATGTTGGACTAATTGATATTGGAGTATATGATTATATAATTGTTGGAGATTGGATTATGATTACAATACTGATGGTTTACTTACTGGTCTTGGAATTGACAATTCTTGGACATTAATCCCTCACACCTTGTCACCCTAGATAAAACTCTGGTTAAAATAATAGTATTGACAAGATGCGTTTGTTAAAAAAAACTTTATGCTTAGACATAGCTTAGACAAAAAATGTTTACTTTAGGGAAATTTAGCCAAAAGTTCAACTATGGTTTAAAAATGATACTATGGTATTGTCTTTACCATAGAAACTTATAAAATGATTGACATGGTAAATAAAACAAAAAGTGATTTGGACTTGGGCGAAATGGATGTTTGGATGGGTGCATGTTCATGCACAGGATCGATTTATTTCTATGATCGAGGCCCAGGGTTCTTTTGGAAGTCGCCCAAGTCAGTTAAGAACTGATCTTCGAGTGTATTTTGCTAAGCCCTTCCGTACTACCACATGTCCTGAGTGAGCAGGACCTGGCTAACTAATTGGCAATGTTTCACCATGGTTGTGCCATCCGGTTGCGTGGGTGTCTTTATAACCTACTTTTATGTATTCCCACATGGTGCAAGAGGGAGCTTAAATCCGGTGAGTTTCTATTCAAAGGAAGTGAAAGCTTAGCGAGGCAAGACTATAGTGGAATGACGCTTTGTAAAGGCCTTATCACGTGCTCTATACTACTCACCAAAGGTAGTGAGCAGTGGTATCGACGGATGCCAAACAAACTAGAGAAGTCATGTCATATGGGTAAAGCTGTACACCTCTACAGAGTGCAAAACTATTCTAATAGCCGCGTCCACGGTCATGGACATGCTAGCAAAGCTGCTCCAAGTTAGATCTTTGGTTTTTGTTTTTAAAAGACTTCACCACATGGTTTTGGATTTCTATCCAATCGAGAAATTGGGTGGATAGCCTTGTGATAGGAAGGTATCCTTCACCACTCGTTGATGAATGTTATATGACTACAAAACTTGAGAATTTAGGAAATGAATTTTAGTACAGAATAACTGCTTTGGAACCTACTACAAGTATTTGAAAAGAAACATTGCTTGATGCAAAATCAACTCTATAAGCCATCCTTTATTATACCCCTACATGCATTATAATTGTGTTACTGGGTGTAACTTGCGGGGCACAGTTGTTTGTGCTCACTCTTGCTTATTAAAATGTTGTTTAGAGAAGGACTTTGTAATAGCTGAAGATCTCGACGACTAGGCCGCTATCCCGGTCGATTGCCTGTGGCAGATTAGCTGGGCTCTACTGCTTCTTGTTTTATCTTCTGCTGTGTTCCGTATTGTTGGCTCGTAAGCCTTTTGGTAATCAACTCTGGTATTTATTATTAAAGTTTTGCGCTTATGGGTGTTACCATATTTGTTTACCGTGTGAGCTAGCCACTGATCATGGGACTAGTTCAAAAATACACAGAGGATTTGGGTCGTCACCGGCAGGTAGCTCGATCGGACAAGGATGGCCTCGTCCTCGCGCACAATCGATCCTTGGCCTCGTCCATTCTATGTTAGGTCTTATTTTCTTTCTCCCATCAAGTATAATTTTCTTCGAGCGTACTGTTTAAATGTGTAGTGCTGTGTACCCACTAATGGGAGTATATTTGATGGTCTGGATAAAAATGTTTACACTGTATAACGTATATAACATTTTTTTTACTAGTGCTGTGTACTGAAAACATTTTTGTGATGCATCGGCACTGTGCAGACTTTTAAAACGTAAATGAATAGTACGTAATAATTGCACTATATGGCTTAGTTTTTTTTTGTATATAGAGTCAGAGTGTTGTTCTTAAAGCCTACGCAACTGAAAGGCCACATGATCGTATCAGACTTTAATTTCTTACAAGTTTCCGACTAGAAGGAGCCCGCCAAGTTGCGTGTGTAGAAGCTTGGTGTTAACATACAAGCTTCATATGAATGTGACCATTGTTGATTCTCGGTCTATGGGATTAATTATGCATTCATGATGAGTCGACTCGTGATCGTGTGGACTTCAAAGACTTGCGAGATGCATTACGTGAAGCGAGAATTAAATTAAATGTGGTAGTTGCACCTCTGTTCAAAGACTTTAGTAAGGTGACAATGACTTAGGTCGTCACCGACGCAAATTCGATCGCACAAGGATGGCCTCATCCTCACACGCAATCGATCCTTGGCCTCGTCCCTTCTATGTTAGGTCTTATTTTCTTTCTCCCATCAAGTATAATTTTCTTGAGCGTACTATTTAAATGTGTAGTGTTGTGTACCCACTAATGGGAGTAGATTTGATCGTTTGGATAAAAACGTTAACACCGTATAACGATATAACATTTTTTACTAGTATTGTGTACTAAAACCTTTTTGTGATGCATTGGCACTGCATAGCTTTTAAAACCTAAATGAATAGTGTGCAATATTTGCACTATATGGCTTAGTTTTTTGTATATAGAGTCGAGTGTTGTTCTTAAAGCCTACACAACCGAAAGGCCACAAGATCATATCAGACTTTAATTTCTTGCAAGTTTCCTAGTAGAAGGAGCCTGCCCAGAGTGTAGTGTAGAAGCTTGGTGTTAACATACAAGCTTCATATGAATGGGACCAGTTGTTGAGTCTCTGTCTATGGGATTAATTATGCATTCATGATGAATCGGACTCGTGGATGTGTGGACTTCAAAGACTTGCACGATACAAGATGAGAAGCGTAATTAAATTAAATGTGGTAGCCGTACTGTTCAAAGACTCAAGTAAGGTTACAATGACTTAGGTTATCACCGGTAGGCAGCTCGATCAGACAAGCATGGCCTCGTCCTCGCGCGCAATCGATCCTTGGCCTCCTCCCTTCTATGTTAGGTCTTATATTCTTTCTATCATCAAGTATAATTTTCTTCGAGCATACTGTTTAAATGTGTAGTGCTGTCTACCCACTAATGGGAGTAGATTTGATCGTTTGGATAAAAACATTTACACTGTATAAGGTATATAACAATTTTTTACTAGTGCTGTGTACTGAAAACATTTTTGTGATGCATCGACACTGTGCAGACCTTTTAAAACCTAAATGAATACTATGCAATATTTGCACTATATGGCTTAGTTTTTTTTTTCTATATAGAGTTAGAGTGTGGTTCTTAAAGCCTACGCAACAGAAAGGCCACAGGATCATATCAGAATTTAATTTCTTACAAGTTTCATACTAGAAGGAGCTCGCCCAGGGTGTAGGGTAGAAGCTTGGTGTTAACATGCAAGCTCCATATGAATGGGACTAGTTGTTGAGTTTGTGTCAATGGGATTAATTATGCATTTATGAGATGAGTCGGACTCGTGACTGTGTGGACTTCAAAGACTTGCAGAGATGCGGTACGTGAAGCAGAAATTAAATTAAATGTGGTAGCTGCACCTCTATTCAAAGATTTAAGTAAGGTGACAATGACTTAGGTCATCATCGGTAGGCAGCTCGATCATACCAGGATGGCCTCGTCCTCACACGCAATCGATCCTTGGCCTCGTCCCTTCTATGTTAGGTCTCATTTCTTTCTCCCATCAAGTATAATTTTCTTCGAGTGTATTGTTTAAATGTGTAGTGCTATGTACCCACTAATGGGAGTATATTTGATGTCTGGATAAAAACGTTTACACTGTATAATGTATATAACAATTTTTTTTACTAGTGTTGTGTACTGAAAACATTTTTGTGATGCATCGACACTGTGTATACTTTTAAAACCTAAATGAATAGTATGCAATAATTGCACTATATGGCTTAGTTTTTTTGTATATAGAGTTAGAGTGTTGTTCTTAAAGCCTACGCAACTGAAAGGCCATAGGATCATATCAGACTTTAATTTCTTACAAGTTTCCGACTAGAAGGAGCCCGCCCAGGTTGCATTGTAGAAGCTTGGTGTTAACATACAAGCTTCATATGAATGGGACTAGTTGTTGAGTCTCAGTCTATGGGATTAATTATGCATTCATGATGAGTCGGACTCGTGACTGTGTGGACTTCAAAGACTTGTAGAGATGCATTACGTGAAGCAGTAATTAAATTAAATGTGGTAGTTGCACCTCTGTTCAAAGACTTCAGTAAGGTGACAAAGACTTAGGTCGCCACCGACAGCTAGCTCGATTAGACAAGGATGGCCTCGTCCTTGCGCACAATCGATCCTTGGCCTCGTCCCTTCTATGTTAGGTCATATTTTCTTTCTCCCATCAAGTATCATTTTCTTCAAGCATACTATTTAAATGTGTAGTGCTGTGTACCCACTAATGGGAGTAGATTTGATCGTCTGGATAAAAACGTTAACACCGTATAACGTATATAACATTTTTTTTACTAGTGCTATGTACTGATTTTTTTTTTGTTGTCCATTGGCACTGTGCATACCTTTTAAAACCTAAATGAATAGTGTGCAATATTTGCACTATATGGCTTAGTGTTTTTGTATATAGAGTCAGAGTGTTGTTCTTAAAACCTACACAACTGAAAGGCCACAAGATCATATCAGACTTTAATTTCTTGCAAGTTTTCTAGTAGAAGGAGCCTGCCCAGGGTGCAGTGTAGAAGCTTGGTGTTAACATACAAGCTTCATATGAATGGGACCAGTTGTTGAGTCTTTGTCTATGGGATTAATTATGCATTCATGACGAATCAGACTCGTGACTGTGTGGACTTCAAAGACTTGCAGAGATACGGGACGTGAATCAGTAATTAAATTAAATGTGGTAGCCGTACCTCTGTTCAAAGACTTAAGTAAGGTGACAATGACTTAGGTTGTCACCGGCAGGCAGCTCGATCAGACAAGCATGGCCTCATCCTCGCGCGCAATCGATCCTTGGCCTCGTCCCTTCTATGTTAGGTCTTATATTCTTTCTCTCATCAAGTATAATTTTCTTCAAGCATACTGTTTAAATGTGTAGTGCTGTCTACCCACTACTGGGAGTAGATTTGATTGTCTGGATAAAAACGTTTACATTGTATAAGGTGTATAACGTTTTTTACTAGTGCTGTGTACTGAAAACATTTTTGTGATGCATCAACACTATGTAGACCTTTTAAAACCTAAATGAATACTATGCAATATTTGCACTATATGGCTTAGTTTTTTTTTCTATATAGAGTTAGAGTGTTGTTCTTAAAGCCTACGCAACAGAAAGGCCACAGGATCATATCAGAATTTAATTTCTTACAAGTTTCATACTAGAAGGAGCCTGCCCAGGGTGCAGGGTAGAAGCTTGGTGTTAACATGCAAGCTCCATATGAATGGGACTAGTTGTTGAGTCTGTGTCGATGGGATTAATTATGCATTTATGAGATGAGTCGGACTCGTGACTGTGTGGACTTCAAAGACTTGCAGAGATGCGGTACGTGAAGCAGTAATTAAATTAAATGTGGTAGCTGCACCTCTAATGAAAGACTTAAGTAAGGTGAGAATGTCTTAGGTCATCATCGGCAGGCAGCTCGATCATACTAGGATGGCCTCATCCTCACGCGCAATCGATCCTTGGCCTCGTCCCTTCTATGTTAGGTCTTATTTCTTTCTCCCATCAAGTATAATTTTCTTCGAGCGTACTGTTTAAATGTGTTGTGCTGTGTACCCACTAATGGGAGTATATTTGATCGTCTGGATAGAAACGTTTTCATATAAATAGCATGGAGAGGTCAATGACCGAGTTGCATGACATGCTTAAAGGTGCTGAGGAGTGCATCAAGAAAAGTTCCAATCATGTGATGATGGTTCAAAAGACTACAGCCTTCAAGAAGAAGGGTAAGTCAGGAAAGGAAAAAGGCAAATGAAAGACTCAAGATGAGATCGAGAGCCTCAAGGCTAAGGTTAAGAAGCTCAAGTTGGGTCCTAAGCCTGACACAGAATGTTACCATTGTCATGAGACTGGGCATTGAAAGAAAAATTGCAAGAAGTTCTTGGCAGAGATGAAAAAGAACAAAGGAATTAAGACTTCCAGTTCAGGTATAAATATTATACAAATTAATCTTGCCACTTCTCCAATCAGTTCTTGGGTATTTGATACCAGATCGGTTGCTCATATATGCAATTCGATGTATCGACTGAAAAGAAGTAGATGTTTGGTAAGAGGAGATGTTGATCTCTGCGTGAGCAACGGAGCAAGAGTTGCTGCATTAGCTATAGACTCTTTACCATTAGCTTTACCCTCAGGATTAGTTATGGAACTAAATAATTGTTACTATATTCCAGTCTTAAGCAAAAACATTATTTCTGCTTCATGTTCATGAGCAGAAGGTTATGAGTTCAGAATAAAGAACAATTGTTGTTCAATTTATTTTGAAGATATGCTTTATGGTCATACTCCATTGGTGAATGGATTGTATGTTTTGAATCTTGAGGATATGCTATTTATAACGTTAATGCTAAGAGACTGCCACAGGATCATATTAGACTTTAATTTCTTACAAGTTTCCTACTAGCAGGAGCACGCCCAAGGTGCAGTGTATAAGCTTGGTGTTAACATCCAAGCTTCATATGAATGGGACCAGTTGTTGAGTCTCTGTCTATGGGACTAATTATGCATTCATGATGAGTCAGACTCGTGACTGTGTGGACTTCAAAGACTTGCAGAGATGCGGTACGTTGAGTAGTAATTAAATTAAATGTGGTAGTTGCACCTCTGGTCAAAGACTTAAGTAAGGTGATAACGACTTAGGTCGTCACCGGCAGGCAGCTTGATCAGACAAGGATGGCCTCGTCCTCACGTGCAATCGATCCTTGGCCTCGTCCCTTCTATGTTAGGTCTTACTTTCTTTCTCCCATCATGTATAATTTTCTTCAAGTGTACTGTTTAAGTGTGTAGTGCCGTGTACCCACTAATGGGAGTAGATTTGATCACCGGGAAAAAACATGTATAATGTATATAATGTTTTTTACTAGTGTCGTGTACTGAAAACATTTTTGTGATGCATCGGCACTGTGCAGACTGTTAGAATATGAATTCTTTTGTCTTTCTCTTTATGTCTTTTGTATTTCCTTATATATGTATGGCATATTCCTTTATAATTTCCCCTTGTATTCCTTATATATATTGCCCATTAGGCCTTGTGAATATACACACAATATTCATAACATGGTATCAGAGCAAGGTTACTAACCTTGCTCTTTCCGCTGTTATCCTACCACTGTCATCGAAGGCCACCGTCGCCGCCGCATGGATCGGGTCGCCACCGCTGCTGACCCCGAGGCCATCATTGCTCGACACCGCCGTTGTGAACGCCCGACGCCACCCGATGCCACTCGAAGCCACCTGATGCCGCCCAAAGCCGCACATCCCCAGCGGTCGCGCACCCACGCCGAAGCTCCATGCAAAGGCAGCCCCTAAAGAGGGGCATCTCTGCAGCCGTGTGGTCGCCCGACCCGACGCTGCCGCCCCCCGATGTCGTCGCTCGACGTGACGCCGTCCGCACGGGCCGCCGCCATCGCCGATTCTGCTCGGGCCGACTGATTTTTTTTAGGAAACATCCTACGGTTTCCTTTTAAAGGAGTTCAGTTCCAAAAAAAGAAAAAGAAAATAGAACGTCAATCTAACCGCCTTGCCGTCTAGTGCCGCCTGTTAGACTTCATTGCCTTGGTCGCTGCGTCGTCTAGCACCACCTACCAATGGCTTCCGTTCCATTAGTTGCGATTCCATTCTCGGGAACAAAGCTTCATGGGACAAAGTACAGGTTGTGGTCTTCACTTATGGAGATCATGCTCGATGGTCTCCACCTCTGGGGACATGTCACTGATGCTCGACTTTGTTCGCTGTCGTCGGTTCAGCCTCCTCCTAGATAGCCTACTTCTACCACTTCTGTAGAAGATGAGTCCACCAAGAAGGTGGTAGAGGCCGCTGCCACTTATGCTGACGCTGCTGATGAGCCTTTCAGTATGCCATAGACACCTTTGAGCATTGGTGTGCTAATGAGGCCCGTGTTTGAGCTATCCTGGTGGTCAGCATCGACAACTCTATCCAGCCATATATTGTTAGTCTACGTTCCACTCGTCAGATCTGGGAGTACTTGTGCGAGCGAAACCGCAGAGCAATGATGCTCAGTTCTTTTCGCTTCAGTGTGAGTTGAAGACGCTTCGCCAGGAGGAGGACTCCATCGACGACTTCTTATGAGCCCTGGCCAGTCTCTGGTACCAGCTGGACGAGCTGGCTTCTACGCTCTACTAGGAGTGTCATAAGGTGCAGAAGGCGGATCGTGGCCGCCTTCGCCTTTATGACTTCATCTGTCGTCTTCGCCCAGAGTTTGGCTCAACTGCTGAGCCGCTCAGCACGACCGATAGTCATTGAGGCTCTTTCGACGCTTCGTGCCGACGAGCTTCGCCGTGGGTTAGCAGGACAATTTGTTCCGGCTGTGCTTACTACCCCTTTAGGTGTCTGTTTCCGCTCCTATTTTATCGCCAACTGGGGTTCATTGCAATTATTGCATGAATTTCAGGCACAACTACTAGAGTCGTGTGGTGCGAAAAAAGTGGAACAAGGTGCGTGGGGGTGGATGATCCAGGGGGGCAGGACAAGGCGCGTGGGGGTGGATGATCCAGGGGGCAGGGAGGCCCTTCTCAGCGAGGTGACTCTGTTCTGTAGCTCTGCGAGGCTCTACTTCAGCAGCTCTCTCACAACTAAGTAGGTTCTATCAGTCTAGCTCAGATGTCTTCTTCAGGTACTTCTTGGATCCTGGATTCTGGTGCCTCTTTCCACATGACACCAGACTCCATATCTATCACATAGTAGGACCTCCTATTTTTCCTATCTCTGTTTAGACAGCTGACGGTACTCCTCTGTCTGTCAGCTGTCAAGGCACTCTTTTGTCCACTAACTTTTCTATTCCAGCTGTTTCTCATGTTCCCCAGCTTACCATGCAGCTTCTCTCGGTGGGTCAGCTCACCGATCTCGACTGTAGGGTTGGTTTGACTCTCACACCTGTTTTGTCCAAGACAGACAGGCATGGACAGTATTTGGGACTGGCTGGTGCCATAGGGATTGTTAGGGTCTCTATACCCTTGACCGCCTCGACCTTCCGTCCACTTTAGTTGCTCCTATCACCTCTACATCTACCTCCACCGCCACTGCTGCCACCACCTCTGGAATTTTTGCAAAGTGGCACCATTGTCTAGGTCACTTGTGTGGGTCTCTCCTTTCTTCGTTAGTTCGTCAGAGTGTTCTTTGACGTGTTACTGTTGACACAGCCATGTTTTGACGAGTTGAAAGCTGGGCAAGCAGCTACAACTTCCCTTATCATTCTAGTGAGTCATTGTCTTCTCATCCTTTTGACATAGTTCACTCAAATATATGGGGATATGCGCCTATTATAGTTCACTCAAATGTATGGGGATATGCGCCTATTATCTCTAAAGGTAGGCATAAGTTTTACGTGATCTTCATTGATGATTATTCCTGTTTTACATGGCTTTTCCCTATGTCTAATCGTGGTTAGTTTCTTGCGATCTATCGTAGCTTTGCAACGATAGTTCATACTCAGTTTGATTCTTCCATCTGTACTTTCGCTGTGATTCTGCTGTTGAGTACTGTTCTA
This sequence comes from Ampelocalamus luodianensis, assembly GCA_036346255.1. Taxonomy (NCBI): domain Eukaryota; kingdom Viridiplantae; phylum Streptophyta; class Magnoliopsida; order Poales; family Poaceae; genus Ampelocalamus; species Ampelocalamus luodianensis. The sequence goes on from CM070638.1 coordinate 3,812,296, forward strand.
GCGCTTTTAGACAGTTTCTTTCTGAGTAGGGCACTCTTCACCGGTCTTTTTGTCCTGGTGCCCATGCTTAGAATGGGGTTGCTGAACGCAAATATTGTCATCTAATTGAGATTGCCCACACTCTTCTCCTTGCCTCTCATGTTCCACCACAGTTCTAGGCTGAGGCTGTTTCTATAGCTGCATATCTCATCGTGAGGCTACTCCTCATTCTAAGTGGCAACTCACTATGGCAGAGGAGCTTGATGCTCTTTGACGTATGGAAACTTGGGATATTGTATCGACACCTGTGCATGCTTGCCCTATCACATGCAAGTGGGTGTATAAGATTAAGACCCTGTCTGATGGTACTATTGAGCGCTCTCGCGGCTTTCAGCAAGAGTACGGTTGTGACTACGCAGAGACTTTTGCCCTTGTTGCCTATATGACCACTATTCACACTCTTGTTGCAGTTGCTTCTATTTGCTGGTGGTGTATCTCTTAGCTGGATGTTAAGAATGCCTTTCTTAATGGTGTTTTGCATGAGAAGGTCTACATGCAGCCACCACCTGGGTATTCTGTTTCCGATGGGCATGTCTGTTGTCTTCGTCGTGCTCTTTATGGCTTCAAACATGCTCCTCGTGCCTAGTTTGCATGTTTTACCTCAGTGATTACTGCTATCGGTTTCAGTATCAGTTCCCATAATCCTACTCTTTTTGTCCATATCTCATCTCGGGGTAGGGCACTGCTTCTTCTGTACGTTGATGATATGCCCATCACTGGTGATGATTCCTCATTCATCACGCATGTGAAGAAGCATCTCAGTGAGCAGTTCTGATGGCTGATCTTGGTTCTCTTAGTACTTCCTTGGGATTGAGGTCTCTTCCACGCCTGAGGGCTACTATCTCTCCCAATAGAAGTATGTCTAGGATCTTTTTGATCAGTTTGGTTTGACTGACACTCGCACTATCGAGACTCCCATGGAGCTATCCCTTCAACTTCGTGCCACTGATGGTGATCTTCTTGAGGATCCTATTCGATATCGCCATCTTGTTGGGAGTTTGGTGTATCTTGTGAGCACTCATCCTGATATTGCTCATGCTGTTCATATTTTGAGTCAGTTTATTGCTCGTCCTACCTATCTTCACTACATTCACCCTCTTTGTGTTCTTCGCTACTTGTGTGGAACTATCTCTCGTCGTTTGTTTTTCCTAGCTTCAACTCACTCTGCCTTCTCTTTTCGCTACTATATTTTTCTTAGCTCCTCCCGATTGCCCGGAAGACAAAGAAGCGATCGTAATTTCCGCTCGAGTGTAGAGGCTGAGTTGCGAGCTATGACAATGAGTGCCAACAGAGGTTACTTGGTTGAAGTGATTACTTGTAGAGTTTGGAGTGCGTGTGACGGACCTATGACTCTTTTGTCTAACAAAGACAAGTAATATCGATTGCCGTGACCCAATGAAGCATGAGCTCATCAAACACATTGGTGTGGATGCTTTATACACTTGCCGACGTGCACAGAGGGAGTATTTGCCTTACAGTTTGTACCCTCAAAGTTACAGATTCTTGGCTTCTTCACGAAGCCACGGACTAGAGTACAACATTTGTATTTTTTCCTCCAAACTCACTGTGTGATCCACCATGAGTTTGAGGGGGTATTAGAATATGAATTCTTTTGTATTTGCTTATAATCTTTTTGTATTTCCTTATATATGTATGACTTATTCCTTTGTAATATCCCCTTATACCCCCTGTATATATTGCTCATTGGGTCTCATGAATATACACACAATATTCATAACACAGACCTTTTAAAACCTAAATGAATTGTATGCAATATTTGCACTATATGGCTTAATTTTATTTTATATATATAGAGTGTCGTTCTTAAAGCCTACACAACTGAAAGGTCATAGTGATGAGGCCTATCACTCCATCTTCTCTCCTTCTGCACAAGCACATGATGAAGATATATTATACTTGCCTTCTGGTCCTATCACTCGAGCTCGAGCTAAGAAGATGCATGATCAGGTGACTTTGTTTATTAAAGAGCATGTTATTAGTTCTAGCGAGCATTTTATACTACCTAACGCTTGTACGTTGCTTATTCTCAGGTTTGAGGACAGAGAAGAAGAGTTGTCGCAGATGGTACAAGAGTCGATACCGCTGTGCCTATTGACGATTCCAGCACGAATACAAGAAGGCAGGAGACGGCTCGGTGCTGCTCCGAGTGTACGCGTCGAGGTTGTCAACCGGGCATCTATTGCATGTGTTCGGTTCTATTTTTGCCAAAAGGAAAGCATCAACACTAATAAGGCATGCTGTCCACGTATGGCGATGGAGATTGTGTGCACGGCATGCACTCGCCGAATCGATGTGATTGGTTGTAAAAGTAGGCAAGAAATTCTATTTTTAGTATTAGTGGCAAGGAAGTTTCACGTGGGATTTCTTGGCTGCCATCCATTGACCGAATCATTGATTGGTTGTAAGGCATGTTTCTATTTTTGAGTTGGCAAGGATTTGGAAATCCACTTGATTCCAGGAATCAACCGTTAGCAATGGTTGGTCCATTAAAATATGGGAAATGCTTTCGTCCGTGCGTCCGGTGCATCCGGACGGTTCACTCCAACTCTCTTAGCGTCACAATAAAAGCAGATTAGTACCCTTTCCTACACACTGCCCCCATGCATGCATGCTTGATTCGCTTCTGCCGTGCAACAGTGGCACTTTGGTGTAGCCTTGACGCGTGAATCGTTGACACGCGCGACCAACTTGGAGAAGCAGGTGCATGCATCGCTAGCTAGCTCCCTAGTCCATATCCACAAGCTGCTGCTGACGTGGGTGATCGCGCGACCGATTGCCCTCTCGACGGACAAAGCAACAGGGAAAAGCATACATTTTGCGAGGTGCAACTGTTTTTCGGGATATTGCAACCGTTGTCTGGAGATGTTACAACTGTTATTCGGGGATATTGCAAGTGTTGCATCTGTAGAAAAAAAATGTTACATCTGTAGAAAAAAAATATTGGATACTGTTTATAGCGATGTTGCAATTTTTTCTAACGCGTTTTTTCTTTCTAGATGCTTTGTTTTTTGATTTGTGATGTTGCAACCGTTGTTCGGGGATGTTGCAACCGTTGTCCGAAGATGTTGCAAGTGTTGCATCTGTAGAAAAAAATGTTACATACTGTTCACGACGATGTTACAATTTTTTCCAACGCGTTTTTTTCTAGATGCTTTGTTTTGATTTGTGATGTTACAACCATTGTCCGGAGATGTTGCAACCGTTGTCCGACGATGTTGTAACCATTGTCTGGTGATGTTGCAACCGTTGTCCCGAGATGTTGCAACCGTTGTTCGAGGATATTGCATGCATCGGCATACTTCTGCCCCTTTTGCGTGGTGGGCGTTGCTCCGTGCATCTTCTCTCTCTTGATGGTGTAGCGGCGCAATTAATATATTATAATGGTATAGAGATTAAGGATAAAGATCAAAGATATCTAGAAGCTCTGAAATTTTCTTCCATAGGTACTTGCTGTCAATATTTTTGGGCTCAATTCCCCCAATATTCTCGCGTTATGCACTTGTGCTCCTCCCAAACCTCAATTCCTCCCCTCAAGTAGGAGCGTAGTACAAACTATCAGTCAAATCCGGCCGCTCAAACCAACACGTTTTTTATACATTCGGACTGTACGGGTGAGAGCTCCCATCCGTGACGTCCGACTGCTAGGAGCTCCTTAAAATATGTAGCGCTTTTTATGTTACGGCACGCATAAGAATTGAACGAAAAGCTATTGCTTCTTCTTTCGTTTCAGAATTCATACGAGGATTTTTTTAAAAGAATTAGACGATCTGTTGTTTGTTCTGCAAGTTAAGGTTAAGTTTGCTTTTCTGCTGGGAATTGAGGGCTTGTCAATCTTCGCTCGTGGTCTAGCGGTGATCATCCTGGTGCGTGTTGGCGAATATCTATAGAACTGCAAGTTCATGCACTGACGCGTGATGTACAGCTGAGTGTTGTTCGTCGTCAAGTACTATTTATCTATAGTTCTACTCGAGAAGATCGGGTCATCCTATATCACATAGGATCATATCAGATTTTAATTTTTTTACAAATTTCCTACTAGAAGGAGCCAGGCCAGGGTGCAGTATAGAAGCTTGGTGTTAACATACAAGCTTCGGACGAATGGGACCAGTTGTTTAGTCTCTGTCTAGGATTAATTATGCATCCACGACGAGTCGGTCTCATGAACTGCGTGGACTTCGAAGCCTTGCAGAGATGCCAGACGTCAACATGGATGGACACGTTGATCATTACCATCTCCATCTTAGTTCGCATCACAAGCTTCTCTCTTTCACACACGCACAGGACGGGTGAGGGCGAAGGACGTGAAGCAGTAATTAATAAATTAAATGCTCTATTGAAAATATTTTTGTGATGCATCGGTACTGTGCTGACTTTTTAAAACCTAGATGAACAGTAGGCAATATTTGCAAATTTTTCTGTATAGTGTTGTTCTTAAAGCCTACACAACCGAAAGGCCACATAAGCATATCCTAAAAAAAACATCTAATGCGTAGCTAATGGGATTCGGACGATAACTTCAGCAACTGCTAATGGGAGCTAGGCAACTAGGCAGCGATCGGCATTCGTAGAGGAAGTCGGTAAATGAGGCTGCTGCCTGCTGGCAGGGCACGCTAGGAGTCTGGGACACCATTATCGGGGCAGTTTAATGCCTGAACCCTTATCATTTTACATAATTATAAGAATGTCAAAATCTATGAGAAATTTGAGTACCAAAGGGCGTATATATAATTTTAATATATTCGTGGGTGCATTAGTGCATCGCCAGCAACCCACGTCAGTGGTAATGGTGGACAGTAACGAGAAGAAAAAAATAGTTAGTTGGGCATGCGTAGACATGTAGTCCTCATGTTGTGCTATGCAATAATGCCAGACTTCCACAGATCCCCATTTGTCGCGACTGCAATAAGAGGAGGCTTTGCATTAGCAGAAAGTGCTCTTCTCAACCATTCTCCTGTTGTTGCTTTGTTCCAGCGTGTGGTGTTGTCCATTTCTACTAGCTGTGGTAAGCTGAGCTCAAGAAATAGTTCAACTGTGTTCCTTCATCTTCTTCTCTTCAGTTAATCTGCGCACGCTCATTAATTTCGCATGCAGTGATGCGGGCGGTACTTTCTTTATGTTCTACAGCTTTCAATTCAAGTAATATGGCTCCATTTCTGATGAACTTCTCGTCTCTAGATTTCTGATGACGGGGATCAGAAGTATGCTCTCAGTGATGAACTGATAATACTCTCTGTTCTATCCTATACGCTAGTTGCTCCTGGAAGCAGTAGCCTCTTGGTCTCAGTCAATCGAGCTCTGAAATTAGTAGTGGATTGATCAGCACAGCAAACTGCTTTTGTAAGTTGACTATTGCTGATTCTTGCTGGCAACTTACATACATGCTGTGCAAAACCTATGGGGTACTCTATTGTTTCAGTTCCGTGTTCTCACTATATTAAGTTATTCAAACTGTGAACTGCAAATAAGTAGTGATACCTGTGGCGGAGCTAGAAATTTTAAGTTGGGGTGCAATATTGTTACTTAAAGATGTTGAATGTTAGCCATGTGTTATGAATATTGTATCCGTATGGTACTTACGATTCCTATATAATTAGATGGACTTTACACAATTAGTTGTGAAAATAATTAGCTACTTTACACAATTAGTTGTGAAAATAATTTATTTTATGAAGTGATAATAATAATAAAACTAAAATTAACATTAATAAATTTTAAATATGTGTGAACATATTATTAAAAATATAGACATTCCATAAATTTTTATTAGTATGCCACAAGGCCAGCATGACAGTTCGTATACCCACTCAAGAAACACATACAACACTCAAGAAACACATACGGTTTTAAGTACATATATTTTCTGTAGACTATATTGATACGGCCTATTTACGTCACATATTGCTTCAAAATTTGTAAGTACAATGTCTCATATAAGATACCCAATATTAGTTTTGAGTCGTTACACTCATCGTGATGGAAAAAACAGTGCAAACAGATGGAGAATTAGACACTTGATTTTTTAGTTAGAAACTAAAGAAGTTCTTGTGAGCTAAATAAAATAAAGTACTTTCTTACTGTTCACACAGTGCCACATAGGTAGCGGAAAAAAAAAAGATAAAATGTCTACAAAAACTGAATGGTGGACGTAAATACAATTTGCATCTAATTCCTTCGAGTGTTATCAACTTGAAACACAATCCAAATTCAACTAGAACCTATAGCTAGAAAAGGTATATACATAATTTTCAAAAATATTAGGGGTGCCTATGCATACCAGACAACCTAGCTGGCTCCTCCGAGATACCTCAATAAATGTCAATTTGTAGAAACAAAAGAAGGAAGGGTAAAAGTTCTTCAAAAAAGAAGGATTGGCAAAATGCTAACACAGAAGTTGATACCTATTCCTCAAAAAAAAAGTTGATCTTTTTTCTTGACTTATGCATGGTTTACTGAAGTTAATAGCTACTAGAATACAAAGTGCGAAAGCGATAAGCTGGGCAAACAATTGTTTACTTTGAACACTTTCTACCAAGTGCGAAAAACTTACTTTCAACACGTTTTCAGTGTGTATAACTTCACAATTAGGTCCCCAATGTTCTGGACATGTACCAACATACGTGCTGTGCAAAGCTATAGGGCTCGTAAAGCCATTATTGGAGTTCCATAGCTTAGTTATTGAACCTATTCGAAATGTAATTGACAAAGATGTGTGGGTCTCTGTGACAAAGATACTATATGTTTAGTGAACCCTGTGTAATTTTCGAACTGTGTTAACACGTGCATTCATTGCCAGCCAGAGAGTTTGTCATTCTCTGAAATAAATCGCCTCGTATGTTTGGTGGATCTGCTTCATCAAGCTTGTCTGATGGCAAACATACTAGATGGTCTGGTTCGATCATGTGCCAAGAAGTTGCAAGATATCATTACAGAGGAGGTAATACTCATTCTAGGTGTGAAAGAAGAGCTCACAGAACTAGAGCGAACAATGAAGCAAATACAATGTCTTCTTTATGATGCTGGGCAAAGGAGGACAGAAGAGCAAGCCGTTAACAACTGGCTTGCTGATTTGGGAGATGCTATGTACGATGCTGATGATATAATTGACTTGGCAAGATTTGAAGGAAGCAAGCAGCTAGAGGATCGTCCTTCATCTTCATCATCAAAAAAGTCGATTGCATGTACTGGCTTATCATTTTTCTCTTGCGTCCCAAATGTTCCGAGACGTCATGTTAAGATTGCCCACACTCTTCTCCTTGCCTCTCATGTTCCACCACAGTTCTAGGCTGAGGCTGTTTCTATAGCTGCATATCTCATCGTGAGGCTACTCCTCATTCTAAGTGGCAACTCACTATGGCAGAGGAGCTTGATGCTCTTTGACGTATGGAAACTTGGGATATTGTATCGACACCTGTGCATGCTTGCCCTATCACATGCAAGTGGGTGTATAAGATTAAGACCCTGTCTGATGGTACTATTGAGCGCTCTCGCGGCTTTCAGCAAGAGTACGGTTGTGACTACGCAGAGACTTTTGCCCTTGTTGCCTATATGACCACTATTCACACTCTTGTTGCAGTTGCTTCTATTTGCTGGTGGTGTATCTCTTAGCTGGATGTTAAGAATGCCTTTCTTAATGGTGTTTTGCATGAGAAGGTCTACATGCAGCCACCACCTGGGTATTCTGTTTCCGATGGGCATGTCTGTTGTCTTCGTCGTGCTCTTTATGGCTTCAAACATGCTCCTCGTGCCTAGTTTGCATGTTTTACCTCAGTGATTACTGCTATCGGTTTCAGTATCAGTTCCCATAATCCTACTCTTTTTGTCCATATCTCATCTCGGGGTAGGGCACTGCTTCTTCTGTACGTTGATGATATGCCCATCACTGGTGATGATTCCTCATTCATCACGCATGTGAAGAAGCATCTCAGTGAGCAGTTCTGATGACTGATCTTGGTTCTCTTAGTACTTCCTTGGGATTGAGGTCTCTTCCACGCCTGAGGGCTACTATCTCTCCCAACAGAAGTATGTCTAGGATCTTTTTGATCAGTTTGGTTTGACTGACACTCGCACTATCGAGACTCCCATGGAGCTATCCCTTCAACTTCGTGCCACTGATGGTGATCTTCTTGAGGATCCTATTCGATATCGCCATCTTGTTGGGAGTTTGGTGTATCTTGTGAGCACTCATCCTGATATTGCTCATGCTGTTCATATTTTGAGTCAGTTTATTGCTCGTCCTACCTATCTTCACTACATTCACCCTCTTTGTGTTCTTCGCTACTTGTGTGGAACTATCTCTCGTCGTTTGTTTTTTCCTAGCTTCAACTCACTACAGCTTCTCTTTTCTGCTTACTATATTTTTCTTAGCTCCTCCCTGATTGCCTGGAAGACAAAGAAGCAGATCGTAATTTCCCGTTCGAGTGTAGAGGCTGAGTTGCGAGCTATGACAGTAGTGCCAACAGAGGTTACTTGGTTGAAGTGATTACTTGTAGAGTTTGGAGTGCGTGTGACGGGACCTATGACTCTTTTGTCTAACAGTACAAGTAATATCAGTATTGCCTGTGACCCAATGAAGCATGAGCTCATCAAACACATTGGTGTGGATGCTTTATACACTTGCTGACAGCACAGGAGGGAGTATTTGCCTTACAGTTTGTACCCTCAAAGTTACAGATTGCTGGCTTCTTCACGAAGCCACAGACTAGAGTACAACATTTGTATTTTTTTCCTCCAAACTCACTGTGTGTGATCCACCATGAGTTTGAGGGGGGGTATTAGAATATGAATTCTTTTGTATTTGCTTATAATCTTTTTGTATTTCCTTATATATGTATGACTTATTCCTTTGTAATATCCCCTTATACCCCCTGTATATATTGCTCATTGGGTCTCATGAATATACACACAATATTCATAACACAGACCTTTTAAAACCTAAATGAATTGTATGCAATATTTGCACTATATGGCTTAATTTTATTTTATATATATAGAGTGTCGTTCTTAAAGCCTACACAACTGAAAGGTCATAGTGATGAGGCCTATCACTCCATCTTCTCTCCTTCTGCACAAGCACATGATGAAGATATATTATACTTGCCTTCTGGTCCTATCACTCGAGCTCGAGCTAAGAAGATGCATGATCAGGTGACTTTGTTTATTAAAGAGCATGTTATTAGTTCTAGCGAGCATTTTATACTACCTAACGCTTGTACGTTGCTTATTCTCAGGTTTGAGGACAGAGAAGAAGAGTTGTCGCAGATGGTACAAGAGTCGATACCGCTGTGCCTATTGACGATTCCAGCACGAATACAAGAAGGCAGGAGACGGCTCGGTGCTGCTCCGAGTGTACGCGTCGAGGTTGTCAACCGGGCATCTATTGCATGTGTTCGGTTCTATTTTTGCCAAAAGGAAAGCATCAACACTAATAAGGCATGCTGTCCACGTATGGCGATGGAGATTGTGTGCACGGCATGCACTCGCCGAATCGATGTGATTGGTTGTAAAAGTAGGCAAGAAATTCTATTTTTAGTATTAGTGGCAAGGAAGTTTCACGTGGGATTTCTTGGCTGCCATCCATTGACCGAATCATTGATTGGTTGTAAGGCATGTTTCTATTTTTGAGTTGGCAAGGATTTGGAAATCCACTTGATTCCAGGAATCAACCGTTAGCAATGGTTGGTCCATTAAAATATGGAAATGCTTTCGTCCGTGCGTCCGGTGCATCCGGACGGTTCACTCCAACTCTCTTAGCGTCACAATAAAAGCAGATTAGTACCCTTTCCTACACACTGCCCCCATGCATGCATGCTTGATTCGCTTCTGCCGTGCAACAGTGGCACTTTGGTGTAGCCTTGACGCGTGAATCGTTGACACGCGCGACCAACTTGGAGAAGCAGGTGCATGCATCGCTAGCTAGCTCCCTAGTCCATATCCACAAGCTGCTGCTGACGTGGGTGATCGCGCGACCGATTGCCCTCTCGACGGACAAAGCAACAGGGAAAAGCATACATTTTGCGAGGTGCAACTGTTTTTCGGGATATTGCAACCGTTGTCTGGAGATGTTACAACTGTTATTCGGGGATATTGCAAGTGTTGCATCTGTAGAAAAAAAATGTTACATCTGTAGAAAAAATATTGGATACTGTTTATAGCGATGTTGCAATTTTTTCTAACGCGTTTTTTCTTTCTAGATGCTTTGTTTTTTGATTTGTGATGTTGCAACCGTTGTTCGGGGATGTTGCAACCGTTGTCCGAAGATGTTGCAAGTGTTGCATCTGTAGAAAAAAATGTTACATACTGTTCACGACGATGTTACAATTTTTTCCAACGCGTTTTTTTCTAGATGCTTTGTTTTGATTTGTGATGTTACAACCATTGTCCGGAGATGTTGCAACCGTTGTCCGACGATGTTGTAACCATTGTCTGGTGATGTTGCAACCGTTGTCCCGAGATGTTGCAACCGTTGTTCGAGGATATTGCATGCATCGGCATACTTCTGCCCCTTTTGCGTGGTGGGCGTTGCTCCGTGCATCTTCTCTCTCTTGATGGTGTAGCGGCGCAATTAATATATTATAATGGTATAGAGATTAAGGATAAAGATCAAAGATATCTAGAAGCTCTGAAATTTTCTTCCATAGGTACTTGCTGTCAATATTTTTGGGCTCAATTCCCCCAATATTCTCGCGTTATGCACTTGTGCTCCTCCCAAACCTCAATTCCTCCCCTCAAGTAGGAGCGTAGTACAAACTATCAGTCAAATCCGGCCGCTCAAACCAACACGTTTTTTATACATTCGGACTGTACGGGTGAGAGCTCCCATCCGTACGTCCGACTGCTAGGAGCTCCCTTAAAATATGTAGCGCCTTTTTATGTTACGGCACGCATAAGAATTGAACGAAAAGCTATTGCTTCTTCTTTCGTTTCAGAATTCATACGAGGATTTTTTTAAAAGAATTAGACGATCTGTTGTTTGTTCTGCAAGTTAAGGTTAAGTTTGCTTTTCTGCTGGGAATTGAGGGCTTGTCAATCTTCGCTCGTGGTCTAGCGGTGATCATCCTGGTGCGTGTTGGCGAATATCTATAGAACTGCAAGTTCATGCACTGACGCGTGATGTACAGCTGAGTGTTGTTCGTCGTCAAGTACTATTTATCTATAGTTCTACTCGAGAAGATCGGGTCATCCTATATCACATAGGATCATATCAGATTTTAATTTTTTTACAAATTTCCTACTAGAAGGAGCCAGGCCAGGGTGCAGTATAGAAGCTTGGTGTTAACATACAAGCTTCGGACGAATGGGACCAGTTGTTTAGTCTCTGTCTAGGATTAATTATGCATCCACGACGAGTCGGTCTCATGAACTGCGTGGACTTCGAAGCCTTGCAGAGATGCCAGACGTCAACATGGATGGACACGTTGATCATTACCATCTCCATCTTAGTTCGCATCACAAGCTTCTCTCTTTCACACACGCACAGGACGGGTGAGGGCGAAGGACGTGAAGCAGTAATTAATAAATTAAATGCTCTATTGAAAATATTTTTGTGATGCATCGGTACTGTGCTGACTTTTTAAAACCTAGATGAACAGTAGGCAATATTTGCAAATTTTTCTGTATAGTGTTGTTCTTAAAGCCTACACAACCGAAAGGCCACATAAGCATATCCTAAAAAAAACATCTAATGCGTAGCTAATGGGATTCGGACGATAACTTCAGCAACTGCTAATGGGAGCTAGGCAACTAGGCAGCGATCGGCATTCGTAGAGGAAGTCGGTAAATGAGGCTGCTGCCTGCTGGCAGGGCACGCTAGGAGTCTGGGACACCATTATCGGGGCAGTTTAATGCCTGAACCCTTATCATTTTACATAATTATAAGAATGTCAAAATCTATGAGAAATTTGAGTACCAAAGGGCGTATATATAATTTTTAATATATTCGTGGGTGCATTAGTGCATCGCCAGCAACCCACGTCAGTGGTAATGGTGGACAGTAACGAGAAGAAAAAAATAGTTAGTTGGGCATGCGTAGACATGTAGTCCTCATGTTGTGCTATGCAATAATGCCAGACTTCCACAGATCCCCATTTGTCGCGACTGCAATAAGAGGAGGCTTTGCATTAGCAGAAAGTGCTCTTCTCAACCATTCTCCTGTTGTTGCTTTGTTCCAGCGTGTGGTGTTGTCCATTTCTACTAGCTGTGGTAAGCTGAGCTCAAGAAATAGTTCAACTGTGTTCCTTCATCTTCTTCTCTTCAGTTAATCTGCGCACGCTCATTAATTTCGCATGCAGTGATGCGGGCGGTACTTTCTTTATGTTCTACAGCTTTCAATTCAAGTAATATGGCTCCATTTCTGATGAACTTCTCGTCTCTAGATTTCTGATGACGGGGATCAGAAGTATGCTCTCAGTGATGAACTGATAATACTCTCTGTTCTATCCTATACGCTAGTTGCTCCTGGAAGCAGTAGCCTCTTGGTCTCAGTCAATCGAGCTCTGAAATTAGTAGTGGATTGATCAGCACAGCAAACTGCTTTTGTAAGTTGACTATTGCTGATTCTTGCTGGCAACTTACATACATGCTGTGCAAAACCTATGGGGTACTCTATTGTTTCAGTTCCGTGTTCTCACTATATTAAGTTATTCAAACTGTGAACTGCAAATAAGTAGTGATACCTGTGGCGGAGCTAGAAATTTTAAGTTGGGGTGCAATATTGTTACTTAAAGATGTTGAATGTTAGCCATGTGTTATGAATATTGTATCCGTATGGTACTTACGATTCCTATATAATTAGATGGACTTTACACAATTAGTTGTGAAAATAATTAGCTACTTTACACAATTAGTTGTGAAAATAATTTATTTTATGAAGTGATAATAATAATAAAAACTAAAATTAACATTAATAAATTTTAAATATGTGTGAACATATTATTAAAAATATAGACATTCCATAAATTTTTATTAGTATGCCACAAGGCCAGCATGACAGTTCGTATACCCACTCAAGAAACACATACAACACTCAAGAAACACATACGGTTTTAAGTACATATATTTTCTGTAGACTATATTGATACGGCCTATTTACGTCACATATTGCTTCAAAATTTGTAAGTACAATGTCTCATATAAGATACCCAATATTAGTTTTGAGTCGTTACACTCATCGTGATGGAAAAAACAGTGCAAACAGATGGAGAATTAGACACTTGATTTTTTAGTTAGAAACTAAAGAAGTTCTTGTGAGCTAAATAAAATAAAGTACTTTCTTACTGTTCACACAGTGCCACATAGGTAGCGGAAAAAAAAAAGATAAAATGTCTACAAAAACTGAATGGTGGACGTAAAATACAATTTGCATCTAATTCCTTCGAGTGTTATCAACTTGAAACACAATCCAAATTCAACTAGAACCTATAGCTAGAAAAGGTATATACATAATTTTCAAAAATATTAGGGGTGCCTATGCATACCAGACAACCTAGCCGGCTCCTCCGAGATACCTCAATAAATGTCAATTTGTAGAAACAAAAAGAAGGAAGGGTAAAAGTTCTTCAAAAAAAGAAGGATTGGCAAAATGCTAACACAGAAGTTGATACCTATTCCCTCAAAAAAAAAGTTGATCTTTTTTCTTGACTTATGCATGGTTTACTGAAGTTAATAGCTACTAGAATACAAAGTGCGAAAGCGATAAGCTGGGCAAACAATTGTTTACTTTGAACACTTTCTACCAAGTGCGAAAAACTTACTTTCAACACGTTTTCAGTGTGTATAACTTCACAATTAGGTCCCCCCAATGTTCTGGACATGTACCAACATACGTGCTGTGCAAAAGCTATAGGGCTCGTAAAGCCATTATTGGAGTTCCATAGCTTAGTTATTGAACCTATTCGAAATGTAATTGACAAAGATGTGTGGGTCTCTGTGACAAAGATACTATATGTTTAGTGAACCCTGTGTAATTTTCGAACTGTGTTAACACGTGCATTCATTGCCAGCCAGAGAGTTTGTCATTCTCTGAAATAAATCGCCTCGTATGTTTGGTGGATCTGCTTCATCAAGCTTGTCTGATGGCAAACATACTAGATGGTCTGGTTCGATCATGTGCCAAGAAGTTGCAAGATATCATTACAGAGGAGGTAATACTCATTCTAGGTGTGAAAGAAGAGCTCACAGAACTAGAGCGAACAATGAAGCAAATACAATGTCTTCTTTATGATGCTGGGCAAAGGAGGACAGAAGAGCAAGCCGTTAACAACTGGCTTGCTGATTTGGGAGATGCTATGTACGATGCTGATGATATAATTGACTTGGCAAGATTTGAAGGAAGCAAGCAGCTAGAGGATCGTCCTTCATCTTCATCATCAAAAAAGTCGATTGCATGTACTGGCTTATCATTTTTCTCTTGCGTCCCAAATGTTCCGAGACGTCATGAGATTGCTGTTCGAATCAGGAACTTCAACACTGAACTTGAGAAGATTTCAAACCGGGGTGAAAAGTTTTTAAAACCTCAGATTATGCAACCTAAAGCGGAAGGTTCAACACCAAAGCAGATGAAAACTTCCCCCCTCGTGGAGCCTAATCTTGTGGGGAATGAAACTTTACATGCCTGCACAAGATTGGTGAAACAGATGCTTGCACAGAAGGAGAAGACGGCCTACAAGCTTGGTATTGTTGGAACAGCTGGGGTTGGAAAGACAACTCTAGCTCAGAAAATATATAATGACCCCAATATAAAAGGAACCTATAGCAAACAAGCATGGATTTGTGTTTCTCAGGAGTACTCTGAAGTTTCTCTTTTGAAAGAAGTACTTCGAAATTTTGGGGAACATAAAGAGCAAGGCGAAACTGTGGCGGAGCTGAATACCAAGCTTGCTGCAGCTGTTGAAGACATGAGATTCTTTCTTGTGCTGGATGATGTTTGGGCTTCTAAGGTGTGGACCGATCTACTGAGAACTCCATTACACGCTGCTTCTACAGGAATAATTCTAGTAACAACTCGGCATGACACGATTGCACAAGCTATTGGGGTAGAACATATGCATCGAGTTGACTTGATGTCAAAAGAAGTAGGATGGGAACTGCTTTGGAAAAGTATGAATCTCGATGAAGAGAAGGAAGTGAAAGGTCTGCGGGATATAGGGATGGACATTGTTGGTAAATGTGGTGGCCTCCCTCTTGCAATCAAGTTGATTGGTGGTGTTCTAGCAACCGAAGAGAAAACTGAGAACCAGTGGAAAATGGTTATAAACAAAAGTTCGTGGTCTATGAGCAAGCTTCCTCCCGATTTGAGAGGAGCTTTGTATCTAAGCTACGATGAGTTACCACATCATCTGAAGCAGTGTTTCCTTTATTGTGCTATGTATCCTGAAGATTGTACCATTTACCGTGATGATCTAGTCAGTTTATGGGTTGCTGAAGGCTTTGTAGAAGAGGAAGAAGACAAACTTCTAGAAGATACAGCAGAAGAATACTACTATAAGCTAATCCATCGGAATCTCCTCCAACCAAATGGTTTAACTTTTGACCAAACTAAGTGCAAAATGCATGATCTCTTAAGGCAGCTTGCTAGTTATTTATCAAGAAAAGAATGTTTTGTTGGAGACCCAGAGTCATTAGAGGGTAAAACTATGTCAAAACTGCGACGAGTTACAGTTGTCACCGAGAAGGATATGTTAGTGTTACCTACCATGGATAAGGAGGAAGTTAAGGTGAGGACTTTTCTTACTGATCGGAAGCCATGGAGAGTTGAGGATACATTTTTCAAAAGATTTACATATCTTCGTGTTCTGGATCTGACTGGTTCATTTATACAAAGCATTCCAGATTATATAGGAAATTTGATACTTCTACGTCTACTTGATCTTGATGGTACAAAAATATCTTGTCTTCCAGAGTCCATCGGTTCTCTAAAAAACCTTCAGATACTGAACTTGGAGCGGTGTGAAACTTTGCAGAGTCTTCCTTTGGCAATCACCAAATTGTGCAAGTTAAGGCGCCTTGGTCTTCAACATACACCAATAAATCAAGTTCCAGGAGGGATAGGCAAATTGAAATTCCTTAATGATTTAGGAGGATTTCCTATTGGTGGTGGAAGTGGTAATGCTAAAACACATGATGGATGGAACTTGGAAGAGTTGGGACATCTTTCAAATCTAAGGCAGCTTGATGTTACCAAATTGGAAAGAACAGCTCCTTGTAGTACAGATTCATTGCTAATAGACAAAAAGTATCTCAAAGTTTTATGTGTACGTTGTACGGAACGAGGAGATGAGACGTATTCAGAAGAACATGTTACCAATATTGAGAAGATCTTTGAGCAACTAATCCCTCCACAAAACCTGGAAGATCTAACTATTTGGAGATTCTTTGGTCGGAGGTATCCCACCTGGCTTGGTACTACCCATTTGTCTTCAGTGAAATACTTGCAGCTCTTTGATTGCAACTCCTGTGTGCACCTTCCATCAATTGGGCATCTACCCAACTTGAAATATCTGAGAATTAGTGGAGCAACCGCAATTACCAAGATTGGACCCGAATTTGTTGGCTGTGGGGTGGGTAATCTCGGATCCACAGAGGCAGTTGCTTTCCCCAAGCTTGAAGTGTTGGTCATACAAGATATGCCCAACTGGGAGGAGTGGTCCTTTGTTGAAGAAGAAGAAGCGGCGGCGGCGGCGGCGGCGGCGGCTCAGGAATGGGGAGAGGATGGAGCTACTGCGAAGCAAAAAGGGGAAGCCCCACCTCCAAGGTTGCAGCTGCTGCCACGTTTCAAGAGGTTGGAACTATTGTACTGCCCCAAGCTGAAAGGTCTCCCACGACAGCTTGGACAGGAGGCTAGTAGCTTGAGAGTGCTTCTAATCTCCAGATGTGAAGGTCTGGAGAGGGTCTCGAATCTTCCTCAAGTGAGAGAGTTGTATGTGCAGGGCTGTCCAAACTTAAGGTGTGTTGAGGAGCTGGGTAGTTTGCAGCAGCTGTGGCTGCACGATGATATGAGAGAGATCTCCTCACTATGGCTTCAACAGCTTCATAGTGAGGACCTGGATGTCTACACGTGGATATACGAGGTATGACCATTGGCTGGATATTTAAGTTTAACTAGTATAGTGGCCTATGCATTGCGCAGCTAGATTTACTACAAATTTTTACTATTAAAAGGTACAACTTAGTTATGTGCTTTATAATATATTTTATATAATTTGTATGATATTTTGGGATTGTTTGGAACGCAGAAATTTTATGGGAATTTACGGGAAACAATTTAACTCTTGCAGGAATTTAAACCTCAGGTGATCCATGTTAGGATTTCTTCAAAACCCTAGATTGATTTGTGGAGGCTTTTTCGGTCTACCCTCTATACTTCTGCCTTTTTCGTGGTACCGCTCACAATTGCATTGTGAGGGTAGATGGTAGGTGACCTATTTATAGACTCCACTTCTAGGTATTATAATTGACTCACCTGTTTTTGGTACATCATGAGACTCCTGAACTATATCACTAACCACGATCAGATATGCCAGTTTAATGAGTCTAAAATATATTAGTCTTTAGCACACATGTGTGAGTCATACGTCATGATCAGATTGTTTACGAGATTAATTCCAATCTGATCACGTGGGTCAATAGCCTGCAGAGCTGATCCTGCAAAACAAACCAAGTTATTCCGCTCTGTGCTGTAGCTGGATTAATCACATGCATGCATATTAAATTCCAGTAAACTTGATCTCAATAAATATGTCTACCATATTCCAGCACAGCCGTCCTCAGCACCTCGAGTATTAATTTCGAGTTAGATTCCGCATCAAATAATTCTCTCTCTCTCTCATATATATATATATATATATTCCACATTGAGTTAAAGCAGATAATAACCACAATAAATGTTGAAAGCCACATAAAAGTCCAACAATCCAACTACATCTTCAAATTTAAAAATCAATTATTTGGCGGTATTTACGAAAGTAAAATACAACTATAGATATGATTTACCTGAGCAATGTTTATTTTTATTTAGAAGTCCTAGGAGTTTGTCTCGGTACCTTGAAATTGCTAAAGATAAAGCTCTTGATCTTTGATCCATAGCTTTCTCCATATAGTAGCATGAATTGTACACCCTATCAAAACAAAAATGCACTTAACAATTGTTAGAAACAATACGCAATTAAATATGTAAAGACAAAAGGCTGTACGTACATCAGATCATATCAATGCTCATGAGTTCATCCGTTGCCGAATTGATTGAATCCCAAATTGTTACTACTTTCGCTTTAACGTCACATGTTTGTTCTCTTGTTGTCAGCTCACGTAGCTTCTTGTACGCCATGGTGCTAGTTTTAAAACGGATGCAGATTACCTTCATTGAAAGAATAGTAAATAAACCTCTTGAAAATAGGTTATATCCGCGGGCACGTTTAAAATGTTATATCATGATATTTAGATGTTTCATATAAAATAAAGGAGTTGATTAAGAATAATATACACATGAAGATCTTAGTTCAAGATATATGATAGTCTTATGAGTTTTCCCCCAGAAATTAGGAGGGATCAAGATGTTAGTTCAAGATATATGATAGCCCACATAAAGAAGAGATGAATATAGAGCTAGAGCATAACTCATGGTATTTGACAGACATTTGTGTATCAATATAATAACACACACGAAGAAGAGATGGACATAGATCTAACCAATAGTAACGGCTTTTAGAAAGAGAATTAGGCTAAAAGCACGAACAAAATATTGGTAGAAGAAGAGAGAGAATCGAGCAAAAAAGCAGATCATATACAGGCTAGGGATTTATACGATGGCCTGTAGTCCTGTTTCATCTGACATACATGAGTCGGCGATGATCGTAGAGCTTTCTTTTTCCAGGGCCGACTATACCACAATTGTCTGAAATTTTCTTAAATCTCAGCCACTTTTTTTGCCCGTTCGATCACCATCTAATGGCTTATGTTTTTTTTTTTTTCCTGATTTCTTCTATTTTGCTTCAGTTGGTGGATTTTTTATTGGGCTTTGCTGGGTGGATCACTTGCTTAACGGGTACAGTTTATTCGCCACCGACCATTAAGGGCCTACTTACTTATGGGTTACATGTTAAAAAAGTCTGCTTGCTTGTGGGCCGGCCATTAAAGGCATGTTTTCCCATACTTTCTCATAGACCACCCGTTAAGCATAACTAGGCATCTGTTACGGTGCAACATCCTAAATTTTGGCCCTTTTCAAAAATTTATTTCAAATTAATTAATTCAAAATGTTGGTCTTCTTTTGGAGTTTTTGCATTCATTTAAATTCCAAATCCGAAACTCAAATCCTATTTCCATCGTCTCAATTCAAAATTCGTCGTCAAATTCCAAATTCAAAATTTGCAATTTGAATTTCCCCAAAACCACTTGGCCATTTTTTCTCCATTTTCTTTTTCCTTCTTTTTCCTTCCTTTCTTTTTCCTCTCTGGCCTCCTCTGCCTCTGCTCCTTGCTACCTCGAGCCGCCTCCCGGCCACGCCGTGCCATGCGCGCCTCGCCCCTGCGCCAGCCCCACCGCCTCCGCGTGCCCGTGCCCCTCTTGCTGTGCATGCCCAAGCCCGAACCGAGTCGACTCCTAGCCCACGCCGCACTCGCCCACGCCACGCCCATGCGCCGCACTTGCCTGCGCTGACTACACCCTTTCCACACGACAGCCACCCATGTTGTGCCCGATATCATTGTGTGCTATGGACGTTTGAGCATTCAATTTCCCTGTTGTTTCCTTCGTTTGCACAAATTCAAGTCACAACCAAAACCACCTCTTGAATTCCGCTCGCATTCCCCGTCGCTTCACTCCCCGGTTTTGGCTATAAAATTGAGCACCGTGACCCTCGTCCATCCTCTTAACCCCTCTCCAACTCCCAGCATCTACGGAGCATCGTCGCCACCGAGAGAGCTTCTTCCCCGTCGCTGGCCACACCACCTCGCTTCGTGCTCTCGTCACTTTGGTGAGATGTTTGAAGTTCTAACTGTGTCACGTCGTGTTCCCGTGCTACATGAACAATTCCCCTCTATAATAGAATCATCTATGATTATTTATCACAGACGGTTTGTTGCACTAAATCGTCTGTGATAGTTCATTCTATAGCTATAAAATATTCTGTTTTTGGGCTAGCCTCAGGAAATGCTAGTCATGCCCTCTGAAAACAAGAAATTCAGATACAATCACAGATGGAATAATTTCTTAATTACTTAATCAATTACAATGGAATAAATTATTAATTACAATGAATAAATTCTTAATTAAAAAATAGTCGTTCATGATGATCGATGTGCATATAGCTAGCTTCCTCACTGTGTTCTTCCTCGAGCCTGATGTCATCTCTGGAAGGAGGCAACTCATCAAATTGATTGTACTCTTCCTCATCCACGATATTCTCAACTCCGACAATCCTTCTTTTTCCATAAAGAACTACGTGGTAGTTCTTATTTGCCAGGTCTGTTACATAAAAAATTTGAACAACTTACTTAGAGAGTACGAATGGTTCGTCCTTGTATCCGAAACGTTTGAGATCCACAGTAGTGACGCCGTACTCGTCGACCTTCACACCCCGTGGAAGTTTGACCCAATAGCATCGAAACAGGGGGATCTTGAAAAGTACGTAGTCGAGCTCCCAAATCTCATCTACGAACCCATAGCAGGAGTTCAACCCACGTGGCCCAACGGTATTGAACTGCTCGTGAAATGCATCTATGTAGACACCGCTGTTCTGGACTGTGCTCTTCCTATCCTGAGCTGTCGTATAAAATATGTACCTATTTATGTCGTATCCTTGCCGTGTCATAATTGTAAATTTTGGCCCTCTTGTCAACCATAGCAGTATATCATCACTTCATGATGGCCTCCCAGTGAATAGCACCTTTTACCATTCGCTGAATCGACGGTTGTACTCTCTCGTGATCCAAACATCCGACCGACCTGTATTCTGTTGGCGTACCATGTCTTTGTGCCCGTCGATGTACGGGAACACTTGGATCATGTGTTGCAAGACCATGAAATGGGGTTGAGTGTACACATCCAGATTTGGAGTGATTGCTTTCCTTCTGATGATCTCGATACCCTCTAGTCTCCCCTCATGACGAGATAGAGGTACACATATCGGTTCCCCTGAGCCATGTAGTCGACGCAGAACTCAATGACCTCTTCGGTTCCATAACCTTCGATGATGCTGCCCTCCGGTCAAGATTGATTTCGTACATAGGACTTGAGAATTCCCATGTACATCTCGAACGGATACATATAACATAGGAACACAGGGCCGCATATCTTTATCTCTTTCACAAGGTGAACAATGAGATGGACCATGATATCGAAAAATGATGAGGGAAATACATGTCAAGATGACATAGAGTCATCACCACCTCAGCCTGTAGAGCATCTAGTCCTTCGGGATCGATGACCTTCTGAGCAAATGAGTTAAAGAAATAACACAACCTCATGATTGCCACTTGGACATTGTTCGGCAAAATACTTCTAATTGCAACAGGAAGCATTTGTATCATCAGCACATGACAATCATGAGACTTCATACCAATTAATCTCAAATCTTCCAAAGAAACAAGTTTTTTTAATGCTGGCGGAGTAACCAGACGGAACTTTCACACCATGCAAGCTCTGACACAGTTCCTTTCTCTCGGCCTTAGACAGAGTGTAGCAAACTGGGGGAAGGTATGTTCGGCCTTTATCGGTCTCTTTCAGTGCTAACTCAGTCCTTATGTTCATATCAACTAATTCACACTGTGTGGTCACAAATGTTCAGCAAGAGACCAATCAAGCTATCACATACATTCTTCTCCGCATGCATGACATCGATACAGTGGAGAACTTCTAAGTGATCCCAATAAGGTAAGTCCCAAAAAATTGACCACTTCTTCTGACGGGTCCTTAATTTACGTCCCTTTTCAAGCACAACATCGATATCATTTACCATATTATAGACCTCTTTCCCTTTAAAAGCCCTTGGAGCTGAACCATCCTCCTGATTCCTGTCTAATTATTTTTTTCATCTTGCAGTATGGGTGATACTTGGGAAGGAACCTACGGTGACATATGTACACAGTTTTACACGAGTTGTTCAGCTATACATTGTTGGTACCATCTAAGCAGTGCGGACAGGCTTTGGCTCCTTTTCTATTGAACCTCGGTAGGTTACCAAGGGTAGAAAAATCATTGATGGTGCAGAACAACATGATGGGTAAAGTGAAGTTCTCTTGTTTGTACGCATCCCATATTTGTACCCCTTCATTCCACAGTGTCACAAGATCTTCCAGCAATGGTGCTAGGTGCACATCAATACCGTTCCTAGGTTGCTTCGGCCCTTGGATAAGTAGCGACATTGTATATACATAGATTCATGAGCTAGGTTCTATATCGACTGGTCATATTACCGAAAGGATTCATTCCATCTATAATTAAGCATAACCTTATGTTCCTCGATTCCACACTGAAGTCTTGGAAGCTCCAATCGAAGTTTCTCCACTAGGCATAATCAACACGGTGTCTTATCTTTCCATCTTTCTTACGCTCCTCCAGTGCCAACGTAGCAAGCTTGCCTCCTTTCGGTAAGCAAATAAATGCTTCAAACGTGGGATTACAGGCAGATACCACAACACCTTAGCAGGAGGTCCTTGCTTCACCTCGATGCCCTCGCCGTCATCGAAGTGATTCTTACGTTTGTATCTGGATGCTTCACCTCGATGCCCTCGCATGTTTGTATACTCTTTACGGTAGAGGATACAATCGTTCGGATATGCATGTATTCTTTCTACTTTCATTCCTAATGGACAAAGAACCTTCTTGGCTTGGTAGGTGGTGCTGGGCAACACGTTTCCCTCTGGAAGGATGTCTGCTAGGAGAACTAACTACGTCGTGAAATTCTTGTCGGACCAACCATTGTTTGCCTTCAATTTCAGCAGTTCAAGCACGGATGACAGCCTTGTGTATTCCGACTTGCAGCTAGGGAATAAAGGTTTTCCCAAGTCCACCATTAATCCCTTGAATTTACCAAACTCTCTATAGTTCCCCTTTGCATCGCGTAGCATCTAATCCAGATTGTCATCGTGCGACCTATCCTCATCGAAAGCACAGTCCACATCTGGCATATCGTTGTCTTCCTCGAAGATGTTACTACCTTCCGGTATAATCCATTCTTGTAATATCCCAAATACTTAAAGAGGAGAAAATCTTTACGGATGCTAATTGTTTTAGAGAGTGGTTTTAACTGATGCTTCAGGGGGTTTTTCATGTTATTCAGAGAACCTGGGCTGTGGGCCAAAAGCCCACAACACCTTGGCCCATTAGGGTAACCATCCAAGTGGAGGGGGGCAGCCAAGTTAGTGTAGTGTGCACTATAGCGCCGCCACTGTAGCACCCCCTCCCCTCCCCATTGTGCCTCCACCTCCTTCCCCCTCCCTTGCGCCTCCCCCTCCCCATCCTTTGGCCACCCCGTCCTCACTGTCCAGCATTCCTCCATGCCTTCTCACCTTCCTTAGTGGTGCCTTCCCCTTTTCCTTGTGCCCCTAGCTGCTGCCAGCCAAGAGGAAGAACGGGGAAGGGCTCTTTTGGTGCTGCTATCCAAGGAGAAGAGGAAGAGGGAGAAGAAAGGGGGAAGGCGATTCTCGCGGGGACGTCAGCGAGATCCAACAGGGTATTTTAGGGTAGTTTCATTTCCCCAATAGCTAGTTTGATTCTTTTCTATGCTAATTGTTGTTAGATATCAGTTTCGATCCACACTGTGAGTAGATCGGTAATCCACAGTTTTGATTAATCCGTAGATTTGAATTAGTTCAGTGCGAAATAAGAGTTTTGTGCCTCATAGAGATAGGCAGATAAACTCAATAGCTTTCTGGAAATTCTTGGTTCATATTATTTGGATGAGTATATAATTAGTTATGATTTTTATGATCTAAGTGTCTGTTCAGTTCCTGGGTTTCGGGCAGCAAGCGTAGTTTTGCAAATTAGAATTTGAAAATAGATGAATTTGGACTTATGGTCTCCATGACTTAGATAGTTAACATTATAATGATTCCAGAGAGCCCAAGATCATATTTGTTTGGATAAGTATAACGGGAGTTATAGAATTTTGAATCATACGATGCAGTTCTGTCTTTCTATTGAGGACAGTCAGGAAAAATGTTATGTTAGCAAATTTGGTTTCACAATAGAAAAATTAGAATAAATTTATTATGGAAGCTAATTCTCTGTAGATTCCATAATGACTTAGAACACTATTTTTGGATGCACCAATTAAAAGTTATGGGATTTTTAAATCGATATTACCAAAGAAGGCAGATCTGTCTTCAGTGGTAAAAACAAGGGTTTAGATGAAATAATATGAACTTTCGATCATCTGAGAATTTGTGGTATATGAGTGTAAATTCTAGAAAGCCTGAGTTCATGATTTTTGGAACTATAAATTAAAAGATATGAAATTCTTAAGTCGGGTTGCCAGAAGATGTCAGATCTATCTTCGGTGGTAAAAACAGGGGTTTAGACTGCTTAATCTGAACCTTTGATCACCTGGGAAGCTGTAGACTATTGTCTAAGGATTGCAGAATGGCATGGTTTATCTTCTTTCGTTATGGGAGCTAAAAGTTATGCTAGTTTCAGTGTTAGGATAGATTATGGTTTTGGAGTACGAGTAGGAACGTTGTATGTTAATTGCTGTTTTGCTTGCCTTGGCTTATATTGAGTAGGTTGTTTAATGTAGGCGAAGTGGTTAAGAGATTGACATCACCTTCGCTCTATTCTTGTCATTGCAACTGAAAGGCAAGTACATTTTAGCGTGTTATTGAATGGTTGACAATATCCTTTGGTTATGTGAATGCTTATTGTGAACATTTATGTGAAGTATGCGTACTTCAGACTGTTTGCTATGCTTTCAATAATCTGATGATGATTATAGAAGAGTTGTTGTTTATTCATTACATTTAATATCATGCATTCATGTTAGAATGAAATAACCCACGGGAGTGGGATGAGATCCCCATATGCAAGATATGGGCAATAGGTCCCCGTCTGAAATTGGATAGGCAATGTGTCCCCGCACTTGAGAGTGTGGGCATGAGTGAACACCGACGGGTGTTACACTCCGCTATACCGGTATAATCAGAAGTGAAGAAAGCATTGAGCATAAATTGCATTGCACTCAGGAAAGTTGAGCTTATGTTAAGAATTGATGATAATGATTTGTGTTGATATGTAGATTCATTTTTATATAATTTTTTTTTGTATTTGCTGAGTCTTGGACTCACTCTTGTTGTTTTATTGTTTTAGGTGATCGTTGACAATAGCATACTCTGGGGTGGAAGTAGATCACAGTGTTATCACTTTCATGCAACACTTCACTCCCTCTCATGAATAATCCACTTTGAACTAGTAATAAATGGATAGATTGTGGTCACTTTTCTTCTTATTAATGGATATTATTGTAGATGATGATTTACTTAATTTGGTGTTTAAATATGAGGTTTTAGAACTATATTTCTCTTGAATTAAGATTGAGAAGCTTGCTGAAATTTCTAATTTCTTTATGGCTAAACGTTATTTATGAATTCTGAATGCCTGTAATACTTGGATAATATTTAAGTTCTAGAGATGTTGGAAGATGTAGGTGACATCTTGGCCTTTTGATAGCTCAGGGTGTTACAGTTGGTATCAGAGCGGGCTTTAGGTCCGTGGTGAATAGATTAATTAAAATTTACTAATGGCTATTCAACTTAAAATTTGACACACTGGTGCACAGTAGGATGAAAACGGGCAAAGCATTGCATTTATGTTTCCGTTATGTCCCATTGATGATTGCTGATATGAATTGATTATGAATGCTTATGACTTGATTATATGATTGTTATATGTGGAGATAGTCGACGTCGAGAGATAGAGTTGGTTGTGGCCATGGGCATGGCCATATTGTACCACTGGTTGGGGAATGAGAATAGTGGAGTGTTTACCTTGGGTAAACTAATTCCAGGTGTTGAGCATGGGTTTCTTTGGGAATGTTATTGTCTTCCTTGAGTTTAGATTGGTTATTCTTGTTACGTTTGCGGTTGGTGAATTTTCTTGGGTTAGTGGTTCATTGTAGTTGATGGGTTTCAATTGATCTCTAATTGTTCTCTGAAACAACTATTGTTTTCTGACTATTGAGATACTTTTGCTACTTGTGAACATTGTTAAATCGCAAGATTGGTCCCTTCATGAGAGTTTTGTCTTCTTGAGGTGAAACATGACTCATTTATTCGTTTGGTACTTTGGTTAATGGGAGCCTTCTTTTGCAAATTCTTGAACGTGAGAAAGCTTTGACCCTAATGTATTTCTTTTAGGGGTAATTTGAGTATGGAGTTTAATACTTCTCTTTTATGAAAGAAAGCGTCAAAGCCCTTTTTGCAATGTCCTGTTATGGATAAGTCAGAGATTTTAATCAAATAAAATGATATGGTATGGGTATCAAGTTGGGTCAATGTCGTGGTACGTAATTAGTCTTAACTAGTATCTTTGGAAGCGAAATCGATTAAGTTGATGTTGTCTTCTAGTAGTTCTTAATGAACTGTGATTGTGAGCATGTCTATACCTTATCAGAATCAATAGAGCTATTAAGCAGTGTGAGATATTGATGAATTAGATTGATCACTAAGGGTGATAGATTTAGTAAACTTCTTGAGTAAAATGGATCAACGGGTCTCAATGGATTAACCTAACCCTTTGGGATGATTAAGTTCAGAAGGTGTTAGATTATTATCATAGTTGATATTAATCTTGGAGTTATTTCTTGTGGATACGTAGTGATCGTATGTAATTGCTAGGTGCAATATTATTGTGTATTGAAGTTTGGTGTTGAACATCACTAAAAGATGAACTGATGGGATCTGATACGTGATCTATGTTTACTTGATGGTGGAATTGTCGGATAATAGTATGTCTTTGATGAAATATTGATCATTAAATTGTTTAGGTTGCTAAACTTGTTGGATTATTGGATCTCCATGGATTAATCTAACTCTGTAGGAAGGGAAAGTTAAGAGTGTGTATGACTGTTGCCTTAGTGGATAATAATTTGAAAATTTCTTTAATGGACTACTTGGTTATCTTTTATATGCTAGCAGGAATAAAAATAGAACATAAATTCTTCCATGATTGAAAAATTGCTAATTGTTTATGATTACCTCTGGATTGGAATTAGTGTGCACTAAGTTAGTGTTGAGCATTGCTAATAGGTGAATGGTTGAAATTTAAAAGTGATTTATACATATGTGTTTTGCGAGGATGACTTGGGGGTAGCATGACCTTGTTAAAAGAGGTTTGTTTCGATAGAGTGGTTTGTGCAACCTTATTGAGATAACAAAAATATGATGAAGCAATTTATTTTGTTTCTTTTGGAAAAGTTTATGAAGTGATTAGGGGGTATGATGATTCTTGTTAGCTAGTTGGTACTCTCCTCTGAAATCCATGCTAGCTAGTTGGTACTCCATTGATGTCTTTCTCCTTCTTCCTCCTAGTTCCGTACCTAGTAACTACTCCTTTCCTGACGCACCACACCATACACCACTCACCACGCCTTGGCTGACATGGCCATGCCACAACAACACGACGATGATGCCGATGATAACACACATCTGTGCAAACCCTGCTCATCCCCACCCCTCCTACGCCACACCAGACACCATGATTCCAAATCAGGATAAAACATTTGAAGCACATCAAATTAACCGCAAACTCAGAACCCCCAAATAAATTTTGAACTAGGCCTAACCCCATCGATTAACCTCGAATCGCATCAGATCCAACTACAAATCACACCGATCTACCATCTATTAACAAAAAAAATGAATAACCAGCTTGCTCAAAGGACCAACCAAAAAGCTAGATAGAAATCGAAGAAAACATGCCTTGGAATCGAAGGAGTAGCAACGGGAATCGAAGGAGTAGCGGTGGTCTGATTCCGCTGGGTCATCCTGTTGTTCATGTTCTGCATTATCGCATTCATAGATTGAGTCTGAGCTACCAAGAATTGTTCCATGACTGGATCTGATACTCCTGGTACTGACAACTGTCCACTAGGGTTGACAACATCTAAGCCGCATGCATCGTCTCAAGATTACCGACAAGGTCGCCTTCACTGGGGTTCTCCATCTGCTGGCTGACCAGGGCTCATAGATGCGAGGGAAAAGCATAAGGTAAGGGAAGACAATCTACTAAGGGGAGCAGGTTTAACCCAAAGAACACCAAGGAACACACAAATAGTCGAAAAGCTATTAAGAAGCATAAAACTCACAGCCAAACTACACCGAAGAAGGGAAACAAAGATCTAATCGTCTAGTCGATTAAACTCTAACTTAACAGGGTGACTTGGTTCAATACACGGGAGGAACCTATGCTGATTTATCCTATATGGTTGGTCTGAAGAAAACTCGATCTGATCACGGTCTTCATCAAACGTTGACTGCTTGCGATCCTTGCAGGCGAAGCTTGGAGAAAGATGGAGGCGACGTACAACTTCTTCTTAGTCTTGAATTCTTGCGACGAGCTTGTCTTGAACACTTGGGGAGATGTAGATACATTGTTGTTGGTTGCATGGTCTTCAAACAGTTGCTCAAAACAGCTCTTGGGCATCCACCAAGACATTTGACATGGATAACGATGACTATAGAAGTTATGAGGGGAGATAGTCCAATTTAATACCCCAAATAGCAGTGGAAGAATATAGATGAGAAAGGAATAGAATGGAAGAGTATAGAATAGACAAGGTGAGAATAGCACATCATTAAGATTTTCCATTTGTAAAATAAGTTTTGAAGTTTTCCTTACAAACGGCCATTCTAACTAAGGTCACGACCACCAGTCAATATGGCTCTGATACCACCTCTGTCGGGACCCAAAAATACAATTCTGGATCCTCTGTGTATACTGCACTAGTCCAGGATCACGCTAGTGCACACAGTGGCAACATCGATGAAATATCATTTCCATATGTAAAGATGACTAATAAATAGGCAAATAATAATAAATATCAAAGTAAAGACCTTAAGATCAAAGCTTACAATTAATGTCTCAGAAGGCGGATAGCTCAATGAAGCTGCAGCGGAACAAAACGGAATAACTTCAGTGAAGCCCATCCATATGCCCACAGGCAATCGGCTGGGGTGCGCGACTTAGTTCTCCTCGATACTTGAAGTAGACCTTGTTGACTGATGATGATCTGATGTAGACTGCTCAACTGAAGAGTTTTGCATATAGCAAGTATGAGTACACAACCGTACTCGTAAGTCATACCACAGAATGCAAATTATAGATGCAAGCTTATTCCAAAGGAAATGGCTTATGTGGTTATTTTGCAGAAATGCAACATTTGCAATTGAATACAAATAATAGATTGAAAACATAATTCAAAACAAATAGACAATATTAATTTAACAGTTGTTTTCACAAAGACACATAGCCTAATCAAATTCTTTCACACAGCCATATGACTTAAATCACACAACCGTCCCTTCCCAATATTTTTATGAAAATCTACCCCTCGTGTGAAATCCCCGAGCATGTCCATGACCGCGGACGCGGCTATTCGAATAGATTGTTTAACACTCTGCAGAGGTTGTACACTTTACCCACAAGATGTAATCAACTAGATCAGAGCTGATCACAACAAAACCTTTCAGAAACTTCATCTCAACATTGACACTCCCGATGTGCTTACAAACCGCTATGCCAACCCAAACAAAGCGCTTTGGCATAACACACATCGTTGGTCAGGGACACGGCGAACCGCCCTGTGATGCGACTACCTTGTAGTACACACCTCCACCCATAGTCTAACCTACAGCCTGAGTAATCAATGCCAAGAATCCATAACCTACTAAGTTAGGCCCGTCCCATACCAGGCATGTGGTCGTACAGTAAGGTTCAGTTCAATGGCGCACAAAGTTAAGTCCTTAATTGACCAAGGCAAGACTTCCATGTTCTAACTAAGTCACAAAGATTAACATTCCCATGCACATAGCTTCCACCATATCATACAGTATCCACCACTTGCCCCAGTCCAAATCCTTTACCACCCAGTTGGTTTTAGTGCAACACATGCCATCACGAAGTAATAACACATAGCACACAGTTTTACACAAAGTTCCATAATCACTTAGTCAAATTTAATATTTGCAACTTACATGAGATGTGAGACTCGTAGTATGGCTAAGCAACTGTACTCGCATCTAACCAACCCACGTTGGTAATATCATAGCACCAACTAAATATGAACCAATCTAGGGTGAAAAAAAAATTATGACATACAATAGGCAAAGTGGATATAACAAATTGGATTAATAGCTAAACCCAAAAGCATTTAAATAATTACTTAAAGTAAATGCAATAATTTGAATCAAAGTAATTTTGAAAACTGGGTTCAATATGATCAAAGGTATAACTTGCCTTGCTATAGCAATGGTGATCTTATTTTATCTTCAATCCTCTACTTGCTTGATCTTCAGCTCCTTCGGACGATTCCGGGACTTCAGCGTCTAACGAGAAAGAAATCACAAAATAAACTAAATTCAAAAGACAAATCAAATAAACTCCAAATTGAAATTGAACGGTACTGGAAGGTAGATATTGAATTTAGATGAATTTAGAAACTTCAATGGGTTCAATCGGAATTCGGATGAAGAAGATATGGCTATCGGAAGATTGGAATTCACATGAAATGATGAAAAAGCTCTACGGAATATTCTCAGAATATTCTATTCCGAAAATATTAGAAAAAAAATAAGTGTATGATAGGTGGGACCGACTGGTATTTATGGATTTCTAGAATTAAAATAATTCCAGAAATAAGGTAGAGAGAGTGACAAGTGGGACCAATGAGATAAAAGGATTTTCAAGAATTAAATTAATTCCCAAAAATAGGATTAGGGGTTGACATGTGGGCCACTAGTCTATGGACCAGGTCCACAGAGATAAGCTAGTCCACGGTAGACCAAGCTCATGGCTAGGGTTGACCAAGAGTTGACTGACGTGCGGGACCCGCATGTAAGTGAGAGAAATAATCTAGGGTTTATAATTGGGCGGATGACATGCGGGGTCTACATGTAAGTGAGAGATATTTATTTTCTTACATGGCAAACAAGAAAGAGAGAAAGGATTGAATATGTGGCTTGGATTGAATAACAGGAACTACACAAGCTAGAGAAAACGAACAGGAAGCACGCAACACACGAAGGAACAACAGAGAACAGCCATAAACAGTAAGAGAGGGTTGGCCTGTTCTTGCTCACGGAAGTGCTGATGAACGGAGGCGAACCAGCGTTGGCGAAGGGGCAAAACGGAAAGGAAACGACGAGCCGGAGATGATGACGCGGTCCGGACATCAAGATTTTGCTCCATGCGACGGCAGCGACGCGAAGAACGCCGACGACGGCGGCCTCATGGGCGCGTAACACTTCCGGCGATGCTCTGCGAAAAGGGAGGTGAGCACGGCGTAGAACGCGGCGACGCGAACTCAACGGTGGTGGAGTTGAAGGCAGGGGATCAACGGTTGCGAAGTAATTGGCCGGAGAAGGATGAAGAACAAGAGGCAAGAGAAGGCTCGATTCTCGGCGCACGGTGGATGAAACTTGAATCTACAAGATGCGAAAAATAGGTATTGACGAGGGGCACAAGATGACGCGATCGGATTTTGGAAAAACTCACCGAGGAAGCGATGAACGCGATGAACATGTTTCGACTTTAGGGCTTCACATGGCCGACAATGCTCCGGTGATCTTTGGACGAAGAGAAAGGAACCATGACGTAGAACGCGACGATGCGAAGCCAACGCCGCAGACAGTTTGGCCGGGGGACGTCGGATGAAGGCGCAGTTCGCCGGAGAAGAACTTCGGTTGGAGCTCGGTTTTCTAGAGATTGCAATGAAAATAGATCGGTTTGGAGGAAACCAAATCAAGGGATAGGAAGAGGAGATCAAGACGGACGCGTGGGCGCAAACGGTTCGCTTTTATATGCACCGTGGAGGAAGATATGGAATTTAGAAGGTTATTTGTTGCATGCGTATCGGAAACGAGCTCTCTGGAAGTTCGGCTGGAGTTGGAAGATGAACAGTAAATCACGATTTACTGTAGCACATGGGCAGGAGAGAGAGAGAGAAAATGATGATTTTCGGAATTAAAATAAAATACCAAAAATCAAGGAGGTCAAATAAATAGCAAATAAATCCGAAAAAAACTCAGAAAATACTCAAAAATTCTTTGAAAGACAAGGAAGCCAAATAACATAAGTTTTTATTTAATTCACGTTTATATTAGTCAAATTAAATATTTTTAATTTAGAATATTCTCAATTAAGCTTTATTAATTCAAATAAAATTGGTGAAATTTTCCAGGGACCTAAACTACTCAAAAGATTTTTGAAAAGCCAAATTTTGGGACGTTACAGTTTCGTACGAGCCCAACAACCTAACCCGACGCATGAATCATGGTGCATATCCCACAGCTAACAAATTGATCGTGTTTTCACAGAAAAGCAGGCACCTATGCACTAGCAAAAGCGTTTCCAGAAATGTGAGCCGTCGAATAGCTCCTTGCTCGCCTTCTTCACACAGTGTGGTGGTACCTTGGGGTTTTGTACTCGTGGTACCTAGAGTTATTACCGCAAAACTACGAACACTTATATTTGTATTGTCTTAAGCAAGTTTGATTATAAAATTTCTTATTTATAAAGCCATGCTTATTTTTATGCGCTTATTTATTTTGCAGGTTGCAATTCTTGAAGACTCGAGCAATTTAGTCACCACTGTATTATTTTGTCATCCTTTCTTGACCATAATTATTGGTCCATCAAGACCGCAAAATACCATAAAAAAGTTTTAAAAACATCAAAATCACAAAAAAAGAGAAAAGAAATAAAAAAAACTCCAAAAAAATGGAAAAAAAGAAAGGAGGAAAAATGAGCTTTGTTTTATTCCGTGTGCTTGTGATTTTTTTGTACTTTGTGTGGGATTGCGAGAATTTTAGTTTTCCTTTTAGTGGTTGGGCAATTTTCTTTTCTTTTTTCGTAATGCTTTCTTTGAATGTGGGTGGGTGGGTAACTCCGCCTATGTCATCTTATGCATAACACTAAGGTGGTGTTTGGTTCAAAAATTGTAACATAAACGTAAATGTTATCAGAATACACTGGGATTGTAAAGCCGTTGTATGAAAACTGTGAGATCATGTATTGTGATTACAGTCCGACCGAACCAAACATGTTTTAATGCTATCTGTTACCCTGTAATCAAGTAATGAAGCAAAACAACTGAACCAAACACTACCTTAATGGCATAGCCGGTCCCAAGCCCGGAAAAAGGAGGAGGGTATAATTTTGTATACACTATTTTCATGTGCTTGTATAGTGGAATGATGCTCTGCTGCTATATATTGTTTGAAGTTTTCCTAGAAATTACAACAATTTTGTTTATTTATTTATATTGTTTGTGATGGAATACTTATAGTCATGTGGGGGAGTGGTTGAATGGTTGTGTTGGGAGGGTGAAGAAGAAATGGCTGTGGGGGAGGACAAAAACGAAAGTGAAGTAATTAAAAGGGGAAGGTGGCATGGGTTGGACAGTTGGAGAAGAAAGAAATAGCAGTGAGGAGGAATGGGAAATTTCAGTGAGGTTATTCGGTTGGTAAGGTGGCATGGGGATGACAGTGAGGTTAGGAGGAAATGGCAGTGATGTTAACTATTGGGAGAGATGGGCAGTGAAGAAGAATGGACACATATGAGTTTCGTCTGCGGTCAGTTAAACTGGAAGTGAGGGTTCCGACATGAACAAATGCATGTCGTGTTTTTGATTTTTTAATGCATGCGAAAATAAGAAAACAATACAATTTAATTTAAATGTAGTCTTTCAAATAATTCAATTTAATATTATTATTTATTATTATTGTAGTTGTTTTTTATGCAACTTTTTAGACAATTTGATTTAATTTTAAATGCAACCTTTTAATTAATTCATTTTTATTTTAAAATCAATCTTTTAATTAAACATAGGAAAATTTTTAAAACACGGTCGAATATTTAAGATATCGCCAAATTAAATATTAATACCTCGATTATGAAAATTAGGGTGTTACAATGTTTCATTCTAGTAAAAAAAATGTAGCATATATCATTTATGTACTATGGAGTTACACCTGACCAACTGACTGTCGATTAACATATGACTCAGACCGGAGTTTACCTCGCCCTCGCCTCCAACATCTAGCTTGTAACATCCCAAAAGTTTCTATATGCCAAAAATATGGGATTTTTAAAACTTTTTATGCAGTATCTGTTGCTGTTCTGTTTACATGCATTTTTTTGGAGTTATTGATCTACATTTCTTTTGCCAGCACAATTGGTAAATACTAAAACCCTAAATATGGAAACCCTAGAAACATAATTTGCAAATGCAAAAGAATTAGATACAAGTAAATCATCATAGGAAAGTTAACCTAAGGTATTGCCCCTTTGAAATGTTACATGAAGTGTAAACCCTAAAATCGAAAACATATTCGAAACCTAATCCTCTAAGTGTTCAATCATCACATGAGAAATTCTCAAAGCATGTACCAGAATTTTAGCAAACTAAAATTATGTTCTCTTGTCTTTTTCCCAATTGTTCCCTAATCTTTTCTTATTCCCATTCTACTGTTCATCTGGTCAAGCAACTTGTAATATCCCGTTTGTCGTTAGTGGGTGCAATAAAAATTAGGGAGGGAATTAAAATAAAAAATTCAGTAATTTAGAGAGGAATGGACCGCCAGCCCATAGTCAAGTGGGGGAAAATAGCCATAGTGGCCCATGGGGAAACCGACCACCAACAAAAGAAGAGGGGAAACCCTAGGGCTGCTACAGTGCCACCACCCTTAGCCTTTGCTACCGGCCAAGAAGAAGGGAGGGAGAAGCCTCCTTTGGGTGTTGTCGGCCAAGGAAGAAAGGAAGAAGAAGTGGGAGAAGGAAGAAGAAAGGGAGATCTCACGAGTTTTTCAGCGTCGGCATCGTGTTCTTCAAGGGTGACCTCCAGATCCCCATAGCTTTCTTCATTACTTCTGATAGTCAGGCGGTATCGGGTAGCAAACCGGTTCTTTGTTGATCTGCTTGTGCTGTAGTTTTAGGTTCTATAAAGGTGCAATTTGGTCTGGTCACCTCCTAGAGATTTGTGGGTAAATTCAATAGCTTTCCATAGAATCTTTGTTCACATTTTTCGGATGAACATATCTCGAGTTATGATTTTTACAAGGCTGCTGTCCAGAAGTTCTGTCAAGATTCTAGCAGATTATAGTGATAGATTTATTAAAAATGGTTAATGGATTAACTAGAGAATTCGACCAACAGCATTATTGTAGGTAATTTTGTAATCTTTCTAGAAAGTCCAAGAACACATTTTTTGGAGAAACTGAATAAAAATTATGATTATTTTAATCCTACTGTCTAAAATGTCTGTTAGATTCTGGCAGTTGTAGTAATCAAAATAGTTAATGATCAAATTAGGAAATATGACAAACATGATTATTTTAGATAACTATTTAAGTTTCCAGAAAGTCCAAGAATTCATTTTTTGGACAATCAGAAAGGAAGATATGAATTTGGTAAGGTGATTGTTCTGTTTTGGGACAAAGCGGTGTTCTGGGAGGAACGGTGATTTGGGTTGCACTTAGGAGCGTTGATAGTTATTTAATTTTTGTAATGTTATATGCTCCTGTATGGTCCCCTTAGTTTGTTTATTATATGCTCAGGTGGCGGTGTGAATCCGGGGGAAGTGCCTTCTTCTCGTCATCATACATCGCACAGTTGAGGCAAGTACAAGTAGTGGGTAGTATATATGGATAGATGTTCATGAATTGTTAATCATTTTTTAGTATGAATGTTTACTTATGATCTTGTTGCTGGTTGTCATATACTCATGTTAATAAAGTGTATAGACTCATTTGGATCATACATTCATCCTTGAGGCTTGGACTACGTGGTAGCCAAGTAATGATATTTTTTAGGTCTCCGTCATGTATTATGTAATACCCCAAATATATTTAAGAAAGAAGAAAGACTTCAGGGAGGAGAACTGATTAGAGAGTGGTTTTAATAGAAGTTTTTAGGGGGATTTTTGCGTAATTCAGAAAACTTGGACTGTGGGCCAAAAGCCCATAGCATCTAGGTCCAAGGGGGCAGCCAAACCCTAAGGCACACCCTTCACTTGTGCCTCCCCTCTCCCACCCCGTGGCCGCCACACCCACTC
The DNA here is from genome assembly GCA_036346255.1 of Ampelocalamus luodianensis. Classification (NCBI taxonomy): domain Eukaryota; kingdom Viridiplantae; phylum Streptophyta; class Magnoliopsida; order Poales; family Poaceae; genus Ampelocalamus; species Ampelocalamus luodianensis. The sequence goes on from CM070638.1 coordinate 3,848,609, forward strand.
CTCCTGGCCACCTCCCCCTCTGTCCAGCACCCTCTCCCTGCGCTTCCTCCCCTTGGTGGTGTCTCCTTGCTACTGGCCAAGAAGAAGTGTGGGAGAGTCCTCCTTTGGATGCTGCCGGCCAAGGAAAGGGAGAAGAAGTGGAAGAAGGAAGAAGGGAGGGAGATTTCGTGGGTGTTCCTACAACCATCGGCATGTTCTTAAAGGGAGACCCTCTGATCTCCTTGCTTTGTTTATTAGTTTTGCGATTTGGCGACATTGAGTAGTAGATCGACTGTTTGCAATTTGTAGCGCGCGGTAGGTTTGAGATCTGAAATAGCGAATTTTGTATTCATCACCTCCTAGATATTTGTGGGTAATGTCTTTAGTTTTCCATATAATCCTGGATCATGTCATTTGGATGAACGGATCTTGACTTATGAATTTTACAACATTGCTATCCAGAGGTTCTGTCAGGATTATGGCAAGTTGTAGTAATTGGCTAACAAAAATTAGTTATCGAAATAATTAGAGGATCCAACCAACATGAATATTGTAGGTGATTTCAGAAGGTTTCTAGAGAACTTAAAAACATAATTTTTGGATAAATCGTTAGAAAGTTATGATATTTTTACCTTGCTGTCCAGAGATATAACAGTTTCAGGCAGAAGTAGTAATTTGTAAATTTAATATAAATAATGAACTAATTAGAGGGTCGGACCAAAATTGTTATTGTAGATTATTTCCTAAGGTTCCCAGAGAACCCAAGAATGTAATTTTTCGATAAACGGAATGAGAGATATGATTTTTGTAAGGCGACTGCTCTGTTTTGGGACAGAACGATGTTCAGGGGAGTTGAAGTTTTGGGTTGCGCTTAGGAGCGTAGATAGTTATGTAATTTCTTATGTAATGACGTATGCTATGGAATGTCTCCTTAGTGTGGTTATTAATTGTTCAGGTAGTGGTGTGAATCCGGGGATAGCACCCTCTTCCCATCATCCCACTCCACACGGTTAAGGCAAATACAATAGTGGGTAGAATATGTTGATTAGTATTCATAGAATGTTTATGCTTTGCGAATGTGAATTCTTATTCATAGCCTTATAGTTGTTGTTATATGCTCATGTTGATTAGTATTCATGGAATGTTAATGTTTTGCGAATGTGAATATTTATTCATAGCCTTATAGTTGTTGTTACATGCATATGTTGATTAAGTGTAGTGGCTCATGTGCATCATTACACTATCCTTGAGTCTTGGACTACGCATTAGCCAAGTATTGATATATTTGAGGTCCCCATCATGTTTTGGACGAGCATGAGGTCCCCACACTCGTGGAGTGTGGGCTTGAAGTCCCTGTGCTAGAAGGCACAGGCATGGGTATGCATCAATGGATGCATACTCCGCATTACCGGTATATGCGAAGAGAAAAGTATGTGTATTTGTGGCATTTGCATTGCATGGCAATGATAGTTGGATTGTTGTGATATTATTGTGGGTGATTGATTGGGTTAGAAATATAGTTTGTTTATGAGATTTGATCTATTGTCTAGTTTGTACTTTGCTGAGTCTTGGACTCACGCTTGTTGCTTGTTTATTTATTCTAGTTACCCTTCGTGAGGACGTCATGGATGGCAAGGGCTAGAATCATCTGATGCATTCTTCACTTCAATAAACACCAGTCTTAACGAATCAACAACTTAAGTTTAATTGGTGAATCCTAGAACGTAATCTCTCAGTTTTTTTATGTCCACCCTTCAAGGTGTTTTAGATTAGTTGTAATAAGAGTCGGATGGTGACTCCATGGTAATCCTTATGGTTGTTTCTTTAAGACTGTTACAATATTATCGCACTTAGATTTCTGTTAGATGCTTATTAATTTCGTCAATTGTTAAAAATTACAAAGGAGATTCTGCCGAATTGTGGAGGAATAACTTAGTTTATTTTTATGTTATGTTTTCTTTATTAGCATTCCATGCCGATGTGGGCTGGGGTGTTATAGTTGGTATCAGAGCGGGCATTAGGTCCGTGGTACTTGAATTATTAATTTTGACACACTATGCACAATAGGTGGGATTTAGGTTATTGCATTGCATATACGTTTTCGTTGAATTTTTATAGTTGTTCTTGTGATTGAGTTGATAGCTGATCATTGTGCTTAATGTATGATTGTTCTAGTTTGTGGTGTTTAGCTATGCCGAGGGGTAGAGGCTGTGGCCGTGGCTGTGGTCGACAGGGTGCCGGACGGGGCCAAGTGGCGCCACCGTCTGAGGTTCAGGAATCTGTAGTTGGGGATGGCAATCATGCAGGGTCAAAGAGGGAAGTTGCTTCAGCGGTTCAACATGGGGAAGTTCAGGGGAGCCATGCTCAACCCTAGCATTTTCCTACGTCTATTCCCGCTGTTGCTCCTGTGACTGCTCCTGCCATGGTTCTTACCATTGTCGCTATGGGCCTTCATCTATGGAACGCTCTGAGATTGGATACTTTTGATGGGATGGGCACTCCAGTTGATGCTGCAAACTGGTTGCGTCATATGGAGAGGCATTTCAGAGCTCTAGGGATGACTTTAGAGATGAGGGCTCAGTTTGTAGCCTTTCAACTGAAGGGGCAGGTGGACATCTGGTGGGAAGGAGTCCTATTAGCTAGGACCACTGCCCATAGACTTGTTACTTAGGAGTTGTTTGTTGAGCAGTTTAGGAGGAAGTTTTATTCGGATTCTTTTATGGAGAGGATGGAGGTTTCTTTGAACAATTATAAACAGGGCAAGATGTCGGTGTCAGAATATGAAGCGGGTTTTAATAACCTAATTCGCTTCGTTCCAGCTGTGGCCGCGAATAAAGTGGAGAAAGCAAAGAGATTTCGTAGGGGGCTTAAACTCGAGTACCATCTTGTGTTGAGAGCTTTGGAGCTGCGTGATTTTAGCTCCCTGGTAGAGCAGGCCAGGGGCATGGAGATAGAGATGCAACTTAGTGAGGAGTTGCAAGGCTCTAGAGATACTGTGGTTCTTGGTGGTTCTGGTAGCAATCAACAGAGGAGTTTTGGTAGGGGAGGTGGGTCTTTTCAGCGGCCCGCTTCCAAGAAGTTCAAAGGCTCTTAGACTTCATTCATTCCTAAGATCTCAAAGTCGCAGTCTTCAGCTACATCTCGACCTTCTACAGGTGCACCCATGCTTCATTAATGTTTTGCTAATGTGAATACTTATTCATAGCCTTACAGTTGTTGTTACATTCATATGTTGAGTAAGTGTAGTGGCTCATGTGCATCATTACACTATCCTTGAGTCTTGGAATACGCGTTAGCCAAGTATTGATATATTTGAGGTCCCCATCATGTTTTAGACGGGCCTGAGGTCCCCACACTTGTGGAGTGTGGGCTTGAGGTCCATGTGCTAGAAGGCACAGGCATGGGTATGCCTCGACGGATGCATACTCCGCATTACCGGTATATGCAAAGAGAAGAGTATGTGCATTTGTGGCATTTGCATTGCATGGCAATGATAGTTGGATTGTTGTGATATTATTGTGGGTGATTGATTGATTGGGTTAGAAGTAAAGTTTGTTTATGAGATTTGATCTATTGTCTAGTTTGTACTTTGCTGAGTCCTGGACTCACGCTTGTTGCTTGTTTATTTATTCTAGTTACCCTTCGTGAGGATGTCATGCATGGGAAGGGCTAGAATCATCTGATGCACTCTTCACTTCAATAAACACTAGTCTTAATGAATTAGCAACTTAAGTTTAATTGGAGAATCCTAGAACGTAATCTCTCAGTTTTTTTATGTCCATCCTTCGAGATGTTTTTGATTAGTTGTAATAAGAGTTGGATGGTGTCTCCATGGTAATCCTCATGGTTGTTTCTTTAAGATTGTTACAATATTATCGTACTTAGATTTCTGTTAGATGCTTATTAATTTTCTCAAATGTTAAAAATTACAAAGGAGATTCTGTCGAATTGTGGAGGAATAACTTAGTTTATTTTTATGTTATGTTTTCTTTAGTAGCATTCCATGCCCATGTGGGCTGGGGTGTTACATATTAGACGGGCTTGAGGTCCCCATACTCGTGGAGTGTAGACTTGAGGTCCCTGTGCTAAAGGCACATGCATGGGTGCATCGACAGATGCATACTCCGCATTATCGGTAAGTGCAAAGAGAAAAGGAATGTGCATTTGTGGCATGTGCATAGCATAGTAGTTAAAGTTGAATGGTAATATTGTGAATGACTGAATGTGAGAAGTTTTGCTATTAATCAAAGTCTTCTTACGAGAATTGAGTTATTGTTTGTTTGTACTTTGCTGAGTCTTAGACTCACGCTTATTGTTTTGTTCTATTTTAGGTACAGCTCGTGAGGACGACATGTATGGTAGGGACTAGTATCATTGGTTGCACACTTCACCACGTTAATCATTATGCTTAATAAATCAGTACTTAAGTTTAATTGGAGGATCCTACTAGAGAACATAATTTTCTTAGTATGATCATGTTCACCCTTCACGGTGTATCTGTTTATTTGTAATAAGAGTCAGATGGTGACTCCATGGCATCTTTCATGTTTATGTTTTAAAGTTGTTACTTCTTTATCTTACTTGATTATCTGTTAAATGCTTGTTAATCCCTTTAATAGTCAAAATTACAAAGGAGACTTTGCCGAATTAGAGAGAAATGTCTTAGCCTAGTAATCTGTTACGTTGTTTTTAGTAGCATTCTAGGCTCATGTTGGGCTGGGGTGTTACAGTTGGTATCAGAGTGGGCTTTAGATCTATGGTAAATAGATTAACAACTTAGGTAATTTAATTTGCTAAAATTTGCTAATAGTTAATTAACTTAAAACTTAACACACTGGTGCACAGTAGGATGGGATAGGTCAAGCATTGCATTTACGTTTCTGTTATATTGTATTGATGATTTATGTCATGAGATGATATTGTATGCTTATAAATTGATTATATGATTGTTATATGTGATAATAGTCGAAACCAAGAGGTAGAGATCATTATCATGGCCATAGGCATGGCCATGTTGTACCACCGTTCGTGGTATGGGAATAGCGAAGGGTTTATCTCGGGTAATTTAGTTACAAAGGTTGGGAATGAGTTTCTTTAAAAGTTGTTTTTCCTTGAGTGATATTTGGGTATTATGATTACGGCCACTTGCAGTTGATGACCATTCTTTGGATAATGGTTACAAAGCAGTTGATGGGTTTCAATTGGCCTCTATTTGTTTTATAGAGCAATTATTGTCTTTTCCTACTATTGAGCTATTTTTGCTTCTAGTAAACGTTGTTATTGACAAGATTGTTCTTTTTTCACGAGAGTTCTATATTTCTTATTGGTAAACGTGACCCGGTTATTCATTTGGTATTTTGGATGATGGAAACTATCTTTTACAAACTTCATTGAAAAAAGTTTTAACTTTACGCATTTCTTTTGGAGTAGTTGGAGTGTTGAAGCTTAGTACTTCTTCTTTGAGAAAGAAAGTACCAAAACTCTTTTGTAATTTTTTGTTGTGCTAAATGAGAAGTTGTAAGCATAGAAGATAAATTTATATGGTATGTGTATCAAGTTGGGTCAATAGCGTGGTGCATAATTAATCTTAACGAGTATCCTTGGAGGTAAAATCAAATAAGTTGATGTCATCCTCTAGTAGTTCTTGATGACCTGTGGTTATGAGTATGGCTATACCTAATTAGAATTAATAGAGTTATTAAGAAGTGTGAAACATTAATGAAATGGTGGATCATTAAAATTGTTTAGTTTGATAAACCTGTTGGATTATTTGGTCTCAATGGATTAATCTAACTGTGTAGGATGGGAAAGTTAAGGATGTGTTTGATTGTTGTTTTAGTAGATAATAATATGAAAATTTCCTTTAGTTGGCTACTTGATGATCTTATATATACTTGTGGTAATGCAAATAGAGAAAGGACCATAAATTCTTCCATGATTGAATAATCGTCAATGGTTTACGATAACCTCTAGATTGGAATTAGTGTGTACTAAATTAGCATGAGCATTGCTCATAGGTGAAGGGTTGAAATTTAAAAGTGATTTATACATGTATGTTTTAAGAGGATGACTTGTGGCTGCGTGCCCTTGTTAAAAGAGGTTTGCTTCGATAGTGTGGTTTGTGCATTAGATATTATCTAGAACAAATTGACTACTGCACTCTTATTGAGATAACAAAAATATTATGAGATAATTTATTGTGTTTCCTTTGAAAAGGTTTATGATGGGATTTAATAGGTGACCTGTGTTTGCATGATGGTGAAATTGCCGGATAATATTATGCCTTTGATGAAAGGGTTTTGGAATAACCTTTTAAATCGTGTAGTAGATTCCCTCTAAATAAAGTAGTTGTTGTAGCGGGGTTATAAGATTTTGGTATACTCTCAATTTGAGGATGGGATGAGAAAGTAGTATGTAACAATTTGGTGAGCTTTAGGGGCTTTACAATGGAAGAGTAGATGATAACGATTCTAGTTAAGAGTGTATTATTCTTGATGTTAATAAGATTGTCTGCAAGAGATTGTGACTCGTGGGAGTGGTGATGATTCTTTTAGAGAGAAAGTAAGTTGATTGCCTTTTGTAATATCGGTTAAATGAAATATTTGGAGTTTTGCATTCATGATCTTTTGGGACTTCATGATTTATGTAATAGATTAAATTAGTTTGAGCAAGGTGATGTATTGGAAGGTTCTATGGGTTTTTAAGTCATTAATGTGATTTGATCTTAGAGGCTCTTTTTTTGAGTTGGCAAAGTGATGTTGCAATCAAAGAGAATTGTTTCCTTTGTTAAATAAAAGATTGTAGTAGAGGTATTTGAGGTTGGAGTCAAGTTTTGTAGCTTGCAGCTATTGAAGCGTACTTACTTTTGTTGTTAGCCACATAAGAGTTCCTCGAATTTTAAAAGCAATATTTTATTCTTATTGGCTGAGGTTTGATATTCTCTTCCTGTGGAACTTGTGCCCTCAACTGTGGTCTCATCTTTTACTTTTCTGATATCATTTCTATGTGACTATTTCTCTGGGTCTCATGCTCATTACGAAGAGTAATGTTTTCTTGTGTGTTGAAACTTTTCTTTGTTTGCCTCTTCCTTTTGAGAAACGATTAACCAACTTGTGTTGCAAAGTATTGTAAAGTGTAATATGGTAATTGGTTGGTGGTGGTCAAGTAAATGATAGTAGTGAGATTTTGGGTACCAAGCTATTTGAAGAGCCAAAGAAGGTGAATTGGTTTTGACCTATAACTCTTGGAGAGAATTTGATTTAAATGCAATGATTGTCGTTGAAATTAAACTGATTAGTGTTACAACTAGTAGAACCCATAGTGAATTATAATCCAAGAACCTTAGTTCATGTTGGAATGTTGGGATTATCGAAGGTATGAAAATCTTGATCGATTTATTAGAGTACCGCGATTGGGTAATTTGCCAGGTTGTGTAGGTGAAATATGACGGTGTAGTTTAATGAGAGTAGTATTAGCGGAGTAATCTAATCATAACGGTAATTAATGGGATAGTAGGGAGTGTTGAGTTGTTGTCAGGTATGCCTTGGCTTTAGTGAATAACCTTCTGGGAGTTAGAATCTTTGTAAAGATAATTTGGTCGAGAAAATGTTTACATGTTGATGTTAATGATTGAGAATGTTTGGATTGTGGGAATTTTAGACATCGAATCTGAGGATTTCCTGTAAATTATACTAGGTGTTCGAATCTTCGAGGTTGAAATTGGGCTTGTGTTTTATGCTAGAACCTTGATTGCCCAATGACTATGTGTAGTAGTAGTGGAATAAAAGTAGATTCCGAATAGTGTGATGATCAATGATAGAATCCTTTGGGATAGTAAATGAGTGTGTGTGCTGAGAATTTTAAGTTGATTATCCTTAAAGGATTGAGGTGATGTGATTGTGGGTGAAATCTATATTGAGGTGCATTAGGAATTATTTGTCAAAGTGATTCCTTTAGTAGAGGAGTGGACTAGAGTACTCTTTGTGAGTTAGTAGAGTCCCTCTAAAGAAGTGTGGTTGTTGCTTTCGGGTTAAGCATCACTTTGAGTTTGCCAATTAAGAGGAAGGAGTTAGTGTGATGATTTGGAATCCCATGATCTGAGAAAAAGTTTATTCCTAAAAGAAAAATTAAGAAAATAATGTTTCTCGGGTACTAAAATGCTCTCTTGATTATTGTTTGAGTTGTGTGTTTATAACATACATCGTTTGCAATTTTAGTTGGCTTTATATTGGCAAGTGTGACTCTTTCCGGTTTAGAAAAACAAAGGAAATGGTTTAATTGGGCATTCGAGTGATTTCTCCCGTGGCTTACGTCGTGTTTATTTGTAAACTGCCTATTTGGAAAGTGGACAGGTTTTCGTGATGAATCTTCGATTTTCTATTTGACTCTTATGGTGGAGAGTTGATAATGCATGGTTGGGATGAGGATCCTTTATTTTCAGTTAGGTTCTGTTTGTAAAAGAGTTTGTTTAAAATGAGTTATGTTGTGTGTCCTAGGTTAAAAGAGGTGCTCTTTGTCATGATGAAGAAATTGATTGAGAGATGGAGCAAGAGTTTCATGTGTTATGTGCATGTTGTGTGGTTTCGTACCAAAGGGAAGGTTGGCCCAAAGTACATTGGTTTGTTTATGGAAGTTGTGGGGATTTTTGGAAGAAAACGTATCACTAGACCGTCTCGAGTACTGGGCGAAGGTACATAATGTTTTGTATGACCCGGTGTCGAGGGAATACTTGAGATATCCGAAGTTGATGTTTCATTAGAGCCGTTGACCAGCGAGTAAAACTGTACCTTCGATTTTTCCAAGGCCGAGAGAAATGAACTGTGCCAGACCTTGCATGGTGTGAAAGTTTCGTCCGGTTACTCCACCAGTATTAAGAAACTTGTTTCCATGGAAGATTTGAAACTTATTTCCACATCACAGACGATTTTTAAAAGGAACTGTTTGTGATACTTCATGGACGGTTCTTAATAATAACCGTCTGTGATGACTGAGATTATCACAGAATTCTTTTTAAGAACCGTCTGTGAAGCATCACAGATGGTTCCATTTAAAAACCATCTGTGATAGTTCCATATCACAGACGGTTCCAAAAGAACCGTCTGTAATGAGACATCTTCTATAGCCTATTTTGTAGTAGTGACTCACGATGGCGCAAGAGGGGGCCCTGTCTGGTTGGAAAGACATTTAGTGTTGAAACCTTAGTGGGCAGAATTGGGTTAAGAAGGAGCTTTGTAAAAGCCTTGTGATGATCTCTTAAGTCGCACAACTAAGAAAGTGAGGTCAGACTCTTTGAGTTGATTAATCTCTTGTGGGTCAAGCTGTACAACCTCTACAGAGTGTAAAACTATTCGAATAGCCGTGTTCGCGGTTATGGATGTGCTCAGGGATTTCACACGGGAGGTAGAGTTTTTTATAAAATGAGTCGGAGTGTCAATGGGAAGTTCACTTGATGAATATAATGTTTGTTTGGTGAACGGGTAATTCACTTAGTGGTTTGGTTGGGAAGTGAATGGGTAGTTCACTGGTTGTTTCAAATAAATTGTTTAATTATTTATTATTATTTTTAATTACGCATTTCAATCTATTTATTATATTTATCGTCAATGCTGCTTTATACAAAAGAACCATACAACTAACCTTTGTTCAAGCCTTGTATGAATACTATTTGCATACATTTCCTCATGACATGCTAAATGCTTTATGTACTCACGGCTTTGCTCCATTGTTGATAAGTTGAAGAATATCAAGCTGCTCAAGAGTTCTTCGCCTAGGAGTACCATAAAGGTTTTGCGGATTAGTATGCGTTCTCTACTCGATTGCCTCTGGGCATGTTGATTGGTCATTTCAATAGTTTTGTTCCGCTGCAAGAGTTTATTTGTTTCTTTAGCCCTGCGTGGCAAGTTAAGTAAACCTTAACCATAAGGTCCAGTTATTATTACTATTTGTTACCTTGAGGTCTTTTTAGTTAAATCGAATAAATGGATGGTATTTCATCACTATTTCCTATGTGAGCTAGCTATTGATCTAGGACTAGTTCAGAATGCACAGAGGATTCCTGAATCGTATTTTTGGGTCCCAACATGGCCCATGGCCCATGTGGAAACCGGCCACCAACAAAGGGAGGGGGAGCCCTAGGTCTGCTACATTACAATCGTGCTACAGTGCTACCGTCGTGCTACAGCTACCACCACCCATAGCCTTTGCTACCACCCAAGAAGAAGGGAGGGAGAAGCCTCCTTTGGGTGTGGGAGAAGGAAGTGGGAAGGGAGATCTCAAGAGTTTTTCAGCGTCGGTATCATGTTCTTCAAGGGTGACCTCGAGATCCCCTTAGCCTTGTTCATTACTTTTGATTGTCGGGCGATATTGGGTAGCACATCGGTTCTTTGTTGATTTGCTTACGCTGCAGTTTTAGGTTCTGTAAAGGCGAAATTTGGTCTGGTAACCTTCTAGAGATTTGTGGGTAATTTCAATAGCTTTCGATAGAATATTTGTTCACATTGTTTGGATGAACAGATCTCGAGTTATGATTTTACAAGGCTGTTGTCCAGAGGTTCTGTCAGAATTCGACTAACAAGATTATTGTAGGTAATTTTGTAATCTTTCCAGAAAGTCCAAGAACACATTTTTTTTTTGAAGAAACTGAATGAAAGTTATGATCAAATTAGGAAATATGACCAACATGATTATTTTAGGTAATTATTTAGTTTCCAAAAAGTACAAGAATGCATTTTTTGGACAATCAGAAAGGAAGATATGAATTTTGTAAGGTGATTGTTCTGTTTTGGGACAGAATGGTGTTCAGGGAGGAACATCGTTTTTGGGTTTCACTTAGGAGCGTTGATAGTTATTTAATCTTTTGTAATGTTATATGCTCCTGGATGGTCCCCTTTGTATGTTTATTATATGCTCAGGTGGTGGTGTGAATCCGAGATACATCGCACGGTTGATGTAAGTACAATTAGTGGGTAGTATATATGGATGGATGTTCATGAATTGTTAATCATTTACGAGTATGAATGTTTACCTATGATCTTGCTGTTGGTTGTTATAAAATCATGTTAATTAAGTGTATAGACTCATTTGCATCATACATTCATCCTGGAGGCTTGGACTACGTGGTAGCCAAGTAATGATATATTTGAGGTCCTCGTCATGTATTAGATGGGCATGAGATCCTCACACTCGTGGAGTGTGGGCTTGAGGTCCCTGTGCTAAATGCACATGCATGGGTATGTATCGACGGATGCATACTCCACATTACCAGTAAATGCAAAGAGAAAATAATGTGCATTTGTGGCATGTGCATAACATAGTAGTGAAAATTTGAATGGTATTATTGTGAATGTCTGAATGTGAGAAGTTTTGCTATTAATCAAAGTCTTCTTATGAGAATTAAGTTATTGTTTGATTGTACTTTGTTGAGTCTTAGACTCACGCTTGTTGTTATGTTCTGTTTTAGGTACAGCTTGTGAGGACGACATGCATGGGAGGGACTAGTATCATTGGTTGCACACTTCACCACATTAATCATTATGCTTAATAAATTGGTACTTAAGTTTAATTGGAGGATCCTACTAGAGAATGTCATTTTCTTAGTATGATCATGTTCACCCTTCGAGGTGTATCTGTTTATTTGTAATAAGAGTCAGATGACAACTCCATGGCATCTTTCATGTTTATGTTTTAAGTTGTTACCGCATTATCTTACTCGATTATCTGTTAAATGCTTGTTAATCCCTTTAATAGTCAAAATTACAAAGGAGACTCTGCCGAATTAGAGAGAAATGTCTTAGCTTAGTAGTCTGTTACGTTGTTTTTAGTAGCATTCTAGGCTCATGTTGGGCTGGGGTGTTACACAGCTTGAGCCACCTTGATGCCACCCAACCTTCTTCCTTCGGTCAACTTGTCGCAGCACTCAGCAGCTTTCTTTCTCCTGACTGTTGTTCTCTCTCCAGTCGACATCCTCTCTAGCAATTACGCCACGTTGCAGCCATGCAAGGGCGTTGCTGTCGCTCATCCGTCGATCAACCTCGCTCAGGCATCGCATCAACATTATGCCCATGCCGTAGTCACCTCCTGATTGCCACACGCATGCCATGTCGCTTTGCTGGCGCTATACTGAGTGCATCGACCTCACCTGCTCTTGTCCATCGCCGCCCCCATGATCGCCAACTGATCCAGTCACCACTGCCATCACCTCTCCAACCCTTTGCCCAGCATGCTACCACGACGACCCAATCATGCGCGCCATATCCACGCGCTCGACATGTAACACCCTCGCCCCCATCCCATGCACATGTTGTGCCCATGCTGTCACTCCACCATCGATCGCATCGCCCCTTTAGCTATATATAAAGCCTCACCGAGCGGTTCCCTAGCCTTCCCTTGCCTACCCCACTCCATCTTCCTCCTCCACAAGCTCACAATCACTTGGAGTGACCATGCCACCATTTCTTCTCCACATCCGATCGCCGCTCCACTTGCCGTTCTGGCCGCCCGTGTGAGCCCCTTCTGTTTTTGTTCGTGTCAAAACATGTTCCAGCTTCCCCTCCTCAAAATCCCTCAATCAATTTTAGGGATTGTGCAGAGCAGAGCATTGCATCTTCTTCTTCTCAGATTCCGGCCGAAATCGGCTGCCGCTGTCGCCTCGGCAAGTCACGGACCAATTCCTCTCAGTAGGAGCACCTCCACACCTCCTTCTACCTCCCCTCATCACCTATTCTAGCTCCCCCTCCCCGTAGCGCCGCTGCCTCGTGTCATCATCGACAGCCCACCTCGGCTACTCCCTGCCACCATCACCAGCTCTAGTGAGTTCCCCTTAACACCGTGAAGCTTATGCTCACCCTGCTTTCCTCCCTCTTCCACCCGAGCGCCACTGACCCATCTTCTCTCCCACGGCTGGCCACCTCGCGCTGCCACCTGACTGCCTCGGTGCCGCCCAACCAGCGACACCACACTTGTCGGGACCACCATACCTCCATGGTTCCATTTTTTCGCACACGGCCGCCGCCACCGTCACCTCCACCGCCGCCTACCCTGCCTCCCCTGTCTTGGCTACCTTCACTGTATCAGTGAGGTGGGGCCCTCTGCTCAGCTCTCTTTGTGTGGGTGTCCCTCTTGTATGTATGCATGACAGGTGGGCCCACCTAGTTGAATGACTAATCTAGATTAGTTAGTAGGATGATTAGTGAGGGAGTTTACCTAGCAATTTGCATAATCTTTTTAGTTAAGTAGTGACCGAGATAAGTAATTAGAGGCTAATTAAAAATAATCAGTAAGTTGTTACCGCTTATAGTACAAGGGCAATCATAATTAGGAAGGACATTTTGTTAAATCAATTTGCAATATATGATTAACATAGTATAAATTAAAAGGGACATTGGCATTTGATCAAAAGAGCCAAACTAATTAGAAGTTGTGATTAAAATATAATTGTCTCAATAAATAGTGAACCATAGGCCTTGGATATAATGATAACAGTGACTAAACTAAATTAGTTAAAATAAGTAATCCGAATGATAACTAGTGGATGATATAATAGGGTTAATACAAGTAATTAGAGGGTAGTGAGTGCCATTAGTAGATAAACCTAAGGAACCAGATGTGATGACAGATCATATATTATAAAAAAATAGTCCCAAGTGACATATGAACACTAAACCAATGCTAAAGTGATTATAGCTATAATGATAATGGATTAAGATAAATCAATACATAATTATATAAATATGTTAGCAAATAAAATGCGATTTCAAGTGATCAGTAATCAGCTAGGTAGCTAGAACCTAGAATGATAGATATGTTTAGATATATACATACACACACGATCCAATGGCTAGTAGGCCCTAGACTACCGTCATACAATCATTCATAGATGATAGTAAGGTCCATACGTCAATGGCATGTGCGCCCACTTGTAGAGTAATGCGTTATAGAAACGTACACTTACGAGAGGGCCCTTACTAACTTGTCGATTAGGTAAAATGATTACCTTAGTTGAAACCTAGCTAGGATGGTGGCATGTCACTAACACATGTACAATAGCTAGTAACACTAAGTGTTTAGTTAAACAGATCGCTAGTAGTACGTTAGACATAATCACTATACTAGGTAGTCATGAAGGGTAGCAGTAGCTACGACCCTATTTCATTCTATTAGTAGTAAACAAGGTGTTAGGGTTGGTCGCTCGACAAGACATAGTAGATAAGAGCCCATTGACCTAGTATGGTAGTTATCTACTTAACTAGAAGTAGTCGTTAACATATGTTGTAGCTAAAGATCAACCTAGTGTGATAAGTTACTTTGGAGTATACCAATCCACGTAAGTAATGAAGCTAAGTATAGATCACTTCATAGATGAACCCAAAACCCATAGACGCCCTGATCAAATTGTAAGGCTGATATCCAGCCAATGCTTGGAAGTTCCGGTTAAGGGTCATGGAACTTCCTTGATAAATATGAATCGATAAGAAAACCATTAAATGAACTAGGTCCCATATGCCGGTGAGACTTATGTCTGCCCAGAGCGAACCCTACACTTATGCATAGGTCTCACCTGACTTTCATGGAACTTCCTCGGTAAATAGAAAGTAATAACTAAAAGAATCATTAGAGCAACTAGGCACCACATGAGTAGCGGTGGTATGTTCCCAAGTGGATGATAGAAGTTCATCCACCAAACAACATCGCCTAGGCTCTAGTTTTCATCCATCGCTATCTGTTTTCGATAGAAGAACAATTCATGATCCGAAGGTGGATCAAAGGATCCTATCTAGCTGGGTGATCTCTCCCATCTAGGTAACCATTAAGGAATGTCCCTACAGACATTCTCTCCCTCTCTGTTGGATTCATCACTTTCTTCACCAGCAGACTTCCCGAGAGCCCGATCCCTCTCGCCCTCACTCCAGATCAAACGGTTGCCTAACCCTAACTCTAGCTAGCAACCCAAAACCCTACCACTATACCAAAAGGATAGAGTTTGGATTTATATACTTTGGTCTGAAGTATTTCCTTCATTACAGTTATCACTAGATATATTTCATTTCATCTGCAGTATTTCCTTCATCAACTTCCTTTGGTTATACTTTCGTCTGTAGTTTTTCCTTCATCAACTCCTTTGGATATACTTCGTCTGAAGTATTTCCTTCATCAACTCCTCTAGGAATGATTAGTTTCATCTGGAGTACTCCATCCTTTCAAGTTGTTGTTAGATACGTTTGCTTTTGTTTGAAGTGTTTTCATTTGATTTGAATGTCTTTGGATTTATTGGAGTTGGTTAATTTTAGATGTTCTTGGGTTCAATTGTATTGTGCGTAGTTAGACATTGAAGCCATGACAGGAACAACAATCCCAATAAGGACAAGGCCGGGATCAAGATTAACAAAACAGGAACGAGACCAAGATTACCAAAACCTTGAGCATGAAGGTCATCAGAACATTGAGCAAAGTGATTAACCGAATATTGAGTAAGATGAGTCAACACTTTGATCATATTGCACCTACATTTTGCAATTATATTATTTTAAATTATGAAATTGTATTGCTATAATTTATTCAAATATGTTGGCCTAGCTCATAGCTACTACCCTAATGATAATTGTGTATAAATTCCCAACCCTTGAACTTGAACACTATCTTTGTCACCCTAGCCTAATGGTTTACATACTAGTTAATAAGTCTGTATCTAAGTGTTATGCTTAGCCTTGCTTAGATACATTGACATATGGGCAATGATTTGCCTCGACATCATTAAAAACATTTGAAAATGAGATTGGGTAGTCGAGGTTGAAGCCTAGCTGATATGTTGAGCTAGAAAAGTTTTTTAAAAATAAAAGAAAACCAAAAACAGATTTCGACTTGGGTGGCTGAAAAGAGTGGTGGGTGCTGGGAGCACAACAAGATGGGTATGTGGATGTATCGCCCGAGTCAATTAAGGACCTGGATCTTGTGATGATCTCTCGTGTAAAAATAGTGCAATCACAAGTCTATAAGACCTGGCTGATTAATTTGTTCGCCTCAGTGTTGATCTCATCATCCCGCTCATGTGGCATGTATTATAGTGTTAGTGGACAACCACTCAGGGGTGGCGTGACTATAATACATTAGGAAACCACTACAGCGCAAAAAGGGGCTACGGGGTGTGGCATGCACTACGGCCTTAGTGGACAACCACCCGGAGGATGGAAGTCCAAAGGGTGGCGCGACTGTATTGCATTAGAAAACCACCTCTGTAACGAACCTAGCGGATGGGGTTGCGTTGAGTAGGGCATTATGTAAAGGCTTTTTTATAATCAACTTAGTCACACACCTATGAAAGTGTGTCAGGGATAATATAAGTTGATTGTCTTTTGCTGGTAAAGTGTACGAACTCTGCAGAGTAAGAAAATTATCTAGATAGCCGTACTCACGGTCTTGAGCGGTGCCAAGAACTTGCTTGAACTATCTTTCATTTTTATAAAACCATTTGTGGGTGGATTGAAAAGGGTGGGTTGAAACCCAAAAAGTTGAGATGGCCTGGTCGAGGACCAGTGGTAAGTACAGGATGTGACCCAAAAAAGAGTATGAGATGGTATAGGAGGTTGTAGTCTTCACTAGTACTTTACAACAAAATTCAGTTTATAAAAACTTGTATTAGTTAAAATACTAAGTCTTAGGAATTGCTACTACATAAATTAATTCAAACGTAGCTTTATGCAAATAAAAGAACCTTGGACCTCCCTTGATTAGCCTTGCATATATGATAATTGCATTGTGTGTTGGCTCGCGAGTACGGTTGTGTACTCATGCTCGCTGTATATATTCTTTTAGTCAGTAAGCATAAAAGAAGGCTACATGGACTTATGAGCAATTGTGAAGACCGGAGATCAAGAAGGCCAAGAACTAGGTTGCGAGCCCCAGTCGATTGCCTGTGGGTATATCGTGAGGGTTACACGTGTTGTATTTCAATTCCGCTTCCGCTGCCGATTCTTTAAAGGTATTTGGCATGGTCGGCCATTCTAAAAGACAAACGCCATAAGATATATTTACGCTTTGTTTATTATTATGCAATAGCTTTGCATTTTCATGATATGTGTTGATATCTGATGATGTAACTGTGAGCACTAGCTACTAATCTAGGGACTAGTGTTGTGAACATAGAGGATTCCAAATTTCAAATTTGGGGTCCAACATAGCTCAACTGTAATCAATTCAGCATCACTCCCTAGATCAGGCTCCTCTGGTTCTTGAATTGAACTAGCTCAATTCTTGCATAAGTATAGAAATATTATGGAGAGATATTGTATTTAGTGCATAAATTAGTATCTTCGCCGTGAATTAAGTAAATTTGAGCGGTGCTTCCGAAATCTGTTTGTGTTTTTCGAAGAATCAAGCATGTTTTGGAATCTTGAAAGAAACTGAAAGAAAAGGGAATGGAGGAAGCAGAGGCCATTTGGGTTCTTGTCGGAGAATAGTCTTCTTCCGCTCACCTATTTAGGTGTGTGGTTTGTGTGAGTAGATTCATGGAGCAGTTTTGGGGTTTTGTAAAACAAACTAAATTGCTGGTTAAATTATTCGGGGATTATTAAAAGTAGTTACTCTAATATGTATAAATTCTTAGCTTTTAGTCTACTGATCTCTTGGAGTAGAACAACAAACAAAGTTTAATAACCTAACTAGCTGGTTTGCTAGGCAAGTATAGCTCTTCTATTTGAAACACCAAAATTTATTCTCGGTAAAAAAAAGTAGAAACGAACATTGTATGAGTATTTTCAAGTAATTTACTCTAGCATGACCATCAAATATACATCTAGTTTGCTCATCTCAAGTTAACCACAGCACGCAAGCATCGGCTTGATTTGTTGTTCTGCGTACGCCACTGAAGCTTACGAGACATCTAGTGCGTGTATCCAGGTTGGTGCGGCGGCGCACATGCATGAGGGGGGAGCGCGCAGGTGCAGCAGCATGCGTGCATGTGTGCACAAGCCAGGGAGCTTGACAAGGTGCGGCCGAGCCAGAGGAAGGATTCCGTGACCGTGAGAAGATCTAGCCAGGATCATATATTCCAGTGACAAGTATTCTTGAATCTTGACTAGGTCAATATTTTTTTGGTAAAAATCAGAGTCTTCATAAAAATAGACTCACATATTTAGAGTTTATTTTATAACGATTATATACCTAAAACATATTTTCAGAACCGGCATGGAGGCTACGGCCGGGACAGCACGGATGAGTTGCGTACTCGCCTTGAGGGCCGGTGGACAGCAATTTGAGCCAGCGCTTCACGACGCACGAGCAGCAACGAGGGAACCGCTGGATGCTTTCGACGTGACCTACGTCGTGTGGTGTGGTGGAGAGGTTCCCTTAGGACCCAGACGTGCTTTCAATCAACGTCGAGGTGTTGGACATGCACAACACCGCCTGGAGGAGGTGTTGGACATGATGGCGACGGTGTTGATAAAACTCAATTTTAACCATACCGATGTTCACGGGCAAAACTAATGCAAGGGTGTATTTGGAGTGGGAGACGCGCGTTCAATAAGATTTTTGACAACCACAACTACACCAGAAGAAGAAAGTTGGTGCAGCTTCGATTGAGATCACCGAATATGCATTAGTTTGATGGGATCAATTGAACCGTGCTGTTGAGCGACGTCGCACTTGAGAGATGATGAAGCCAGTCAAGGCGAAGGAAGCTAAGGGTGGCCGTATCACATCTAGTGGGTGGAGGCACACCTACCTACACACAAGAAGAAGAGGGTGGTTCAAGCTCCAAGCCAACTGTCTCAACTAAACCGATCGGAGCTGTCCACAGAGGAAAAGGTTCAAGTGGTAGGTGATGTGATGAATACTAACAGCACTTTCTCTTTTGGGCCAAGGAATTGGGCTTGGATTATCAGGCCCAATCACCAAGCCCATATTAACAATGCGGGCCATTGGATCCTCTAAATCAAATCGCCCATCACAGCCGTTAAGAATAATAATCAACTGAGAGCCAAATCTCTTCCGGGAAATTAAAGAATGATGAAGAGCGAAAAACTTCAAGATCCATTCACCATCAAGCTTCTGCCTGCGACAAACACATATGTTACAGGTTTATGCAGTAGACTGTTTACAACTAGACATCCAAACCGGTTTTGGGCGAAACAAAAATCCTGCACAAAACAAACAAAAATATCCTAACAGAAGAGCTTTTTTACGGTACACTCATTTTAACACGGGTTATCTATTCTCTTTGATCTAATGATTCAGATTAGTTAGGATTTAGTTATACTACCTCTGGTAACATGAGTAGTAGAATCCCGAAAAAAGTAGAATTGTAATTACCCATGTGGGGATCACATGCTATAAGAGTAATATTTTCAACTTTAGTCGGAAAAATTCATAATACCTTCACAAAAAATTATAAATATAAAGAAAAATCTATTATGTCCTTAAGAAATCAATGATCAAATTTGATTTATACCACCACTATATACTTAGTAGTAAAATGTACCGAAAAATTTCTCTAACAGAAATGTTCTATTTCAATGCAACCATTGCTACAGAACACGTTAGTTAGCGTTTCCGGAGGATTATACATTGTTATAGAGTCCTTGAAGAATGATCACGAACAAATGCATTAACCTCTTGATCGAATTCAGCGTCCCTAACCTCACCTCATCAACAGCAACCACTCACAAATCCAAAAAAGAAAAAAAAAAGGAAAAAATAGTACAATTTTCGGATGCATGCGTATAACAATGTAGGAAGGAACAATGTAGCAACAATGAAACAAGGATTGGCCTGTGTCCGATGCGCCTTGCATGCGTTGGGGTTCTCGTCGCTGAACATGTCCCGGACCTCCGGGTACGGCGAGTGGTGGTGGTGGTAGTAGGCGGCGGCGCCTGATGGGGCACCGGCGCCATCGTGGTAGTAGCGGTCGATAACAAAGCCCTGAGCATATGGCCAGTGGCCGTACGACGGTGGCGGCACCAGCTCGTGCATGCCTGCATTGACTGTGCACTCTGGCACGCCGATCGTGGCGTTACCGGCTCCCGCGCCAGCGGCCGTCTTGTCTTTGTCCTTTCTCTCGCCACCGCTGGTGGGCACCGGTTCCTTCTTGTCAGAACCGCTCTCGGCAGGGGCAGCAACTTTTTCAGTCTTACTGTTGTCATCCTTGTCGCCATCGTCCTTCACGCCGGTGTCACGATAGCGAACGACGTTCTGGTGGAGCTGCAGCTTCTCGAGGCGCGCGAGGGCGATGCTGATGGCGACGCTGCCGAGGTCGAGGAGGCAGTGGTTGATCTCGCCGTCCACCTCGTCCAATCGCTCGGCCTGGCACCCGCCGGCGAGGAGCTTGATCAGGCAGCTGCTATCCTGGCACGACCGGACGAGCTCCAGCGCGCGGAGGAGCGCGTCCTCCAGCCTGTCCAGCAGCCGCCTCGTCGCCGCGTCCGTCGTCCCGGCTCCCGAGCCGTGCAGCTCCCGCAGGAGGTCGCCGATGCCCTGCACGCGCTCGGCGAGCATCCGGCACCGGTTCCTGTTCCGGCTCACCGTCGCCACCGCACCCGCGATGTCCTGCGCGATCCTCACGATCGTGGCCACGCTGCTCAGCGACTCCATCGATATCAAAACCGGTAAGAGATGACAGATCGACGAGCAAAATATTTCTTGAGCTAATTAAACTAGTTCGTTCTGTGCTTCTCCAGGCAAGGCGATTATATGATTGGCCAGGCAAGTCAAGACTCCTTCTGTTCTAAGTATAAGCTCGTAAAAGGAAAATCCGTGTCAAGTCTTCCATTAGCTTACCTTACAAGAAACAGTTGCTCGATTGCAAGACTTCCTTCTGTTCTAAGTATAAGCTCGTAAAAGGAAAATCCGTGTCAAGTCTTCCATTAGCTTACCTTACAAGAAACAGTTGTTCGATTGCCGGACTAAACAAGTCCTAATAAAAAAAACTAAGTTGAGAGTTTGAGACGCCATGCATCAACACTTGCCTCCCTCATTGTGCGTGTAAGCTGCAAAGAAGTTGCTCCATCGGGATCATTATCTAAAAAGAGTAAAATTAGACGACTAGACGTCTTCCAAATAATATAATGAAGTACTGTCAGGTGAAGGTAGACTGAAGAATGCTTTTTGCAGCTCGCTGAATAATGGGGCAGGTTGACAGCTAGTACTAGTAAACTCCATGGGGGCGGCAATGGCGTCAATGATTGACAGAAAAAGAAAAGAAGCAACAAGTTCAGGGAATCAAAGCATGCAAGTTGCAACAGAGAAATTGTTGTTCTCTGAAAGAAAAAAAGAAAGAAAGAATGCAATTTCGTGGCTACTGCAGTCATGGAGCCCACACGCATTGTACTGCCGCGTGGGCTCTGACGATAATAGTCTTACCTATCTTTTGGATTGGTAATGCTAAGCACACGATGACCTAATAACGGCTTGCATGATGGTACGTGGTAACTGGTAAGTACTCTGCCTTTACTCCATCAATTTCCAAGTAATTCAGCTAGTGATGCTTTAGTTTAGTTTAATGCAACGAGATCAGGAACCGCGTGGACTATTCTGAACTCTGACTAGGCTGGGCGTCATAATTTTTAAGTACGTACGCGCAACATGGCAGTACTGAGAAATGCTTGCGTCTGGGGACCGAGATCCTCTGACTTTGCGAACGGTGACATGACTTTGCTCTAATCCCAGGCGTTGGATGGAAAAGTGGACAGCTGAGATCGCATGCTATATTGGTACAGTGCCGCAGCGACAGCTCGGTGTCACAATTTTGCTAGTCTTGCTGCAGTGACACACTGATCTCGTTCTTCGTTTTTTGATCCGATGGCTAGAAAGCAAAGACACGGTACTGCAGCACCATATCGGACGCGGATCCTGCGTCTAAGCTCTAAGGGGCTAGGCGAGTGAACCTAACGTTTCAACAGTGATGAGCAATGTATAAAAGTTCTGAAACCGCCAAATAAGTGAATAAGAACAAGTTAAACCAACACATGTGCAATGAACATACAAAACGATATGACAGCTGGGAACAAGATGAATTGCAAAACATGTGAAGAACTGTAAGCCACAATTCCTTTCTTTTTTTTGGGTCACCAAAAAGAGCGAGGCCAGTTTTGGTGTCTCACGTGCAAACAAGGGAAAGAATGGAAATGCGTAGGAAACGGCAAGAAAGGAAAAGAAAATGACATATCCCAAAGCAAATCAATCTTATAGTGGCATTTAATTTCATCATTCGGAGTGGTATCCCCCGAATTGGAATATCTTAGTGATACTAATGAAGTAGGCGTTTGCACCAAAGACATAGAGTACAACAGAATGCACAATGAGCAGCGAGAGAGCGGTTGATTAGAAGCAAGCAGGGCGCAACACTGTTCTGTGATTCTGTCGCTTCAGCCAATAATGCCTGTATTGTCGTCGTCTACATCACCTCAACGCGGGCTTTTATCTGGTGACGATCCCCCGCTTGAATCTACTGGACTGCCGGAACCTCCCCGTTGGAAAGGGCGATTAGGGACAGGTAAAACGATACTCCGGCCCGCAGCTTAGCAT
Organism: Ampelocalamus luodianensis; assembly: GCA_036346255.1. Taxonomy (NCBI): domain Eukaryota; kingdom Viridiplantae; phylum Streptophyta; class Magnoliopsida; order Poales; family Poaceae; genus Ampelocalamus; species Ampelocalamus luodianensis. Next base: position 3,871,100 of record CM070638.1, read on the forward strand.
CAGGAGGACGTCCGACATGGTTGGCTTGTCTGCCCCTTTCGCTTGAACACACATCAGTGCTATCTGATTGCATCTAAGTATCTCGGCTATTCGAGGTTCATCACGCAATGATGGATCTATCAACAGTGCTATCTGAATGCGCAACACAGGAGTACGTGCTATCTGAATGCTACCTGTAAAACGGTGTAGAACCCTCTTGAAGTCGGATACTTTGGAGGAGAACACTTATTGTTGGAGTCCAACACAGACAATGAAAGATCTGAAAGGTCACGGATGCAAATGGCTTATACATGTATGTCAACATGTACGTACAACTGCTCGAAGAAAAGCATGTACATGTTGACATGCCAACATGTCAACATGTACGTGCTAGAAACACAAACAGTGGAAGACAAGCTCACGGATGCTAAAGGCTTGCTTATACATGCATGCCAACATGTACGTACTACTAAAAAAAGTATGTACGTGCTAGAGCATGCCACGGAGATCTTACAACCAAATAACTTTTTTTGGTCACAACCCATGTGATACAAATGGTGATACGCGTAACCATCAGAAGGAAGCAGTACCAGGAACCAATTTGAATTCGAGGTGGACATGATCAATAGATTAAGACTTTTTCGAGAAAAGATCAAGATTTTGAATTGGTCTGCATGAAAAAAAAAGATAAAAAAGAAACTGGCTAAAGGTACATACTTCGAGGTTTTTCGTTGGATCAAGACTTCCATGCCATGCATAACTAAGTCAAGTAGAGTGCCACTGGAACAGTTAAGAGTTCAATAGGACTACGAGAGTAGAATACAATGAGATGTACTCCCTCCGTTTTTCTAAGTTACGTTTTTGATTTTTTTTACGGTATCTGAGATGTCACTTTTACCGTTACTTTTTGTAACTTTATTTTATTACATACTAATAAAATTATAATATTATAAAAGTATTTTTAATGATAAATCTAATAATATAGTTTTCATGCAGCTAATCTAATAGTTTTAAACATATTAGTACATAAACTTTAGAAAGTTTGACGACACGTTCCTACGATATCACTTGAAAAAGAAAGGAGCGAGTACCATTAAACAAGTTGATTGATCTTTCCATTGAGTCCAGTTGATAAAGATGATAGAAGCCATGCCAAGTACGCTTCCAACAATTCAGGGTTTGTTTCGAACACAGGAATCTTGCGAGGAGCAGTGCAATTCTGGCGTGTTTCACGAGTTCCAATTGCAAGCCTTAATAAGCCCACATCCATGTTCCAGCTGGAGATTAGGATGGATTTTACGAGTTTTTGGACTAAATGGCATTATTGTGACCGGTATTAGCAAGAATAGTGCTCTCGCAGCTGTAATACTAAAAATGGCACAACGGACACGCCGACCGTCGAGATGTGTCTACGTCCATGCCCATGTCCCACGGAGGTGATCTGCACCATTCCTGGGTGACCCAGACGCTTCCTGTGCCACCACATCACCGCGTTCGCGCCACCGTAGCTCGGACGCCCCCTGTCCATGCCACCCTAGCTCGGATGCCGCCTTGTCCGCAACACCCTGGCCCGGATGCACCAGCTGGCGTTCGGCCGTAGCCCTGTGGCCCGGACAAGCCTCGACCATCCACATGGAGCGCCTCTGGCCCCCCCGTCGCCCGGACACAGCACCCGCTCGTCCACCTGGCGCGCAGACAGCCTCCTCTTTCGGACCGTCCACGTCTGGATGCGCCACGCGGGTAGCGTCGCGCTACCTGTGGGGACCCCGGGTTATCCCCATAAGACCGAGACTACGCATGGTCTTAAGGACACAACTCTGGATCTTCGGTAAATGGATTCCAACTTAACTCAGTCTAAATAAGAGGTTTAACTGAAAACTAGAGCCCCGACGATCATGCGCGCCGCTCCTCTGCGAGCACTACATGATTGTCGGTCCTCCAACAAGTCAAGCACTACACTTAGCGAGTTAAATAGGAAGCCATGAACAACGAGCATGACTTATATTGGCTCCCAAGATCAGCGACCAATATATTCATACTCTCATACAACGTCGATCACATCCATACAACGCTCATACATAAAAAGTACAAAAGTCATATATCATAGTTCCAAGTTTACAACTAATACAAGTGGCCGACCGGCCAAATTAAACGAGTTCATAAAGTAGCAGCGGAAGCAAGTAAATAAACCAAAATGTCAGCAGTGGTATGCCCCATAACCCATCGGCAACCGACTGGGGGTTAAATGATAGCACACTACTCATCAGTGTCGCCTAAATCGACACTGACAAGCTCGTCGGGCTCGATATCTTCCTCACCTGTAAGAGCCAGCAAACATCTGGCTGAGTACCAAAGAGTACTCGCAAGTCTTACACAAATAAAAATTAGTTATGCATAAGGTGTAACACCCCAGCCTAACAAAGGCCTGGAATGCTACCAAACTATCAGTAAAACCATTTTATACTGAAACAATTCTCTAAAATCCGACGGAACCTCCTTTGTTTAGTTACTAAACCGGAGGTCCCAACCTTTAAATGTAACATAATTAAATAATCCAACATCCTGCATAATCAAGAGCTCGCCAAAACTATGCTAATCATCACTAAACCATCCATAGCATGCTAAACAGCTACCAGCATGAACAAAAGGTTATCCATGATCCTCTAATCAATTCTATTACAAATTAACCCAAGCAGAGGGAGAAATCATAAAGAATTCTTTAAACAAGTTTCTCATCTACTACATTACCATTCTATCAATTCAAACGTGAGTAGTTCGTACCATTGTGCAACCACTCTAAGTCATACTCCCTCCCATGCATGCCGTTCTTGCAAAGGGATACCTAAAAACACAACAACAACAAGAATGAGTTCAAAGACTCAGCAAGTACAATAAATGGTAATAATAACATAACATCTGTAATCATCAACATCCATCTACAATCTCTATTATAAACATGTCATATACTCATGCTATGCAAGTTTGCTCAAGAGCACTTTCTCTTTCTCTTTATCTTTTGCATCTTACCGGTAATGCAAAGTATGCAACCGTCGCTGCATACCCATGCCTATGCTCGCAAGCGCAGGGACCAATTGCACAATACTCCGCAAGTAAAGGGGACCTCAAGCCCACACTCCATAAGTGTGGGGACCATAAGCCCATCGTTTTCACGATGGGGACCTTTTTTCAATGCCCACATTCCATGAATGTGGGGACCTCAAGCCCATCATCTACATGACGGGGACCTCGGATATGCATAGTCACCACGTGACCAAGCCTCCACTATGACAGCATGATGCACATGAATAAAACTTTAAACCATCATAAATTTGTGTTCACAACCACGTCATGCATGAATAAACTTATTCACACTTCTAGCATTCATCATCGTTGACATTCATAGCCTTCTAGCATCCATGAATAGCACATATATTCATAATATTAGCAAACATGAACGATCACTCATGAATAACAATTAATCATATCTCCAGCATTCACCATCCTTAATCATACGTATCACACTATCAACCATGCATAGTTAATACGCGTCAAAATACTAGCACTCTCTATCAACCATGCATAATTACTCTATCAACCAGAGTACTTGCTAACTTTCAAACATCCATGAATAACACGTAACTCATGTCATTAGAAACCATGAACATTACCAATCATACCACCATAACAATCATGACAACACAAATTCTCATAGTATTTAACAGACAATGCCATTCAATAGTTTCAATTATATGCATCATTATACTTGCCTTAACCGCGAGAGAACGAGGGCGTGCGTAAGTACGCCCGGGATCAATCCACCATCTGAATACATTTATAAGGCACACTAAGACAATCATACTGGACCAAAAGCATAAATAATAGCATAACCGAACTCGCTATACTCTCAAGCGCATTCCCAATCCCAACTCCTATAGATCGATCTGTCCCCTCTGTGGACAGCCAACTTCTAAAACTCGTATCTTTTAGCACAGGAGTCCAAATGAGGTGTTCTTAGACTTCATTGAAAGGTTATCAATTTCCCTAACTAAACCTAGTTGGTGGACATCTCAAATTATGTTTGTAAATGACTCTAATAGATCAATGAGCAACATCTGTCTAGATCTGTTTAACACGTATGGACAGCAGCACGGTAACGGACATACCTTTTCATTGGCTGAACCAAAATTAGAGTTCTTTAACAATCTGAAAATTTAAGAACAAAACCTACGAAAGTCTATTTGGGCAAAATTTCAGATTTTGCCTCTAACAAAATTTGGCCCACGGCTCAAATCTATTGGCAGAATTAACAGACAGAAATATCAGCTGAAATAAAATATCCATAACTTTTGTTCTACAACTCCAAATTGGATGTTCTTTATCAATATGGAAATATTATAAAATTATCTACAATAACCTATTTGAGTGACAACCCTGAATCGTCCATTATCATAATCATATTTTAGAAGACAACTTGATAGGTAATTCTCATCAGAATTATGGACAGAAGATACTAAAACGGTCATAACTTTTGATCCGTATGTCAGAATCAGGTGTTCTTGGAGGCCACTGAAAGCTAAGAACATTATATAAATATCTCTAGGAGACCAAAACGGCTGGTTCGGCCTCTAAGGACCCGAAATCTCCCCCGCAACATTCTGGACAGATTGAAAATTACTGCAGACCGACTTTGATCTAATCAACTCGAACCGATTTCTCCTCTATGACTAATCCAACAACGACAACCGAGAATCGTTACCTTGGAGCAGCTGAAGATCTCGAGCTCCTGCTGGTGATCCCTCTTCCTTCTCTTCCCCCCTTCATTCTTCTTCTTCTTGGTCGATCCACAAACCGGGCGTCCTCCCTTCTTCCTCCACTAGACCGGCAGCGGGGAGCGGCGTCCTTGGCCTGCAGTAGGGAAGAGCACCAAGGGGGGGAGGTGCAGGGAGCAGGGGGAGACGGCCAAGGTGGAGAGAGGACAGGGAGGTGGCGGCCACAAGTGGGGAGGGCAAGGGGGGGCGCTAGGGTTTTGGGGGAGGGTGGCTCCTCCCCCCTATGGCCGGCCAAGCCTCATGGGCCAAGGCCCAAGCCCAAGTTGCCGGGTAAATCACAGAAAACCCCCTCTTTCTCCTGTTCAATCGCTTTGCTAAAAGAAACATTCTCCCGATTTAATTATTCCCTCCCGATTTATTTAATCTCTCCCGACTAATTCCTTTCGAATACTTTTGGGGTATTACATAAGGCTATTCCAAAGGATGGCTCATATTGACTTAGTTTTGCAAAAGAGACGCAACAAGGTACCACATACACATACCAGTTTCAAGTGCCATTTCAAAATCAGATTTGAAGTAGAAGTAAAGCATGTGAATGAGTAATGAATTGAATAACAAATAAATCATACAAAGCAAAGTGGCTGTCCACTTTGAAACTAGGACAAGCATGAGCATCCCATTCATGACCAAACCCAAGTTATAACCACAATTTTAATTCCAAGTCTAACAATAAGCAGCCACAAATTTCAAGCGGTCGTCCATAACCGTGGACATGGCTATTTGAATAGATTATACCCTGCAGGGCTGTACTACTTTACCCACACGACTTGATTAGCCCGTATGCCTCCAGATGCCTCCGAAAATAGCATACTTCCTAAGGTATGCCGGCCGGGTAAATCAAGATATGGTCGTTTTTAGCAAGAAGATTCCATTGGGCTAAGTCCCTCAACCGAGGGCTCCTGGGAAACATAAGACGTTACGGTCTCTATGCCCTATCGGCCCCTAAGGTACATAGGATTTTACGGTTCCATGCCCTTACAATTTCATCACCGTGGGACCCAACACAACAAAACCTTTCCCCTACTTAACCATACAACATCCATATACCGCGTGTGATAGCACGAGTGTTGCTTGAACAGCAGGTACCCAAAGTTCGGTCCTTCATTGTCCAGACAAGTCCACCACTTACCCAAAGCTTGTGCACAAAGCACCATCACTAACCAACACTTGTCCAGACCAAAATCTTCTTTAAAATGTCAAAATTTAACTCATAAAACAGATACGAAGATTTGGGACAAACGTATATAAAGAAAGTTGTGTTTATCCCACAATTGTCGGGTTATTCCCGACAATTTGCTACCGGTTCTAGACTTGCATGGCTAAACAAACCCAAATAATATAAATTCACACATCCTATCTTAAGCATGTGGTGCTGAAATAATTCAAGGATAACCTCAATGAATTAGGATATAACTAAACTACACATCACAAAAATAGCGACAATATTAAAATAGCATGCAAGCAATTATCATTGCACTATCTTAACAAAACTGGGATCAAATATGATGCAAAAAGAAAGTTCAAAGGATACTTGCCTTGCTGGGAGTTCACTTGCTCACTCTCGGTTACGTACTCTCTTACTTCCGGCAACTCAGAATCTATAGAAAGGCGATATCGAATAAACATCGAGAAAAGTTGAAACTTCAAAGTGCTAAAAAAATGCATGATTTTTCTACAGTAGCTAAGTCATGATTTTAGACGAATTTAGGTGAAAGAATTATTTCATTTGGAGTTAATATGTGAAAGTTATAGCAATTTGAAAATCAGTTTTTCAGAAAATGCTGAAAATCAATGTTATGTTACTGTTCACCCAAATTTAATTATTTTGTGAAAATTTGCAGAATTCTAGTGGAGATAAAAACTACATAGTTAAATATAGAATAATATTTTATGGACAACCCAATTGGATTCATCCCATTTGGAGTTCATATGAATTTTCTAAGAATTTTCAAAGTTAATTCAATTTCTAGTGTAAAAATATTTCTTTTCTGCATTTTAAATGGAATTAAATCCTTTTTATACATGGGCTGACCTAGCCTTTGTCAATGACAGATAGGGCCCTTGTATTTTTTTTTCATTTATTTCCTAAAGGAAAACATCCACCGACAAATCTAATCTTCTCATAATCATATACTTAATCGGTTCTCCGGTGTTGAATCCAATCACATGCATAACACTCTCCAATATTATTCTCATATCTGATCTAAATCCCATACTAACCTCCACTAAGACATTATCAAGGTAGTCAATCCATCGGGTGATGCCCGAACTCACGATCTTCCAAATATACAACCTATCTGATAATTACACGAAATCCACCGACTCATGGGCATATGACCATGATTGAATCCATTGATCGTTCTCCAATATACTATTTAAGCTAATGCTAACTATCTAGCTCTACTAGTCTCGTCTCAGCAAATCACAATCGCATACACTCAATTTTCCACCGACCGAGGTTTAATTGACTAACCGATACCTAATAATCTTTGCAATTTAATAACACATCCAACATCTAATTGCTCACTAATCGATCAACTCATATCCATACCACCGAACTTAGTCGTGAACAACCTCTACCAATCCAATTATATATGTGCCTCTATGATCACTAATAATCATTTATCTACTAACTCGATTTAGGACACATTTCTACCAACTCGGCATATGGAACTTATCCACTAATTATAAGGCAATCCAAACATTTATCCGCAATTAAATAATCTATTCTACCATCTCCCAAATTCCATCATATATGATCCGCATAACTATCAGTTAGGACATCCTATTAAACAATCCAATAATGCACTTAATCCGACATCCAACAAGCAACAATACACATATATGAAAGATATATTCTTAAACATCAGCACATACGTCAACCATCAAGTAATAATTTATAAAATCCTTATGCGTCCTAACTCCACAAATTACTAATCCAACGAGAGGATACCCTCTAATTAATTTATCATCTAAGATCACCACAATTTTGCATGTGACTCCAAAATAATATCATCCAATCAATTTATCCAATGTATTTTTAATTTAGCATCCACCGACCAACAATACACATAAACCGCTACAACAATCTAATCATTCGCATCCATAATATTTATCACATAATCCCGCCTACGCACAAATACGACATAACCGGAGAATTATACCGGTCTTAAGCTACCAAAACATCTTTACAAATTAACATGCATAAATAAATGTCATGCTCATGAATAATATGCAACATGCACGACTAAAAATGTAACACGGTAACATAAATAACGCTAAGAATTTTACCGCAACGCTAGGTGTGCGAATCGTCGCCGGGCGTCTTCTCGGCACTCGACCTCTCGTCTGCGTCCGCGTCCGCGTCCCGGCACCACCGCATGCACTCAATCATGCTCCTACTAGGATGACTAAGTACTATCCTACATGCGAACTGACCATTACTAACATGCAAACTATATCTAGCACTTTTACTACCATGGACCCGGCCAACTACTAGGCAACTAACACACTAACAAACACTACTACATGCAAACAGAACAAACCACTAACTACTCTACTTCTTGCTCCAAGACTCAATGACTAGAAAATCATGCAACTATTTAACCATATGCAGCCATACGCTAACACTTGACAATGTTGCACACGATTTGCTACTGCCATGCACTAATCCACTAATTAACAGCGTTCCTAATTAACTTGCTAAAGCAAAGCTATAGAATAAACTAACACACTTGTAGAGTCAACCATCTAAACGTGCACTAACACACAGTCCAACTAACTCATGCATGCAAACAACTAAAGATACTTAGCACGGGCCTCGGCTCGGCTCGGCCGCAGCCAGGCTGTGCCACAAACGTCCGGGTTGTGCCGCGCCACGCCAGCTGTGCCAGGATCAACATGCACGCGCCGTGCCAGGGTTGCCGCTGCATGCACAACTCGGGCCTCGCTGGTCACCACCGCACCACGGGCCGCCTCTGGCAGCAGCACCGCATTGTGCCGCATGCACCGTTTCGGCCGTGTCGGGTCGGTCCTCATGCTCCACCTTGCCGCCTCGCGTGAGCTGTTCTCTCTCTCTCCGACCAACTAGATCTGGTCGCCACTGAACCGCGCCTCCGCCGAGCCGCTGCTGCTGCGGCGCCACCGTGCCACACAACATGGCGCCTCAGCTGCTGGCGCTGCGCTGCACCCTCGGCCACCACCGAGCCGCCGCTACAGCAACTCTCGGCCACATGCAAGCAGCGCATCGGCTCCTCCTTGCTCCCCGTCCACCAGCACCTCTGTGCCGCACCGCTTTAGTGCCTCGGCTCTGCCGCGCCGCGCGCTAGGCCGCTACGCCATAGGGAGCCGCTCCCGTGCCGCTGCATTGCCTCGGCAGCCCTGCTGCCTTGCTATGCTGCCGTGACAGCATCATGGCCACAAAGGCCACGACAGTTCACTGCCTCCTCCCCTCTTTTGCAAAATGCTAAAACGATCGTGCATGCGCAAACAAATCACTAAAATGGGTTCCTCTTGCGGTGATGATCGCAATGGCATAGCATGCAATGGGTGATCTTGTGTTTTTGGAAGGGATTGGAAGGAGAGAAGGTGGTTTGGCTTGAGCTCATGAAAGAAGAAATGGCTGCTCTGTTGGGAGGAAGGAAAATGGCATGGAGAAGATGATGAAGTGGCAGTGAGTGAATTGGGCAAGGGGGTGGATGAGTGGTTGTGGTGGCTTTGGTGCTGGGGAAGAGGAATAAAATAGTAGTAGTGTGGGTAGGGGATGGTTTTTGCTGGAGCAAAAAAAATGGTTGGGAAAAAGGGGGCAGAGTAAAGCTTTGCATGTTGGATAGTGTGTGAGGTGAATAGTTTAGCCAGGCATAGAAAAATGAAAGGCAGTGGAGAGGCTTTGCATGGTGGAGGTGCTGTTCGGCTGGACACAAAGAAAAAAAAACAAAGAGGTGTGGTTTGGGGGTTGAATGACTGTGCAAAGAATGGGGATGGCAGTGAGAAGAAAAGTGTGTAGGGGTTTTCGGCTGGGAGCAAGAATGAACAGTGCATGTACGTGGCTTCAGTTGTAGGAAAAAATAAAATAAAATGGCAGTGCATGCGAAAATTTCTTAGATGATTAGGAAGCTTAAGTGATGAGGATTTCAATAGTATAACATGCACTAAGAGATTCTTGATTTTTGATTGAGATTGGAAGGAGAGAAGAGATGAAATGAATATGTGCTAAGGTGCTTGCTTAGTGACTAGAAAAGTTCTGTTGTGTGTTTGGGGAAGGAGCACTCGGCTGGGGGTAAAGAAAAGAAATGGGCAGAGCATTTATTCCACATTTTTCCAACTCGGTTAAACGACCTCGCATATGCAAAATAAACGCTAAAATGGAACTCTCTCGAGACAACAATCGTAACGGTATAACATGCGTTGTCGGATTATTGATTTCTGGAGGTGATTGTGTGGGGACCCCGGGTTATCTCCATAAGACCGAGACTAAGCAGGGTCTTAAGGACATAACTCTGGACCTTCGGTAAATGGATTCCAACTTAACTCAATCTAAATGAGAGGCCTAACTAGAATCTAGAGCCCCAACGATCATACGCGTCGCTCCTCTGTGAGCACTACATGATTGTCGATTCTCCACAAGTCAAGCACTACACTTAGCGAGTTAAATAGGAAGCTATGAACAACGAGCATGACTTATATTGGCTCCCAAGCTCAGCAACCAATATATTCATACTCTCATACAACGTCGATCACATCCATACAACGCTCTTACATAAATAGTACAAAAGTTATACATCACAGTTCCAAGTTTACAACTACATAAGTGGCCGACCGGCCAAATTAAACAAGTTCATAGCGGAAGCAAGTAAATAAACCAAAATTCCTGCAATGGTATGCCCCATAACTCATCGGCAACCGACTGGGAGTTAAAAGATAGCATACTACTTATCAGTGTCGCCTAAATCGACACCGACAAACTCATCGGTCTCGATATCTTCCTCACATGTAAAAGCCAGCAAACATCTGGCTGAGTACCAAAGAGTACTCGCAAGTCTTACACAAATAAAAATAGTTATGCATAAGGTCATTCAAAGGAAAGGCTCATATTGGCTTAGTTTTGCGAAGGAGACGCAACAATGTACAACCTACACATACTAGTTTTCAAGTGCCATTTCAAAATCAGATTTGAAGTAGAAGTAAAGCATGTGAATAAGTAATGAACTGAGTAACAAATAAAGCATACAAATAGTAAAGTGGCTGCCCACTTTGATACAACAACAAGCATGAACATCCCATTCATGATAATTACTGAGTTCACCCACAATTTTAATTCCAGTTCTAACAATAAGCAGCCACAAATTTCAAGCAGTCGTCCATAACCGTGGACACGGCTATTCGAATAGATTTATACCCTGCAGGGGTGTACTACTTTACCCACACGACTTGATTAGCCCGTTAGCCTCCAGATGCCTCCGAATATAGCATACTTCCTGTGGTATGCCGGCCGGGTAAATCAAGATATGGTCATTTTTAGCAAGAAGATCCCATTGGGCTAAGTCCCTCAACCCAGGGCTCCTAGGAACATAAGACGTTACGGCCTCTATGCCCTATCGGCCCAAAAGGAACATAGGATTTCACGGTCTCATGCCCTTACAATTTCACCACCGTGGGACTCAACACAACAAAACCCTCCCCCTACTTAACCATACGGCACCCATATACCGCGTGTGATAGCACGAGTGTTGCTTGAACAGCAGGTACCCAAAGTTCGGTCCTTAATTGTCCAGACAAGTCAAACTACATACCCAAATCTCGTGCACAAAGCACCATCACTAACCAACACTTGTCCAGACCAAGAACTTCTTTTAAAATGTCAAACTTTAACTCATAAAATAGATACAAAGATCTGAAACAAAAGTATATAAAGAAAGTTGTGTGTATCCCATAATTGTCAGGTTATTCCCGACAATCAACTACCGGCTCTAGACTTGCATGGCTAAGCAAACCCGAATAATATAAATTCACACATCCTATCTTAAGCAGGTGGTGCTAGAATAATTCAAGGATAACCTCAATGAATTAGGACATAACTAAAATACACATCACAAAAATAGCGACCATATCAAAGTAGCATGCAAGCAATTATCATTGCACTATCTTAACAAAACTGGGATCAAATATGGTGCAAAAAGAAAGTTCAAAGGATACTTACCTTGCTGGTAGTTCACTTGCTCACTCTAGGTTACTTACTCTCATACTTCCGGCAACTCGAAATCTAAAGAAAGGCGATATCGAATAAACACTGAGAAATAGCCAAAAATTCAAATTGCTCCAAAATACATGAAATTTATATAGTAGCTATATTATGATTTTATATGAATTTAGGTACAAAAATTATTCCATTTGGAGTTTATATGAGAGAGTTATAGTAGTTTGAAAAATCAGATTTCTAGAAAATGCTGAAAAATCATGGTTTGGTTACTGTTCATCTGAATTTAATTGTTTTGCAAAAATTTGTAGAACACTGGTAGGGATAAGCTTTACATGGTATGAAAGCTAATGAAAATTTAAGATCAATAAAAAATGAATCACCCCATTTGGAGTTCATATGAATTAGTTATGAATTATTGAAGTTAAAAGACTTTCGTGTAAAAATAATTCTTTTCTGATTTTGCTACTGCATTAAATAATTTTTATAAGTAGGATGACCTAGCCTCTGCCATGACAAGTGGGGTCTATGTATTTTATTTTATTTTCTATTTATTTCCTAAGGAAAACATCTACCGACAAATCTAACCTTCTCATACTCATATACTTAACCGATTCTCCGGTGTTGAATCCAATCACATGTATAACACTCTCCAATCATGTTCTCAGATCTGGATCTAAATCCCGTACTAATATCCACTAAGACATTATCAAGGTGGTTAATCCATCGAGTGATGCCCGAACTCACGATCTTCCAAATAAACAACCCATCCGATAATTACACGAAATCCACCGACTCGTGGGCATATGACCATGATTAAATCCATCAATCGTTCTCCGATATACTATTTAAGCTAATACTAACTATCTAGCTCTACTAGTCTCTCCTCGGCAAATCACCCTCGCATATACCAAAATTTCCACCGATCGAGGTTTATATGACCAACCGACACCTAAAGATCTTTACAATTTAATTGCATGTCCGACATCTAATGGCTCACCAATCCATCAACTCATATCCATACCACCGAACTTAGTCAAGAACGACCTCTACCAATCCAATAATATATGTGCCTCTACGATCGACTAATAATCATTTATCCACTAACTCAAATGAGGGTACAAATCTATCAACTCGGCACATATGACTTATCTACTAATCACATAGCAATCCAATCATTTATCCGCACTCAAATAATCTATTGTTTCCTTCTCCCAATTCTAGCATAAATAACTCATGCACTATCGCTAAAATCATCCGATCAATTTGCTCGTGATTAAATAAATCACCCGATTCAACCTCCATATCTCCATAAATATCCACACAAGAGCTATCCATCAAGTAATAAATCATAAAATCCTTATGCGTCCTATCTCCTAAGATTACTACTCCAACATGAGGGAAAACCTCCAATTACTTAATATCCAAAGATCACCACTATTTTGCATGCTACCCAAAATAATATCATCCGATCAATTAATCAACTCATATATCTAACCTTGCATCTACTAATCAACATTACACATCTTTCGCCACAATAATCTAATTATTCGCATCCACAATATTTTATCACATAATCATGCCTATGCACAAATACGTCCTAACTGGAGAATTATACGGGTCTTAAGCTACCCAAAACATTTTTTTGGTACAAATAAACATGCATAACTAAATGCCATGCTCATGATTAATATGCAACATGCACGACTAAAAACGTAAGGCGGTAAAATAAATAACACTAAGGATTTTACTGCAACGCTAGGCGTGCGAAACGTCACCGGGCGTAGTCTTCTAGACTCCGCATCTACGTCCACTGTGGTCGTCGCCGATCCCGCGTCCGCCGTAGTCGTCGCCGATCCCGCGTCCGCCGTAGTCGTCGCCGACTCGTCCGCGTCCACGTCAACGCTGTCGCTCTCGGCAACGCCCACGGAGCCGCCTCGCCGACGCCACGCTCGAGCGCAACACGACACACCGCCTCGCCTCGCTCGGGCCACCACGCCACTGCATGCATGGCCGTCGCATGCATGCGCCGCGTTATCGGCCGGCTCCTCTATGATGCCGTCTTCGCGCCGCTGGCTAGGCCGCCAAGCCTCACGTCCTCAGCTCGGCCACCTCCGCCTCGGCGTCAAGCCGCTGCCTCCCCAAGTAGCCACGCGACCGGGCCTCGTCCGAGCCGCTGCACAGCGCCTCGGCACCCTCATCTTCATTCTGGGCTGCCACATGTATGCATGCACGCTGCGCTGCCGTGCCTCTCGGCGCCACCGCGCCGCATGCATGGCTTTGGCCGTGACGACGTCGCCATGGACGTTGCGAGCCGAGCCGTACTGCACCACTGTGGCCCTGCCGCTACAACTGGCCACCACATCGAGCTGTTGCTCCTTGCCGCCGGCCAGCCTAGGCACCGCTGGCCACCTCCGACCATAGCTCCTTGCACCCGACGCTGCCTTGCTCCTGGATGCAGCTCCACGCCATGCTGCTAGCAACTACTTGCCGCTACTGTCGCACTTGCCCAAGCCGCCCTCCCTCTTGGTTGTCGCTGCACCGACCACACTACGCCAAGCCTCGCGCTAGCTGCGGCGTCGCTGGTTGCTTCTGCCCAGGTCGGCCACCTCTGCCTTTCCCTTCTTCTTCTCCAAAACACACAAGAGTTCTTGCATGTGAAATCTAATTGGATGAGTGGAAGGCTTAGGTGATGGGAAATGCAATGGGGTGACATGCATTGAGAGTTTTTGGTTTTTGATTTGGATTGTTAGGAGAGAAGTGTTGGAGAAGCTTGTGTTTATGAAGAGAAGAAGCAACTAGTTGTTCTGTTGGGGGGGGAGATGGCGTGAGAGAGGGAGTGGCTGGAGAGATGGAGTGGCTGTGAGGTAATAAAAAAAATGGCATGGGAAGGAAGTGTATGAGTTGGCTGGGTATAAAGATGGGAAATGACAGTGGGTGAACAGGGGATGGCAGTGGAATAAGAAAAGTGGCGAGGGAGAGAGGTTCGGTTGGAAGTAAGAAAAAAATGATGATGGTGTGGTGTTGGCTGAGGCAAGGAAAAGAACTAGCAGTGAAATAAAGAATGGGGCTGGAAGAAAGAAAATGACAGTGGGGAGAGAGTTGGTTCGGCTATGCATTTGAAGAAATGGGGAGGTGGCTGCTTTGTTGGGAGATGGGAAGTTTGGTTGAGGGATTACAGAAATAGGGATGTAGTCATGTAGATGGCAGTGAGTGCCCATAGCTAGCTAGCTAGCTCATGCATACAAGTATATACTACTAGCTCCCCTGCTGCATGTCTCTCTCTTTTCTGTGTGTGAAGCAGCATGCTTGCATGTATATATGTGTGCAACTATCAGATACTAGTGGTATATGTAGTGGATTAATAGTAGTAGTAGTGTGTAGCACTGCACAATTGTAAGCATGAGAACAGAAATTTCAGTGAAGTGAGTTGATGAGTTGTGCTCATGTGGACAGGAACAAAGGAAAAAGGCAAGGGATGTGGAAAGAAATGGTAGGAGAATTAAAGAGCACGCAGGCGTTACGTCTGTGGTCGGTCGAACTGAAAGCGACATCAATGATATAAATGAATAACATGTCATGAGTTTTGATATAATTTATTTTTTTTAAATGCAGTCTTTCGAACAATTCGATTTAATAATGTCTATTACTATTACTATTATTATGTTTATACAACTTTTTAAACAACTTGATTCGATTTTAGAAGCAACATTTTAATTAAACATGGGAAAAATTTTAAAACATTGCCAAATACTTATTAGATCGCCTACTTAAATACTAACATCCTGATCCTGAAAATCGGGATGTTACAAACCTCCCCCCTTGGAAAGAATCTCGTCCCCGAGATTTGGGCAGAAAAGGATAGGGGCAGAAAAACGTAGTCGCTTTGTTAAAGTCCGATCTTTTTTTTTCCAAAGACCAAACGATTCGATCTTCAACCAATACCACTTCTATCTCGGCATTTTTGGTTTGGTAACATCTAATTAAAATCCATCAATCATATTTAGTCTAAGGCAAACACACTCCAATCTATTGTTCCACAATTTATACGTTAACCTCCAAAATCACTTACTTTGATGTATTCTTCGAAACCACCATAAATTCCTAGGTTTGATTTGATTTCCAAAAAGGGCACCGACTTACTTCTAAATTTTCACAATCTATAAGTGAGCTCAAACAACTATTAATACACTCCCACAATATAAATCATAGCTCAACTCCAATCTCGATCACATTCTCTGAAACACTACTAACTCTAAGTGAAACCACTATATTGCTCACAAATTCCATTACACTTGCTTTATAAATTTTTATCATAGGGTATCACCAATATAACTCTCAATTCATGAATACTAAAAAACCATATTTAAATGCCTATAATCCACCATTTGACATATACTATCAACCATTCATCAGTTAATTGTTGTTTTCAGCAAGTTTTCTCCCAATAATTTCAATTCTTAAAAGATGGTGCATCTACACAAGATCAAATTGCATCTTCGAGCAATGTCTCTATATTCATGCTTCTAAATCCTTTTGTTGGCGTGGTCAATCTACTTGCAATAACCAATTTACCAAATACTCCAAATTAATCCTTTAAGGCCTAATCCACTCATCCCTTTAGTAAGATCTAATCAATCACCAAAATCAACACCATTATCCAAGGTTAAAGATATACCTCCTTTATCCACAATCAACCCTGACATAAGTAAATCAAATAATCAAAAAGGTCATCCATCCAAGGTGAGTTTGTAATCCAACCATAATCCAAAAACTTTGAATCACTAACTTTGTCCAAATCAAGTTATCCACCAATATTTATAATATCATCACCGTTTCAAATTATAACTTTGTCATACTAAACCAAAATATGACTAACAATCTTGTTGCCATATTTGATCAAGACATATCTTTTAATCTAAATCTCCAAATAAACCCATAAATTAATTATTCAAACCTATTACAAGTGTTATATGAGGTCTACTTGCAAATTTCTCCGATATAAATCCAACATCACCCGCAAGAAAGCTTATAACTCACTATAATAGTTCCATTTATACTCATATCGTAACCTCTGATGGTAACGCCTACCATAATCCACAACTGATCTTACAATGGTTAATATATATCTCACGATTCGAAAATCCAATTAACTCTTCTAAGATCATATCCAGGGATCATGAGCAATAATTCAATTTCTCAATTATCAACAATCACTTTGACAATGGAAAACCACTGACATCAACCAAACATGAAAGATATAATTAAAGATAAAATAGCAGTTATTCAATCATATCATTCTCTTTACCGATTCCGCTATCAATCTCTTAATCAACATGCGACTTCCATTAAAGAGATGAGAGGGAAAAGTATAAGGTAGGGGAAACAACAGGGGTAAGGTTCTTAATTCAATTTAGAGATTTGAAGCTCCATAACACAAGAACCAGCTTGAAACAACGAAAAAGAAAGCAGTAGGGACGGCACAAGATACAAACGAGCATGGTTAGTTTTCCGACATAGTTGCGATACAACCCACCCGTAGGCGATGCACAACTACTTGGAAAAGAGAGCAAATGATTGCCACAAAATCCAACATCTACTAGCTAAGTAATAATATCATTAGGGCGTACATAATATAAGAATAGACCCTAATTTAACCCTAATATCGCAGCAAGGCATTGTCTTCTCGTCCTTTTGCCGATGCTCTGGACACGAGAGAAACCTACGAACATACGAGCTTGACGTCTTGGTCCAAGATTGAGTACTTGCCCTCTTACTTCAGGAAGACGGTACTCCGGTGGTGCACACGCATATGGAGAGACCTCGTTCTCCCCATAAAGCACATGCCGGTCCACAAGCCCCATGTTGCATATGGGTTGCAGACGCCCTTGAGTCATAGTGAGACGATGCCACGCCTCCTATAACTCATGCATAGTACAATGATGGATCTGATCCATGATGTGAATCAATCTTGCCAGCTGTCGCACTTGAGTGTCTTTCCCAGACTGGATCCTGGCAATAATGTTCACTTCTGCGCCACGTGCTTGCATAGGAAAGTGGTAGTATGGCGGCTGAGCTAACTCCGTCAAGTCATGACGAAGATGGCTCATGGACACACGAGCCACTTCCTGCAATGCTGTGGCCACAGAGGTGCCGCGCGCCTGGAACCTGTATGGGATACTCCCTGTCATGCGTTTGGCAAAGATATTGACCACTGTCAAGTACTCCTCCATCCCTAGTCCTCTGTCGCGTCGATAGATGGAGTAGATTGGCTGATATGTGAAGTTCTCTCTCCACATCATGGCTCTAAGTAGTGCCGAGTATCCGTCTACATCTTCTGCTTGGGTCTCTTTGACAAGGTACTGACCACTCATATAAGGACAAGAAGGGTAAGATGAGTTAGTTTGTAATTCAAATGAGAATAAGGTTAGAAATGATACTAAGATGGATGAGGAATAAAAGAGATTCCTAACTTAGTTTTCTCAAATAGTTTGATATTTTTGAAAATAATTTTGACCAAGGACTTGCTGAACTTAACGCTGGTGCTATCTCTAACCTACAGTCAGTATGGCTCTGATACCAACGCTGTGGGGACCCCGGGTTATCTCCATAAGACCGAGACTAAGCAGGGTCTTAAGGACATAACTCTGGACCTTCGGTAAATGGATTCCAACTTAACTCAGTCTAAATGAGAGGCTTAACTAGAATCTAGAGCCCCGACGATCATACGCGCCGCTCCTCTGCGAGCACTACATGATTGTCGGTTCTCCACAAGTCAAGCACTACACTTAGCGAGTTAAATAGGAAGCCATGAACAGCGAGCATAACTTATATTGGCTCCCAAGATCAGCGACCAATATATTCATACTCTCATACAACATCGATCATATCCATACAACGCTCTTACATAAATAGTACAAAAGTTATACATCACAGTTCCAAGTTTACAACTACATAAGTGGCCGACCGGCCAAATTAAACAAGTTCATAGCGGAAGCAAGTAAATAAACCAAAATGCCTGCAGTGGTATGCCCCATAACCCATCGGCAACTGATTGGGAGTTAAAAGATAGCATACTACTCATCAGTGTCGCCTAAATCGACACCGACAAGCTCATCGGTCTCGATATCTTCCTCACTTGTAAAAGCCAGCAAACATCTGGCTGAGTACCTAAGAGTACTCGCAAGTCTTACACAAATAAAAATAGTTATGCATAAGGTCATTCAAAGGAAAGGCTCATATTGGCTTAGTTTTGCGAAGGAGACGCACCAATGTACAACCTACACATACTAGTTTTCAAGTGCCATTTTAAAATCAGATTTGAAGTAGAAGTAAAGCATGTGAATAAGTAATGAACTGAGTAACAAATAAAGCATACAAATAGTAAAGTGGCTGCCCACTTTGATACAACAACAAGCATGAACATCCCATTCATGATAATTACCGAGTTCACCCACAATTTTAATTCCAAGTCTAACAATAAGCAGCCACAAATTTCAAGCAGTCGCCCATAACCGTGGATACGACTATTCGAATAGATTTATACCCTGCAGGGGTGTACTACTTTACCCACACGACTTGATTAGCCCGTTAGCCTCCAGATGCCTCTGAATATAGCATACTTCCTATGGTATGCAGGCCGGGTAAATCAAGATATGGTCGTTTTTAGCAAGAAGATCCCATTGGGCTAAGTCCCTCAACTCAGGGCTCCTAGGAACATAAGATGTTACGGCCTCTATGCCCTATCGGCCCAAAAGGAACATAGGATTTCACGGTCTCATGCCCTTACAATTTCACCACCGTGGGACTCAACACAACAAAACCCTCCCCCTACTTAACCATATGGCACCCATATACCGCGTGTGATAGCACGAGTGTTGCTTGAACATCAGGTACCCAAAGTTCGGTCCTTAATTGTCCAGACAAGTCAAACCACATACCCAAATGTCGTGCACAAAGCACCATCACTAACCAACACTTGTCCAGACCAAGAACTTCTTTTAAAATGTCAAAATTTAACTCATAAAACAGATACAAAGATCTGAAACAAAAGTATATAAAGAAAGTTGTGTGTATCCCATAATTGTCAGGTTATTCCCGACAATCAACTACCGGCTCTAGACTTGCATGGCTAAGCAAACCCGAATAATATAAATTCACACATCCTATCTTAAGCAGGTGGTGCTGGAATAATTCAAGGATAACCTCAATGAATTAGGACATAACTAAACTACACATCACAAAAATAACGACCATATCAAAGTAGCATGCAAGCAATTATCATTGCACTATCTTAACAAAACTGGGATCAAATATAATGCAAAAATAAAGTTCAAAGGATGCTTGCCTTGCTGGTAGTTCACTTGCTCACTCTAGGTTACTTACTCTCATACTTCCGGCAACTCGGAATCTAAAGAAAGGCGATATCGAATAAACACCGAGAAATAGCCAAAAACTCAAATTGCTCCAAAATACATGAAATTTATATAGTAGCTATATTATGATTTTATATGAATTTAGGTACAAAAATTATTCCATTTGGAGTTTATATGAGAGAGTTATAGTAGTTTGAAAAATCAGATTTCTAGAAAATGCTGAAAAATCATGGTTTGGTTACTGTTCATCTGAATTTAATTGTTTTGCAAAAATTTGTAGAACACTGGTAGGGATAAGCTTTACATGGTATGAAAGCTAATTAAAATTTAAGATCAATAAAAAATGAATCACCCCATTTGGAGTTCATATGAATTAGTTATGAATTATTGAAGTTAAAAGACTTTCGTGTAAAAATAATTCTTTTCTGATTTTGCTACTGCATTAAATAATTTTTATAAGTAGGATGACCTAGCCTCTGCCATGACAAGTGGGGTCTATGTATTTTATTTTCTTTTCTATTTATTTCCTAAGGAAAACATCTACCGACAAATCTAACCTTCTCATACTCATATACTTAACCGATTCACCGGTGTTGAATCCAATCACATGTATAACACTCTCCAATCATGTTCTCATATCTGGATCTAAATCCCGTACTAATATCCACTAAGACATTATCAAGGTAGTTAATCCATCGAGTGATGCCCGAACTCACGATCTTCCAAATAAACAACTCATCCGATAATTACACGAAATCCACCGACTCGTGGGCATATGACCATGATTAAATCCATCAATCGTTCTCCGATATACTATTTA
This sequence comes from Ampelocalamus luodianensis, assembly GCA_036346255.1. Taxonomy (NCBI): domain Eukaryota; kingdom Viridiplantae; phylum Streptophyta; class Magnoliopsida; order Poales; family Poaceae; genus Ampelocalamus; species Ampelocalamus luodianensis. Next base: position 3,892,298 of record CM070638.1, read on the forward strand.
AGCTAATACTAACTATCTAGCTCTACTAGTCTCTCCTCGGCAAATCACCCTCGCATATACCAAAATTTCCACCGATCGAGGTTTATATGACCAACCGACACCTAAAGATCTTTACAATTTAATTGCATGTCCGACATCTAATGGCTCACCAATCCATCAACTCATATCCATACCACTGAACTTAGTCAAGAACGACCTCTACCAATCCAATAATATATGTGCCTCTACGATCGACTAATAATCATTTATCCACTAACTCAAATGAGGGTACAAATCTATCAACTCGGCACATAGGATTTATCTACTAATCACATAGCAATCCAATCATTTATCCGCACTCAAATAATCTATTGTTTCCTTCTCCCAATTCTAGCATAAATAACTCATGCACTATCGCTAAAATCATCCGATCAATTTGCTCGTGATTAAATAAATCACCCGATTCAACCTCCATATCTCCATAAATATCCACACAAGAGCTATCCATCAAGTAATAAATTATAAAATCCTTATGCGTCCTATCTCCTAAGATTACTACTCCAACATGAGGTAAAACCTCCAATTACTTAATATCCAAAGATCACCACTATTTTGCATGCTACCCAAAATAATATCATCCGATCAATTAATCAACTCATATATCTAACCTTGCATCTACTAATCAACATTACACATCTTTCGCCACAATAATCTAATTATTCGCATCCACAATATTTTATCACATAATCATGCCTACGCACAAATACGTCCTAACCGGATAATTATACCGGTCTTAAGCTACCCAAAAAATTTTTTGGTACAAATAAACATGCATAACTAAATGCCATGCTCATGATTAATATGCAACATGCACGACTAAAAACGTAAGGCGGTAAAATAAATAACACTAAGGATTTTACCGCAACGCTAGGCGTGTGAAACGTCACCGGGCGTAGTCTTCTAGACTCCGCATCTACGTCCACCGTGGTCGTCGCCGATCCCGCGTCCGCCGTAGTCGTCGCCGACTCGTCCGCGTCCACGTCAACGCTGTCGCTCTCGGCAACGCCCACGGAGCCGCCTCACCGACGCCACGCTCGAGCGCAACACGCCACACCGCCTCGCCTCGCTCGGGCCACCACGCCACACATGCATGGCCGTCGCATGCATGCGCCGCGTTATCGGCCGGCTCCTCCATGATGCCGTCTTCGCGCCGCTGGCTAGGCCGCCAAACCTCACGTCCTCAGCTCGGCCACCTCCGCCTCGGCGTCAAGCCGCTGCCTCCCCAAGTCGCCACGCGACCGGGCCTCGTCCGAGCCGCTGCACAGCGCCTCGGCGCCCTCATCTTCATTCCGGGCCTCGGCGCTCCCCCTTGGTCATCCACACTACACAACCGAGAGGTACGAGATGTTTAGATTACGTCTTGAATTTTTATTTGGTCTAACATCATTCCATCTTGCAGACTTCAGTTGAGCGTAGGGGTGATAGTCATCTGTCAACCTATGAGGAGACGCCCATCCCAGCTACTGCCAGGGAGTAGTACACGACGCCAGGGTTTGGACCGTGGCACCCAGGGCACCCACCCCTGTCGTATGTTGGCCAGTACGAAGTACTGTACGAAGGGTAGAGCTCCTCTGGAGTCACTGGCACATCGCATGGTCAAGGGCAAAGCTCCTCCGCATGAAGGGACTTGCATACAGCGTACCTAGGGGGCAAATGATCTGGGCATGGATTTCTTGATTTCTTCATTACTGACATGATTGCAGGTGGTAACTAGTTTGGCATGACTCAGCTAGACGACATTGACATTGGACAGACTCAGTTAAGCCAAAGTTAGCTTACTAGTGCACCTCCACCCACTCAACGGTCTCCGTACCCTCTCTAAACCGATACGCGCTCTCCAGAATAGTTAACGTATCCAAAGAGACATGCTCAATGCAAAACCAGGATGCGCATGCAAAAGCAGACGCAGCGAGCAGAGAGTGGCTCAAACGAGCGAGCCATATTGTATCCTATGTGTAATTGCACTGCATAGATGTTATGCGCTTTGTTGCACTATATTTGTATGCATATTTTGTATGTTATGTGCGTATTGTCGGAGTTGATCGGTTGCGGATTCACATGAAATCATAAAACTCGGAGTGTCGACATTTCAAGTGGAGTTGCAATCTAAGATTTGATAAATAAATTGATGATATTTTGGAATGCACATTGTGATTTGCGAATTACATGCTGCGCGTAGTTTGGTTACATGCATTACAAACGACGGCATGCACGACTGAACAAACCAGAAAACACCTAAGATACATGCGTGGCTTTTTTGGAATCAGGAAAAAGGAGGTTGAAACTATTCTTCATGGCACAATAGCCCATTCCCCCTATCTTGGGACTGCCCACTGTGGTGACGAGTGTTGAAGTCATCTATATCCTACGATTCCATGATGTAAGTAGACCATACGGCCAAATACATAGCCAGGATGCAAATTGTATATAACTCACCTCTTCGATATGGAGTGCGCTCGGGTGACTAGAAATGCTACAATGACCGTCGATCTCAGTAGCAGGAACCTTCCCCTTGTCTTGGGACTACCCATGTCGATGGCGTGTGTCAAAGTCCTCCATGTTCTGCGATACAGACTGGACGATTGCATGATGTTAGAAGAACGAAAGGCCAAATACATAATTAGGATGCAAATTATACATAACTCACCTCTTTGATATGGAGTGTGCCTGGGCGACGGGAAAAGCTACGACGACTGATGAGGACATCACTTCGACTGATATGAACACTCCTCTTGCTACTACCATGAATGATGTCCAAGGTCCAATTACTCGGGCTCGGGCACGTGCTCGCCAATTAAATTATCAAGTAAATTTGTTTCTAGGGCTGAGTGTATCACTTGAGAACTCTATGATGCTGCCTAATGGAGATGATTTGCTTGTGCTTAGGAATCTAGGACGGGACAGCAAGGAGTTGACGACATGCGTCAAGGAAGGAGAAGGCAATAACAATGGCCAAAGGAGATGAAGAATTCGGACCTCCAACTCAAAGAGCTTCAGCCACTCTTCACTTGGTGCTGCGTCACCTTTTCTTTAGCCTACAAGGCTTGTATCCGAGTCCTATGGGCTGGCTTGGCCCATATGGCCCATATGTTGAACAGCGGGGCCTATTACTATTCACATGAACAGTAACACGCCCATGTGAACAGTACCTCGCCTAGGGTTTCCACCTCCTGGTCGCCCTCCTCATATAGGAGCCGTCGCCCTTTAGTCCAATTCGGGTTTTTCTTAGATAATATTCTGTTTTAGCAGTTTTCGCCGTTCATCGGTTTGAGGAACCCCAACTTGTGTGCTACAATTATTATTCGTAATACAGATTGCATCTTCTACTCTCTTGCTTGTGTTCTCAATTCGCTTGCAGGAGATAGCCTTCTTGGCGAGGTCAACCGTGTTCGGCACGGTTGATAACCAACAGAGTAGTGGTGTAGTGATTGCGAGGGGATCGATCTGTTCGGGTCAGAGCCTTCGGATCATCAACATCGTGTTCTCCACAATCGACGTATCAGTACCTATCAGAAGATCGGGCCACACTCCCATCAGTTGGTATCAGAGCTTCAGTTGCCCGTTAGGTAATCTCAGTTTTCCCCTTTTAGTTTCGGTACTGTTCATCGTCCTAGAACTCCAGAAAATTAGCCCCACAAAAATAATTGTTCGTCGTGTCTTCTGCTGTCCCATCACCCCTTTGAGCCATTGCAATTTTTATTTCAGTATTTTGCTTGTTGAATTATTGATTGCATCGTTGTGTCTAGTTGCTGATTTCTAGTTCTAGTTAGAGTCTAGTACATCATTGTCTAGTTTGCATCATGTTTCCTTCGTGTAGCTTGTTCTTGTTCCACGTCAACTACGACCCCCTATCGCGCCACCACCCTTGCCACGCCACTACCTTCCTGCCGCACCACCACCCCTGCCGTGCCACCACCCCTGCCGCGCCACCAATCCCTACCGCGGCAGCCCCACCACCTTGTCTCGTGCCACCGCAGCAAACCCTAGTTGGTTTCGGGTTCTCACCAGAAAAAAAAGGAAAAAAAAAGAAAAAAAAAAGGAAAAAAAAGAGAGAAGAAAAATAGAAAAAGAGAAGAAAAACAGAACAGAGCGTCTCTCTGTTCCGAAAATTGGAAAGTGCATCAAAATTGCATGAAAATTTGTGAAAATTGGTGGAGCCCTTTCTGATATAGCCAAAAGCTGCCACAAAAAAATTGGGAACGTTTGCCCTAAGGGATAAAAAGATATAGCAGTTTGAAGTTGAAACCGAAACGAATTCGAGTCCGTTTCGGACACCCCTTCACTAAAACGGGCATAACTTTTGCATACGAAGTCGGAATTCGACGTTCTTGTACTCGTTTCGAAGATATTGACGGCACACATCTGAAAATCTGACAAGAAAAATGCTTGTCGCCCTCCAAGACCCCCAAAATCGGCCATCTTTAACCCCAAAATCGCATCGCAAGTTTTCAGTTTTCTATTTTTGGCGATTCTTTCAGTCTTCCCTTCAGAATTTGGGGTTCGTCCAGTTCAGAAAGTTGTAGATCTCGTTGAAACCTTTCAAACGAGTATATATAAGCCATATAAGACTTTGCCTTTTCATCGATTGAGACTAGCTGTTGTATCTGCTCAATCTAGAGGGCTGTTCGCGTTTTTTACCGATATCGTTGTTTTCTACTCTACATCGCGCGAATAATCTTGTGCCCTTAGAAAGAAGTTTGAGTAGTGGGCTGGCGTCTCTCCTAGCACTTGTTGTGAGGTTCTCCTTTGCTTACATCAAGTCACATTGATCCTTGCGTGTGCGTACATACACTTATTTGCATAGGGCTTTGGTTAGCTAGCTGTGACTAGGCTAGGATCAGCAACTTTTGACAAGTACTTTGAACAATCTTTCAACTTGCAATTACTGATTTGATTTTTGCTGATCCTTTTGCTACCATATTGTGCCTTCCAAGCTCTACCTACTCTTGATCAGAACAGGTCCCCTCTTGCAATCGTACCCACGCTCGACTCGGTGTCACGAACCAGCCACCGGTTGTACTACCTACTGCGTTCTTTGGTAAGAACACTTGTAAGAGTGTGGTAAGACGCTTGAGAGTGTGTGTTCCACCTTCCATCACCTAGTAGTTGATAGGGATAATACCTTTGTTTTGTCTTTTGTTTTCTACTAACCATGGCAGGTGAGACGTTTGATGAGAAGGAGTGTGTGCTAAAGGAAGAACTCATGACGCTTTTAGATGAACAACTCGCTACCATTAATGAGGACATTGACAGAAAGCTACAGGCTACTACGACCGCACTACAGCGCTCAATCAATGATAGTATTGCAGCGCTCACTACACGCCTTGAAAGAATGGTGAATCGACCACCTCACAATGGACACGAGTATGATCATGATGCGGCCCAAGATCTTGAGGAGGGAGATAATAATGAGAGGCAAAACCGTGACGCTCAAGATGCACACCTACGACACCGCCTACAACACAACCGTCACGGTATGGGAGGTAATAATTTTCAGCACCACAATGTTCATGTTAATGATGACCCATTTGCTAAAGTTAAATTTACCATACCATCTTTTGCGGGTGTTTATGATGCTAAAATTTATCTAGATTGGGAGATGACAGTTGAACAAAAATTTAATACCCATCTAGTTCCTGAAGTGCATAGAGTCAGACAAGCTACTAGTGAATTTAAAGATTTTGCAATCATTTGGTGGAATCAAGTAGTTAATTCTGGCTTAACACCTGATACATGGGATAGATTGAAGGTAGCTATGCGTGCTAGATTTGTTCCTCCTGCTTTTAAACGTAATATGCGTAAGAAATTACAGCGCTTAGACCAAGGTAATAGATCTGTCGAGGAATATTACCAAGAATTACAAATAGGCATGTTGCGTTGTAATGTTGTTGAGGATGAGGAGGATAAGATGGCTCGCTTTTATGGGGGCTTAAGGCATGAAATTCAGGATATAATTGATTACAAGGAGTATAATGATATCAATAGGTTGTTCCAGCTTGCTTGTTTGGCAGAAAAAGAATTGCAGGAAAGACAACAAAGGACTAGGAGCAACTTTGGAAGTACGTCTGCATCGAGATCGACGCCGGGGCAAGCCAAGACAACCCCACCTCCTGCTTTTCGGCCTGCTGCCCCCTCTGTGAGTAGGGTGCGCTCAGCAGCACCAGCACCACTGTCACGCGCACCTGAGGCGAGCAAATCCACTAGTGTGCAGGCACCAGCGCAGAGCTCTTCATCAGTTGCTTCCACATGTCATATGATAGGGATTATATGCCACCGTTGCAAAGGGATGGGACACGTTATGAAAGATTGCCCAAGTCAACGAGCGTATATTGCGACAGAAGACGGTGGTTATGTAAGTGCTAGTGATGTTGAGGATGAATATGCTCTTGCAGCTAACCTTGCAGGTAATGATGATGATCAAGAGGACGAATATAGCGATGGGGAGGAAATTTTAGGTACCGCTGCTACGGAGAATTATAGGACCGTAATTGTGCAACGAGTGTTGAGCACTCAAAGGGAGCAAGCGGAGAAGATACAGCGCCATAATTTGTTTCAAATGTTCCTCATCGTCAAGGATTGCCGTGTTCGTGTCATAATTGATGGGGGGAGTTGTAATAACTTGGTAAGTTTAGATTTGGTCAAGAATCTTGGCTTGACCACACGTGTGCATCCTCATCCATACCACATTCAGTGGTTCAACAACAGTGGTAAGGTGAAGGTAACACAATCTGCGAGAGTGCATTTTTCCATTGGTTCCTATCATGATGCTACTGATTTCGACGTAGTGCCTATGCAAGCTTGATCACTTTTATTAGGTCGTCCATGGGAATTTGATACTGATGCAACTCATCATGGTAGAAGTAATAAGTACTCTCTTATGCACAAAGGAAAGAAAATAATTTGGGATAATTAACTTTTTGCCACTGTACTAGAGTGAGCTTCATTTTTTGCCACTGTATGTGAGTATGACATGTGGGTCCTGGGTCCACATGTCATACTCACATGAGTGGCAAAAGCTAAAATGTGCATGCAAGTACAGTGGCAAATTCTTGAATGCCCCAAATAATTTTGCTACCCTTGACACCTGCTGAAATTGTGCAATGTGAAAAAGAGATAGCTGCAAATGAGAGAAAAGAGCATGAACATGAATCTGAAAATCAGCAAGTAGTGAATAACATTTTCCCACCTAAGAAAGAGAAGTTGGCACCTAGTTCGAGAACTGAGGGAATTAAATTAAAGGGTTGTGTCATGTTTGCAACCAAATCTGATCTTGCTGAAATTGTCGATAATGATATGCCATGCTATGCTTTGATATGCAAAGACGCTTTATTTTCACTTGATGATATATCTAGCTCTTTGCCGTCTGCTGTCACTAACCTTTTGCAGGAGTATGAGGATGTGTTTCCAGCTGAACTACCCCCGGGACTGCCACCTATTAGAGGGATTGAACACCAAATTGACTTAATTCCGGGAGCGACTTTGCCAAACCGTGCGGCGTATAGAACCAATCCAGAGGAGACTAAGGAAATTCAACGACAAGTCCAAGACCTTTTGGACCGAGGGTATGTACGAGAAAGCCTTAGTCCTTGTGCTGTTCCTATTCTTTTGGTTCCTAAGAAAGACGGTACTTGGTGTATGTGTGTTGATTGTAGAGCCATTAATAATATCACAATACGGTATCGTCATCCTATTCCTAGGTTGAACGACATGCTAGATGAGTTGAGTGGTTCTATTATTTTCACAAAGATTGACTTGCGTAGCGGGTACCACCAGATTAGAATGAAATTGGGAGATGAATGAAAAACAGCGTTTAAAACTAAGTTCGGGCTTTATGAGTGGTTAGTGATGCCTTTTGGTTCAACTAATGCACCTAGCACTTTCATGCGTTTGATGAACGAAGTTTTGCGTGCTTTTATTGGAAAATTTGTGGTGGTTTATTTTGATGATATTCTGATATATAGCAAGTCATATGAAGAACACCTGACTCATTTACGTGCTATTTTTAATGCTTTGCGAGATGCACGTTTGTTTGGTAACCTTGAGAAGTGCACCTTTTGCACCGATCGAGTATCGTTTCTTGGCTATGTTGTTACTCCACAGGGCATTGAAGTTGATCAGGCCAAGATCGTTGCTATCCAGAGTTGGCCGCCTCCTAAAACGGTCACACAAGTGCGGAGTTTTCTCGGGCTCGCTGGCTTCTATCGGCGTTTTGTTCGGGATTTCAACACCATTGTTGCACCACTGAATGAGCTTACAAAGAAGGGTGTTCCTTTTACTTGGGGCACCATACAGCAACAAGCTTTCGACGCTCTCAAAGATAAGTTGACACACGCCCCTTTGCTTAAACTACCTGATTTTTGCAAGACTTTTGAATTAGAATGTGATGCTAGTGGCATAGGTTTTGGTGGTGTGTTAATTCAAGAAGGAAAACCTATTGCTTACTTTAGTGAAAAATTAAGTGGGCCTAGTTTGAACTATTCTACCTATGATAAAGAATTATATGCTCTAGTTCGAACTTTAGAAACATGGCAACATTATTTATGGCCCAAAGAGTTTGTAATACATTTTGATCATGAATCTTTGAAGCATACTCGAAGTCAAACCAATCTGAACCGTCGACATGCTAAGTGGGTTGAGTTTATTGAGTCTTTCCCTTATGTCATTAAACATAAAAAGGGAAAGAAAATGTAATAGCTGATGCATTGTCTAGGAGATATACCATGCTTTCACAACTTGACTTCAAAATCTTTGGATTAGAGACAATAAAGGAGCAATATGTGCATGATGTTGATTTTAAAGATGTGTTGCTCAATTGTCAAGAGGGAAAGGGTTGGAATAAATTTGTGGTGCATGATGGATTCTTGTACCGTGCTAACAAGCTATGCATTCCAGCCAACTCCGTTCGTCTTTTGTTGTTACAGGAGGCGCATGGAGGAGGATTAATGGGTCACTTCGGCGTGAAGAAGACCGAGGACATTCTGACCCACCACTTTTATTGGCCAAAGATGAGGCGAGATGTCGAACGCTTCATTGCCCGCTGCACCACGTGCCAAAAAGCTAAGTCACGACTTAATCCTCATGGTTTATACATGCCTCTTCCTGTTCCAAGCACACCTTGGGAAGATATTTCTATGGATTTTATTTTAGGTCTACCTAGAACAAAGAAGGGGAGGGATAGTATTTTTTTTTGTCGTGGATAGATTCTCTAAGATGGCTCATTTTATACCATGTCATAAAAGTGATGATGCTACAAATGTTGCTGATTTGTTCTTTAAGGAAATTGTTCGCTTGCATGGTATTCCGAATACGATAGTTTCCGATCGTGACGCTAAATTTCTTAGTCATTTTTGGAGAATATTATGGGCTAAATTGGGGACTAAGCTGTTATTTTCCACTACTTGTCATCCCCAAACCGATGGACAAACTGAGGTAGTCAACAGAACCTTGTCTACTATGCTTAGGGCTGTGCTTAAAAAGTACTTAAAAATGTGGGAAGAATGTTTACCTCATGTGGAATTTGCTTATAATCGCTCGCTGCATTCTACCACAAAGAAGTGCCCTTTTGAGATTGTTTATGGTTTCATTCCTCGTGCACCTATCGACTTGTTGCCTCTTCCAGCTTCGGAGAAGGTAAATCTTGATGCTCAACAATGTGCTGATTTGATACTTAAGATGCATGAAACAACTAAAGAGAACATTGAGCTTATGAATGCTAAATATAAAGTTGCTGGTAGTCAGGGATGCAAGCATGTTACTTTTGAACCTGGTGATCTTGTGTGGTTACACTTGCGTAAAGAGCGATTCCCTGAATTGAGAAAGTCTAAACTCATGCCTCGTGCAGATGGTCCTTTTAAAGTGCTTGAACGTATTAATGATAATGCATATAAGTTAGACTTGCCTACAGATTTTGGGGTTAGCCCCACCTTTAACATTGCAGATCTACGACCATTTTTCGGAGTGGAGGATGACCTTGAGTCGAGGACGACTCCAATTCAAGAAGGGGAGGATGATGAGGACATCACTTCGACTGATATGAACACTCCTCTTGCTACTACCATGAATGATGTCCAAGGTCCAATTACTCGGGCACGTGCTCGCCAACTAAATTATCAGGTAAATTCTTTTCTAGGGCTGAGTGTATCACTTGAGAACTCTATGATGCTGCCTAATGAAGATGATTTGCTTGTGCTTAGGAATCTAGGACGGGACAGCAAGGAGTTGACGACATGCGTCAAGGAAGGAGAAGGCAATAACAATGGCCAAAGGAGATGAAGAATTCGGACCTCCAACTCAAAGAGCTTCGGCCACTCTTCACTTGGTGTTGCGTCACCTTTTCTTTAGCCTACAAGGCTTGTATCCGAGTCCTATGGGCTGGCTTGGCCCATATGGCCCATATGTTGAATAGCTATCCCCGGGGGCTTGTTACTATTCACGTGAACAGTGACACGCCCATGTGAATAGTACCTCGCCTAGGGTTTCCACCTCCTGGTCGCCCTCCTCATATAGGAGCCGTCGCCTTTTAGTCCAATTCGGGTTTTTCTTAGATAATATTCTGTTTTAGCAGTTTTCGTCGTTCATCGGTTTGAGGAACCCCAACTTGTGTACTACAATTATTATTCGCAATACAGATTGCATCTTCTACTCTCTTGCTTGTGTTCTGGATTCGCTTGCAGGAGATAGCCTTCTTGGCGAGGTCAACCGTGTTCGGCACGGTTGATAACCAACGAAGCAGTGGTGTAGTGATTGCGAGGGGATCGATCTGTTCGGGTCAGAGCCTTCAGATCATCAACGTCGTGTTCTCCACAATCGACGTATCAGTACCTATCGGAAGATCGGGCCACACTCCCATCAACGACCGTCGGTCTCAGTGGCAGGAGCCTTCCCCTTGTCCGTCGCACGATGTGCCCAGTCGTACTCAGCTTGCTGTTCGGGGGTCCTCCACCACCACATAGTTGTCCTAGGCTCCTCCGGTGCCATTTCAATAGGGTCCGGTATGTAAGGTTTCCATCACTGGAAGGTCTCCGCTTGCATTGCGTAGTTCAACATATACTTTTGCTCGATGAACGCCCTATCGTACATCTCCGGGCCATCGATCCATTGGAAGAAGTTGCAATGCATCTCGAGCTGCTATTACACGCGGATAAAGTTAGAAATTTGTGTAATTCAATGCAAGGTGTGAAAAATCGACGTGTGCATAAGATTCTCTTATGAGGAGGTTTCTGCACGTGTAGTATGCCTGGGCAGCAGTGGCCAGGTGTGTCGACTGAATGATCTTCACCGCCTATTCATACACACGTTGCAGGCACGGAAACTCTGGTGGTACTAGTGCATCCTTCATTGAAAAATCTAGGTTGGGTTTAGCCCTCTTCGCAAGCCACTTGCGCTTCTACAATATCTTCGCATAAAAGTTCGCCGACGAGTCTGACATATTCTAGACAGATCTAATGTTTTGCTGTTATGCACAAAACAAGGGCGAGTCAATTCAGAACAAATGTAATGTCGAGATATGTACGCGTTAAGAAAGAATGATGTAAAAATATGCACAAATATGAGTAGACTACCCATTTGCATGACATGACGGTCCCCGTACAGGCAGACTATATAATAAATTACAACACTGAATGACAACTAGACTAGCTCAGTCTGTTGGGTAATCCTTCATGGAGTGCCCAAGGGTCTTACATATCCTACACTTCATCATACGACTCAGGCCCCCACACTGGCTGTCATCCATGTCGTTCCGGAAGTGCCACGTCTACCATCGTCCCTTCCCAGTTGACTTCAAAGCCTTGTTCGGGCCCCATTGCACCATATCCAACCAAAGAGCCCTATAGTTTATGTCTAAGCCATACGAGTGAAACTATGCACTCTATGTACCAAAAAGGTGCTACATGTTGTAGTACTCAGAGATATACGGCATAGACATCTGCCTCATTTGCGCACACGCCTTGCACACATGCGAGTATGGCTTGTGTAGGACCTTCGCTTGTTGCAGGTGCATGTAGCCACATCACCCAAGGTGCATGCATGCTTCCTTTCCCCCTAGCATGACTTTTGATATATTTTTGCCGCCGCCCAATCTCGTACTTCCTCATTGGGCCATCGATCACCCAGATGTCATGCATTCGGGCCTTCTGCATCTTCTGGTCCATATACCTCTGCATGTTCTTGGACCACTGCTTTCCTTCTTCCAGATGTCACCTCGCTAAGGTGGTTCTATTAACAAAGTAACCAACTGTGCGAGTCCATGTCTCCTCAACGATCGCAGTGATAGGGAGGCGCCGCACACCTTTAAGTATGATGTTGTACACTTCAGACATGTTGGTTGTCATAATTCTGTACCTCACACCGTCTATGTCATAGAGTAGGGACCATTTCCCCAACTTAGGAGCGTGGAGATTTATCCACTGCGTGAAACTTATGGTGCTCTTGGATTGCCTGCTCACGGTCTGCTGTCCCTTCTGTGCCTCTGGAGGGGACTTCCTTGTATGCCTCATAGTCCGATGTTCGAGGTCTATCCAGATAGACTCAAACTTCTACCTCTGGTTCTGCTGGCATAACGCCTTGAACGTCTTCATAAGTTACTAACTGCGGAACCGTGTGAAGAAGTTCGATGCAAGATGCCTCATGCACGACTAGGTTTCCACGTCATTCCAATGGTGAGGGGGTTCTGTCCCATTCTTCATGGTTTTCAGAGCCGACAACAACCCATCATTGCGGTCTGTGATAAGGCATACAATGGACTGGTGTCCGACAACTGCCCGCTTCACATTCGCCAGGAACCACAACCAATTGGATGTATTTTCATTCTCTACAATGGCAAAAGCAACCGAGAGAAACTGGTCATTCGTATCGTCCACCACCGCGGTGAGAATTGTGCCATTGTACCTCCTCGTGAGGTAAGTGCCGTCCATCGTGAGCACAGGATGACATAACCTGAAGCCCTCTATGGCCTAGATGAAAGCCCAGAACAACCAGTCCAGTATGAAGCAGTTAGGGCCTCCATCAGCATCTTCACTTTCAAGCTTGTTTATATATGTGTCGGGGTTTGCTTCAGCAATTTGGTGAAGCATTCTCAGCACAAGGTTGTACGCCTCTTTGTATGTCTCATACATGGACTCGATAACCTTCTGTTTGGCTCGTTGGACTTTGCTATAGCTGACTGGATAACCAACCAGATTGGTGACTTCTGAGATCAGCATCTTGGGAGAGATGGACACGTCCTCTGCAACTAGGTGGCTAATGAGGCTTGCCACATATGCGGAAGTTATATTCCGATGCTGCCGTAGAGGTTCGCTAAGCTTGCAAGTATGGTCAATCATCGCCTTGACCTTGAAGATCGAGCTAAAGAACTTTGCTCGATGAGCACTGACCTTGTTAGGGCACCCTTCCACTATGCACTTCATAGCGTAATGTCATGGGTTAGGCCGGTGCACCCGGTACACATGGCTGATAGACAAGGTGTACTGTGCTATAGCTTCCTGCACAATCGCCTTGCTAGGGAAGTGCTACCCAACTAAGAGGGTGTCAGCATTAAACCTCCACTGGGGCCTTTCTTCTTGTGGCAATACGAGTGATCCCACCATGATATCATCAAGTTTGGACCACGTACCGCACCTCCGAAGACACAATTCTGTTGGTAGGACCAGCACCCTAGGGTGCGTCCTCGTTACCATCCGAGCCTAGGTCAGTGTCCTAGTCAAACTCCAATCCGAGAGGTTGGACCGGTAGATACTTGTGGCAGTCAATGAGGGCCGACCACCACAGTCCTGTCCCCTCATTTTGCAAAAAATTATGCGTAACTCTTCTCTCGTAGACTTCCTCCAAAACAACACATTCTGTGCTACCGTCTTCAAGCTCCGCCTGCAGTTGTCCACTTCTTGAGGCACCAGCATCATCAAGGTTTCCTGACGTCCTGCATATGAAATGCACGTACACCATTGGCTTCCCGTATATCACCACCTCAGGCTGGGAAGTAATATGTATGTATTGGCCCCATGCCATGCTTCCGTTCACCTTGACTAGCTTCGATACGTCCTGCCCTCCACTACTCGTGCAGGTGATCTATTGGACCCCAAACTTTGAATATTCGAAGCCCTCGTGTGTGTACAATACTAGTCCCATGATCAGTGGCTAGTACACACATCCACAACATTGATAATCATATCCATACATTTATACATGTAAAATGAAACAAAGGTACATAACTTAGATGATTATAGAGTTTATATCACAAGGGCCGACTGACCAAATAAAACTCAAGTATCAATAGAGTGCAGCGAAAAGCCTAGTAAATAAACCAAAATGGTCAAACGGTATGCCCATCGGAATCCTCAGGCAACCGACAAGAGAGAAGTCCTAAAAAGACCCATCACCAAACCCTCCGGTACCGGGTGTAAAGAAGGCGTCGTCCGGCATAGGCTTATCTTCTAAATTTGAACAACAATTTAAGCAAGATTGAGTACATTGCATACTCAGTCAGACTTATAGTGTATCACAAAGTTTATATATATATGCATGGCTAACAAAGGATGGGGCTCTATACTACAAGTTGTTCAAGCAAATTTTATTTGCAATATGGTAACGTAGTATTTTGCAACGGAAATTTTAAGAGCAGTTAAATAGATAAAGGACAAGTAAGTAAGTGAATAAATAACAACTCACAACACTCCTCGGCTGCGAGCAATATTTTATATTCAGCCATAGATATAGTAGTCAACTCAAATATAAACCAACAAACTATTTCCCACATTTTCCAATGAAACTGTTTTTTATGAAAATTAAGACTATACCCGGCAATACTACACTCAGCATGCTCATCCCCGTGAGCACAACTATTTAAATAGTTATACAGTGTGTAGAGGGGTACAACTTTACCCACAACACATGGATTCTCTAGTTTGTTTGGCATTTGTCAATACCACCGCTGACTAACCTTTGGTACGCAGTCTAGAGCATGCATCGAAGCTTTTACACCACCTAGTCCTAACCTTGGACTAGTCCAGTGAATGAACACCCTCACTTCACCCGGGTACAACCCCGTCTTAGTGAGATATTCACTGTTGTGTCGACAAGCTTTGTTCCCAATACCGTGGTGAAGGGAGCCCCTTCGAGCAATCACACATGCTCGCACTAGTACGGCCTACTAACATGCAAGGCTAGTTTTTGATGACTTAATTAGTTAAGGTCATCCCATACAGGCACATGTGGTTGTACACTTACGCTTAGATCAGATATACCGGTGTTCGGTGCTTAATTGATCCAGGCGAGGACCTCCTCCTATCTACTTGTGAGATACACCTCTCATACTTCTCAGAATATAATATAACTCGCCCACATCACAAGCTAAGTTTTTTATGTAACACCCTGGCTATTCGGAAGCCAAGATATCACCTAAATCATCTAACATACAACCATAATGCGGAAGAATTTGAATAATATCAACTAATGATATAAAGAAATCACTACTTAATAGAACCATGGCATGACAATAGTCTGAATTCAAGCAAGTGTAACGAAGGATGATCGAAGATCACAAGCAATACATAATCAATCATAACATGGAGAAGGTATCCTTCCTTCACCACTAAAGTTATTTATTACAGTTCATCCCTTAACGAATGAAAGATAGAAACTAAATCATATTGTTGAACTTGATTATGGTGATTTGCACGATTAGTGCGTGTCTACTCCCTCCCGATAGAGCCAGCATCAATGATCACCTAAAATAAACAAACAAAGCAAGAATGAGTCCGTGACTCAAAGAAGTCTGATGAATAAATGAACATACCACAGGTACGAATAAGACCTCATCATTAAAGAATGCGAACATACCTCGAATGAGTGTATGAATGAATAGAATGAATGGATTTAATGAAAAGAATGGACTGCACACATGCTTATACCGGTATAGCTAGTGACACACCCATCGGTGTGCACTTAAGCCCGTATTTATCGAAATACGGGGATCCAAAATACCGTATGAAGAACGTTTCATACGGGTGTCCAAAACTTCCCACATTGGAATGGTGGGACTTCACATGCCCATACTGGAATTGATGGGACTTTAGACTCCTCTCCCGTTGAGCTCCACTCCCGTGGACGGAACATGAACATGGATGCATTAATGAACGTAAGTATTATGACTAACATCATCTGCACACATATGAAAGAACATACGCAAGGAACATAATCATTGGAACCTCTTGTATTCTTTAATCTACACTCCCGTGGATATTCCACTCCCGTGGACGGAACATGAATATTGAAGCTTCTCTCATATCAAACAAAACACAATAATAATCATCGAGCATCCAGTACTTACAAATCACACAAAAGTCAATGTACTTGCCTTCCGCGAAGCGCTGCGGTAGTAGGTAAAGAAGATGTCCCTAAACCGAAGCCTCTCGACCTACAGAAGTAAGTACCCGATAAAAATACAACATATAACAAAGCGCTTCCATTAACGTTCTACAACGCCTTCCCGACAATCCACAATTAACTAGTTAGCTCTAATATGAAAACAGACTACTCAGGCACAACCCGAAACTGGACAGCAGAACGGTAAAAATCATATCTATTGGTCTGGAACTCGGAATGAGGTGAGACCAATTTCTATGGATTCTTAACTGACATATCTACAATACTCTAGTTGACAAGGTAACCCAATTCGGCCAATTTAATTTACTGACAGATAACTGAAACAGCAGTACAGAATCTGTCTACACAAATAAGACAGCAGTATGAAAACGATCATAACTTTTAATATACAACTCCGAATTGAGTGTTCTTTAACAATATCAAAAGCTAAGACCAAGGACTACAATAACCTAGTTAGGTGAAAGCCCTGAATTTTCCATTAACACACTCATATTTTAAAAGACAACTTGACAGTTTATTCTTGTTAGGATTCTGGACAGCAGAGACTAAAACTAGCATAACTTTTTACCTGTACATCGGAATTCAGTGTTCTTGGCGGACACCGAAAGCTAAGAACAAAACCTAAATAACTCTAGGAGATCAAAATCCCTAATTCTGCATCTAAACACACGAAACAGACCACGCAAGAAACTGGACAGAATTGAATTTACAGAAGACAGAACTTGATCCGATCAAACCTAATCAAATTCGCCTCTACGATTAACCCAACAACAAAAACGACATTCGTTACCCTTGAGAACACCCAGGGAGACGACGAAGAATCCTTGAAGGAGCTCCTCTCCTTCTTGAACAGCAGCCCCGCAAAACCCCTCCTTCCTTTGCAAAAACCGGCGGCAATGCGGTTCGGCACTAGGAGGGAGTTGGCTCCAAGAGGTAGGGAGGTGCAGCACCAATGGGGGGAGGCGCCAATAGGAGGAGGAGGCAGGGGCGCAAGGGAGAGGGAGGGATAGGGGCGGCGGCCACAGGAGGGAGGAGTGGGAGAAGTGGGAGAGGTGGGGGTGCTAGGGTTTGTGCACCCCCCTTTGGCCGGACAACTAATGGGCCTTTGGGCTCCCCCAAAAGCCTTGCGGCTGCCCCCTCTTGGGTCTACAAAGCCCTCTCTTGGGCCTGCTAGCCAAAGGCCCAGGCCGAAAGCTGGAAGAACAGGCGAAACGCCGGAAATTTCTCCTTTTAAGTTGAATTCGAAATAAAACCACATTGTTTTTCGTCCTAAACAGAAATGGGATATTACATTCTACCCCCCTTAACAGGATTCGACCTCGAATCCTCACATAGCTCTACGCGAAAGAACAACCACAACTAAGAACTAACGACGGTGAACAGATACTCATTGCGAACAAAACCAGATAACGCTCACCCCAAGCGAATCTGCAACTCCCAAGTAGCCTCTCTCTCGGGCTGAAAATTCCACAACACAACGACGTAACACGACGTCTGATCTAACACTCAACCCGGTGTTTCCAGGTACACTCGTCGGACAAAACTCGAAGGTAAGATCTCACTCGATGGTCAACGGCGCAAACGAAACCTCAAACTCTGGATCTCCCAGGTACTCACTCAACACGAGAACATACAAGATGTTACGTACTCCGCGCACAGACTCGTGACAGTCCTGGCGATACGCCAACTAGCGAAAACAACCCAATGCACCTTGGGTTAACCTTCCCATTGATGCCGAACCACACAACGTGCACATAGAACGCGGAACTCTTGTTCCACCTCTCAATTGAACTCTTCACTGAAAACAAGGATCACCTCCTTTAACCGGAAACATACAATCGAATTCTTTTTAAGCAAACTCTTTTACCGGCAAAACACATCTGAATAAGAAAGATTCACATCACAACTATACGTTACTAACTGGGTACTGAAGAGTAAAATCCAGAAATCAGAATTTCATCAAGAAAACCTTTCCACCTTCCAAGTGGCAGTCTGCGAATAAACATCACGAAAACCAGAGGAGGAATCAGTTTAAATGCCCAAATCAAAAACTTCTTTATTCTTCCTGAACCGATAAGAACCACACATACCAAAATCGAGTCAAACTCGACTTACGAAAGACATTGGTCAACGGCACAAAGCTCAAGCGAGAATAAAGAAAATGCTTCACTAATCAAGAAGACATATTTTTCCTTAGTTTCACATTTTGGAATAAAATATCTCTCCAACCTTGGAATTCGAATTCATCGCATACCACACGGTCTCAAACCACTTCATTTAACATCCTCAAATTAGGCTTAAACCAAAATACATCATCACCTCCAACTCTCAAGAATAACACGTCAGAATCCTCAGTACACCCGCTCATGAACTACATCAGAAGGGTTCTATCGACAATCATTCTACTACTCAGAATACTCCAGATTTCTATCTCCTCTACACACAAATCTTTGGGCGACCCAAAAGTCTAGCATGAAAATGAAAAGCCCAAATTTAACCTCCAAGACCCCTACAACGAATTCCTCTTATAACACATGGTGAAATCATCGGATTAAATCTCTAACATCCCCACAATTCCGACATACTCACTCATTGACATCATCAGGAATCACTCACACAACATCGCCAAACTTTCCAATTGTGTTACTCTATAAAATTGATTAAGGTTTTCATACCTTTGATAATCCCCAACATTTCAACATGAACCAAAGTTCTAGAACTACATTATACCATAGGTCCTACTCAGTCGAACACTATACAGTTTTACTTCGAAGCCATACACTCCATCCAATCAACTTCCTCCAAGAGGTTCAGTCAAAACCAACCTATCTTCTATTACTCCTCCAATAGCTTGGTAGCAAAATCTCACCCCTACAATCACTTAACCACCACCAAACAATTGACAACTTACGCTTTGTAAAACTTTGCAACACAAAACTGTTGATCCTTTCTCAAAAGAAAGAGGCGAAGAAGGACAAATTTCACCACACAGAAAAAAATGCTGCTCACAAAGGAGCACGAAACCAAAAGAAATAACTGCAATGAAGATCCGGGAAAACAAAAGTTGAGTTCACAATGAGGGCACACATCCTCGAAAGGGAATAGCAAATAACCACCAATAAGAAAAATGACATCGCGATTGAAACTCGACAACTCTTGAGTGAAAAGAGCAAAAGTTTATGAACAATTCAAATAACCACAAGTTACAAAACTTGACTCAAATTCTCAAATATTCCTACTGCACTCTTTCCTTTAACACTGAAATTAATTTTTTGACTAACATCGCTTTGCCACAACGAACAAGATAAGGTCTTTAGTCCAAACCACAAGGACTAATTAAGAACCAATAAAATTCTTCAATACATTATATTTGTTCAGAATAGTTCAACTACAAAAGAAACATGATATCCAAATAATCTCAGCCACCAAACTCGAAACATTTCCAATTACAGGATTTTGCGAAAAGCAAGTAGATTATTCTCCTCTTAAAGGAACCAACATATCTTCTTTGATTGCAACCTCATGTTGCCAACTAAGACCAAAGAGCCTTTAAAATTAAATCACACCAATCTCTTAAGAAGCAACAGGACAATCCAATACCTTAATTTATTTAAAATAATTTCAACTACCAGATAATTCATGAGTTCCAAAATATCACGAAAGCTAAACTTGAAATATTCTCATCTGAACGATATCACCGAAGGCGATCAAATTACTACAGGTATTAACATCAATCTCACAACAACAATTAGAAAACACTTCGAAAGACCCACGTGAAAAGAATGGGTTGATTCTTTCTCAAAAGAAGAGACATATGGAAACAATTTTCACCAACTAGAAAACTCATCTACCACTCGTACTGAACATGGGGCCAAGGGAAAAAAAACCAATTAGGCAATGAACTCATAGAATATAAGTGGAGTCCACAGTTGAAAGCATAAGCCTCACAAGAAGAGAATATCGAACCTTAACAGATAAGAACAAATAAGTATTCAAGATCGAAGCACTTGCATCACTGAAGAACCATTATAACTTTGTAACATATCGTTACTCGATAAACTTCATTTACCACATAAAGCCTGAACCCCCAAAAGATTTAAGAACACAAAACTTGAATTTTGATCATTTAGGAAATATCACCATGTTTGATCAAATTACTACGAGAATTAACCTCATTCTCACATTTTGACGATTTAATAACCAGATTATGCTAAGCAATAACAATATCACAATGCACGCTATCAAAGACTAGTTACAAAATTCATCTACTCAATGTTGGTGTTGCTCAACTCCTTCTTCAAACTCATTAACAATTGATGATTGTACTAATCATGTGTGTACATACGGTACTAATTCCATTTGCAATCACATAACCATATAAACATAGATTCACATTTCACCTTTGTTCAGAAATCATTTCAAACATGACTAAAGATTCACTAACATAATTTTCTATAAACAAGGTTTCACGAATCGATACACCAAAGACCCATCCGGTCCTTTATACAAGTTTCAACAATTTTAGCATACCAGAAATAGATAAATCTAGCTCTTAAGTAAGATTTATAGGTTACGAACAGATATGGACATCTTTATTTAACATACAACATGTATCAAATACAAGGACATTTCAAATTAATCAATTTCACTTTCATAGATGGTAGTTAAGAATAATTGATTGCACCATGCTAATAACCCGACTTGGTAACTCATATCATAACAATTTATTCGTTTAGTTATAACTTCTCATTTTAAGCATGGCAAGTCATCACAAAAGGATTCTAACGCCTTACTTCAGCAAAAGAGAGACTTCAAACCTCAACGCTCGAAGTAATCCAAAAGAAACACATAAAGCCAAAGCTTTCCCATGCAAACGAACTTACAGCGGGAAACTCTCACTAACCAAGTTATCAAACGAGTAAATGAGTCATTCTTTTTCAATGAGAAAGAAGGAGTAACGATGAAAACATCAATCTTGCCAATTGACAACGACCACAAGTAGTAAAAGCAATTCAACAGTCGAAAAGCAATAATTGTTTCAGAGAACTAAGAGGGATCTATTGAAAACCATAAACTATCATGAACCACAAACCCAGGAGAAATTCATCAACCACCATAGGACAAGAATTGCCAAATTCAGAATTCAAGGAAGAGAACAACTTTCTAAAGCAACTCACGCTTAACACCTGAAACTATGATACTCGGGGTATCTACTCCCCTGTCCACCTATCATGAACGGTGGTGTACCCTGGTGAATCCCAGAGCAACAACCACGACCTCAACTTTTTAACATCCGTTAACAACACGCTTCACCAAAATACTCCATTATGAATATACAGGATCATCTCATGACAATCATAGTATTAGTTCATAGATATAGAATATCATAGCAGATCATAGATTAACAACAAGAATGATAGTACAGAAACAATTCAAAAACAGTTCAACATGATGAAACACACCACTAGAAATACGAATACAATGGATTACCCAAACCCCACCTACTGTGCACAGTGTGTCATTTTAATAACTTAATTACCACGGACCTAAAGCCTGCTCTGATACCAACTGTAACACCCTGGCTATTCGGAAGCCAAGATGTCACCTAAATCATCTAACATACAACCATAATGCGGAAGAATTTGAATAATATCAACTAATGATATAAAGAAATCACTACTTAATAGAACCATGGCATGACAATAGTCTGAATTCAAGCAAGTGTAACGAAGGATGATCGAAGATCACAAGCAATACATAATCAATCATAACATAGAGAAGGTATCCTTCCTTCACCACTTAAAGTTATTTATTACAGTTCATCCCTTAACGAATGAAAGATAGAAACTAAATCATATTGTTGAACTTGATTATGGTGATTTGCACGATTAGTGTGTGTCTACTCCCTCCTGATAGAGCCAGCATCAATGATCACCTAAAATAAACAAACAAAGCAAGAATGAGTCCGTGACTCAGCAAGTCTGATGAATAAATGAACATACCACAGTGCGAATAAGACCTCATCATTAAAGAATGCGAACATACCCCGAATGAGTGTATGAATGAATAGAATGAATGGATTTAATGAAAAGAATGGACTGCACACATGCTTATACCGGTATAGCTAGTGACACACCCGTCGGTGTGCACTTAAGCCCGTATTTATCGAAATACGGGGATCCAAAATACCGTATGAAGAACGTTTCATACGGGTGTCCAAAACTGCCCACATTGGAATGGTGGGACTTTACATGCCCATACTGGAATTGATGGGACTTTAGACTCCTCTCCCGTGGAGCTCCACTCCCGTGGACGGAACATGAACATGGATGCATTAATGAACGTAAGTATTATGACTAACATCATCTGCACACATATGAAAGAACATACGCAAGGAACATAATCATTGGAACCTCTTGTATTCTTTAATCTCCACTCCCGTGGATATTCCACTCCCGTGGACGGAACATGAATATTGAAGCTTCTCTCATATCAAACAAAACACAATAATAATCATCGAGCATCCAGTATTTACAAATCACACAAAAGTCAATGTACTTGCCTTCCGCGAAGCGCTGCGGTAGTAGGTAAAGAAGATGTCCCTAAACCGAAGTCTCTCTGCCTACAGAAGTAAGTACCCGATAAAAATACAACATATAACAAAGCGCTTCCATTAACGTTCTACAACGCCTTCCCGATAATCCACAATTAACTAGTTAGCTCTAATCTGAAAACAGACTACTCAGGCACAACCCGAAACTGGACAGCAGAACGGTAAAAATCATATCTATTGGTCTGGAACTCGGAATGAGGTGAGACCAATTTCTATGGATTCTTAACTGACATATCTACAATACTCTAGTTGACAAGATAACCCAATTTGGCCAATTTAATTTACTGACAGATAACTGAAACAGCAGTACAGAATCTGTCTACACAAATAAGACAACAGTATGAAAACGATCATAACTTTTAATCTACAACTCCGAATTGAGTGTTCTTTAACAATATCAAAATCTAAGACCAAGGCCTACAATAAACTAGTTGGGTGAAAGCCCTGAATTTTCCATTAACACACTCATATTTTAAAAGACAACTTGACAGTTTATTCTCGTCAGGATTCTGGACAACAGAGACTAAAACTAGCATAACTTTTTACCCGTACATCGGAATTCAGTGTTCTTGGCGGCCACCGAAAGCTAAGAACAAAACCTAAATAACTCTAGGAGATGAAAATCCCTAATTATGCCTCTAAACACACGAAACAGACCACACAAGAAACTGGACAGAATTGAATTTACAGAAGACAGAACTTGATCCGATCAAACCTAATCAAATTCGCCTCTACGATTAACCCAACAACAAAAACGACATTCGTTACCCTTGAGAACACCCAGGGAGACGACGAAGAATCCTTGAAGGAGCTCCTCTCCTTCTTGAACAGCAGCCCCGCAAAACCCCTCCTTCCTTTGCAAAAACCGGCGGCAATGCGGTTCGGCACTAGGAGGGAGTTGGCTCCAAGAGGTAGGGAGGTGCAGCACCAATGGGGGGAGGCGCCAATAGGAGGAGGAGGCAGGGGCGCAAGGGAGAGGGAGGGATAGGGGCGGCGGCCACAGGAGGGAGGAGTGGGAGAAGTGGGAGAGGTGGGGGTGCTAGGGTTTGTGCACCCCCCTTTGGCCGGCCAACTAATGGGCCTTTGGCCCCCCCCCCCCCAAAAGCCTTGCGGCTGCCCCCTCTTGGGTCTACATAACCCTCTCTTGGACCTGCTGGCCAAAGGCCTAGGCCCAAAGCTGGAAGAACAGGCGAAACGCCGGAAATTTCTCCTTTTAAGTTGAATTCGAAATAAAACCACATTGTTTTTCGTCCTAAACAGAAACGGGATATTACATTTTATTTTTATTTTTATACAAAATAACAGAGGTAAACCCTTCTAGACCATCATTTAAAATTCTCTCAAACTCATATTCAACATGTTATCCATTTTTCCAATTTTATTAAAGACTAAGCCAGGCTAAGCATTTATGCGATATTCGCACTTGAAAAACCCAATTTGACATCATTCATTGTCTAAACCATATCCTAATGGCTACAACAATAAGGATTTCAATTTTTCAAGGAGTGTCATGCATCGAATAGAACTATAACTACTGTTATCCCCAAATATAGCAATTATGAGCAAACATACAGGCATGCATAATAGATTTTCCAAAAAGAAGTACAATATTTAAAATAGTAGGATTAACATGGTCAAAGGAGGTGCTTGCCTTGCTTTGGTTTCTCTTAATACGAGGATGTAGAACCGTTGTAAAAGTCGTCCAAACAATCGACGTCTAATCAAAAGGGCCGAAGCAAAGTAAATAGAGAAAAATAATTTCAACAACAACAAAATCCAAATATTTTTGCATATTCAGGTAGATCATGATTTAATATGAATTTAGAAAAAAGATTCATTCAATTTGGAGTTTGTATGCAAAAGTTATTAACGTTTTAATTTGCTTCGGTTTGAAAATTCCAGAAATTAGAAAAGTGTTGACGTCAAAAGCGTATTTTGCGTAGTTTAAGCTTTCTAGCAGAGAAAGTGTATTCTTCTCTAAGTTCTACTGAGGTTTAGGCTTTCCTGTAGAGAAAACATATTTTTCTCTGAACTAAAAGCGGCTTTTCTCATTTTTTCAATTTTTATTAACTTACATGCATGTGGGGTCTACTTGTGAGTGACTCATTTTTTGTTTTTTGTTTTTATTTATAAACCATAGGCGGTCCCACATATCATAGACTTATTATTTATTAACTAATGATTAAATTTAATTCTGTTTTTAATGAACTAATAGCTGGGGTCAACATGTCAGTCTCTCAAGTTTTAAAATGTGTTTTAAAATCGAGAATAGTGTGTGGTCCCACATGTCAGTGACTCATTTACTAAACACGTTTAAAATTAGATTTTTGATTACCTTTTCAGCCAGTCCAACCTGTCATTGACTCGGTACGTTTAACTACTATCATTTATCACTAACTAATGTTTTAATCATGAGGGCTCATTGGTAGAGAGAGACAAAGAGAGGAAAGCAGTATGCGCCGCCGCGTGCGCCATGGCGGCTTCGCCGCGTGGCGAGCCAGAGGCGGTTGGGCAAAGGGCAAAATGGGATCCTCTCTCGATGGCGATGCCACTGGGTGGTGGTGGAGGCTGGAGAGATAGCTAGAGGTGGCGCTACACCGGAGATGAGCGGCGGACCTCCTCGGGCTCAATGTGGTTTTTGCTATTGAGGTCAATCGTCAGCAAAAGGAGGTGCGTGTTGGCTTTAAGAGGTCACTATTATGCTACACGAAGTGGCTCGGGGACCAATGGTCACCAGAGCGACGGCGACAAAGCTTCCTACGACGATGCCATGACCGGCTGTGACAAAGTCTACGCTACACTAGCTAATCATCCGATCTAATGTGCATAAAAGTTCTAGGGGACTACTAGAAGCTCACCAAGGTTCTTGAAAGTATCGGGGGATGACCGACTTGATGACATTGAGCAACGGCGACACAAAAGAGGCTCTCGGTGACCGTGTGCTACGGTGATGGAGATGCTACAAGGAGGTGTGCATTAGTTTGCATGCACATTGAGGATGGTAGGGATAGAAGGAATCGATCAAAGACTCATCGTGGTGGCGGGTAACTAGAAAAGGGTTGCGGCGGCCGGAAATGAGGAAGAAGATCGATTCGGGGGATTCCCTGCATGTGGATCATCATCAACCGAGGGAGAAGCATCAATGAAGTATAGAACACGAAATGACATGGTCACGTGAGGTTTAAGCTCATCAGAATGTTGAAAACTTGAAGGTCCAAAGTGGAGTGTGCGCCGGAGGTGAGGAAGACGATGGCGCGTTCACGCTACGGGGTTCCTAGAGCTACATCAAGCAAAGAAATATCAGTGAGGTAAGGGGCACATGGTGACGTAGTTGGCGAAGGCAAGGAAGCTCACCAGAGCAAATGGTGCTGTGAAGCTTGCTCACCAGCGTCGAGGACGACGCTCTCGTTCCTGGCGAACCAAGGAGCGAAAAGCTCTGTTTCTTGGTGGGAGGTGAGAATGGAGAGTTGGGAAATCTGTGACGCGGTCAGAGTTTTAAATAGGAGAGAGTAGCGTGTGAGAAAGGCGGCGAGAAAACGCGGACGCAGCGAGATTCTCGTGCTCCCACTTCGGCGTCTCCGCCAAGGGAGGGGATTCAGCGACATTAAGAGGAAGGCAGCGTGGACGAAGCTAGGTGGAGGTGATGGAGGTAGGTGGGCAGCGAAAACGGTGGGCGGTGAGAGGAAAACAACGGGTGCTCGGGTGGAGCGGGCGAGGGCGCGCGACGGCGGAGGTGAGGTAGACGAAGGGCTCTGATGAGTGGGGCCCACTCGTCAGCTTGAAGGAGTAGCATGCACGGGCGTGTGCTGGCGCTGGCCAAGGGATTTGGGCTGGCTCAAATGCGGCCCAAAAGGGTGAGCAGGAATTCAAAAATAGTTTTTGAATTTCCAAAACTAGCTGAGTTTTTGCCGAATTTTTGAACCTATCAAACTTGTTCCAAAATTTATGTATTTTTTTGAAGGCTTATGAACACGTATAGTTTATTATGTAAATTTTTTAGGATTTTATATGTTGTGTGATTTTCTCAAAAATTCTTACAAGTTTTTGTTTTCATGTAAATGCATTGTTACCTTTATAAAAATTCACAAAACATTCTCAAATACATTTTTCCTTCATGCAAGCATGCCCAAAACTATATATTCTACCACTTATTCTTATTCTATTTCCCAAAATCAGTATTTTTGGGATGTTACATGATCGCCATGATGACAAGTTTCTTCGTCGTTGGCTTCGTGTCGAACACCCTCCGGATGCAGCTCTTAAGCTCATAAATATTCATTGCATCGAGCCCCTTTGCCCAGACCACCTTGTACTGTCATTTTGACAGGTCCAACCCATCTGGTCTGGTCCGTACGAGACCATCATCATAAAACACTACCAAGTCTTGCATGTTTGAAATTACCTAAACAGTGTACGCAATATAGAAAATATGGTATGTAATTAGCACTAATTAATTAACTGTACATGACTATTTACATAGGATTATTTCTTAAATTACCACTAATTAAATAGGACAAAACAAAAAAGGTACTAATTAATTACGAGTAATTAATTAGCCACTAATTACTCATGACACACATAATTACGACATATTACATACAAGTAAGCAATTAAATGCGAGTAAGTGAATAAGAATAATTAATTAATTAACAAAAAAATGATTACTTATCTATAAATTACTTACGAGTAATTCATTACATCTAAGTAATTCCACACTGAATTAATTACGATTACTTAGTTACCACTAATTAAATACACATCATTAATTATCTATAATTAATTATGTTTATTTAACTACCACTAATTAACTATGAGTCATTACTTACCAACAAATTAATTATGGTCACGTAAATTCGACCACTTATTTTGCACTAATGTAATTAGCACTAATAAACTACGCGAAATTTAACTACGACATATTATTTAATGAATACCCACTAATCAATTATGACTAATTAACTAAGAGTATTTAATTACGACTGCTTAATTACCACTTACAAACTACGAGTTGATTATCACTACCAAACTATGACTAATAAATTACCGCTAATTAACTACGACTGAAATATTTACAACTAAAGCATACGGAATAATTTTACCTTGCCTTGATGTCAACCTCACGGTACTTATATGGTCGTAACCACTGCTCTAAATACTATTTACTTCACAGCGTAATCCCGGAAAAGTTTTAGTTTAATTCTCTTTGTTCTCAGTGACGAGCACGAAAATGAAAATGAATTCCAGAATGAGAGCAAGAGTGAGTGCGGCGCCGGTTTTTATAGGAGCGTGAAGGCGTTTCACGCAGATGGGGTAGCGTGCTTAGCCATGCATGCGGACGGAGGCAATGACGTGATGGATGGGACGGGAGGGGAGATGAGGGGAGAGAGGATGCTTTCGAAAGCAACCAAAAGGGAGGGGAAGGAAAAGACAAGGCGGGAGTAGGGCTAATGGGGCACAGACCGGGCGCAAAACACCCGGAAATGTGGCCATGTGGACGGATGACAGGCATCCAGGCCACCATACAACAGACGAGGTGGTGTCTGGGCCATGGAGCTACGGACAGGCATCCGAGCCATCATGTAATAGACGAGGCTTGTCCACACCACCATGCCATGGACGAGGCTTGTCTGTGCCACCATGCAACGAACAAGGCAACGTGGCGCAAGCAACACCGTCCGGGCTAGGGGTGCATGGATGAGGGCTGTTCGGGCCAGGGAGCCACAGACGAGGTGGTGTCTGGGCACGGGACGCGTGGCAGGGGGTGATGTGGCGGGCGAAGAGCCGTCCGGACCACCAAGGAACAACAGAGGTGCCAAAAATGCCATTACACCGTGCGAACGGCCAGTTTTTGTTAAAAGCGGCGCCAACAGTGCCATATAGGGCAAAAACTCGGATTTTACAAGCTAAAGAGGTGAGACATGGCCATCCAAGACATGCTCCCAAGTAATTGGGCTAAACTAATTTAACAACTCATCTCTCTATTACTAAAATACAAAATGATGTTTAGAATGTGTGCAATCGAACTCTTTAAACTTTGCCTACTAATATACATAAAAGCATTTGGATTTGTCACATTAGAATAGTCTTAGTAGATTTGCCATCACAATAATTAAGGTGCCAAATCTCATTCATGCTACGCCACCCCATATTTTAGTGGTCGTTGATTTATAGGATAGCAGAAGATAATATTTTGATGTTACTATCCGTTGATCTATAGAAGTTACAAATAAATTCATGCAAAAAAACAAACTTTAATTATCAGTATATATCTCCACAGACAACGGTAGGATTCAAGGCATCACATATGCTTTCAGATTTAGAAATTACCACATTAATTTTTAAAAAAGAAAGAAAAACCTATAAATTCCCTCGTAATTCGAGAGATAAAGAGGAAGATCTGTACCGCTTATTATGATGGGACTAAATTATAACAGTGTAGATTAATTAAATATAGATACTACATCTGTCACAATTGTATACTATACATAACTATTTTTAATCATAAGCATTAGTAATGTATAGCAAATACAATTATATTTATAAAGTTAATTTTTAATCATAAGCATCAGTATTGTATAGCAAATACAACTATATTTATAAACTATAGTTACAATGGTTCGGTATTTACTCAGGGACTACATACTGACATCCACATACCTATATGCTATGACTGCGGTTGCCATGAAGTAAAGAACGATAAGCCATTAGGGGCGGGTGATACGATAATTTGTGAGGTGAGGCCACGACACTTGCATGACACACGTCTGACGGCCTACCATCCATAGTATGGGCGGCATTACGGTCGTTGCCCCGTAGTACGTGTTTGATGTAACCTGGTAGCTTTGGGGTCGGTAACTTTTTCTTGCCATTTAGCATTTCAAGAACAACCGGCATGGTGGGCCGGTCTGCCGGCTTCTTTTGAGTGCACAGCAGTCCTATCTCCACGCATCTTTTAATCTCCTTTAGCTGAGACTGGTCACACAGTAAGGGATCCAATAACTCGTTCATTACTCCAGCTTGATGTACCTTCCATGCCTGATGAAAACAAAGCATCGTGAATGACAAGTTTAGTTGCAGTTGTTGTGAAATAATTGGACATGGATACTTCCTTAAAACTGGACAGGGGCAAGGTTTTTGTGCACACCATTCTGTGCCTCCAGATATCATAATAAAAGGAGAGAAGGGGATGTTGGGATTATATCTTTCTCCTGTGTTTGATCTCGTGTACGTAGTTGCTGCTTCCCGGGGCAGCCCAAAGTATGGGACTGTTGGTCCGGCCCGGGCACGACATGGTCCACACTATAGCTGCGTCGAATCGGCCCAGCCAGCCATGCCAAGTTTGGGTCGGCACCTTGGTCTAACGGGTTGGCTCTGCCCGGCAAGCATAG
Organism: Ampelocalamus luodianensis; assembly: GCA_036346255.1. NCBI lineage: Eukaryota > Viridiplantae > Streptophyta > Magnoliopsida > Poales > Poaceae > Ampelocalamus > Ampelocalamus luodianensis. The sequence goes on from CM070638.1 coordinate 3,922,718, forward strand.
TGTCGAGCCCGGCGTGGCGTGGCGGCGGTCGGGCACGGCCGAGCGCGAAGGTAGGTCACGACGGAGGAGGCCAGACGAGGGGAGGCCAAGCGTGGAGGTGGTCGGACGCAGTGGAGGATCACTACATGCATGTTGGGGACATACAATATTACATACCTCCACATTAATATATCTTCGGCCATTTGCTTACTATGAGTATTCATATTTCCAATCAGTGTGTGGGAAAGAACAAGTATTTCCCATTTGTGTAAATTTGGATGCGCAATATACGTGCTAATCTCACTATCTCAGCATACTCAATGGGCCCTCACTGTAAACTGAGATTTTACGTGTGATTTGAATCTACATCTATACTTAAGTATCTTGAGCCCATGATAGGGGTTCTCCTAAAACCGAGATACACCGATGGTACATTCAATAAAGACTTATTCCCAACATTAGGAGGAGAGGACCCTAATTTGGAATGCTGGGAAATATTGTGGAATGATAGAAGACAACAGTCTTTTGAATATAGATCCACACACACTAAAGATGTTGAACAAGAGGTCCTAGGGGATAATTTATTTGGCAATATCTTGAAAACAAGCTGCTGGATTCATTCACGGATCATAAGGGAGTTACCCAGTGGCACATTCCTACAGTGAATGCGCTTGAGAGAGTAGAATCATCCCGGGATTTGGGTTCCCCTACAGGCTCCCTTTCCACGTGCAATAAGAGGTAGAGGCCTCGTGTTTCAAAAGATCCCAAGCCGCAGAGACATCCAAAGAAGAGACGAACTGAATAGGGGGAGAAATTCCATGAATCGATCATGAATGAGAAACATCCAAGGGATGATGGTCCAAGAGATGAGGTCCATCAAGGGACAAAGGTCCAAGAGACGAGACACCCAGTGTAATCGTGTGCGCACCTACCAACACCAGGACAACATAACTCAAACTCTAACGCATTGGAAAATCGTGGAGAGCTAATTGATTTAAATGAAGTGCCAATTAATTTGGATAAAGAGTATGCCACAAATTATGTGGTTATGGGAGAAATATACTTGAGGCAAAAAAGTATGTTCGGATTATGTGGTTACGCAGTAGTTGCTTTGCCTCTAGGATTGCTTTCCATACTGAGAATTCGGATTCAGAGTTGAAGACTATTATTGAATGCAAAAGTTGCCCTAATTTGGCTAAATGGAAGGACGGCACAATCAAGGCCGAACTAAACTAACTAAATTGGAGGAAAGAATAATCTTTGGACATGTGATCAAGACACCTCACGATATCATTCCTATTGGATACAAGTTGGTATTCATAGGAAAGAGGAATGAAAAGAATGAAGTGGTGAGATATAAAGCAAGATTAGTAGCACAAGGGTTCACGCAGAGACTTACACCAATTTTGATGGACTTACTCTCCTGTAATGGATGGCACAACATTCCATTACCTAGTATCTATACCAGAAGGTATGAATTTGAATATTGAACTCATGGATGTTCTCATTGCATATTTGTATGTGTCACTTGATTTGGAAATCTATGTGAAGATCTCGGAGGGACCGAAGATCCCACATATGAGAGAATGAGAATCACAACATGTATAGTGTTAAATTACAAAGGTCATTATACAGATTAAAATAGTTAGGTCGTATGTGGTACAATTGACTGAGTGAGTTCCTTCTGGAGAAAGGATATATGAATAATGATGCATGTCCACGTGTTATCGGTTTATGCGTTATCTCAGTGTATGTTGATGACTTGAACATCATTGGAACCAACACGGACATCATCAAAGCTAGCTCATACTTAAAGACAGAGTTCGAGATGAAAGATTTGGGTGAAACCAAATATTATCTCGGTTTGCAGATCAAGCATCTTCCTGGTGGCATATTCTTGCACAAAACCACCTACACCAAAAAGGTATTGGAGAGATTTTATTGTGATAAATCTCATCCATTGAGTACCCCCCATGGTATTGGAGAGATTTTATTGTGATAAATCTCATCCATTGAGTACCCCCATGGTTGTTAGGTCATTGGATGTTGATAAAGATTAATATGGTCCTATACGATAGGAAGATAATGTATTGGGTTGGAGACTCCATACTTGAGGGCCATTGGAGTGCTATTATGCCTTGCCAATTATATACCAGGCCTAGTATTGCTTTTGTAGTAAGTTATTTAGCAAGATATAGTTATGATCCCACGAAAAGGTATTGGAACAAAATTAAATGCATCCTCATGTACCTACAAAGTACAATAGATCTTGGACTCTTTTATTCTTAAGTTCAAGATACAAATATAATGGGTTACTCAAATGTTTTTATCTGCGGGAATGATGCTATCTCTTGGAGATCTATTAAGCAGTCCATAGTTGCTATGTCGACTAATCATTCTGAGATAATTGGACTATCTGAGACAACTCGTGAGTGAATATTCAAGAGACTTGTGGTGTATAGGTGGATAAACCCTCCATAGTCATCTATGAGGACAATGTTGCTTGCATTGCATAGATGAAGAATAGCTATGTCAAAACGCATATAAAAAAAGCACATATGCCCAAAACATTTCTATTTCCATGAACAACAGGAGATAGATAATATTGAAATAACGAAAATCTAGACTAGTGAAATAAGGAAAATCTACACTAGTGAGGATGATCTATGTTTGGGAAGCATGTACATGGCATAGGCATGAGAAGACAAAAGGAGTTTGTGTTTTTCGGGGGTGATATTTGATCTTCATACGCAATCATCTTTGGGATGACTTGTGGTACTCTTTTTTCTCTTACTTAAGTTTAGTTCCAATGGATGTTCTTAATTAAAGGTTTTAATGATGCAACATGTGCAATAGCAAATACCATGCCATGTGCTCTTTTCTTCTTACCGATTATGCCCATTTGGTTTTTCGGAAGGAGTTTTTAACGAGGCATAAGCATAGTGTTAGCAAGTGTCCAGAGGGAGAGTGGTGGAATAATTGGATGTGGACACTTCCTTAAACGGGGCCATTAAGGCCTATAGGCCCAAGAGACACGTTAGCACTATTTAGTCCTATATTGCTTGGCCAACAAGGGGTACATGCTCCCACTATAAATATAGGGGCAAGGGCAAGGCTTTTGTACACGTCAATCTTTACCTCCAGATATCATAATAAAGAGAGAAGCTGTTGGGACTATATCTTTGTCTTCTGTTAGCAACACTACCATTGTTACACAACAGTAGTGATCGACACGGTAAATATGATTGTAAGATAGCCCTAAAAATTTTACACGAAACTAGCTAAGTTCTTTGCACAAGTGTGTGCTAGTAGTTTCGACAGCGACATATCCAATGAAAGCTGCTAAGCATTAAAAACTGTGAAAACTAAGGTGTGGATTAATTTCCACAAATTATCAAAATATTACCAAATGTAAGGGAGGGCGTATTATGTAACCGTGCAAAATTTCAATATCTAACTCATTCGTATTTGTAAGATATCCAAAATAAAACAAATTCTGCATATGAACAATAAAATCACTGTTTATGCAGAATTTATCATTTTCGTATCACTCAAGTGTGATGGATTGGATCTTGAAATTTTGCATATATATAGAGCATGCCTCCCTTACATTTGGTAATATTTTGAGAATTTTTGGAAACTTTGGCGCCTCATTTTCATTTGCCAACTGACTTTTTAGAATTTAAAATGGCAACATGATGTATATAGAATATTTACTTGTAATTTTTTTTTCACAATCAGGCTTCTTTTGGTTTTTCAACTTGGCGGACAATAAATACTACTTGGTATTTAGGTAGCTAATTGGCTACAATGCTATATTCAAAAATTTCCTTCAATCATGCGTTTAAACATAAAATTTCTCATATTTAATTAAAAATAAAATGAAATTTCCTCAGCAATGTGCGATTTCAATTTCATAAGAAAACTACAACAAATTGATATCGTGGGATATGCACGTAAATGTTTTACTTACCCATTCAATCGAAGCTTGGTGACGAACAGCTGGTCCAGACCTGCTCATTCCGCTAATGGTCTCGAGGAGTGTGACGCCAAAACCATACACATCGTTCTTCACCGAGATAACACCTTCGATAATACATTCTGGAGGCATATAGCCCCTGAACGATGAAGTACAAATCTTGTGATCATCCAATTAATGGAATTAATGGAACGTCATGCAATTAATGGAACGTCGTCTTACAATGTGCCACAAAGGATTGCCATCTTGTGATCATCCAATATTCTAGCTGATCCAAAATCACCAATCTTAGGATTCATATCCGAATCCAAGAGGATGTTGTCTGGCTTCAAGTCCAAATGGACAATGGGTTTCTCAGAGTGGGTGTGAAGGTAAATTACGCCGTGGGTTATCCCATGAATTATTCGGAAGCGGGAGGACCAATCAAGCTGCGACCCTGCAAAATAGTACAACTCGAGTGGAAACAACCATTAGAGACAACGAAGTTAAGAGCAAATTGGTCTAGAAGTGAACTGTAGTCAACATTTTCAGTTGGAAGTACATGCCATAGATAACATTGCTCAAGGTTCCGCTTGACATGTATTCTTCGACCAACAACGGAAATTCTTCGCTGCTTTCATCGCAATATCCCAGGAGTCTGACTATATTTTTGTGATCAAGCATTGAACAAAGACAAACAAAGGGATGGTTTATGGGCTCCTCATCATCTGAAGATGGAAATACTTTTGCAAGTTTCTTGACGTCAAGTTTCTTGACGGCAACCACTAGTCCGTCACGTAACACACCCTGAAAAGCGTAAACAGAAAGCTAAATAGTTGAAACAACCATCAGGATATCCTTAGTGTATTATTTGTCTACAATTCTACATACATCTGTTTGTAGCTATCCTCATTTAGTGCAGTGCAATGAACATACCATTGTACGGCTAGAAAAATTATGGGGTTTATAGAAGGGAAAAAAAAAATCCCCACTAATAAAACCAGACTTTATTCTTCAATATCTGCTAGTGAAATTAGCTTTGTGATGATTCACTAGGAAAACAGAATTGTATAGATTTAACCTGTATGGTCCACAATTAATTTGGCACAATCCTCCTAAAGTTTCCATCAAGCTCACATCAATCTGCCAAGATGCCACTGCCTAGTCATAACCAACGCATCACTAAAATCATATTTCATCTGTCTCCTGAAAGCCATTCTGAAATTTTGGCTGTGTGTTTGCACCTCATTGAAGCTAGTTGAAACGGCGATGCAACCTCATGTTCAAAACTCACCGAAACATGAAACCTACTTGAAACTTGCACCTTGAAACCTCAAGATGACTCGTCGAAAGTTACCTATCGCTGACACGTCGAAACCTCAAGATGACGCGCGGCACTTCAGCCCGTGCCAGCCCTCACTCTCCCTATCGCTGACACGCTGGACCTACCCGTCAGGACCCTTCGTCCACCTCGACTTCATCTCCACGCGCCAGTGCGCTGCTCTCGTGCCTGCTCCGCCCGTTGGTTTCGACCGATGCCCACCGTTTTGCAATCTCACCTACTCCCGTCGCCCCCGTCTGCCCTCGACCATGCTAGCAACCCGCATGTCGCTTCCTTTTCCCACATAGGGTGGAGACGCCAGAGAGCGCCCGCGAGAATCTCGTGCAATCGCCGGCAACTCGCTACTTAAGCAATGGAGCACACACCGTCTTCCTCAACTCGCCCCCGTTCCATTTCATGTAAACCCGAGTTTAATTGCTTCTTGGTTTCGCGGGAACACTTGCATCGTCTTCGACACCGGTGAGCGCGCCTCCTCAGCTCCGCCACTTGGGTGAGCTTCCTCACCCACGACAAGCATGTCACTTTCACCCTTGAGCTTCACTCATCCTCCCTCTTTGCTTAATACAGCTTCTGGAGCCTTGTAGCGCAAACACGATCACCTTCGTCCTCGACTCTGGAGCGCACCAGATCTTGCAGACATGTTCCTATCACTCCGATGAGTTCGAGCTCAACCCTAGCACGTCACAACGTCTTCCATACCTCATTTATGCAACCCCCTCGCTCAACGCAGGTAAATTTGCTGTGAATCCGAGCTTCGCTGCCATCTTCTTCATTCACGGTCGCCGCCACCATTTTCAATCTTCCTCGAAGCTCAGTGAGTCATCATCCAATTTCTCGTGTCTACACCATCCTTAGGACTCCAGTGAGCTAATGCTACACTTCTTTTTAGCATCTCCATCATCGTAGAGCGCCTTCACCGAGGGACCTCTTTGCGCCACAGCTGATCACCATCGACCAGCCGCTCCAGTACTGTCACATCCCCAAATCAATAAAGAGATTTATTATGCATCTCATTAGCATGCATCATGTTTTGAAACTTTTATTTAATATATTGCACTTGGAAAATCTCAAAATACAATTGAAACATACACTTCAAATTAACCTCCAAACTAAAAACCGAAATAAAAGCTACTAAATATCCTCTGAAAATAATTTATTCAAATACTATATTAATTATCATGAATTAATATAATTGTTCCCAAATTTTTGGGACTGGTTTGAACCCTAAGAAAATTCAAACATCCTTAAAGTACCTAGCCTAAGTTTGAATTTATATATCACAAAATATATCATGAACAGTAGGGTTCAATAATTTTTATGGACACTAGGTTATCCCAGGAACCCCCATAAATTATTTCATGAATTTAGGAAATTTATTTCTATTTTTAAACCCCTGGTCAAAGTAGGAAAAGCAAATTAAATATCAGTCAAACCCTAGTACTATTCCTCGGGCCTGAACCAAACCTTGACTCGAGCCCGACCCGGTCTCTTGACTCAGTCGAGTCGACTAATTGCACCTCCGCTTGTGGACCTTCAGATCTAAGATCAACGGACCAGATCGTCTACCCCTTCGACCGTTCCGATTACACTCCCTGATCCAAGCCGTCCACCCGAGATCCAACGGTCTACGTGGACTCACTTAAACACACACTCGCGCCACGCGTTAAGCCGCTGACAATGTGGGTCCGCCCTGTTAGGGTCTTCTCCTACCTCCCGTTGCGGGCGCAGAGAGCTAGCGCCACGCGCTGCTCCGACAGGCACAGCAACGGCGATGCTCACGCCGTCAATCCACCGCCCCCATCCACCACTCTTGGAGCTCCCTCGTCTCACGCCGCATCCATTACCGTCATCTCCCGAGCATATTACCCCTCCGAGCGCCTCCTTCTTCCTCATCTTTCCTCTCGGGTCTGAGGAAAGAGAGGCTTGTTCTTGCTCTCTTCACAGGTGAGCTTCCTCCGCGTGGTTTCCCTCATCTCCCTGATCCATGCCAATTCCATTTTTGCTCATCTTGGACTTTGGTTCCTCTTGTAGCTCCCGGACCACAGTGGTGCCATTGGAAGCTCCAGAGCACGCTCCGAAGGCCACCTCGGTGTCATCTTCATCTCCGGTGAGCTCCTCTTCTCTTCTTGCGCGTCACAATGTGTCTTAGGACATAATCAAGATTTCCCCTCAACTTATTTGTCGGATAATGCACAGGAGCTCTGTGATTTCTGGTTTTCAAATCCGCGGCCGTGAGAGCTCGTCTTCTTCCCCGTCGACTCAACCCTCTGGGACCATCTCCTGGATGTCCTGATTCTGCTCCCACCTCTCATTGTTCTTCTTTGTCCTTAGAACATGCCCACCGCGGTGACCTTCTCCACACCGCCGCTGGTTTCTGCCGCCAGAGCTGAAGACGAAGACTCTTGGTCCCCGTGCCTCTCCTTCAGCATCGCTTGAACCCCAGGAGGCTGGATCTAGCACCCTTTTGCCTCGGAGTGGTTCCTACTTCGAAATCCCTTGGCACCGCATCCTTCTCCTCCGCTCGAGTCCGTCGCCGGCGCGCCACCGTGCCTCTTCACCGGCAAAATCGCCACCGGAAGGTAGTCCCTGCTATTGCCTTTCCGTTTCCGCTAGGGTCGTGCACTCTCCGGCCTTGCCTCGCCGCCGGCGAGCACGGCAACGCCGTTTCCGGTTGTCGGACGATTACGGCCGAAAACAGGGACTTTTGTCGGATTAATTAGCGCTAATGGTGGTAGTTAATTAGTCCTGAGTCTATGACTGGTGGGCCCCTATTGTAGTTTAAGTGGATGCGTAGTTTATAAACTACGTTTTCGCAAAAAGGAAAACGTATTCCTTGAATGTTTAAGACAGTCTTACGTTTAGGAGTTTGGAAAACGTATTATGTGGAATACGCCTTCAGCCTATTGCGACCGAGCCGAGTCAATGCTGACTGGGTCAAAATTGTTGCCCCCGGTCCCACCCGTCAGCGGCTGTGGCTAGGCTAGCGCTCGGTGAGAAAAGTTTAAGCGACGTATAAAATCCGAAATCCAATTATTTGTAAGTTGAAAAATATGTATAACTTTGAAAATACATAACTAATTCATTTTAACTCCAAAATGAGTGAAACCACTTCTGATGATTTTCATATTTAATGAACTTTATATTAAAATTGGTTTCAAACATGTCTCTGTAACAGAGAGCGTTATTTTGGAAAATGAGCCTTTAACACTATTATTTTTGCAATAGAAAAAGGCTGATAACTTCAAAAATTCATAAGTAATTTTTGGAAACTCCAAAAACAGTGAAATCAGTTTTGGTAATTTCTATTTCAAATGAACTTAATTATAAAAATGGTTTCAAACTTACCTCTTTCACAGAAACTATAGTTTGAGGAAAATGGTATTAGAAGGCATTATTTTTGCATTATTAATGCTAATAACTTTAGAAATCAATAACTAAATCATGGAAAATCCAATTGGAGCAAACTCAACTATTTTGAAATTGTAATAATATTGCCTATTTATCCAGGTAATCAAGGTACTCACCACTGCCCTACAAAATTTCACCTCATAATTAAATTGCTTAAGTAGAGGCATATCGAAATATGAAATTCAAACAACCATAACTTTCACATACTAAATCAAAATAAAATAATTCTTTCACCAAAAATCACCTTAAATCATGACTTAGCTACTGTAGAAAAATCATGCATTTTTTAGCATTTTGAATTTTGAGGTATTTCTCGATGTTTATTCGGTATTGCATTTATATAGATTCCGAGCCTATTGATATCGACTCCTACGCGATCGAGAGTGAGCAATTAGCCTACCAGCAAGGCAAGCATCCTTTGAAATTTCTTTTTGCATCATATTTGATCCCAGATTTGTTAGGGTAGATGCAATGATAATTGCTTGCATGCTATTTTGATAATGTCGCTATTTTGTGATGAATAGTTAGACACCTCCTATTATCTTGTCATTGTGGCTATCCATGAATTATTCCAGTACTGAAATGCTTAAGATAGGATATGTGAATTTATATTGTCCGAGTTTGCTTAGCCATGCAAGTCTAGAACCGGTAGTTTGATTGTCGGGAATAACCCGACAATTATGGGATACACACAACTTCCTTTTATGCTTTTGTTTCAGATCTTTGTATCTGCTTTATGAGTTAAATTTTGTCACTTTAAATGAGCTTTTGGGTCTGGACAAGTGTTGGTTAGTGATGGTGCTTTGTGCACGAGAATTGGGTATGTGGTTTGACTTGTCTGGACAATTAAGGACCGAACTTTGGTAACGTCGTTGATTCAAGTACACTCGTGCTATCATAGGCGGTATATGGGTGCTGTATGGTTAAGTAGGGGGAAGGTTTTGTTGGGTTGAGTCCCACAGTGGTGAAATTGTAAGGGCATGGACCGTGAAATCCCGTGTTCCTTTTAGGCCGATAGGATGGAGATGTTAACGTCTTGTGTTTCCTAGGAGCCCTGGGTTGAGGGACTTAGCTCAATGGGATCTTCTTGCTAAAAATAACCATATCTTGATTTACCCGGCCGGCATACCATAGAAAGTATGCTATATTCGGAGGCATCTGGAGGCTTACGGGCTAATCAAGTCGTGTGGGTAAAGCAGTACACCCCTACAGGGTATAAATCTATTCGAATAGCCGTGTCCACGGTTATGGACAACCGCTTGAGTTCGGGAGTTACTATGTTAGACTTGGAATTAAAATTGTGGTTATAACTTGGTATCGACATGAATGGGATGTTCATGCTTGTTGATGTATCAAAGTGGACCGCCACTTTGTTGTTGGTATGATTCATTTGTTATGGAATTGATTACTTATTCACATGCTTTACTTCTACTTCAAATCTGATTTTGAAATGGCACTTGAAAAACTAGCATGTGTAGGTTGTATGTTATTACGTCTTTTTCGCAAAACTAAGCCAATCTGAGCCTTCCTTTGGACAACCTTATGCATAACTATTTTTATTTGTGTAAGACTTGCGAGTACTCTTTGGTACTCAGCCAGGTGTTTGTTATCTTTTACAGGTGAGGAAGATGTTGAGACCGATGAGTTCGTCGGTATCGATTTAGGCGACACTGATGAGTAGTATGCTATCATTTAACCCCTAGTCGGTTGCCGATGGGTTATGGGGCATACCACTGCTGGTCTTTTGGTTTATTTACTCGTTTCCGCTGCTACTTAATACTCTTCTTTCAATTTGGCCGGTCGGCCACTTGTATTAGTTGTAAACTTGGAACTTTGTTGTATGCCTTTTGTACTATTTATAGATGAATGTTGTATGGATGTGATCTACGTTGCATGAGAGTATGGTTATATTGGTCGCTGATCTTGGGAGCCAATATAATTCATACTTGCTGATCATGGCTTCCTATTTAACTCACTAAGTGTAGTTCTTGACTTGTTGGAGAACCGACAATCATGTAGTGCTTGCAGAGGAGCGGCGCGTATGATCATCGGGGCTCTAGTTTTAGTTAAGCCTTTCATTTAGATTGAGTTAAGTTGGAATCCATTCATCGGAGATCCAGAGTTATGTCCCTAAGACCTTGATTAGTCTCGGTCTTACGGAGATAACTCCGGGGTCCCCACAGCGTTGGTATCAGAGCCATACTGACTGTAGGTTAGAAATAGCACTCGCGTTAGAGTTAGTAAGCCTTCTTGGGTCAAAATACTTTGAAATTATCAAATTACTTTCGGAAAGTATAAGTTAGGAATATGTTTTATTCCTCGTCCCTCTTAGTACCTTTTCTTACCTTACTCTTGTTTTGGATTGAAAAAGAAGTCTTACCTTGTTTTTCTTGTCCTTAGATGAGTCGTCAATACCTGGTCAAAGAAACTCAAGCTGAAGACGTAGATGGATACCCGGCGCTCCTCCGAGATATGACGTGGAGGGCGAACTTTACTTACCAGCCGACCTATGCCATCTATCGTCGCGACAGGGGACCAGGCATGGAGGAATACTTGGTCGTGATCAACATTATCGCCAGACGAGTCACGGGGAGTATCCCATATTGTTTCCAGGCACGTGGCACTTCAGAAGCCATGGCTCTATAGGAAGTGGCTCGTGTGGCTATGAGCCACCTCCGTTATGATCTGACGGAATTGTCTCAACCGCCTTACGACCATTTTCCTATGAGAGAGCGTGGCACGGAGGTGGACACCTTTGCCCGGATTCAGTTTGGGGAAGATCCCTAGGTTAGGCAGTTGGCCAGATTGGTTCATATCATGGACCAAATTCATCGGTGCACTGTGTATGAGTTGTACGAGACTCGTCAACGTCTCATGGTGGCCTAGGAGCACTTACAACACATGTGTAGCATGGGGATCATTGACCGCCATGTGGTTTATGGCGCAAATGAGATTTCCCCATATGCTTCGACACCACCGATGTACCGTCTTCCGGAAGTGCCAGGGCGTGTACCCAACTATGGGGCGAGACGCTAGGCCCGTATGTCGGTCGGCTTTGCTCGTGCTCATAGGATGGAACCTGCGGGAGGCCATGTGATAGAGCAAGGCTCCCCTTTGCGTCTTCCTAACCTAGGAGACCCCGATGATACGGATCACAGGGCACATCTTCTGGACGAGTTTCCGGTAAACTTTGACCGGAACAACATTTAGGATGTTGTAGGTGTAAGCTCATGATGGAGCATGTATCTTTGATTTCCTGTAGTAAGCTAACAGTAATTGAGTTATTATTGTATCTCTGGCAAGAACTTGTATTTCAGCTAGTTGCTTTTTGCCTACGGGCCTTTATGGATGTAATTGCATTGGAACACTATGATTTAAATTTATGGATCTTGTACTGGCCTTAGCGCCTTTGTACGCCCATTTGGTGTTATGATTCTTGTGCATTCTATATCATTATGCATGCTTAATTAAGAAATATGTGTTTGCTGTCCAAAAGTTTAATTCCCACCTGTGTTGGCTTCATCTTGATCCTCGCTAAGTTTACTTGGTGCAATAGGATGACAGGCCCTAACACTCGCGCGAGAGCTCAGCGTGATGGGGGATCTCCACCCCAAGGCACGCGTTCTGCTGCAGTAGTGGAACTCTACACTCGGGAAGAGAGGGGTGAGCCTTCCCGGCAGCACCGTCCGCGGGATAGTTCATCTGAGGAAGTGCTTCCTCCGCCACCCACTATGGCGGAAGTTCTGGCTCAAATTGAGCAGAATAGGATGGACCAGACCAAGATCCTCGAAGCTATTGCTCGCAATACTTCTCCTGCTCCTGTAACAGCAGGGGGAGGGGGAAGTCACAGGCAGCGGGGAGGTCTCGCTGATTTTCAGCGGACTAATCCTCCAACCTTTGCGGGCATCAGAGATCCCATGGAGGCTGAGGATTGGCTGCGAGATATTGAGAAGAAGCTGGCTGTTGCTCAATGCACAGGCGTTGAGAGGGTGCACTTTGCCAGTTACCAATTAGAGGGCGCTGCTAGTGCATGGTGGGACAATTTTTCCGCCATGCAGCCTGATGGAGACGTTCCATCATGGAACGAGTTTCGGGCGGCCTTCAGGGAGGCTTACATTCCTGAAGGGGTCATGTCGATCAAGCAGCAGCAATTTCTTGCTTTGAAGCAAGGAAGGAAGACTGTCACTGAGTATCTGCAGGAGTTCAATTCATTAGCTCGTTATGCCCCGGATGACGTCTCCACAGACGCCCGCCGCCAGCGCCGGTTCATGGGCGGCTTGACTGAGGAGATGCAGCTAGCTTTGGCTGTACATGATTTCCAGAACTTCAAGCATTTGGTGAACAAGGCCATTGTGGTGGAGCACAAAGCGTGGCGATGGAGAGTCGGGAAGAGGAAGAGGGCCGCTCAGTTTCAGCTAGCGGCGCTTTTCCCAACAGCGCCCCGGACCATCCCAGGCGCCTCGATCTCAGGCCCCAGTGCCATCGAGACCTCCTGTGGCACCTCCACGACCTTCTCCACCTACAGGGCAGCGGAGCAATGGGAGTAAGAACTCCCAAAACAGTGGTACCTACAAGCCAAACGTCACTTGCTTTCATTGTGGTCGCCAGGGCCACTATGCTTCTCATTGCCTCGCCAAGCAGCGGGGAATACCTCAAGTTTATCGAGCTCCTACACCACCAGCTGTGGCAAGACCTACACCACCTCCGAGGGCAGTATCTACTCCGCCTCAGATCCCTGCACGTGGTCGAGTGAACCACATCACCGCTGAGGAGGCAAACGACGCTCCAGACGTCGTTTTGGGTACACTTCTTGTTAATTCTTGTCCAGCATCAGTTTTATTTGATTCTGGAGCATCTCATTCATTCATCAAAGAAGAATATGCTGCACTTAATCAATTTGAAATACACAAACTTCAGCCACATTATCAAATCCAGTCGCCGGGATCAGTTTTCCAAACCGATCAAGTCTGCCGGGACGTAAAAGTTTAAATTCAAAATATCAACTTCTTGGCAAACTTAATTGTGATAAATTCAGTGGGTATTGATGTGATTTTGGGGATGGATTGGCTGTCCAAGAATCGGGGAAAAATCGATTGTGCTCAACGGTCTATTTCTGTCACTAGCGAAGATGGCAGTCAGGTCGTTTTTGCATCTTCAGTGGGCAGTTCTCATCATTATGCTTTAGAAGCCTGTACCTCTCTTGAAATTGAGAAGGTACCAGTGGTGTGTGAGTATCGAGATGTATTCCCCAAAGAACTTCCAGGCATGCCTCCTGACCGAGAGGTTGAGTTCGTCATCGAGCTTGTACCCGGTACTGCGCCAATCTCAAAACGGCCATATCGGATGCCCCCTAATGAGTTAGAAGAATTGAAGAAGCAACTCCAAGAACTTCAAGACAAGGAATACTTGGCCGTGATCAACATTATCGCCAGACGAGTCACGGGGAGTATCCCATATTGTTTCCAGGTACGTGGCACTTCAGAAGCCATGGCTCTACAGGAAGTGGCTCGTGTGGCTATGAGCCACCTCCGTTATGATCTGACGGAGTTGTCTCAACCGCCTTACGACCATTTTCCTATGAGAGAGCGTGGCACGGAGGTGGACACCTTTGCCCGGATTCAGTTTGGGGAAGATCCCCAAGTTAGGCAGTTGGCCAGATTGGTTCATATCATGGACCAAATTCATCGGTGCACTGTGTATGAGTTGTACGAGACTCGTCAACGTCTCGTGGTGGCCCAGGAGCACTTACAACACATGTGTAGCATGGGGATCATTGACCGCCATGTGGTTTATGGCGCAAATGAGATTTCCCCATATGCTTCGGCACCACCGATGTACCGTCTTCCGGAAGTGCCAGGGCGTGTACCCAACTATGGGGCGAGACGCTAGGCCCGTATGTCAGTCGGCTTTGCTCGTGCTCATAGGATGGAACCTGCGGGAGGCCATGTGATAGAGCAAGGCTCCCCTTTGCGTCTTCCTAACCTAGGAGACCCCGATGATACGGGATCCCCTGGGGCACATCTTCTGGACGAGTTTCCGGTAAACTTTGACCGGAACAATATTTAGGATGTTGTAGGTGTAAGCTCATGATGGAGCATGTATCTTTGATTTCCTGTAGTAAGCTAACAGTAATTGAGTTATTATTGTATCTCTTGCAAGAACTTGTATTTCAGCTAGTTGCTTTTTGCCTACGGGCCTTTATGGATGTAATTGCATTGGAACACTATGATATAAATTTATGGATCTTGTACTGGCCTTAGCGCCTTTGTACGCCCATTTGGTGTTATGATTCTTGTGCATTCTATATCATTATGCATGCTTAATTAAGAAATATGTGCTTGCTGTCCAAAAGTTTAATTCCCACCTGTGTTGGCTTCATCTTGATCCTCACTAAGTTTACTTGGTGCAACAGGATGACAGGCCCTAACACTCGTGCGAGAGCTCAGCGTGATGGGGGATCTCCACCCCAAGGCACGCGTTCTGCTGCAGTAGCGGAACTCTACACTCGGGAAGAGAGGGGTGAGCCTTCCCGGCAGCACCGTCCGCGGGATAGTTCATCTGAGGAAGTGCTTCCTCCGCCACCCACTATGGCGGAAGTTCTGGCTCAAATTGAGCAGAATAGGATGGACGGACCAGATCCTCGGCTATTGCTGCAATACTTCTCCTGCTCCGCAATGCCGGGGAGGAAGTCACAGCGGCGGGAGGTCTCGCTGATTTTCAGCGGACTAATCCTCCAACCTTTGCGGGCATCGGAGATCCCATGGAGGCTGAGGATTGGCTGCGAGATATTGAGAAGAAGCTGGCTGTTGCTCAATGCACAGGCGTTGAGAGGGTGCTCTTTGCCAGTTACCAATTAGAGGGCGCTGCTAGTGCATGGTGGGACAATTTTTCCGCCATGCAGCCTGATGGAGACGTTCCATCATGGAACGAGTTTCGGGCGGCCTTCAGGGAGGCTTACATTCCTGAAGGGGTCATGTCGATCAAGCAGCAGCAATCTCTTGCTTTGAAGCAAGGAAGGAAGACTGTCACTGAGTATCTGCAGGAGTTCAATTCATTAGCTCGTTATGCCCCGGATGACTTCTCCACAGACGCCCGCCGCCAGCGCCGGTTCATGGGCGGCTTGACTGAGGAGATGCAGCTAGCGTTGGCTGTACATGATTTCCAGAACTTCAAGCATTTGGTGAACAAGGCCATTGTGGTGGAGCACAAGACTGTGGCAGTGGAGGAGTCCAGGAAGAGGAAGAGGGCTGCTCAGATTTCAGCTAGCGGCAGTTTTCCCCGACAGCGCCCCGGACCATCCCAGGCGCCTCGATCTCAGGCCCCAGTGCCATCGAGACCTCCTGTGGCACCTCCACGACCTTCTCCACCTACAGGGCAGCGGAGCAATGGGAGTAAGAACTCCCAAAACAGTGGTACCTACAAGCCAAATGTCACTTGCTTTCATTGTGGTCGCCAGGGCCACTATGCTTCTCATTGCCTCGCCAAGCTGCGGGGAATACCTCAAGTTTATCGAGCTCCTACACCACCAGCTGTGGCAAGACCTACACCACCTCCGAGGGCAGTATCTACTCCACCTCAGATCCCTGCATGTGGTCGAGTGAACCACGTCACCGCCGAGGAGGCAAACGACGCTCCAGACGTCGTTTTGGGTACACTTCTTGTTAATTCTTGTCCAGCATCAGTTTTATTTGATTCTGGAGCATCTCATTCATTCATCAAAGAAGAATATGCTGCACTTAATCAATTTGAAATACACAAACTTCAACCACCTTATCAAATCCAGTCGCCGGGATCGGTTTTCCAAACCGATCAAGTCTGCCGGGATGTAAAAGTGGAAATTCAAAATATCAACTTCTTGGCAAACTTAATTGTAATAAATTCAGTGGGTATTGATGTGATTTTGGGGATGGATTGGCTGTCCAAGAATCGGGGAAAAATCGATTGTGTTCAACGGTCTATTTCTGTCACTAGCGAAGATGGCAGTCAGGTCGTTTTTGCATCTTCAGTGGGCAGTTCTCATCTTTATGCTTTAGAAGCCTGTACCTCTCTTGAAATTGAGAAGGTACCAGTGGTGTGCAAGTATCCAGATGTATTCCCCAAAGAACTTCCAGGCATGCCTCCTGACCGAGAGGTTGAGTTCGTCATTGAGCTTGTACCCGGTACCGCGCCAATCTCAAAACAGCCATATCGGATGCCCCCTAATGAGTTAGAAGAATTGAAGAAACAACTCCAAGAACTTCAAGACAAGGGATTTATTAGGCCGAGCTCCTCACCTTGGGGATGTCAGGCCATCTTTGTCAAAAAGAAAGACAAGAGTTTACGGATGTGTGTGGACTACCGTCCGCTAAATGAAGTCACTATCAAAATTAAATATCCGCTCCCACGGATTGATGATTTATTCGATCAATTGAATGGAGCCCAAGTATTCTCCAAGGTTGATTTGCGCTTGGGCTATCATCAGATCAAAGTGCGAACTGAAGACATTCCGAAGACGGCATTCTCTACTCGATACGGGTTGTATGAGTACACTGTCATGTCTTTCGGTCTGACAAATGCACCGGCATACTTCATGAATCTTATGAATTCAGTTTTCATGGAGTATCTGGACAAATTTGTTGTGGTATTCATTGATGACATCCTTATCTACTCAAAGTCTGATGAAGAACACGAGCAACATTTGAGGCTTGTGTTGGAAAAACTTCGTCAACATCAGCTCTATGCCAAATTCAGCAAATACGAGTTCTGGCTTCATGAAGTTAGTTTCTTGGGACATGTCCTATCCAAGGGTGGTATTGCTGTTGATCCTAGCAAAGTACAAGATGTCCTGGATTGGAAACAACCCAAAAACATCACTGATATTCGCAGTTTCCTCGGACTTGCGGGCTACTACCGCAGATTCATTCAGAACTTCTCCAAAATTGCGAGGCCAATGACGCAACTTCTAAAGAAAGAAGAGAAGTTCGTATGGTCGCCTGAATGTGAGGAGAGTTTTCAGATCCTAAAGAAATACCTGACCAAAGCTCCAGTACTTATCCTACTCGATATTCACAAGAGTTTTGACATTTACTGCGATGCATCTCGCCATGGGCTCGGTTGTGTGCTTATGCAAGAGGGCCGAGTAGTAGCTTATGCATCAAGGCAATTGAGACCACATGAGTTGAACTATCCCACTCATGATTTGGAACTCACAGCGGTTGTACATGCTCTCAAGATTTGGCGACATTACCTCATCGGTAATCGTTGCGAAATCTACACCGACCACAAGAGTCTTAAATACATCTTCACTCAAGCCGATTTGAATTTGAGGCAAAGAAGATGGCTTGATTTGATCAAAGATTATGATTTTGGACTCCATTATCATCCAGGAAAAGCAAACGTGGTAGCTGATGCCCTAAGCAGAAAGTCTCAGTGCAACTGTTTATCGGTAACTCCCATTTCAAATGAGGTTGTGTCTTTGCGATGCAACGCTTTGCACTGAAATAATTGAAGAAGGTTCTCTTGCTACCCTTAGTGTGAATTTTACACTTGAGGACCAGATTAGAGAAGCCCAGAAGACTAATGAAGAAGTAGCTCAGATCCGGGAGGAAGTAAAGCAAGGCAAGGCCAAGTGCTTTAAAGAAGATGCACAAGGTAGCCTATGGTTTGGGAACCGGTTGGTGGTACCCTGTGATCATGCTTTGAGAGAGCTAATTCTCAAAGAGGCTCATAACTCCAAATTCTCTATCCACCCGGGTAGTACCAAAATGTACCAAGATCTGAAGAAAAGGCTGTGGTGGAGCCAAATGAAGCGACAGATCGCTCAATTCGTTGCCGAGTGTGATGTATGCCAAAGAGTGAAGGCTGAGCATTTGAAACCAACAGGTACTCTACAACCCCTGCCCATACCCAAGTGGAAATGGGAAGAAGTTGGCATGGATTTTATCACCGGCCTTTCCAAAAACTCAAGCTGGGTCTGATTCTATATGGGTGATTGTAGATCGTCTAACAAAGGTTGCCCATTTTATTCCTGTCAAGACCACCTACCGCGGGGACAAGTTGGCAGAGCTTTATATTACAAGAATCGTTTGTCTCCACGGTGTTCCTAAGGTGATAGTTTCCGATCGAGGTCCTCAATTTACCTCCTATTTCTGGGGATGCTTACATAAAGCGATGGGGACAAATCTATCTTTCAGCTTCGCGTACCACCCACAAACTGATGGACAAACTGAACGAGTGAATCAAATTTTAGAAGACCTTCTCCGAGCTTGTGTACTGTCCTATAGCAAGAACTGGGAGAAATGTCTACCGTTTGCGGAGTTCTCCTACAACAATAGCTTCCAATCAAGCATTCAAATGTCACCGTTCGAGGCTTTGTATGGAAGAGCTTGTAGGACACCTTTGAACTGGTCCGAAGTCGGGGAGAGGCCATTTTATGGTCCAACCTTGGTAGAAGATGCGGAAGAACAAGTTCGTGTCATCCGCGAATGACTTCGGACGGCTCAATCTCGTCAGAAGTCCTATGCCGACCGTCGTCGTCGTGAGTTGAGCTTTGAGGTGAATGATCATGTCTATCTTAAGGTTTCTCCAATGAAAGGGACACATCGTTTCCAAGTCAAAGGCAAATTGGCACCGCGCTACATCGGACCATTCCGAATTCTAGCAAAGTTGGGACCGGTGGCTTATCAAATAGAATTGCCACCATCACTTGCTGATATACATGATGTTTTCCATGTTTCACAACTGAGGAAGTGTCTTCGTGTCCCAACCGAAGCAACTGAGCTAGAAAAACTTGACTTGCAGCCCGATTTTTCTTATCGGGAGCACCCGATTCGCATTCTTGAAGAAAAGGAGCGCAAGACGCGGAATCATAATATCAAATTCATCAAGGTTCAGTGGAGTAACCATACTGAAGATGAAGCAACATGGGAGCGTGAAGATCATGTGCGAGCTAACTATCCAGATCTTTTTCCTTCCACCTAAAGTGCCTTCGAATCAAGAAAGGAAAGTTTAAACAAAGCAATGTAATAGTCATTCCTTGTAACTTTACAAAGATATCTTAGCACTATCTTTGAAAGAAATCAAGACAACGGATGTTATGTTTCTTTTAGAACCTTCCTATCCCACTTTCACCCCATCGATCTCGGGGTCGAGATCTTTTGTAAGAGGGGAGGTTTTTCACATCCCCAAATCAATAAAGAGATTTATTATGCATCTCATTAGCATGCATCATGTTTTGAAACTTTTATTTAATATATTGCACTTGGAAAATCTCAAAATACAATTGAAACATACACTTCAAATTAACCTCCAAACTAAAAACCGAAATAAAAGCTACTAAATATCCTCTGAAAATAATTTATTCAAATACTATATTAATTATCATGAATTAATATAATTGTTCCCAAATTTTTGGGACTGGTTTGAACCCTAAGAAAATTCAAACATCCTTAAAGTACCTAGCCTAAGTTTGAATTTATATATCACAAAATATATCATGAACAATAGGGTTGAATAATTTTTATGGACACTAGGTTATCCCAGGAACCCCCATAAATTATTTCATGAATTTAGGAAATTTATTTCTATTTTTAAACCCCTGGTCAAAGTAGGAAAAGCAAATTAAATATCAGTCAAACCCTAGTACTATTCCTCGGGCCTGAACCAAACCTTGACTCGAGCCCGACCCGGTCTCTTGACTCAGTCGAGTCGACTAATTGCACCTCCGCTTGTGGACCTTCAGATCTAAGATCAACGGACCAGATCGTCTACCCCTTCGACCGTTCCGATTACACTCCCTGATCCAAGCCGTCCACCCGAGATCCAACGGTCTACGTGGACTCACTTAAACACACACTCGCGCCACGCGTTAAGCCGCTGACAATGTGGGTCCGCCCTGTTAGGGTCTTCTCCTACCTCCCGTTGTGGGCGCAGAGAGCTAGCGCCACGCGCTGCTCCGACAGGCACAGCAACGGCGATGCTCACGCCGTCAATCCACCGCCCCCATCCACCACTCTTGGAGCTCCCTCGTCTCACGCCGCATCCATTACCGTCATCGCCCGAGCATATTACCCCTCCGAGCGCCTCCTTCTTCCTCATCTTTCCTCTCGGGTCTGAGGAAAGAGAGGCTTGTTCTTGCTCTCTTCACAGGTGAGCTTCCTCTGCGTGGTTTCCCTCATCTCCCTGATCCATGCCAATTCCATTTTTGCTCATCTTGGACTTTGGTTCCTCTTGTAGCTCCCGGACCACAGTGGTGCCATTGGAAGCTCCAGAGCACGCTCCGAAGGCCACCTCGGTGTCATCTTCATCTCCGGTGAGCTCCTCTTCTCTTCTTGCGCGTCACAATGTGTCTTAGGACATAATCAAGATTTCCCCTCAACTTATTTGTCGGATAATGCACAGGAGCTCTGTGATTTCTGGTTTTCAAATCCGCGGCCGTGAGAGCTCGTCTTCTTCCCCGTCGACTCAACCCTCTGGGACCATCTCCTGGATGTCCTGATTCTGCTCCCACCTCTCATTGTTCTTCTTTGTCCTTAGAACATGCCCACCGCGGTGACCTTCTCCACACCGCCGCTGGTTTCTGCCGCCAGAGCTGAAGACGAAGACTCTTAGTCCCCGTGCCTCTCCTTCAGTGTCGCTTGAACCCCAGGAGGCTGGATCTAGCACCCTTTTGCCTCGGAGTGGTTCCTACTTCGAAATCCCTCGGCACCGCATCCTTCTCCTCCGCTCGAGTCCGTCGCCGGCGCGCCACCGTGCCTCTTCACCGGCAAAATCGCCACCGGAAGGTAGTCCCTGCTATTGCCTTTCCGTTTCCGCTAGGGCCGTGCACTCTCCGGCCTTCCCTCGCCGCCGGCGAGCACGGCAACGCCGCGGCCGCGCCGTTTCCGGTTGTCGGACGATTACGGCCGAAAACAGGGACTTTTGTCGAATTAATTAGCGCTAATGGTGGTAGTTAATTAGTCCTGAGTCTATGACTGGTGGGCCCCTATTGTAGTTTAAGTGGATGCGTAGTTTATAAACTACGTTTTCACAAAAAGAAAAACGTATTCCTTGAATGTTTAAGACAGTCTTACGTTTAGGAGTTTGGAAAACGTATTCTGTGGAATACGCCTTCAGCCTATTGCGGCCGAGCCGAGTCAATGCTGACTGGGTCAAAAGTGTTGCCCCCGGTCCCATCTGTCAGCGGCTATGGCTAGGCTAGCGCTCGGTGAGAAAAGTTTAAGCGACGTATAAAATCCAAAATCCAATTATTTGTAAGCTGAAAAATATGTATAACGTGATGGTGCTTTGTGCACGAGAATTGGGTATGTGGTTTGACTTGTGTGGACAATTAAGGACCGAACTTTGGTAACGTCGTTGATTCAAGTACACTCGTGCTATCACAGGCGGTATATGGGTGCTGTATGGTTAAGTAGGGGGAAGGTTTTGTTGGGTTGAGTCCCACGGTGGTGAAATTGTAAGGGCATGGGACCGTGAAATCCCGTGTTCCTTTTGGGCCGATAGGATGGAGATGTTAACGTCTTGTGTTTCCTAGGAGCCCTGGGTTGAGGGACTTAGCTCAATGGGATCTTCTTGCTAAAAACAACCATATCTTGATTTACCCGGCCGGCATACCATAGGAAGTATGCTATATTCGGAGGCATCTGGAGGCTTACAGGCTAATCAAGTCATGTGGGTAAAGTAGTACACCCCTGCAGGGTATAAATCTATTCGAATAGCCGTGTCCACGGTTATGAACAACCGCTTGAGTTCGAGAGTTACTATTGTTAGACTTGGAATTAAAATTGTGGTTATAACTTGGTATCGACATGAATGGGATGTTCATGCTTGTTGATGTATCAAAGTGGACCGCCACTTTGTTGTTGGTATGATTCATTTGTTATGGAATTGATTACTTATTCACATGCTTTACTTCTACTTCAAATCTGATTTTGAAATGACACTTGAAAAACTAGCATGTGTAGGTTGTATGTTATTGCGTCTTTTTCGCAAAACTAAGCCAATATGAGCCTTCCTTTGGACAACCTTATGCATAACTATTTTTATTTGTGTAAGACTTGTGAGTACTCTTTGGTACTCAGCCAGGTGTTTACTGGCTTTTACAGGTGAGAAAGATGTTGAGACCGATGAGTTCGTTGGTATCGATTTAGGCGACACTGATGAGTAGTATGCTATCATTTAACCCCCAGTCGGTTGCCGATGGGTTATGGGGCATACCACTGCTGGTCTTTTGGTTTATTTACTCGTTTCCGCTGCTACTTAATACTCTTCTTTCAATTTGGCCGGTCGGCCACTTGTATTAGTTGTAAACTTGGAACTTTGTTGTATGCCTTTTGTACTATTTATGGATGAATGTTGTATGGATGTGATCTACGTTGCATGAGAGTATGGTTATATTGGTCGCTGATCTTGGGAGCCAATATAATTCATACTCGCTGATCATGGCTTCCTATTTAACTCACTAAGTGTAGTGCTTGACTTGTTGGAGAACCGACAATCATGTAGTGCTTGTAGAGGAGCGGCGCGCATGATCGTCGGGGCTCTAGTTTTAGTTAAGCCTTTCATTTAGATTGAGTTAAGTTGGAATCCATTCATCGAAGATCCAGAGTTATGTCCCTAAGACCTTGATTAGTCTCGGTCTTACGGAGATAACTCCGGGGTCCCCACAAGTACCTCTCCAACCTCATCATCTTCACCTCCGTCATCCTGGTGAGCCTCTGAACGCCATGCACACTTCAGTTTGTAGAGGGCGAGTACAAACTAACTAACTACAACTAATAAATTACTACTAATTAGCTACGACTAAAATACTTTAATTACCACTTACAAACTACATGTCAATTACCACTAATTAACTACAACTAATAAATTTGTAGAGGGCGAGTAGTTTGCGCCGTATTCCCCGTAGCCACCCATTGCGCCACTATGGCTGCATGTCGCTGGCTCGCCTCTGGTGACCCTAGGGCCTGCGCCTAGACCGTTAGCATCGCCTAGACTCACTTAGTCCAGCGCGCCCCTCCTTTAGCCCGAGGAAAGCCTCCTGCACGAAGTCTGTCGCGGGCCCGAGATCTTCCTTCGCTCCTCGTCGCTGTGACGCCACCTCCGACCATCACTGTTGCCGCCACCACCACCCATAGCTTCGCCCTCCTTCCCTCTTTCTATTTCGCTGCTCAACGTCACCATTCATCGTGCCATTCACCGCTAGCGAGCCCGCCATGGTGCTCAGCCGCACGCAGCTTTGTTCCCTCTCCCCTTCTCTCAATAACAGTGGGACCCACTCACATTTAGGATTCGATTAACACTAATGATAGTGGTTAAATATCAGGCCTGACAGACCCCCTGCCCCCTAGCGCCTCCACCCCCTGACCCAATTTTGTTTTGAGCCGCCACCCCCATTGCGCCACCTTAGAGAGGGGAAGGAAAGAAGGAAGCTAAAGAGAGGAGGAAGGGAGAAGAAGGAGAAGGTGATCATTAGGAATCTCGTGGGATACTTGGAATTTTCGTCGTGAGCTCCGAGGGTAACGATCTGTACTAACTCTTTATATTTGCTCTAGGTTAATCTTTAATAGGAGGAGTAACGTATTTGTAGTTATTAATCTAATTTAATACTACTAATTTGTTACATGCGTAGTGTAGATGGACCGAAACTGGATGTACGGTGCAAACCGTGTGAGTCAAGAGTACATTCATGGTGTGCTTGCTTTTAAAAGAGCCGCCGAGCTGGATATGTTGAAGAAAGGGATAGAATTTATGTATTGTCCATGCATTGATTGCGGTAATCTGAAGATATTTAACAACTCGGTGCAGATCGAATGGCACTTGATTCGAAGGGGTTTAAAAAAAGGGTATACATGTTGGACCAGTCACAGTGAAGAGTATATTATACAGGAAGTTAGTAATGACGACATCACCGAGGAAGTCAACGATATGCTGGATGTGGACTGTGCTTTTGATGAGGATAGGTCGCACGATGATAATCTAGATCAGATGCTACGTGATGCAGAAGGGAACTACAGTGTGAGAGAGTTTTGTAAATTCAAGCGCTTAATGGAGGACTCGGGAAAACCTTTGTTCCCTGGCTGCAAGCCGGAATACACAAGGTTGTCAACCGTGCTTGAACTGCTAAAATTGAAGGCAAGCAATGATTGGTCCGACAAAAGTTTTACGGCGTTGTTAGGTCTCCTAACGGACATCCTTCCAGAGGGAAACGTGTTGCCCAGCACCACCTACCAAGCCAAGAAGGATCTTTGTCCATTGGGAATGGAAGTAGAAAGAATGCATGCATGTCCGAACGATTGTATCCTGTACCGTAAAGAGTATGCAGACACGCATGTATGTCCCATGTGCAAAGCATCCCAATACAAGCGTAAGAATACTGCTAAGGTGAAGTAAGGACCTCCTGCTAAGATGTTGTGGCATCTGCTTATGATCCCACGTTTGAAGCGTTTATTTGTGAACCGAAAGGAGGCAAGATTGCTGCGTTGGCACTCAAAGGAGCGTAAGAAAGATGGAAAGATAAGACACCCTGCTGATTCTGCCCAGTAGAGAAACTTCAATCAGAGATTCAAAGAGTTCGGTGCGGAACCGAGGAGCATAAGGTTATGGTTGAGTACAGATGGAATGAATCCTTTCGGTAATATGAGCAGCCGACATAGCACCTGGCCCGTGAATGAAGCGTATGTACAACCTTCCTCCTTGGCTGTGTATGAAGCGGAAGTACATTTTGATGTCACTACTTATCCAAGGGCCGAAGCAACCTGGGAACGATATTGATGTGTACCTAGCACCATTACTAGAAGATCTTGTGACACTGTGGAACGAAGGGGTATAAGTAGCGTACAAACGAGAGAACTTTGCTTTATGCGCCATGTTGTTCTGTACCATCAATGATTTTCCTGCCCTTGATAACCTATCAGGGTTCAGTACAAAAGGAATCAAAGCCTGTCCGTACTACTTAGATGGTACGGAGAGTGTATGGCTGAACAACTCGCGCAAAACTGTGTATATGCGTTATCGTGGGTTCCTCCTATGATTCACCCATACCGCAAGATGAAGAAACAATTCAACGAAAATAAGGAGGACGGTTCAGCTCCAAGGGCTTTTAGAGGGAAAGAGGTCTATGATATGGTTAAGGATATCGATGTTGTGCTTGGGAAGGGACGTAAATTAAGGACCTATCAGAAGAACATCTGGAAGAAACAGTCAATTTTTTTGGGACTTGCCTTATTGGGAGCACTTAGAAGTTCATCACTGCATCGACGTCATGCATGTGGAAAAAAATGTATGTGATAGCTTGATTAGTCTCTTACTGAACATTAGTGGCAAAACAAATGATGGTGTTAACGCCTGGCGTGACTTGGTTGATATGAACATAAGGACCGAGTTAGCATCGAAAGAGCCGATAAAGGACGAACGTACCTTCCCCCAGCTTGCTACACTCTGTCCAAGGCCGAGAGAAATGAAATGTGCTAGCGCTTGCATGGTGTGAAAGTTCTGTCCGGTTACTCCGCTAGCATTAAGAAACTTATTTCTATGGAAGATTTGAAATTAATTGGTATGAAGTCTCATGATTGTCATGTGTTGATGACACAAATGCTTCCTATTGCAATTAGGAGTATCTTGCCGAACAAGGTCCGAGTGGCAATCTTGAGGCTGTGTTATTTATTTAACTCAATTGCTCAGAAGGTCATCGATCCCGAAGGACTAGATGCTTTGTAGGCCGAGGTGGTGACGACTCTATGTCATGTTGAGATGTATTTCCCTCCATTATTTTTTTATATCATGGTCCATCTCATTGTTCACCTTATGAAAGAGATAAAGATATGCGGCCCTGTGTTTCTAAGTCATATGCACCATATCACAGACGGTTCCATAAAAGAACCATCTGTGATTACTTATCACAGATGGTTCCATTATAGAACCGTCTGTGATATGCCTTTATTAGGCGGGAACTGCTAGGTTTTGCGCCCTTACTCATTATGCCTTTATTAGGCAGGAACCACTAGGTTTTGCGCCCTTACTCGTCACTCTCGCCCGTTCACCTCCCCACCTGACTCCAGCGCCTCCTCCAGTCCACCCTCGCGCCGCCAACTCCAGCGCCTCCTCCAGTCCTCGTGCCACCGGCTCCAATGCCTCCTCCGGTCCTCCCTCACGTCGCCGACTCCAGCGCCTCCTCTGGTCCTCGCGCCACCGGCTCCAATGCCTCCCTGGTCCTCCCTCGCGCCACTGACTCCAGCGCCTCCTCCGGTCCTCACGCCGCCGGCTCCAACGCCTCCTCCGGTCCTCCCTCGCGCTGCCTACTCCAGTGCCTCCTTCAGTCCTCGTGCTGTCGGCTCTAACGCCTCCTCAGTGAGTAATGTACTTCTGTGTTATTTCATTGCTTATTCTTGCATATATAGTTGCAGTGCTAGTTGATATTCTGAAATTGAATGTGATAGTTAGTTCATACTTTGAGCTCTGTTGAATTACTTGCTACTATATTTTTTATCTGCTGTCAGTTTGTTACTTTCAGATTTAACTAGTTATATTGAATCTTCTGATTCCATTGATATCTAGCAATTTTGTTGATCACTCTACTGTTAAGCAATTGGCTTGAATTACTGAACTTGTGTTTTGAGGTTCATTTTATTCTGAGAGTGTTCAATATCTGTTGGTAATCTAGATTTCAGATTGTGATCCTAGTTATCTATTGTTTGACTGAAAGTATAGTCTGCATTCTTTACCAGTTGAGATCTTTTGACAGTGTAGTAAAGTATTGGTTAAAGCTCAAAGTTTGAATTTATATTGCCTTGTTCAGTTAATGAAGAGTATAGACAATAGGGTTGAGATGGCAAAGTCTTGTTCTTTTGCATCTCTCTTTCTCAGAGCACACTAGTTGTTCATTCATTCAGTGATAGTTATACTCTAGTACTGGAAGAAGTGCAAATTGATAACATTGGGTTTACATGTGGTATATGCTGAGCACTTTTTATCTTCAAGACTCTGAGCTTTAGGCTGAAATCTTTAATTTACATGTGGTTTATGCTGAGCATTTTATTCATCTTAAATGACTTGGTGAAACTTCATATGTATAGATAGCAAGTAAGCGAGATGGCGTCTGCACCACCTTCGCCGCCGTCATCGACGTCGCCGAATGCGTCTGGATCTCCGAGGAAAGTGGTACGTATACGAGATGGTAGAGGAATATCGAAAATTCCTGCAGGTCGAATGGCCATCACGGAGGTCAGCGACATTGGGATCCCTCTGGATCGCTTGAAAGCAGCGACGAGATTCCAGACCATCTGTGGGATACTTGGAAGGGAACGGGTCCCCATCACCACACTAAGCTGGGACACTCTGGATAAAGATCAGAGAGGCGAGCTGTGGATAGAAATATCAAAATCGTTTTGTAGGAGCTGACGCCCTGCACGCTCCAAGTGAGGATGGTTGGGTCCATGCCTATTGAGGCTGGGCGGGGGATGGCGTATCCATGCTAGGAAGGGACAGTGCAGCACGGTGCCCAGGTGGCACAGGGTTACGTCAGGGTCTAGGTGGACATGGTACATGACAATATTAGGGCCGTCCCGCTGGAGATTCGCCCGAACGAAGACATCAGAACACTAGGGGATGCCGAGCACAATTTTATCCAGTGGCCCAAGAAGAACATCGCCCTGGACCCTGCAGTGCCACCTCAACCTTCGATTCAGAAGGCCTCTCCAACAGGACCCTCGATGACTCCACCTCAACCATCTCGACACGACCATGCCTCTCCAATAGGACCCTCGATGACTCCACCTCAACCTTCGCTTCAGAAGCCCGCCTCATCGGTTCCCGTGGAGAAGACGTCGAAGGAACAAAAAAACGTGTCGCTGTATCGGTTCCCAAGTCGTCTCACAGGAAGACACATAGCGGCCAAGTCGTTCAGGACAAATCGAAATCGAAGAATATTAAGGCGCCTCCACCTCCCAAGCCAGGGACATACTCCTTTGGTCGTCCGTTGGTGACCAACACAGTATTAGCCTACGCTGGATTAGGTTGTCAGGGTTTGTATGGCTGGTACATGCAGAAGACCAAAGAGAAAGGGTGCGCTGATAGAATCACTGTCAGATACACAAAGGAGCATTTCCTCCACGAGCCGGTCCCCTTCGTCGTGGGCTTCGACGACTTATTCGACCTATTCAACCTCAAACCCCTCGATGCCACACTTCTACAATGTTGAACACTGTAAGTGTGTACAATCAAGTTCTATGTACATTCACGTAATACCAATTAATATAACAACTCATTGCTTATGTATAGATACATGATGAAAAATACCCAAAAATTAAAAGAACCGGTGGGTTTCCTCGATCCACACGTGGTCTCTGAGCAAACCATCTTGGGAGACACATCCTACATCGTGAAATACATAACGACATGATTGCATGCTCAGGACAACAAGGACTACATAATGGTGCGCTACAACTAGAAGTAAGTGCTTCACTACTTACTATACAAATTTCATTTGTACTTTATACGCAGCACGAATTTAGGTTTAATGACTATAGCGACATACATAAGTAGGAACCACTGGATCCTTTTAGTCATTATACCAACGAGGAACAACGTATTATACCTTGATTCCCTAATCAAGGTAACCCACGACTTCACCCTTGTGCAAGAAATACTCGACAAGTATGCTCATTTCCTCCATACATAACTCTATTGTAGTCTTCCTTCGTTTGAAATGGCCGAGGTTAACTTTTTGGAAACATGTAGGTCGTTCATCGCCTATGTTGCCGAGGGAGGGTCATACAAGGGATCGAGCGCCACACTGCAACACAGGACGCGATTTCCAGTACACGCTACACAATAATCCTATATCATACTTCGTAATAATACGTCTCGAACTGACTATACATATGTAATTCTATTTTTGCAGTGCCGCCAGCAAAAATAAGAAGATTATGCATTCTACATTTGCCATCATATGCAGCAACTCATGAGTACTAAGTTGAAAGATCCTGAGGTTGGTCAATCTCGCAATAATTATTTCCTAATTATAAATTTTTAATATATGCTTACTACTTTAATCTTGCTAGAGATGGGGCTTGAACATAGATTTAGCTGCACTCCTTCTGAGAGATATCTCGGAGGTTCGAGGACAGCTCTACGCCTTCATCAAGACGTAGATCATTAACGCTGATGGAGAGTTTCACTACTCTGTCGACCACGGTGAACATCCTTCAAACAATTGATTCAATTTTAATTCACTTTGAGTAGTTATAATTCAATTGTAACTCTAGCGATAATACTTGATACATATTTTTTTGTAATTGATTCTGAGTTGCAAATGATCACTTTTAGTTGTCAAAGATTGATTCATCTGTGATGTATCTATTTTCTACTTGCTTATTTTCAGAGGACATGGCTAGCAATTCCTGAGGCTAGCCGAAATTCAAAAATATTTAGTTAGGTTTAAAGAACTATCACAGACGGTTTGATCGTTAAACAGTATGTGATATGTGGGATATCACAGACGGTTCTAGTTACTAACCGTCTGTTATATGTATGCTATCACAGACGGTTGGTTGGTAAGTAGAACCGTCTGTGATATGTATGCTATCGCAGACGGTTGGTAAGTAGAACCGTCTGTGTTGTGACTTATCACAGATGGTTCAAAAACCATCTGTGATAACTGCCTGTTATCATAACTGCTTGTTATCACAGACGTAAAAACACAGAAGGTTGGAAAACCATCTGTGATGATGGTTCCGAACCGTCTGTGATGAGGTTTTCTGTAGTAGTGATATCTCACAAGTAGATATATAGAGGGAGATTCTCGCCTAGGTCGATTAAGGACCGAACGTCGGTATATCCGAGATAAGCGTAAGCGTACAACCACACGGCTGAACTGGGAAGGTCTTAGATAACTAAGTTGTCTAGGTCTAGCCTTGAATGTTGGAATGCTACAATAGTACGAGCATGACCGGGTAGGCTTGCTCGAAGGGGCTCCCTTCACCGAGGCATTGGGAACAAAGCTTGACGATACAACGGTGAATGCCTCACTTTGACAGGAGGTACCCGGGATCGAAGTGAGGGTTGTCATTCGTCAGGTTGGTGCAAGGTTAGGTCTAGATGATGTAAAGGCTTCATTGCGAACTCTAGACCGCTTACAAAAAGATCGTAAGCGGTGGTGTTGACAGATTCCAAACAAACTAGAGAGCTTGCATCGTGTGGGTAAAGTTGTACACCTCTGCAAAGTGTAAATCTATTTAAATAGGTGTGCTCACAGTGATGAGCGTGCTAAGTGTAGTATTTGATGGGTATAGACTTGATTTTTTTGCAAAAAAAATGGTTCTTGTTAGAAAATATGGGGATGGTTTTGTTGTTGATAACTTGCGTTCTATGTCTTTGGCTGAGAATGAAGTGTTGACAACAACCGAGGAGGGTTGTGAGTTTACTTTGATTATGTTACTTACTTGATTATTTCATTATCAGTCAATAGCTCTTTAAAATTTCCATTGCAAAGTACTACTTATCGTTATTACAAAAAAAAAACTTGCTTAATGCTGAAAATAACTTGTAGTAGAGCATCATTCTTTGATAGCCTTGCATATATAATTATGTTGCGATACACTACAGGTCTTGCTGAGTACAAAATGTACTCAATCTTGCTTAAATTGTTGATCAGAGTATGAGGATGCGCCGTGATGCACCTCCTACCATCCTGAGCGTTGGATGGGCATACCGTTAGACTTTGCATTTAAATTACTATGTTTTCTGCTGCTACTTCTGATACTTGATCTTTTATTTGGCCGGTCGGCCCTTGTAATGTAAACTATGAAACCGCTTAAGTTCATGTACCATACTTGTTTTATGTTGTATGTAATTGTGTATGGATGTGTATACTAATGTTGTGGATGTGTGTACTAGCCACTGATCATGGGACTAGTACGGTACACACACATGGGGGTTTTGAGTATTCCACGCTAGGGTCCGACAAAGAGGCACACGCACGCACACCACCACGCGCGCACACACACACACACACGAGAGTGCGCCCCTTTAGCACATGTCTAGATAGATGGAGGCCGGGAATAAATTCGTGATCTCACAAAATTCCTACTGAAACGCACTCACATGTGCATAATAGGTGGGCCCAGGATTTAAACCTTGGTGGTTGGAGTCGTACATCCACGACTCCACCACACTCGAGAGGTCATTCCCGAGGAAGACTGTATATTAACCATTCTTCTATCAGTGCGAACTGTATGTGCAGGGGGAAATCCTTGTTGTACGGGCAAACAATTGTTTCAGCATGATGGGTCAATTATAGGTAGGGATGCAATTATAGGTAGGGATGTGATGTGCCTCAACTAGTAGAACTAGTTGACACGTAGGGTTGCCCGATCTTTCGCGGTACAAACGACGGAGTTGGCTCTTCCTCTGGCAACTTGAGCTCAGCAACTCCTTCAATCACATCGTCGTGTAAACGGAAACCAGTTGTCCACGCACTAATCAATCACAAGGATGATTAGAAGCATGAACTTGAAGCCTATCTAACCGTGAACCATTAAGATCACGAATTAGTCAAGTTGAATCGTATAGATTCGGTAGGCAATCTCAAGAACAATGTGTTCTTGCCTTGCTCCAACCCCCAACAAACCCTAGATGGGAAAACCTCAATACACGCTTGATATGCGTCACAAAGTCACCGTGACTTTTCTGTATTTTCTTCAAATTCAACTTAACTTTACAATGGGCAATGCCCTGGCCTTATATTGGCACCTACGGGTGCGGCCAACTCAAACACGGCTTAAGGTCGATTCTTTCCTATTACAGTTTGGAAAGATTACAACCGACTCAACTAAAAGATATATACCATAACTGACTCTATCTAAAAGATATATACTATAAGTTATCTACAGCTGAATCATCCTGGAGTGGTCCGAGAGTGGTCCTCGAGAGGTCCTTGGGAGGTCCACGGGGGTACTCCTAGGAAGTGGTTGTGATTGCTCCTGGGAGGTCCTAAGCGGTTGTGATTGCTCCTGGGAGGTCCTGAACGGTAGTGATGGATCCTGGGGAGGCCCTGAGGAGGTCCTGATGGATCCACGTGGAATCCACATGGGTGCCCCTAAGGAAGTCCTGGGGGAGGTCCTGGACGACGTGGATCTCCTTGGGGTGGTCCTGGACGGTGTGGATCTCCTGGGAGTGGTCCTGGACGGCGCATATCTCCTGGGAGTGGTCATGGAAGAGGTCCTGGGGAGGTCCTAAGGAGGTTCTGAGGAAGGTCGTGGGCTAACTGGGGGTGGTTGTAAACCAACTGGAGAAGGTCGTGAACCAACTGGGGGTGGTTGTGGACCACCTGGAGGAGGTTGTAGACCACCTGATGTACTGGTCGTAGGGATGTCCTCATCATCTCCTCCCCCTTCAAGCAAATCCGTCCTCAGTTTTGAGGTATTCTTCAAAAGATCCTTGCTCTTTATAACAATATCAGAAGTGATCTCCTCATCTCGTTTGGGCAGCAAAGAATGAAACACGCCTTTATGCATCAATGTGAAACGATTAGCTCTACCTTGGTGTGTAATGTTGCGATCAAACTACCATGGACGCCCCAGCAATATATGACACACGTGCATAGTCATGACGTCACACTCCACCTTGTCTTCATAACCATCAATTGAGAACTGTACTGAAACTTTATGTGTAACTTTCAGCTTACCAACAATGTGAATCCATTGCATATAGTATGGCTTAGGATGACGCCATGTGGTCAATGAGAGCGCATCAACCATGTCCTTACTGATCACATTGTTGTAGCTGCCTCCATCGATCATCAGCTTGCACCGTTTGCCTTTGATCATACATTAGGTTTGAAATACACCACGTCACTGCCCCTTCTCGATGATCAGTGTATTGTCACGAGTCACCTTGTGAGTCATCAAAGATACACCATCTACAGGTTCACAATACTCCACCTCGATGTCAGATTCCTGGGATTGCTCTATTTTATGATCAGCGTCATCGCTATCACTCTCCGATGCATATCCAGTTTGTACAAGTAGCAAATATCTTGAGTTTGGGCAATCTTTCTTCATGTGCCATCTGCCCTTGCACTTGTAGCACTCAATGTCACGTGTTCAAGCAGTGGAGAAAGCACTCGAATCAGATTTAGATGCTTCCTTGGTTGCTGTACTTACAGCCTTTGGAGCTTCTTTAAGTTGAATGCCCGTCGGGTTAGTGGATGCAACCCCGCTGGGTTAGTGGATGCAACCGGCTTAGAACTTGAACCAACTTCACCATCTTGCTATGTTGGACGTCTCCAACTCGATGGATTGGTGCGGCCAACCTTTGGATAGTTGTCCCTCACCCATTGTTCAGCACGCTCTGCTTGGTGAAGTAACTCTTGAACGGAGTGGTATTGCATCAAGTCAACACAATTCCGCACATCGTCGTTTAGCCCTTCAAAGAAACTTGTCATGGTAGCTTCAGCGGACTCAATGACACTAGTACGAATCATGATCACTTGCATCTCTTGATAGTACTCATCCACAGACTTGGAGCCTTGAGGTAGACGTCATAGCTTTGTATGCAGCGTCCTGGTATAGTACGCTGG
The DNA here is from genome assembly GCA_036346255.1 of Ampelocalamus luodianensis. Classification (NCBI taxonomy): domain Eukaryota; kingdom Viridiplantae; phylum Streptophyta; class Magnoliopsida; order Poales; family Poaceae; genus Ampelocalamus; species Ampelocalamus luodianensis. The sequence goes on from CM070638.1 coordinate 3,956,957, forward strand.
AACAAATCTAGCCCTCATGACTTGTTTCATCTCCTCCCAAGTGATGATCTCTTGCACGGTTCAATTGATCCCACCAAATAATAGCGTATTCGGTGAACTCAAGTGAAGCAACACGAACCTTCTTGTCTTCGGAGTAGTTATGGTTGTCGAAGATTTGATTGACACGCATCTCTCACTCTAAATAAACTTCCGGTTCAGTTCTACCTTTGAATGTCGGTATGGTTATCTTGATGCGACCAATACCGTCGTCCTCGCATGGAACACCACCATCGCGGTGTCCTCTATGTGCAGCAGGTCGGTGGTCAAAATAATCACGACGTGGTGGTCGTGGATAGCCTCCACGGCCATCAGACACGTCATCATCTTCAGCACCATAATAACGTGCGTTGTCATGCGATTGCGCACGTTGCACCAAGTTTGGTGCTTGATGCCATGCGCCAGCCCTCTCTGGCGGTGGCAGCCTCTCCTCCAAATGACGAAGAGTAGCGGCCAACTCATTGAAGCCTGCCGTGATGCGATCGTTCAATGAAGTTTGTACTTTGTTGATCCTCGTATTCACCCCATTGATGCTGCCATCGAAATCAGCATGGATGATGTCCTCGCGGCGCTTGATATGTCTGAGTATCGCCTTGAAACGTGCTCGCATTGCGAGTGGCAAGTCATCCTCGATCGGGTCTCCCAAGTCTTCACTGGAGAACCCATTCGAACCCCTGTGGCTCGCTCTTGACATTACGTAAGCAGCAAGAGAAAAATAATAATTTCAATACCGCGATCAATCTGTGCTTTGATACCAACTGATGTGCCTCAACTAGTAGAACTAGCTGACACGTAGTGTTGCCTGATCTTTCGCGGTACAAATGACAGAGTTGGCTCTTCCTCTGGCAACTTGAGCTTAGCAACTCCTTCGATCACGTCGCCGTGTAGACGGAAACCAGCTGCCCACGCACTAATCAATCACAAGGATAATTAGAAGCATGAACTTGAACCCTCTCTAATCATGAACCGTTAAGATAACGAATTAGTCGAGTTGAATCGTATAGATTCGGTAGGCAATCTCAAGAACAACGTGTTCTTGCCTTGCTCCAACCCCAACAAACCCTAGATGGGAAAACCTCAATACACACTCGATATGAGTCACAAAGTCTTTCTTCAAATTCAACTTAACTTTACAATGGGCAATGCACTGTCCTTATATTGGCACCTACGGGTGCGGCCAACTCAAACACGGCTTAAGGCCGATTCTATCTCTAACTCACGTAAAGATTTTTTCCTATTACAGTTTGGAAAGATTACAACCGACTCAACTAAAAGATATATACCATAACTGACTCTATCTAAAAGATATATACTATAAATTATCTACAGCCGAATCATCCTGGAGTGGTCCGAGAGTGGTCCTCGAGAGGTCCTTGGGAGGTCCACGGGAGTGCTCCTAGGAAGCGGTTGTGATTGCTCCTAGGAGGTCCTTAGTGGTTGTGATTGCTCCTGGGAGGTCCTGAACGGATGTGATTGCTCCTAGGATGTCCTGAATGGTAGTGATGGATCCTGGGGAGGCCCTGAGGAGGTCCTGATGGATCCACGTGGGTGCCCCTGAGGAAGTCCTGGGGGAGGTCCTGGACGACGTGGATCTCCTTAGGGTGGTTCTGGATGGTGTGGATCTACTGGAAGTGGTCCTGGACGGCACGGATCTCCTGGGAGTGGTCCTGGACGGCGCAGATCTCCTAGGAGTGGTCCTGGAGGAGGTGAGGTCCTGGGGAGGTCCTGAGGAAGGTCGTGGGCTAACTAGGGGTGGTCGTAAACCAACTAGAGGAGGTTGTGAACCAACTGGGGGTGGTCGTGGACCACCTAGAGGAGGTCGTAGACCACCTGATGTACTGGTCGTAGGGATGCCCTCATCAGGATGCAAGTGGGCTGAGCCGATTACCCTTCTGTTCACATCCCATTTTGGGCTTGTTTGGATATATTGTGATTCGATTCAATCCCTTCGAATTGACTCGAAATTTAAACTAAAATCTCTTTCAATCCGCTCCTATCCAAACAAGCCCTTAATTGGTGATTCTCTTTTTGCACTAGGCCCTTGCATTTGTGGTAATAAATCAAATGAATTGGGATGGGTCGGCCCAACCCAACCCAACTTGCATCCCTAATTGTAGGAAATCAATCCAACATGACGATTTTGACAATTTGAAAAGACCGAATTAAACTGGCTGGCTTCCAAAACCGAGCAAGCCAAGCTAGCATACGGAGTAACCTTGTAGACAGTAGCAAAGCCACCTTGTCCAACGATGGTTGAAAAGTGATGTGTAGCGACCTCCAACTCAGTCAAACTGAACTCTATTAAGCCTGTCGGAAAAACAACACATACATACATAGTTGAGGTTGTGCAACGTGAAACAGTAAGAGCACAATCAATAGTAGTGAATAATATATATATTTACATTCGATAATGATATGGAGCTAGCTAGCCTGTCTAACCAGTCATGCGTGCATGGAAATTGTGATGCAAAAGATGATGGTTTTCTTTCAGAAAAATAGAAGATGCGATCTTACTTGACGAGGGAGGTGAGGACATCTCGCTTCCTGTTGGAACATTATTTTCTTCCCCAGCCATTTCATATCCTTCATATCCAGCAGTGAAGGCAGCGAAGTCAGCAACGGGTTCAGCCCTACCTCCAAATTCAGCAACGGATCCTGCTGGTCGAAGCTGCACATACATTGGCAAGGAGAAGACAACACTCTCAGTGCACATCTGGATCTGGGCAGGGTTCACAATTTCGGACCTTTCGTTATCCTCCGAAAGAAACTCAATTCCTTCAAATTTTTTCGTTTCGTTTGAATTTGAAGGCTTAAAGAAAGTAAAAAACTAGCAAATAAACAACAAGACCAACATACCCTAGTGGCAAGGCCCTCTCCTCGCTTGATCGAATCCCACTGCACTCCTTAATTTTTGGAAAAACCACACCGAAATAGTTTTCCCTGGATCTGGGTGACTTATGCGCTATGTAATGGAGTGGAAGAAACTTTATACCATCCCTTGATGAACTCCAATTTCAGGAGGGAATGCTGATTCAAGCTGCATATACATTGGCAACGAGAAGACAGCACTCTCAGTACAACACTTACACGAAAAAAAAATCATTTCTGAAAGCTTCTTCATGGAAGGCCATCTGGGGAGTGAGGAACATAGCGGTTTTTGAACATTACCCCATCCATTCAGAGTTGGAAGAGAAACACGAACGATGATTATGCCACTGACGACCATCAATCTCTTGTGACACTGCTGTTAAGTGGCTACGAATTGATAATTTTGCCCCTATGGTCAGCTTGCTCTCACGGTCTTGCTCGTTATTCCAATTTCCAGCCTACACTCGCTGGGCACCATTGGATTAGGGGAAGAACAATTGGAAGGCAAACCTGACATGTGGGCCCGTGTTTGACAGGTTTTGCAAGGGCAAGATGAGTATTTGAAAAACTTGGTAGGTTTCAGGAGGTTAAAGGCAACTCGAGCTAACGGTATTGACAAAAGTGGCATACAATTAAGGGCAAACTTGAAAAGGCAATGGCATACAAGTAAGTGTTCATTATTGAATGGCCTTTTTTTAACCAGGGAGGCCCTAGAAGGGCCTAATTCTCCGGATTCCATTGATAAAACAGAAGTTTAGTACATGAACCCCAAATTGTACATTTTGGACCCTTACAAAGATTGGAATTACAACAAGGTCCTTGGAACTTTGAGATTGACATGAACGCAACACCGGATTGTTTGCCTCATCAGCGACGCGTGGCCGCCCCCTCACCAGCTGGCTTTGCCATCGCGTCCTTGCTACGTCACATCCGCGTGGAAGCCACTTCAGCACATCGCCGCCCAGTCAGCGCCACCTCATCACTCCATCCTCCATGTCCACCTTGTCATGCCCTCGTGGTAGCCGCGTGGCACACCTAGCCCAAACCCGCGATCCAGATCTCCATGGACGTAGTCCACCGTGAGCCATTACACTTACCCGTGGACCCCACATGTCAATGCACTACTCTGTAGAACCAATCCACCATGCACCGTAGACCCAAGTTTGTGGACCTAGTCCATAGACCAATGGCCCTACGTGTCATTCGTCTTTTTCTGGAATGGATTTAATTCTCGATATTCATTTTATTCCAATGGGTCCCACATGTCATTCTCTCATCCACATGTCATTCTCTCATCCTTTCTCCAAAAAATCCCGAAATAAAGATTCCAGGAATATTTTTTCGGCCCCACCTGTCAGTCTCACATATTCTCTCACTTTTCCTTTTTCAGCATTTTTCTTCCTGGTCAAACTTCCGAAAGCTCGTTCTTCCCCATACAAACTTCGATTGAACCCATTCAAGTTTCTAAATTCATCTAAAATTAAGCCCTACCTTCCAGTATCATTCAATTTCAATTCGAATTTTATTTAATATCCTTTTGAATTTTATTTGTTTTTGCGCTTTCTCTCTCGTTAGACGTTGTCGTTTCGGAATCGCTGGAAGGAGTTGAAGGTCAAGGAAGTTGAAGATCAAAGATAAAGAACATCAACATTGCTATAGTAAGACAAGTTATGCTTTGACTATATTGCACCCAGTTTTCCTAAATTACTTTGATTCAAATTATTGTATGTTATTTCAATTATCAAATTCTTTAATACTTTGGGAATTAGTTATGCACCTACTTTATTATGCCCACCTTGCTTATTGTATTGCCATGATCAATTGTCACCTTAGCTTGGTTAATTATTAGTTGGTATTATCATAGCACCAACGTGGGTTGGTTAGATACGATTAGTATGCTTAGCCATGCAACAGGTCATTGATATCATTTTAAATGGTAAATCTATACTTGACTAAGTGATTATGTAACGTCTTTGTCAAAAGTTGTATGTTGTCACGTGTTGAGAGCATGTGTTGCACTTAATCAACAGGGTGGGAAAAGATTTAGACTGAGGTAGGTGGAAAGAATTGTGATATGGTGGACTGTGCGCTTGGGAATGTGAATTTTGGTGCGTTGGTCAATTAAGGACTACCTCAGGAGTCCTTAATTGACTACCTCAGGAAGTAGGTTAGCTGTGTGATATGGTGGACATGCCTGGTATGGAACATGCCTAGCTCATTAATTTATGGATTCGTAACATTGGCTACCTCAGGAAGTAGGTTAGCTGTGTGATAGGGTGGATGTGTGATTTCTGTGTTCGGGTCGCATTTATGGGTGGTTCACTATCTCCAGGTCCAACGGTGTGTGTCGGACCAACGAGTGAGGATGGGGTCGGCAGTATGCACATCGAGAGGGCCATTGTTGAGATGAAGTTTTTGAAAGGCATTGTTAGGATTACTCAATTACATACTTTCGTATGGCGAGTCATGGCTGACATGATGAGTTGATTGTATCTTGTGGGTAATGTGTATAACCTGATGAGGACATTAACCCTAAGGATGCAACCACTACTTCGACCCGCTGCACTGCATTCTCTACTTCAACCCCATCTTCGTCGATCGGACTTTCGGCTAATGCACTGCTATATTCGCCGGTTGGACCGCGCTATGTCTACTCATACGAGCTGTGCTATGTCTACATGCCTTGGTGTTACGTCACCAATTATTGGGCCACAGGCTATGTAATGTATGGGCTGATTTGGCCTATATGGCCCATATGGCCCATGTGGGCGACCACCTAGGGTTTTTGGCACTGTTCACGTGGCATTGTTCATGTGTGAACAGTACCCGCGGCCGCCACCCCTTCTCCTATACATAGTGACCGCCGCCCCATCTAGTTGCGGGGGTTTTGTTGATTGAAGTTTAGCTTTACTACTTTATTCTTTGTCCTCTTGATCGGCGAGTTCAATAGCGACATTGTTCTTCAGAACCCCACCTATCAATACATTCAATTTCATATTCGCAATTTCAGATTGCTTATTTATCTTATTCTTACGTGCTTCAGATGGTTGTATGAAATAATTGATTAGACTATGTGAGCTTTGTGAAATACACTACAACAGGACTGACTTTATACAACACATTGTCTGCAACACATGGGCTATGTGTTGTAGCTGCAAAGTTTTTGCATCACATACTATATGTTGTTGAGGCTCTTTGCAACATATAGTTCACTCATTACGGAAAAGTGTGTTGAAGAGTCTCATGGCATCATATAATATGTGTTGCTCACATATATATTGGAAATGCAATGTATACAGTGTGGAAATAGAATCTTTTTTATTGCCATCAATGAAAAAAGAAGAAGCCCCCAACAGGACTCGAACCCACAACCAGCCCAAATTATGGGCAGCGCTAGCCCTCATAACCAAAGGAACCGAGCTGCTGCTTGTTTGAGATTTCGCGTGTGGCTCTCTTTGTCTATTTCCTCTCCAAGACCCAACTCCATTAGACCAGAGGAACCCCAGCGTTTTTCCTTTCACCCGGTTCTTCTGGCCCCACCCCTCCCCAGCTTGACCTCTGGTCGCCTCCTCTTGGCCGCGCCTCCCCTAGCCCAGCACCGCCGGCCTCCTGTTCCCAGCCCCGGGCCACGCCCGTGGTGGCTCGGCCGCCCGAGCTCGGCTTCCTACCTCTGGCCCGTTCGCCTGCTGCGCACCGCCGGCACCGGCCCTGCTGGCTCGGCCTCCGATCGCCTGTCACTCGCATCAGCCTCTCGGTTGCTAGGCATTTGGTCGTAGCTCTGTGGCTGAGGCTCGCTCGCCGCCTCGCCCCCAGCCGGCCCCTGCTCACCGTCTCGCCCCCAGCCGGCCCCCGCTCGTCGCCTCACCCCCGCCGTCGCCGTCGGTCGTGCCGCGCGTGCCCAGGCCCAAGGTCACGAGGAGGTGAGTTGTGCTGTGAATTAGGGATTTGGTAGAATGGGAGTGGATTAGTGAATTGGGGATTTCGGGGAGTTCTAGGGTTGTCGAATGGGGAATGGCCAATTGGGGAATTAGGGATTTGGGTTAGAGTTTGAGTTAATCTCCTTCCCGAATTAACTAGTTGATTCTAACAATTCCGATTAAGGTGGCTTCATAGTCTTGTGAGGTATCTGGGAGGTTATAGCATGGGGGAATACTTATGCTCACGCGGGGAATGTCTGCAAATTTTGACATTGATGTAGGTACTACTAGTATCTTGCTATGGATCTCTTATGGTGATCACTTGAAACTGTGCAGGGTGGGATGGCACGTTAGATACTCATTTGATATGTCATTGGAGGAATCCAAACATTTCCTTAGTGAATTTTAGTACCGAGCATAACACGAGTAGTTGTGGAGTTTTTTTTAGGAAAAGAAACGAGAAATGGTTGTGGAACTGGGCACGAAGTAAGTTTGGTAGCCAATATGATAAGATTGAACAAGTTTACTACTCAAATTTAGAAGGACCACAAAGGCTGAAGGAAATCTAAGGACTCGTAGATATCTTGGATTACCTTGAGTTCTAATGCAAAGGGTTTTGTACCTATTTCCAGCTTGAATTGCTTACCTCAATTCATTTGGAGTAGGTTCATTGTCAATTCCATGTTCCAACAGTGTTGAATAGTTTTCTTCAGAATTTCAGATACTCATTTCATGTAGAATTGGTGTGATTGTAGTATAGTTTGTGTATGGATTCCCTTTTGGGTAATACTTTTTGGTTTACACACTACTGAGAAAGCTCTCCAAAACTTTGAATCTTCTCTGCAACTCGTAGTAGATCTTTTCCTCCATCGCTGCTGCCTGCTCATCATAGCAACGCCACCTATAACAACACTTAACATTTGTGTTGCTAGAATCAGCAGCAACACTTTTTCGTACATACAGCAACACTTAGCATTTGTGTTGCTAGAATTAGAAGCAACACTTTTTCGTACATACAGCAACACATACCTGTGTTGCTATATGTCAGTCCGGTAGTAGTGACACTTGTTAAATTATTATTACTATTTGTTTTCAATTATATTTTCAATCTATTATTCCTATTCAACTGTAAATGTTGTTTTTAGCAAAATTACCATAGATGCCATATCCTTTGGAATAAGTCATCATCTATAATTGCATTCTGTGATACAATTTGCTGAGTACTCTTTGTACTCATCCTTGCTATAAAACAAGGTTGTTCAGTTGATGAAGACTACATCAGTTCATCGTCGGTCGATAAGGTCTACTTCAAGGATTATGGAGAACTAGGTCACGCTACCCTAGTCGATTGCCTGTAGGCATATGGATGAGCTTCACTAAAATTATTCTGTTTCCTTCCACTGCAGCTTATTTGAGATATTCGGCTTCTAAGACATTAATTGTAAGCTTTGACCTTAAGGTCGTTACTCTGATAATTATTGTTTTGCATATTTCTTAGCTATCTTTGCTTATGGAATGGTATTTCATCGATATTACCATTGTGTGCACTAGCATGATCATAGACTAGTGCAATATACACAGAGGGTTTAGATTTGCATATTTAAATCCCGACATCAAGCCTACAAATACTATTGGCATAGCGCCTAAACCAAAGTGGGAAGTCTAATTTACAACTATAGAGCTTGAGAGGTCCCCTGCCCCTCACCAGCGGCGAGCCGACGGCGGGGAGGGGGCCGGGGGCTAGGCGGTGGATTTTGAGGTGGGAGACGTGGCTGCTACAGTAATGAGCACGGGAGGAGAGGGGAAATGACGCTTAATAATAAATGGCCAATTGTGGATCTAGACGTGGTATATGAGGAATTTTCTCAAAATTAAAAATAGGTTATTTCCTTGATCGAAAAAAAGATTGATTATAAGGCTATTATCCTTGGTGGAAAAAAAATTCGGATCTTTTTTATTATTATTTAGGGCTCAAACGGAATAGATTTTCAATGCTTGCACCAAATTGGAGGTTTCCACCGGATATGTTGCCATGGTTAATGGGAATGCTTGGGCCCTCAGTTTAGTAGGGCTAGAACCACGTGACCTGCCAAAGTGCCACGTTAAAAGAATATTGCCATATATTGTTTGTTGTACATTGTTTTACGCTTTAAGTTATAATAGGTGATTTTAAAAAATGCAACACATCGAAATAAAAAAGCACGCAATGGGCAAGAAATACAACACCTGCAATGAGCAAGGCCTATACATAGCTGGTTGGGCCTGCTTTATTTTCTTCGATGGACTATCTCATCTTAAGTCTCATTGAGTTTTATGAAGTTCTATCCCAAGTTTCATCATGTTTCATTAAGTTTCATAAAGTTTTAATCCTAAATAACTGGATGAAAATCATTGAAACTTTATAGAAACTATTTGAAACTCGCTGAAACCTAGTGAGACATAATAAGACATAACGAAACTTCATAACAAGGAGTCATCTAAAACTTCACGAGACATAACGAAACTTCATGAGACTGCTATACCATTGGAAGTGCTTCCCATGGTATAGCGTTGTGTAGCAGCCCCTTTTAAAAAATGCAACACATCGAAATAAAAAAGCACGCAATGGGCAAGAAATGCAACACCTGCAATGAGTTTGGCATAAACATAGCCGGTTGGGTTCGTCGGCGCCGGGCCTGCTTTATTTTCTTCGATGGCCTCAGGCGCATAGGCGTCTGGCCCAGTTGTTGCGAGCGCGCCAGGCCTGTATCCTGAAATAACAAAATTACTCTCTTCATTTTGTTAAGTTATTATTTTCCTAAGTTAACTATCCAATCCGTTAGCATTGAGGGACTGAAAAAAAGTTATCATTTAGGGGAGGACAAGCACTGGCCTGGTGGAGAGAGCGAGTGTGTTTGTGATCTCATTTATTTACTGTACACATGCGTGCTCCTTTAGTGAGAAATGATGTGCGCAATGATGTGGACGTGCCCCGTTGGATACGGTGGATTAATGGTTCCTATATAAATTAACACGGGAAATTCGCAACAAAAAGCTTAATTCCTATATAAATCTGTAATAGTTCCTACCTTCCAAACATAGCCCTACTGCCTAGTGCACTATAGGATAGTTTAGGTACTGTACCTTTGGGGGCGGAGGGTGGGCATCATCATCTTGAATTGGCCGCGTCAAAATAATGGTGACAGTGGTGGCGAAGATCCCTTCCATCATATGGTCCGAGATATCATCCTTTGCACGACGTAACTGTTTGGACAGCTTGGTGGCCGTGCAGAAAAGGCACATGGTGTTCTTCTCCTGGCAGGCCGTGACAAGCGTGTGGGCGCGACGGAGGGTCTCCTCGAGCTCCTCCAGTGCGGCGCTCATCGCCGGGTTATCCGTCATCTCCGTATTCTCAAGCTGTGAGAGGATACCACTGACTCTGGTCACGCGCCTTCCGATCCAAAGGCATTCCTCTTTGTTCCGGCGAACCGTCTCCACCGCCTCCTTGATCTTCAGCGCAACTTCGACGATCTGCTTCAGGCTGCCCACTGGATCGGCCATCGATCCTGCTGCCCTACAGCACAATCTACACATCAAATTTAGCTCAGCTGCTTAATTAAGCCGACGAGCAACAGAAAATTAGCCTATCTGCATCACTGATTACAATGAAATTAAGCAAGCGCTCGATCACTAACCTTCAATTCTAGGCTCTTTCCCTCGCAGTCTCTTCTTTCGAGTCTCTCAATGGGCTCTTTTTCTCCTACCTCCCACTCCCAGTCTCTTCCTCCAAGACAGGCTAGCTGTGTGCTATGTGGAAAAAAGTAACCAGCGCTAAGGAGACTTGCCTACCTCAGGCCTTCTCATAAAAAGAGAAGAAAGTTGAAGGACAGGCTGGGTGAACTGTATTTATTAGAGCCAAACGGCCCAAACCGTGTCCAGACAAGTGCGTGTAAAATAGTATAGACATCGTTGTCTATAATAACTAGATGCCGGCGCCATGCAAACACGAAAGACTATGACATGTGAAGAAGAGCATAAAACTTCCTAAGCATTGGGACTTATATAATACTTTTATCAGCAGTTGTTTTCACATATAGTGTTTTACAAAAGGTGGTAAAAATCCAACCATCTTAATGTAACGACAATATATGAATACTGGATGCAATTATCGACTTGTCGCAATTAATCGGACCAAAATTTTACGTAGGAACGAATCAACTAAAACAGCGAAACAAGAACATCAAAAACCTAAGAAAAAGACAGCAAAAAACACATCCTATTACCCTTGAACACAACCAGCTAGTGAGGATTCCGTGATCTTCACATAATAGTACACTAAAGGGAACTTAGAGTAAACGCAATGCACATATCCAATGCGGCTCTTCACTGTTTTGAGCTAAATGGATAGCTTGGCCTGCTCGTCTGTATAATCAACCAATAGCACTTCCCAATCTGAATAGCAATTCAAGAGGAATAACATGCCCACTAAATACTGCAGCGAGTAATACGAAAAGATCTGAAAAGCAAGATGCTAATGTATTGTAGTATAGATCAATGCAAGATAACAATTCACTATCCTTGTCCATAATTAAACAAACATACACAACATCAAAATAAACAGCACGAAAGACCCAATTTTGAAGGAGATATTCTAACAGCGAGAAAGAATAGGCACGTACAGCTGTTTGGGTGTCAACTCGTGGGATAGAAAAGAACTAAAGAAGAGCAGATAGGTCAACCCTCGATAGTTCAATCAACTTGACAAGTCCTAAGAACAAGTTTTTTCAAGAGGCGTATCATCATCACCAAACGTGGAAAACTAAAATATATGAATACCAGATGCAATTATCGACCTGCCGCAATTAATAGTACCAAAATTATATGCAGGAACGAAGCTACTAAAACAGTGAAACAATGATATCAAAAACCTAAGAATAAGACAGCAAAAAACACATCCTTTTAAAAAACAATAGAGCTACAACACTACGCAAAACAATAACTAATTTTTTTTCCACCTCAACGACTCTTGGGACTATGCTGCAGAGGATTGAGTGTGACCACCCGAAGCATGCACCGAGTGAACAGCCTGCCAGGCACCACAACGCCCATGTCACGCCCAAGAAGCTAGCCAATGCAGGATTTCTACGGTGGAAAGCGAGAAAATTTCACAGCAGGAAGCGATCGAACCGGAGGATTTGAGGAATTGCGATGTATCTAGAAATGCGGTACGAATTATTATGCTAACATCACCCATACCTATACAATATATATAAATTATAACTAAGAGAGAGCAAATGGCGGTCTACATTACAATTAGAATTTAGTTATGCCCCGCAATGTAAATATATGACACTATCAGAACAATGCAAGGGTGATTGGCAAATACTATTTTAAAATAATCGCAAAACCTAAGACACTGGTACTCTCACAATTTCACTATAAAATCCTAAACATGTAAATATGCAGCGATCTAATGTATTCTTTGCAACCCTAGTATACCTAGATAGTACGATCAGATAGCAAGTTAGATGCTGTAAAAGGATATTAGATTAGTGAGTGTGTGTCTTAATATTTAGTATGCATGCACTACTACAAAACAGGTCATACCAGACACCTCATCACAGACGGTTCCAAAGGAGCCGTCTGTGTTGAACTTATACAGACGGTTCCCTTTGGAACCGTCAGGGAACCGTCTGTGATATGTCCTCATCACAGACGGTTCATATTACCAACCGTCTGTGATACTTCACAGACGGTTGGTAATAAGAACCGTCTGTGATGAGGACAACTTATCACAGACAGTTTGGAAATAAAACCGTATGTGAAGTATCACAGACGGTTCAATTTTATAACCGTCTGTAATAAACTATTATCACAGACGGCTCTATTAAATAATCGTCTGTGATATTATTATCACAGACGGTCCCCATATAGAACCGTCTGTGATATCCCACCTCTTCGTCTCCCGCGCGATGTGTCTCTTCATCTCACCATCGCACAACCGTATCTTCGTCTCGCACGCCAACGATACATGCGTCTCTTCGTCTCACGTGCCAGTTACTCCTAATTCTTTATAAGACGGAATAATTCACCGAAGATTAAACTCCTCCCATCGCTCTTCGTCTCACGGTTTTGAGTACGTACACGCAGCAAGCCAAGGTGAGCGCGCATGTAGAGCATGACGGCCAGCACCAAGGCGAGGAGGTCGGTGATCGCCGCTCTTTCTCATGATGTCGTCGTCGAGATCGTTGGCCGTGTGGCCGCGAGCTCTCCTCAGCCCATGGAGGACCTATGCAGCCTACGATTAATGTACGTACATATTTATATCTACAAAATACGTACGTACGCACTACTATTTATTTTAACATCTTGAATTTTGTGTATGTACATATATTGGAGTTGCAAGGCCTTGTACAAGGTGTCCAAGGAACGCGCCGTGGGGAGGCGCGTGGCGCTAGAGCGAGAGGAGACGATGAAGTGGCAGGACAACGAGCGCTACCTCGCCGTCGTCAACCACCTGGCCGGCGCCGGCAACCCGGGGGCTTGTTTCACCGTCGGCCTCGGGCTTGTCTTCGCGCCCCAAGACATGCAGCGCGGCCTCATGTTCCTTGAACGGGCGGCCGTGGCCGGCCACAAGGCCGCGCCTCGTGCTCGCCTCCCCTCTACGGCGGCGAGACGCGCAATGTTGGGAAGCACTACATCAGCCAGGTCGAGGACGAGCCGACCGGCGGCGGGTGCGAGACGGCCAAGACCAACCGGGAGTGCAGGCGGTGCCAGAGGCTCGCCGCGGACATGGTCCAGGCGGCGGCGTGGGGGGAGAAGGCCGGGCCACTGGGCCGGGTGTGGGCACTGTCGGAGGATGGCCACCGGTGCACGAGCACTGGCTGCGGTGTGGAAGGGTGGGATGACTACGTCGTCTTCTGCAGTGACGACTGCAGGATTAGGCATGAGTATGCCAGTTTCTTTGGAAAGGTGTTGGACTATTTGCCATAAAATTTCAGTTTTTTAGGTTTCTAGAAATTAAGGTGATGCAGCGGGACTATTTTCCAAATTAAATGAATTTTTAATGCACCAAAATATACGGTCCACAAGGACAGGAGCGATTACAATTCCACGTTGACATCAAAATATACGTACGACAGATTACAAGTCCATAACACATGATGTTATGGAATAAATTAATTACAATGGAGTAATTTCTTAATTAAAATATAGCCCTTCATGATGATCGACGCGCATATAGCTAGCTTCCTCACTGGGTTCTTCCTCGAGCCTGATGTCGTCTCCGAAAGGAGGCAACTCGTCAAATTGATTGTATTCTTTCTCGTCCACTATATTCTCAACTCCGACAATCCTTCTTTTTCCATGAAGAACTACGTGACGCTTCTTATTTGCCGGGTCGGTTACATAGAAGACTTGAACAACTTGGTTAGCTTGATGCGAATGGTTCATCTTTGTATCCGACACGATAGAGGTCCACAGTGAGTGACGCCGTGCTGTCGACCTTCACCGTGGAGATGGACCCAATGGCACGAAATAGGGGATCTTGAAAAGCACGTAGTCGAGCTCCCATATCTCCTCTATTTGCCCATAGTACGAGCTCCTCAGCCCATCGGTACTGAATGCATCTATGCGGACACCGCTGTTCTGGACTGTGCTCTTCCTATCTTGAGCTGCCGTATAAAATGTGTACCCATTTATGTCGTATCCTTGCCATGTGACAATTGTAAATTATGGCCCTCTTGCCAACCATAGCAGCGTATCTTCACTTGATGACCTCCCAGTCATGATTCGCACCTTTAACCATTCGTTGAACCGACGGTTGTGCTCTCTCGTGATCCAAACCTCCGACCGGTCTGGATTCTGTTGGCGTACCATGTCTTTGTGCTCGTCGATGTACGGGGTCACTTGAGTCAAGTGTTGCAAGACCGTGAAATGGGCTTGAGCGTACGTATCCAGAGCGGGAGTGATTGATTTCCTTCCGATGGTCCCGATACCATCCAACCTTCCCTCATGACGACATAGAGGCACACCTATCGGTTCCACCTGAGCCATGTAGTCGACGCAGAACTCAATGACCTCTTCGGTTGCATAACCTTCGATGATGCTGCCCTCCGGTCGAGATCGATTCCGTACGTAGGACTTGAGAATTCCCATATACCTCTCGAACGGGTACATATGACGTAGGAACACAGAACCGCATATCTTTATCTCTTTCACAAGATGAACAATGAGATGGACCATGATATCGAAAAATGACAGAGGGAAATACATCTCAAGTTGACATAGAGTCGTCACCACCTCGCCCTGTAGAGCATCTAGTCCTTCGGGATCGATGACCTTCTGAGCAATTGAGTTGAAGAAATAACACAGCCTCAAGATTGTCACTCGGACCTTGTTCGGCAAGATACCCCTAATTGCAACAGGAAGCATTTGTGTCATCAGCACATGGCAATCATGAGACTTCATACCAATTAATTTCAAATCTTGCATAGAAACAAGTTTCTTAAAGATGGCGGAGTAACCAGACGGGACTTTAACACCATGCAAGCTTTGGCACAATTCATTTCTCTCGGTCTTGGACATAGTGTAGCAAGCTGGTGGAAGGTATGTTCGTCCTTTATCGGTCTCTTTCGGTGCTAACTCGGTCCTTATGTTCATATCAACCAAGTCACGTCGTGCGTTAACACCATCCTTTGTTTTGCCACTAATGTTCAGTAAGAGACCAATCAAGCTTTCACATACATTCTTCTCCACGTGCATAACGTCGATGCAGTGATGAACTTCTAAGTGCTCCCAATAAGGCAAGTCCCAAAAAATTGACCGCTTCTTCCAGATGTTCTTCTGACGGGTTTTTAATTTATGTCCCTTCCCAAGCACAACATCGATATCCTTAACCATATCATAGACATCTTTCCCTCTAAAAGCCCTTGGAGCTGAACTGTCCTCTTTATTTCTGTCGAATTGTTTCTTCATCTTGCGGTATGGGTGACTCCTGGGAAGGAACCTATGGTAACGCATATACACAGTTTTGCGCGAGTTGTTCAGCCATACACTCACCGTAGCATCTAAGCAGTGCGGACAGGCTTTGACTCCTTTCATACTGAAGCCCGACAGGTTACCAAGGGCAGGAAAATCATTGATAGAGCATAACAACATGGCGCGTAAAGAGAAGTTCTCTCGTTTGTACGCATCCCATACTTGTACCCCTTCGTTCCACAGTGTCACAAGATCATCCAGTAATGGTGCTAGGTACACATCAATATCGTTCCCAGGTTGCTTCGGCCCTTGGATAAGTAGTGACATCAAAATGTACTTCCGCTTCATACACAGCCAAGGAGGAAGGTTGTACATACATAGATTCACGGGCCAGGTGCTATGTCGGCTGCTCATGTTACCGAAAGGATTCATTCCATCTGTACTCAACCCTAACCTTATGTTCCTCGGTTCTGCACCAAACTCTTTGAAGGTCCGATCGAAGTTTCTCCACTGGGCAGAATCAGCAGGGTGTCTTAGCTTTCCATCTTTCTTACGCTCCTCCAAGTGCCAACGCAGCAATCTTGCCTCCTTTCGGTTCGCAAATAAATGCTTCAAACGTGGGATCACAGGCAGATACCACAACACCTTAGCAGGAGGTCCTTGCTTCACCTTAGCAGTATTCTTACGCTTGTATCGGGATGCTTTGCACAAGGGACATACATGCAAGTCTGCATACTCTTTACGATACAGGATACAATCGTTCGGACATGCATGTATTCTTTCTACTTCCATTCCCAATGGACAAAGAACCTTCTTGGCTTGGTAGGTGGTGCTGGGCAACACGTTTCTCTCCAGAAGAATGTCCGCTAGGAGACCTAACAACGCCGTGAAACTCTTGTCGGACCAACCATTGCTCGCCTTCAATTTCAGCAGTTCAAGTACGGTTGACAACCTTGTGTATTCCGGCTTGCAGCTAAGGAACAAAGGTTTCCCCGAGTCCTCCATTAAGCGCTCGAATTTACAAAACTCTCTCTCTCACTGTAGTTTCCTTCTGCATCGCGTAGCATCTGATCCAGATTGTCATCGTACGACCTATCGTCATCAAAAACACAGTCCACATCCGGCATATCGTTGACTTCCTCGGCGATGTCATCATTATTAACTTCCTCGGCGATGTCGTCATTATTAACTTGTTGTATAATCTGCTCTTCACCGTGACTGGTCCAACATGTATACCCTTTTTTAAAACCCCTTCGAATCAAGTGCCCTACGATCTGCGCCGGGTTGTTAAAAATCTTCAGATTACCGCAATCAATGCATGGACAGTACATAAATTCTATCCCCTTATTCAACATATCCTGCTCCGCGGCTCTTTTAAAAGCAATCACGCCATTAATGTACTCTTCACTCACACGGTTCGCACCGTACATCCAGTTTCGGTCCATCTACGCTACGCACGTAACAATTAGTAGTGTTAAATTATATTAATAAACTGCAAATACGTTACTCCTCCTATTAACCAAATACACCAAAATTGATTAAAGATAAACCTAGAGCAAATATAAAGAGTTAAAGATCGTTACCCTCGGAGCTCACAACGAAAATTCCTAATATCGATCCCGCGAGATTCCTCACTGTCCTTCTCCTTCAGGCCACAGTGCAATGTGAGACTTAAGTGGACAGGGCAAGAGAAGATCCATAGTCGAAATGCACCTCCCCCATAAGCTTATCCCACTCACAAATAAAACACCAACAGCCGAAACAAAACACTCATTCACAACACCCAAACCGAGAGCTACCACCAAAGCCAAGCCTCACAAAGCAAGCATGCAAGCCAAATAGCCATAAGTTCCTAGGGCAACCCACAACCAAGAACAAGGCAAGCAAAATAAACAAGCCTCCTACAGCCAACACAGAGCAAAGCTTCTCAAGCCCTCTATTCCAAAGAAGAGATCAGAGGCGTTAGGGCAGGGGGTCTGTCGGGTCTTTATATTTATAGGGGTGGCATATCACAGATGGTTCTTATTCCCAACCGTCTGTGATGTTAATATATCACAGACGGTTCTTATTACCAACCGTCTGTGATGTTAATATACAGACGTCTCCCTGTTGAACCGTCTGTGAGTATATCACAGACGGTTCTATTTATGAACCGTCTATCCTGTGAGTATATCACAGACGGTTCTACTTACTAACCGTCTGTGATATGGAGGATATCACAGACGGTTCAACATATATATCACATATGGTTCTCCATTGAACCGTCTGTGATAGCGTACGGAGCATGTATATGCGCAAATAATTACTAAAATGAATTGTCTAGTAATAAATAGATGATAAAAAAGACCATATCATCACAAACGATAAAAAAGACCATATTGTTTTACATCACAGACAATAGACTGGCCTTATCGTTTTTACATCACAAACGATAAAAAAGGATGAGCGATCCTATCTTAGTATTCAAATCTTCGTACGCCTTCTCGTCGGCTTGGTGGGGCGGGATCGTATCGTCTCACCAAACGCCTCCACCTGTGACCTTGCATGCTCAATTTCCTCTTGTAGATGTTCGGACTCCATAATCAAGTCCCATATAGCCCAGAGGCCATCAACCCTGGTCTGCACAGTCTCGGCTAGGCGGACCCGCTCTCCTGCAATGTCGAGGTCATCCTCGACTCTCTGGGCTGCATCCTCGGTGCGGACCAAATAGTTCCATAGGACAATCTCCACGACGTGGTTTACTCGCCGGATGCTGGAGAGCCTCGCACTGGTCTGTTGGAGGAGGAGCTCCAATCAACAGATGATCGCCGTTATGGTCTCCGGTAGATGGGAGGGTCTACAACGGATTACATTGCGAACGGACGCCTTGTTCGCAGCTTGGGCCAGGTTGCGACTAGAGAGGTGCGAGTACACAACCAAAATGTAGGCCACTACAGCCGGGACAAGAGAGGAAGCCATTTGGAATTTGTGGAGAGAGAGGGGATGATCAAGGAGGTTCGTGAGAAATCCCTTTGATAAGGGTTGTCTATTTATATAAAAGAAGTAGTAAAGCTGGAGCAGGAGACGAAGAGACACTCGCGCGGGAGACGAAGGGAATGAGAGCCATAGCACAGACGGCTCTATTAAAGCACCGTTTGTGATAATATATCACAGACGATTCTATTAAATAACCATCTGTGATATTACCATATTACAGACGGCTCTATTAAAGAACCGTCTGTGATATCCTACATATCACAGACTGTTCTATTAAATAACCGTCTGTGATATTACCATATCACAGACGTCTCTATTAAAGAACCGTTTGTGATATCCTACATATCACAGACGGTAAGTGAATGGAATCGTCTGTGATAGATTATCACAAACGGTGCTTTAATAGAGTCGTCTGTGATATCCTTTTTATAAAAAGGGGCACCGCTAGGGTTTTGCTCTTTACTCGTCACTTCCTCTCCCGCGCCCCTTAGGCTCTCGGCTCCTCTAAGGTTCGCCCGTTCACCTCCCCGGCCGTAAGACCCGACGCCGCCGCCCCCGACATCGACGACGCTGCCTCCGCCTCGGCGCGCGGCCTCCTCCCCGTGTCGGCCTCCTCCCTCTGCATAGGCCTCCTCCCCGCGCTGTCCTCCTCCCCTGCGCCAGCCTCCTCCCCGCGCCGTCCTCCTCCCCATGTCGGCCTCCTCCCCTGCACCGGCCTCCTCCCCGCGCCTCCCTCCTCCCCGCGTCGGTCTCCTCCCCTGCACCAGCCTCCTCCCCGCGTCGGCCTCCTCCCCTACACCGGCCTCCTCCTTGCACCGTGAGTTGTTGTGCGGCATCCTCTCTGTGAGTATTCCTATATTACTATTTATGCCGGTGGATATATTGACTTTGATAGTCTTTGATAATATGTGAACTGAATCTAGTACTAAAGATATTGCAAATTGATCAGTGGGCTTTGTTGACATGCTCTGTGATAAACCTTGTCTTATACTGAGTTTGAATGTGATAGTTTAGTTCATTCTTGAGCTCTATTGTATTACTTGCTACTGTCAATTTGATATATACTGTTAATTTGTTACTTTCGGTTGAATACTAGTTATTACGATTCTTACAGTTAGCTCTGTGATGAACTTTTGTCTTATCTTGAGATTGAATGTGATAGTTAAGATCATTTTGGTAATAGTTGAGATCATTTGTGATTAAGCAAAGTATTGTTTAGAGCTCATAGTTTGAATTTATACTATCATATTCATTTAATGAAGAGTATAGATAAATAGGATTGAGATGGCAAAGACTTGTTCTTTTGCAACTCTCCTTCTGAGAGCATAAACTATCATCAATCCTTCTTTATATATTACGTTTGTGCATCATTTTCGGTTAAGTTGAGTAAATCTGCTTAAATCTGGTCAGTTAGAGCTTAAGCATGTTGCTTCGTGCATATATAGATAGCAAGTAAGCGACATGGCGTCCGCACCACCGTCTTCGCCGCCGTCATCGACGTCGCCGAATGCGTCTGGATCTCCGAGGAAAGTGGTACGTACGCGAGATGGCAGAGGAACATCGAAAATTCCTCCGGGCCTAATGACCGTCACGGAGGTCAATGCCAATGGGATCCCTGTGAGTCCCCCCAAAGCAGCGGCGAGATTCCGGACCATCTGCGGGATACTTGGAAGGGAACGGGTCCCCATCACCACACTGAGCTGGGACACTGTGTCGACTGATCGGAGACGCGAGCTATGGGACGAAGTTTTAAAATCGTTCACTTTCCCAGACGCAGACCTGGCGCGCATGGAACGGTAGGCGTTGCTCTCGATCGGAAAGGCGTGGAGGACCTTCAAGAGCGTGCTTATCACGAAGTACGTGAACACGGGTCGAACGCCCTTCACGACGTATAAATTCTTGTCGCGGGATATATGGGACGCCTTTGTGCAAATGAAGACGACGGCCGAATTTCTTAAGGAAAGTCACGGCGCACAAGGCTCTCGGACATGAACACTCACCCCACAAACTCGGCACGGCTGGTGCGCGGTAAAACCGCGCAATGGGCGCGGAGGATGAGAACGGAACAAGGCCATTTCTTTGAGATCATAGACAGCGCTCTCTCACGGTTAAGAGCGAGGGCATCGATCCACGTCTTGGGCGAAATCTCTTTCACAAACCCGCGGAGACGGGATGTGGCCAACCGTGTGGTAAATATATCTTGAACTACCTAGTTGTTAATAAGTCCATAACTTCATAATGTCTATAATAACATGATGACCTCTTGCGGCAAGAATTGAGTTCCGCATGTTAGAAGGCTCCTTCCAGCGAGCAGAGAGAAGGATATACTATCTACGGCTCACGGGAAACAAGGAGCACCGGGTCGCACGCGAGGCAAAGGGGTTAACGTATCTTGGAGGATGGATTCCCGGGCGACTCTTGCACGTATAGGAGCAGGAAGAGATCCAAGGCCGAGTGCGACACGAGTTGGAACATGTGCTTACTACAAAATTTGAAGGAAGAGAACAGTGCTTCGCAAAATTTGAAGAAAAGATAGCAAGATTGCGGGACCAAGTGAATCAACTCCTACTCCTCAACCGATGCAAGCCGCCCCGTTGTTTTGGGAGCAGTCCTCCTCAACATCGAACGTCGTCGCGTCCACGCAAAATTATGAACATGATGACGTCCAATTACCTATCGACGACATCAAGGTAATGTACATCTCTGGAATGCTCCAAAGATAGACCTATAAGACGCCTTAGCTAATTGCGTATCGTTTTGTAGGAGCCGACGCACTGCACGCTCCAAGTGAGGATGGTTGAGATGTCTATTGAGGCTGGGCGGGGGGTGGCGTATCCATGCAAGGAAGTGATAGTGCAGCACGGTGCCCAGGTGGCGCAGGGTTACGCCAGGGTCCAGGTGGACATGGTACATGACAATTTTAGGGCCATCCCCCTGGAGATTCGCCCGAACGACGACATCAGAACACTAGGGGATGCCGTGTACAATTTTATCCAGTGGCCCAAGAAAGACATCGCCCTGGACCCTGCAGTGCTGCCTCAACCTTTGATGACTCCACCCAACCATCTCGACACGACCATGCCTCTCCAACAGGACCCAAGAAGGATATCGCCCTGGACCCTGCAGTGCCGCCTCAACCTCTGATGACTCCACCCCAACCATCTCGACACGGCCATGCCTCTCCAACAGGACCCTCCATGACTACACCTCAACCTTCGCTTCAAAAGCCCGCCTCATCGGTTCCCGTGGAGAAGACACCGAACGAACAAAAAAAGCGTGCCGCCGTGTCGGTTCGAGTCGTCTCACGGGAGGGCGCGTGAGCGAGCAAGTCGTTCGAGACAAATCGAAATCGAAAAACATTAAGGCGCTTCCGCCTCCTAACCCTAAGAAATACTCTTTCGGAAGTCCGTTGGCGACCACCGCGATGATAGCCTCTGTTGGATTAGGTTGTCGAGTTTGCATACGATACTTGCACAAGACCAAAGAGAAAGGGTGCGCCGATGGAATCACCGTCGGATACACGGAGGACTATTTCCTCCACGAGGCAGCCGCCGTGCGTGGGCTTCGGCGACTTATTCGACCTATTCAACCTCAAAGCCCTCGATGCCTCACTTCTACGATCTTTGGACATCGTAAGTGTGTACAATCAAGTTCTACATTCACGTAATACCGAATATAACAACTCATTGCTTATGTATAGATACATGATTAAAAATGCCCGACGATTGAAAGAACCGGTGGGTTTCCTCGACCCACACGTGGTCTCTGAGCAAACCATCTTGGCAGACGCATCCTACATCGAGAAATAGATAACGACAGGATTGCTTGCTCAAAACGACAAGGAATACATAATGGTGCCCTACAACCAGAAGTAAGTGCTTCACTACTTGCTATACAAATTTCATTTGTACTTTATACGCATCACGAACTTAGGTTTAATGACTCAAGCGACATACATGAGTAGGCACCACTGGATCCTTTTAGTCATTATACCAAAGAGGAACCAGGTACTATACCTTGATTCCCTCATGAAAAAAAGCCACGACTTCACCCTTGTGAAAGGAGTACTCGACAGGTGTGCTTATTTCCTCCATACATAAGTCTATTGTAGTCTTCCTTCGTTTGAAATGGCCGAGGTTAACTTTTTGGAAACATGTAGGTCGTTCATCTCCTATATTGCCGAGGGAGGGCTATACAAGGGAACGAACGCCACATTTAATCACAGGACGCGATTTCCGGTACGTGCTACAACACAATAATTCTATATCATACTTCGTAATAATGCGTCTCGAACTGACTATACCTATATATGTAATTCTATTTTTGCAGTGCCGCCAACAAAAAGCAGAAGAATGTGCATTCTACGTTTGCCATCATATGCAGATTCTCATGAGTGCTAAGTTGAAGGATCCCGAGGTTGGTCAATCTCGCAATAATTATTTCCTAATTATAAATTTAAATATATATGCTTACTACTTTACTCTTGCTAGCTACAGGGCTTGAATATAGATTTAGATTCACTCATTCAGAGAGAGATCTCGGATGTTCGAGGGAAGCTCTGCACCTTCATCATGACGGATATCATTAGCGCCAACGGAGAGTTTCACTACTCCAACACCGCTGAACTACCTTGAATGATTCATTAATGTAATTCACTTTGAATAGTTGTAATTCAATTGTAACTCTATCGACAATATTTGATACATATTCGCGTCGAATTGATTTTGAGTTAAATGATCACTTTGAGTGTTAACGATTGATTCATCTGTAATGTATCTATTTTCTGCCTGCTTGTTTTCAGAGGGCATGGCTAGCAATTCTTAAGGCTAGCCGAAAATCAAAAATAAATTAGTTAGGCTGAAAGAGCTATCACAGACGGTTCATAATTATCACCGTCTGTGATATATGGATATCACAGACGGTTGATAATTATCACCGTCTCTGATAATTATGAACCGTTTGTGATATCCATATATCACAGACGGCTTTAGTTACCAACCGTCTGTGATATATGGATATCACAGACGGTTCATATTTATGAACCGTCTGTGATATAATATGAACCGTCTGTGATATCCATATATCACAGACGGTTGGTAACTAGACGGTTGGTAACTAGAACCGTCTGTGATATATGGATATCACAGACGGTTCATATTATATCACAGACGGTTCATAAATATGAACCGTCTGTGATATCCATATATGACAGACGGTTGGTAAGTAGAACCGTCTGTGTTGTGACGTATCACAGACGGCTGGTAACTAGAACAGTCTGTGATATGTGGATATCACAGACGGTTGGTAAATACAACCGTCTGTGTTGTGACTTATCACAGACAGTTTTTTAATCGTCTGCGATAACCGCCAGTTATCACAGACGTACAAAAACACAGACGGTGCCGAACCGTCTGTGATGACGGTTCCGAACCGTCTCTGATGACATTTTCTGTAGTAGTGATGCTATCCATCTCTAACGGCTACTGGTACTACTTTTTTGCACTTTGGAACAGAGAGACCCCTAAAGCGAATACCCTGGATTGAAATGAGATATAGATTGCATCAAACAACAAAGAGATATAGAGATGCACATTCAAATTTGACAAAATCAAACTTAATTCCAATTCTAACATAAAATCTGCAAGGACATTCCGGCCGGAATGGCCGGTACCGGAACGGAATCAACAAGTTTGGTTATTAACTTTGATCTAGCCAGATCAACATGATTGGCTAAAAAATGCTAGCACGTAGTATATATATACGTTCACTTACACTCCGAAGAAGCCTGTTTGAGTAATTGTTGGGCAGCAAGACAAGGGGTTGTCGGTTTCATTTGATAGATCGTTGAGTACTCGAGTGTGTTTAACAGCCAGTAGTAGGTTATAACAAATCGACCGACCGGCCGGCCGGCCGGCCAGGTTGATCGTCTATTCTTCATTTTCTACTTAGATTAATTTCTCAGGTCTAGCGTTAGCACGTACGCGATGGCGGCCGGTCCATTTTCTAAGCTTGAATAATTGAATATTGATCACAACTGAAAGACAGTCTTCACATATACGTTGATCGCAGCGCACGTAAATGTATATGCATGGTTACGCAGTCCCTGCATGGCCGGTGTATACAGAAACCGAATGACTCGATATATGCACGCGTTTTCTTGCTGGGGAAGTGAGGCTCAGGAAGAATTCTCGGTCTATTCATTAATTATGATCGACTGACTTCGCATGTATGGCCAGTTTAGTCCTCTTCAAACATGAGTCGTCGTCGCGGTCTGATTGATCGGGTTAATTGTCTCGATTTCCTATTCAGTTCTGTTAGCTTGTGAGACAGAGGCAGCGACTCAATTGAGTAATTGAGTCGGCAGTGGGCACGTAGCTGCGCGGTGTCCGCGCATGAACATGGGCCGCAAAACGAAAAGAAAATCGGACTGCTGCGAAGGAGAACAGCGCGGAATTCGATGAAGGAAAAAAAAATGGGGCGACGTGGACGCCCTGGCCACGCTCCCTTTCTGCCTCTCTTTATGGTAAGAAGACTAGAAACCCTCGGGAATCATAGAGACGAGACTGATTAGGACCAAGCAATGTGTATATCGAAGAGACGAGACTGTGATTAGGACCAAGAAACCGTTGGTAAGGGCAATGTGTTTATGTCATTCTAGAGTCGATAGGGTAGGAAATATACATATCAAGATGAGGTAGTCGTTCATTTGTTTCATTTTATAGACATGAGTATATTACAGGCTCTTAAAAATGCAGAATCAAAATTTTTTTGCTGTCATCCTTACTAAACTATAACTTACAGTACAGTAATAGAGGGCAACAAAACTATATTAACCAAGTTAAAGTGAGATGGAACAAAATGACAACGAATACAACGTTGATAAAATATCAGATCAAAAGGAAATCATTGTCTCATCAGAAATAATAACTGTACAGTACAAATATTACATAGTCAGCCATTTCTGCTAATAGCAGCAGTCTTAAATCCTACTCAACAGTTCTCATCAACATTAAGCATATCTTAAGCTCTATTGAGAATCAATTCCAGTTCTTCATAGAGACACAACTATATAACAACATACCAAGAATGAATCTGCATGCTTGGTGAGGCATCAGAGATGAATGCAGTGTGCTTATAACTTTTTCCGCTTCAGCAGGAAGACGTACATGGCAACAGCAGGCGGCGCGAATGCACAAGACAGGTAATCATCCTGAAAGAAAACAATCATATTAAAGCTAAGTACACTAATTCTTGTTGCAGCCAAATGCTTTGTATTGTTATGTGTAGTAGAAACAACAGTTACCTGGACTTGAAAGTATGTTCCCATCTCAACAAGGATGTTCTCTACAGCACCATATTTGTCCAAATTCTCACCAGAGAGCAGCAGTGCACATGCAACCTTTGATAAAGAATCATATTAGCATAACTTGCATCTAGTTTTAATTACCAAAATGAGATTATATAAAAATAAGATACGAAAATAGAATGCTAACTTTACCAGCAGATAAAACGAATAGTAGGTTGTCTTGTATTGAACAATGCGGCGGTGACTGAAAATATATCAAATGTTTAAAATCAAGTCCCAAATCAGAACTACCAAAAATATATGAGATAAAAACAATTCATGCTAGAGTTATAAGCGACAAAAACAAGAAAAGACTACTTGTGCTAAAAATAGACACTATAAAGCATGCAAAAGAAGCTTTTTTTTCAAAATTAATACACTATTAACTTGCACTGCTATGTTATATTTTGCAATATCTTTTTCTCCCCCATGAGTTGTGATGAGGTCCAGCAATTGACCTGAAGCTGTCTTAAACTAAACCTAGAAAAACAAGACAAGATAATCAGTACCTGTAATAATCTATAAGTTCAGATTGAACATTTTTGTATATTAGAATATATACTTACCTCGTTGAATAAATCAAGGAGATCAGCGTAGTAAGGTTTTCCCTTAAAGTGAAGCCGAAGGATTCGCAAAATATGGTTGCGAAGTATAATCCCATCATTTACAGCAATGAGGCCAACCTATTGTGTAACAAAGGGCAGTGTTAAGGATAAACTTCATAGGTAACAATTGAAAAAAATTACTACAAAGTGTTCTCAAACAATTTTACTTAACCAAAAAAAGTAACTTATCAATAAATAGATAAACATTGTTGTCAGAGAGGATAATTTCGGCCTGACCAACCTGAGGCACACTAAACCAACAATGTTGGCCACGTCGACTGTGGGAGTTAGCCATGATATCATCAAATACAAGAAAGAAAGCTTGAAGCTGCACAGACAACAGCAAGCTCCGAGGAGCAATTTTGGTTGCTTTACAGCCATTGTTCAGAACAACATTGAGGAGAAAACATTACCCATTCAATGCACCAACCAAGAGTACAGGCAAGAAACATCTCCTCACCCAGAACATCGGCACCTTTCAACAGCTTATAGCTATCAACCACAGAGATCCCACGGTTACACTTTCCTATCATTAGCAAAAGCAATGAATCAAAAATCTGATTAGCTTTTCATATACCTAAAAAAACACTTCAAGTTAAATTCATCTCCTCACCTCCCAATACATTGTAGTCCATCATCTGCTTCAAAGAAGATAAACAAGTTAAATGGCAATGCACCTTTTCCAATAGAAGCAACTGATCTAATAAGATCATTTTTTTTTTGCATCCAATCGATCCACTATCTTATGAAGCTTTCACATAAATAACAGCAACAAATGGAAATAAAAGCAGGTAGCTTTGATAACCGTCCAAGATCCAACTTAATACCTATCCATAATAACAGGCAAAAGGATATCCATTTACAGAAGTTAATAATCGTAAGCTTGGCTCTGTTCTAACTGTAATTCACATCCAAGAATTTCATTTAACCCGAAAGATCACAATTTTTTCCTTTTCAACTTTTGATAGCCACTTGTCAGCATTATTTTTCGATTGATTCAGAAACAGCCTTCGACAAGCCCATTTGCCAATTAGAAATTAGTCAACTAAACTTAACTGAACGGGAGTTTCAGCCTTCACCTTTTGAAGGGTTGGGGGAGGAGCGAGAGTGAGCACAACTTTCGTGCTCGCGAGCCAACACACAAGATGCAATAATATACGTGCAAGACTTAACAAAGCAAGGTTTTCAATTATCATAATTAGAAATTCCTATCCTTAGCATTTTAACCAAACTGCATTTTAATAAAGAGAGTAATTGTGCAATAGTAAATAACAGCAGAGGCTACCTCCACCTATGCTTATTTTGAATGTGGCTACGACCACTATTAACAACGCTGGGTATGACCACCCGGGAATAACATCGAGTACGATCACTCAGGAGCAACACCAGGTACAGGTTACATCAGCCCGACCAGTTTTCATCCAATCCTAGTAAGGTTCCCATATCCGCCTTTGACCGCAGGCGCAGCTGTTTAAATAGTTTTACACTTTGCAGAGGTTTGTACACTATACCCACAAGAGATAGTCAACTCGTAGCCCCACACGATTCCTTAGCCATGTGGTCGAGAGACCGTCACTGTAACTTTTCAATTCATCTCACTCCTTCTGTCATTTCACCCATATGGGGTTGCGCCCATACGTTGTGCGGGATGTCAATCACAGACGACTAGCACAGCTAGGCTACGACGTCCCACAACGACTAGCACAGCTGGCGACTTGACCATAACACGATGTCCCATTCAGGCGCATGCCTCGACACTACTTCACTCCTTCACCAGTGAGATAACTTCCAAGGTCCAATAAATTTACTAGGCCAAGTTGCACTTTGCATACTTGTGGTTGCACATGTTTTTACAAGAGAGATCATCACCGGATTAAGTCTGTAGGGTCATCTGGACTGTTCATACCATATTCCACACATTCTCGTGCTACATCAGCATCCACCATCATACTATCCGTCCAGATGTGGTAGAAGAAGTTTAGGGTTTTGAGGAGAAAACCAATTTATCATAAATACTGCAGTCATATACCTCCCACGACTGCCCTAAAATGATTTCATGATTTTAAGAGATGATGGACAGAATATTTTAAATACCCCGGTACTTAAGCAAGACTAGTATGTCGCTTAAGTACAACCTATAGCTAGTAATTTACCACATATTTACTAAGGTGACAAGGGGCAATAGATTCAATTGTCAAGGGATGGTAATATTCACAATTATTCAACAAATGGGCATTTAACTACCTTAAGAGTTAACATACATTTGCTTAAAGAATTAAAGCATGTAGTTTTGGTAATTTAAACAAATATAATCTTCAGAAAATGTAGGCTCAATATGATCAAAGTATTGACTCGCCTTGGTTAGGGGTAAGAGAGTCTTGAAAGCCTTAAGCTTGGTCGAAAAGGAGATCTCCTGCTTCTTCAAACTCTACTCGCACGAACATGCTAGAAAAGAAACAACCAAGCAGAGAGAACAAATAAATACACAAGAAATAATAAATGAACTCTAAATTAAATAAGACTAGAGTTAAAAACAAAATCTTGAATTTAGACAAATTTACAACAAGTTTCACTGAAATCGGACTTACAACGGAGGAAAACGGAGTCCTTGAAGCTTGGTTTTTGAGTACAGATTATCGACTGCAAGTGGTCGGAAGGAGGTTCGATTACTAGGTCGAAGAAAGATATGACTACTCAACGTGGTCGTAGGAGGGATACGACTACTCAACGTGGTCAAAAGAAGAAAGGATTCGACTAATCAACGTGGTCGAAAGAAGAAAAGAATCGACTACTCAACGTGGTTGAAAGAAGAAAAGAATCGACTACTCAACGTAGTCGAAAGAAGAAAGGAATCGACTACTTAATAGCGGTCGAAAACGAAGAAGGATTCAACTATTCAACAATGGTCGAAAGAGAAGAAAGATTCGACTACTCAACAGCGGTTGAAAGAGAAAAAGGATTCGACTACTCACAGCGGTCAAAAGAGAAGAAGGATTCGACTACTCAACAGCGATCGAAAACGAAGAAGGTTGTCGAAAGAACAAAGAATGACTCGACTGCTCGACGTGGTTGAAAGAACAAAAGACGACTCGACTGCTCGACGCGGTCGAAAGAACAAAGGACGACTCGACTGCTTGACACGGTCGAAAGAACAAAGAAAGATAACAGGGCACAAGAAACTCACCAGGATAGAGAGAGAGAGAGAGGCTGTAGGAGGTCGGCGGACGGCGAACGACGACGAGAAAGCTCGCAGCCGAGGGCGAAGGAGGCCGATGGTGAAGGGGTCAACCGGGACGGGATGAGGAGGGGAAGGCAGCGGCTCCTGTGAAACAAAACTAAAACAGAGTGAGGGGGATTGGTTCAAGGAGCTCTATGGCACGAAACGACACGGTTAGAAGGGGGCTACACCGGTGCGGCGAGGACGGGGAGGAGGAGCATGGCGGCTGATGACAGAGCTCGGGGCTTTAGGAAAACCACAACAACTGGAGCTAGAGAGGGCGAGCTGGGGAAAGAACAAGAGAAGGGCGAGACTCCCTGGTGCTCTATTTATAGAGGGAAAAGGGGGTGAGAAAAATCGGGCGTCAAGATGAAGCGGCAGAATTTGCGGCGGCGCAACGGAGGCACGACATTTAATGCGCACATCGCAGCGGCGCGGCGGAGACAACAACA
This sequence comes from Ampelocalamus luodianensis, assembly GCA_036346255.1. Taxonomy (NCBI): domain Eukaryota; kingdom Viridiplantae; phylum Streptophyta; class Magnoliopsida; order Poales; family Poaceae; genus Ampelocalamus; species Ampelocalamus luodianensis. Next base: position 3,987,331 of record CM070638.1, read on the forward strand.
TTCAATGCGCACATTGCTGCGGAGACAACATTATTAAATGCGCACGTCGCAGCACAGGGACGACGGCATTTAATGCGCATGTCGCGGAGCAGAAAGAGGAGGAGAGAGGATGAGTAGGGGCTGACAGGTGGGGCTGGTCGGAACCGAGAGGTGGTCGAAACTGAGCGGGTGGTCGAAACCACAAGGCTGGTCGAAACCAAGAGAAGATTGCAATTGGAAGGGTGGTCGCAAAGGGCGCCAGGCGGGGACGAGGCACACGGGGCGCAGCAGAGCGGGCACGCAGTTGAAAGAAGGTTTTCGACCACATGGTTAAAAGGAAAGGAGAGGGGCAGGGGAAAAGGAGGGGCTAGGTGGGTTGGTCCAACTAAGATGATTTGAATTGAAACCGAGATTCGAGCAGAAACTCGATACCCAACTCTTGAAATGAAGCCGAAACCACTGAATTTTGCAATTACACAAAAATTTTGAAAACCAAGAAGGCAAACAGAAAGATACCAAACGGCAACCGAAAACAGGATGTTACAAACACCGACCATTTACTTGCTACAAATTGCATGACAATACCTTTTTTAACGTGACGGAATAAAATTTAATCCACCCACACTTCAAATTTAAAGTAGAAGTGAAACTCGAACTTGGATGGATTCATAATATTGTGTGTCCACCATTACACCCTAAGAGAGTTCTTGTTGCAAGAGAAATAAGTCAATGCAACTACATCGATCTTTCCCCAAAGCAAAACAGTTTTTTTAGAAGTGTAGAACACATAGTAGCTTATGACTAATCCATCGATACGTACAAGTAAGAAACGTGCCACAGCTCCGTTGAATCTGAATATGATAAGCTCCTCCACAGGTGTTTCGGTCAATCCACGAATCCTAGGAGTCACATCATAATCCAATTATCCAAGACAATATTTCTTGGTTTTAGATCCCCATGAGGCCATGAAGTACGCGTACTCCACCGATTCTTTCGGTAATCATCGAGTCGTCATCATCCCATAATCCAAGACTCTTACGGCGGCATTTCGACACACACCTTACGGCGCTCGCCTCGCCTTGGGCTCCGCCCTCCTCCTTCCGACGGCGGTGCTGGCAATGGCGAGACCGAGGGGCGCAGTCAGCTTCACCGTCATAGCAGGAGTAGGTAAACGGTAAAGCCACGGGACGCCGAAGCCAGCGACGACGAGGAGGGCAGGGGCGGTGGCCGCGGTTGTGCAGCGCTTGTGCTACTGCTACAAGAGTCACCATTCCTGGGTAGAATATAGCGATTCATTTTGCAGAATTGCTATAATGATAGTTTTTTTTTTTTTGCAAATCATTCGAATTTCTTCTTCGTGATCCGACCGACCAGGTCATCTTCTCCGGCGGCGGCGGTTGCGAGGTTCGCCAGATTAGGGCTCGGGTTCACTGGGTTAGAGTTTGGGGTTCACCGAAGCCCAGATTTAGAGGGGGGCCGAGGCGGCGGCAGGACCAGCGGTGGGTGTTGTGGGCGCCGCCGGCCGCGCGCTTGGTGGGCGGGGCCATGAGTGCAGGGCGGTGGGAGGCGGGCGGGGCGATGGATCCGGTGGCTCACTGCCGCCGGAGACAGGGAAGAAGGGGCGATGGCGATGGGGAAGTGGAGGTGAGGCAGGCGGCGCCGGCAGCCGCATCGGGAGGCGGCAGCGGCGGGGAAGGAAGCTTTGGGGTAGGCCTCGCCAACCGTCGGGGGCGACACCGGCGAGGAGGCAGGGCGATGGCATGCAGGGTGGCGGCGGGGGAGGAGGCGGTGGGCCGGATTGGCGGCGCGTCAGTGGCGGTGGTGTGCCAATAAGTGTTAGGAGGGAAGCAAGCTTGGAAATCGGTTGTGAGAGGAAGTAGGGAGGGTTAGGGTGGGACACGTGTCAGAATCCGGTAGTGCGTGATTTTAATCGGATGGTTCAGAATTCAAATGACTTTCACCCCAGAATTATCTGCAGGTATAAACTCATCGCCTGAAGACTAGTGCCACATATGTATATGTATACGCATGATTATGAAGACTTTTAACGTTCAGCCCAAATCAGTGGTTCAAAGAATCAATATATTTATATATGCACTGTATATTGCAGGGATGTGGACCTGTGCACATATACGTAAGCTTCTCTTCAAAGTTCAAATTAAGTGAAGAATAGAATGTGATCTTTGGAAAAGACAAACTATGTACATTCAACATTAGATGCGCGAGGGCATTTCTGTCCATACCAAAATACAGGGGAAAATACGGTGGGCGTATTAGGGGAAAATGGCATGCAATCCTCGTAATGGCATATTTCAAAACAACTTCACTTGGGAATAGCATATTTCAAAAAAGCTACCGAGGAGTGGCATATTTCTAAAACCAGCACCAAGGAGTGGTATATATCAAATTTTCCTTAGAAAGGAAGGAACAGTTTATACCAGAAGAGGCAGTCAGTTGAACTATTATTAGGACATTCAACAATACATGAAGCCAGACCTCAGAAAGAAAGAAAGAAAGCAATATACGAAGGCAAGCACAGCCTTCCTGCGTAAATCTCAAAAAGAAAATTTATTTGTACGTCAAGTAAGCACAGCAAATTTTTATACCAAACGAATTAACACAACATTCAGTAAATGTAACCCTATCATGTGCCTATTGCAATGCAAGCAATAATTACTTAAAGGAAACCAAAATTTCATCAAAAGGAAATCGTAACCATTCAATACTCCAGCAGGTCTGTCACCCAAATGTTACTTTCAGAAGGTTGGAGCAATTCTTTCATCCAAATAGACATCTCGGCCTTCTCCTTCCAGAAGTGAAGAGTGTTGGCCGTATTAATTTTAGTCACAATTTTCACCCAATGAGAACGGGAACTTGCCCGTAGCGGAACGCTCTCCAAAACCTCGTCTTGATGAGAAGGTTCATCTGTAAGAATTGCACTGGTCAGGTAAGAATGCTATGAAGATTTTACTAGAGTGCCAGCAATGAAGTAGGAAAACTCTTGGTCAGATGTTTTCTAGACGCCATTGAATAGAAATGTTAATAATAATGTCTTCACACTTCATCATTTAACGTCAGGGATGTCTTTCTTCGGGGGTAAAAATAGTTGAACGGCAACATTTATTGGCTTGGCTTCTCGCTTTGGATAATTCCTTACCATTAGAAAGAGGTAATGTAATACAACCAGCTACAGCAGGTAATATTAAGCGTAAAACCAAAGTTACACTTCATCTATCAACGGTTTACCTCTAGGAAGATAAACAGTATAATGTAAAAGAGCCCATTCATATTCTATAATTTTGATATATATGCCTGGGTTTGCAAGCCTTGACTGGCCAGTAAGGACCGGTTTATGCATTCCAAAAAATATTTAAATTTCAAAAGATCCAAAATATTGTTGCTTGTATGTACTCCAAATGAGCTAAGTTGAAATTCTGAGAAGCAACATTCCAAAAGATTGAAAATTTCGTTGCAATAATATGGACCACTTGGGACATTCTATGCAGGTTCACCACATAATGGTTCATGGCCTATAAAAAAAAAATTGTGTGTGCTCAACTTGGATACCAACTTGTTCTGAAAGATTTATGCATAACTCTCATAAAGAAAGCAGAAAATCAAGAGAGGTTCCGACTTCTGACGCGACAGCTCCTTAGGAGCTAAGAAGGGTTTTTCTTATTTGCAAGAAAGCAATGTGAGCAGAAAATCTTAAATCATTAGAAATAATGGAAAGCAACCAAGCTACTTAAAATATCCCTGATACCGACCACAAAACTGTGTTGGCAGTGTAGGACTTGGTAATATTGAGCTGTCCTTGTCTCCAAATATCAGCTCATATTCCTTACATGCATTTTCGTCTTCATACCGCACAGCTTCCAAATTGTCATATGCAGCTGTCCTGTACGCTTCCACTAAATCCTGAAATATACAGAAAAAATTCCTGATTTCCCAAGAAGGTATCATACCCCAGTATTAGAAAGATACATGTAAACGATCATGCCAGTGAGGGCATAGATGTGCTCCTATGTCATCTTAGTTGTTACTCCCCAACATTAAGAAGGTTTTGTTACTCCCCTTAGTTCTAACATATAAGGATTTCAAGTGCATAGTTCATAGCTAGTTGAGAAAAGCGCAAGGTACGAAATACCAGAAACTTCATGGCTCTCTTGGCCTAAACGAAAAAGTAAAAAGCAGGTCAACACATCATCAACAGTAGCAAAGAACATATTAAAAAAACAGCAGCAAAGTGTGATGCCCCTTTTCTCCCCCCTTCCCGGGTCAACCCCTCGCCGGGGCCCCCTTCGTTCCCCCGGCCGGACCGGACCCCCCCTCTCCTCCCTTCCTCCCCCGCTCGCGTGCGCTGCAACTTCGCCGCGCACACGCCACCTCTCTGGCGCCCTCCCGCACGCCTCCTCGCCGCAATCATGCCGCCGTGCGCACGCGCGCGCCCGAGCCGCGCCGCTCACCGGACCCCCCCCTCCTCCGCCGGCTTTAAAACCCCCCCGGTGCCCTTCTCCCCCCCCCGAGCAAGAAGAGAAGAAGCCGAGGCTTACCTCGTCGCCGCCGCCGTCGTCGTGGTGAGCTCCCGCGCCGCCGCGCCCGAGCTCCCTTCTCCCCCTTCGGCCGCGCCGCCGCTTCCTCCTGGGCACCCTTCTTCTCCCGCGCGCGCCGCCACCCCTCCATCTCCCCCTCCGGCCGCCGCCGCTTCTCTTCCCCTCCCCTCGTGCGCCGTCGCCGCCGCCTCGTGCTCCCCTTCCTCCCGCACCCCTCTGTCCTCCTAGGGCAGCACCTCCCCCCGGGCCGCCTCCTTCTTTCCCCCCTTCTGGGCCGCCTCCGCGCGTGGGCGCGCCACTGCGCTGCAGCATTTTCAGCCGCGCCGTGGGCCGGGCCGGTTCTTTGTCGTGGGCCGACGCTGGTTTTGTTTTTATTTTGTTTTTCTTTCCCTTTTTCTATTTTATTTCCAAAGTCAGACTTTAAATATTAATATCTCCCCCATTTCAACTCCAAAAATTGTGAAATAAATTTCTAAAAATTTCTAAAATCAAGATCTTGCTAATGGCATAGGTCTTGTTCCATTTGGAGTTCATTTGTGTATACTTGTGTATTTAATTGCTCTTGTTGCTTGTCGTTTATTTTTCCTGCTTTACGCGTAGATTTCGGAGACGCCGGAGACCTCCACGTCGATCAAGGACAAGACTACTCGGACTCTCTCCCCTACAACCAAGGCGAGTCAATACTTTGATCATATTGAGCCTACCTTTTATGCAAATTATATTCTTTTAAAATAGCAAAATGCATGCTTTAATTCTTTAAACAAATGTATGTTAAAGTTTAAGGTAGTTAATTACCCACTCGATGATTAACTAATTATTATGCCACCCTTGACAACTTGAATCCCCTAATTCCATTGTCACCCTAGTAACTATATGGTAACACTAGATATAGGTTGTACTTAAGCGACATGCTAGCCCTGCTTAAGTACCGGGACATTAAAATGTCCTAATCATCATCATTTCAAACATAAAATGATTTGGGCAGTCATTGCGGGTAAATGACTGAGATGGTTGAATTGTTGTATTTTTACATCTCAAAACCCTAAATCGCTAATACCGTGCAGGCGGATGGTAAGATGGTGGAGTGCGGATGTAGCACGAGAATGGCGGGAATGTGGTTGAGCCGTCCGACAACCCTAAGGACTTAATCTTGTCACGACCTCCATGTATAACAAGTACAACCACAAGTCCGCAACAAGCTGCGACTTGGCTTAGTACATTTATCAAATCCTCAAAATCATCTCACCGGAGGGTCAAAGGAGGCACAAGCTCTGGGTATGTCGGGCTTGGATGGGACACCGAGTCAAGGGTGAAGTTCGCCAGTCGCTGAGGTGTAGCCACGCTACGCCAGTCGCTGAGGTGGACATCCCGCGCAACGTATGGGCATAACCCCATATGGGTGAGACGAGGGAAGGGACGAGATAATTAGAAAAGTTATTGTGACAACCTCTCGACTACACGACTACGGAATCGTGTAGGGCAACGAGTTAATTGTCTCTTGTGGGTAAAGTGTACAATCTCTGCAGAGTTATAAATCTGTTTAAACAGTAGTGCCTACGGTCAAAGCGGACATGGGAACTTAACTTGAGTTAGTTCTATTTAAAAATTTCCGTTGTGGGTGGTATGAAAATTGTGGCGGGCTCACCTAGCCCTGAGATTGGTTATTCCTGGGCCTTCGTACCCAGTGTCGTTTAGTGGTGGATGTAACCACAATCAAAATAAGCATGAAGGTGGAGGTAACCTCTGCTGATATAAATATTGCACAATTTCTCTCTTTAACTGAAATGAAATTTGTTAAAAATGCTAAGTACTAGGAATTTGTACTTATGATATTTAAAAGTATTGCTTTCGCAAATAAAAGAACCGAGCCATCCTTGTAAGCCTTGCATATATATCATTGCATTGTGTATTGGCTCGCGAGCACGTAGTTGTGCTCATCCTCGCTCTCCCCAAACCCTTGGATGACGCGATGGAGGAGACTATGCTTACTACGAGGAACCGAGGTTGATGGACAAGGAAACGATGAAGAGTAGTCTAGGATCCGTAGTCTAGGCCTCGACGCATCTAAGTTGACTCGTTGGTACTTGCGCATAACCGATATTATCCGGTCCTTGGGTAATATCGATCATACCTGGTGCCCGATCGCTTGCTGTGAAGAGATGAGCTCTACCCTTTGCTTCCGCTTCTCGCATTCGGTGTTACGTATTGTAATCAATTTGGGTGATCGCCCTTTGTTGTAAAACTCGACCCGGCGTGGTCTATGTCACTCTGTTGATTGTAATAATGATACTTTAGTTCACGCCATGTATGAATGATTCAACAATGCTGTGAGTGCTATCTCATCGATCGAGGAATAGCACGGCGTTTTCTGAGGGATTCGGATTAGAAAATCCGGTCCGGCAGTGTCGGTATCGAGCATACGACTGTAGAGTCTTAGTTAGATTGGTCGTTGCCTTAAGGACTTGGATCTTATTTCCAAAAAACTAAGAAAAAGCTTTGCTAAAAATATAGAGTATTTATTGCTTCTACTCTTCACTCCTAGTCCGGTACTTATCTTTATTTCACTTGAGTTTTACCCTGTGCTGACCTTTTCCTGTTTTCAAAATTTGTAGATGGCTACCCCGTCGTCGGATGGCCCGTGGGACCTCCTCGTTCACGGAGAGAACGAGGGAGGCTTCGCGGACATACTTCGCCACCGATCTTTGTACCTTGGTTTTCCCGTCGGCCTACGTTCCGTGGTAGGATGACGAGGATCGAGACCCGCGAGTCCTGGACGATGGAGGTGTATCTCTCCGCCAGGGTTGGCGAGTTCACTTCCTACCTCTTCAGGGCCGAGGCACCCCGGCGTAGCCGTCACGACGCCATCCAGGACGCCGCACGCGTCGCTTCCACCCGCTTGTGTTGGAAGTACGAGGATCTCTTGCTGAGGTCACCCTTCTGCTTCTACCCGTACCTCCCAGATGAGGAGCGTGTCCCAGCGATTTTCGACACCAGAGACGACGACCCTCACTTGACGCAGCAGGTCCAGCTTACGCAGGCGATGATAGCCACCATCACCGCTGCCATGGATGAGATCAGGCAGCTTCGGACACTCCTCACCGGCAGCTATGCCCACTCCGACACCCTTCGAGCAACATGATCGAGTGATGAAGCTCACTCCACTGCGATGCAGAGAGGGATCTTTGCAGATGCAGAGAGGACGCGCGCTCTTGCGACTGGCACACCTCGAGCCGCCGCTCGATCCACGCCCGCCCGGTTGCACCTCTCGTCGCCCCGTCCTCCCGGTGCCGAGCCGACGTTCCCGTCGAAGGACCCGTCTCCGACTCACACGGCCGCAGCAGTGCGCCGCGCCGCCGTCGGCCGTCGCCTAGAGAGTCCAGCCGTGGACGCGCAGCCCGATCCCACCGCTCGGGTTTGACGAGTCGATCGTGGGCGCCACCTCGCCGTTCACGTTCTGCTCCCGTTCGCGAGCTTGATCGAGCCGTTCGTTCGCTCCCCGAAATCGTATCGCTTTGTGGTCGGTCCCGCGCAGCAATTGTCGATTAGTTTAGGTTAGCTAGCAGTGCTTGCTGAGCAGTCTTTTGGGTTGCAAGCACTTTTGTTTCTTTCTTTTGTAGACGATGTGTTTGTATTCTGTGTCATGACTTAGCTTAGTGTATAAGCTTTGTTCGAGAGTCATGTAACACTTAACCCCCTTATTATAGTATAGCCGCTCTAGGCTTTGTATTGTACTTGCTTCGTTCTTTTGTTGGCCTTGTTCTTGTCTGTGTGTGCCTTAGAGGGCTAGTGAACCCTCATATACTCCCTCTAGTTCTAAGCTTCAGAGCTTCTTCAGGATGCCGCCAAGAAGAGCTGCCGCCCCGGTCCGTGGAGCCTTCGCCGCAGGCCGAGGAAGAGGCCGTGGCCGTGGTCGTGGCCAAGGCCGAGGACAGGAACTGCCTCCTCCACCACCAGCAAACCCGACAATGACCCAAGTCATGTTTCAGCAGACTCAGATTCTTCAGGCGTTACTAAACAATCAGCAGACTGGACCAGCCAGTCGCAACTCCAAGCTAGCAGACTTCCTCAGGACAAGACCCTCACCTTTCTCGCAGCCAATGAACCGCTAGAAGCTGAAGACTGGCTCAGGGACACTGAGAAGAAACTCCGTCTTGCCCGCTGCTCAAATGAAGACAAGGTGGATTTCGCCACCCATCAGCTGAAAGGCGCCGCCGCCGCCTGGTGGGAGAATTACCTCGCCGCCCGAGGTGATGAGAATCTAGAGGAAGAAGAAGCAAGGAATAGCGAAGTCGTAGCATCTACGATTGGAGCCCCACAAGATCCCGCGCCTCTGCGCGCAATAGAAGAAGTTGCGGAAATACAACAAGTGAAGTTGAACCCGCATGGCGGCCGATTCTCGGGGAATTCAAGGCGCTTCGGGGCCAACCGTGCCACCGGAACAATGAGATTGAAGAAGAATGAATTGAGCTCTCAAGCGGTCGGATGTCGATAAATGAGTATCTAACCAAGTTTAACCGACTTGCTCGCTCGCCCCAATGATGTAGCGGATGAAGAAGAAAAATCGACCGCTTTGTTGAAGGAATGCGTGAGGACATGAGAGGACAGCTTATCCTCCATGATTACTCTAGCTTTCAGCGATTAGTTAATAAAGCCCTCATTTGTGAAAATGAGAAGAAGATCATGGAGATTAGCCGCAAAGGAAGATGTCATTTCGAGGCCACAAGGTAGCTTTCCCGAAGCCTACATTCCAAGCGGCTCATCTTTGGATCGTCTGCAGCCTCCTCTCGAAAAACTCAAGTTTCCACCCGCGTCCCCAAGGAAGTGGATTCGGTGCTCTCCGCCCACGCCGGCAACCACAAGCATCAACCCGACAAAAACCTCCATCGCCGCTGTGGAGAAAAAGGACACTTCGCCAATCGTTGTCCTACCCGTCAGAATGCTCCAGCAAGACTCAACACAGGAGTAACGCCAGTTCAAGGCAGGACCCCAGCCCCAAGCAAGAGTCACCAGACTTCACAGGCATCAAGGTCTACACCAACGCAAAGCCATGGCCGTGTGAACCACGTCACAGCCGAGGAAGCTCAAGGTGCCTCAGGAGTACTAATGGGTACGTTCCCTGTTAATTCAGTACCCGCACAAGTTTTGTTTGATTCTGGAGCTTCGCACTCTTTTATTTCAAGAAAGTTTGTTGAAAGGCTTAAGTTGCCAACCTATAAGTTAAAGAAACCCGTGGTACTTAGCTCACCCGGGGGACCCCTTTCTGCTACCTCGATCGGTCCCTGGTAGAAATTTCTATGGAACATTCAGTTCCTAGCAAACCTTACGGTGCTAGAATCTCAAACATTGGATATCATCCTAGAGATGGATTGGTTGGCCAAATATCAAGGATTGATAGATTGTGCCAACAGAAAGTGGTGCTCACCAAGAACCCGAAACCACAATAAGAGTTAGTGTGGATCGTTCCTCTCCTTTGAATAGAACAATCCACCACCTTGGAGAGTTGTCCCTAGAGACAACGCTTTAGTTCAAGCTTACCCGATGTCTTCCTGGAAGAATTACCGGGCATGCCACGAGCAGAGATGTTGAGTTTGTCATCAACTTGAAGCCGAGGACAGCCCCAATTGCTAAGAGACCATACAGAATGGCGTGACGAACTTGAAGAACTTAAGACACAAATTGAAGACTTGCAAGACAAAGGTTTCATTAGACCTAGTTCTTCTCCCCGGGTTCGCCATTCTCTTTGTGAAGAAGAAAGATGGCACCGCCGATTGTGTGTGGACTACTGAGCACTCAATGATGTGACCATCAAGAACAAGTATCCCTTACCTCGCATTGATGACCTGCTCGATCGGTTGACAGGAGCATCGCTTTCTCCAAGATAGACACGAGGTCGATACCATCACTCAAGATCGGGAATGAGGATATTCCTAAGACGGCTTTACCACGGTATGGCTGTATGAGTTCAACTGTCATGCCGTTTGGCTTGACCAATGCGCCACCTACTTCATGAACCTCATGAACAAGGTATTCATGGAATACTTAGACAAGTTTGTTGTCGTGTTCATAGACGACATCTTGATCTACTCAAAGACCGATGAAGAACATGCGAACACTTGCAATTGGTCTTAGAGAAGCTTAAAGAGAACCACTTTATGCCAAGTACAAGAAATGTGAATTTTGGCTTCATGAAATCGGTTTCCTCGGACACATTGTATCCATTGGAGGAATTGCGTTGATCCATCAAAGTAGCGGCGGTAATGGAATGGAAACAACCCACATCGATAGCGAGTGCGTAGTTTTCTCGGTTTGGCCGGATACTACAGACGCTTCATTGAAGGATTCTCTAAGCTTTCCAAACCAATGACCCATCTGCTTAAAAAGGAAAAGAAGTATGATTGGATAGAAGCTTGTGAAAAGAGTTTCCAAGAATTGAAGAAGAAGTTAACTTCGCCCCAGTATTAATCCTGCGAGATATACATCAAGACTTCGAAGTCTATTGTGATGCATCGCGCCAAGGTCTTGGTTGTGTACTCATGCAAGGAGAAAAAGTTGTAGCTTATGCTTCCAGACAACTCCGTCCTCACGAAGACAACTATCCAACTCATGATTTGGAGTTAGCAGCAGTAGTGCACGCCCTAAAAATTTGGCGACACTATTTGATTGGAAATCAACAGAATGTCTACACGGACCACAAGAGTCTCAAGTACATTTTCACCCAATCAGATCTTAACCTCCGACAAAGAAGATGGTTAGAGTTAATAAAGGATTACAACTTGGATGTCCATTATCATCCTGGAAAGGCTAATGTAGTTGCCGATGCATTAAGCCGTAAATCCTCTGCAGATAATGTCATGATTCCGAACATCAACTTTGAGCTCTGCAAGGAATTTGAAGCCCTCAACCTTGAGTTAATAGAGCAAGGCACACTAGCCACTGTAGAGGCCCATCCAACTCTAGAAGAGCAGATCAAGGCCGCTCAAGAGGGACATCCCGGAGTCCAGAGATTCAAGCATCTCATGGCAAAAGGAAAGGCCCCTAAGATGTCAGAAGATCAGCTGGGAACCCTATGGTATGGGAAACGTCTCTTTGTTCCCCACCAGAAGGAGCTCAAAGATCTGATTTTAAAGGAAGCTCACGATTACTTACACCACACCCAGCGGCACCAAGATGTACCAAGACATGAAGATTTTGTATTGGTGGCCACGAATGAAAAGAGATATCGCGAGTATGTAGCTTGTTGTGATGTATGTCGTGAATCAAGGCTGAACATCAAAGACCAGCCGGATTGCTACAACCCTTACAGATCCTCGGTGGAAATGGGAAGAAATCGGAATAGATTTCATTACGGTCTACCTCGAACTAAGTCGGATGTGACTCGGTATGGGTTATAGTTGATGATTGACTAAAGTCGCCCACTTCATCCTGTGAAGACAACTTACAAGGGAGACAAGTTAGCCGAGTTATACATGGCTCGTATCGTGTGTTTGCATGGAGTACCCAAGAGAATAGTCTCCGATCGAGGTTCTCAATTTACCTCGCATTTAGGCGGTTGCATGATGCCCTTGGAACACACCTTACCTTCAAGATGACCTATCATCCATGAGACCGATGGCGGACGGAAAGAACAAATCAAATCCTAGAAGACATGCTTGAGCTTGTGCTTTGGAGTTTACCGTAGACTGGAAAAATGTCTACCGTATGCCGAGTTTGCATACAATAATAGTTATCATCAAGTTTGAAAATGTCCCCATTTGAAGCACTCTATGGAAGAAAATGCGAACTCCTCTGCATTGGTCGAATCAGTGAAGGATATGTCTTGGACGGATACTCTCGTGCAAGTCAAGAGAAAGTTCGACTAATCGAGATCGCCTTCAAGCGGCTCGGTCTAGACAGAAGAGTTATGCGACAACCGTCGAAGAGACTTAACCTTGAGTTGGAGATCTTGTGTATCTCAAGGTATCGCCACTTCGTGGAACCGAAGATTCAAAGTTAAAGGCAAGCTTGCACCAAGATACATAGGCCCGTTCCGATCACCGCTAAGCGTGGAGAAGTTGCCTATCGACTAGAGCTACGAAAGTTTGTCGACGTCCACAACGTGTTCCATGTCTCTCAACTAAAGAAATGTCTCGAGTACCAAGAGCGGACTCTGTCGAAACCATCGCGCTTGAGAAAGATTTGACTTATCCGAGCACCGATCAAGATCCTCGGCGTCGTCGAAGCGGACAAGACGTCAAGTCATCCGCCTTTGCAAGGTTCGATGGAGCCATCACTCGGCCAAAGAAGCCACCTGGGAGCGAGAAGATCAACTTAAGCTGGATTTCCCGTCCCTGTTCTCGGAGCAGCTCGAATCTCGAGGTCGAGATTCCGTTTAAGGTGGGTAGGATTTGTGATGCCCTTTTCTCCCCCCTTCCCGGGTCAACCCCTCGCCGGGGCCCCCTTCGTTCCCCCGGCCGGACCGGGCCCCCCCCTCTCCTTCCTTCCTCCCCGCTCGCGTGCGCTGCAACCGCGCGCGCACGCCACCTCTCTGGCGCTCCCGCACGCCTCCTCGCCGCAATCATGCCGCCGTGCGCACGCGCGCGCCCGAGCCGCGCCGCTCACCGGACCCCCCCTCCTCCGCCGGCTTTAAAACCCCCCCGGTGCCCTTCTTCCCCCCCCACCCCCGAGCAAGAAGAGAAGAAGCCGAGGCTTACCTCGTCGCCGCCGCCGTCGTCGTGGTGAGCTCCCGCGCCGCCGCGCCCGAGCTCCCTTCTCCCCCTTCGGCCGCGCCGCCGCTTCCTCCTGGGCACCCTTCTTCTCCCGCGCGCGCCGCCACCCCTCCATCTCCCCCTCCGGCCGCCGCCGCTTCTCTTCCCCTCCCCTCGCGCGCCGTCGCCGCCGCCTCGTGCTCCCCTTCCTCCCGCACCCCTCTGCCCTCCTAGGGCAGCACCTCCCCCGGGCCGCCTCCTTCTTTCCCCCCTTCTGGGCCGCCTCCGCGCGTGGGCCGCGCCACGGCCGCGCGCGCATTTCAGCCGCGCCGTGGGCCGGGCCGGTTCTTTGTCGTGGGCCGGCGCTGGTTTTGTTTTTATTTTGTTTTTCTTTCCCTTTTTCTATTTTATTTCCAAAGTCAGACTTTAAATATTAATATCTCCCCCATTTCAACTCCAAAAATTGTGAAATAAATTTCTAAAAATTTCTAAAATCAAGATCTTGCTAATGGCATAGGTCTTGTTCCATTTGGAGTTCATTTGTGTATACTTGTGTATTTAATTGCTCTTGTTGCTTGTCGTTTATTTTTCCGGTACTTCGCCCGCGTAGATTTCGGAGACGCCGGAGACCTCCACGTCGATCAAGGACAAGACTACTCGGACTCTCTCCCCTACAACCAAGGCGAGTCAATACTTTGATCATATTGAGCCTACCTTTTATGCAAATTATATTCTTTTAAAATAGCAAAATGCATGCTTTAATTCTTTAAACAAATGTATGTTAAAGTTTAAGGTAGTTAATTACCCACTCGATGATTAACTAATTATTATGCCACCCTTGACAACTTGAATCCCCTAATTCCATTGTCACCCTAGTAACTATATGGTAACACTAGATATAGGTTGTACTTAAGCGACATGCTAGCCACAAGTAAATGCCGGACATTAAAATGTCCTAATCATCATCATTTCAAACATAAAATGATTTGGGCAGTCATTGCGGGTAAATGACTGAGATGGTTGAATTGTTGTATTTTTACATCTCAAAAACCCTAAACTGCTAATACCCGTCTGGGCGGATGGTAAGATGGTGGGTGCGGATGTAGCACGAGAATGGCGGGAATGTGGTTGAGCCGTCCAGACAACCCTAAGGACTTAATCTTGTCACGACCTCCTGTGTATAACAAGTACAACCACAAGTCTGCAACAAACTGCGACTTGGCTTAGTACATTTATCAAATCCTGAAAATCATCTCACTGGAGGGTCAAAGGAGGCACAAGCTCTGGGTATGTCGGGCTTGGATGGGACACCGAGTCAAGGGTGAAGTTCGCCAGTCGCTGAGGTGTAGCCACGCTACGCCAGTCGCTGAGGTGGACATCCCGCGCAACGTATGGGCATAACCCCATATGGGTGAGACGAGGGAAGGGACGAGATAATTAGAAAAGTTATTGTGACAACCTCTCGACTACACGACTACGGAATCGTGTAGGGCAACGAGTTAATTGTCTCTTGTGGGTAAAGTGTACAATCTCTGCAGAGTTATAAACTGTTTAAACAGCCGTGCCTACGGTCAAAGGCGGACATGGGAACTTAACTTGAGTTAGTTCTATTTAAAAATTTCCGTTGTGGGTGGTATGAAAATTGTGGCGGGCTCACCTAGCCCTGAGATTGGTTATTCCTGGGCCTTCGTACCCAGTGTCGTTTAGTGGTGGATGTAACCACAATCAAAATAAGCATGAAGGTGGAGGTAACCTCTGCTGATATAAATATTGCACAATTTCTCTCTTTAACTGAAATGAAATTTGTTAAAAATGCTAAGTACTAGGAATTTGTACTTATGATATTTAAAAGTATTGCTTTCGCAAATAAAAGAACCGAGCCATCCTTGTAAGCCTTGCATATATATCATTGCATTGTGTATTGGCTCGCGAGCACGGTAGTTGTGCTCATCCTCGCTCTCCCCCAAACCCTTCAGATGACGCTGATGGAGGAGACTATGCTTACTACGAGGAACCGGTTGATGGACAAGGAAGCGATGAAGAGTAGTCTAGGATCTGTAGTCTAGGCCTCGACGCAGATCTAAGTTGACTCGTTGGTACTTGCGCATAAACCGATATTATCCGGTCCTTGGGTAATATCGATCATACCTGAGGTGCCCGATCGCTTACTGTGTGAAGAGATGAGCTCTACCCTTTTGCTTCCGCTATCGCATTCGGTGTTCTGTATTGTAATCAATTTGGACTGATCGGCCCCTGTTGTAAAACTCGACCCGACGTGGTCTATGTCACTCTGTTGATTGTAATAATGATACTTTAGTTCACGCCATGTATGAATGATTCAGCAATGCCTGTGAGTGCTATCTACTGATCCAGGGAATAGCACGGCGTTTTCACAGAGGATTCGGATTAGAAAATCCGGGTCCGACACAAAGAAGCCTTGAAATGAGTGATAGCTACTTAACAATAATTCCTTATGCACTCTTAGCTACGCATAAACATATATCAAGTACATTATTGGGAGATTTTCATAAGAGAACAGCTCCAGCCTCCATCTAACACACAATATGGTGGGCCAAAACACTTTGAAGTTTGAATTGCATTTACCCTCGCCTAGGGAATTGAAGATTAGCCCCTGCAAAGATTGGCACTTGAGAATTTGCCACTATGTTGTCTCACTGTCATGCTGGGGCCATATGTTAGTGAGATAATGCAGTGGTAAACCCTCAAGTGCACCTCTTTGTAGTGGCAAAACCTCGATTTTACTATGAAAATGCATTTAGTACTTTGGTGGATCAAGTGAAATTTTATTCATTCAATAATTGATAGGAAACAGTTAATGTAAAGTAGTGAGAATCAACATAGTAATTACCTTCTGAGTCTTGTTCAATTTTTCATAAGAAGTGTATATACCACTGAATTTTGCGCCAATTATGCTGTAAAGAGAGTTGAACAAAATTGTAACATCCCTCTCTTGAATGTAATATGAATATTGTACACGTCCTCGATTACAACTCAGAGGATTACAACTCTGAGCATGTCCAACTATGACGTTCCAGTCGTGATCTGGGATATTTCCAAAAACCTGTATAGGGTGATAGGAGACAGGCGGTGTCAGATACCTATTAATATCATAAAACGTTAGAGGAGAACATAAGCAAATTAGCAGATAATAGAACTTATTCTCTTACTTCGCGCAGGCTGTTCTTATCCTTATTGTAGAACCTTAAAAAATCCTGCACCATTTTGATACCCTTCTGCTCTAGTAGCTTATGCCTATCACCATTTAGTGCAATTTTCTTCAGTTTATATACTGGGTCAGTCAGAGATGGATGAGGATCCTTCTTTGCCACTGAAAAAAGCAGGACACCAATATATCAGAAAGTTGACGCCTAATACTTTCATAGTTTGGGGCCTCACTACGAGACAGACATGATTATGTGAATTCCTCTCTTTCAGAATGATAGATTAAGAGTTACCACCCTTCTTTTTCTGGAGAGGAAGTTACCATCCTTTTAAGAATGAAGAAGTTTTGAGTTTTAAAAATGATCGTGTCGAAAAGTTTTTAAAATAATCGTGTCGAACAGATATGACTAACATAACAAAAGGAGGACAATACGATATTCTTTTGCATTTATTTATCCATACATAGCTAGCTTATACACCAAAAAGAGGATTGTTAAAGGATATTGACGGGATATATATAAAATGATATGTTTATTTGAAGAGAAATATGTATGAGCATCTAAATGTTAGTGTTAGAATGGAAGTGCAAAAAACTTACAGAATCCCCGACCATCCTTTACAGCGAAAGGATCAGATATTCCTTCCTGAATTTTTTCTGACATATTATCATCAGCAGCCATGACTCCCAACTTGAACTTTTTGCTTGGAACAAAACATGAATTGTCTTGGAATTTCACACCATAGAGATCAGCCACACCATTTTCCAACTTTAGATACAGTTCGTTGGAGAACAAAGGTGGTTTTCCAGGCCGTCCAGGTATGATTTTACTACGGAAGTATTTTTTACTCCATTGCTCTTTATGATCTTTGTTAAACTCACCATCAAGGACAACAATCTTAACTCGCATTAAGGATAAGGGTCCATGTGTGATGATCTTGTTGTCCTGATCATATATGGCCACCTTAATAGGATTACCATCATCTGCCATTACGTCATGTCTCGAGTACTTGTCATGGCAGCATCTGTTCTGAAATTTCATTCGATGTGTTCTAATTTGGCTTTGATCAGATGCACTCCTGAAAATTTATGTCAATCAAGTACAGAAGTTTTTTAATTTCACTCAAATAGAATTGCGTATATGAAGTCGACCAAGCCAGTGCACAACAACACAAAGATTTGATAGGAGTACTTCCTACCTGAGACTAGTATATTGCTGAAGATAGTCTCCGGGTCTCCTTATCTCCTGTCACAGAAACAAACTTACCATCATTAGTCCTAAAGAGATACAAACAAACTCAGCTCAGTAATGACTAAGATTTTCAACACAATTAAGTATGTAATTTTTTCTTAGTTTGACTTGATCCCAGTCTTTCCAGTAAATGACTTCTAAGAAGTTAAACATGTGCTTCATTCCATTAAAATTCCCATTGTATATATTAGCATATGTTGCCATCTATAATACAAATCTTGCCAAAAGAATATAATACATGTGACTATCAACGCATCCTATCTGCGCACGAACTTCCTACAATGAAGGCTGTAACATGAAAGTAAATGCTTACCGAAATTAAGGTGTTGAACGGTTCCCATATCAGCTGAAAATTCTTGTGACACTCTTGCATCCTCCTATGTTGCTCAGTAATCAGTTCACTGAGCTGCAGTTGGGAATTTTGGTAAAATTCTTGCATCTCTCTCTGCAAGGTTTTGCGCTCCTCAATGAACCCCTTTGACATACATTGCATTTCCTTCTTGAGTATCTCAATCTGGCCCTCATAGAAATCTTTTGTCTCCCTGTCATGCACATAAAGAAGAACAAGAAAATTCTCAAGGAGGAGATATGCAGCTTGAGCATGAATGTTCTTATCTTCTTATGCCATACTAGGGCTGTAAACGAGCAGAGCTCGAGCGAGCCTGGTCTCCCAGCTCGAGCTCGGTACAAGCTCGACCGAGCCTGAGTTGGGGTCCGAGCTTGAACCTGGGCTCGATCGCTCAAGCTCGGCTCGGCCCAAGCTCGAGTAGGGTCGAGCTCGGCTCGAGTAAGCTTGGTAACAGTCAACAACATGCATCGATTTTCAAAACACGTATCAATTTTCAACAATTAGAAAAGCTCGAGTAGGCTTGAGCTCGAGCTCGAGGGAAGCTCGGTAGCAGTTAACATGCAATAATTTTCAACAAAATTGGAGGGTTATTTGAGGGAAGCTCGGTAACCGTCAACAACTTGGCAGGATGTGAAAATAACGAGCCCAATCGAGCTTTTCAAGCTTGACTTGTTAAGACTTACGAGCTTGAGATCAGGCCTAAATGGAGCCGAGCTCGAGCAGTTCGCGGGTCTCAAGCTTTTTTTTTACAACCCTATGCCACACAAAATTTCAAACACACACACACACAAGAGACATCAAGCAGAGCGATCGAATCGTATGGAAATTGCCAAAGAAACATGGCACCTAATCAGCATCAAAGAAAATATCCCCAGGTTGCAACCTGTGGACTTCCCCCGGTACTAAATCTGAAGATTTTACATGCCCGATTACAAAACCTTTTCTCTGAACTCTGTTGCAAATCCAAAACCCTCACTGTATCCGCTTGGTCACTCTAAATAAAAGAAAAAATCCCGTTTTATTTCCTCTCTTTCAATTTTTGTTAGGTTTTTTGCAGCGTGGATCTTAGTACATTCATACATTAATACGAGCATGTAAAGTGAAGCAAATTACTCGTACTAGCTACTTAGAATGGGGAAATATTACGAGCAGGCTAAAGAAACAGCTGGCGAGTACGGGAGTGAACTCACTGGCAGCAGGAGCAGGAGCAGCAGAGTCGGGGTCGCTTCGCCGGCGGTGATCCCCGTGAGTTCTCAGCACCAGCACCGTGGTCCTCCTCCTCCCAGTCCCGACGAGGCCGAGAGAACGACATTGGCGGAGCTTGAGAGGGAGGTAGCAGAGATCGAAATGAGGTGGGAGGGAGGCCGGAGGGGGAGGAGGGGAACGAAGGACGCGTGCGCTTACAAGTGGACACTTTGGTCTTTGCTTACTGCTGTGTAATTCGAGCGTTTATAATAACGCGGGGATCGGAGGGTGACGGGATAGGAATACTCGCGCGTTTTTCCTTGCGCTTTGTTTATTTGACACTTGTTTATGTGACACTTGTACGTGTTCTATTGGTCAGCCAAGTCAAGACTCTCTTGTCGTCTCGTTTGTCCTGTCTGATTGCGAGAGGGGGAGAGAGGATACATCGTAAAAAGAAAAAAAGGGAAGAGGATCCTCTGTGTTAGTACCTAATGCAGAGGCCTGCAGTATCCTGCAATATGAGCACTTTGGACTGTTTGATCAAAACTTGTATAGGTAGAATTGAGTTGTTATAGGACTATGCTACAATGTCAAGCTATAAAAAAGAACAGCTACAGAAGTTATGCTACATTACTCCATGAAATCTGGACTATTCACCTTGAATCTAATGTTTGAGATATTAATGCAAAACACTGTAGCAGTATGCGTTTAGTGAAGTAATTATCTTTTTTTTTTCTTTTCTTGCTCGTCCTTCTCCTCCTCCTTCGTTTAGTTTGAAATAGAACACATTTCTTATCCATTTCAAAGCCTACGACACATGGGCGATGAGCATAGGATGAAGAAAGTGTGGCAAGTCACAATTACAGTAAATAACCCAAAAAATATGTGGTATGCCTAAAATTATGTGTTGCATGTTTGGTATTGAACCAAATACCCTCTCAAACATCAGAGGTAACATGACATTGGCATGAGTACAGTCCATACACCGCGTTAACGTTTTCCTTAACCATTCTTCTTTTTGGCAAACGCCGGGGGCATTGCGTGATTAGTTTGATGATGAGCGCCAAATTCGTAGAAACTTCATCAGAAAGTTTCTTTCGTCAGACAAGCGAATGTAGCAATCCATTAGCACGACCAATAGTATATAGCGAAAAATTTAGCTCATATGCTTTATCTTGCGTGGCGACATATATATAAGCTAAATTTTTGAAGATTATCCTATGAGAGAAATGATCCATAATACACTTTCAGAGGGGAAAGGGTGGAAAAGTTGAGAAAAGGACACTTAACTGTGACACTTGTGCCTGTGCTATTGGTAAAGCCCAAGTCATCGGAGAGTCTTCCTGGTGCTGCCCCTGAAAGCATTGCTCCACGTCAGCAGGATTCAAACCATGAGATTGTTTGTGCGTGGTGGTCGACATACATTGAATAGATGGAGACCCCGCACGTTGCTGTGGAAAATCTGCATGGCAATACAAGCTAGAATTGGCGAATAATTCAGCTTGCGAGTAACTACATCCTTGAGTATATATTGTTATGAATAGCGTTTGTATTCATCGTGAGGCCAATGAGCCTATATATATATATGTGTAGCATATATGCAGGTAACCTTTTATACAACATGAAAAATACGTAGGCAATAATATACATCTAGCACCCAACGCCCTCAAACTTATGGTGAATCAACAACATAAAGTTTGGAGAGATAGAAGTTGTGCTGGGCTCTGGTCTGCGCCTTTGTGAAGAAGTCTGTCAAGTGAAGTTCGAAAGGCACATACTGAAGAGTAACAACCTAGTCCTGCACCTGTGTCCGCATGTAGGAAGTATCAACAACAATATGCTTAGTAAGATCATGCTTCATCGGATTTGTAGTAATGCTAATAGCCCCTGTACTATCAGACAAAAGAGGAGTGAGTGCTGAAACAAAAAAACCAAAATTCTCAAGTAACCACAGTAGCCAAGTAACCTCCACAGTTAACAAAGTCATAGCTCGTAACTCAACCTCAGCACTCGAACAAGAAACTGTTGTCTGCTTCTTAGTCTTCCAAGCAATGAGAGAACCACTAAGAAAAACACAATAAGCAGATAGAGACCAGCGATCAGAGTGATCACTAGCCCAGGTGGCATCAGAATATGCCTGGAGCTATAAAGAGCTGGAGGGAGGGAAAAACGGATGACGAGTGATGGTTCCACGAAGATATCGTAGAACACGAAGAAGATGACTATAGTGGAGCTGAGTGGGAGAAGAAACAAACTGATTCAAGATATGCACAAGGTAGGAAATGTCAGGACGAGTAACACCTAGATAAACAAGACTCCCAACAAGGTGACGATAGCTAGTAAAATCAGCAAGAGGCTCACTATCAGTGGGCCGAAGATGAACATTAAGCTTCATAGGAGTCTCATCGGTATGCTGATCAGTAAGAGAAGCAAGATCAAGAAGATCCTGAATATACTTTTCTTGGGACAGATAGAAGCCCTCAGGTGTAGAAATAACCTCAACCCCAAGAAAGTAGTGAAGAGGATCCAGATCAGACATAGGAAACTGCTCATTAAGACACTCCTTCACAAAAGTGATGTACTGATAATCATCTCCAGTAATGATCGTATCATCAACATATAAAAGGAGAAGCGTCCGACCACGAGGTGAAGTGTGAATAAAGAGAGCAGGATTATGAGCACTGGCAGAGAAACCAGCTGTAGTGACAACAGAAGAGAAACGATCAAATCAGGCACGAGGAGCTTGCTTGAGGCCGTAAAGAGATCGGCGAAGGCGACAAACCATACCCTCAGGAACAGAATACCCCGGTGGTGGCTGCATATAAACATCTTCATACAGCTCACCATTGAGAAAGACATTCTTGATATCAAACTGAGAGATAGACCATACCCGAACAGACGCCACAGTAAGAAGAGTGCGAACAGTGGTCATGTGAGACCACTGGACCAATATATATACAAGTACAGATGTTGCATATATACAGATAACCCCTTATACAATGAGGAAAATACACAGACAATAATATACATCTAACATATATAACATTTAACAAAAGTGATATCATTTACATGCATTTGTTTAATTTAGGCTATCCAAACACCGGAACTTCATAATCATCACTGAGCCGGTCAAAAGTTCAGCTACATCCGTTCACTGATACGACCACAGATTACTCGAAGAAAGAAAAAACATAAGATAGTACAGGCGTAAAGACATGTACTGAGTAACCGAACTCTTCATCTACTTTGCCATCCGTGAGCATCTGGCACCAAGAAAGATGGATAGATTCACTTATAAGTATTCATATATAAAGAATAAATCCAAGAAAAACCTTTCTCGGTGTCATAATTGAGAACAAATGTTTAATTGGCACAGAGTAGCAATACATGATCTGTACATATAACACTAATGCTTATCTACACATGCACATCTGACTATGGAGATGTTACATACAGCTGTAGTATCGCCTGTGTTGTTATGATTCCTGTAACAGTGGAACATTGCAACACATGGCAAAGTACCATGAAAGAAGGAGCACTCCTTTATTCAGAAAATACCATGGTAGATGCATTGTTGTCTGCTGGAAACATATACCATGTTAGGAATGCACCATCAGCTGAAAGTCTAAATTAAACCCAAGTTTTATCAATCAAGAAAAGTTCAATATGCTTTCTAAACACGGGAGGAAGCAGGTATAAATTCTGAACATGCAAGGCAGAAAGTGTAAACAGATAAAATAATGCGCTACAAAGAAAAAACTATTGCATGACAATATGTCAGACCCGGATTTCGTAATCCAGAATCCTCTGTAAAAATACTGTGTTATTCCCTAGATCAGTAGATAGCGCTCACATGATACATTGCTGAATCAATTCATACATCGCATAGACCAAACCATTCATTAATACAAACATCAGAGTTCAAATAGACCACGTCGGGTCGAGTTTACAATAAGGCCGACCGGGCCAAATAAGTTCATTACAAAACATCGGGTACGATAGTGGAAGCAAAAGGGGGTCGCTTCGCCGGCGGTGATCCCCGTGAGTTCTCAGCACCAGCACCGTGGTCCTCCTCCTCCCAGTCCCGACGAGGCCAAGAGAACGACATTGGCGGAGGTTGAGGGAGGTAGCAGAGATCGAAATGAGGTGGGAGGGAGGCCGGAGGAGGAGGAGGGGAAGGAAGGACGCCGGCGCTTACAAGTGGACACTTTGGTCTTTGCTTGCTGCTAGGTAATTCGAGCGTTTATTTATAATAAGGCGGGGATTGGAGTGGCGACGTGTAACGCCCCTTTTTCCCCCCTTTTCTTCAACCCCACCGGACCCCCCTGCCGTCAACGCCTGCCCGGACCCCCCCCCCCCTGCCGAACCTCCCCCGCTCGCGTGCGCTGCGTCGTCGCCGCGCACACGGCACCTCCCCGGCGCCCTCGACTTGTCGCCTCCACGCGCACGCTACCCCCGCCGCCATCATCACCTCCGTGGGCACGCGCACCCCAGAGACGGTCGCACGCCCGTCCTTCTCCTCGCCCGGACCCCCCTTCTCTCCGAGCTCCTCTTCGGCTTTAAAAGCCCGGCGCCCTCCCTTCCTCCTCTCCTCCCTCTCCGGTAAATCCCCACCCCCGCAAGCAAGAAGAAGAGAGGAAGAAGAGCAAGAAAAAGGAAGAAGGAGAAGAAGCCGAAGCCCTTACCTTCGCTGTCGCCGTCGGTCGCCGCTCCTCCTCATCGCCATCGCACCGCCGCTCGGTGAGCCCTACCGCCGCGCGCCTCGGACCTCCATCCCTCTCCCCTCCCCGTTGCCGCCGCTGTGCGCCCCGCCGAGCCTTCCTCCCCGTGCGCCGCCGCCGCTGCCGCCCTTTCTTTTCCCTCTTCCCGCCGCCGCCCCGCCCCCCCCGCCTCCCTCCTCTGCTCGGCCAGCGCCTCCTCTTTGCGCGCTCGTGGGCCGCCCCGCGCCGTGGGCCGTGCCCCTGCGCGTGGTTTTGGCCGTGGGCCGGGCCGCCTTTTTGGTTTTGGGCCGCCGGCAGTTTTCTTTTTTTTGGTTGTTTTCTTTTCCTTTTTCTATTTTAATTCAAAAGTGAGGCTTCAAAAATTAATAACTCCCCCATTTCAACTCCAAAAATTATAAAATAAATTTCTAAAAATTTGTAAATTCAAGATCTTGCTAATGGCATAGGTCTTGTTCAATTTGGAGTTTATTTGTTGTTCTTTTGTATTTAATTGCTCTTTTTGCTTGTGCATGCCTTTTTAAGTGACGTTAGTCAGACTAGGATTTGAAGGCAGGAGACCCCAAGTTGATCAAGCCCAAGATTATCAAGATCCTCTAGCCTATATCCCAGGCGAGTCAATACTTTGATCATATTGAGCCTACATTTCATGTAAATTATATTCTTTTAAAATAGCAAATTGCATGCTTTAATTCTTTAATCAAATGTATGTTAAAGCTTAAGGTAGTTAATACCCATTTGATGATTAATTAATTATTACGCCATCCTTGACAATTCGAATCCCTTAATCTTTGTCACCCTAGTAACTATGTGGTAATACTAGCTATAGGTTGTACTTAAGCGACATGCTAGTCTTGCTTAAGTACCGGGACATTAAAATGTTCCAATCATCATCTCTTTAAACATAAAAATGATTTGGGCAACATTGGTGGTCCATGACTGAGATAAATGTGGTGATTTGGTTTACTCCCAAAACCCTAATATTGCTTTATTCTTATGCAGGCGATTGTGTGATGAAGAGTATGTTGATGGGTGCTAATGCAGCCCAAAGAATATTGATGTGTGAAATGATCCGCCTAGACAACCCTAAGGACTTCATCTTGCCATGACCTCCCGTGTAAAACAAGTACAACCACAAGTCTGCAAACTGCAACTTGGCTTAGTAGATTTATTGAACCTTGAAAGTCAGTCTCACGGAAGGAACAAGAAAGGGTGCAAGTGTGAGCTTGATCACGTTTGAATGGGACACCGATGGTGAAGTGCCTTCTACAGCAAGATGTAGAGGGTGACATCCCGCACCAACATATGGGCGTAACCCCATATAGGTGAGATGACGGAAGGGGCGAGATATTTTGAAAGGTTACTGTGACGGTCGCTCAACTACATGACTAAGGAATCATGTGGGGTAACGAGTATGACTATCTCTTGTGGGTAAAGTGTACAACCTCTGCAGAGTCTAAATCTGTTTTAAGCAATCGCGCCTACGGTCAAAGGCGGACATGGGAATCTTTACTCGAGTTAGTTCTATTTCAAAAATCTTGTGGTTGGGATGAAAAATGTGGTGGGCTCACCTAGCCCTGAGATTGGATTTTGCCTGAGTGCTTGAACTCAGTGATGTTGGTAATTGGGGACGGACCCAATCAAAAGTAAGCATAAGGTAGAGTTTCCACGGAGGAACCTCTGCTATTATAAATTATTGCACAATTACTCTATTTAGCAAAATGCAATTTGTTAAAAATGCTAAGTAATAGGACTTTGTATTTATGATAATTGAAAATATTGCTTTAGCAAATAAAAGAACCCGAGCCATCCTTGTTAAGCCTTGCATGTATATTATTGCATTGTGTATTGGCTCGCGAGCACGGAAGTTGTGCTCATCCTCGCTCTCTCCCCCAAAACCCTCAGGAGCAGGAACTCCTGGAGATTACGACTATTACGAGGATCCAGAAGTTGGAGGCCCAGGAGATAATGAAGCGTAGTGTAGTCTTTAGATGTTTTAGTCTCGCCTCAGTCCAGTTGACTCCGTCGATACTTGCGTGCATCCAATATTACCCAAGCCATGGTTAATATCGGTCGCACACGGGTTTCCCCAGTCGCTTGCCTGTGGAGAGATGAGCTCTCACCCCTCTTGCTTCCGTTGTCGCTTCCGCTTTTGTAATGTAACCAATTTGGCCTGTTCGGCCCGTATTGTAAAACTTGACCCGACGCGGTCTATGTAAACTCTGTTGTGTTAATTAATGAATGGTATGGTTTTACGCCATGTATGAATTGATTCAGTGATGTATCTGTGAGTGCTAGCTACTGATCCAGGGAATAGCACAGTGTTTCACAGAGGATTCTGGATTAGGAAATCCGGGTCCGACAGAGCTGGTACCAGAGCATACGACTGTAGGAGCCTTAGCTAGACTGGTCGAGCCTAAGGACTTGAGTCTTATTTTCAAAAACTAAGAAAAGCTTTGGCAAAAATATAGCATATCTATTGCTCTTACTCACCCCTCTCTTAGTTCTTTACTTACCGCCTTTTGTCAGCCTACTCCGTCGCTGGCTCTTTCTTTTGTTTTAAAAATTTTAGATTACCGTATCGTCGTCCGATGGCCCGTGGGATTTCTTTTCTCACGGAGAGAACGACGACGAGTTTGTCGGTATTCCTCCGCAAACTCAAACAGTACCCTGGTTCGCCACTGACCCATCCTCCGAGGTCGGAAGACCTAGGCACTGGATCGAGAGTCTCGTTCCTTAGAGGTTGAGTTCATCGCTCACACCTTTCAGACGGAGCATCCCAGGAGCCGTTGTTCCGATGTCGTTCAGGACATAACGCGCTCCGCCTCGACTCACTTGTGCCAGGTGCACAAGGATCTCTTGTTGAGGTCACCCTTCTGTTCCTTCCCGTCTCTCCAGGAGGGAGAACGCTACCCGAAGATCTTCGACCTCAGGTGAAGAACACCGTCGTTGCAGTAGCCGTCGTGATGCACGCCCCAGCTAAGCCTGCACCAGCGGCCACCCTCAGCGACCCTGCAACGACCAGACGTCTTGGACCTCGCAACAGGATCGCTGCACGCAAGAGCATGCGACATCCCTGTCCACCGCTCGCCATCAACGTTGAAGACTCCAGTTGAGGACGCAGTCTTTCTCATTCTCACTCTTGTTCCCAGTTGCTCGACCTCAGCCGCAACCGTTCCCGTCCTCGCTCCCCGGGCAACTGCCCTGCTTGGGGTGGTCAACACCCGTTAGAGGAGTAGTTAGCTTAGGTTAGCTAGCAGTGCTTGCTAGGCGACCTTTTGGTGCGCAAGCATCTTTTCTTTCTTCTACCCCATCGATGAGCGTTGTGTTTGTACCTTGTGTCATGGCTTAGCCTAGCCTATACGCTATGCTTCAGGAGTCATGTAACACCTAATCCCTCCTCCTTAATATAATGTAGCTGTTCTAGGCTTTGTATTGTGTTTGTTTCTTTTCCTTCGTTGGTTTGAAGTTCTTCTGTTGTGCTCTAGAGGGCCAGAAAACCCTCATATAAACCCCTACCCTCCTCGTTCTAAGCTGCAGTGTGTCTTCAGATGCCGCCAAGAAGAGCCACCGCCCCAGTCCGTGGTGCCTTTGCAGCTGGCCGAGGAAGAGGTCGTGGCACTGGCCGTGGTCGTGGACGCGGACAAGGACAAGGTCTACCTCCTCCACCACCAGCAAGCCCAACAATGACTCAAGTCATGTTCCAGCAAACTCAGATTCTTCAAGCCTTGTTAACCAATCGCCAGATGGACCACCGGTCGCCACTCCAAGCTTGCGACTTCCTCGAGACAAGACCCTCACCTTCGCCAACCGATGAACCCTTGAAGTCAAGACGGCTCGGAGATACGGAAAAGAAGCTCCGTCTTGCCCGCTGCTCAAACGAAGACAAGGTGGATTTTGCCACCCATCAGCTAAAAGGAGCTGCCGCTGCTTGGTGGGAAAACTACCTCGCTGCCCGAGGTGGTGACAGTCCGCACGAAGAAGAAGAGGCGAAATGCGAAGCCGTAGCATCTACGATTGGAGCCCCACGAGCCTCTGCGCCATTGAAGAAGTTCTTTGAAATACACGGAAGAAACTGAATCCGCATGGCAGTCAATTCCTTGGGCGGAATTCAAAGTCGCTTTCAGAACCAATTTCGTACCAGCAGGTACCATGAGATTGAAGAAGAACGAGTTCAGAGCTCTCAAGCAGGGCCAGATGTCAGTCAATGAATATCTAACCAAGTTCAACCAGCTTGCCCGCTACGCCCCCAATGACGTAGCTGATGAAGAAGAAAGGATCGACCGCTTTGTGGAAGGAATGCGTGAAGATATGAGAGGACAGCTCATCCTGCACGATTACTCCAGCTTTCAACAATTGGTCAATAAAGCCCTCATCTGTGAAAATGAGAACAAAATTGTGGAGGTTAGCCGCAAAAGGAAGATGGTATTTCAAGGGCCGCACGATAGCTTTCCACAGAAGTCAGCTTTTCAGGGCAGCCCGTCTTACCGGCAGTTAGCTGCCCCATCACCAAGGATTCCAGTTCCAACTCCAACCTCCACTCTAGTCACAACCCCGCATTCCAGTGGGAATGTTTCCCGCGCTTCTCACTCCAATGGACAGCCTACAACGGTCAACCCGATAGCACATCTTCGTTGTTTCAATTGTGGGGAAAACGGACACTTTGCTAGAAGGTGCCCTCAACCAGCCACCCCGAGGGAGTACAGCTTAAGAACCACACCAGCTCGAGGCCAGACGTCAGCTGCAAGCAAAAGTTATCAAGTCTCGCAGGCATCCAGAGCTGCTTCCACTCCAAGCCAAAGCCGAAGTCAAGGACTTGTCAATCATGTCATCGCCGCAAGACCAGCGGCCGGGAATAATAAGAGGTACGTTCTCTGTCTAATCCGACTAGCCTGAATCTCGGGGTCGAGATTCCGTTTAAGGTGGGTAGGTTTTGTAACGCCTTTTTCCCCTTTTCTTCAACCCCGCGGACCCCTTGCAACCTCCCTGCCGTCAACGCCGCCGGACCCCTGCCGAACCTCCCCCGCTCGCGTGCGCTGCGTCGTCGCCGCGCACACGGCACCTCCCCGGCGCCCTCGACTTGTCGCCTCCACGCGCACGCTACCCCCGCCGCCATCATCACCTCCGTGCGCCGCGCGCACCCGGAGACGGCCGCCGCCCGTCCTTCTCCTCGCCGGACCCCCTTCTCTCGAGCTCCTCTTCGGCTTTAAAAGCCGCGCCCTCCTTCCTCCTCTCCTCCTCTCCAGAAATCCCCACACCCCGGCAAGCAAGAAGAAGAGAGGAAGAAGAGCAAGAAAAAGGAAGAAGGAGAAGAAGCCGGCCCTTACCTTCGCTGTCACCGTCGGTCGCCGCTCCTCCTCATCGCCATCGCACCGCCGCTCGGTGAGCCCTACCGCCGCGCGCCTCGGACCTCCATCCCTCTCCCCTCCCCGTTGCCGCCGCCGTGCGCCCCGCCGAGCCTTCCTCCGTGCGGGCGCGCGCTGCCGCCTTTCTTTTTCCCTTCCCGCGGCGCGCGCGCACCCCCCGCCTCCTCCTCCTGCTCGGCCGGCGCCTCCTCTTTGCGCGCTCAGGGCGCCCGCGCCGTGGGCCGTGCCCTTGCGCGTGGTTTTGGCCGTGGGCCGGGCCGCCTTTTTGGTTTTGGGCGCGGCGCTTTTCTTTTTGGTTGTTTTCTTTTCCTTTTCTATTTTAATTCAAAAGTGAGGCTTCAAAATTAATAACTCCCATTTCAACTCCAAAATTATAAAATAAATTTCTAAAATTTGTAAATTCAAGATCTTGCTAATGGCATAGGTCTTGTTCAATTTGGAGTTTATTTGTTGTTCTTTTGTATTTAATTGCTCTTTTGCTTGTGCAGTGCCTTTTTAGACGCGTTCGTCCGACTAGGATTTGAAGACGCTGGAGACCCCCAAGTTGATCAAGCCCAAGATTATCAAGATCCTCTAGCCTATATCCCAGGCGAGTCAATACTTTGATCATATTGAGCCTACATTTCATGTAAATTATATTCTTTTAAAATAGCAAATTGCATGCTTTAATTCTTTAATCAAATGTATGTTAAAGCTTAAGGTAGTTAATACCCATTTGATGATTAATTAATTATTACGCCATCCTTGACAATTCGAATCCCTTAATCTTTGTCACCCTAGTAACTATGTGGTAATACTAGCTATAGGTTGTACTTAAGCGACATGCTAGTCTTGCTTAAGTACCGGGACATTAAAATGTTCCAATCATCATCTCTTTAAACATAAAAATGATTTGGGCAGTCATTGGTGGTCCATGACTGAGATAAATGTGGTGATTTGGTTTTACTCCCCAAAACCCTAATATTCTTTATTCATGTCAGGCGATTGTGTGATGAAGAGTATGTTGATGGGTGCTAATGCAGCCCAAAGAATATTGATGTGTGAAATGATCCGCCTAGACAACCCTAAGGACTTCATCTTGTCATGACCTCCCGTGTAAAACAAGTACAACCACAAGTCTGCAAACTGCAACTTGGCTTAGTAGATTTATTGAACCTTGAAAGTCAGTCTCACGGAAGGAACAAGAAAGGGTGCAAGTGTGAGCTTGATCACGTTTGAATGGGACACCGATGGTGAAGTGCCTTCTACAGCAAGATGTAGAGGGTGACATCCCGCACCAACATATGGGCGTAACCCCATATAGGTGAGATGACGGAAGGGGCGCGATATTTTGAAAGGTTCTTGTGATTTGTCGCTCAACTACATGACTAAGGAATCATGTGGGGTAACGAGTATGACTATCTCTTGTGGGTAAAGTGTACAACCTCTGCAGAGTCTAAACTGTTTAAACAGTCGCGCCTACGGTCAAAGGCGGACATGGGAATCTTTACTCGAGTTAGTTCTATTTCAAAAATCTTGTGGTTGGGATGAAAAATGTGGTGGGCTCACCTAGCCCGGAGATTGGATTTTGCCTGAGTGCTTGAACTCAGTGATGTTGGTAATTGGGGACGGACCCAATCAAAAGTAAGCATAAGGTAGAGTTTCCGACGGAGGGAACCTCTGCTATTATAAATTATTGCACAATTACTCTATTTAGCAAAAATGCAATTTGTTAAAAATGCTAAGTAATAGGACTTTGTATTTATGATAATTAAAAATATTGCTTTAGCAAATAAAAGAACCCGAGCCATCCTTGTTAAGCCTTGCATGTATATTATTGCATTGTGTATTGGCTCATGAGCACGAAGTTGTGCTCATCCTCGCTCTCTCCCCAAAACCCTCAGGAGCAGGAACTCCTGGAGATTACGACTATTACGAGGATCCAGAAGTTGGAGGCCCAGGAGATAATGAAGCGTAGTGTAGTCTTTAGATGTTTTAGTCTCGCCTCAGTCCAGTTGACTCCGTCGATACTTGCGTGCATCCAATATTACCCAAGTCATGGTTAATATCGGTCGCACACGGGTTTCCCCAGTCGCTTGCCTGTGGAGAGATGAGCTCTCACCCCTCTTGCTTCCGTTGTCGCTTCCGCTTTTGTAATGTAACCAATTTTGCCTGTTCGGCCCGTATTGTAAAACTTGACCCGACGCGGTCTATGTAAACTCTGTTGTGTTAATTAATGAATGGTATGGTTTTACGTCATGTATGAATTGATTCAGTGATGTATCTGTGAGTGCTAGCTACTGATCCAGGGAATAGCACAATGTTTCACAGAGGATTCTGGATTAAGAAATCCGGGTCCGACACGACGGGATAGGAATACTCGCGCGTTTTTCCTTGCGCTTTGTGACCAAAAGAAAAAAAAGAGCAAATCAAGACAAAAACACTTGTTTATTTGACACTTGTACGTGTTCTATCGGTCAGCCAAGTCAAGACGCTCTTGTTGTCTCGTTTGTCCTGTCTGATTGCGAGAGGGGGAGAGAGAGGATACATCGTAAAAAGAAACAGGGAGGATCCTCTGTGTTAGTACCTACTAATGCAGATCCTGCAATAAGAGCGCTTTGGACCGTTTGATCAAAAACTTGGATGGTTAGGATCGAACTGTTATAGGACTATGCTACAGTGTCAAGCTATTAAAAAAAAGAACAGCTACTGAAGTCATGCTACATTACTCCATGAAATCTGGACCATTCACCTTGAATCTAATGGATAAGATATTAATGCAAAACATTGTAGCAGTATGCATTTAGTGAAGTAATGCGGAGCATCTGAATCTAAGAGAGAGAGCATATCAAATTGTCCAACGCAAAGCAGGCAGCCCTGAATGCTGAAAGCATGGACACCGGCGAAATTTGATCAGAGCAAAGATATACATGTCCATTTGTCATGACCAATGTTCTACATAACTGGCTATAAAACTCTGCTATAGCTTTTTCAGACCTCAAATGTTATGCTACGCCTAAAACATCCACGAACTAAGCTACGACTGCGAAATACTTATTGCTGTAGCTAATGCCTAATTGCGTGTACGGAAATATCTGGCTGCCCAGGGTAGCAACCCACCCGAAATTCTTTGGTTGAAATTCAACATTTTTCAGTTGAAAGTTGCAACGTTTGAGTTGAAAGTGGGAAATTTTGAGTTGGAAGTCTTTGAATTTTAGTCAAAAATTACCTATTTCAAGTTGATAGTTTTCAACTACGGTATCGATAATTTTCAATTTTTTTGAGTTGAAGTTGATTTTTTGAGGTGGAAATGAGAAATGTTTATATGAAAGTCTTCTAATTTTGAGTTAGAAGTTATTGAGGTAGACAGAGTGGAGAATGGACACATATCTTGATGCAAAATCCAAAGGTGGATGCCAGGTGGGTAGCTACCCCTAGCAGAAAATCATGTCTCATTGCTTGTATCCGACCGCTATGTATTATAGCTGAAGATCATGGTATTATTATATTCAATTTCTAAGCCTAAGATTATCATAATTATGTGTTTTTTTTTTGCATTCATTTAGTTTTAAATAACCTAAGTATCAATTAAGTACTTTTTAAAAATTAAAGCACTACATATAGCTTTTGCGATAGTAGCGATTTTTTTTTTTTGCAAAGATAGATAGTGATAGTTGCAGTAGCTTTTTCCCGACCTCGTTGCGATGGTGCGAAAATCGTGATTTAAAACCTTGGTCATTTATGACTACAACAATGAAAAAGTCCACTTTTCAACTCTGAACTCCGGCCTCAGTTCAATTTTCAACTCTGAACTATTAAACCGTTCACTTTACAATCTCAAACTCTCAAAATCGTCCACTTTACCCCCTTTAGCCTTTCCCACCCCGAATTTTCACGTGACATGGAGATCGTTTTCACCGATGTGGCAACCAATCCATTTGTTGTTGGTTGAGTTAGGTTAGGCCCACATGTCAGCCGGTAAGCCCTGCGTCCTCCTCTCCGTTCTCTGTCTCTCTCCACTTCTCTCTCAAGCCCAAGCTAGCCGCCCCCCACGATGACACGAGCAGACGTGACGGGCACGACCCGGCAGAAGACTGCGTAGAGCTATTGCTCCGCCACGCCCGCCTCAAGGTGGCCGACGTATAGGGACGCATCCAAGCGAACCGCCGGCTCAGTCGCAATGCCCGCTCAAGGCTACGGAGCAGGAAGAGGAGGAGGCGGTGCGATCGGGACAAGGGCCTCGTGGGTGGGGGGTGTTGCGTTGGCCCAAAACCCCTCAGTTGGCCGTGCTACACCCTCCTCTCCCTCTCTCGATCTCGCTTGTGAAGGGAACAGAGCCGCCACCGCCATTGCCGTTAGATTCGAGCTCGTCGTTCCCGTCAAATCCGTGAGTCTCCCCACAAATCCTTCGAGTCATTTTGTGTTCCCCCGACACCACGAGCAAAAGCCCTCGGTCAATTTCACCTTCCATCCATTATAATGCAGCACACCACCTTCTTCCTCACCTCCGATCGGAATCCGCCGCCGCCACCGCCACTGCCAAACATAACCTAGTGAGCCTCCTTACAATTATCCCACACCAGAGCACCGCCTCACCATCCTCTATCTCCCCCCCCCCCAATTCGGCCTCTCCCTTCCTCCACGAACGCTGCCGTGTGGAAGTGTGGAACCTCCTCACTGCCCACAACTTTCGTTGCCAGCCCACCTCAAAGCTTCTCTGTCTCTACCAACCACTCCATTGCATTCCCCTCAATGTTGTCTTGCTCATTCACACCTTCTTTTCCCCTCCAGTGCATTTTTCCCTTTTCTTCCTCAGCCTCTGCCGTCGGGTGCTATCGTGGGCGCACCATGGAGCCCTGTGAGCCATGCCATCATCTCCACTAGACACCTCCTAACTCGCCATCATACCAGTATAAGTGAAGATGAGAGGTCAACACGGTTAGTGAGGAAGCCACAATGTTGAATTGGCCAATGTCGAAGAAGATGAGTGATCAACACATAAGAAGAGGACATCGAGCATGTATAACATCATATATGTATATATACATACATGCATATCTACAAATAAAAACATGAGTATACATAAGCATTGGAGCAAAGAGCTCGGAGTAGAGATGACACAGCCGTAGAAAATATACTAGGAGCCATCGGAGAGAGTGTGACGGGTGTTCCTGGCAGGGATCGACGGCGGTTGTACGTGTATGCATGTTTAATATCGCAGCGGCCATCATCAAGCAATAATCGGAGAGAGGTAGAAGATAACTATGCGATAGAGTATTACGTTGAAAGGCCTATGCTATACGGAAATATATTCCTAAGCTTCTAAGTTATATCATTTAATACCGAAACTTTGAAACAAATCTAACCACACAAATGCATGACCACACTGCTAGTTATGTTATTAAAGGGATAGAAAAAGAAGCCACCATGTCCACTCTCACGGGCTAGAAATTACCATGTTAATTGCCAAAAAAAAGAGAGAAAGGTCTACAACGTCGATTGTAATGGATCCAGATTATAACGTCATGCACTAGTTTGTACAACATGTTTGAAAAAAGGATGACAAACTCAAAAAATTATGATTCTCCACGGCAATTTCCTTTTCAGCCAACAATCCAGGCGCACATTGGAAGGAAGTACAGTGGTACGATCATCGCATTCACATCGGTGTCCCATCGCTCGGATCGGACTACTCACCGCAACGGACGAGCTTGAGCGCGGTCTCGAGGTCGGCCACGACGACCGACATGGCCGGCCGGTCCTCTCCCTTCAGCTGCAGGCACCGCGCTGCCGTGTTCGCCACCAGCTTCACCGCCTCGAGCTGCCACAGCGTTGGCTCCGGCGCCGGGCGCCTGTCCAGCACCTTGCCAAGCTCCCCGGCCTCAATGATTGGCAGCGCGAAGACCGCCAAGCTCCCGCGGGGCTCCTTGTCATTCATAATGTATGCCTGCTTCCCCGTCAATACCTCCAGCATCATCACGCCGAAGCTGTACACGTCGATCGTCGGATTCAGAAGCACCGTACTTATGTACTCCGGGTCGATGTACCCAGCCGTGCCGACGACGTCCCGGAGCTCATCCGCCTCGTGATAGGTGACCGACCCGCCAAAGTCCGACAAGCGCGGCACCCAGCTCGCGTCGAGGAGGACGTTGGACGACTTGATGTCGCGGTGGATGACAGGCGGCACGGCGTAGGAGTGCAGGTGCTCGATGGCCCGCGACACGCCAAGCAGTATCTCGATGCGCATTTTCCAGGACGCCGTCACCGGCGAGGAAGACGACATCTGACGATGCAGGTGGTCGTAGAGCGTGCCGTTGTTCATGTACTCGTAGACGAGCAGGCGCTCCAGGCGCTCCTCCTCCTTTTTTCGGAACGATAGCAGGCGGCGCTCCTTCTTCTGCACGCTCCAGCCAAAAAGGCGGACGATGTGCTTGTGGCGGAGGGGATAGAGGTTGGCGAGCTCGTTCCGGAACTCCTCCTCCCCCTGCCGCGACAGTCCCGACAAGCGCTTGATGGCCACCTCCCGCCCGTCGGGAAGCCTGCCCTTGTACACCGAGCCGAAGCCGCCTACGCCAATCTTAGTGTCATGGGCGAAGTAACTTGTCGCCGCCGCGAGCTCTGCGAACTTGAACTCCGCACCATCTCCATGGGGTAGGGGCACCACCACCTCCTGAGCCACCTCTGCAGCCTCCTAGTACAGACAACACACATACAGAGTAGTAAGCTTCTCTCTTCATCAAAGCAAGCACGAAGCCATTTGGAAGTACAATAAATTACGGAGCTCGATCAATTTGTACCAGCTGGGACTGGGAGCCGGCAGGTGGTACGCTTGTGTCATTTGGAAGCAGGATGTTGTAGATTCGATCGAGGCGGCGGGTGATGTCGATGTGGCTGATGAAGGGGAAGACGAGCAGGTAGGAGTCGATCCTGCTCTGCACGTCGCGGAACCTGTCGGCCTGCCTCCCTGCCGTGACAAACTGGTACATGGCGCTCCTCCCCTGGCAGGACGTGACGAGCTCGTGCGCCTCCCGGAGCGTGTCGCCCAGCCCAGCCAGCGGCTGCCGGACCTCCGGTCGCCGCATCACCTCCGGGTCCTGCAGGTGCGGCAGCAGCTCGGCGATCATGAAGACGCGGCGCGCGAGCTGCTCGCACTCCTTCTTGTTCTGGCGGGCCGTCACCGCCGCTTGCATGATCATGGAGATGAGCCCGCCGGCGTCCGCCCCAACCAGCTGCGCCACCGTCGCCGCCTGCCCCAGACCGGTCCAAAGCGCCATGAGATTCTACTAGTACTATCCACTATCCAGAGCTCGCTTTTGGCGGTCACAGAGCAGAATAGTAAAAAAAAAAAAGAACAAGTGGATAAAAGTTGGGGAAATGCAGAGGTGGACTAGGCCAACGCGGTGTACAAGGGCTGAGGCGGACGATGTGATTTACGCGGGAGAGGACAGGTGTAAGAAGAACCACGACGACTTTAGACAATCTGAAGCAAATTCAACAGTCAGTGCTGTTTTGTGCAAGGAAAGAAAAGAAGGGGGTGTAGCGCGTGCGGAGCGTGGGCGCGTGGGCCGGTAAATCGTGTGCGTGAGATGAGATTGTGAATTGCCGAGACAGAGTCGAGACCGTGAATTTTCAGAAAAAGAGAGATAGTTGCTGATTGTGCGGAGGGAATTGTTCTTGCAATTCAATCTTTCCAGATCGGCTTGCAAGTTCTTTGTGCGTGGCACAATTCACTCGACAGTTTCTAGTTTCTTTGCTTTGTGTGTGTTTAAGTTGAAACTGTCGTTTAGCTTTCTTTCCAGGAAAAGCTGAGGAAAATTCACTCGATTTCAGTTCATGTACATTCCTAGGAACACCGTATATTATGGATCGCAATGTAGTGGTTCAAAGTTCACACTAGGGGAAAACACCGGCCATTTACTTGCTACAAATTGCATGACAATAGTTTTTAGTCCATGTGACGGGATAAAGTTTATTCCACCCACGCTGCAAATTTAAAGTAGAAGTGAAACTCGAACTTGGGTGGATTCATAATCTTGTGTGTCTACCATTACACCCTCATAGAGTTCTTGTTGCAAGAGAATAAGTCAATGAAACTACATCGATCTTTCCCCATAGCAAAAACAGAGTTTTTTAAGGAGTGTAGAACACATAGTACGGCTTATGACTAATCCATCGATACATACAAGTAAGAAACGAGTCACAGCTCCGTTGAATCTGAACATGATAAGCTCCTCCACAGGAGTTTCGGTCAATCCACGAAGGCCGCGGTTGTGCAGGGCTTGTGCTACTGCTCTACAAGAGTCACCATTCCTGGGTAGAATATAGCGATTCATTTTGCAGAATTGCTATAATGATAGTTTTTTTTTTGCAAATCATTCGAATTTCTGACCTGGTGATTTCTTTGGAGATTCGTGATCCGACCGACCAGGTCATCTTCTCCGGCGGTGGCGGCGGCGGCGAGGTTCGCCGGTTAAGGCTCGAGTTCACCGGATTAGGGTTTGGGGTTCACCGAAGCCCAGATTTAGAGGCGGGCCGGGGCGGCGGGAGGACCAGCGGTGGATGGCGGGGACGGCGCCGGCCGCGCGCTTGGTGGCCGGGGTCGGCAGGCGGGGCTACGATGTCACAACCTGGGACTGAATCACTAAGAAAAGAAGGAATTTTGTGGAATATGAAGGATTTGTAACCTGGAAGAGAGAGTGAGCTATTCTAGATCGAACCCTAACTAGGACAAGTAATAGGCATAATGTTCATTGCCATTTCATCCAGCATCAACTTAGTTTAATACAACTTGGAATCCGAAAGTAAAAGTAAAGCTGAAAAGAGTCAACAATCGTCTGAAATTACAGAAGCATCAGTTAAAGGTGAATTGTCTGCTCCTGAGCCTCAACGGTTGGCGTCGACTGATGGATCCTGATCGTTCCTTGCAAACGAACCGGTAAGGGAGCATCAACACTGTCCAAACCTCATAACTCTCCTTTCGTTTCTTCTTGGAATGGTTTTCAGTCTGAGAACCTTACGAGCTTCAGTACCATTCATGACAATACCTCCCCCTTGAAATAAATCTTGTCTCAAGATTCATCCACTGGAAACCAGCTGCGAATTGTCCCCGCATAGAATTCTGGGAAGGTTCCTTTTATGAAATCAGCGTCTTCCCAAGTGGAATCTTCAGGAGCTAAATTCATCCATTGAATCAACCACTGCGTGACCAATTTCGGATGTCTGGGCAATGCTCGGGTATCCAGCACAGCAATAGGTTCTGTTTTGATTCTTCCCTCCTTATCCACTAGTGGTAGCCTGGGATCTGGAATGGCTCTAGGCCCAATATGCTTCTTAAGCTGACTGATGTGAAACACTGGATGAATTCCTACTCCATCCGGTAATTGCAGTCGGTAAGCCACCGCTCCTACTCTCTGCAAAATTCTGAAGGGACCATAAAATTTGCTAGTTAACTTCAATGATTGACGAAGGCCAAAAGCTGATAATCTATATGGCTGCATCTTCAAATACACCATGTCCCCTACTTCATAAACCCTCTCACTTCGGTTTTGGTCTGCATACTTCTTCATTCTAGCTTGGGACTGCGCCAAGTTGTGTTTGATCTGTCTGAGCATATTTTCTTTTTCAGTTAGGAAGTCTCTGGCCTCTATACTTTCAGGACCCGGAATGGAAAATTCACTGATAACTTGAGGAGGGGTTCCATAGAGTGCTTGATAAGGGGTGATCTTGAGTGATGAGTGATACGTGGTATTGTACCACCACTCCGCAAGTGCCAACCAATAGAACCATCTTTTCGGTTATGAAAATGCCATGCACCGAAGATAAGACTCCAAACATTGATTCAATCTTTCCGTTTGTCCGTCAGTCTGTGGATGATATGACGTGCTAAATCTCAGTGATACCTTCCATGCTTTAAATATTTCTTGCCAAAACCGACTAGTAAAAATACGATCTCTATCAGTTACTATAGCCTTGGGTAGCCCATGTAATTTGAACACATTTTCAATAAACGCTTGCGCTCTCGTTCGACAAGATAGGGTGTGCCAATGGTATGAAGTGGCCATATTTAGTAAGTCTATCAATGACGACTAAGATTACCTCCTTCCCATTAGACTTGGGCAGACCTTCTACGAAATCCATTGAGATATGCGTCCAAGCCATGTCCGGTATTGTAAGCGGTTCAAGTAATCCAGGTGGGTGACAGTGCTCCCCTTTTGATCTCTGACAAACCGCACATTCGATTACATAGGTGTGGATATCCTTCTTCATTCCAGGCCAAAAAAATAACCTTTTCACTCTGTGATATGTAGCAGCCATGCCGGAGTGCCCCCCAATGGCCGACGCATGCAGTGAGTCCAGAATTCTATTCTTCAGAGCCGAATCATTCCCTACATATATTCTTCCTTGATACCGGATCACTCCCGAGTGGAGAGAGTACTGCCCTTCCGGGTCAGGACTGATTGCCAACCTGCTCATTATCTCTTGACATCCCGAATCACTCTCATAGCTCCTTCCAATCTCTTCGGCCCACACAGGTGTAACCACTGAAATGGCATTGCAATGCTCCCTCCTGGATAGAGCATCAGCCACTTTATTCTCTTTCCCCTTTTTATACTCAATAGAGTAGTTGAACTCCAAAAGTTTTAACATCAACTTGTGTTGAACCCCTTCTGAAATCTTTTGCTCGGTTATAAACTTCAGGCTTTTTTGATCTGTTTTGATGATGAGAGTATTGCCCAGAAAATAGTGTCTCCACCTCTTTAGTGCCTCTAATATGGCCATAGCTTCTTTTTCATAGGTTGATAGAGCAGCTGACTTCACTCCCAAGGACTTACTGTAATAAGCAATTGGTCTCCCTCTCTGCATCAGCACTGCCCCTATTCCAACCCCACAAGCACCAGTTTCCAAAGTAAAGGGCTCTGCGAAATCAGGTAATGCCAGCACTGGGGTAGTAGTCATACAATGCTTGAGTTCTCCAAAAGCCTTTTCTTGTTCGTCACCCCACTGGAAAACTCCCTTTTTTAGTGCTTCATGAAGAGGCTTGCAGATTAACCCGTATCCCTTAACAAATCTTCTATAGTAACCAGTGAGCCCCAAGAAGCTCCTTAACTGCGTTACATTCTCCGGTCTTGGCCACTCCTTAACAGCCTCAATTTTGGAAGGGTTTGTAGAGACTCCCTCTCCATTAATGATATGACCCAGGTATTGAACTTGCTTCACTGCAAAAGCACATTTGTTCAATCTGGCAAACAGTTGTTCCCTCTGTAATAATTGTAGCACAGACTCTAAATGAGTGACATGCTCCTCTAAGCCCTTGCTATAGATCAAAATGTCATAAAAAAATACCAAGACATATTTCCTGAGATAATCAGTGAATAAGTTATTCATGAGTGATTGGAAGGTGGCAGAAGCATTTGTAAGCCCAAATGGCATGACTAGGAATTCAAAATGTCCAAAATATGTTCTAAATGCAGTCTTGAAAACATCTTCCTCCTTCATTCTTATTTGGTGATAGCCTGATCTCAGGTCTATCTTGGAGAAATATTGAGATCCATGCAGTTCATCAAGCAAATCTTCTATCACTGGGATTGGAAATCTATTCTTCACAGTTTGAGCATTAAGTTTCCTGTAATCGACACACATTCTCCAACTCCCATCTTTTTTTCTTACTAAGATTGCAGGGGAAGCATATGGACTTTCACTGGGTCTAATTATAGCAGCCTCTAACAGTTGCTTGATCTGTTTCTCCATTTCGCTCTTCTGCTGGTAAGGCACTCTATAGGGCCTCACATTGGGTGGAGTGGAATCAGGCTTCAGTGGGATCGAGTGATCACAGTTTCTGGAGGGAGGAAGTGCAGTAGGTTCTAAGAATACTGAATGATACTTCTCTAGCAGCAGCTGAATTTCATGAGGTATTGCGTGATCAATTTCCTCTTTCTCTGCTGTATATGGTTGTATCAGAAATCCCATGATCCCCTTTTGGCAAAGCTTGTTCAACTGAATTGAATTGATAAA
Source organism: Ampelocalamus luodianensis (assembly GCA_036346255.1). Classification (NCBI taxonomy): domain Eukaryota; kingdom Viridiplantae; phylum Streptophyta; class Magnoliopsida; order Poales; family Poaceae; genus Ampelocalamus; species Ampelocalamus luodianensis. Next base: position 4,028,589 of record CM070638.1, read on the forward strand.
CTTCTCAGACCGTGTAGTAGTAAAATCAGCCAGAATTACTTCTTGTTGTCCATCTTTTCTAATCGACAATTCTCTAGTCTTCAAGTTAAGTTTTATGGGACTATGTGCATATATCCAATCACATCCCAAGATAACATCATAAGATTGTAACTTCAATACCTTAAAGGTCCCGAAGAACCTCTCTCCCTGTATAATGTATTCACAATTGGACAGATGTGCTCCAGAGTATAAAACTCCTCCCCCAGCGACGGTTACTTTCTGCAGGTCATTGTTTTGAGCTATACATTGAGCACTAGCAGCAAATTTCACATCAATAAAGGTGTGAGAACTCCCGCTGTCCACAAGGGCCACTCCTCTTCTCCCCTTCAGTGATATAATTACTGAGAAGGTGGCCACCGTAGGAACCCCTTTAAGGGCCTGTAATGAAATCTGCATTATCTCCTCTTCTGCTGGTGTCTCTTCATCTTTCTCTTGGCTGTCCTTCTCAATATCTGGAGCCCGAGTCAATTCTTCTTCATCCATTCCTTCCGAATCCATAACCATAATATTAAGCACTTTGGACTGTTTACAACTGTGTCCCGGTACCCATTTGTCAGCACAATACCAGCACTTGCCGGGCTCCCTTGTAATCACCACCGGATAGACTGGTCTATTCGTTTTCTTACTCGAGTCAACATTATCCCTGAGGTTGCCCGACCTATTAGCTGTCATGGCCTTGAAGTAAGGTTTTTGAAATCCCCCTTTCATGAAACCACCTCTCTGGAAACCAGAACCTGACACAGCCCCCGATCTTTTTGCATTGGCATTAGCTCCCTTCTCTAAATCCTTTGAGATCCAATAAGCTTCACAAAGACTCTGGGGTCTATGTGGTTTAACGAAATGCTTAATATCCTCTCTCAATCCTTTGACAAAACTTTTCACGAAATAATCTTCTCTTAACATGGGATTTTCACTTCTCATAATAGCCATCAGTTCTTCAAATTTATCAATATATTGAGCTACTGAGGAATGCTGTTGCTGCACTGCATGGAATTCTTCAATGATATCATATATACTATGAGCTGCAAATCTATCACATATTCTCAACTTAAGCATCGACCAACTCATCTGATCAACAGATAGCCCAGAGCCCCTTAGCCAATTATCCGCCCTTCCAGTCATGTATGATGAGGCCAACTCACTTCGATTTTCTTCTGGAACCTTAGCCAATTCAAAGAACTTATCACACTGTCTAATCCAACCCAAAGGATTGTCACCATCAAACACAGGAAAATCCAGCCTTGGTCCCTTAGCAATTGATTTCAGGAACTCAGTACTCCTCTCCTCATGAATTCCGGTGTTATATGCTGTCTCTCTCTTCCCAGCCAGACCACTCAATAAATTCAAGGTAGGAGCATCAGGAGGGTAAACTGGAGTATTACCTCTGAATTTTGGTGCTACCGAGTACCCCAGTTGTGAATTGCTCGCATGAAAACCCCCATGCTGTGACTGTGTTGGAATTTCCCCACCATTCAGATCCAAGTCCGCCAGTGCACGAACCCTCCTTCTCATTTCTTCTTCTATTTCAACTTCTTGCTGCGCTTCAACATTAATAACTCGAGAGTTTGTATCTCCCCCTGATGGCTTCACCAGAGAACGTAGGAGATCCTTGATTTCACCCAACTCTCCTCGCAGTCCATTCACATCACCTTGGATAGCTCCCAGTTGAGCCTCCATCTGAGTCTTCATCTCATCCATCTCTAATCTCATAGCAACAGCCTCTGAACTGTCCGTGCCATCGTCTGCTCCATCCTTCTTGCCTCCTCGGGTCATCTTGTTGATATCTTTTCCGCCGCCTCGGTATGGACAAGAAGAACAGGGATTTTACGGCCGGTGAACGCCAACCTTTCTTGTAAGTAGATCTACTTGAATCCAAGGAAAGAAAAAGCTCTGATACCAATTTGTCACAACCTGGGACTGAATCACTAAGAAAAGAAGGAATTTTGTGGAATATGAAGGATTTGTAACCTGGAAGAGAGAGTGAGCTATTCTAGATCGAACCCTAACTAGGACAAGTAATAGGCATAATGTTCATTGCCATTTCATCCAGCATCAACTTAGTTTAATACAACTTGGAATCCGAAAGTAAAAGTAAAGCTGAAAAGAGTCGACAATCGTCTGAAATTACAGAAGCATCAGTTAAAGGTGAATTGTCTGCTCCTGAGCCTCAACGGTTGGCGTCGACTGATGGATCCTGATCGTTCCTTGCAAACGAACCGGTAAGGGAGCATCAACACCGTCCAAACCTCATAACTCTCCTTTCGTTTCTTCTTGGAATGGTTTTCAGTCTGAGAACCTTACGAGCTTCAGTACCATTCATGACATACGAGTGCAGGGCGGTAGGAGGCGGGCGGGGCGATGGATCTGGTGGCTCACTGCCGCCGGAGACGAGGAAGAAGTGGCCATGGAGATGGCGATGGGGAAGTGGAGGTGAGGCGGAGGAGGAGGCGGCGGCGCGCGGCAACGCACGGAGGCGGCAGCGGCGGGAAGGAAGCTTTAGTAGGCCTCGCCAACCGTCGGGCGACACCGCGAGGCGAGGCGATGGCGTGCAGGGTGGCGGCGGGGGAGGAGGCCGTGGGCCGGATTGGCGGCGCGTCAGTGGCGGTGGGGTGCAGGTGTTGGGAGGGAAGGAAGCTTCCAAATCGGTGGAGCGGCGCTCGCACTCGAGGGGAGGCTAGGTGGGGAAGTAGGGAGGGACTGAGGGTTAGGGTTGGGACACGTGTCAGAATCTGGTAGTGCGTGATTTTAATCGGATGGCTCAGAATTCAAATGATTTTAATCTGCAGGTCTATACTCATCGCCTGAAGACTAGTGCCACATAACAACCCAAACGAGTCACTGAATATGTATACGCATGATTATGAAGACTTTTAACGTTCAGCCCAAATCAGTGGTTCAAAAAATTAATATATTTAGAGAATTGCTACTTAACTTTCGACAGTTTTCACTTTTCTATTCGTTAGATATACTATAAAATTCGTATTATTAATACGTTGTTCTCCTCTCTCCTCATTCTCTCCCTCCTCTCCCTCTCTCTTTCTCTCTGCACCGTCGCTACTGTCTGCCCACTTCTTGATTGACGAAGCAGTCCCCGACGCAAACCTGCCAGTGGGTGCAGCTGCCCGTGGCTTCACCGGTCTATCACTCAGCTGGATTTGAGGCCTTCGGCGGAGCTTCCATTCTTGACAAGTACAATCAAAGCCTCAAGCAGTTCGTTCACCTCAATGCGTTCTAGTAAAGCCAATAACCCCTTGATGAAAGATACATGAGCAAACTGGATTGTCGGAGAAATACGAAGTTAGTGTTACATAGATAAAAGGACTGGGAAATCACTTCAAAAATTTGATGCGGAAATGACAAATTTCCAGTTTCTCAATTTCGATTCAACGTGAACGACCTCACACTTGCGTAGAATTTGAAATTACTTGCGGGTTAGTCAACACCTCAAAATTGTGAAGACTACAATACAATGTGTGGTACCAACTAGATGGAATTGTGCAAGCACGATGTCGATGTCGCTACTCAAAGTACATGTGAAGAATATAACGGGTTCATCATATTACCATATTTTGTCGGTATATAATTTTTTTTGTCTTTGTTTTTGCTCAACCTCTCAAAGTACATGTGAGATTTTGAATCATGTAATAGAAATATGGGTTATTAAGACTTTCAAGAATAATTACAGTAACCAATAACCAAAATTACATAAATAATTTACTATAATTTATGTATAATGGAGTTGTAAATAAACTTTCATAAATGAACTTTCAAAATCTGACAGTTTTATACCAAGAAAACTGTCACATTCTGTGTAGACAGATCCATAAATATATGGATCTCCATTATACATAAATTACAGTAAATTATTTATGTAATTTTGGTTCTTGATCACTATAATTATTCTTGAAAGTCTTACTAACTCATATTTCCATTATATGATTCAAAATCTCACATATACTTTGAGAGGTTGAGCAAAAACAAAGACAAAAAAAATTACAACTCCATTATACATAAATTATAGTAAATTATTTATGTAATTTTGGTTCTTGGTCACTGTAATTATTCTTGAAAGTATTAATAACTCATATTTCCATCATATGATTCAAAATCTCACATATACTTTGAGAGATTGAGCAAAAGCAAAGACAAAAAAAAATATATATATACCAACAAAATATGATAATATAGTGAATCTGTTATGTTCTTCTCATGTATTTTGAGAGGTTAAGTAAAAATAAAGATAAAAAATAAAATTATATACCAATAAAATACAGTAATGTGGTAAACCCGTTATTCTCAAAATTCTCTCTAGAAAATGAATCTATAAAACTTTGGTGACAATTTGAGATTGGTACACGTATCTCTCACCTCTCTCTCTTACTCTTGGATCGAAAATCATCTATTCCATACACCTTTTTTTTGCATTCAAGAAATGGGACTGGGATGGGGTGGCTTGGGTTTGAGGTTGTGTACGTCATCCGCGAGGTCAGGGTGGACGTTGGGATGGGGTGGCTTGGGTTTGAGGTTGTGTACGTCATCCGCGAGGTCAGGGTGGACGTTGCAGAGAGAAAGAGGGATGGAGAGGATGGAGAGAATGAGAAGAGAGTGAGAACAACACATCAATAATACAAATCTTATAGCAATCTAACGAATAGAAAAGTAACAGTTTTTTCAAAACTGTCATAAGTTGAATAGCAGTTCCCTATATTTATATGTGCACTGTATATTGCAGGAATGTGGACCTGTGGACATATATGTAAGCTTCTTTTCAAAGTTCAAATTAAGTGAAGAATAGAATGTGATCTGAGGAAAAGACAAACAGCGGTATTTGCACCACTATGTACATGTCCTGTGTTCGTACGGGTCAGGTCGTTCGATCGACTCCATTAGATGCGCGAGGGCATTTCTGTCCATATCAAAATACGGAGGAAAATACGGTGGGCGTATTAGGGAAAATGGCATGTAATCCTTCATAATGTCATATTTCAAAACAACTTTCACTTGGGAATGGCATATTTCGAAAAAACGACCGAGGAGAAACGTATTTCAAAAACAAGCACTAAGGAGTGGCGTATATCAAATTTTTCTTAGAAAGAAACAGTTTATACCAGAAGAGGCAGTCAGTTGAACTATTATTAGCACATTCAACAAAACATGAAGCCAGACCTCAAAAAGAGAAAGAAAACAATATACGAAGGCAACCACAGCCTTCCTGCGTAAATCTCAAAAAGAAAATTTATTTGTATGTCAAGCACAGCAAATTTTTATTCCAAACGAATTAACACAAATCCAGTAAATGTAACCCTATCATGTGCCTATTGCAATCCAAGCAATAATTACTTAAAGGAAACCAACATTTCATCAAAAGGAAATCGTAACCATTCATAACTCCAGCAGGCCTGTCACCCAAATGTTACTTTCAGAAGGTGGGAGCAATTCTTTCATCATAGACAGCAAGTACTCCTCCTTCCAGACGCGAAGAGTGCTGGCCGTAGTAATAATTTTAGTCACAATTTTCACCCAACGTTGATGAGAACGGGGGCTTGCCCGTGGCGGAACGCTCTCCAAAACCTCGTCTTGATGAGAAGGTTCATCTGTAAGAATTGCACTCGTCAGGCAAGAATGCTATGAGGATTTTACTAAGGTGCCAGCAATGAAGTAGGAAAATTCTTGGTCAGATGTTCTCTAGACGCCATTGAATAGAAATGTTAATACTAATGTCTTCACACTTCATCATTTAACGTCAGGATGCCTCGCTTTGGATAATTCCTTACCATTAGAAAGAGGTAATGTAATACAACCAGCTACAGCAGGTAATATTAAGCGTAAGACCAAAGTTACACTTCATCTATCAACGGTTTACCTCTAGGAAGATAAACAGTATAATGTAAAAGAGCTCATTCATATTCTGTAATTTTGATATATATGCCTGGGTTTGCAAGCCTTGACTGGCCAGTAAGGACCGGTTTATGCATTCCAATTTTTTTGAAATTTTAAAAGATCCAAAATAATGTTGCTTATATGAACTCCAAATGAGCTAAGTCGAAATTCTGAGAAGCAACATTCCAAAAGTTTGTAGATTTCGTTGCAATAATAAGGACCACTTGGGACATTCTATGCAGGTTCACTACATAATGGTTCATGCCCGATAAAAAAAAATTGTGTGCGCTCAACTTGGATACCAACTTGTTCTGAAAGATTTTTGCATAACTCTCATAAAGAAAGCAGAAAATCAAGAGAGGTTCTGACTTCTGAGTTCTGACACGACAGCTTCTTAGGAGCTAAGAAGGGTTTTTCTTATTTGCAAGAAAGCATTGTGAGCAGAAAATCTTAAATCATTAGAAATAATGGAAAGCAACCAAGCTACTGAAAATATCCCTGATACTGACCACGAAACTGTGTTGGCAGTGTAGGACTTGGTAATATTGAGCTGTCCTTGTCTCCAAATATCAGCTCATGTTCCTTACATGTATTTTCGTCTTCATACTGAACAACTTCCAAATTGTCATATGCAGTTGTCCTGTACGCTTCCACTAAATCCTGAAATATACAGAAAAAATTCCTGATTTCCCAAGATGGTATCATACCCCAGCATTAGAAAGATACATGTAAACGATCATGCCAGTGTGGGCATAGATGTGCTCCTATAGTCCTATGTCATCTTAGTTGTTACTCCCCAACAGTAAGAAGGTTTTGTTACTCCCCTTAGTTCTAACATGTAAGGATTTCAAGTGCATAGTTCATAGCTAGTTGTGAAAAGCGGAAGGTACGAAATACCAGAAACTTGATGGCTCTCTTGGCCTAAACGAAAAACTAAACAGCAGGTCAACACATCATCAACAGTAGCAAAGCACATCTTAAAAAAAAGTAGCAAAGAAGCCTTGAAATGAGTGATAGCTACTTAACAATAATTCCTTATGCACTCTTAGCTACGCATAAACATATATCAAGTACATTATTGGGAGATTTTCACAAGAGAACAGCTCCATCTAATACACAATATGGTGGGCCAAAACACTTTGAAGTTTGAATTGCATTTACACTAGCCTAGGGAATTGAAGATTTGCCCCTGCAAAGATTGGAACTTGAGAATTTGCCACTATGTTGTCTCACTGTCATGTTGGGGCCACATGTCGGGTGAGACAATGCAGTGGCAAACCCTCAAGTGCACCTCTTTGTAGTGGCAAAACCTTGATTTTTACTATGAAAATGCATCTGGTACTTTGGTGGATCAAGTGAAATTTTATTCATTCAATAATTGATAGGAAACAGTTAATGTAAAGTAGTGAGAATCAACATAGTAATTACCTTCTGAGTCTTGTTCAGTTTTTCACAAGAAGTGTATATACCTCTGAATTTTGCACCAATTATGCTGTAAAGAGAGTTGAACAAAATAGTAACATCCCTCTCTTGAATGTAATATGAATATTGTACGCGTCCTCTTTTACAATTCAGAGCATGTCCAACAATGACGTTCCAGTCGTGGTCTGGGATACGTCCAAAAACCTGTATAGGGTGATAGGAGAGGTGGTGTCAGATACCTATTAATATCATAAAACGTTAGAGGAGAACATAAGCAAATTAGCAGATAATAGAATTTATTCTCTTACTTCGCGCAGGCTGTTCTTATCCTTATTGTAGAACCTTAAAAAATCCTGCACCATTTTGATACCCTTCTGCTCTAGTAGCTTATGCCTACGACCATTTTGTGCAATTTTGTTCAGTTTATATACTGGGTCACTCAGAGATGGAGGATGATCCCTGTTTGCCACTGTAAAAAGCAGGACACCAAGATATCAGAAAGTTGAAACCTAATACTTTCATAGTTTGGGGCCTCACTACGAGACAGACATGATTATGTGAATTCCTCTTTTTCAGAATGATAGATTAAGAGTTACCACCCTTTTTTTTTCTGGAGAGGAAGTTACCATCCTTTTTAAGAATGAAGAAGTTTTGAGTTTTTAAAATGATCATGTCGAAAAGTTTTTAAAATAATCGTGTCGAACAGATATGACTAACATAACAAAAGGAGGACAATACGATATTCTTTTGCATTTATTTATCCATACATAGCTTATACAACAAAAAGAGGTTTGTTAAAGGATATTGACGGGATATATATAAAATTATATGTTTATTTGAAGAGAAATATGTATGAGCATCTAAATGTTAGTATTAGAATGGAAGTGCAAAACTTACGAATCCCGACCATGCTTTACAGCAAAAGGTTCAGATATTCCTTCCTGGATTTTTCTGATATATTATCATCAGCAGCCATGACTCCCAACTTGAACTTTCCGCTTGGAAGAAAACGTGAAATGTCTTGGAATTTCACACCATAGAGATCAGCCACACCATTTTCCAACCTTAGATAAATTTCGTTGGAGAACAAAGGTGGTTTTCCAGGCCGTCCAGATACGATTTTACTACGGAAGTAGTCTTCACTCCATTGCTCTTTATGATCGTTGTTAAACTCACCGTCAAGGACAACAATCTTAACTTGCATTAAGGATAAGGGTCCATGTGTGATGATCTTGTTGTCCTGATCATATATGGCCACCTTAATAGGATTGCCATCATCTGCCATTACGTCACGTCCCGAGAACTTGTCATGGTAGCATCTGTTCTCAAATTTCATTCGATGTGTTCTAATTTGGCTTTGATCAGATGTACTCCTGAAAATTTATGTTAATCAAGTACAGAAGTTTTTTAATTTCACTCAAATAGAATTGCGTATATGAAGTCGACCAAGCCAGTGCACAACAACACAAAGATTTGACACGAGTATTTTTGACAACAAAATTTCCTACCTGAGACTAGTATATTGCTGAACATAGTCTCCGGGTCTCCTTATCTCCTGTCACAGAAACAAACTTATCATCATTAGTCCCAAAGAGATAGAAACAAACTCAGCTCACTAATGACTAAGATTTTCAACACAATTAAGTATGTAATTTTTTCTTAGTTTGACTTGATTCCAGTCTTTCCAGTAAATGACTTCTAAGAAGTTAAACATGTGCTTCATTCCATTAAAATTCCCACTGTATATATTAGCATATGTTGCCATCTATAATATAAATCTTGCCAAAAAGACTATAATACATGTGACTATCAACGCATCCTATCTGCGCACGAACTTCCTACAATGAAGGCTGTAACATGAAAGTAAATGCTTACCGAAATTAAGGTGTTGAACGGTTCCCATATCAGCTGAAAATTCTGGTGACACTCTTGCATCCTCCTATGTTGCTCAGTAATCAGTTCACTGAGCTGCAGTTGGGAATTTTGGTAAAATTCTTGCATCTCTCTCTGGAAGGTTTTGCGCTCCTCAATGAACCCCTTTGACATACATTGCATTTCCTTCTTGAGTATCTCAATCTGGCCCTCATAGAAATCTTTTGTCTCCCTGTCATGCACATAAAGAATAACAAGAAAATTCTCAAGAAGAAGAAGAAAATATGCAGCTTGAGCCTGAATGTTCTTAACTTCTTATGCCATACTAGGGCTGTAAACGAGCTGAGCTCGAACGAGGCTCGAGCTCGGTACAGGCTCGAGCTTGGTCCAAGCTTGGACCTGGGCTCGATCGCTCGAGTTCGGCTCGGCCTAAGCCCGAGTATGCTCGAACGAGGCTCGAGCTCGGTACAGGCTTGAGCTCGAGGGAAGCTCGGTAACAGTTAATATGCAACAATTTTCAACAAGATAGGAAGGTCATTCGAGCAATTTTCAACAAGATAGAAGGATTATTTGAGGGAAGCTCGGTAACCGTCAACAACTTGGCAGGCTATGAAAAAAACAAGCCCAATCGAGCTTTTTGAGCTCGGCTCGTTAAGGCTCGCGAGCTTGAGATCAGGCTCGAGCTCGGCTCCATCTAGGCTCGATTCGAGCTCGAGCAGTTCGCGGGTCTCGATCTTTTTTTTACCATCCTATGCCATACAATTTTTTTAAAACACACACACACACAAGAGACATCAAGCAGAGCGATCGAATCGTATGGAAATTGCCAAAGAAACATGGCACCTAATCAGCATCAAAGAAAATATCCCCAGGTTGCAACCTGTGGACTTCCCCCGGTACTAAATCTGAAGATTTTACATGCCCGATTACAAAACCTTTTCTCTAAACTCTGTCGCAAATCCAAAACCCTCACTGTATCCGCTTGGTCACTCAAAATAAAATTTTCCGTTTTATTTCCTCTCTTTCATTTTTTGTTAGGTTTTGTGCAGCGTGGATCTTAGTATATTCATACATTCGTACGAGAATGTAAAGTGAAGCAAATTACTCGTACTAGCTACTTAGAATGGGGAAATATTACGAGCCAGCTAAAGAAACAGCTGGCGAGTACGGGAGTGAACTCACTGGCAGCAGGAGCAGGAGCAGCAGAGTCGGGGTCGCTTCGCCGGCGGTGATCCCCGTGAGTTCTCAGCACCAGCACCGTGGTCCTCCTCCTCCCAGTCCCGACGAGACCGAGAGAACGACATTGGCGGAGCTTGAGAGGGAGGTAGCAGAGATCGAAATGAGGTGGGAGGGAGGCCGGAGGAGGAGGAGGGGAAGGAAGGACGCGTGCGCTTACAAGTGGACACTTTGGTTTTTGCTTGCTGCTAGGTAATTCGAGCGTTTATTTATAATAAGGCGGGGATCGGAGTGGCGACGAAATAGGAATACTCGCGCGTTTTTCCTTGCGTTTTTTTATTTGACACTTGTAAATTGTACGTGTTCTAATGATCAGCCAAGTGAAGACTCAGGAGTCGTCTCGGTTGTCCTGTCTGATTGCGAGAGGGGGAGAGAGAGGATACATAGTAAAAAGAAAAAGGAAAGAGGATCATCTGTGTTAGTACCTACTAATGCAGAGGCCTACAGTATCCTGCAATATGAGCACTTTGGATCATTTGATCAAAAGCTTGGATGGTTAACAGCTACCTAAGTCATACTACATTACTTCATAAAATCTGGTCCATTCACCTTGAATCTAATGGCTAAGATAAAAAAAAAAAAAAAATACTGTAGCAGTGTGCATTTATTGAAGTACTGCAGAGCATCCGAATCCAAGAAACAGAGCGGACAAATTGTCCAAAGCAAAGCAGGCAGCCCTGAATGCTGAAAGCATGGACACCGGCGAAATTTGATCAGAGCAAAGATATACGTGTCCATTTGTCATGGCCAATAACTAGCTTTTTCAGACCTCAAATGTTATGCTATGCCTTAAAACACCCGCGAACAAAGCTATGACTGCGAAATACTCATTGCTGTAGCTAATGCCTATTTGCTTGTACGGAAATATCTGTCTGCCCAGGGTAGCAACCCACCCGGAATTCTTTGGTTGAAATTTAACATTTTTCAGTTGAAAGTTGCAAATTTTCAGCTGAAATTGAGAAATTTTAAGTTGTAAGTCTTTGAATTTTAGTTAAAAGTTACCTATTCGAGTTGATAGTTTTCAACTACGGTATTGATAATTTTTATTTTTTTTACTGAAGATGATTTTTTGAGGTGGAAATGATAAATGTTTAGCTGAAAGTCTTCTAATTTTGAGTTAAAAGTTATTGAAGTTGATAGAGAGGAGAATGCACACATATCTTGATGCAAAATCCAAAGGTGGATGCCAAGTGGGTAGCTACCCCCTAGCAGAAAATCATGTCTCATTGCTTGTATCCGACAGCTGCGTATTATAGCTTAAGATCATGGTATTATTATATTCATTTTCTAATCCTAAGATTATCATAATTATGTTTTTTTTTCATTCATTTAGTTTTAAATAACCTAAATATCAATTAAATACTTTTAAAAATTAAAGCACTACATATAGCTTATGCGATAGTAGCGATAGTTTTTTTTTGGGCAAATATAGATAGTGATAGTTGCAGTAGCTTTTTCGGTTTTTCCTGACCTCGTTGCAATGGTGCGAGAATCGTGATTTAAAACAGTATAACTACAACACTGAAAAAGTCCACTTTTCAACCTTGAACTCCGGTCTCAGTTCAATTTTCAACCCTAAACTATCAAACTGTTCACTTTACAACGTCAAACTCTCAAAATCGTCCACTTTACCCCCTTTGTCCCTTCCCACCCCGAATTTTCACGTGACGTGGAGATCATTTTCGCTGATGTGGCAACCAATGCATTAGGTGTTGGCTGAGTCAGGTTGGTCCCACATGTTAGCCGGTAAGCCACGCGTCCTCCTCTCCATTCTTCCTTCTTTCTCTGTCTCTCTCTCTCTCCACTTTTCTCTCAAGCACGAGCCAGCCGCCCCCCACGATGACAATGCTCGCCTCAAGGTTGCCGATGTATAGGGACCGTCCGAGCCAACCGTCGGCTCAGCCGCAGGGGCCGCTCAAAGCTACGAAGCAGGAGGAGGAGGAAGGGCCTCGCAGGTGGGGGGTGCTGCGTTGGCCCAAAACCCCTTAGTTGGCCATGCTACACCCTCCTCTTCCCCTCTCGGACCCGCTCATGAAGTGAACAGAGCTGCCACCGCCATTGCTGCTAGACTCGAGCTCGTCATTCCCGTCAAATCCGTGAGTCTCCCCATAAATCCTTCGCGTTATTTTGTGTTCCCCGACACCACGAGCAAAAGCCCTCGATCAATTTCACCTTCCATCCACTATAACACAGCACGCCACCTTCTTCCTCGCCTCTGGCCGGAATCCACCACCACCACCACCAAACATTACCCAATGAGACTCCTTACAACTAACCCGCACCAGAGCATCGCGTCACCATCCTCTATCTTCCCTCACCCCCCCCCCCCAATTCGGCCTCTCCCTTCCTCCACGAGCGCCGCCGTGTGGAACCTTCTCGCCGTCCATGGCTTCTGTTGCCGACCCGCCTCAGAGCTTCTCCGCCTCTACCAACCACTCCGGTGAATTCCCCCTCACTCTTGTCTTTCTCATGCACACCTTCTTTTCCCCTCCAGTGCATCCGTCCCTTTTCTTCCTCAGCCCCGGCTGTCGGGCACCATCGTGAGCGCACCATGGTGCCCTGTGAGCCACGCCATCATCTCCACATACACCTCCTAACTCCAGCAACCCATTTTCGAGTCGCCTCGTCGCTGGCCCTCCCCATCGGAGGGGGACTAGGAGATGGAAAGAAGGGAGAGAGAGAGGGGAAGAAGATGGAGGAAGAAGAAGAGGGTTCAAAGACTGACATGTGGGGCTAGCTATTTTTTTAATTTGCTGCTGACCAGTGTGCTGTATCAGCAAAGACTTGCCTACTAGGATGCTTTGTCAGGAAACCCTTGCCTACTAGGATGCCACATCAGTATAAACTGGAGTGGTTTGGGTTCAGGGGGTAAAGTGGACGGGTGGTTTGGGTTCAGGGGGTAAAGTGGACGGTTCGTAAGTTCAAGGTCCCGATCCGAACGGTTTCAAATTTTAGGGTTAAAAATCGAATCGAGAGCAAAGTTTAGGTTTTCAAATTGGACCTTTTCTTTTTCTTTTCATACCCGTCCTCCTCTTCTTCCTCCTTCATTTAGTTTGTAATAGAATACATTTCTTATCCATTTCAAAGCCTATGACACATGGGCGATGAGCATGGGGCGAAGAAAGTGTGGCAAGCCACGATTACTGTAACAATCTTGATTTTTGGGACCGTTAAACCCTTCACAACCACTTAGGAAGTGCAGTTGCGAAGTAGTAGCATTGCAAGCAAGCTTCTGGACAACAATAAAAAACCAAACTTTTATTATACAAGATTAAGGCTTATCAACATGTTTTTAACTTGACATGGGCATCCAAGCCCAAAGTTAATATAATACATGAAAAAAAGGAACTTCCAACCATAGGCACGCTTGAGCGCGGTCGAGACCTAATAACAGTAATTGTTGCCTTCTAGGTGTCCACCAAAATCCTGCTCACAAGTATCCTCTGTTCTTTCCTAGGTTTCCTCTGTAGATGATTTGCAGATTGCAAGAATGAGTACTACTACCGTACTCAACAAGCCACATAGAAATTCTAATTAATTACATGCTAGGATTATCAATGGAATGGTACAGTTTTACCATAACAGGCATATGTTGACGCATATGATATTTAGAGCAGTTTATCTTTAAAATAGTAAAACAATAATAAATGATAATATCAAGGGTTTCTCAAAAACTGCAATTACTAACTTAACATCTCAAAATCTCTATTTATGCCTCATGTACTGGAATCACCCATGAACACAGCTTCATTAACCGGAAGCACGACGTATTCGAATACCTTTAATTATATACTCTGCAGAGCTGCCCTACTTTACCCACAAGATATCTCAAGCTCATACTGTCATGCAATATACACACAACACGTTAACGTGCGACTGAGTTGAGATAACAAGACTGTTTCCACTGCTCAACCTTTCTAGCCTCTACCCAGTAAGTCCATACCGTTGTATAGACTAGTGAGTGTCCCTTCAGGCCCACTCCTGTCCCACCCCTATTCTGTGCTGCTCTTTCACACAAGAGCACACGCCTTTCTTGTAGATATTCAACTGGGAGAGCAGTGTACTAAGCCAGGGAGGAATGACCACACTTGTGGTTGAGCAGTTTCTGTGTCTGATACTTGGCACAAGGTCCTTGTCCTTACTTGTCTCTAGTGAGAAAATAGACCAACACCAACTCGTGGTTGTCCACTTACTTGATCTCACCTTTGACTCACTTTTATCAAGTCTATTGGGTTGTCCAACTTCCTGGTCCCAACCCTCAGCTCTCCTCCAAAACTACCGGCGAACCGCCAATACTGCTCTCAGAGATTATAAACACATTTTTGTGACAAAACTACTTATATAGTTATCATTTTATATGAACTTATCCAGGTGAATATGGCTTACCAAGGATGTATACTTATCAAGGTGAATATGGCCTACAAGTGCTAGGTGGGTTTGTCTGTGGGGTAACAAGATTTATCTATTTATCATGACATTCAAAAGTATAATTTAATATTTAAAGTATTTGGCACAAATATGATAATAAAAGTAATAATATAAATACATGAAATATAGGCTCAAAATGATCAATGGAATGTGACTTGCCTCCTTGCACAAAATCTTCTAGATATTAGTCTTGTCCGGCGTCTTTCGGAGTTTGGTCGTCGAAGTCATGACCTAACGTGAAAAGAATACAATAATCCAAATAAAATCCGACTTGACAAGGAATGAGCTGGGAACAACATACAAGTAAATAAAATCAAAAAAGAAAACATAAAGGAAGGTGGTGTGAGAGGGTAGGATTTATTTGGTGTTTAATTGGACTGAACAGAGTGGAGAATTGGATTCACGGGCTCAAAACGGTCGAAACGGATATAATATGCTGAATTAGGGTTTTGGGCGAAAAAGTGTTGGATAGAGAATAGTATTTACTATTCATAGATGAACATAGGTTGTAAACAGAAAAGGGCTTACTGTTTTTGGTTTATAAACAGTAATTAGGGTTTTAATGTTTAAGAAAATGAACAGTAAAGTTCTTGGATTTGTGAACAATAACTGTCTTTATTGTTTTCGGACGAGAATGAACAGTGACCACTTCTTTTCGGGGGGTGAACAGTAAAAGGTTTACTGTACATTAAACAGTAAGAGGCCACTATGACTGAACAGTAATGGGCTAAGCCCAATTACTATAGTGGCTCATGGCCGAAAAGGCTAGGCCTTAAAGGCCCAGCACCTGGGGTAGCCTGAGCTACGCTCGGCCGAAGGCCACAGCACGCTCGGCTCGCCCGAGCCGGTGGTAGCGACTACTCCGGCGACGGCGGTGGCCGGCGGTGGAGGGGGAGGGTGCAAGGAGCTTCTCTGAGGTGTGAGGATTCCATTTTGGGGATTTGGGAGAGTAGAGGAAGCTCGGGAAGGGGTCGGCGGCGGCAATGGCGCACGGCCGGGGCAGAGCATCGGGGCGGCGGTTCTCCGACCATGTTTCGACCGAATTGACCTGCGCTCGAGCATAAGAGGGTCACGGTGAGTCCGTAGGTGGCATTGGTGGAGCTCGGGGTGGTCTCAGGCGGTGTGGCGACATGAGTCGTGGCGGCGGCAGAGGAGAAGAGAGGCGTCGGCGAGCTCCGGTGAGGGAGGGGGTTGGTGAGGTTAGGGAGAAGTGGGGTGGTGAGGGGGTCCTAAAGCCGGAGGTAGAAGAGGAGGGGATGAACGGGGTGGGCGAATTTTATCTCGGGTCTTCCGGGGAAGATGAACAGGGCGGTGGCGATTTTTGGAAATGGTCCACCTTCGGGGAAGAAGGGTGGTGGGAGAAGGTTGAGTGGGTGATGGGGTTGGAGATGAAGAGGATGGCATGCCCGAGGTGGGTTTTATAGCACGGTGGAGGCGGTGGGAGTAGTGCGGCGGTGGCGGCGTGTGCAGCGACGATTGGTTGGGCGGCCGCGGGTGGTGCCGGAAGTGAGCAAGGTGGCGGTGGGGATGTGTGCTGCATTCAAGGCGAGGTGAGGTGACCAGGTGAGGTGGCGGCGGAAGCGTCAAGGTGGAGCTGCGATGGCGCGGTGACGCACTGGGGAAGAAGGAGAAGGTACCCGAGAGGAATGCGCCTTCGGGCAAAGAAAGCGGAGATGCTGGAAAAGGAAAGCGGGAAGGAGAGGAATTTTACCGAATTGGGAAGGTTTTTGAATTCAAACCAAAAAGCTTCCAAATTTTTTTGAAAACCTGAAATTTTGGGTTGTTTCAATTACCGTAAATAACCCAAAAAAATGTGTGGTATGCCTAAGGTTAGATGTTGCAATGTTAGGTATTGAACCAAATACCCCCTCAAACATCACAGGTAACATGACATTGACATGAGTACGTGTAAGGACCCGCGTTTTTAGCCCTAATCTCGTAGTAATCGGTAATTAGCATAATTAAAAATCCATTAATTAATATCAAAGCATAACCTCTGTTGCATTAAGCATATCATTAGGGCATTTGTTTGCATGAAGCATTACAATAGCAGTGCATCCACATCATCTCATTTGCATCTTTGGTTGTATAAATAATTACAACCCATAGTAGTTTGCATTCAATAATAAAATGTTGCATGCATTCTGCCGAACTCCTCCTTGTGTCCTCATCCATTGATCACCAGTCTATCGAACCGTCCCTCGATCCATTCCCATCGCTTGCCAAGAAATGCAGAAGACAATTAGCGAACCAAGTTGAAAGCAATATTTGAGAGCAGTAGAATAAAGGAAGTGGCCGTCAGATTTTCCCCAAAGTGCAGTAGGATACCCGGAGCAACTTGGACAGTCGGTCCCTAGACCATCAAGATACCCAAACCAACCTGAGTTAGTCGGCCCCTCGATCGTCAAGATATCCGGACCACCCGAGGTCCTTCAGTACCTATCACTTCCGTGGGTCTCCTCATCCGGCGTGATTAACATCCAGCACCCACGGTTTGCAATTGCAACAACGACAATGTAATCCCACAATGCACATCTCAGTACACCCTACCCTCAGCTAAAGCATCTTTGGGCATAGCAAAACCGGCACCATCAGCACCTTTGCAGCCCAAGCCATTCCTCCTCACAAAATCCCACATTCATTTCCTTCAGCACATTCTTACCCCTCGACACGAGGAGCACACCCAAAGACACCTGGCTATCCCTCGACCATTCACGCATCCAAAGACACACTCAAAGCACAGCCCCTCCCATCCAGAGGCTTCCTCACCCACATCCATTTCCCCCTTCACAAGACCCATTTCATCGCTCTCACAAAGCTTTGCCCAGCTTGCATTCGGTCGGAGGAGCAAGGAGGAAGGGGAGCCAGGGAACCAGGGAGAAGGAGGAAGACCGGAGAGCAAGGGCGGCAGCGGCTACGGGCGTGGAACCATCGACGGCCACCAGGACCGCGCCGACAGAGACGAACTAGGAGGATCAAAGGCACCAAGGAGCTCCATGACCAACCGGCCTACCTCACCAACACACCACTGCCACCATCCTCAACCCAACCCGGCCAAACAAGGTAAACAACCATCTATCCCCACTGACTTTTCTACCCAAAGCCAAACCCACACAGTGGCACATCCATTATCAGTATGCATCACAGAGCAGTAGAAGGGAGGGAGTAGAGATAGGGGTTGAGAGGGGGAGTAGTACCTCCGTGTGCCATGATCCAGTACCCTCAGTAGCCTTCTCCATCGTAGCACTCATCCATCAGCATCTACACTCACAGATCTGAGATCAGTAAGACAGCAAAAGCTAAATCATGCTCAACTTAAAATCAAAGAGTAACTAAAGTAAGCCGGGTTTTTGAGAGCAAAGGGTTAGCACGTAGGAGCCCGAGGCAGTCGAGAGGCCAGGGCGCGTGTCGAGCTGCGCGGCCGGAGGCCAGGCGCGGGAGAGCAAGCCAGAGTCAGAGAAGACCCGAGTGGTGGCGCGGGGCGCTGGGCCGAGCCGGAGGAGCGGCCAGAGGCGGCGATGGCCAGGCGTAGGGAGCCGACACAGGGAGCCAAGGGCGGCAGGAGGGAGTGGCGCAGCTGTTAGCCGGAGCGGGCCGAGCGAGGGAGGCACGCCGGCGGCCGGGAGGTGACGCCCGAGGGAGGCGGCGCCATGGCGCAGGAGAGAGAGGGAGATGGGGATTTAGGAGTTGGCAAATAGGGAATAGGGGAGAAGGGGGCTGAGTGAGGGGAGTGTCGGCTGGGTTTAGGAGGATTAGGAGAGAGAGAGAGAAAGGGGTAGGTGAGATTAGGAGAGTTTAATTAGGATTAGGGTTAAATAAGAGTTAGGGTAAGGGTATTAATTCCGTAAATTCTGTTAATTATTGTCTGTAGCATTAAAAGTTAGCCATAGAATTGTTAATTGTCCGTATTTTGTAATTATTAGACCAACGTTTAGTGCAATCCGGTAGACGATAGAACGATCGCAATTAAGGGAGTGCTAACCTAGCGGGGGAACCGAAAGGTGTTATTTTAAATTAACTTGTACTAACTTTTAGAAGCCACTAATTTATATATCCATAATATCACTCAAAACTCAACTATGTATTTATTTATATTATCACTCGTGCTGTGGCTTTGCTACAGAAGACGAACCAACGCCGACAGGAGCAACTGGTTAGAGATTCGTCGACGCCAACCTTTTCTACAATTTTGAAGGCAAGCGATTCTCTTGATCATAAACATAGTTATATTAAATGTAAACTGTATACTGCTTTACTATGTATATATTGCATCAAAATTGCTTTCTCAAAACTTAAATCAATGATGGAGATGAACATGATTAAGATGATTATGAAAGAAATGAGAATTACTAGGTGGGTAAAAGGGGGCTCTGGCAGGGGAAAGCGACGATTACGATGATGATGAGGTACGAGGTGGGCCCCTTTTTACATATGGTTAAAATATAAGGACCAACAAAACTCTTACTCGATCAGAGGCCGTAAATTCAGTGTCAACCATTTTCCCGTTTCGGCGGGCAGAAAATGCTACCCTGTTACGTGATTACTTTCTCCACAACGGGTAAGTAATATATGAGAAGAAGATGGAGGAACCTAGAACCGTGAGGAGAGACCGGAAGTGGGGGATCCAAGGCGCTATAGCGCTAAGGTGGAGTGTTGGGTGCAGGATAGAAGCTGACTCCAACCAACATTACTGAAACTCGGTGGATGACTAAATCAGCAGCGTGACGAGGTCAGCACCGACGGAAGGTAATGGGTGGAGACTTAATCACGTAACCTGGAAAACGTTATGTATTCTGATCTCAAACCCGCATCCAAGGAAATGCGGTGGACCCAGTTCACAGAGAGTTCAGAGTAGCTATGGGTAAAGTGGTACAAAGCCTGCACAGTGCTAAACTAAATTATGAATTCATGCCAGTCTCCTGGATTGGAGTCTACGGGAACCACTGGGGGTCTATCTTCTCTCCGAGTGACAAGTAGTGTTTTTCAGTATTAAAATTTGCCACCTAATGTTTTAATGAGCTATTTTCAGAAAAGAGATGATTTAGAAAATGTGATAATGAATAGAGATAAGTCATGTAGTGCATCTTTTGCTAATAATGCTTGCTGAGTACATTAATTTGTACTCAACCTTATTAGTATTCTCCTTTGTAGACTTTAGTCCGGCCGGGAATTATCCCGAGTGGGACGAAGGGCATGCAGGTACCAAAGAGGCAGCGCGAAGCAAGGGCATCGACTACGAAGACCAGGGTGAGATGGGCAACTGATTCAGCGAACAGGGCAAGTAGAAGATCGATGGAGCCAGAAAGACCAGCAAAGGGACTTGGTCCCATTGTTGCAGTTGTAAAGTACTCTGTAAGAACCATAGCCTCGCGTGGCTAACGGAAACAAAAGTACAGTTTCTATCTTATTGTTCTGCTGCGTTACTCTAGTAAAGGCTTACTATTCGTTGGAGCAGTGTTCTACTAAGCAAATGAATAGTAATCCGTGTGCTTAAGTGTTATTACCCCTGGGATAATAACACGGGGCGTCACAGTACGTCTAACCATTCTTCTTTCTGGCAAACGCCGGGGGCCATTGCGTGATTAGTTTGATGATGAGTGCCAAATTCGTGGAAACTTCGCCAGCAAGTTTCTTTTGTCAGACAAGCTATTGTAGCCATCCATTAGCACGACCAATAGTATACAGCATACACACGATTGTTGATAGTACGTACTGTAGTTTATGAGTAGATGCATTGTTGTGGAAACATATACCATGTTAGGAATGCGTCATCAGCTGAAAGTCTAAATTAAACCCAAGTTTCATCAATCAACAAAAGTTCAATATGCTTTCTAAACACGGGAGGAAGCAGGCTCTTCTTGTATTCAGAATGAAGGGGGGGTCAGAATACAATATAAATTCTGAACATGCAAGGCAGAAAGTGTAAACAGATAAAATAATGCGCTACAAAGATTTATCCGACAGGTTAGGCACATACTTTGAGCACCACCTTTCCATCATTAATCTCAATCATCATAAATGAGTAACACTGGAACATTCATTTTTTTTTGGAGATGAACTGTTCTACTGCAGCCAGGCGTACATACATTTTTTCTTGGGAGATAGAGTCGGGGCTTGGTTTGTTGAGAATATAAGTATTTTTCGAATTACTTTAATCCAGAAATAAGCTAGATTAAACATGGAAAATACTCTAGTTATTTTCACATAAACAAAGCAGGTATGTATGAACACTATAGGCATACTAATTTCTTGAAAGATGGAAAATAGCATATCTATCTCAGTATTCATGACAACAACAGATAGTAAAGCAACCCAAGAGACATACCCAGATTCAGCAGAAGAAGTAGCACCAGTATTCTTGATAACGTCGTTGTTCGTCATGATGTAGTGGACGTCGCGTAGTTGTGCAGTTGATGTAGAACGTAGCAGAGAGTCGTGTAGTCGATGTAGAACGTAGCAGAGAGTTGTAGTCGTACACTTGATATAGATGTAGCAGCGAGCAGTCGCGCGAACGCTCCCCAAAAACCTTATTCGTCCTCGCTCGTGCAAGCCTTCAAGGATGAGGTTCCGGAGGCCTGCTCTCCCGGTACGGCCGTACACGCACCTCGTCGGGATGGAGATCGCCAAAGACAACAACAAGTACTGTGGAAAACCAGATTGTGGAAGTGGAAAAACTCGGACCAGAGCCAGTCCTCTCAGTCTCCTTAAATAGCCAAAAGACAGAAAGTCCAAAGATCACCAGAAGATCAAAGACCAACAGTCACCATCAAAGACAGTCGCCAGAAGACCAAAGGCCAACAGTCACCATTGATTCGGCAGAATCGAAAAGCCAATAGTTGGAATCCGAAAGACCAAAGGTTGCCATTGATTCGCCATCAGAACTGACACCTTTTCATAGCCAAAAAATAAAGAGACTGAAGACCAAAGGTCACCATCAATTACGAGTCATTGCATTTCGATTTTCGAATAGATAAAGAAAATCGCGCCCGCACCTGACACGCCTGTGTATGCGCGCACACGCACACGCACACGCACACGCACACGCACACGCACACGCACCGCACCGCACGGCTCGGCTCGGCTCGGCTCAGCACGGCTCGGCGAGGCGAGCGAGCGCGCGCGTGTGTTGGCTCTTTCCAATTCTACAAGAGGGCTACCACGTTCCACCTTATAAAGTGGTGTAACTCCCCTTCATTTGTCCATATGGGACTAAACAGTTTAGCACATGCACATGGGCCTTTGAGATTTACCAGGAATTAATTAGAATATAATATTTGGGCCTAGCCCAGATTAATTCCAACAATCCCCCACCAGATCCCAATGGCACATGTCAGATGCCTTGATCCACAGTATTGTTTTTAATATACCAGTGTTTTGATGGAGACCGGTTAAGGTTGAACATCCACCTAGAACAGAAGATACACTTATCCACAACTTCACAATGGACTAAGCCTTGAATTGACAGTTTTGTGTGAATAAATTTTACTTAAGTCCTTAACTGATACTAGGCTGCCAGGCATCCCCGCGGGTTGGAGCATATAAGTCATACTCCTGGCCTATTCATGAGCTTCCTAGAAATTACCCTATTTCATAGACTGTGACTAGCAGTCGGGATCATATAGGTGTGTTCTTTCAAGACTGCTCTGTAGGACAACATCTTTGCTTTAACAAGCCACAGAACACATTAAGGTAAGAATCAACCTGCCATACAGATTTAGGAGAGAATTGCATCTCCAATGGAGTGGGTCTATAAAGGTACTCTCCTCCCAGTTAACCAATAGCTTGTTTCGCCAATCCTACTTCACGGGATCTCCGATCATATAGAATGAGTTACCACTATGGTGTAACTCACGTGGGTCTCAAACCTATCTCCCTCGATGCATTGTCTATCACATTTCGTGATAAACCCTTTGTGAAGAGATCTGCCAGATTCTTAGCTGTTTGGATATAATCCAAAGCTATTACTCCGGAGTTTCTCATTTTTCTGACAGACTTCAGTCTTCTCTTCACATGTCTTGATGATTTCATATTATCCTTAGAACTGTTCACCTTGACAATCACAGTTTGATTGTCACAATTCATCAGAATAGCCGGTACTGGTTTTTCAACCACCGGTAAATCCATCAAGAGCTCACGAAGCCATTCAGCTTCAACAGTTGCAGTATCTAATGTTGTGAGTTCTGCTTCCATTGTTGACCTAGTTAAGATGGTCTGCTTGCAAGACTTCCATGAAACAGCGCCACCTCCAAGTGTGAAGACATATCCACTTGTGGCCTTAATCTCATCAGCATCAGATATCCAAGTTGAATCGCTATAACCCTCCAGTACCCTAGGGTATCCGGTATAGTGAATGCCATAACTCACAGTACCCTTTAGATAGCGCATTACCCTCTCAAGAGCATGCCAATGATCATCTCCCGGATTGGAAACAAAACGGCTTAGTTTGCTCACAGCAAACGAGATGTCAGGCCTGGTACCGCTAGCTAAATACATGAGTGAACCAATTATCTGAGAATATCTCAATTGGTCTCTGGCTATTCTCCGATTCTTCCTAAGCAACACGCTAGGATCATAAGGTGTTGGAGTGGGTTTGAAATCGCTATAACCAAAACGACTCAGAACCTTTTCCACATAATGGGATTGCAACAATGTAATCCCACCATGAAAGATCTAGACCCGCCATTATGTGGTAATAGAGTTTTGGTGATTAATGATAAATCTAATTGGGAGACTAACACCTTTATTGATATACATATTGTGTAGTCTTATTTGGATATAAAGGTGAAAATCATGAAGGCATGCAAGTGATTAAGTGATTAATGACAAATGCACTTGTGAGACTAACACTCCTATTGTTATATCAAGTTTAGTCTCAGCTTGGATATAAAAGCAAAAATCCAAACAGGTATGTATTCATAAATGACAATCTATTTGTGAGACTAACAATTCTATTGATTATCTATTGCTTAGTCTCGTTTGGATATAAAGATGAAAATACAAGAGGTATGCATTCTACTTCTTCTTATTATATCTTGTTGCATTCCTCGGATCCAAAATATAGGTTAAACTCCACCAAAAAGGTTAACTTGGATATGTGCATATGTTTCCATTACACATTTGTGTATGCACACATTTAGGGGGAGTTCATTCTATATTTTGTGGTTTCATTAGTATTGATCCATATTCCCTTTCCACATATATTAAGGATCTTTACTTTGAAATATATCCTTGAATATATTTAACTTGTGTAGTTAATATATTCATATGAGTATATACAACTTGTGTAGTTTGTATACACTCATATTTAGTATATACAACTTATGTAGTTCGTATATACTTGTAGTATATATAACTTGTGTAGTTTATATATACTCATGACCTTGTTGTTTCAGTAGTATTGATCTTTGTGATCTACTTTGAAACATAACTCTTGAGTATATATATAACTTCGTGTTTATATATACTCATACCAATTATATTCAATTATTTGCAATTGTGTTGTGGGACTAATGTGTGTGCTAAGATGTTTTCAAGGCTTAGTCCCGGAGTTTGAATAATGACATGAAAAGGAAATGCAAAGGTGATAAAAGATTGACATGACTCAAGACAAAGGAGTCATGCATTGCATTTCGAAAAGCTTCTGGAAATACGGTAGTACCGGCGTTGTATGCGCGGTAGTACCGCACCGCGGATGTACCGATTTACATGCGGTATGAAAATTCCAGAGCATTGCTTTTTGGACTTGGTTTGCTCGAGGTGGAGCGGTAGTACCGAGTTCATGTGGCGGAACTACCACAGTAGCGTATGACCGCAAATATGTTGGCGGTATGTAAATTCCGAGAAGGTATTTTTCGTATTTCTCGAGCCTCGAAATCGGTAGTACCGCATCTGAGAAACGGTATTACCGGAGAGCGGTATTACCGGATGCTAGTTGGCGGTAATACCGCACCTGTTAGTAATGGCTTGTTCAAAAGCATTTATGCAGGTATATCTCGTTAATTAATGTTAATGACATTGTGGGACTAACATTTTCCATGAGTTGGATGAATAGGTTATGTTCCAGGGTGATGAAGACTTTGGATGACATCATGAGTTGATTGTCATCAAGTCAAGGTTCGAGAATATGATGCATCATGTGTTGATGCATATCAAGATCTCGAAGAAGAGATGATCATGAGTTGATCATCAAGTCAAGAGAAGACTCATCATGTGTTGAGTGAGGATGCATCATGGGTTGATGCATATCAAGACGATGACCCGGACTTGAAGTGAAGATGTGCGTCATCAAGCTTCAAGAAGATGGTTAAGGCAAAGGTATGACTAGCTAGGGCTAAGGATGTGTTCCTAGTCTTTTACCGGTCTCGGTGTTTGGCTGGAGACCGGATTGCTAGAATAGGTTGCCGTACTATTAAGAGGGGTCTTGTCTAGTAGCTTGAGTTAGTCATGTGTTGATAGCTCATTGTGTTTGCTCTAGCTCAACTTAACATGTTGCCTATATTTGCGAATGTGTTTTGCAAATAGTTGAGGCTCATGGATAATCCTTGTAGCATGTGACTATACTTTGCAAATGTGTTTTGCAAACGGTTGAAGTCCATGTACCTACTCCTTGTAGCATGATCTAAGTTTGCAAATATGTTTTGCAAATTGTTGGGATTCATGTATTTTCCCTTGACATGGTCTAAGATTGTGTGTTGCTATTTCTTTGGACTTAGACCATGGTAGTGGCTCTTTGAGTTGTGCTTTTGATTTGATCAAATGTGTTTGTGATCAATCAAATAGGTGGGTTGTGTAGCCCTCTGAATAAGCTTTCAATAGAGTCCAAGATCACTCAATTCCGACATCGAGTCAAAAGTTATGACCTTTTACCGAGTGTCGCTCAGGCTGAAAATCGGGCTGCGGTAGTACCGCCGTATAATCTATGTAGTACCGCAGAACGGTAGTACCGCCCCTTGTGAGTGCGGTACGACCGCAAAATGTTTAGAACGGCTAGTTTTTGGCTGTTTCGTCTCCAAACGGCTAGTTTTTGGTTTGGGGCTATAAATACCCCTTGGCCGGTTGAGAGACAACCTTTGGCATCCCATTGAGTTCCTTTGAGCTAAGAGCAAGCCCTCTACTCCCATTTGTGCATGTGTTGCACTTAGTGAGGTTTGAGAGGCAAATCCTATTGCATGTGTTGCATTAGGTGGTGGATTTAGTATCCACGAGCTTTGACACTTGATTGGTTCAAGTGAAAGTTGGAGACTTGTTACTCTTGGTGTTTGCCGACACCTAGACGGCGTGGAGACATGGTGCGTCGGTGATCTTCTCAAGTGAAGCTTGTGAGAAGACCGGGCAATTTGTGAGTGGCTTGGTGCTCGCCATCTCGGAGCGGAGTAAGAGCAACCCTAGTGGATCGAGGTGATAAGTTCAAGTTGGAGTCGGTTCAGCGGTTGATCTCACTTAGAGGTGTTGGTTCGGTTGGAACCGGTCCAAGTGGTTTGGACTTACCTCGGAGGTGTTGCCTCGCGTTTGGAGCCGATCCAAAAGGTTGAACTTACCTCAACGTGGATTAGGGAGACCGCAAGTCTTCGATCACCACGGAAAAATATCGCCGTGTCAATTGTGGTTTGCATTCTTGAGCTTTACTTTGTGCAATTTACATTCATTGTATAATTGCTTATTCATTGTGTATGATTGCAATAGTATTATTTACATTGTTTAAATTGAATTGCTTACAAGTCAATGCTTGATTGATTATTATCAATAGACTTGTATTGTTGGTGCACTTAGTTAAGCCTAGTGGTTTTAGGCCTTATTTGTGCAAAATCGTATTTGTATTAGCTTCCGCATTAGAAATCGATTTTAGCGCATAGAAGTTTTAAAACGCCTATTCACCCCCCCTCTAGTCGGCCTCCTCGATCTTACAAGTGGTATCAGAGCTTGGTCTCTCATTTATTAGACTTAACCGTCTAGAGAGTAAAGGATGGCGACTAGAGATTTAGTGCACCTAGGTGAAGCACCTAAATTTGATGGCACAAATTATGCACATTGGAAAAATCGCATGTCATGTTATTTTAAGGCCATGGGCCTAAATATATGGCGGATTGTAGATGTTGGCTTTTCTCCTCCATTGGATAGTCTTGATCCAACAATTGAGGAAGAGAAATGCTTACATCTCGACGCTCAAGCAATTAACACTTTATTTAGTGCTTTGAGTGTAGATGTGTTTGATGCCATATGCGATCACGAGAACGTTCATGAGATGTGGACCCATCTTCAAGAATATTATGAAAGGTCCACTTCCACAAGTAATGATCGCATAGATGAATGGACGTCGGAAGAAGAATGCTCAACTTCTAGCTCCGACGATGATGACATATCAACTCCATCAACATCGCCTCATTGCTTTATGGCTAAAGGTAAAAATGAGGTAAATAATTATGAGCCTTCATATGATGAATTGATGGAGATGCTAGAAGAATTAAATGAATATATTGGAAAAGAAAAGAAGAGATTCAAGGTTTTGGAGAAAGAGCATATCTCACTTCAAGATAATTATGATGTGCTAAAAGATGAACATGAAACTCTTCTTCTAAATAATTTTAAAAGGTCTAATGTGGATATCGGAATAACATGTAATCTAATAGATGATTTGCCATGCATAGCTCCTATTTCTTGCAATTCATCTATGGTTAGCATATCCACATCTTGTGATGATTTAATTGATATGCCTTGTAGCACTTGTGAAAATGCTACTATTTCCTCTATGCTTGTTGAAACTAACCTTGTAGAGGAAAACAAAAAGCTTAAGGCCCAAGTCACAAATTTGAAAAATGACTTGGATAGAAGCCACAAAGGGAAGACCATTCTTGATGATATCTTGAGCAAGCAACGAAGCTCAAATGACAAGAGTGGAATCGGCTTCACTCCCATGAAGAAAAGGGAGAATAGCAAGATGAGACACAATCAAAGACACAACAAGAACATCAAGTGCTTTGATTGTCATCAAAAGGGTCACCTCTCCTCAAAATGCCCTAATAAGGAAGATTACAAGAGAGGACTTGGCTTCATCGAAATGAAAAAGGTGAAGTTCATCCCAAAGCAAAAAGGAAAGAAATACTCAAATATCAAATGCTTTGGATGTTATGAAAAGGGACACATTGCTTCCGTGTGCCCTAACAAGGTAAATGATTTAAATGATATACCTTGTTGCTCTAAATTAAATGTTTCGATTTCCTCTATGTCTTGTGAGACTAATCTTGTAGAGGAAAGTAAAAAGATCAAAGATATAAAATGCTTTGATTGCAATGAGAAAGGTCACTTTGCCTCCAAGTGCCATATCAAGAAAATGGACAAGAGAGGATTTGGTCTCACCGCCAAGAAGAAGGTGAAGAGTCACCCAAAGCAAAATGGAGATCAATTCAAAATTATCAAGTGCTTTGGATGCAAGAAGTTTGGACACATTGCCTCGGTGTGCCCAAATAAAAAGGATGTCAAGCCAAGACATTCAATGAAGAGGCAAGATGGCAATGAGCAAGATAAGAAGACATCAAGGGGAAGTAAAAGCCCTACTTGCTACAATTGCCGGGAGAAAGGACATTTTAGTAAGGAATGTCCTAAAGGTATCACTTCTAAGCCCATTGTTTATAATAATGATTATTTGCTTAGGAAGGATAGAAATGGCAATATGTTTGCTAGGAATGTTAGTTTACATAAAACTAATGCTAGGGCCATTTGGGTGCCCAAATCTATTGTGACTAACATTCATGGACCCAACCAAGTATTGGGTACCAAAAATGCGCTTAAATGATTAATAGGTACTTGGAGAGGCATTGGAGACTTGGCTTATTCATGAAGAGGTGTATTCCACCATATGTCAAAATTGGAGCCAAGTATGAGAATAATCAAATCATATCATGAGCCAATGCTATCTCGGTAACAAGTATTTACATTGAAGTATCTAGACCCTTTACCTTGTGTAGGTTGCATTTCATGAAAATATTATAAAAAGGGTGTTCTTGCTCTTGTGCTTAATCTTGATTATTGAAATCTTGAGCAAGTTGGAAGTGGCACATTATGGGGGAGTGCTAAATCATTTACATATATATCACGTCCCAAAGTGTGCCCAAATTAATTAAGTGCTAGTAATGTTTTTCAAAATTTGAGCCTTTTAGCCAAAAGTCAAAAATTTCATAACTATAAGTAATCCTTTGAAAAACTAGTTGCAAAATGTATACAAATGCATTTCAAAGGTTTACCAAAGGTTTTGGTTCAAGAAAAACATATTTTAAATGAAAATAAGTTTCTACCCAAAATTCTAGATCTTAGAATCTTGTTTTTGACCTAAACTAGATTTTTGTGTAAAATCTATTCTAAAAGGAATTTGATCTTCGTTCCAAAAAGAAAATCCTAGATTTGGTTATTCTAAACACTTTTCGTATTCAAATGATTTCCAAAAGACCAACTCATCAAAATTTATTTGATTTTGAAACTCGTCCAAAATACTAGCTTAACCATAAAAGTCACTTTCTAGCACTTAAGTGAGTTTAGCCAATTGAGCCTAAATTATTCATATGAATAGGTCCATGATGGTATTCATGACTCATACACAAAATTGGATACTCAAAATTTCTTCATTTGCTCAATTTGGATCTTTTTGTGAAAAGTCTTGAAAATACGATTTCATTTCCAAAATCAAAAGCTTAATTCATAAAAACTATTTGATAATTGGTTTTCTAAAGGCTAGATAAGTTGGAAATGCTCCAAATATCTTTATTTGGATGTTTGTGTGAAAGTTTGGAGCAAAATACAACTATTCCCAAAATTCCCTGATCAATCCTTGAAGTCCCAGGAAAATCGGAACTACCGGCGGTCTCACTGCGGTACTACCGGATCCCGGTACTACCGGTCCTTGAACTGCGGTACTACCGATTATCCTGACAAAACAACCAATCTCAATTCTTTCAATTCTAAATCTATTGTGGTTGTTTCCCAAAGTTAATTTGATCTGTAGTATTCTTGCTAGCTACTCTCAAATACTTTTTGACTCTATATGCCATTTTGATCTCATTGTGATATATTTATCATTCAAATGGTATTCTTTCAAGTGGTAGCTCCTATTGATCTTCTTTGATCTCGGCATGAGAATCATATGTGTTTGATTCAAGTGGTATCCTTGTTTTTACAAGTGGTACTATTTTAAGTGATATCATCTTGTCCTTACAAGTGGTATTCTCAATTGATATCATCGTACTCCTTCACGTTGTATCTTTTAAGTGGTATCTCTTGTTCTCATTCACAAGTGGTATCTAACTCTTTCCATGCCGATCAATTCTTTGCTTACCAAGCTCTCCCCGATACCTAATCACTTCTTATCCATGTGGTCTCTCCGATACCTCAAAATTCTTGATATTGTTTTTCAAGGGGTATCTTATCCAAGTGGTTTCTCTGATACCCGATATCTTTTCAAGTCTTATCTCTTCAAGAGATATATCTCAATTGTATCAAGTGGTATCATTTTATCTCAAGTGGTTTTTCTCTCTATCTCTTCTCTCTATGCTTTCATTGAAGATCTTAAAAAGAGAAGTTCAAGCACCTTGAGATTGCAAGACCTGTCGACGCATGTTTTCCACAAGTGGTATCAACATATGGATTTACAAGTTTTATTTACAAGTGGCATCGTCTACTCGTAGTATCCACAAGTAAAGTTTAAAGAATATCTTTCAACAAGTGGTATCTACAAGAAATCTCTACAAGTGGTATCTACAAGAAATCTCTACAAGTGGTATCTACTAGAATTGTTCAAGGATTACCTTACAAGTGGATACACATAAAGAAAATGAGGGAGAATGCTTTTGTGTGTCAAAAGCTAAGAAGGAGATATTTGGACAAAGAATGATTTTGTGTGTCAAAAGCAAAGATAAGTGGATAAAAAAAAAATTCCTTTGTGTGTCAAAGGAGTAGAACCTTTGTGTAAGGGGGAGTTTTCCTAAAATCTTTTGAAAAAGCTTTATTGAAAACCGTTTTGAATTTCAAAATGGGTAATCTATTATATGGGAAAACTAGTTTGTAGAAACTCCTTTTTGGCCTCGTTTTGATTCCTCGGTGTTTATGCCAAAAGTGGAGAAAGTTTATTTGATAAATTTATTTGGATTCTCTCTTGTGAGTTCACCCTATCTTATGTTTAGTTCAAAAGTGGGAGAATGCTTCTGGAGAACATAAAAGGGAAAATGTTTAGGGAGAATGTTCTCACCTTATCTTTTGCATAGATCATAAAAGGGGAGAATATTTCGATGATCAAAATAATGAATTCTATTGCCTAGCTCATAAGTTTTACAAAGACTCTCCTTTGCTTTAAGATTTGTTTTGGATTTTTGGTGTTTAATGCCAAAAGGGGGAGAATTTGTATGAGCTACATTTGGATGTTCTTATTTGATATCTCTTGTGATGCCTTAAGTGGGAGAATTCTTTCTCTAAGTTTTGTGCATACATATAGTCAAATATGCTTTCTTTCTTATCATATGTTGACTTATATCCAAATGTTGCTATTAATAATGGATTTGTCATCAATCACCAAAAAGGGGGAGATTGAAAGATCTAGACCCGCCATTATGTGGTAATAGAGTTTTGGTGATTAATGATAAATCTAATTGGGAGACTAACACCTTTATTGATATACATATTGTGTAGTCTTATTTGGATATAAAGGTGAAAATCATGAAGGCATGCAAGTGATTAAGTGATTAATGACAAATGCACTTGTGAGACTAACACTCCTATTGTTATATCAAGTTTAGTCTCAGCTTGGATATAAAAGCAAAAATCCAAACAGGTATGTATTCATAAATGACAATCTATTTGTGAGACTAACAATTCTATTGATTATCTATTGCTTAGTCTCGTTTGGATATAAAGATGAAAATACAAGAGGTATGCATTCTACTTCTTCTTATTATATCTTGTTGCATTCCTCGGATCCAAAATATAGGTTAAACTCCACCAAAAAGGTTAACTTGGATATGTGCATATGTTTCCATTACACATTTGTGTATGCACACATTTAGGGGGAGTTCATTCTATATTTTGTGGTTTCATTAGTATTGATCCATATTCCCTTTCCACATATATTAAGGATCTTTACTTTGAAATATATCCTTGAATATATTTAACTTGTGTAGTTAATATATTCATATGAGTATATACAACTTGTGTAGTTTGTATACACTCATATTTAGTATATACAACTTATGTAGTTCGTATATACTTGTAGTATATATAACTTGTGTAGTTTATATATACTCATGACCTTGTTGTTTCAGTAGTATTGATCTTTGTGATCTACTTTGAAACATAACTCTTGAGTATATATATAACCGTGTTTATATATACTCATACCAATTATATTCAATTATTTGCAATTGTGTTGTGGGACTAATGTGTGTGCTAAGATGTTTTCAAGGCTTAGTCCCGAGTTTGAATAATGACATGAAAAGGAAATGCAAAGGTGATAAAGATTGACATGACTCAAGACAAAGGAGTCATGCATTGCATTCAAAAGCTTCGAAATACGGTAGTACCGGCGTTGTATCTGCGGTAGTACGCACCGCGATGTACCGATTTACATGCGGTATGAAAATTCCAGAGCATTGCTTTTGGACTTGGTTTGCTCGAGGTGGAGCGGTAGTACGGAGTTCATGTGGCGGAACTACCGCGAGCGTATGACCGCAAATATGTTGGCGGTATGTAAATTCCAGAGAAGGTATTTTTACGTATTTCTCGAGCCTCTGAAATCGGTAGTACCAAGATTCGAGAAACGGTATTACCGAGAGCGGTATTACGGATGCTAGTTAGCGTAATACCGCACTTTTGTTAGTAATGGCTTGTTCAAAAGCATTTATGCGGTATATCTCGTTAATTAATGTTAATGACATTGTGGGACTAACATTTTCCATGAGTTGGATGAATAGGTTATGTTCGGGGTGATGAAGACTTTGGATGACATCATGAGTTGATTGTCATCAAGTCAAGGTTCGAGAATATGATGCATCATGTGTTGATGCATATCAAGATCTCGAAGAAGAGATGATCATGAGTTGATCATCAAGTCAAGAGAAGACTCATCATGTGTTGAGTGAGGATGCATCATGGGTTGATGCATATCAAGACGATGACCCGGACTTGAAGTGAAGATGTGCGTCATCAAGCTTCAAGAAGATGGTTAAGGCAAAGGTATGACTAGCTAGGGCTAAGGATGTGTTCCTAGTCTTTTACCGGTCTCGGTGTTTGGCTGGAGACCGGATTGCTAGAATAGGTTGCCGTACTATTAAGAGGGGTCTTGTCTAGTAGCTTGAGTTAGTCATGTGTTGATAGCTCATTGTGTTTGCTCTAGCTCAACTTAACATGTTGCCTATATTTGCGAATGTGTTTTGCAAATAGTTGAGGCTCATGGATAATCCTTGTAGCATGTGACTATACTTTGCAAATGTGTTTTGCAAACGGTTGAAGTCCATGTACCTACTCCTTGTAGCATGATCTAAGTTTGCAAATATGTTTTGCAAATTGTTGGGATTCATGTATTTTCCCTTGACATGGTCTAAGATTGTGTGTTGCTATTTCTTTGGACTTAGACCATGGTAGTGGCTCTTTTGAGTTGTGCTTTTTGATTTGTTCAAATGTGTTTGTGATCAATCAAATAGGTGGGTTGTGTAGCCCTCTGAATAAGCTTTCAATAGAGTCCAAGATCACTCAATTCCGACATCGGAGTCAAAAGTTATGACCTTTTTACCGAGTGTCGTCTGTGCTGAAAATCGGGCTGCGGTAGTACCGCCCGTATAACTGCGGTAGTACCGCAGAACGGTAGTACCGCCCCTTGTGAGTGCGGTACGACCGCAAAATGCTGTAACGGCTAGTTTTTGGCTGTTTCGTCTCCAAACGGCTAGTTTTTGGTTTGGGGGCTATAAATACCCCCTTGGCCGGTTGAGAGACAACCTTTGGCATCCCATTGAGTTCCTTTGAGCTAAGAGCAAGCCCTCTACTCCCATTTGTGCATGTGTTGCACTTAGTGAGGTTTGAGAGGCAAATCCTATTGCATGTGTTGCATTAGGTGGTGGATTTAGTATCCACGAGAGCTTTGACACTTGATTGGTTCAAGTGAAAGTTGGAGACTTGTTACTCTTGGTGTTTGCCGACACCTAGACGGCGTGGAGACATGGTGCGTCGGTGATCTTCTCAAGTGAAGCTTGTGAGAAGACCCGGGCAATTTGTGAGTGGCTTGGTGCTCGCCATCTCCGGAGCGGAGTAAGAGCAACCCTAGTGGATCGAGGTGATAAGTTCAAGTTGGAGTCGGTTCAAGCGGTTGATCTCACTTAGAGGTGTTGGTTCGGTTGGAACCGGTCCAAGTGGTTTGGACTTACCTCGGAGGTGTTGCCTCGCGTTTTGGAGCCGATCCAAAAGGTTGAACTTACCTCAACGTGGATTAGGGGAGACCGGCAAGTCTTCGATCACCACGGGAAAAATATCGCCGTGTCAATTGTGGTTTGCATTCTTGAGCTTTACTTTGTGCAATTTACATTCATTGTATAATTGCTTATTCATTGTGTATGATTGCAATAGTATTATTTACATTGTTTAAATTGAATTGCTTACAAGTCAATGCTTGATTGATTATTATCAATAGACTTGTATTGTTGGTGCACTTAGTTAAGCCTAGTGGTTTTAGGCCTTATTTGTGCAAAATCGTATTTGTATTAGCTTCCGCATTAGAAATCGATTTTAGCGCATAGAAGTTTTAAAACGCCTATTCACCCCCCCTCTAGTCGGCCTCCTCGATCTTACACACCATCATCACCTCTCAACAGCTTGATGTTCAAGATAACATCAGCTACTCCCAGATCTTTCATCTCAAAATTCTGAGACAAGAAATCCTTAACCTCCTTAATCACATTAAGGTTGGTCCCAAAGATCAGTATGTCATCAACATACAGACATAGAATAACTCCCTCGCCCCCACCATGGCGATAATACACACATCTGTCAGCTTCATTCACAATAAAGCCTACAGATGTTAAAGTTCTGTCAAACTTTTCATGCCACTGCTTAGGTGCTTGTTTAAGACCATACAGAGATTTCAACAACTTGCACACCTTTCCTTCTTGACCATCTACTACAAATCCATGTGGCTGATCCATGTAAATTTCCTCGTCCAACTCTCCATTTAGGAAAGCCGTCTTAACGTCCATCTGATGAACAAGAAGACCATGTGAGGCAGCCAGAGATAGTAGTACTCGAATAGTGGTCAATCTAGCCACAGGTGAATAAGTATCAAAGAAATCTTCGCCTTCCTTTTGGGTATAACCCTTGGCCACAAGCCGTGCCTTGTACTTCTCGATAGTACCATCAGGTCTAAGCTTCTTTTTGAACACCCACTTACATCCTACAGTTTTACAACCATAAGGACGCTCAGTGATCTCCCAAGTTCCATTAGATATAATGGAATCCATTTCATTACGAACTGCTTCCTTCCAGTATTCTGCATCTGGAGAAGCATACGCTTCAGAAATAGTACTTGGAGTATCATCCACAAGGTACACAATGAAATCAGGACCAAAAGACTTTGCAGTCCTTTGTCTTTTACTCTTCCTCAGAGTTTCATTGTCTTCCTCCTCAAAAATTTGCTCAGGAGTTTGTTCAAAATATTCCAATGGAATGACAGGTTCAGGAATTGCATCAGATTCCTGACTTGATGAACTAGGCATATCTTTCATCGGAAAAATATCCTCAAAGAATGTAGCATCTCTGGACTCCATAATTGTACCAACAAGCATGTCAGGTACTCCAGATTTCACCACTAGAAATCTATATCCAACGCTATGTTGAGCATAGCCTAGAAAGACGCAATCTACGGTTTTTGGTCCAAGCTTACGCTTTTTAGGAATTGGCACATTGACTTTCGCCAAACAACCCCAAGTGCGTAAGTATGAAAGTGATAGTCTTTTCTTCTCCCATTGTTCATATGGGGTTATCTCTTTATTCTTTGTAGGAATCCTGTTTAGGACATGACTTGAAGTCAATATAGCCTCCCCCCACCATGCTTTGGAAAGACCCGCTGTGTCAAACATGGCGTTAACCAAATCAGTTAGAGTGCGGTTCTTTCTTTCAGCAACCCCGTTTGACTGGGGTGAATAGGGAGGCGTCCTCTCATGAATTATACCATGTTCCTCACAGAATAAATTGAACTCATTAGAAAAGTACTCTCCACCACGATCAGACCTAATCCTTTTGATTTTCCTTTCAAGTTGGTTCTCAGCTTCTGCCTTATAGATTTTAAAGTAGTGAAAAGCTTCATCTTTAGTTTTCAAAAGATACACATAACAGAACCTAGTGGAGTCATCAATCAAAGTCATAAAATATCTCTTACCACCTTTTGTCAACACACCATTCATCTCACACAGATCTGAATGTATGAGTTCTAATGGTGCCAAGTTTCTTACCTCTGCGGCCTTATGCGGCTTATGAGGCTGCTTTGATTGCACACAAACTTGACATTTAGAACATTTGACAAGGGTGAATTTCGGGATTAACTCTAAACTGGCTAACCGCGTCATGCAACCAAAATTTATATGACAAAGTCGTGAATGCCAAATAGTAGTCTCATTACCACTGTAAACATGGTTCACAACATTATTACACAAATCTGAAAGAGATAGGCGGAACAAGCCTCCGCACACATAGCCTTTACCAACAAATTGTCCACACTTGGACACTACAAATTTATTGGACTCAAATACCAGTCTAAAGCCATCTCTACACAGAAGAGATCCGCTGACGAGATTCTTATTGATGGATGGCACATGATGCACGTTCTTCAGTTGCACAATCTTTCCCGAAGTAAACTTCAGATCGACTGTACCAACACCATGAACAGTGGCATGTGACCCGTTTCCCATTAGAACGGCTGAATCCCGAGTGACCTGGTAAGAAGAAAACAATGAAATATCAGCACACACATGTATATTGGCACCAGTGTCTATCCACCAATCGGTAGATTGACATACGGAAAGAACAGTAGGTAAATTACCATACCCTGAAGTTCCCGTCTCAGTAGTACCAACAACAACATTGACAGACTTGGAATTCTGCCCTTGCTGATTCTTCCCACCCTTGTGTTGACTGCAATCCTTGGCCCAATGACCAGGTTCGCCACACACAAAGCAAATGCCATCCTTTGTGTTCTTCTTCTTCTTTTTAAAGCTTGTTGTTTGTGCACTCTTGTTCTTGCCTTTGAACTTTTGAGTTTGGCCATTGTTCTTCTGCACCACATTGGCACTAGAATGTCCCTCATTACCTCTAGTGTGTGTATCTTTTGCCCTCGCCTTTTCTTCAACATCAAGAGACCCAATAAGATTTTCAACAGAAAACTCTTGTCTCTTGTGTTTCAGAGAAGTAGCAAAATTCCTCCAAGAAGGAGGAAGCTTGGCAATAATGCATCCCGCGACGAACTTGTCCGGTAATACACATTTGAAGTGCTCAAGTTCTTTAGTCATGGATTGTATCTCATGAGCCTGCTCAACTACAGAACGATTATCCATCATTCTATAGTCATGATATTGCTCCATGAGATACAATTCACTGCCTGCATCCGAAACTCCAAATTTGGCTTCGAGTGCATCCCACATCTCCTTCCCAGTTGTAATCACCATGTATGCATCGACTAACTTCTCACCAAGAACACTAACCACAACACCTTTAAAAAGGTTATCAGCAGCCTCGAACGCTTGCTCCTGTTCAGGAGTAAGTGTTCCTTCAGGCTTGCCGTTTGCCACATGGAAAATGTTCATGGCAGTTAGCCAAAGCACCATCTTGGTGCACCACCTCTTATAATTCGCACCATCGAATACAGAGGGTTTGAGCGCAGCAGCAAAACCAGTTGACGAAAAATGCCTATGCCTTGAATAAGGTTTTTGGATTGTTGAGAATATAAGCATTTTTCGAATTACTTTAATCCAATAATAAGCTAGATTAAATATGGAAAATACTCTAGCTATTTTCACATAAACAAAGCAGGTATGTATGAACACTATAGGCATACTAATTTCTAGAAAGATAGAAAATAGCATATCTATCTCAGTGTTCATGACAACAACAGATGGTAAAGCAACCCAAGAGACATACCCAGATTCAGCAGAAGAAGTAGCACCAGCATTCTTGATAACGTCGTTGTTCGTCATGATGTAGTGGACGTCGCGTAGTTGTGCAGTTGATGTAGAACGTAGCAGAGAGTCGTGTAGTCGATGTAGAACGTAGCAGAGAGTTGTAGTCGTACACTTGATGTAGATGTAGCAGCGAGCAGTCGTGCGAACGCTCCCCAAAAACCTTATTCGTTCTCGCTCGTGCAAGACTTCAAGGACGAGGTTCCGGAGGCCTGCTCTCCCGGTGCGGCCGTACACGCACCTCGCCGGGATGGAGATCGCCAAAGACAGCAACAAGTACTGTGGAAAACCAGATTGTGTAAGTGGAAAAACTCGGACCAGAGCCAGTACTCTCAGTCTCCTTAAATAGCTAAAAGACAGAAAGCCCAAAGATCACCAGTCACCATCAAAGACAGTCGCCAGAAGACCAAAGGCCAACAGTCACCAGAAGACCAAAGGCCAACAGTCACCATTGATTCGGCAGAATCGAAAAGCCAACAGTTGGAATCCGAAAGACCAAAGGTTGCCATTGATTCGCCATCAGAACTGACACCTTTTCATAGCCAAAAAATAAAGAGACTGAAAACCAAAGGTCACCATCAATTACGAGTCAGTGCATTTCGATTTTCGAATAGATAAAGAAAATCGCGCCCGCACCTGACACGCCTGTGTACGCGCGCACACGCACGGCACGGCACGGCACGGTGAGGCGAGCGAGCGCGCGCGTGTGTTGGCTCTTTCCAATTCCACAAGAGGGTACCACGTTCCACCTTATAAAGTGGTGTAACTCCCCTTCATCTGTCCATATGGGACTAAACAGTTTAGCACATGCACATGTGCCTTTGAGATTTACCAGGAATTAATTAGAATATAATATTTGGACCTAGCCCAGATTAATTCCAACATGGTTGAGAAGTCTAAATTTTTTGCTCATCTTCGTAGATAGACTGGGATTTTGAACTTATATTCTGGTCTATCCACAAGAATAAGCCGAGAATTTAGACTTCTCAAACAAAACCTCGTAGAGTCTTCGAAAGGAGCTTGAATTTTAGACAAGGAGAAGAGGACCTAGTTGGACTTGGTGGTTATCCCATCGAGCTTGATTTTTAGTGCGTGCGCGTGTCTCTTTCTCTTCCTTGGAGCCAAACACGCGATGAAGTATATGGTTTTGTGCAAGGAAAGAAAAGAAGGGGGTGTAGCGCGTGCGCGTGATCCAGCTGGGCGCGTGAGCAGTTGGCCAGCGCGTGGGCCGGGACATCGTGTGCGTGAGATGAGATTGTGAATTGCCGAGACAGAGTCGAGACCGTGAATTTTCAGAAAAAGAGAGAGTTGCTGCTTGCGCAAGCTGAGAACATCTTTGCTCTCTGACTGCGGAGGGAATTGTTCTTGCAATTCGATCTTTTCAGATTGGGCTACTCATACATCAGCTAGCGTTCCTACTGGTTGATCTGTATCACAAATTAAAACCGTACATCTCACTCGATAGTTTCTAGTTTCTTTGCTTTGTGTGTCTGTTTAAGTAGAAACTGTCGTTTAGCTTTCTTTCCAGGAAAAGCAGAGGAAAATTCACTCGATTTCAGTTCATATACATTCCTAGGAACACCGTCATATTATGGATCGCAATGTAGTGGTTCAAAGTTCACACCAGGGAAAACACCGGCCATTTATTTCGTAGATTCGTCTCGTAGTGAAACACCATTCATTCCGCTAGATTCGTCTCCAGCTGGCCGTAGACAAGTCTTTCTCGAGGTTTGTAAGGCCCCGTTTGGAATTTTCCCCGATTCGAATAATTTCCTGTGGAGTTAGACGCTCGTAGAAGCAAGCAAACTTGAATAAAAGAAGACTGGAGACTGGGTTGACCCCGAGTCCTCCCTCCACTCCAATGAGTCTACCTCACGATAATTTTCCAAATTACTTGAACTTTGAACCGTTTGATCCAGATCAATGGAGCTCCTTCTCTTTTTCCCACTAATTTCTCCTCTACCTTCCCTCACCCAACCATCGTGAGTGGCACCTTACGTTGCTGGTGGGGTCTCTGCATTAGCCTAATGCAGAGGATTCTACGCTTCCGTATTGGCGAGTTTCTGACCTGCCAACATGTACCAGGATCGGATTGTCTACTGTATGAAATAAATTGTGTTGTAGCACAGACATGGTGGTGCTTGATCTGAATCATTGGATTTCGATCGGTCGGTTGAGAGACGCTCCAATGTTGAGTACTGTTCATCTGGTATTTTACCATCCAGCGCGGAGGATCTGGATCCATGTACCATATGGTTTCCAATTATTGAAAGAGGCTTTTCTCGGTGGACCCCTTGCATTTGCCAGTAGGAGAGGGCCATGACCAACAAGGAAGAGGATAAAGCCTGTAGTAGGTGAGGAGAACATGAGATCCCATTCACCGTTGCAAAAAAAATCCGTGTCTAACGACTGTCCCGTAATCAACCGTTCGCTCATTGTGCATTCTGTTGTACTCTATGTCCTTGATGCAAACGCCTACTTCATTAGTATCACTAAGATATTCCAATTCGGGGATACCACTCCGAATGATGAAATTAAATGCCAGTGTAAGATTGATTTGCTTGGGGATATGTCATTTTCTTTTCTTTTCTTGCCGTTTCTCACGCATTTCCATTCTTCCCCTTGTTTGCACGTCACCCAAAAAAGGAAAGGAATTGTGGCTTACAGTTCTTCACATGTTTTGGAATTCATCTTGTTCCCAGTTTTCATACCGTTTTGTATGTTCATTGCACATGTGTTGGTTTAACTTGTTCTTATTCACTTATTTGGCGGTTTCAGAACTTGTATACATTGCTCATCACTGTTGAAACTCGCCTAGCCCCCACTCGCAGGATCCGCATAGTCTAAAGTTGTGAAGCAAAAATAGTAGTGCTACAGTACCATAAATTTGTTTCTTAACCATTGAATAAAAAAACAAAAGATGAGATCGGTGTGTCGCTATAGCAATACTGTAGCAAAGATCAGCTGCTGTGGTTCACAAAGTCAGAGGACCTCAGTCCCCAGACGCAAGCATTTGTCATTACTGCCATGTTTAGCGTACTTCAAAATTCTGACGCCGAGCCTTGTCAGAGCTCAGAAAAGTCTACGCGGTTCCTGATCTCGTTGCATTAAATCTTGTATTGGCTGCAGGGGTTCATGTAATTAAGATGACACACTCGCAGCTCAGCATCAGAAGAACATCCCCCCATGCTTGGCCGCTCTTCAGGATGCTGCTGAACGCACAGCAGCGCTATCTGAACCCATCTCGTCATCTCGGCTGTACGAGCAGCGATGGATCGATGAACTCCATTAGTCTTCTCTCTTTCCACAGGCCCCACGCCTATGTGAGAGTTGTGAGAACTTCAATTAGTGTAATAATTAAGATTGAACCTCTCTTTCTTACATATACTTCACTTACTTACCCATGCATTGAGAGGACCACAACCGCGGGATTCACCTGTAGATGGAGGGGCTCTTTTTCCACTGATGATCTGAAGGAGCGTTGCGCCGAAGCTATACACGTCGGACTTGAAGGAGAAACGGCCTTCTTCGTAGTATTCGGGGGCCGCAAACCCACTGAAAGATGACAATATATAGAATTACTAAACCATTTGGCAAAACTAAAGTCAAGGAAAATAAGACAAAAATAAAATTAGTACAACATTGTTGGACCCGGATTTCGTAAATCCAAATCCTCTGCAACACCTATGTGACGGATACAAACGAACAAGTACCAAAGCCTTCTCGTCTCTTTCTTGTGTGTAAAATAGACAACAACCCGTACCATGAAAGAAGCAGCACTCCTTTATTCAGAAAATACCATGGTAGATGCATTGTTGTCTGCTGGAAACATATACCATGTTAGGAATGCGCCATCAGCTGAAAGTCTAAATTAAACCCAAGTTTTATCAATCAATAAAAGTTCAATATGCTTTCTAAACACGGGAGGAAGCAGGCTCTTCTTGTGTTCAGAATGAAGGGGGAAATCAGAATACAATATAAATTCTGAACATGCAAGGCAGAAAGTGTAAACAGATAAAATAATGCGCTACTAAGATTTATCCGACAGGTAAGGCACATACTGTCGGGACCCAAAAATGCAATTCTGGACCCTCTGTGTATTCTGCACTAGTCCAGGATCACGCTAGTGCACACAGCGGTAACATAGGTGAATATCAATCCACACAAGCGAAATATAACATAAACGAATAGTTTGAGTAACAACTTAGAGTTTTGACCTTAAGGTCGGGGTTACAACTTATTAGCCACGTGAGGGCTAACACTAAAGAAATATTTGCAGTGAACGAAAATAAACTCGCAAACTCCAATCAAGACACCACAGCAACCGATCGGGATCGATGACCTAGCGATCAACCTTCTTCCACAAACTCCTCCTCGAAAGCAGGCGAAGACTCCTCCACTTCTGTAGGTTTGGACGCAAGTTTTACAACAAGCGTGAGTACACAACCGTACTCGCAAATCATACCACAGAATGCAATATATAGATGCAGGCTTATTCCAAAGGAATGGCTTCTGTGGTTATTTTGCAGAAATGCAACATTTGCAATTGAATACAAATAATAGATTGAAAGCATAAGTTAAAACAAATAAGCAATAATAATTTAACAGTTGTTTCCACAAAGACACACAGCTAAACTGATTTATTCACACAGCCATATGATTGAGATCACACAGCTCCCAACCCCACATTTTATGAACACTACCCCTCATGTGAAATCCCCGAGCATTGTCCATAACCGAGGACGCGGCTATTCGAATAGATTGATTAACACTCTGCAGAGGTTTGTACACTTTACCCACACGATACAACTAGTGTAGCTAGCACTAATCGTAACAAAACAGTTCGGCAACTTCGTCTCAACATTGACGTTCTTATTCACACAGTCCCATATCACAAAGCTTAACCTATCCACCTGAACCCCAATGTTGAAACTCCGTAACCTACTAAGTTAGGCCTGTTACCAGACATGCGGTCGTACAGTATAGCTCAGTTCAATAGCGCACAAAGTTAAGTCCTTAATTGACCAAGGCAAGACTTCCAGTTTTTCTAACTAAACCACACAGATAAATCCCAATCACAAAGCCACCAGTTCACACAGTATCCACCACTTGCCTCAGTCTAAATCTTTTACCACCCAGTTGGTTTAGTGCAACACATGCCATCACGAGTAATAGCACACAAAGACACACAGCTTTATCACACAGTTCCATAATCACTTAGTCAATTTCATACTTGCACTCACATGAGATGATGACTCGTAGCATGGCTAAGCAATTCTAGTCGTTCTAACCCACCATGTTGGCAATATGCTAATACCAACTAAGTAATACACCAATCTAGGGCGACAAAGATGAAGGTACACAAGTAGGCAAGGTGAACATAACAAGTGGGGTCAATAACTAGCCCAAAAGCATTTAAATACATAATTAAAGTAAATGCAAATATTTAACACAATGTAATTTGGAAAAACTGGGATTCAATATGATCAAAGGTATAACTTGCCTTGGAATAGATCTATGTACTGGTCTTG
Source organism: Ampelocalamus luodianensis (assembly GCA_036346255.1). Lineage (NCBI taxonomy): Eukaryota > Viridiplantae > Streptophyta > Magnoliopsida > Poales > Poaceae > Ampelocalamus > Ampelocalamus luodianensis. Next base: position 4,072,183 of record CM070638.1, read on the forward strand.
AACTTGGTTGAAGCCTTCTTCAACGAAAACCCCCGAAGTATCGACGTCTACGCACAAACGAAGCAAAACAACCAAACAAATAAATAACAGAGGCAAAACAAACTCCAAAAAATTAAATAAAAATAATAATTAGGTAGATCTCGAATTTAGACAAATTTAGAAATTTGAATGGGCTCAATCGGAGTTCGGATGCAAAAGTTATGGCCTTTGGAAGATTGAAATTACATAAAATGCTGAAAATCAGTATTTCATGAATTTCCCGAATTATTTCCCTAAAGGAAAATCAGATTTATTGCGCAAGCTGACGTCAGCGAGGACGTTCGGACGGGTGATCGTTGATCGGCAGTGGGTCCCACTGCCGGTGGCTCGCTCACGGTAGACTAAGTCTCACCGAGCCACGGATCGAGACCGGTGGGCGGCCACGTGTGTACCCACGTGGCTGCCACGTAGGTGACACGCGGGTGTGGCTGCCGAACTGGCGATGAGGTGGCCTGCCACGCGGCTCCCACGTCAGGTCGGCGGTGACCGAGCGCGGTGGCGACAACGGCGAGCGCGCCTCGCGTCGGCGCGAGTGGCACCGTGGCGTAGCCGAGGATATTGCGCACCTAATGGGCTAACTCCGGGTGGTCGGGTGCATCGAGGTGGCGGCCGCGAGCTTGAGGCGGCGAGAGGCACGGTGTTGTCGGTTTGGAGATCCGCGAGGTTCCGGTGAAACGGAGGCCACCCGGTGTAGCTCACGTCCGTGCGGCCGGCGGGTAGCGATGATGTCCGGCGGCACCGACGGCGGCAGGAGGGCTCACCGGAGTTGGTGACGAAAGAACCCTAAAACCGAAAAGGTGGCGCGCAGGATCCTGGGTGGAGCTAGGTGGGGTTTCGGTGTGGCTCAACAGCGAACCCGGGGCTTTATAGGGGTCGGGAGGGCTAGGGTGGCGGCGGCGAAACCCTAGAGGAGTCCGAAAGAACCCGAGGCGAAAATCCGAGTTTGATGGGAAACGAGATAAGATTTTACTGGCAATGGATACTGGGAGATAGGAGATACGATTTGGCGAAGAAAACGGAAGGTTTCCGTTTGGAAAGTTCTCATGTCGGATGGAGCCGAGGCTCCAATGGCGGATGCGCCGGCCGTGTGTGCGGCGACACCGATCGCGAGAGGACGACAATGGTGCGGGGCCCACCGGCGCAAGAAGACGGAGGCAGCGCAGCACGCACGCGGCGAAGCTGGTCGGGAGCTGGGCATAAGCGGATCGCACGTGAAAGAAGATTGGGCCGGAGAGATTCGGCCCGAGACTATTCTGAGATTTTAAATAGGTTTTCCAATTTAGAAAATACCAGAAATTCAAATAGGCAATAGAAAATAGCAAATGAACTCAGAAAAATTCTAGAAAAATCTAGAAAATATATCTGAGCACATAGAACCCAAATAAAATAGTTTTGTTTAATGTTCATGTTGGGATTATTCACATTAAATGTTTTTGGTTGTAAAGTCCAATATTAAGCTTTTGAAATTAAATTCAAATAAATCCAAATGGTGAATTTTTCTCTGCTAACTATTTAAAAGATTTTTAAGCTCGGAAATTTGGGATGTTACACATACTTTGAGCACCACCTTTGCATCATTAATCTCAATCATCATAAATGAGTAACACCGGAGCATTCATGTTTTTTGGGAGATGCACTCTTCTACTGCAGCGAGGCGTGCATACATTTTTTGGGAGGTAGACTCAGGGCTTGCCTAAATTCCCGGCTGGTCCCGCGGATGAATCGGGATTTTGAACTAATATCTCGGTCTATTCATGAGATGGACTGAAAATTTGAACTTCTCAAACAAAATATCAGAGAATTGTCGAAAGGAGCTTGATTTTTAGACAAGGAGAAGATGAGCTAATTGGACTTGGGTGGTTATCCCATCGACTTTATTTTCAGCGTGTGCGTGTGTGTCTCTCCCTTCCTTGGAGCCAAACACGCGATGAAGTAGATATGGTCTTTAATGAAACTGTAGGCTTCCTTTTAAAAAAAGAACCACGATGACTTTAGACTGTATTTCTCCTTTGCAATCTGAAGCAAATTCAATAGTCAGTGCTGTTTTGTGCAAGGAAAGAAAAGAAGGGGTGTAGCGCGTGCAGAGCGTGTGCGCGTGATCCAGCTGGCCGAGTGAGCAGTTGGCCAGCGCGTGGGCCGGGAAATCGTGTGCGTGAGATGAGATTGTGAATTGTAGCGTTCCTGCTAGTTGATCTGTATCACAAATTAAAACCGTACATCTCACTCGATAGTTTCTATTTTCTTTGCTTTGTGTGTCTGTTTAAGTTGAAACTGTCGTTTAGCTTTCTTTCCAGGAAAAGCACAGGAAAATTCACTGATAGTTTCTAGTTTCTTTGCTTTGTGTCTGTTTAAGTCGAAACTGTCGTTTAGCTTTCTTTCCAGGAAAAGCAGAGGAAAATTCACTCGATTTCAGTTCATATACATTCTTTGGAACACCGTCATATTATGGATCGCAATGTAGTGGTTCAAAGTTCACACCAGGGAAAACACCGGCCATTTACTTGCTACAAATTGCATGACAATAGTTTTTTTTCCATGTGACAGGATAAAATTTATTTCACCCACACTTCAAATTTAAAGTAGAAGTGAAACTCGAACTTATGTGGAATCATAATTTTGTGTGCCCACCGTTACACCCTAAGAAAGTTCTTGTTGCAAGAGAATAAGTCAATGAAACTGCATCGATCTTTCCCCAAAGCAAAACAGAGTTTTTTCAGGAGTGTAGAACTCATAGTACGGCTCCATTGAATCTGAATATGATAAGCTCCTCCACAGGCGTTTCGGTCAATCCACGAATCCTAGGAGTCACATCATAATCCAAGACAATATTTCTTGGCTTTAGATCCCCATGAGGCCATGAAGTAGGCGTACTGCATCGATTCTTTCGGTGATCCGACCGACCAGGTCATCTTCTCCGGCGGTAGCGAGGTTCGCCGGATTAGGGTTTTGGGTTCACCGCATGGGCGGCGGCAGGGGATGCCCGTGGTGCACCGGCACCCCCAAAAATAAATGAATTTTTTTTATAACTAGGTATCACCACGGGCACCTTTAAACATAAATAAATTTTTTTAAACTAGGTATAGGTACTCAGCAGTTGAGCACTTGGGCTGGCCATTTCAACAATTCAGCTCACCAGGCTACCAACCAGAGCAAGTCACCAGGCACTGAGGCACCCACACTCGTACCTTCCTAAGTCATTGTACAATCGATCATAGATAGTACTATCACAAAAGACTAGTTGTACAAGCTAGCGAAGGCTTTTGGTATATATTCTGACGAAACATTTTAGTTCTTGGCGCAACCTTTTGTTCCTGTTATGGTGTCATCTCGGCTAGCTACAATCGCCAACTGAAACAATCACTTCCTGATGCTCACCTGCAGAGTACCAGTAATTTATTTCTGGGTATAACCATGGGCGGAGCCAGTAGGGGTGCCCGGACACATCAAAAAATTGAAAATATTTTCAGGGATCAGTTCTGCATTTGGGCAATATTCATAGTACTCCTTGGTGTGCACTCTCTAGGAAGCTCATCTCACAGCCCACGGCCCGCTCGTGCCTACACCAGCCCATAGCCATCTCATCACTCATTAGTCCACATCCATTTCTATCTCCAATACTCCAATTTCTCCCCAATTTGGTTCCTACCAAGGTAGTCAGAGTCGAGTCCTAAGTTGGATCGATTTGCCTCCGGTAAGATCGAATCGTAGTATTGAATCGTAGAATCGGCGATTCTACGGAATTGTAAAAATACACATATTTAATATCTATACTATAAGTTTGTATGATTCTTATATGGTTTACCACTTACTTATAATTCAAAAAGGGACAAAGCACTTTTTATCGCACAACAGAAAAGCATAATGGTACTGACATGATAGGTGATATAGTTCTGAACTACAGGAGAACAACCAATGACCATGACTAGTTTACTACAATTACATGAGAAATGTTCACAACTTTTATAAATCAATATCTAATTGCAACACTTGCATGTTCCTTAAAAGCAGCTAGACATACAGGAATAAAAATAGCTTATCATTATCAAGCTCAACATTGTTCATGTCATAATATAGATATTTGTACTAGCATTACCATACCGATATTTATAGTTTCATTCTCGAAATTAATATCAATAAATTTTGCTCTAAAACAAAATATCGAGAAACCACGACCTCTAAAAAATCAAAAAAATTGCAAAAATGCAATTTTTTGTCCAAACGACTCTACCACGACTCTACTCTGCGATTCTACACGATTCTACGCGATTCTACGATTTGGATCGCGACTCTACCACGATTCTACCTGATTCCGATTCACGGTGCGATTTAGATCGACAGGCTGTCGTGGGTTCGTAGAATCGTAAGATTCTAAGAGTAGGATCGCGATTCTAACTACCTTGGTTCCTACGACTCGACGGGTGGTGCGGCGCGAAGAGGAGGAGCGGTGGGCTGCGTGGCACTAGTGTGGGAGCAGCAAGCAGTAGTAGGGGACGCGCCACTCACTAAGACCAATGGTTTTGCAGGTGTGCATGGAGCAACTTCCATTTTTCTCACATTCATATTATTATACAAGTCATTTCCCAAATTGGTTACTATAGTAATAACATGCGAAAAGATATTAGTAGACAATTTTCTCCGTTCTTTTTTTCTTGACGTTTTTTTTACTTTTAACGGGCAAATTCTTGCCTTTGTTGGGCGATGCGTAGTTTGAAGCAGTGAAAACTTTTTCGGTGAAATTTCGGCGGTTACCGGCGAAAATCGGATCTACCAGACCCCTATGGTAAAATTTACAACCGGCTAAAAAAATTCGGATTTGCTAGTTTTTTGACAAATATAAAAAAAGTTTGTAACCATATGCAAACACAAGAGTGCACATGCCATGGTGGAAACACCCTTAGTCTTGAAGAGGTTTGTTCTGGGTTCGAACCTTGGCTATGCATTTTTTTTCTATATTTTTCGTTTTAACTTCACAAAAAAAAAAAAATCAAATTCCGATTCGAAAATTCCGGCCGACATAAATCTGAAAATTCCAGTAACCACCGGTAACCGAGTCTATCGCTAGGTTCCGAATTTTTTTTCCCAACCGGTAGTTTTTTCCTTGGTTTGAACTAATCGTACCCGGTGTTACTTTGTGTGTTGTGTGTGCACCCCCAACACCAAATTCCTGGCTCCGCCACTGGTTCACCGGGTTAGGGTTTGGGGTTCACTGAAGCCCAGATTTAGAGGGGGGCTGGGGCGGTGGGAGGACCAGTGGTGGGTGGTGGGGCCGCCGCCGCCCGCCGGCCACGCGCTTGGTTGGCGGGGTCGGCAGGCGGGGCCATGAGTGCAGGGTGGTGGGAAGCGGGCGCGGCGATGGATCCGGTGGCTCACTGCCGCCGGAGACGGGGAAGAAGGGGCGATGGCGGTGGAGGAAGTGGACGTGAGGCGGAGGAGGAGGCAGCGGGCAGCGTCGGCAGCCGCATTGGGAGGCAGCAGCGGCGGGGAAGGAGGCTTTGGGGCAGGCCTCGCCAACGTCGGGGATGACGCTGGCAAGGAGGCGGGGCGATGACATGCGGGGTGGCGGCGGGGGAGGAGGCCGTGGGGCGGGCTGGAGGCGCATCGGTGGCGGTGGGGGTACAGGTGTTGGGAGGGAAGGAAGCTTGCAAATCGGTGGAGCAGCGCTCACACCGGAGGGGAAGTTGGGTGGGGAAGTAGGGAGGGTTAGGGTTGGGACAGGTGTCAGAATCCGGTAGTGCGTGATTTTTAATCGGATGGCTCAGAATTCAAATGATTTTCACCCCAAAAATCATTCCCATGATATGTAGACAGTCCCTGTTTTTTTTTCCTGCTTCTTGCTCTCCCTGCTTACGATGGAAATTACGTTGCAAAAGGTTGTTCTGGGAAATTTTTGGTAAACAGCATAGCGTAAGTTGTTAGCATCTCCATTGGAGGGGCGGAGCTGGGCCTCGGGGCGAGGCCCAGCGAAAATTAGCAAGTAAAATTCAAAATAACAAACGAATTTTGACAATTGCAATGTGATGTTGAACTGAAATGCACTGGGCCGGTCAGAGCTGGCTCCGCCCCTGTCCATTGGTCAATTAATTACTCTTCCCTCAAAAAATTGTTTCAGTTACCCATCGTCTAAACTCATCGCCTGAAGACTAGTGCCAAACGAGTCACTGAATATGTATACGCATGATTATGAAGACTTGAAAGACGTACAAGACCGGATTGATTCGATGCGATACAACATGCTGAACAGCATGTCAAGGCGAAGCAAGTCAAGGGTGGCCGCATCACATCTAGTGGGTGGAGGCACACCTACCTACACACAAGAAGAAGAGGGTGGTTCAAGCTCCAAGCCAACTGTCTCGACTAAACCGATCGGAGCTGTCCACACGGAAGAGAAGGCTCAAGGTGGCAGGTGATGTGATGAATAGTAACAGCACTTTCTCTTTTGGGCCAAGGAATTGGGCTTGGATTATCAGGCCCAACCACCAAGCCCATATTAACAATGAGGTCCATTGGATCCAAGGAATCAAATCGCCCATCACAGCCGTTAGGAATAATAATCAACTGAGAGCCAAATCTCTTCCGGGAAATTAAAGAATGATGAAGAGTGAAAAACATCGAGACCCATTCACCATCAAGCTTCTGCCTGCGACAAACACATATGTTACAGGTTTATGCAGTAGACTGTTTACAACTAGACATCCAAACCGGTTTTGGGCGAAACAAAAAACCTGCACAAGCAAACAGAAATATCAGACAGAAGAGTTCTTTTACGGTACACTTAATTTAACACGAATTATTCATTCTCTTTATCCAATAATTCAGACTAGTTAGGATTTAGTTATACTACTTCTGATAGTATGAGTAGTAGAATCTCAAAAAGAGTAGAATTGTAATTGCCAATGTGGGGATCACATGCCTAAGATTAATATTTTAAAAAGTCCATAATACTCTCACGAAAAATTATAAATACAAAGAAAAAATTTATTATGTCCTTAACAAATCAATGATCAATTTTGATTTATACTAACACCATATACTACTAATAGAATGTATCATAAAATTTCTCCGACAGAAAAGTTCTATTTCAGCGCAAGCATTGCTACAGAACAGGTTAGTTAGCGTTTGTGGAGGATGATACATTGTTGTAGAGTCCTTGAAAAATGAACACAAACAAATGGATTAACCTCTTGGTCGAATTCAGCGTCTCTGACCTCACCTCATCAACAGCAACCAGTACTTACAAATCCAACTAGGCAAAAGTGTGAACAGCACCAAAAAACAAAAAAACCAACCGTATTCCTATTTTCTGATGCAACAATGAAACTAGGATTGGCCTGTGTCCGATGCGCCTTGCGAGCTCAGATGACGGTGCATGCGTTGGGGTTCTCGTCGCTGAACATGTCCGCGACCTCCGGGTACGGCGAGTGGTGGTGGTAGGCGGCGGCGCCTGATGGGGCACCGGCGCCATCGTGGTAGTAGCCGTCGATGACAGAGCCCTGAGCATATGGCCAGTTGCCGTACGACGGTGGTGGCACCAGCTCGTGCATGCCTGCATTGACCGTGCGCACCGGCACGCCGATCGTGACGTTACCTGCTCCCGCGCCCGCGGCCGTCTTGTCTTTGTCCTTTCTCTCGCCACCGCCGGTGGGCACCGGTTCCTTCTTCTTGTCAGAACCGCTCTCGGCAGGGGCAGCAACTTTTTCAGTCTTACTGTCGTCATCCTTGTCGCCATCGTCCTTCACGCCGGTGTCCTTCCTGTCGCCGCCGCCGTCGTATTTCTTGGGGGTGGGCCCACGGTGCCGGTAGGGTTGGGCGTTGCCGGGAGGGCGTGGGTAAGGCAAGAAGCTGTACGGCAGTGACGGCGCCTGGCACATGCTCGCGTCGGTGGCGATGGGCACCAGGGCCACCGCCAACGGCAAGTAGGCGTACGGCGTCGGCGCATGGTTCAAGCCCATGTTGCTGGCCGCCGCGACTATCGCAGCTGCCTTTTCCTTGTCGATCTCGTCGCCGCCACTAGCATACCTGCAGTGCTTCTGCTTGTCCCTACCATCCTCGGGAACGCCCCTGTTGGCCTTCTCGTCCTTGACGTCGTCCCATCTGACCGCGCCGCTGGCCGCCGGCGTGATGAGCTCCACGTTGCGATTGAGCTTCTCCTTGACCTGTTCCAGAAAGGAAGGGATGTCGACGGCGCCGGACCTGATGGTCACTCTGAACTGCTCCTTCGTGGAGGCAGCAGCTGCCACGTCCGTCACTCCTGGATAATTAATCACATGTGTTAGAAATAATGCACGGATCAACAGGGACAAGAGACACGAATTTTACGTGGAAAACCCTTGCGGGAAAAAAACCACGGACGCCAACCGGCGATGATCACTATATTAGGAGCGATTACAGAACGCCGGGGATTACAATGAGGTATAAGGCGTCAACTCTCCCCGTGCGGCTTACAAGAGGTATATAAAGGGGTAAAAGGACTTAGAGTCCAAGTAGGAAACTAATCCGCTAATATGGTAACTAATCCGGACACTTCCATATTAGAAATTCGGATCACAATATATCCCTTATTTCAACAATCTCCACCTTGAGACGAATTTCCTCTTGCAGCATAATGAAGAATCATCAATCATCAAATATCTCCATAAAAAGATAAAAATCACCGTGCGCCAACAAGTCTCTAGGACTAGACAATAATACCAACAAAGCTCAAACTTAGTAACAGGAACTGGCTTTGTCATCATGTCAGCTGGATTATCATGGGTACTTATCTTGCATACTTTGACATCACCTTGAGCAATAACACCTCGAATAAAGTGATACCTCACGTCAATGTGCTTTGTTCTCTCATGGAACATCTGATCCTTTGTAAGGCATATAGCACTCTGACTATCACAAAATATAGTAGTGCAAGAATTATCTCCACAAAGCTCAGTATACAAACCTCTCAACCAAATAGCTTCTTTACAAGCTTCAGAAATAGCCATGAATTTCGCTTGGTGGTAGATAAAGCAACAGTAGTTTGCAAACTTGCCTTCCAACTAACAGCACAACCACCAATGGTGAAAACATAACTGTGAGAGACCTCCTCTTGTCCAAATCACCAAGATAATCGAATCAACATAACCAATAAGTCCATCTCTAGAATTCCCAAACGCAAACAAGCATTAGAAGTGCCACGCAAATATCTGAATATCCATCGAATCGCTTTCCAATGCTCTTTTCGAGATTAGTCATATATCTCGACAACACTCGATTGCATGAGATAAATCGGACGAGAACAAATCATGGCATACATAAGAGAACCAACTGCACTGGAATATGGAACTCTAGACATGTACTCAATATCATAATCTGACTTAGGACATAAAGCCGAAGATAATCTGAAATGCGTAGCTAATGGAGTACTCACTGGTTTTGCATCATGCATATTAAAACGACGAAGGACTTTCTCAATATAACCTTTTTGACTAAGGTATAACTTGCCAGATTTTCTCTCTCTAATAATCAACATGCCGAGAATTTTCTTTGCTGCACCTAGGTACTTCATCTCAAATTCATTACTCAATTGTGCTTTCAGTTTTGCTATTTCGACTTATCTTTTGCAGCAATCAACATATCATCAACATAGAGAAGCAAATAAATGGTGAACCATTATGATCTTTAAATAGACACAACTATCATAATCGACAGCTTAAAATTATAAGAGAGCATAAAGGAGTCAAATCTCTTGTACCATTGCCTAGAGATTGCTTCAAACCATAAAGAGATTTCTTTAATCTACAAACAAGGTGTTCTTTTCAGAATAACAAAACCTTCAAAGTTGGTCCATATAAATATCTTCTTCCAACTCCCCATGTAAGAATGCAGTTTTAACATCTAACTGCTCAAGTTCATAATCATGCATAGCAACAATACTGAGTAAAGTGCGAATAGAGCTATGCTTCACAACTGGGGAAAAGACATCATTAAAATCAGTACCTGGAATTTGACTATAGCCTTTAGCAACCAACCTTGCTTTATACCTTGCTGGTTCTGTAGAAGAAATACCTTCCTTTCTTTTGAAAATCCACTTGCAACGAACAGGCTTCTTCTCCTTTGGCAATTTCACTAATTCCCAAGTGTTATTCTTTTCAAGTGACTCCATCTCATCATGCATAGCAGTTATCCACTTCTTACAATCAGTGGAGCTAATAGCCTCAGAGTATGATGAAGGTTCTGCATTACCTTCAATTTCTTCTGCTACACTTAAAGCATAAGCAACAATGTTAGCTTCTTCAATCAACCTCCTGGGTGGATTAATCTCTCTCCTAGGCCTGTTAACTGCAATAGACTGTTGTGGTGGCTGCTCAACAATAGGTGCATCATGAACAATGGTATTCTCTTTATCTGATGTGTTACCTGAACCAACAGAGTGCTCCACCTGAACACTTGAATTCTGCTTACTCTCAACAGGAACGTTAGTAGGCAGTTTATCAGGAAGCATAGCAGATTCATTAAAGACAACATTTCTGCTAATCACAACCTTCCTTGTTTCAGGATTCCACAACTTATATCCTTTAACACCAGATTTATAACCAAGAAAGATGCACTTAATAGCTCTAGGCTCTAATTTTTCATTATTAACATGAGCATAAGCAGTACAACCAAAAACTCTCAATTCTGAATAATTTGCTGGGGAACCAGACCATACCTCAATTGGAGTCTTCTTTTCAATTGCAATATTGGGTGACCGATTAATGAGATAGCAAGCAGTGGAAGCGGCTTCAGCCCAAAAACGCCTATGCAAACCTGCATTAGACAACATGCAACGGGCCTTGGAAATTATGGTTCTGTTCATACGCTCAGCTACACCGTTTTGTTGAGGAGTACCAGGAACGGTGTAATGCCTAACAATGCCTTCAGCCTTGCAATATGATTCAAATTCATCGAGCAATTCCATCCCATTATCGGTCGAAGTTTCTTTACCTTCTTTTCGCTTTGCCTTTCAATCATAGTCTTCCACTCTTTAAATGCTGAAAATGCTTCTGACTTATACTTCAAGAAATAAGGCCACACTCTTCTAGAATAATCATCAATAATTGTTAACATATAACGAGCACCTCCTAGAGATGTCTTACGAGATGGCCCCATAAATCGAATGCACATAATCTAAAATACCTTCGTAGTATGAACTCGGTATTAAATCTCACCCTCTTGTGTTTGCCAAACACGCAATGCTCACAAAATTTCAGCTTGTCGATGCTATGTCCATCAAGAAGTCTTCTATTACTCAGTTCTGCCAAACCAAGTTCACTCATATGCCCAAGACGCATATGCCAAAGATTAGTAGCATCAGAATCAGATAATGAACTTGAAATTACAGCAACATTACCTGATATTGTAGTACCTCGCAGATGGTACAAATTGGCAGTCTTAATATCAACTTTCATCACAATAAGAGAGCCTTTTGATACCTTTAAAACTCAACCTTCACCAGAATACTTGTACCCTTTAGTATCAAGAGTACTCAAAGAGATGAGGTTTCTTTTCAAATCTGAATGTGCCTCACATCCACAAAGTTCGACAATACCATCAAACATCTTGATCTGAATTGAACCAATTCCTGCAACCTTACAAGATGAGTTATCACCCATCAACACAGTACCACCTTCAACGGGTTCATAGGTGGCAAACCAATCCTTATTATGACACATATGAAAGGTACAGGCAGAATCAAGAATCCATTCATCATTGGTCTTAGCACATCCAGCAAAGGCAACAAGAATTTCTCCATTAGGACTATCATCAGCAGCAAGAGTAGCTTTACCTTCATCATCTGGTTTACCTTTTGGCTTATAATGGTCAGTTCTCTTTTCTTTATTTTGCAGCTTCCAGCATTCAGAGATGTCGTGCCCACTTTTCTTGCAATATTTGCACGACTTGTATTTGCCTCTAGATTTTGACCGGCTCTTGTAGCCGTTCGGACTTTTACCTCGAAATCCATTGTTTGAGTTCTTCTCCTTTTGCCTGCCACGAATAAACAAGCCTTCTCCTTTCGAGCTTGAATTTTCAGAAGGTACCATCTGTTTCATCTTTTCCTTAGCATGCAAAGCTTCATAAACTTCATTAAGAGTGAGAGTGTCTCTACTATATAATATGGTATCTCTGAAATTTGAAAATGAACTAGGCAGTGAACACAAAAGAATAAGACCCAAATCCTCATCCTCATATTTTTACCTCCATCGACTCTAGGTCGGCAACAATCTCCTTAAACGTTGAAAGATGATCAAGCACTGATTCTCCTTCTTGCAATTTATGAGAGTACAACTTCTGCTTGAGATGCATCTTGCTGGTGAGATCTTTTGTCATGCAAATTTGTTCCAGCTTCAGCCATAATGCAGCAGCTGTCTTCTCCTTTAAAACATCCTGCAAAATATTATTGGATAGATGAAGGTGAATCTGAGATAAAGCCTTACGGTCTTTACGCTTGTCATCTGCGGTCCATGCGATAGGTTCTTTCGCAAAACCTTCCAATGCATCATCCAAATCCATCTGTGCCAACACAGCTCTCATCTTGACTTGCCACAGCGAAAATCTTGTGTCACGATCCAGGAGTGGAAGATCATACTTCAAAGTCGCCATGAGGAATAAAACCTGAAAATTGCTGGTACTGAACTGTGTAAACCTAGCAATAATCACGACCTCGTTGGTACACATTCTGTGTATACGAATCAAAGATCTTCAAAAAATCCTGGTACAGTTCTCGGGTGGGCGAAGCAAAGAACTCCAAAGCTACCAAACCGGCAGGAGCTCTTCACGGAAACAACAGGACCTTGCTATTTGAGATTTAATAAAGAAAGATTTCTTCACGTGAATCAATGGAACCTTGTCCTGTTGGATGAAGTTGCTGTGAGATTTAATTAAAGAAAGATTTGATGTGACCTTGATGGAACCTTTGCTGTTGGAGAAAACCAAGCGTGCGGCTTGGTCGTGCGGCTTGCGCTGGTGACGGCCTCCCGATGGACCGAAGGACGGCTGGTGCTTTTCGCGTTCGTGACGACACCGATCGTAGCTTCGATTGCTTGCGCGACTTCCGATTGAGGCACGGACTGAAGACAGCAGGCGCTGCTGGTGATCGGACAAGCGAAGCCGATGCGTAGCGGTGAAGCCCTCGGGACGAACGCGCTCTTCAAAACGCTCGGAGCGATGCGCGATGGACGACGTTGGCGCCGAAGGAACGCGAGATGAAGCGCCGCCGCGGATCGGATCTGAAAGAATTTTTTTTTTCGTATCTCTTCCAAACCCTTAATCTCCTGTGCTCTGATACCACTTGTTAGAAATAATGCACGGATCAACAGGGACAAGAGACACGAATTTTACGTGGAAAACCCTTGCGGGAAAAAAACCACGGGCGCCAACCGGCGATGATCACTATATTAGGAGCGATTACAGAACACCGGGGATTACAATGAGGTATAAGGCGTCAACTCTCCCCGTGCGGCTTACAAGAGGTATATAAAGGGGTAAAAGGACTTAGAGTCCAAGTAGGAAACTAATCCGCTAATATGGTAACTAATCCGGACACTTTCATATTAGAAATTCGGATCACAATATATCCCTTATTTCAACAACATGTACACCAGCACACGTACGTACAAACATGTGTTAATCTTAGTTTGATACTAATTTTTTCACATAATTAATCTCACCACTTACCTTGTATCATGTGGATGCAGCGTTTGATGTGTTGGGCGCTGTCATCGCATGGCATCCCAATCCTGAGCGTCACTGTCTCCGTGCTGGCCGGGTCACGATAGCGAACGACGTTCTGGTGGAGCAGCAGCTTCTCGAGGCGCGCGATGAGGATGCGGTTGGCGACGCTGGCGAGGTCGAGGAGGCAGCGGTCGATCTCACCGTCCACCTCGTCGAATCGCTCGGCCTGGCGCCCGCCGGCGAGGAGGTTGCGCGGGCAGCTGCTGTCCTGGCACGACCGGACGAGCTCAAGCGCGCGGCGGAGCGCGTCCTCTAGCCTGTCCAGCAGCCGCCTCGTCGCCGCGTCCGTCGTCCCGGCCCCCGCCCCCGAGCCGTGCAGCTCCCGCAGGAGGTCGCCGATGCCATGCGCACGCTTGGCGAGCTTCCGGCACCGTCTCCTGTTCCGGCTCACCGTGGCCACCGCACCTGCGATCTCCTGCGCGATCCTCACGATCGTGGCCACGCTGCTCAGCGACTCCATCGATCGCAAAACCGGTAAGAGATGGTAGATTGATAAGCAATGGATTTCTTGAGCTAATTAAACTTGTTCGTTCTGTGCTTCTCCAGGCAAGGCGATTATATGTTTGGCCAGGCAAGTCAAGAGTCAAGACTTCCTTCTGTTCTTCCGTTAGCTTACCTTACAAGAAACAGTTGCTCGATTGCCCGACTAAACAAGTCCTATTAAAAAAAAAACTAAGTTGAGACGACAAGCATCAACACTTCCCTCCCTCATTGTGCGTGTAAGCTGCAAAGAAGTTGCTCCATCGCGATCATTTTCTAAAAAGAGTAAAATTAGACGACTAGACGTCTTCCAAAAAATATAATGAAGTACTGTCAGGTGAAGGTAGACTGAAGAATGCCTTTTGCAGCTTGCTGAATAATGGAGCAGGTTGACAGCTAGTACTAGTAAACTCCATGGGGACGGCAATGGCGTCAATGATTGACAGAAAAAGAAAAGAAGCAACAAGTTCAGGAAATCGAAGCATGCAAGTTGCAACAGAGAAATTGTTGTTCTCTGAAGGAAGGAAAGAAAGAATACAATTTCGTGGCTACTGCAGTCATGGAGTCCACATGCGTTGTACTGCCGCGTGGGCTCTGACGATAATAGTCTTACCTATCTTCTGGATTGGTAATGCTAAGCAGACGATGACCTAATTGTTAGCTATAATCTTGACTTAATTGAGTTTTGTATGTAGTAGCTATGCATTAGCTGGTTATTATGCTAGTTAATGCATGCGTTGCATGCGTGAGTTAGCGTGTTGCGTTAGTGTTTTGTTAGTGGGTCAGTGGGTAATAATCTTGGTGCATGTTGGTTAGCTATTTAAACCTTGTCATCTTTTTCTTCAGTTGAGAGGAATAGCAATGGAATAAAAGAAGAGAGAAAAGACACAAGTGGTTAAGTATCGCAAAACTCATCTACGTTCGTCTTCTTGTGTGCATGCGTTCCAGTGAGGAAACAATGCGCGAGTTCTCTCCGGGAGCTGGACCAACAATTGGTATCAGAGTCCATACGTTTAACATTTCCTTGGACTTCATGGTTGCGGAAGTACACAACCGATGTGTGAGGGGGAGAATGTTGGGAATAGTCCCACATTATTTGTGGAAAAGAAAAAAAAAACAAAACTTATAAGTATGAAGAAAACCTCACCCATTTCATTTGACTAGTCTTTTGGGGGAGAAGGTTCAATATATATCACTTATAAGGCTGTTACTATGGGGTTTGTATGCAGCAGCCTGTGGACTTAGTTGTGTTCAACCTGTTTGGACCTGTGGCCCGAGGAGTAAACCCGATTGGATATAGGCATGCGACCAGGTCCGATCCAACACTAATAACGGCTTGCATGACTCTGCCTTTACTCCTCAATATCCAAGTAACCTAGTGATGCTTTAGTTTAGTTTAATGCAACGAGATCAGCAACCGCGTCGAGCCGTCGACTATTCTGAGCTCTGACTAGGCTCGGCGTCAGAATTTTGGGGGTACGTACGCGAAACATGGCAGTACTAACAAATGCTTGCGTCTGGGGACGGAGATCCTGCGTCTGGGGGCTAGGCGAGTGAACCAAACGTTTCAACAGTGATGAGCAATGTATACAAGTTCTTTTTTTTTTTTGAAACTAGCAGGAAAGCTGCCTTTTCGATTAATAAAGAAGAGTGAGAACAAAATCTAGGACTAAGGCCCTAGAGAACGGTAAAAAAAATACAACGGCCAAATAAGTTAATAAGAACAAGTTAAACCAACACACGTGCAATGAACATACAAAACGATATGATAGCTGGGAACAAGATGAATTCCAAAACATGTGAAGAACTGTAAGCCACAATTCCTTTTTTTTTTTTTTTGGTCACGTGCAAACAAGGGAAAGAATGGAAATGCGTGGGAAACGGCAAGAAAAGAAAAGAAAATGACATATCCCGAAGCAAATCAATCTTATAGTGGCATTTAATTTCATCATTCGGAGTGGTATCCCCCGAATTGGAATATCTTAGTGATACTAATGAAGTAGGCGTTTGCACCAAAGACATAGAGTACAACAGAATGCACAATGAGCAGCGAGAGAACGGTTGATTAGAAGCAAGCAGGGCGCAACACTGTTCTGCCGCTTCAGCCAATAATGCGTCTATATTGTCGTTGTCTACATCACCTCAACGCGAGCTTTTATCTGGTGACGATCCCCCGCTTGAATCTACTGGATTGCCGGAACCTCCCCGTTGCAAAGGGCGATTAGGGACAGGTAAAACGATACTACCGCAGCTTAGCATCAGGAGGACGTCCGACATGGTTGGCTTGTCTGCCCTTTTTTTAGAAGCAGGATTAACCCAACTTTTATAAAAGCTAATATCCAAAGGTTACAAGCATCTCAATACAGCACCAGATGGGTAAACCAGCTTACCAGACAAACCAACAACTAATTCACAAATCACAACCTCTCGTTGACTGCGATCTACATCTTATTCTCAGCCATAGACAACAACAAAATATCCATTTCAATATTTTTCGATAGGACTGTTTTTGCAAAAATAGAGACTATATCCGATGAGACGTCACTAAGCATGTTTATGACCGTGAGTACGGCTATTTAAATATATTTACACTCTGCAGAGGTGTACAACTTTACCCGCAGTATACGAATTCTCTAGTTTATCCGACATCCATCGATACCACAGCACACAATATTTTAGTATGCAGTCTAGAGTACGTAACGAAGCCTTTACATCACCTAGTCCTAACCTTATACTAGCCTGGCAATGACAACTCTCACTTCAATCTCGGATACCTCCTGTCAAAGTGAGACATTAATCGTTGTATCGGAAGGCATTTGTCCCAATGCCTCAGTGAAGGGAGCCCCTTTGAGCAAGCCCACCTGGACATGCCCGTACTACTACGGCCTACCACGTGCAAGGCTAGTCTTTGATAATTTAATTAACTAAGGTTGTCCCATACCAGCATATGTGGTTGTACGTTTAGGCTTAGATATAATTCACCGGCGTTCGGTACTTAATTGACCCGGACGAGGATCTCCCCCTATCTACATACAAGAAACTCTCACATTCATTAGTTCATATCATAACTCGTCCGTGTCGTAATCTAGGTTTTTTATTTTTATTTTTATACAAAATTAGCAGGTAACTTCTTTGACCATCATTTTAAAATTTCCTGATCTACGGCATTAAGCAAGCGCTCGATCACTAACCTTCAATTCTTGGATCTTTCCCTCGCAGTCTCTTCTTTCCAGTCTCTCAATTGGGTCTTTTTCTCCTACCTCCCACTCCCAGTCTCTTCCTCCAAGCTTGCCTTAGCTTGTACCAAGCGACCGCGGGCCTTGTATTCGCTGGTATTTGTAGCAAGTCAGCTCCACGGGACAGGCTACCTGTGCGCTATGTGGAAAAAAGTAAGCAGCGCACAGCATTTGATTGTTAGCTTGTACATGACCGATATTTCAAGGTTTGATTGTTATCTTGAGAGCTAGACTAAGCCAACCATATATGCATGGACTATATGAGCATGGCTCAGCATCAACATTTTAAGGTAAAGAAAGAGAGGAGATTGTACTGACATTTGAACGAACCATCAGCCGGCGCTGAAGGTGGCTGAAGGTTCAGCTTTCCGAGAAGCTTTCCGACTTCTGTGCTCCATTTGTCAACAAGAGAGCAGATGTAGCTGAAACCAGACACCACCAAAGAGCGTAAGCTTCAGCTACGTCTGCTTCATGATACGATGGTCATGTTTCATGATTTACATCTGCTTCATATTTCCATGATTGATGGTTTTACAAATGATATACCTCAAGTCTCAGATTCTGAAAACAACCTTCTTGCCCTGCCTTTCTTCGAGAAGGAGGTGGAAGAAGCAATTTTTCAAATAGAGCATAACAAAACACCTGGGCCTGATGGTTTCCCAGTGGAGTTTTATCAGGTGTTTTGGGAAGTTATTAAACATAATATGATGGCCATGTTTCATGATTTACATAGTTGCTCCTTGCACCTTTTTAGCTTGAATTTTGGGATTATTACGCTGCTTCCCAAAAAAGTCGATGCTAAACAAATACAATAATATCGACCTATTTGTCTTCTTAATATTAGTTTTAAAGTGTTTACTAAAGTGACAACTGATAGAATTAATAACGTAGCGCATAAGGTTGTTAGACCATCGTAGACATCTTTTATGCAAGGAAGATATATTCTAGAGGAGTTGTTATCCTTCATGAAACTGTCTATGAAATGCACAAAGCAAAGTTGGATGGGATAGTGCTTAAACTTGCTTTTGAAAAAGCTTATGATAAAGTAAAATGGCCGTTTTTATTCCAGACTTTGAGGATGAAAGGCTTTTCGACTAAGTGGTGTTTTTGGGTTGAGAGTTTTGTTAAGGGAGGGAGTGTTACAATAAAAGTTAATAATGATTTAGGCTCTTTTTTCCAAACTCAGAAAGGTCTTCGGCAAGGGGACCCGATGTCCCCTATTCTTTTTAATATTGTTGTGGATATGTTTGCCTTGTTTATTTCAAGAGCTAAAGAAGAAGGACTCATTTAGGGAGTAGTTCCTCATTTGATTGATGATGGGTTATCAATATTACAATATGCTGACGATACTATCATTTTTTTTGAATCATGACTTAGAGCAAGCAAAAAATCTCAAACTTCTTTTATGTGTCTTTGAACAATTATCAGGGTTAAAGATTAATTTTTACAAGAGCGAAATCTTTTATTTTGGCAAAGCCAAAGAGGTTGAAACTCAGTATACACATTTATTTGGTTGTGAAGTGGGTGTCTTTCCTTTTAATTACTTAGGGATTTCAATTCATTATAGAAAATTAAGAAATAGGGATTGGAAAAGTGTTGAAGATAGAGTTGAAAAGAAGTTAAGCAGTTGGAAAGGAAACAATTTGTCTATAGGTGGTCGAGTAGTACTTATTAACTCAGTACTAAGCAGCCTACCTATGTTTATGTTGTCCTTTTTTGAGATTCCTAAAGAGGTTCTCAAAAGGCTGGATTTTTATAGATCTAGATTCTACTGGCAAAGTGACGGTCATAAAAAAAGTATAGACTTGCTAAATGGAGTTTAATGTGTACTCCTAAAGAGCAAGGTGGTATAGGAATTCAGAGTTTAGACATAAAAAATAAAAGTTTGCTAGAAAAATGGCTTTTTAAGTTGCTTAATGAAGAAGGGGTTTGACAAACTATGTTAACAAAGAAATATTTGAATGAGAAGAGTCTTTCGCAGGTGGTTAATAAGCCTGGGTCTTCACATTTTTGGTCAGGTCTAATGAAAATTAAAGATCTTTTATTTCATTTTGGTTCATTCCAGGTTAAAAATGGGATGCAAACTAGGTTCTGGGAAGATATTTGGTTAGGAGACTCGCCGTTAAAAAGACAATATCCAATCCTCTATAATGTGGTAAGGAAAAAGGATGATATAATAGCAAATATTTTGAGTTCGACTCCTCTAAATATTTCTTTTTGTAGACCTATTATTGGACTTAAGTTACATGCTTGGAATGAGTTACTGTTGAGAATTATTAATGTTCATTTAATTTCTCAAAATGATATTTTTCGATGGACATTAAATAAGTCCAGGCTTTTTTCAGTTCAGAGTTTCTATGCAGCACTTATTGGAAATTATCGTGTCCCCAATAAGCGATCTTTTTGGTTACTTAAAATTCTTTTAAAAGTGAAAATATTCCTTTGGTATCTCAAAAGAGGAGTAGTATTAACTAAAGATAATCTGCTCAAAAGAAATTAGAGGGGAAGCAAAAAATGTTGTTTCTGTATTGCAGATGAAACAATCCAACATCTTTTTATTGACTGTCCTTTTGTACGTCTTGTTTGGTGGACTGTTCAATGTGCATTTAATCTATCTTCTCTGGTGAATATAGCTAACTTGCTTGGGAATTGGTTAACTGGTATTCCAAATATGTTAAAAACACAACTCCTTGTTGGAGCTAGTGTCTTATGTTGATCTATTTGGCTGTGTCGGAATGATGCAGCTTTTGATAAAAAAAAAAAGCTATCAATAATCCCTTGCAGGTTATCATATTGAGTGGGCACTGGATGAGGGCATGGGCAAATCTGCAGAAACTAACCCAGAAGGAGTTAATGTTGAGCGGAAGTGCCAGGGTGGAATGTGTGGCAAAACAAATCTTCAGCAATCATGAGTGACGGTATAGTCACAGAATTTGTAATGATTGAATTTAAAGTTCAGTCGTCTTTTGGTTTGGTTGTGTTGTTTCATTTTAAGTCACTTTAATTTGTTGGATACTTTGGATTTTGGTTATTTGTAGTAATTTGGGCTGTGTGCATCTTTTGATACAAAGGTCGGAAGAGATTTTGCCTCTTCCATTATCTAAAAAACATCTGCTTCATGATACCACTGACTCTGGTCACGCGCCTTCCGACCCGAAGGCATTCCTCTTTCGTGGCGTCTGGTTTCAGCTACATCTGCTCATCTTGTTGACAAATGGAGCACAGAAGTTGGGAAGCTTCTCGGAAAGCTCCTACCTTCAGCGCCGGCTGATGGTTCGTTCAAATGCCAGTACAATCTCCTCTCTTTCTTTACCTTAAAATGTTGATGCTGAATCATGATCATATAGTCCATGCATATATGGTTGGCTTAGTCTAGCTCTCAAGATAACAATCAAACCTAAAAATATTGGTCTTGTAGGACTACTGGAGTGGACCGGCCACCCATCCCCATTGGACAGAGCAGGCTAGCATTGTCCTGGATTTGGATTCGGGTCGGATACCGATTTTTCAGAATACGGACACGAGCTGATGCGGATCATATTCAGTCATAGATAACTTGATAGATAGTATACATATAAAGAAAAGATATAATTTTACTAACGAAAGTGTCAAATTATACTACCTATTAGAGAATTATTTTTTCTACTTAACAACATAAACATAATCAAATGTAAATTCATATTATATATTAGTCAATGACTAGAAAACCAGGATATTAAAGGATATTGATGTTTATCGGATATCCATTTTGTTAATTTATTGGATATCCTATAAAATACATATACAGATCAGATATTGCTCTTCCCATATCCCAACCTATATTCCGTGAGATTCTCCGGATGCAGATCGGGACTAAAAATGGTGATCCGAGCAGATTTTTTTTCCGGATACGACATCGCATCAGGCAGGAATTATCCGTGCTGTTTTCATCCGTATGTTTCCCACACTTTTATAAGTTTTTGTCTCAACCTTTTATAAGTAGCTAGCATTTGGTTCTTGGTCTCAGTGGACATGTTGTTCTTCTCCAAGAACAGCAGGAATATCAATCCAAGATATGCCGGCTAGTTCTTGACAGTAAGATGGCTCTAGTGGGTCAGGCTGCTACCATCGCGCAGTTCGCAGGAGTGGATGATCGCAGAGGCGGCGCAGACGGTCAGGAGGAACAGGGCGACCTGCCTGCGGCTCGCGCGGCACGCCAAGATGATACGCGATCTGCCCAGGCAGCTCACGGTCTATGCACTATACTCGCATATGCTTCTCAAAGCAGATAGCGAATCGGGTCTTTTCACATCCGTCTTTTTATGAACTCTGTCTTATCTTGATCTAAATTGTCTTTCTTTACAACATCTTGCACCGTGGTATCCCGAAAGGTCACCAATATGATATTTTAGCAAAGATACCAAAATACACCTTCTCAATCCTTCTCCAAAGGCCGAGTTCGATTATCGTGAAGCAATCTCATGCTTCGTCACATATAGGTTAATCAATAACTCTCTTCATATCGGTAAGTTTCTCTCATCTGGTTCTCACCGGAACCACCATAGCACTAGCACCGACCCCCGCATCACTTGATGCAACCCGTCGCACTGAACTTCCTGTTCGGTCATCTTTGTTCATCATACGTCATGCTTTACCTTAGTGACTTCACCCGGCATCCTCAATCGTTCCGGACCTCAGGTTTCTTAGCCTAGTCCCAATCATCTTCGCCGTTGACTGTCGTTGACTCTAAACCACCTTCACAACAATAGACCAAGAAATCAAGGCTCATGCTTCAATTATGTACATCAAGTTGTATTTTTGTTCAAGATTCTATTGTTATTTTCAATGTTTATAATGTCTTAAAATTCTAAATAGTCTATAGTATATATAAATATATTCTCAATCATCTAAGTTATATCATTTAATACTGCAAACTTTGAAACAAATCTAGCCACATAAATACGCGGCCACCTTGCTAGTTATGTTATTAAAGCGATAGAAAAAGAAACCACTACGTCCGCTCTCAAAAGCTAGAAATTACTATGTTAATCATAGGAAAAAAGAGAAAAATCTACATCGTCGATTGTAGATTAATCATATCAAATATGAGAGCAATTACTGTTGTATAGGATATAAACAAGTATAACTATACGAGTTGTATAACAAGTAAATCTCTATGATTTCATATAAGCATATGCATTTTGGTATCTAGCCCGCACAATTGTACAGGAAATTCAGCTATTTTCACAAAGATAAATGAAAACAACTGGACGATAATTTTTCGTGGTTACAAGGATTATTTCAGTGTTTGTACTGTTCGAGCATGCCAAACACGGAAGTCTTCTTGAAAGTTGAAACACTGAACTTATGTTTAGTTAGATACGATTGTGCTTGAGGTCTCTAAACTAGTTTATTCAACCACTCAAGTTTATAGGCTTGAAAATAAATCTGACAGTTCAATTTGAGTTCACAAATATTTGTCACTATCCCCTAAAAACATGGTCACTATATCAAATCCGTAAAGGGGTTTCAACGTTTAGCACTAGTTTGTACAACATGTTTGAAAAAAGGATGACAAACTCAAAAATTATGATTCTCCACGGCAATTTCCTTTTCAGCCAACAATCCAGGCGCACATTGGAAGGAAGTACAGTGGTACGATCATCGCATTCACATCGGTGTCCCATCGCTCGGATGGGGCTACTCACCGCAACGGACGAGCTCGAGCGCCGTCTCGAGGTCGGCCACGACGTCCGACATGGCCGGCCGGTCCTCTCCCTGCAGCCGCAGGCAGTGCACTGCCGTGTGCGCCACCAGCTCCACCGCCTCGAGCTGCCGCGGCGTTGGCTCCGGCGCCGGGCGCCTGTCCAGTACCTTGCCAAGCTCCCCGGCCTCAATGATTGGCAGCGCGAAGACCATCAAGCTCCCGCGGGGCTCCTCGTCATTCATAACGTATGCCTGCTTCCCCGTCAATACCTCCAGCATGGTCACGCTGAAGTTGTACACGTCGCTCGTCGGCTTCAGATGACCCATGCTGATGTACTCCGGGTCCGCGTAACCCATGCGTGCCGACGACCACCACGTCCCGGAGCTCATCCGCCTCGTGATAGGTGACCGACAAGCCGAAGTCCGACAAGTGCGGCACCCAGCTCGCGTCGAGGAGGACGTTGGACGACTTGATGTCACGGTGGATGACCCGCGGCACGGCGTAGGAGTGCAGGTGCTCGATGGCCCGCGACACGCCAAGCAGTATCTCGATGCGCATTTTCCAGGACGCCGTCACCGGCGAGGAGGACGACGTCTGACTATGCAGGTGGTCGTAGAGCGTGCCGTTGTTCATGTACTCGTAGACGAGCAGGCGCTCCTCCTTCTGCACGCTCCAGCCAAAGAGGCGGACGATGTGCTTGTGGCGGAGGGGATAGAGGATGTGCTCGTTCCGGAACTCCCTCTCCCCCTGCCACGGCAGTCCCCTCATGCACATGCGCTTGATGGCCACCTCCCGCCCGTCGGGAAGCCTGCCCTTGTACACCGAGCCGAAGCCGCCTTCGCCAATCTTAGTGTCGCCGCCGCGAGCTCCGCGAAGGTGAACTCCGCTCCATCTCCATGGGGTAGGGGCACCACCTCCTGAGCGACCTCTGCAGCCTCCTAGTACAGACAACACACATACAGAGTAGTAAGCTTCTCTCTTCATCAAAGCAAGCACGGAGCCATTTGGAAGTATAATAAATTACGGAGCTCGATCAATTTGTACCAGCTGGGACTGGGAGCCGGCAGGCGGTACGCTTGTGTCATTTGGAAGCAGGATGTTGTAGATTCGATCGAGGCGGCGGGTGATGTCGATGTGGCTGATGAAGGGGAAGACGAGCAGGTAGGAGTCGATCCTGCTCTGCACGTCGCGGAACCTGGCGGCCTGCTTCCCTGCCGTGACGAACTGGTACACGGCGCTCCTCCCCTGGCAGGACGTGACGAGCTCGTGCGCCTCCCGGAGCGTGTCGCCCAGCCCAGCCAGCGGCCGACGGACCTCCGGCCGCCGCGTCACCTCCGGATCCTGCAGGTGCGGCAACAGCTCGGCGATCATGAAGACGCGGCGCGCGAGCTGCTCGCACTCCTTCTTGTTCTGGGAGGCCGTCACCGCCGCTTGAATGATCATGGAGATGAGCCCGCCGGCGTCCGCCCCGACCAGCTGCGCCACCGTTGTTGCCTGCCCCAGACCGGTCCAAAGCGCCATGAGATTCTACTAGTACTATCCACTATCCAGAGCTGGCTTTTGGAGGTCACAGAGCAGAATAGTAAAAAAAAAGGAGAACAAGTGGATAAAAAAAGTTGGGGAAATTCAGAGGCGGACTAGGCCAACGCGGTGTACAAGGGCTGAGGCGGACGATGTGATCTACGCGGGAGAGGACAGGTAGACTCAAGAGTCGTCGAAAGGAGCTTGATTTTTAGACAAGGAGGAGAGGAGCTAGTTGGACTTGATGCCAAACAACGAGGTGTAAGAAGAACCACGACGACTTTAGACAATCTGAAGCAAATTCAATAGTCAGTGCTGTTTTGTGCAAGGAAAGAAAAGAAGGGGGTGGGCCGGTAAATCGTGTGCGTGAGATGAGATTGTGAATTGCCGAGCCAGAGTCGAGACCGTGAATTTTCAGAAAAAGAGAGATAATTGCGGAGGGAATTGTTCTTGCAATTCGATCTTTCCAGATCGGCTTGCAAGTTCTTTGTGTGTGGCACAATGAAAGATCGGGCTACCCCTGCATCAGCTAGCGTTCCTACTAGTTGATCTGTCTCACAAATTAAAACCGTACATCTCACTCGACAGTTTCTAGTTTCTTTGCTGTGTGTATGTTTAAGTTGAAACTGTCGTTTAGCTTTCTTTCCAGGAAAAGCTGAGGAAAATTCACTCGATTTCAGTTCATGTACATTCCTAGGAACACCGTTATATTATGGATCGCAATGTAGTGGTTCAAAGTTCACACTAGGGGAAAACACTGGCCATTTACTTGCTACAAATTGCATGACAATAGTTTTTAGTCCATGTGACGGGATAAAGTTTATTCCATCCACACTTCAAATTTAAAGTAGAAGTGAAACTAGAACTTGAGTGGATTCATAATCTTGTGTGTCTACCATTACACCCTCGTAGAGTTCTTGTTGCAAGAGAATAAGTCAATGAAACTACATCGATCTTTCCCCATAGCAAAAACAGAGTTTTTTTAAGGAGTGTAGAACACATAGTACGGCTTATGACTAATCCATCGATACGTACGAGTAAGAAACGAGTCACAGCTCCGTTGAATCTGAACATGATAAGCTCCTCCACAAGCGTTTCGGTCAATCCACGAAGGCCGCGGTTGTGCTACTGCTACAAGAGTCACCATTCCTGGGTAGAATATAGCGATTCATTTTGCAGAATTGCTATAATGATAGTTTTTTTTTTTTGCAAATCATTCGAATTTCTGACCTGGTGATTTCTTTGGAGATTCGTGATCCGACTGACCAGGTCATCTTCTCCGGCGGTGGCGGTGGCGGCGGCGGCGGCGGCGGCGGCGAGGTTCGCCGGTTAAGGCTCGAGTTCACCGGATTAGGGTTTGGGGTTCACTGAAGCCCAGATTTAGAGGCGGGCCGGGGCGGCGGGAGGACCAGCGGTGCATGGCGGGGACGGCGCCGGCCGCGCGCTTGGTGGGCGGGGTCGGCAGGCGGGGCCACGAGTGCAGGGCGGTGGGAGGCGGGCGGGGCGATGGATCCGGTGGCTCACTGCCGCCGGAGACGGGGAAGAAGTGGCGATGGCGAAGTGGAGGTGAGGCGGAGGAGGAGGCGGCGGGTGGCGCCGGCAGCCGCATCGGGAGGCGGCAGCGGCGGGGAAGGAAGCTTTGGGGTAGGCCTCGCCAACCGTCGGGGGCGACACCGACGAGGAGGCAGGGCGATGGCGTGCAGGGTGGCGGCGGGGGAGGAGGCCGTGGGCCGGATTGGCGGCGCGTCAGTGGCGGTGGGGTGTTGGTGTTGGGAGGGAAGGAAGGTTCCAAATAGGTGGAGCGGCGCTCGCACTCGAGGGGAAGCTGGGGGGGGGGGGAGTAGGGAGTGACTAAGGGTTAGGGTTGCGACACGTGTCAGAATCTGGTAGTGCGTGATTTTAATCGGATGGCTCAGAATTCAAATGATTTTCACCCCAGAATTATCTGCAGGTCTATACTCATCGCCTGAAGACTAGTGCCAAACGAGTCACTGAATATGTATACGCATGATTATGAAGACTTTTAACGTTCAGCCCAAATCAGTGGTTCAAAAAATTAATATATTTAGAGAATTGCTACTTAACTTTCGACAGTTTTCACTTTTCTATTCGTTAGATATACTATAAAATTCGTATTATTAATACGTTGTTCTCCTCTCTCCTCATTCTCTCCTCCTCTCCTCTCTCTTTCTCTCTCTGCACCGTCGCTCATCGTCGCCCACTTCTTGATTGACGGCAGTCCCCGACGCAAACTCCGCCAGGTGAATGCATTGCCGTGGCTTCACCCTGGCCTATCACTCACTGGATTTGAGGCCTTCATGAGCTTCCATTCTTGACAAGTACAATCAAAGCCTCAAGCGCTTCGCTCACCTCAATGCGTTCTAGTAAAGCCAATAACCCTTGATGAAAGATACATGAGCAAACCTGGATTGTCTGAGAAATACGGTTAGTGTTACATAGATAAAAGGACTGGAAATCACTTCAAAATTTGATGCGAAATGACAAATTTCCGTTTCTCAATTCGATTCAACGTGAACGACCTCACACTTGCGTAGAATTTGAAATTACTTGCGGGTTAGTCAACACCTCAAAATTGTGAAGACTACAATACAATGTGTGGTACCAACTAGATGGAATTGTGCAAGCACGATGTCGATGTCGCTACTCAAAGTACATGTGAAGAATATAACGGTTCATCATATTACCATATTTTGTTGGTATATAATTTTTTTTGTCTTTGTTTTTGCTCAACCTCTCAAAGTACATGTGAGATTTTGAATCATGTAATAGAAATATGGGTTATTAAGACTTTCAAGAATAATTACAGTAACCAATAACCAAAATTACATAAATAATTTACTATAATTTATGTATAATGGAGTTGTAAATAAACTTTCATAAATGAACTTTCAAAATCATGCTTTATACCAAGAAAATGTCACATTCTCAGGTAGACAGATCCATAAATATATGGATCTCCATTATACATAAATTACATGAAATTATTTATGTAATTTTGGTTCTTGATCACTATAATTATTCTTGAAAGTCTTACTAACTCATATTTCCATTATATGATTCAAAATCTCACATATACTTTGAGAGGTTGAGCAAAAACAAAGACAAAAAAAATTACAACTCCATTATACATAAATTATAGTAAATTATTTATGTAATTTTGGTTCTTGGTCACTGTAATTATTCTTGAAAGTATTAATAACTCATATTTCCATCATATGATTCAAAATCTCACATATACTTTGAGAGATTGAGCAAAAGCAAAGACAAAAAAACTATATATATATACCAACAAAATATGATAATATAGTGAATCTGTTATGTTCTTCTCATGTATTTTGAGAGGTTAAGTAAAAATAAAGATAAAAAATAAAATTATATACCAATAAAATACAGTAATGTGGTAAACCCGTTATTCTCAAAATTCTCTCTAGAAAATGAATCTATAAAACTTTGGTGACAATTTGAGATTGGTACACGTATCTCTCACCTCTCTCTCTTACTCTTGGATCGAAAATCATCTATTCCATACACCTTTTTTGCATTCAAGAAATGGGACTGGATGGGGTGGCTTGGGTTTGAGGTTGTGTACGTCATCCGCGAGGTCGTGGTGGACGTTGGGATGGGGTGGCTTGGGTTTGAGTTTGTGTACGTCATCCGCGAGGTCGGGGTGGACGTTGCGAGAGAAAGAGGGATGGAGAGGATGGAGAGAATGAGAAGAGAGTGAGAACAACACATCAATAATACAAATCTTATAGCAATCTAACGAATAGAAAAGTAACAGTTTTTTCAAAACTGTCAGAAGTTGAATAGCAGTTCCCTATATTTATATGTGCACTGTATATTGCAGGAATGTGGACCTGTGGACATATATGTAAGCTTCTTTTCAAAGTTCAAATTAAGTGAAGAATAGAATGTGATCTGAGGAAAAGACAAACAGCGGTATTTGCACCACTATGTACATGTCTTGTCCTGTGTTCGTACGGGTCAGGTCGTTCGATCGACTCCATTAGATGCGCGAGGGCATTTCTGTCCATATCAAAATACGGAGGAAAATACGGTGGGCGTATTAGGGAAAATGGCATGTAATCCTTCATAATGTCATATTTCAAAACAACTTTCACTTGGGAATGGCATATTTCGAAAAAACGACCGAGGACAAACGTATTTCAAAAACAAGCACTAAGGAGTGGCGTATATCAAATTTTTCTTAGAAAGAAACAGTTTATACCAGAAGAGGCAGTCAGTTGAACTATTATTAGCACATTCAACAAAACATGAAGCCAGACCTCAAAAAGAGAAAGAAAGCAATATACGAAGGCAACCACAGCCTTCCTGCGTAAATCTCAAAAAGAAAATTTATTTGTATGTCAAGCACAGCAAATTTTTATTCCAAACGAATTAACACAACATCCAGTAAATGTAACCCTATCATGTGCCTATTGCAATCCAAGCAATAATTACTTAAAGGAAACCAACATTTCATCAAAAGGAAATCGTAACCATTCATAACTCCAGCAGGCCTGTCACCCAAATGTTACTTTCAGAAGGTGGGAGCAATTCTTTCATCATAGACAGCAAGTACTCCTCCTTCCAGACGCGAAGAGTGCTGGCCGTAGTAATAATTTTAGTCACAATTTTCACCCAACGTTGATGAGAACGGGGGCTTGCCCGTGGCGGAACGCTCTCCAAAACCTCGTCTTGATGAGAAGGTTCATCTGTAAGAATTGCACTCGTCAGGCAAGAATGCTATGAGGATTTTACTAAGGTGCCAGCAATGAAGTAGGAAAATTCTTGGTCAGATGTTCTCTAGACGCCATTGAATAGAAATGTTAATACTAATGTCTTCACACTTCATCATTTAACGTCAGGGATGCCTCGCTTTGGATAATTCCTTACCATTAGAAAGAGGTAATGTAATACAACCAGCTACAGCAGGTAATATTAAGCGTAAGACCAAAGTTACACTTCATCTATCAACGGTTTACCTCTAGGAAGATAAACAGTATAATGTAAAAGAGCTCATTCATATTCTGTAATTTTGATATATATGCCTGGGTTTGCAAGCCTTGACTGGCCAGTAAGGACCGGTTTATGCATTCCAATTTTTTTGAAATTTTAAAAGATCCAAAATAATGTTGCTTATATGAACTCCAAATGAGCTAAGTCGAAATTCTGAGAAGCAACATTCCAAAAGTTTGTAGATTTCGTTGCAATAATAAGGACCACTTGGGACATTCTATGCAGGTTCACCACATAATGGTTCATGCCCGATAAAAAAAATTTGTGTGCGCTCAACTTGGATACCAACTTGTTCTGAAAGATTTTTGCATAACTCTCATAAAGAAAGCAGAAAATCAAGAGAGGTTCTGACTTCTGAGTTCTGACACGACAGCTTCGTAGGAGCTAAGAAGGGTTTTTCTTATTTGCAAGAAAGCATTGTGAGCAGAAAATCTTAAATCATTAGAAATAATGGAAAGCAACCAAGCTACTGAAAATATCCCTGATACTGACCACGAAACTGTGTTGGCAGTGTAGGACTTGGTAATATTGAGCTGTCCTTGTCTCCAAATATCAGCTCATGTTCCTTACATGTATTTTCGTCTTCATACTGAACAACTTCCAAATTGTCATATGCAGTTGTCCTGTACGCTTCCACTAAATCCTGAAATATACAGAAAAAATTCCTGATTTCCCAAGATGGTATCATACCCCAGCATTAGAAAGATACATGTAAACGATCATGCCAGTGTGGGCATAGATGTGCTCCTATAGTCCTATGTCATCTTAGTTGTTACTCCCCAACAGTAAGAAGGTTTTGTTACTCCCCTTAGTTCTAACATGTAAGGATTTCAAGTGCAAGTTCATAGCTAGTTGTGAAAAGCGGAAGGTACGAAATACCAGAAACTTCATGGCTCTCTTGGCCTAAACGAAAAACTAAACAGCAGGTCAACACATCATCAACAGTAGCAAAGCACATCTTAAAAAAAAGTAGCAAAGAAGCCTTGAAATGAGTGATAGCTACTTAACAATAATTCCTTATGCACTCTTAGCTACGCATAAACATATATCAAGTACATTATTGGGAGATTTTCACAAGAGAACAGCTCCATCTAATACACAATATGGTGGGCCAAAACACTTTGAAGTTTGAATTGCATTTACACTAGCCTAGGGAATTGAAGATTTGCCCCTGCAAAGATTGGAACTTGAGAATTTGCCACTATGTTGTCTCACTGTCATGTTGGGGCCACATGTCGGGTGAGACAATGCAGTGGCAAACCCTCAAGTGCACCTCTTTGTAGTGGCAAAACCTTGATTTTTACTATGAAAATGCATCTGGTACTTTGGTGGATCAAGTGAAATTTTATTCATTCAATAATTGATAGGAAACAGTTAATGTAAAGTAGTGAGAATCAACATAGTAATTACCTTCTGAGTCTTGTTCAGTTTTTCACAAGAAGTGTATATACCTCTGAATTTTGCACCAATTATGCTGTAAAGAGAGTTGAACAAAATAGTAACATCCCTCTCTTGAATGTAATATGAATATTGTACGCGTCCTCTTTTACAATTCAGAGCATGTCCAACAATGACGTTCCAGTCGTGGTCTGGGATACGTCCAAAAACCTGTATAGGGTGATAGGAGAGGTGGTGTCAGATACCTATTAATATCATAAAACGTTAGAGGAGAACATAAGCAAATTAGCAGATAATAGAATTTATTCTCTTACTTCGCGCAGGCTGTTCTTATCCTTATTGTAGAACCTTAAAAAATCCTGCACCATTTTGATACCCTTCTGCTCTAGTAGCTTATGCCTACGACCATTTTGTGCAATTTTGTTCAGTTTATATACTGGGTCACTCAGAGATGGAGGATGATCCCTGTTTGCCACTGTAAAAAGCAGGACACCAAGATATCAGAAAGTTGAAACCTAATACTTTCATAGTTTGGGGCCTCACTACGAGACAGACATGATTATGTGAATTCCTCTTTTTCAGAATGATAGATTAAGAGTTACCACCCTTTTTTTTTCTGGAGAGGAAGTTACCATCCTTTTTAAGATTTTCTGGAGAGGAAGTTACCATCCTTTTTAAGAATGAAGAAGTTTTGAGTTTTTAAAATGATCATGTCGAAAAGTTTTTAAAATAATCGTGTCGAACAGATATGACTATCATAACAAAAGGAGGACAATACGATATTCTTTTGCATTTATTTATCCATACATAGCTTATACAACAAAAAGAGGTTTGTTAAAGGATATTGACGGGATATATATAAAATTATATGTTTATTTGAAGAGAAATATGTATGAGCATCTAAATGTTAGTATTAGAATGGAAGTGCAAAAACTTACCGAATCCCCGACCATGCTTTACAGCAAAAGGTTCAGATATTCCTTCCTGGATTTTTTCTGATATATTATCATCAGCAGCCATGACTCCCAACTTGAACTTTCCGCTTGGAAGAAAACGTGAAATGTCTTGGAATTTCACACCATAGAGATCAGCCACACCATTTTCCAACCTTAGATAAATTTCGTTGGAGAACAAAGGTGGTTTTCCAGGCCGTCCAGATACGATTTTACTACGGAAGTAGTCTTCACTCCATTGCTCTTTATGATCGTTGTTAAACTCACCGTCAAGGACAACAATCTTAACTTGCATTAAGGATAAGGGTCCATGTGTGATGATCTTGTTGTCCTGATCATATATGGCCACGTTAATAGGATTACCATCATCTGCCATTACATCATGTCTCGTGAACTTTTTATGGCAGCATCTGTTCTGAAATTTCATTCGATGTGTTCTAATTTGGCTTTGATCAGATGTACTCCTGAAAATTTATGTTAAACAAGTACAGAAGTTTTTTAATTTCACTCAAATAGAATTGCGTATATGAAGTCGACCAAGCCAGTGCACAACAACACAAAGATTTGATACAAGTATTTTTTACAACAAAATTTCCTACCTGAGATTAGTATATTGCTGAACATAGTCTCCGGGTCTCCTTATCTCCTGTCACAGAAACAAACTTACCATCATTAGTCCTAAAGAGATAGAAACAAACTCAGCTCACTAATGACTAAGATTTTCAACACAATTAAGTATGTAATTTTTTCTTAGTTTGACTTGATTCCAGTCTTTCCAGTAAATGACTTCTAAGAAGTTAAACATGTGCTTCATTCCATTAAAATTCCCACTGTATATATTAGCATATGTGGCCATCTACAATATAAATCTTGCCAAAAAGACTATAATACATGTGACTATCAACGCATCCTATCTGCGCACGAACTTCCTACAACGAAGGCTGTAACATGAAAGTAAATGCTTACCGAAATTAAGGTGTTGAACGCCTTTGACATACATTGCATTTCCTTCTTGAGTATCTCAATCTGGCCCTCATAGAAATCTTTTGTCTCCCTGTCATGCACATAAAGAAGAGCAAGAAAATTCTCAAGAAGAAGAAGAAAATATGCAGCTTGAGCATGAATGTTCTTATCTTCTTATGCCATACTAGGGCCGTAAATGAGCCGAGCTTGAGCGAGCCTGGCCTCCCAGGCTCGAGCGAGCAGCTTGGACCTGGGCTCGATCGCTCGAACTCGGTTCGGCCCGAGCTCGAGTAAGCTCGGTGACAATCAACAACATGCATCAATTTTCAACAATTAGAAAAGCTCGAGTAGGCTTGAGCTCGAGCTTGAGGGAACCTCGGTAACAGTTAACATGCAACAATTTTCAACAAGATAGGAAGGTCATTCGAACAATTTTCAATAAGATCGGATGGCTATTTGAGGGAAGCTCAGTAACCGTCAACAACTTGGGTGAAAATAACGAGCCCAATCGAGCTTTTCGAGCTCGGCTCGTTAAGGCTCGCAAGCTTGAGATTAGGCTCGAGCTCGGCTCGTTTTGAGCTCGAGCCAAGCTCCAGCAGTTCGCGGGCCTCGAGCTTTTTTTTTTACAACCCTATGCCATACAAAATTAAAACACACACATACACACACAAGAGACATCAAGCAGAACGATCGAATCGTAAATTGCCAAAGAAACATGGCACCTAATCAGCATCAAAGAAAATATCCCCAGGTTGCAACCTGTGGACTTCCCCCGGTACTAAATCTGAAGATTTTACATGCCCGATTACAAAACCTTTTCTCTGAACTCTGTTGCAAATCCAAAACCCTCACTGTATCCGCTTGGTCACTCTAAATAAAAATTTTCCGTTTTATTTCCTCGCTTTCAATTTTTGTTAGGTTTTGCGCAGCGTGGATCTTAGTATATTCATACATTCATACGAGCATGTAAAGTGAAGCAAATTACTCGTACTAGCTACTTAGAATGGGGAAATATTACGAGCAAGCTAAAGAAACAGCTGGCGAGTACGGGAGTGAACTCACTGGCTGCTGCAGCAGCAGGAGCAGCAGAGTCGGGGTCGCTTCGCCGGCGGTGATCCCCGTGAGTTCTCAGCACCAGCACCGTGGTCCTCCTCCTCCCAGTCCCGACGAGGCCGAGAGAACGACATTGGCGGAGCTTGAGAGGGAGGAAGCAGAGATCGAAATGAGGTGGGACTTGGGAGGGAGGCCGGAGGAGGAGGAGGAGGAGGAGGAGCAGGGCCGGCCCTGGACGCGGGCAAGCGGGGCGGCCGCCCTGGCCCTCAATCAGGCAGGGTTCTACTCTAAGTATGCAAATCTAGGTAGAAAGAATGTTAGAAGAAATTTTTAAGGTAATTTTACATTTATGAATTGTTGCATATGAATATATATTGCTTTTGCATACGCAGTTAAGGATTTACAAACATATATATGTATTTACAGTTAGTACTATCAACTACATGTATGTACAAAGGGCCCCGGATTTTAGCTTCGCTCCGAGCCTCCAAAAACTCAGGTCCGGCCCTGAGGAGGAGGAGGAGGGGAAGGACGGACGCGTGCGCTTACAAGTGGACACTTTGGTCTTTGCTTGCTGCTAGGTAATTCGAGCGTTTATTTATAATAAAGCGGGGATCGGAGTGGCGACGAAATAGGAATACTCGCGCGTTTTTCCTTGCGCTTTGTGACCAAAAGAAAAAAAAAAGAGCAAATCAAGGCAAAAACACTTTTTTCTATTGATCAGCCAAGTGAAGACTCGAGTCGTCTCGGTTGTCCTGTCTGATTGCGAGAGGGGGAGAGAGAGGAGATACGTAGTAAAAAGAAAAAGGGAAGAGGATCATCTGTGTTAGTACCTACTAATGCAGAGGCCTACAGTATTCTGCAATATGAGCACTTTGAATCATTTGATCAAAAAAGCTTGGATGGTTAGTAGTGAGATGCTATAGGACTACGCTACAGTGTCAAGCTAAAAAAAGAATAGCTACCTAAGCTATGCTACATTACTCTATGAAATCTGGACCATTCACCTTGAATTTAATGGCTAAGATATTAATGCAAAAAATACTATAGCAGTGTGCATTTAATGATGTAATGCGGAGCATCCGAATCCAAGAAACAGAAAGCACACGCAGCCCTGAATGCTGAAAGCATGGACACCGGCGAAATTTGATCAGAGCAAAGATATACGTGTCCATTTGTCATGGCCAATAACTAGCTTTTTCAGACCTCAAATGTCATGCTATGCCTAAAACACCCACGAACAAAACTATGACTGCGAAATACTCATTGCTGTAGCTAATGCCTATTTGCTTGTACGGAAATATATGTCTGCCCAGGGTAGCAACCCACCCGGAATTCTTTGGTTGAAATTTAACATTTTTCAGTTGAAAGTTGCAAAGTAAGTAGTATCTTAAGCAAGCTGTTCAAAGACTTCTAACTAAAAATTCAAAGACTTCCAACAAAAAATTTCCCACTTTTAACTAAAATTCAAAGACTTCCAACTAAAAATTTCCCACTTTCAACTGAAAAATGTTGAATTTCAACCAAAGAATTCCGGGTGGGTTGCTACTCTGGGCAAACAGATATTTCCGTACAAGCAAATAGGCATTAGCTACAACAATGAGTATTTCGCAATCATAGATTAGTTCATGGATGTTTTAGGCGTAGCATGTAACAACCCCAAATTCTGGAACCGTTAAATTTTTCACAACCGTTTAGGATGTACAGTTGTGAAGTAAGTACCATCTTAAATAAGCTGTTGCGCCAAGATAACCTCGTCCGTGCCACGGACCGTCGGACACGACTGTTCACACGGACAAACGGCCGTCTCATCCTCATCCAACCCTCCCGCCCACGGATGCGTCCTTCCCGCGCTTGTTGTCCTCGGGCGTGACAACTCAGTCCAGTCACTTACATACGCATGCATGCATGCATCTTTCTCTCTCCACAACTTCTCACACGAAGACATCATATAATTAATTAAATCAAAGCACATGGTATCGCTCACTATGCCAGTCGCACGGACAAAATAATCCGTGATTCGCTGATGAATTATCAAATTGGCCTTACCTTTCCAAACCTTGTCCTGTACAAATGCATGTGCAGTACTACACACAAATGAAAAAATTCCAAAGGTGTACTTTGATAAATCTATCGTTCCATGTTCTGTACAAGTGTTTTTCTTGTACACATGGGACTTGTTTACACGCAGGAAAGCGCGTCCGTCCGCTAATCCGAGTAGGCCATACGACCGAGAATCTTCCTCTTTCACCCCTCGAGGGGTGGTTTCGAAGAAATACTGTATATTAATCATTAATTCTATCGGCGCGAACTGTATGTGCAGGGGAAAAAAAATCCTTGTTGTACGAGCAAACAATTGTTTCAACATGATGGGTCAATTATTGGTAGGGATGCAAGCGGGCTGACCCAATGACCCTTCCACTCACATCCCGCTTAATTGGTGATTCTCTTTTTACACTAGGCCCTTGCATTTGTGGTAATAAATCGAATGAATTGGGATGGGTCGGTGGGTCGGCCCAACCCAACCAACTTGCATCCCTAATTGTAGGAAATCAATCCAACACGACGATTTTGACAATTAAACTGGCTTCCAAAAGCGAGCAAGCCAAGCTAGCAGACGGAGTAACCTTGTAGACAGTAGCAAAGCCACCTTGTCCAACGATGCTTGAAAAGTGTTGTGTAGCGACCTCCAACTCAAGTCAAGCTGAACTCTCTTAAGCCTGTCGGAAAAACAACACATACATACATAGTTGAGGCCGTGCAAGGTGAAACAGTAAGAGCACAATCAATAGTAGTGAATTATATATATATATATATATATATATATATATATATATATATATATATATATATATATATACAAACGGACTATTCATTGCTAACGTTGCCGGGGGCCGTCGGATCTGGCTCGTGTGGTTAGGATGGAAGCGGGTGGAAAGCCCCCAAATCACTTATGCCATTTTTCGCAAAACCTCCCGAGGTCCTTTTCTTCTTGTGAAAACACCCCTGGCCTCCTAACAACCCGTACCCCTTCGTCTTCTCACAAATCACATCCTCGCCCACTGGAAGGCCGCCGCCCCCGCCCCCTGCATCCAGGCCGGCACCGCCTCCTCCTCCCCTCGCGCCCAGGTGTCGTGCCGCCTCCTCCTCCTTCCCCCTGTCACCACCTCCTCCTCCCGGCTGGCCTCCTCCCCGCACCAGTCCCGCCCGGCCTCTTCCTCCCCGCACCAGCCCAGCCCAGCCTCCTCCCCGCACCAATCCCTGCGCCGCCTTCCCCCTCCACCACCCTTCCAGGCCGGCTCGCCCGCCTCCCTCCGCCCCTGCATCCAGGCGCGGTGCTGCCTCCTCCTTCCCCCCGTCACAACCTCCTCCTCCCGGCCGGCCTCCTCCCAGCACCAGTCCCAGCGGCCCCTTCCTCCCCGCACCAGTCCCCGCGTCGCCTTCCCCCTCCACCACCCTTCCAGGCCGGACGACCCGGCCACGCGCTCAGGTAGGTAAACCATGGTAATTTTCTTCTGGGAATTCTTGTGAAGAAGGATTACTAGTGGGATTTAGGGCGAATTGTTGAACTAGGCGTACAAGGATATGTTGAATTGTAAAATTATGTTAAATTTTTCTTTGCATGCAGATCTGATGATGCTGATGATAATTTAGCTTTACTTGAACTTGGGCAATGCCTAGGCTATGCTTATGTGTGGAAGTAGATCCAGGTTTTGCAATGTGAATTAGCAATGATAGTGATGAGCCTTGTCAGTTATCACAAATGCAAGTTGCAATGTGAAACCCACAAAACATTATCAGATATTTCATTGCTAGCTTGTCATCTGAACAGTGCTTATGTCTCAATGCAGTGCAAGGTATTCATGCAGACCTTCATCTGCACCACCTCTCAAACAAAGTGCAAAGAGCATGCCGAAGAGAAGCACCAAACTTAGCTTGTGGCTTGCCAAAGGAGGCCCGTCTTAGATTAATGATGTATTAATTAGCATTTAGTACAATGTGAAGATGGTGACAACTGAGAGGTTGATTGGAAGAAAGGGCACAACCCAAAATGAATTGTGTAACTGTGAATGCATTGTGTAAATTTGTACCATTATGTGCTATGTTGTGTACTGAAGTATGGCTGCCAAGGATCATGCTGAATTTGTACCATTATGTGCCATGTTGTGATTGTAACATTAGTGGACCTCCTGGCTGTCAGTTTGAAGTAGCATGCATGTATCCCATCTTTTGGAGTCAACACTTCGAACAAATGAAATAGAGCAACAATCACTTGTGTCATCCTGCTTCATATACATACATATATATATATATATATATATATATATATATATATATATATATATATATATATATATATATATATATATATATATATATCTAGATGTTGTCCTATGGTCAACATACCCTCTGACATAAAAATAAATCATCAATAAGATGCACACCTTATGCATAGCACAATGTTTGCTTTAATGAATATACAGGGATAAACTCATAAAAGGCCTACATAATCCAACAAACACTTCAAGACCAAGTGTAGGCAGTTTCATTCATAGCTTGTACCACAAACCTTGGTGGCATGCGCAACAACTAACACACTGGATAAGTATCATATTTTGATGTGCATGAACTAGTAGCTATTGCAAACAGATATGATAACACCAAGAGAGAGAATTTCTGCAGAGTACAAGCAAACGCTGGACAAGCAAAAAATGTTCTCTTTTTCTTTGGAGATGGTGTGGCATCCCTACTGCATCCTGGCAACCAACTGGGCATGCTACACCCTAACAATGAAGCAACAATGAAACAATCAAGATAGTAACAAAAAAAATTGACAAATTCTGAGAACAATTTAATTGACATACCTTGCTCAATTTGTTGTTGTGGTATGCCATCTCCTTGCATGACCTACATATGTGTGACACCTTTGTTTTGTTCACCACATTCTCATCTTTCTTCGTATCTATCTTTACCTTCTGTCTTGGCTTTATTCTCTTACACCTACCCTTGGAGTTAACATCGTTTGGTGCCTTTATGCTGACTTCCTTAGGGATGGGACAACCGGCAAATGCTTCAATCTCTTCAGCTCTACTTACCACATTATCAGGAATCAGAGGAGTCACTTCTTCCCCAAATGTGGCAAACCGATCGCTAAGAAATTTCAAGCCTTCGTATATTCCTCCGGCACAGTGAATTAATTCCTCCATCTTGCTGCGTATTTCTGATGCCAACTTGTCTTTAGATGTTTCACCACTTGCCTCAG
The DNA here is from genome assembly GCA_036346255.1 of Ampelocalamus luodianensis. NCBI lineage: Eukaryota > Viridiplantae > Streptophyta > Magnoliopsida > Poales > Poaceae > Ampelocalamus > Ampelocalamus luodianensis. The sequence goes on from CM070638.1 coordinate 4,111,558, forward strand.
TCCAAATCCTTTCCCACCCTGTTGGTTTAGTGCAACAGATGCTATCACAAAGTAATAACACATAGCACACAATTTTACACAAAGTTCCATAGTCACTTAGTCAAATTTTATAATTGCAACTCAAATGATAAGTGAAATCCGTAGCATGGCTAAGCAATCTACTCGTACTAACCAACCCACGTTGGTAATACCATAGTACCAACTAAATATGAACCAATCTAGGGTGAAAAAAGATCATGACGTACAAAGCCAAGGTGGTTATAACAGATTGGATAATAACTATTCCCAAAAGCAATTAATTACATACTTTAAAGTAAATGCAATTATTTGAAGCAAAGTAATTTTGAAAACTGGGATTCAATATGATCAAAGGTATGACTTGCCTTGGAAAAGGTCTAGGTACTGGTCTTGATCTTGAGGTGCTCCTTCTTCTCCAAAATTCCCCGACGTATCGACGTCTACTCGCAAACGAAGTAAATAAACAAAATAATTAAATAACAGAGGTGAAAAAAACTCAAAAAATTAATTAAAAATCTCATATAAATAGAGCTCGAATTTAGATGAATTTAGGAATTTGAATGAGCTCAATCGGAGTTCGGATGCAAAAGATATGAGCTTTGGAACTTTAAATCTAAAAGAAAACCCTAATTTTGAATTTACTGAAATTTCCGAATTATTTCTTAAAAAAAAAATCGGATTATTACGCAACAATGACGTCAGCACAGGGATTTCGGAAATTAAAATAAATCAGAGGAAATCCCGACATGTGGGGCCCACATGTCGGCGGCCCAGTGCACCGTGGACCGGGTGCACGGAGGTTTCAGATCTGGGCTGGGTCGGACTGCCACACGAGCAGACACAGAGGCACGGGGGTTAGGTGGCGGCTGAGCTGGTGTGCCACGGTAGCAGGGATCTTCGGCCGAGACAGCTCAACACCGGCGAGACGAACGGCGGTGACTGACGGCGCAAGAAGGTCACCGCTCGCATGCTGGTGCCCAGACGAACACATCTGACGGCTCCGATGCGGTGATGGTTGGCGGCAAAGGCTTCAACATCGATGAAGGCGACGGCGATGACTTGGGTTGTTGGCTAAACGGCGGCGGGGACCTCCGGTGGGGTTTGGAGTGCGTGCATCGGGATCGCAAGGACCAGGCGATGCTTACGAACTACTCGCGAGACCCAAAGGTCATCAGCGGTGACCGGAACACGGCGGCGACAAGTTGGCGGCGCGGCAGCTAGAGCTCCTACGGTGCGGCGACACTATGAAGCTCCCCTAATGACGAGAAGGTGCGCACCAGACGAAGCACGATGCAGCGAACTCGGAGAGGTACTCGATGAGGGTTGGAGCTCAACGTCGGCGACCAATTCGTCGAAAAACCGAAGTGGCTGCGCTAGGGAAAAGTCTTCGATTCCGGTGAAAAGGCGGCGCTCTAGGGTTGGCGGCTTCAGCGAAAAGGTGGCTAGGGTTGGGGTGAACCTCGTGACGCGGTCATGGCATTAAATAGGGCCCAGGGGCGAGGAGTCCGCGAACAGCACGGCGGCGCAATGCGGCTTGGACACGGACTGAGGAGTACAGGGGGAAGACGATGCTGATGCGGCATGCGGGGCCCACAAGGAAGTAGGTGAGGCTCAGCGTGGGCGCGTGCAAAGCAGCGCAGCGGCCCGACGGCCGGGGTCGGTTCGCTACTGCTAGCGAAGAAGCGGTGCGCCGCCGAGTTGGGCAGGGAAAACGGGCCGCGGCGCGGGAAAATAGGATTGGGCCAGAGAGATTCGGCCCAATTCGAAATCTGAGATTTTAATTAGTTTTTCTATTTTATAAAATACCAGAAATTCAAATAAGTAATAGAAAATAGCAAATAAACTCAAAAAAATTCTAGAAAAATCTAGAAAATATATCTGAGCACATAGAATCCAAATAAAATAGTTTTGACTATTATTCATGTTGAGATTATTCATATTAAATGATTTTGTTATTAAAGTCCAATATTAAGCTTTTGATTTAAATTCGAATAAAATCAAATTGTGACTTTTCTCCCTACTAACTATTTAAAAGATTTTAAAGCTCAGAAAATTAGGATGTTACAAAATGACGACCTCTTTGGTACACCTTCTGTGTGTACGCAAAGCTTCTCAGGTGGACAAAGCAAAAATTAGCCGGAATTTGGATCACATGAATCAACAGCAGTTGGTCAATTGAACAGTAGCTAGGAAAGAGATGGAACTGATAAAAAAAAGTTGTCGCAATGAAAAACAAGATCTTCGGACCTGTGCTACCTTTTTATTTTTTTCTTTTTTTGTCCTTGCGCAAGACGGTGTGAACTGTTGGGAAACCATGGGCCTGACCCTGCAGTCGGCCCATTAGTGGGCGCCCCATCCCAAACCCTAGCAGGATCGTAGCCCCATCCCAGAATAGGATTGATCGATGGATGAAGGAATAAAAAGAAGCAAGAAGTCCCCCTACATCTCTGTGTTCATCTCTTATTCTGTTCTTGTGTTCATGCATTGTTCTTACGATTCTGAGTATTGTCTACGAGGTAATCGCTCGGACTGGACTCGCTAGCGACGGTTCCTCAACACGTTATCAGCACGATCGACTCTCCTCGCATCGAAAAGGTAACCGTCGATGAACGACACTCGTAGATTGAATCGTTTTCTAGATTGCTTTCAATTCTGCAAATTTGGCTTTCTAGATTGGTTTTCCTACGGTGCAAATCCGCTCTAATCTACCGCGAGCCGACTTGAAGTCGCCGGCCAAGCCGATCGGTGGATTGCATGAAAGAGTAGATGATGATTGTACCATAAGTAGTGTATGCAATCGCATGAAAGGCACCATGTGCACGGCACCGCCTGCAAGTGGCTGTCACTACCTCCGCGATACGTTACCGGTCGGCATAGTCCGCCATCACGTACCGCCACGGAGGCAACGACAGTGCCACGCCGCTAGCACGCGACGAGCACGCACATGATGGCATGAAGCCGCGCCTCCGTTGCAATCTTGTACCGCATTGCACCACATTACATTACATGAATAATAGAAAAAAAAAACTCGGCCGGCGCGGCCCGTACGGCCGCGCCGTCGCCGGTCGATCGCCTGCCACCCGCATGTGGCGGCACCACCACCACCTCCCGTAGCGGTGCCTCCTCGGACGTCGCCTCGCTGCATGAGGTTGCCACGCCTGCCGCCCGAAGAGACCTCCCGGCCGCGTGCCGCCACCCGCAGCGGCATGCCCCGCTTGTCGCCACCCGAAGTGGCCTCCCAGCTTCATGCGCCGCCGCAGCGGTGGCCACGGCGGCGGCACACGGCACCAAGACCGGCCATGCATCATGCAAGCAAAGAGAAAAAAAAAAGGCGCCACCACGGCCGACGCCGCCAGCCGGCGGCCACCTCGTGCCCGAGCAACGCGCGGCTGCGTCGCCGAGCCGACCACCGACGGTCCGGTCGCCGCATGGCGACTCCTGCCGCGCTCGCTTCGCTCGTCGCCGCTCCCGCCGCGCGCGCTCCGGCCAGACCGCCGTCGCTTTGAAGGCGCCGGCGTGCCAGCGCCGGCCGCCGCCGCCGCCGTCTTGAAGACGACGTGCGCCGCGACGCGCCACAAGACACCGCGCGGACGCTTTTGCCGCGCGCTTGCCGCCGGTTGTCGCGTAGCCGCGCGCCCGCCACCGATCGCCGCCGCGCCGCGCGCGCGCGCACGCGCGGCCCTGCCGCTCAAACGCGCGCGCCGCTTGAGGCACGGTGCTAGGGGAAACCCTAGCACCGGGTTTTCAGAAACGCCGCATGGGCCGGCCCACTTAAACGGGCCGGGAAAAGAAAATAGAAAAAAACGGAGGGGGGCCGGCCGAATGAAAAAAAAGGAAGGGGGAAATTGAAAAAATCCCGATATTTGCAAGAAAGTCCTTCGAAATTCTGAAAATTACGAGAAATTTTTGCGAATAAGGAATTTTACGAAAAACCCCTCGGAATTACTGAAAATTGCGCGCAAACTCTCTCAGAACTGAGATTTCGCGTTTTAACCCTTAGAAATTGCATATTTCGCCGAGAAAATTCTTTTCCAGCAGAAAAGGGCCTCGGGAATCCAAATTTTTGCATATTTTTGAACTTTGAAGCATGTTTATTCTTGTTATTGTTATTTCTATGCAATTTATTTACTGTATTTACTGTTTTGATTATCTGTAATTGTATATATTGCTTTTAATCACTGAAAATAGGAATAAATCATGAAAAATGCATAGAAAAATACGGGAACACAAACCTGGAGTTCGAAGAGCATTGTGAGAATTTTGCAACCATTTTATGCAGATTACCAGTAGTAATCCTTTGAACTTTTTGCATGAATATGAAGATGACTGGCATTACGAATCAGGAATTCGAAGAACTAACCCAGCATGGCCAGATTTGTATAAAATTTGTATCAGTCTTCAATTCTGTGGTAATGTAATCACGGATGAGCAGAAGATCGAGAAGACTCTCTACCTTTCACCCAAACGCGGTGCAATCCGCACGCAACTATCGTCAATACGGTTACAAGTAGTATGCCAAATTAACTGACATCATGCAAGTTGCGGAAACTCAAGATGATGTTCTAAGAAGAACTACATCTCGCAGCCACCTAATAGCAATGTTGGCCATGAAGCCACTGATAGCAGCTACAAGGTGATGAAACCTCTCACGAATGAGAGGAGCGAGAAGGGTAAGGTAGTGCATCACACGTTATTGATGTTTTCCAGTCTAAGAAAAAGGGCAAATGATAGCATGAGGCACACCTCGCCATTGCAGGCACAGATGATTCACATCCATTAGTTGCACTTATGAATGTGGACAGCCCAGTAGCAGCCCCCATCATCCCTCCTTTGGACAACGCAGCGGCCGCAGCCGTAGCTACCCAAGAGGAGAAGATCGCGCATGGAGCCGATTGAGGCAGAAGTTCCTGAATACTTCGTCTATTAGATCTAGTGCACGCATTGCACTCGAATCTTTTATAGTAACCTGTAGTTTGTAATTGAAGTAGAATTTTGAATTATTAAATAATGGTTTCAAGCTCTAGCAGAGCAAAGCATTAAATTCATATTATGAGTCCTACAAGGCTTATTTTCCCGTCTTTATAATAGCAAGTTATGTTCTGATATTTGAAGTGTTTTATTTATGTGTTGCTTGCTTTCTGCTACATATTAATAAAGTACATTATGTTAGAACGCGTGTAGTGCCCTATGGAGGAAGTGTGCTTAGCAGGAAGCGGCACAACGAATACCATCCTGAGAGAAACGGAGATTTTTCCAGTCGATCAGCAAGAATGCTGGTAGTCTTACGACAATCGCAGGCAGCGATACTTGTATAATAGGCTCAGAAAGGGTCATAATTATACTCCCAATAGGCACAACTTTGGTCATTAAAAAAGACTTGTTGTACCCAGAATCGACTAGAACTCTCAAGGATATTCGCGCTAACGGTTTCCACGTAGAGACTGAAAAAGAGTATGGTACAGAATACCTGCTCATTACAAAGCGTGAAGAAAGTGAAAAATAACATTAGAATATCTTCCTTCATATGAAACTGGACTATACTACACTAATATTAAGGCACCTACAGCCTATACTGCCTTGAAAATCGAATTTAGAAGCTTTGAACTTTTCTATCTCTGGCATGATAGATTATGCCGCCTAGGTCTTAGGATAATGAGAGATTCACAGGGACATAATATGAATGAAAAGAATTTTCCGGATCAAGAAGATTTTGTGTGCCCCGCATGTGCCACCGGGAAATTAATTATTAGACTTTTTTCTTTGAAAGTGAAGGATGAAGTCCCTGCATTACTGGACCGTATCCAGGGAGACATTTGCGGTCCTATATAGCCCCTGTAAGGGTCATTTAGGTATTTTATAGTGCTCATCGGTGCTTCCTCGGAATGGTCGCACATATGTTTATTGTCTACGAGAAATCATGCTTTTGTAAAGCCAATCTCGTAGATAATTAAAATTAGAATTTTTTTTCCCTGATCATCATATGAAGTCCACCTGAACGGACAACGCCGAAGAATTTACTTTGAAAGCATTTGATGATTATTGCATGAAAATGGGAATAAAAAGTTGAGCATTCTGTACCACATGTCCATACCCAGAATGGACTAGCAGAACTTTAAAGAATTGTAATTTACCAACTACATGTTGGGGACACGCAGTCCTGCTCGCAGCAGCTCTCATCAATTTTAGACCGTCGGCCTATAACATCCATCTACCTATGCAACTAGCGTAAGGGTCAGCACCGAAAACTTCTCATCTTCACAGGTTTGGTTGCAAAGGTATATACCTATACCACCACCGCAGCAAACTGCATTGGGTCTTCTCCGAAAGTCTGGGATATACGTTAGTTATGAGACAGCATCCATAATCAAGTATTTGGACCCTATGACTGGAAATTTGCATAATGCCCGATTCGCTGATAGTACAATAGATGAGATTAGTTTCCCGTCATTAGGGGGAGGAAATCAACCCTTGATAATAATGTCGGGAAATAATTGAAGTCTAGAAGACATTTGAAGTCCAAAACATAATTGAAATCTACGCATATGACCCGAGCACTAGTGAAGCAAATAGAGAAGTACAGAAGATAATTGCAGTACAGAAGATAATTGAATTGAAGTCTAGAAGATAATTAAAGTCCAGAAGATAATTGATTTGCAAGCATTAGCGAATCAACTGTCAGACCACTTTAGTGATTTAAAGGGCGTGACCAAGTCGCATTTGCCTGCAAGCAATGCACCGGAGAGGGCTGAAATACCAATGAAGGTATCCCTAATCCCGTCCAGAGGCCTCAGAATAAAAGGACGAGAACTCCGGTCCCTCAAATCCGAAGTAACCGGGGACGCCTGGTGAAAAAGGATAAGAAGGCTTGACATAGCCGATCACCGAAGTGCCCCAGAACCAGAAGGGGAGCCAGTTGAGACCTGGCACCGGTATGGAACCTTCAGAAAGGCATACTAGAATTGAACATTCTCATGAAGGAAGACATCAGCATGGATGTGTGCGCACACATCGAAGCTGGAAAACTAAAGGGACTTGCCCCGCAATTGGAAGCAGCGGTGAGCAAGTAGAAGCATTAGAAGAATCGCCCCTTGAAGAAATAGCTATAAAATTTATGACCTAGGGAGAATCTTTGAATATGACAACAGCCAATGTCGACATATACTTTGCAAAGAAACTTGCCATAATCATCAATCTTGATTCAGAGCCTGTATCGCTCGCTGAATGAAAGAAAAGATCAGATTGAAAGAAGGCAGTAGAAACTGAATTATTCTCTCCGAATAAAAGGAGGGTGTTTGGGTCTGTAAGTCGTACGCCTCCCCTTGTGCACCCCGTAGGGCATAAGTGGATATTTGTTCGAAAGAGAAATGAAAAGAAGCAAGGCTCGTTGCATAAGGTTTCATTGAACATCCAGGAGATGATTATGAAGAAACCTATTCCCCGATCATGGGCAGAACCCCCTTTAGACATTTATCTCAATGGCAGTGAACTTGAAGTTAGAAGTGAAATTGATGGATGGGGTACCAGCATACCTTTATGAAATATTGAATTCGGACATTTATATGAAGATGCCTGAATGTATCACTGTCCCGAACCAAAACAAAGCAAATAGAAATATGTATAGTGTGAAACTCAGAAAGTCATTGTACGAACTTAAACAATCAGGCAGAATGTAGTATATATAATCGCTTGAAGCGACTTTCTATGCAAGAAAGGCTACACGAACAAATGAGAATAATCTCTGTGTATTTATACGACGATCCTAGAATGGATTTTGTATAATCTCAGTATATGAAGATGATCTGAACATCATCAGAACCCTGAAGGATATTAAGAAAGCAAGCTCTTACCTGGAGTTGGAGTCCGAAATGAAAGGTTTGGGTAAAACCAAATATTGCTTAGGCTTGCAGCTTGAACATGCCCCTGAAGGGACATTAGTGCATCAATCAACCTACACTCAGAAGGTGTTAGAAAGGTTTGACTTTGAAATGGCATACCCTTTGAAAGTGTCAATGGTCGGGAGATCTTTGCAGCAAGACAAGGACCCGTACAGACCTAGAAAGGAGGGGGGGAAGTCCTGGGACCGGAATTCCCATACTTAAGTGTGATAGAAACACTCATGTATTGAACAAACTATACTAGACCAGACATTGTATTTGCCGGGAACCTACTAGTAAGGTATAGTGCATAACCTACCAAATACATTGGCAAGGAATGAAGGACATCTTCCGATACCTCTAAGGAAGCAAAGAACTTGGTCTGTTTTATAGAAAGAACCAAGACCTAACTATGAATGGCAATGCAGATGACGGGTACCTGTAGGACCCGCATACAGCCAAATTGCAAACATGCTATGAATTCATATGTGGTGGAACTGCAATTCCATGAAAATCGTCTAAGCAGAGTCTTGTATCGACTTCGACGAACCACCCGGAAATAATAGCATTATACGAGGCCTCACGAGAATGTGCTTGGCTTCGGCGGATGATTCACTACATCCAGCAGTTATATGGATTGAATACCGCATAAACCCCTACTATTTTCTATGAAGATAATGCAGCTTGTGTTGCGCAAATACAGATGGGTTATGTGAAGAGTCCTCTCACAAAGCATATCAACCCCAAGTTCTTCTATGCTCATGAATTGCAAAAGATGAACGTAATCAAAGCACTGCATACTAAGCCATGTGATAATCTTGCAGATTTATTCACTAAGTCACTTCCAGCATCTAGCTTTGAAAGGTGCATACGTGGAATTAGAATGATGAGACTTAGAGAAGTGTAGAATTCAGGGAGAGAATCTTCACAAACTCATTACTAAAGCTTGATCACGAAGATCGAGTACTCAAAAGGTAAATCCCGGAGATTAAATGAAATTGGGTGGATTGTACTCTTTTTTTCCTTGACGAGTTTTTCTGAAGTTTCTCGGCTAAGGTTTTTAATGAGGCAATTCGTGCAGCATAACAGAACATGATTCACGTACTCTTTCTCCAAATTTTTCCCACTGGGTTTTTTATGAAGTTTTGACGAGACATGAACATGAAGGATGGGTGCCCAAGGGGGAGTGTTGGGAAACTATGGGCCTGACCCTGCAATCGGCCCATTAGTGGGCGCCCCATCCCAAACCCTAGCAGGGTCGTAGCTTATAAATAGGGGGTGCTATTCATTGTAAAGGATTGATCGATGGATGAAAGAATAAAGAGAAGCAAGAAGTCCCCCTACATCTCTGTGTTCATCTCTTATTCTGTTCTTGTGTTCATGCATAGTTCTTACGATTCTGAGTATTGTCTACGAGGTAATCGCTCGGACTGGACTCGCCAGCGAGGGTTCCTCAACACGTTATCAGCACGATCGACTCTCCTCGCATCAAAAAGGTAACCGTCGATGAACGACACTCGTAGATTGAATCGTTTTCTAGATTGCTTTCAATTCTGCAAATTTGGCTTTCTAGATTGGTTTTTCTACGGTGCAAATCCGCTCTAATCTACCGCGAGTCGACTTGAAGTCGCCGGCCAAGCCGATCGGTGGATTGCATGAAAGAGTAGATGATGATTGTACCATAGGTAGTGTATGCAATCGCATGAAAGGCACCATGTGCAAGGCACCGCCTACAAGCGGCTGTCACTACCTTCGCGATACGTTACCGGTCGGCATACTCCGCCATCACGTACCGCCACAGAGGCAACGACAGTGCCACGCCGCTAGCACGCGGCGAGCACGCACATGACGGCATGAAGCCGCGCCTCCGTTGCAATCTTGTACCGCATTGCACCACATTACATTGCATGAACAATAGAAAAAAAAAACCCGGCCGGCGCGGCCCGTACGGCCGCGCCGTCGCCGGTCGATCGCTTGCCACCCGCATGTGGCGGCACCGCCACCACCACCCGTAGCGGTGCCTCCCCGGACGTCGCCTCGCTGCATGAGGCTGCCACGCCTGCCGCCCGAAGAGACCTCCCGGCCGCGCGCCGCCACCCGCAGCGGCATGCCCCGCTTGTCGCCACCCGAAGTGGCCTCCCGGCTTCATGCGCCGCCGCCCGCAGCGGCCCCACGGCCGGCACCAGCACCGGCCATGCATCATGCAAGCAAAGAGAAAAAAAAGGGGAGGCGTCACCACGGCCGACGCCCGGCCCGAAGCCGGCGCCGTCACCTCACGCTCGGAGCAACCGCGCTGCTGCGTCGCTCGAGCCGACCACCGCACGGTCCGGTCGCTGCATGGCGACTCCCTGCCGCGCCCGCTCGGCTCGCCGCCGCTCGCCCCAAGACCGCCGCCGCTTTGAAGGCGCTGGCGCCAGCGCCGGTCGCCGCGCCGCCGCCTTGAAGGCGTCAAAGTGCCCAGCGCCGGTCGCCGCGCCGCCGTCTTGAAGACGACGTGCGCCCCCGCGACGCGCCGCGTACACCTCAAGACTGACCGTGGCGCTCTGTCTCTCTGCTGTCTTCAATCGCTCGCGCGCACGGACTGTCTGCTGTCTTCAATCGCTGCGCGCTGCGCAGGAGGGAGACGCGCCGCTGCGCGTGACGGCGGCCGGATGAATATGACGGAATTTTTTTTCTTTCTCGAATCTCTTAAATCCTAATGTTCTGTACTCTGATACCGCTCGTTAGATAAATAGGGATAAAAGAAACATGAATTTTTATATAAAAACCCTTACGGAAAAGAAAATAACGATGATCACTATACAAAGAGTGTTTACAAAACACAAGGAAATTACAAATTTACAATGAGACGTCAACTCTCCCCGTGCGGCTTACAAGAGTTATATAACGAAGGTAAAAGGACTTATAATGCAAGTAAGAAACAATCCGCTAATATAATATATTTGAATTCATCCATATTAGAAATTCAAATCATATATCAACAGAATTAGAGAGAAGCAATGTGAACCGAAGCAATGCAATAGAAAACAAGAAAAACGCTAAATGCAGCACTAGAGATTTTTCTTTCGTCTCCTGTGTCGCTTCCGGGACGTTCGCGTGACTGCTTCTTCCGTTGGTGACTTCCGGTGCGCACGTGTGCTACGTATACGGTTGCCTTCGTCGTGTACATGTGTGTTCGCTGCATCAGCCGAGCGTAGCGTCTGCATCTGCTGAGCGTGAGTTTCTTCGGTTTGGGCCAACAGAGGGTGGGCATCATCATCTTGAATGTTCGCTGCATCAGCCGAGCGTAGCGTCTGCATCTGCTGAGCGTGAGTTTCTTCGGTCTGGGTCAACAGTGGGTGGGCATCATCATCTTGAATGTTCGCTGCATCAGCCGAGCGTAGCGTCTGCATCTGATGAGCGTGAGTTTCTTTGGTCTGGGCCAACAGAGGGTGGGCATCATCATCTTGAATTCGCGTCAAAATAATGTTGACCTGGACATTGGTGGCAAAGATCCCTTCCATCAGATGTTCCGAGATATCATCCTTTACACGACGTAACCGTTTGGACAGCTTGGTGGCCGTGCAGAAAAGGCACATGATGTTCTCCTCCTGGCAGGCCGTGACAAGCGTGTGGGCGCGACGGAGGGTCTCGTCGAGCTCGTCCAGTGCGGCGCTCATCGCCGGGTTATTCGTCATCTCCGTATTCTGAAGCTGCGAGAGGATATCACTGACTCTGGTCACGCGCCTTTCGATCCGACGGCAGTCCTGTCTGTTCTGGCGAACCGTCTCCACCGCCTCCTTGATCTTGAGCGCAACTTCCGCAATCTGCTTCAGGATGCCCACTGGATCGGCCATCGATCCTGCTGCCCTACAGCACAATCTGCACATCAAATTAGCTCAGCTGCTTAATTAAGCCGACGAACAACAGAAAATTAGCCTATCTGCATCTCTGATTACAATGAAATTAAGCAAGCGCTCGATCACTAACCTTCAATTCTTGGCTCTTTCCCTCGCAGTCTCTCAATTGGCTCTTTTTCTCCTACCTCCCACTCCCAGTCTCTTCCTCCAAGCTTGCCTTAGCTTGTACCAAGCGACTGCGGGCCTTCTATTCGCTGGTATTTGTAGCAAGTCAGCTCCACGAGACAGGGTAGCTGTGCGCTATGTGGAAAAAAGTAACCAGCGCAAAGGAGACTTGCCTACCTCAGGTCTTCTCATAAAAAGAGGGTGAACAGTATTTATTAGAGCCAAACGGACTAAACCGTGTCCGGAGAAGTGCGTGTAAAATGAGATGTCTATAATACTTTGCATATCATATATGGATAAAATTAAAGATAACTTATATAATAGGTTGTCTTTAAGTTATGTATATATGATCCTACAACTGTACAGATAGTATGAATACAACAACAAAATAGTCATCTATAAAGGTCTTATAGACTATTTGTTATATACCAGATAGCTTCATTCTCTCACATTATTCTCTCTCATCCACATTATTAAAAAATTTATGTGGCAAAAATTAGGCTGCTGATATCTACTGTACATACCGTAAGAGTGCATCTATACCATTGACACCGGACCAGAGCCTACGTGGATGTTTTGCAACCACATGAATGAAACAATCGTAGCTCGGCAGAAAACAATAGAGAAAATTCTTTATTACAGCGGAGCAGCCAACAGGACACCCTCCATTTTTTTTATTTGATGTTATAGAATTCACAATCTACAAGATGTGACTTTGACCGTTACGTTTGTAACTTTATCTTATTATATACTAATAAAACTATAATGTTATACTCCAGGCGTTGAATACCCGAAATCCTCGTGTGTGTGCACCGTACTAGTCCACAACATTGGCATACACAATTACATATAACATGAAACAAATATGGTGCATAAACTTAAGCGATTACATAATTTACAATACAAGAGTCGACCGAGCAAATAAAAGATCAAGTATCAAAAGTAGCAACGGAAACATAGTAATTTAATTGCAAAAGTTCAGCATTATGCCCATCCAAACCCTCAGGGAACTGACAAGAACAAAACCCTAGAAAGACCCATCCTTCGTGTGGTGAATGGAACATGTGCTTTATATGTGCACTTTTATGATTATTATAATTACTAAAACAATAATTGAATCAACAACAGCATATATATTAGGCATATTTGGGACTATGAACAATAGCATGATCATCAACTAAAATATTTCTATCTCATATATATGCACTAACAAGACAAAACCTAGAACAAGAACACTACTAACAGAAGTAGGCATCAACATCACTACATGATAAATATCTAGAAAACAAGACCTAGCCATATCAAATGATATCACTGTGACTTACAGAGAATCGCTCCGACGAAGGTCGCGGTAGAGTCTGATGCGAAGACAATGACGTGCAGAGGATGATGGAAAAAGAGGAAGCCGTGAGCAGTCGCGCGAACGCTTCCCAAAAACCCGATTTGCCCCAACCCGTGCAAGATCATGATGGACGTCGGCTTCGAAGACACTACTCCCTTCACGTCGGTGCACACCGAAGAAGGGATGGAAAAGCTAAGGTTGCGCGGCATGGAGGAACAGGGCAATAGAACAATACTTGATCTCTCTCTATTCTGTTTCTGAGAGGTTTCTCTCTGTTCATTTAGAATCAACCACAAGAAAGAAATTAAAGCAATAACTCTGTATCACATGCAGTTAAAGCGTGCTATAAAGGCCCCAATGAAACATTGTATTTAGTTTTCAGTTTTTAATTTATATGCAAAGTTTTGATGTGCAAAAGGAAGCTACAACTACACAATCAACCGGACATGAAATCGCCGAACCATTCACGAGCGGCCAGGTGAGTGCTCATGTGTGTTTTTCTTTTGCTTGCTTCAACTAGGTAAAGACCAACTCCATCTTATATATTAGTTTCTCTCACCTAGACTAGCAATATGATTATAAATTTCCAACGTTTCACTATACATGAGTGGACCTTTGGTATTTTACTAAAATTTTAATTAGAATACTAAATAGATCAAGCCTAAAAACTCCAATAGTTTTTGGTCGCCTGGGCCTTAGCTCTCACAAGGTCGGCAACCAAACAGAGTGTCGGCAAGCTCCCGGCTTAGTCCCAGCCAGACGGCAATACTCAAGGGCAGCAATGAACACACCCTAAGTCCCCGTTTGGAACGTCTTCCAAGCATGCTCTAAGCTAGGGAAGATTCAGTTATAGCTGGTTGAAGTTACGCTCCCGCACGTCCTCCTATCCTCATCGAATTAAACTTAACGCTAGTTTCCATAATAGAAACATTTGATTATAATATAAGTTGTAGATGGAGGGGAGGCGGTTCTACAGTGTAACGAGCGATGTCAGTGTAGAAGAATAGAATTGGTTTAATATGGATTGTTGTATTATTGAATCTCGAGGGCGGATTATATAGAGTACAATGCTTAGAGGGAAAGAAGTCTTTCTTATAGATAAGGCAGGTTAGAATTGGTTTAATGTGGATTGTTGTATTATTGAGCCTCGAGGACGGATTATATAGAGTATAATGCTTAGAGGGAAAGAAGCCTTTCTTAGAGATAAGACAGGTATCTGGGATTACAATCAATCCTAAACTACCATATCTTGAGATATCCCAATATACTCTAACATCCCCCCGTAGTCGGAGCGGTAGTGTCGCGGACAGCAAGAGCGTCGCGGATGGTCAGACTGGAGAAGAAGCCGAAGGTAAAAAAACCGACGGGCTGACATCCCCCTGCAGTCGCAGTGGGAGAGTCGTAGACACCTGCAGCGTCGCGAACGCTATGACTGGAGAAACCGACGAGTTGCTCATGCAGATGATAGCCCTTTGTGCCGATGTCGAGATAACTGAGAGCGAGGCGAGTAGCCGTGGTCAAAGATGTCGTGCGTGAGATAGCTGTGGTCAACGTAGCCGTAGTCGGGGTTGCCGATGATGAAGTAGCCGTACATGAAGCTGCGGGCGCAAGGAGGCGCCATGGTGACGGGGCGCAAGGAGGCCCCGGGGAAGAAGACGGTGAAGCAGTCGAGGCAATCGTTGAGGTATAGAAGGTCGATGCCGAAGACGCTATCAAGGCCACCACTGACGAGGCATGCACCGGGTTTGCCAGGCCCGGGAACGCATCAGGGATGAAGGCACGCACCGGTGTTGCCAATACCGGACGTGCTAGAGAGAGGGCCCAACCATGCGCCAGTGTCTGAGGGACTAGCAGAGAAAGCCTTCGAGACGGTTGCAGCGCGCAGTGCGGCGTGGGGTAGAAGATGCCGATGTAGCCCACGGTTGCCGAAGTAGACGAACGTAGTCGGGGGAAGAGACGACGACGCTGGTGATGGGGTTGTGCTGGACGAAGGCGGAAGGTTGCAGGGGCCGGACGATCCGGATGTGACACCAGCGGTGCTCGAAGAAGCCAGCGAAGAACCCGATCAGCGTGACGAAGACCATGTGCGCCGACGACTGAGGCGATGACGCGCCGAAGAAAGGTGGCGTCGATCGGCCGGAGGGTCATTGATGCACGAGAACGGCGATGTAGAGTGACGGCAAGAGCCACTGTTGGCTGGACCGCACCTGAAAAGGCACGGTGGCCATGGGTGGTGATGACCACGGGAGGCAACACTGCAGCCCGAGAAAGTGATGCAGCGGCAGCCTCGGTACTTGGAGATGAGACGCGCGTACTCATGGACGAACATCACGGGAGGTGAGAGGAACCGCGAGCGATCGGTTGATCAGACCGAGGGCGCGCGAGGCGGTCATGGTGGAGGCGTCCCGATTGGTGGTGGCGACGACGAATCGACGTGGAGCGTCGTGGACGAAGTGGCGGGGCAGCAACGCGTGAGGGCATCCCCTGGAGCGCCGCGAGCCCGACTATGCCGCATGGTTGGAGATGGTCGGTGGAGTCGACACCGATGTCGAAGTAGAGGCACATGAGATCGACGGGCGATGGGCGACACAAACCGATCTCTGATCGGAAAACCAAAGAAAATGCCGATCTGAAAATGACCATAGAAAAAAATCAAATTGGAAACCGATCGGATGATTGATGATACAAACTCTAAACTACGGGTTGCGTAGCCCCCGGGAGAGATCACAGAGATCGAAGCATCTCCCAGGGACGGCGTAGCAGAAACTGTGGAGGCGGCGGCTCACGAACGGCGCCACTCTGATACCATGTAGAAGAATAGAATAGAATTGGTTTAATGTGGATTGTTGTATTATTGAGGCTCGAGGGCGGATTATATAGAGTACAATGCTTAGAGGGAAAGAAGCCTTTCCTAGAGATAAGACAGGTATCTGGGATTACAATCAATCCTAAACTACCATATCTAGAGATATCTCAATATACTCTAACAGTCAGGTGACTCCAGTGACAGGTGAGCAAGTTCCGTCTCCATATACAGTGAAACACTTGCTTTTTTAGATAATAGAAGAGAAAACTCTCTCGGCCTCTGTAAGAAATATACACACAACTCATTTTATTAAAGAGTGTAAAACACCAAAGTAACCAAAGCTGGTAGAAGTGGCTTGAAGCCTTACAAACAAACGACGACTGAAAATTAAACTCAATCATTACAAATCCTGTGACTAAACTGCCACCCATGAACGCTTAAAATTTGCTTCGTCACTACCTCCAGCCTGTCCTTCTGGCCAACAGAGACTCCTTCTGGACCGGTATCTACAAATTTGCCTAAGCCCTCAGCCAGTGCATACTCGAAAAGATAACCTGCAAGAGATTAGTGATAATCTTTTTGTCAAAAACAACTTCATTCCGACATAACCAGATAGACCAACATAAGGCACTACCTCCCACTAGGAGTTGTGACTTTAAAATTGTTGGAATACCAGCTAACCAATTCACAAATATGTTTACTATACTCCTAGGAGGAGATAAATTAAATGTACATTGAACAGTCCACCATACAAGACGTGTAAAAGGACATTCAATAAAAAGATGTTGAATTGATTCCTCGTTAATACAGAAACAACAATTTTTGCTTCTCCTTTAATTTTTTTAACAGGTTATCTTTAATTAAAACTACTTTTTTTTGAGATATCATATAAATATTTTCACTTTTAATGAGTGAAACACTTGCTATACGGCAAAAATGATTATGGGAAATTATAGTTAACGTGTGATGACGGATGACCCCATCTACGACTTTCTCGTAGATTCGTCTCGTCGTGAAACACCATTCATTTCGCTAGTTTCGTCTCTAGCTGGCCGTACACAAGTCTTTCTCGAGGTTTTCCGTCTTGCTGGGCAGTTGGTGGCTTGGTGCTCACGTTTATTAAGAATGCATCCGCGATCTAGATCAATGAATCTAGAAATGTTTTGAAACAACTAGGAACGAATTATATAGCTATCGCTTCATGTCCATGATGATGAGTAAAAAAAAAGTTAATGATATAACGCTTACGCCTGAAACGAGAATTTTTTTTCGGGAATGCTGTAAGTGCTACATCTGTAGAAAAAATTGTTGCATCTGTAGAAAAAATATTGCATACTGTTCACGACGATTTTGGAATTTTTTTCCAACGCGATTTTTTCTAGATGTTTTGTTTTTTTATTTGTGATGTTGCAACCGTTGTCCAGAGTTGTTGCAACCGTTGTCCGGGATGTTACAACTATTGTTCGGGGATGTTGCAATCATTGTACTAGGATGTTGCAACCGTTATTCGGGGATGTTGCAACCGTTGTCTAGGGATATTGCAACCGTTATTCGGGGATGTTGCAATCTTTGTACTAGAATGTTGCAACTGTTGTCTGAGGATGTTGTAAGTGTTACATCTATAGAAAAAAAATATTACAACAGTAGAGAAAAATATTGCATATATATGTTAATTAATCGGCCCCGGCAGCTGCGATCGATACATGTACCTACGTCATCGCGCTTGCTACACACTTGCACAGTAGCTACCACACATGCATGCATTGCAGATGCAGGAGAAGAAAAAATATATATATTTGACTGCTGTACGCTTCCTCAAACGCGGAGCTGAATTTTGTGAGAACTTTAGCCGGCTTCCTTCCCACGTTTTCCAAGGAAGCGATTTTACCCGCCCGGGTAGCCGAATCGAGCAGCACGTAGCGAACTACCCCGAGGCTTCTTCGCTTCCTTGGAAAACGTGGGAAGGAAGCCGGCTAAAGTTCTCACAAAATTCAGCTCCGCGTTTGAGGAAGCGTACAGCAGTCAAATATATATATATTTTCTTCTCCTGCATCTGCAATGCATGCATGTGTGGTAGCTACTGTGCAAGTGTGTAGCAAGCGCGGATGACGTAGGTACATGTACCGATCGCAGCCGTCAGGGGCTGATTAATTAACGTATATGTGCAATATTTTTCTCTATAGATATAATATTTTTTTTACAGATATAACACTTACAACATACTCAGACAACGGTTGCAACATCCTAATACAATGATTGCAACATCTTCGAATAACGGTTGCAACATCTTAGAACAACGGTTGCAACATCCCTGGACAACGATTGCAACATCACAAATCAAAAAACAAAACATCTGGAAAAAAAAACGCGTTGGAAAAAATTACAAAATCGTTGTGAATAATATGCAACATTTTTTTTCTACAGATGCAACACTTACAACATTCCCAGAAAAAAATCTCGTTCCGGGTGTAAGCGTTATATCATTAACTTTTTTTTACTCATCATCATGGACATGAAGCGATAGCTATATAATTCGTTCGTAGTTGTTTCAAAACATTTCTAGATTCATTGATCTAGATCGTGATGTTCGTCATCAGATCAGTTCAGGTTTCACAAACGAAAGCCATCTCAACTCCCGCAGTGAAGGGAATGCGAAGTAGAAGCGAGCTTGAACCGGCTCCGCGAAAACGAACCGAGGAAGGCTCGGGCTCCCAGCTAGCTCTTCCGGAGCCCAGTTCGTGGAGCTCTTGCGTTTGGCCCGGCTCCAGCGGCTTTACATGTCCTGGGCTCCTGGCTTCCGGTACGTCCGAGGGGCGACGCGTGGGACGGCCGGCGTGAATTCGGCGCGCGTTTGGCTGGGAGGAGGACAGGTCATCATAAATTCGGTGCGTGGGGCGTGACGTGCCAGGCGTCCGAAAAAAATTCTCGTTCCGGACGTCAGCGTTATATCATTACCCTTACTCTTATTATATAATTGCGCTCTCCGACTGCAGGTGTGAAGTGTGATTACTGATTAGCTAGCCAAGTAGCCAGTACGGAGAAACTAAAGCACGCAGGGTTATCAATCAACTAGTGCTAGGTACGGTGCATCGAGATGGAGCCACTGAGCGCGATCTTCAAGGTCGCGCGGGAGATCGCCAAGGCGGCGAGGACTGCTCGCCGGAACAGAAGCAGGTGCCTGGAGCTCGCCGACCGTGAGCGTAACGTCCGCGACCTCCTGTACGACTCCAAGGTGGACAAGGACACGGCGACGAGGACGAGGGTGCTGGTTAGCCTCAGCGAGGCTCTCGGCGACGCGCTCAGGCTCGTCGAGTCCTGACTCCTGCCGGCGCGGCGGCTGGTTCTGGAGGCTCCTGGCCGCCAGCAGGGACGCCGGCAGGTTCGGCAACGTCGACAGGAGGATCACAAACTGTCTCCTGGAAGGCTGGGTTAGGACTTCGAGATCTACGAATCCATAATAAAGCATTGATCATAAAATTGGCAGGGAAGCTACTTTCAAACTCAATAGAACGTTGCTTCAATTGGCTAAGATGTAGTTATATTTAAAGCCACATTCCTGTTCAACCCCGACAAGGTGACACATCGGTTTGGAAATTATTAGTAGGTTCTATTCAGATAACTACGCAAATGACAAAGGTTATAATCGGAGATGGAAAGATTACTTCGTTCTGGAAAGACCTTTGGACCTCCGTAGGAAGACCGTACCTATGCTTTCCAACATTGTTTACATTTGCAACTCATCCGAATTGCACAGTAAACTCACAGTTCGTGGATAATGAATGGAAGGTTTCTTTACACCCGGTCTTATCTCACCAAGCATTTTTGGAAAATCAGGCTTTATTTCACTTTCTGTCAGAATATCAACCCACGAAGGGAACTCCGGATAAAAGAATCGTAGCATCAACTTTGTCAGAAATAAAAACTTCCGCAGTGTATAGCATCCTATCCTTTCATGGTCTCAATTGGAAAGCGTCAGACTATGTCTGGCACAGCTCAATTCCACACAGATACAAGATCTTTCTATGGCTAGCTTTTCGGGTGAAGCTTAACACCAAGGACAACACGGTAACGAAGCACAGATCCTCATTGTGACTCTTGCCCGACAGTTGAATCAATTGACCATATCATTCTACATTGTAAGGTGGCAGATCACCTATGGAAAATACTCGGACTAGCGACAGTCTCTAACTCCTCCAAAGACGTATTCGAATTTGTAGAAAAAGTTTCAACTCTACCAATAAGTTACCGAGAAATATGGCCCATATGCTTCGCAGCTTGTGCTCATACATTATGGATCATGAGAAATAAACGTGTATTTCAAAATAAGGAGTTCAGAATAACGGACATGTTGCGCCAGATAAAAGATTACATAGGACTATGGTCTTACAGGACAAAACCCGAGTGGCAAGTCTCACTTCGCCAGTGGTGTAGTCTCTTATTACATCCCTGAGCAGTTATATGTAAGACAAAGCCAGGCTCGCCATCGGCATCACGTATCCCACTCGCAACAATTTTGGCACCATCAGATATACTTCCCTGAGAAGGGTCTTCAAAACAGCTTACGTGATTGTCGCACCAATGACTGGGGAGACCGCTTTCACGCTACAAAGGCAGTTGATGAACAAGCTAGGCTTCAGGACAATAACATTTCATTACCCTCATGACTCTTGTAAATAGCTGTCTGCTTTTTCTCTCCTTTGCTCTCCTTTTGCTCTTTAGTTTTTTTTTTTTTTTTGGTTTTTTGCTCTTTTGCTTTTTTACCTTAACACTCTGACAACCATTTAATACAATGGTCAAAAGGTAGAGTTCTCTTCACCTTTTACGTAAAAAAAAAAAAACCGTTGAAGACGACCCCAATTCCTGCTCCGTGATGTGACCCCGCGCGCGCAGCAAGGTTGCTGGGACGACCCATGCATGTATTCCATCTCAGGCAGCGGCGCAGTTATCGCCTCTGGCGGCGGTGGCATCCATCGATCGAATCATGGAACGGGGAGCACCGTACGTGCTCTATCTAGCACGAAGGCGAGCGACCATGGATGGTCAGGGTCCTGCATGATTCCCGAGCAGAACATATCATTACTATTTGGGTACGCATTTCTGATATCCGGAACTAAATTCGCGGACTCTGTGATGTGATGTGCTACACTACACATGGAGGGTATGGATGGATTTGGATATCATGCATCTTATCGTATCATGCATGCATTTTGGACTGCATCGGAATGGATTTGGGTATCATCTCGTCTGCGTACTTTTATTGAATTTAGATTGGATACCCATCCACTCATTCGTCATATTAGCAATCGTACTGCGATCAAGCCTGCACGGTTTGATTCTGTATGATCGAGTCTGTAATTCTGTATGGTTTGGTTTTGCATGTCTATGTAATCAAGTCTGGCCCATCTAATCTGTTTTGTGATTTAAAATGTGTGCAATTCACCAGAGGTGAAAGCATAGAAGCACCTCCCTTTGCCTGATTTTGTAACTCTGTCTGTCTATCAGAAGATGCAAGAATAAGATCAGAATAAAGTATGCTTGCCCTATTATTAATTAGGTGAGGACGAAAGAATTGGGACGATGGAAAGTTGGGTGTGCAAAAGATTCTCTGCTTTAAGATACAAGACAAACATCAAGCTGTTGAGATAAGGAGTCCTTCCTCTCAAAAAAGAAAGAGAAGAAGAAACACGACATTTTTCCAAATGACTTGAACTTTGGACCGTTTGATCCAGATCCAATGGAGATCCTTCTCTCTTTCCCACTAATTTCTCCTCTACCTTCCCTCACCCAACCATCGTGAGTGGCACCTTACGTTGCTGGTGGTGCCTCTGCATTAGCCTAATGTGATGCCCCTTTTTCCCTCCTTCCCGGGTCAACCCCCCCCACCGGACCCCCCCCCCCCTTTGCCAAGGTCAACCCCCGGCCGGATCGGACCCCCCCTCCTCCCTTCCTTCCCCGCGCTCGCGTGCGCCGTGTTGCCGTTGAGTGCACGCCACCGCCTGCCCTCTGCACCGTTGCTTCTCCGCCGCCATCATTCCCCGGCGCCGCACGCTCGTCCTCCTCCGTCGCCCTCGCGCACGCCGGACCGGACCCCCCCTTCTCCCCCCCTTGCCAATAAAAGCCCCCGCCCCGGTGCCCTTCTTCTTCCCCCCTCAAGCAAGTAGAAGCAGAGAGAAAGAAGAGCAAGAAGGAGGGAAGAGGAAGAAGAAGAGCCAAAGACTTGCTTACCTCCGTCGTTGTCGCCGTCGTCGCCGCCGCCCTAGCCGCACCTCCCGTCAGCCGTCGCCGTCTTCTTCATCGCCGCTGTCGCCGGTGGGCACCTCGTCGCGCCGCCGCCTCCTCTTCCCCCTCCGGCCGCCGCCTCCTCCTCTGCCAGCGCGCGCCGCCGCGCCGCCTCTCCTCTCCCCTGCCTGCCCGAGCGCCACCCTCCCCTCTTTTCTTCCGCCGGGAGGCCGCCATCGAGCCATGGGCGCGCCCGCCAGCAGCGTAAGGCGCTGCTTCAGCCGTCGTGGGCCGGGCCGAAACTGGTTGTGGGCCGCTTCGGTTTTCCTTTTTTTTTGGATTGATTTTCTTTTCTCTTTTCTATTTTATTTCAAAAGTGAGGTTTCAAAAATTAATATCTCCCCCATTTTAGCTCCAAAATTTGTGATTTAAATTTCTAAAAATTTCAAAAATCAAGATCTTGCTAATGGCATAGGTCTTGTTCAATTTGGAGTTCATTTGTGTACTCTTGTGTATTTAATTTCTTCCGTTGCTTGTCGTTTATTTTTGCCGGTACTTCGCCGCGTAGATTTCGGAGACGCCGGAGACCTCCACGTCGATCAAGGACAAGACTACTCGGACTCTCTCCCCTACAACCAAGGCGAGTCAATACTTTGATCATATTGAGCCTACATTTTATGCAAATTATATTTTTTTAAAATAGCAAATTGCATGCTTTAATTCTTTAAACAAATGTATGTTAAAGTTTAAGGTAGCTAATTACCCATTTGTTGAATAATTAATTATTATGCCATCCTTGACAACTTGAATCCCCTAATTCCATTGTCACCCTAGTAACTATATGATAATACTAGCTATAGGTTGTACTTAAGCGACATGCTAGCCTTGCTTAAGTACCGGGACATTAAAATGTCCTAATCATCATCATTTCAAACATAAAATGATTTGGGCAGTCATTGCGGGTAAATGACTGAGATGGTTGAATTGTTGTATTTTACATCTCGAAAACCCTAAACGCTAATACCCGTGCGACGGATGGTAAGATGGTGGGTGCGGATGTAGCACGAGAATGGCGGGAATGTGGTTGAGCCGTCCAGACAACCCTAAGGACTTAATCTTGTCACGACCTCCTGTGTATAACAAGTACAACCACAAGTCTGCAACAAACTGCGACTTGGCTTAGTACATTTATCAAATCCTGAAAATCATCTCACCGGAGGGTTAAAGGGGCACAAGCTCTGGGTATGTCGGGCTTGGATGGGACACCGAGTCAAGGGTGAAGTTCGCGATCGGCGAGGTGTAGCCACGCCACGCCGATCGGCCGAGGTGGACATCCCGCGCAACGTATGGGCATAACCCCATATGGGTGAGACGAGGAAGGCGAGATATTTAGAAAAGTTATTGTGACAACCTCTCAACTACGACTACGGAATCGTGTAGGCAACGAGTTAATTGTCTCTTGTGGGTAAAGTGTACAATCTCTGCAGAGTTATAAAGCTGCTTTAAATAGTGTGCTGCGGTCAAAGGCGGACATGGGAACTTAACTTGAGTTAGTTCTATTTCAAAAACCTTGTTGGGTGGTATGAAAATTGTGGCTCACCTAGCCACGAGATTGGTTATTCCCGGGTCTTTGTACCCGTGTCGTTTAGTGGTGGATGTAACCACAATCAAAATAAGCATGAAGGTGGAGGTAACCTCTGCTGATACAAATATTGCACAATTTCTCTCTTTAACTAAATTGAAATTCGCTAAAACTGCTAAGTGCTAGGAATTTGTACTTATGATATTTAAAAGTATTGCTTTCGCAAATAAAAGAACCGAGCCATCCTTGTAAGCCTTGCATGTATATCATTGCATTGTGTATTGGCTCATGAGCACGGTAGTTGTGCTCATCCTCGCTCTCCCCAAACCCTTCGGATGCCGATGGAGGAGACTACGCTACTACGAGGAACCGAGTTCTTTGGGCAAGGAAGCGATGAAGAGTAGTCTAGGATCGTAGTCTAGGCCTCGACGCAGTCTAAGTTGACTTCGTTGGTACTTGCGTACAACCGATATTATCCGGTCCTTGGGTAATATCGATCGATACCTGAGTTGCCCGATCGCTTGCTCGTGAAGAGATGAGCTCTACCCTTTGCTTCCGCTTATCGCATTCGATGTTACGTATTGTAATCAATTTGGCCCGATCGGCCTGTTGTAAACTTCGACCGACGTGGTCTATGTCACTCTGTTGATTGTAATAATGATACTTTAGTTCACGCCATGTATGGATGATTCAAGAATGCCTGTGAGTGCTATCTTGATCCGAGGAATAGCACGGCGTTTTCACGAGTATTCGGATTAGAAAATCCGGTCCGAGCAGAGTAGGTATCGAGCATACGATCAGAGTCTTAGTTAGATTGGTCGTTGCCTTAAGGACTTGGATCTTATTTTGAAAACTAAGAAAAAGCTTTGCTAAAAATATAGAGTATTTATTTCTTCTACTCTTCACTCCTAGCCGGTACTTATCTTTATTTCACTTGAGTTTTACCTGTCTTGACCTCCTCTTGTTTTCAAAATTTGTAGATGGCTACCCGTCGTCGGATGGCGTGGGACCTCCTCGTTCACGGAGAGAACGAGGAGGATTAGCGGACATACTTCGCCGGTGATCGATGTCCTTGGTTTCCCAGTCGGCCTCGTTCGGGGTAGGATGACGAGGATCGAGACCGCGAATCTGGGACGATGGAGGTGTACCTCTCCGCCAGGGTTGGCGAGTTCACTTCCTACCTCTTCAGGGCCGAGGCACCCCGGCGTAGCCGTCATGACGCCATCCAGGACGCCGCACGCGTCGCTTCCACCCGCCTATGTTGGAAGTACGAGGATCTCTTGTCGAGGTCACCTTCGCTTCTACCCGTACCTCCCGGATGAGGCGTGTCCCGCGAGCTCGACACGAGACGCAGCGACCCCGCTGACGCAAAGAGTCCGGCTACGCAGCGATGATAGCCACCATCACCGCTGCCATGGATGAGATCAGGCAGCTTCGGACCCTCCTCACCGGCAGCTATGCCCACTCCGACACCCTTCGGAGCAACATGATCAGGAGTGATGAAGCTCACTCCACTGCAGTACAGGAGAGGGATGCCGCGGTACAGGAGAGGGACGCCGCTCTTGCAGAGTTAGCACGCCTCAGAGCCGCCTCTCGGTCCTGCCCGGCCGGTTGCACTGCTGCCGCCCCGTCCTCCCAGTGCCGAGCCGACGTTCCCCGTCCAGAGGACCCCGTCTCCGACTCACAGCACGCAAGAAGGTGCGCCCGCCGCCGTCCGGCCGTCGCCTAGGAGAGTCCAGCCGTGGACGCCACCTCAGCCGTTCACGTTCCTGCTCCCATTCGCCGAGCCGATCGAGCCGTTCGTTCGCTCCCGCAATCGCATCGCCGTGGTCGCCCCGTGAGCATTGTCAGATTAGTTTAGGTTAGCTAGCAGTGCTTGCTGAGCAGTCTTTTGGGTTGCAAGCACTTTTGTTTCATTTCTTTTGTAGGCGTTATGTTTGTATTCTGTGTCATGACTTAGCTTAGCCTATAAGCTTTGTTCGAGAGTCATGTAACACTTAACCTCTTAATATAGTGTAGCCGCTCTAGGCTTTGTATTGTACTTGCTTCGTTCTTTTTGTTGGTTTTGTTCTTGTCTGTGTGTGCCTTAGAGGGCTAGTGAACCCTCATATACTCCCTCTAGTTCTAAGCTTCAGAGTTTCTTCAGGATGCCGCCAAGAAGAGCTGCTGCCCCAGTCCGTGGAGCCTTCGCCGCAGGCCGAGGAAGAGGCCGTGGCCGTGGTCGTGGCCAAGGCCGAGGACAGGAACTGCCTCCTCCACCACCAGCAAACCCGACAATGACCCAAGTCATGTTTCAGCAGACTCAGATTCTTCAGGCGTTACTAAGCAATCAACAGACTGGACCAGCCAGTCGCAACTCCAAGCTGGCAGATTTTCTCAGGACCCGACCCCTCACCTTTGCTGCGGCCAATGAACCTCTAGAAGCTGAAGACGCTCGGGGACACCGAGAAGAAACTTCGTCTTGCCATTGCTCAAATGAAGACAAGGTGCATTTCGCCACCCATCACCGAAAAGCGCGCCACGCTCAGTGGGAGAATTACCTCGCCGCCCGAGGTGATGAGAATCTAGAAGAAGAAGAAGCCGAATAGCGAAGTCGTAGCATCTACGATTGGAGCCCCACAAGATCCCGCCTCTGCGCGCAATAGAAGAAGTTGCGGAAATACAACAAGCAGAAATTGAACCCGCATGGCAGCCGATTCCATAGGAGGAATTCAAGGCCGCTTTGGGGCCAACCGTGCACCGGAACAATGAGAATGAAGAAGAACGAATTCAGAGCTCTCAAGCAGGGTCAGATGTCAGTAAATGAGTATCTAACCAAGTTTAACCAGCTTGCTCGCTACGCCCCCAATGATGTAGCTGATGAAGAAGAGAAAATCGACCGCTTTGTGGAAGGAATGCGTGAAGACATGAGAGGACACTTATCCTCCATGATTACTCTAGCTTCCAGAGAAGTAGTTAATAAAGCCCTCATTTGTGAAAATGAGAAGAAGATCATGGAGATTAGCCGCAAAGGAAGATGTCATTTCAGAGGCCGCAAGGTAGCTTTCACGAAGCCTACATTCCAAGGCGCTCATCTTTCGATTGTCTGCAGCCTCCTCCCGAAAACTCAAGTTTCCACCCGCGTCCCCAAGGAAGTGGATTCGGTGCTCTCCACCCGGGCAACCAACAGCAGATCAACCCGAAGAAACCTCCATCGCCGCTTGTGGAGAAAGAGGACACTTGCCAATCGTTGTCCTACCCGCCGAATGCTCCAGAAGACTCAACACAGAGTAACGCTTGGTTCAAGGCGGGACCCGACCCCAAGCAAGAGTCACCGGACTTCACAGCATCAAGGTCTACACCAACGCAAAGCCATGGCGTGTGAACCACGCCACACCGAGGAAGCTCAAGGTGCCTCGGGAGTACTAATGGGTGCGTTCCTGTTAATTCATGCCGCTCAAGTTTTGTTTGATTACGGAGCTTCGCACTCTTTATTTCAAGAAAGTTTGTCGAAGGCTTAAGTTGCCAACCTTTAAGTTAAAGAAACCCGGTACTTAGCTCACCCGGGACCCTTTATGCTACCTCGATCGGTCCCTGGTAGAAATTGCTATGGAACATTCCTGATTCCTAGCAAACCTTCGGTGCTAGAATCCCAAACTCGGATATCATCCTAGGATGGATTGGTTGGCCAAATATCAAGGATTGATAGATTGTGCCAACAGAAAAGTGGTGCTCACCAAGAACCCAGAGACCACAATAAGAGTTAGTGTGGATCGTTCCTCTCCTTTGAATAGAACAATCCACCACCTTGGAGAGTTGTCCCTAGAGACAACGCACGTAGTTCAAGCTTACCCGATGTCTTCCCGGAAGAATTACTGGCATGCCACGAGCAGAGATGTTGAGTTTGTCATCAACTTGAAGCCGTGGACAGCCCCAATTGCTAAGAGACCATACGAATGGCGGCGACTAACTTGAAGAGCTTAAGACACAAATTGAAGACTTGCAAAACAAAGGTTTCATTAGACCTAGTTCTTCTCCACGGGTTCGCGATTCTCTTTGTGAAGAAGAAAGATGGCACCGCCAGTTGTGCGTGGACTACAGAGCACTCAATGATGTGACCATCAAGAACAAGTATCCCTTACCTCGCATTGATGACCTGTTCGATCGGTTGGCAGAGCATCGCTTTTCTCAAGATAGACACGAGGTCGATACCATCGACTTAAGATCAGAATGAGGATATTCCTAAGGCGGCTTTTACCACCCGGTATGGCTCGTATGAGTTCACCGTCATGCCGTTTGGCTTGACCAACGCGCCACCTACTTCATGAACCTCATGAACAAAGTATTCATGGAATACTTAGACAAGTTTGTTGTCGTGTTCATAGACGACATCTTGATCTATTCAAAGACCGATGAAGAACATTCTGAACACTTGCATTTGGTCTTAGAAAAGCTTAAAGAGAATCATCTTTATGCCAAGTACAGTAAATGTGAATTTTGGCTTCACGAAATCAGTTTCCTCGGACACATTGTATCCGCTGGAGGAATCGCAGTTGATCCATCCAAAGTAGCAGCTGTAATGGAATGGAAACAACCCACATCGGTGACGGAAGTGCGTAGTTTTCTCGGTTTGGCCGGGTACTACAGACGTTTCATTGAAGGATTCTCTAAGCTCTCCAAACCAATGACCCATCTACTTAAAAAGGAAAAGAAGTATGATTGGACCGAAGCTTGTGAAAAGAGTTTCCAAGAATTGAAGAAGAAGTTAACTTCGCACGATTTGATCTGCGGACATCCATCAAGACTTGAAGTCTCATCGTGATGCATCGCGCCAAGGTCTTGGTTGTGTGCTCATGCAAGGAGGAAAAGTTGTAGCTTATGCTTCAAGACAACTCCGTCCTCACGAAGACAACTATCCAACTCATGATTTGGAGTTAACGAGAGTGCATGCCTTAAAAATTTGGCGGCATTACTTGATTGGAAATCATTGTAATATCTACACAGACCACAAGAGTCTCAAGTACATTTTCACCCAATCAGATCTTAACCTCCGACAAAGAAGATGGTTAGAATTAATAAAGGATTATAACTTGGATGTCCATTATCATCCTGGAAAGGCTAATGTAGTTGCTGATGCATTAAGCCGTAAATCCTACTGCAGTAATGTCATGATTCAAGAGCATCAACCTGAGCTCTACAAGGAATTTGAAGCCCTCAACCTTGAGTTAATAGAGCAAGGCACACTAGCCACAATAGAAGCGTATCCAACTCTAGAAGAGCGAATCAAGACCGCTCAAGAAGGGCATCCTGGAGTCTAGAGATTCAAGCATCTCATGGCAAAAGGAAAGGCCCCTAAGATGTCAGAAGATCAGCAGGGAATCCTATGGTATGGGAAACGACTCTTTGTTCCCCACGTAAGGAACTCAAAGATCCGATTCTAAAGGAAGCTCACGATTCGCTTACACCTGCACCTGTGTAGCACCAAGATGTACCAAGACATGAAGATTTTGTATTGTTGGCCACGAATGAAAAGAGATATCGCCGAGTATGTAGCTTGTTGTGATGTATGTCAGCGAATCAAGGCTGAACATCAAAGACCAGCCGGATTGCTACAACCCTTACAGATCCCTTAGTGGAAATGGGAAGAAATCGGAATGGATTTCATTACGGTCTACCTCAAACTAAGTCCGATGTGACTCAGTATGGGTTATAGTTGATAGATTGACTAAAGTCGCCCACTTCATCCCTGTGAAGACAACTTACAAGGGAGACAAGTTAGCCGAGTTATACATGGCTCGTATCGTGTGTTTGCATGGAGTACCCAAGAGAATAGTCTCCGATCGAGGTTCTCAATTTACCTCGCATTTCTGGGCTAGTTTGCATGATGCCCTTGAAACACACCTTACTTTCAGCACAGCCTATCATCCGCAGACCGATGGTCAGACGGAAAGAACAAATCAAATCCTAGAAGACATGCTTCGAGCTTGTGCTTTGGAGTTTACCGTAGACTGGGAAAAATGTCTACCGTATGCCGAGTTTGCATACAATAATAGTTATCAGTCAAGTTTGAAAATGTCCCCATTTGAAGCACTCTATGGAAGAAAATGCAGAACTCCTCTGCATTGGTCGAATCAGTGAGGATATGTCTTGGACCGGATACTCTCAAACAAGTCAAGAGAAAGTTCGACTAATCGAGATCGCCTTCAAGCGACTCGGTCTAGACGAAGAGTTATCGCCGACAACCGTCGAAGAGACTTAACCTTCGGTTGGAGATCTTGTGTATCTCAAGGTATCGCCACCGTGGAACCCGAAGATTCAAAGTTAAAGGCAAGCTCGCACCAAGATACATAGGCCCGTTCGATCACCGCTAAGCGTGGAGAAGTTGCCTATCGCCTAGAGCTACCGAAAGTTTGTCGACGCCCACAACGTGTTCCATGTCTCTCAACTAAAGAAATGTCTCGAGTACCAAGAGCGGACTCTGCCGGCCATCGCGCTTGAGAAAGATTTGACTTATCCGAGCACCGATCAAGATCCTCGACGTCGTCGGCGGACAAGACGTCAAGTCATCCGCCTTTGCAAGGTTCATGGAGCCATCACTCACCAAAGAAGCCACCGGGAGAGAAGATCAACTTGCCGGATTTCCGTCCCTCGTTTTCGGAGCAGCTCGAATCTCGGGTCGAGATTCCGTTTAAGGTGGGTAGGATTTGTGATGCCCTTTCCCCTTCCCGGTCAACCCCACCGACCCCCTTTGCCAAGGTCAACCCCACGGATCGGACCCCCTCCTCCCTTCCTTCCCGCGCTCGCGTGCGCCGTGTTGCCGCTGCGTGCACGCCACCGCCGCCCTCGCACCGTTGCTTCTCGCGCCATCATTCCCGCGCGCGCGACGCTCGTCCTCCTCCGTCGCCCTCGCAAGACGCGGGACCGGACCCCTTCTCCCCCTTGCCAATAAAGCCCCGCCCGGTGCCCTTCTTCTTCCCCCCTCAAGCAAGTAGAAGCAGAGAGAAAGAAGAGCAAGAAGGAGGGAAGAGGAAGAAGAAGAGCCGAAGACTTGCTTACCTCCGTCGTTGTCGCCGTCGTCGCCGCCGCCCTAGCCGCACCTCCCGTCGGCCGCCGCCGTCTTCTTCATCGCCGCCGCCGCGGTGGGCACCTCGTCGCGCCGCCGCCTCCTCTTCCCCCTCCGGCCGCCGCCTCCTTTCCCCAGCCGCGCGCCGCCTCCGTTCCTCTCCCTCGCTCGCCCGAGCGCCTCACCCTCCTCTCTTTTCTTCCGCCGGGTGGGCCGCCAGTGCGCATGGGCGCGCCGCGCAAGGCGCTGCGTGCTGCGTTCAGCCAGCGCCGTGGGCCGGGCCGAAACTGGTTGTGGGCCGCTTCGGTTTTCCTTTTTTTTTTGGATTGATTTTCTTTTCTCTTTTCTATTTTATTTCAAAAGTGAGGTTTCAAAAATTAATATCTCCCCCATTTTAGCTCCAAAATTTGTGATTTAAATTTCTAAAAATTTCAAAAATCAAGATCTTGCTAATGGCATAGGTCTTGTTCAATTTGGAGTTCATTTGTGTACTCTTGTGTATTTAATTGCTTCCGTTGCTTGTCGTTTATTTTTGCCGGTACTTCGCCGCGTAGATTTGGAGAGACAGGAGACCTCCACGTCGATCAAGGACAAGACTACTCGGACTCTCTCCTACAACCAAGCGAGTCAATACTTTGATCATATTGAGCCTACATTTTATGCAAATTATATTCTTTTAAAATAGCAAATTGCATGCTTTAATTCTTTAAACAAATGTATGTTAAAGTTTAAGGTAGCTAATTACCCATTTGTTGAATAATTAATTATTATGCCATCCTGACAACTTGAATCCCTAATTCCATTGTCACCCTAGTAACTATATGATAATACTAGCTATAGGTTGTACTTAAGCGACATGCTAGCCTTGCTTAAATCAGGGATATTAAAATGTCCTAATCATCATCATTTCAAACATAAAATGATTTGGCGGTCATTGCGGGTAAATGATCGAGATGGTTGAATTGTTGTATTTACATCTCGAAACCCTAAATCGCTAATACCCGTGCGACAGATGGTAAGATGGTGGGTGCGGATGTAGCACGAGAATGGCGGGAATGTGGTTGAGCCGTCCGCACAACCTAAGGACTTAATCTTGTCACGACCTCACATGTATAACAAGTACAACCACAAATGCGCAACAAATCTGCGACTTGGCTTAGTACATTTATCAAATCCTGAAAATCATCTCACCGAGGTTAAAGGGCACAAGCTCAGGTATGTCGGGCTTGGATGGGACACCGAGTCAAGGGTGAAGTTCGCGATCGCCGAGGTGTAGCCACGCTACGCCGATCGCCGAGGTGGACATCCCGCGCAGCGATGGGCATAACCCCATATGGGTGAGACGAGGAAGGCGAGATATTTAGAAAGTTATTGTGACAACCTCTCAACTACACGACTACGGAATCGTGTAGGGCAACGAGTTAATTGTCTCTTGTGGGTAAAGTGTACAATCTCTGCAGAGTTATAAATCTGTTTAAACAGTAGTGCACTGCGGTCAAAGCGGACATGGGAACTTAACTTGAGTTAGTTCTATTTCAAAACCTTGTTGGGTGGTATGAAAATTGTATGGCTCACCTAGCCTCGAGATTGGTTATTCACGGGTCTTTGTACCCGGTGTCGTTTAGTGGTGGATGTAACCACAATCAAAATAAGCATGAAGGTGGAGGTAACCTCTGATACAAATATTGCACAATTTCTCTCTTTAACTAAATTGAAATTGCTAAAATCGCTAAGTGCTAGGAATTTGTACTTATGATATTTAAAAGTATTGCTTTCGCAAATAAAAGAACCGAGCCATCCTTGTAAGCCTTGCATGTATATCATTGCATTGTGTATTGGCTCGCGAGCACGGTAGTTGTGCTCATCCTCGCTCTCCCCCAAACCCTTCAGATGACGCTGATGGAGGAGACTACGCTTACTATGAGGAACCAGAAGTTGCTGGGCAAGGAAACGATGAAGAGTAGTCTAGGATCTGTAGTCTAGGTCTCGACGCAGTCTAAGTTGACTCGTTGGTACTTGCGTACAACCGATATTATCCGGGTCCTTGGGTAATATCGATCGATACCTGAGTTGCCCGCGCTTGCTCGTGAAGAGATGAGCTCTACCCTTTTGCTTCCGCTATCGCATTCAGTGTTCTGTATTGTAATCAATTTGGCCTGATCGGCCCTGTTGTAAAACTCGACCCGACGTGGTCTATGTCACTCTGTTGATTGTAATAATGATACTTTAGTTCACGCCATGTATGGATGATTCAGCAATGCCTGTGAGTGCTATCTACTGATCCAGGGAATAGCACGGCGTTTTCACAGAGGATTCGGATTAGAAAATCCGGGTCTGACACCTAATGCAGAGGATCCCGTTTCCGTATTGACACATGTACCAGGATCGGATTGTCTACAGTAATGTACAATACCCCGATGTTTACTGTGCAAAATAAATTATCCTGTAGCTGTTTGATCTGAACTATTGGATTTTAATCGAACAGTTGAGAGATACTCTTGATGTTGAGTACTGTTCATCTCTGTATTTATCATATCTGAATTCATGTACCATATGGTTTCCAATTATTGAAAGAGGCTTTTCTTGGTGGACCCCTTGCATTTGCCAACAGGAGAGGGCAATGACCGACAAGGAAGAGGAGAACATGAGATCCCATTCACCATTGCAAAAAATCCCTGTCTAACTTGAACAACGTCAGACTGTCCCGTTCACTGCTCCAAGTGAAGTTCCTGTTTGCAATCTACTCTCTTTGAGCTCACATGGCCCTAAACCCCATTCAAATTTCAAACACAGTTCAAATTTTTGGCAGCACAAACTTTGAAGCAAATGTTCAAAACTTGTGCGTCGATTTTCATGTTCCAACCAGGTGCCAAAAGTTTACTTGGTTTGGCTTCTGGAGCTATACATTACAAACTGCGTTAAGTATATATATACTATTTTGACATACTATGCATTATCATTTTTCCGCATGCACCATGAGGCGAACATTCTAGTATTTCCGTTATGAAAAACTTGGAATTTCTTGGCCGGGTTTCAACTTAAATCTTGTATTGGGAGTTGGGACCCGGATTTTCTAATCCGAATCCTCTGTGAAAACGTCGTGCTATTCCCTGGATCAGTAGATAGCACTCACAGGCATTGCTGAATCATTCATACATGGCGTGAACTAAAGTATCAATATTACAAACAACAGAGTGACATAGACCACGCCGGGTCGAAGTTTACAACAAAATGATCAGGCCAAATTGATTACAATACGTAACACCGATTACGGTAGCGGAAGCAAAGGGTAGAGCTCATCTCTTCACAGTAAGCGATCGGGGCAACTGCGTGACGATCGATATTACCCAAGGACCGGATAATATCGGTTGTACGCAAGTACCAACGAGTCAACTTAGACTGCGCCGAGGCCTAGACTACGATCCTAGACTACTCTTCATCGCTTCCTTGCCCATCGACTTCGGTTCCTCGTAGTAAGCATAGTCTCCTCCATCGTCATCCAAGGGTTTGGGAGAACGAGGATGAGCACAACTACGTGCTCGCGAGCCAATACACAATGCAATGATATACATGCAAGGCTTACAAGGATGGCTCGGTTCTTTTATTTATAAAGCAATACTTTTAAATATCATAAGTACAAATTCCTAGCACTTAGCATTTTTAACAATTTCATTTTAGTTAAAGAGAGAAATTGTGCAATATTTATATTAGCAGAGGTTACCTCCACCTTCATGCTTAATTTTGATTGTGGTTACATCCACCACTAAACGACAATCGGGTACAAAGACCCGTGAATAACCAATCTCGTGGCTAGGTGAGCCCGCCACAATTTTCATACCACCCAACAAGGTTTTTGAAATAGAACTAACTCAAGTTAAGTTCCCATGTCCGCTTTTGACCGTAGGCACACTGTTTAAACAGCTTTATAACTCGCAGAGATTGTACACTTTACCCACAAGAGACAATTAACTCGTTGCCTACACGATTCCGTAGTCGTAGTCGAGAGGTTGTCACAAAACTTTTCTAAATATCTCGCCTTCCTCGCCTCACCCATATGGGGTTATGCCCATACGCTGCGCGGATGTCCACCTCGGCGATCGATGAGCGCTGCTACACCTCGGCGATCGCGAACTTCACCCTGACTCGTGTCCCATCCAAGCCCGACATACCCAGAGCTTGTGCCTCCTTTAACCCTCCAAAGTGAGATGATTTTCGTGATTCGATAAATGTACTAAGCCAAGTCGCAGCTTTGTTGCGCACTTGTGGTTGTACTTGTTATACACAGGAGGTCGTGACAAGATTAAGTCCTTAGGGTTGTCTGGACGGCTCAACCACATTCCCACCATTCTCGTGCTACATCCGCACCCACCATCTTTCCATCCGCCCAGACGGGGTATTAGCAGTTTAGGGTTTTTGAGATGTAAAATACAACAATTCAACCATCTTAGTCATTTACCCGCAATGACTGCCCAAATCATTTTACATTTGAAAGGATGATGATTGGGACAGT
Organism: Ampelocalamus luodianensis; assembly: GCA_036346255.1. Lineage (NCBI taxonomy): Eukaryota > Viridiplantae > Streptophyta > Magnoliopsida > Poales > Poaceae > Ampelocalamus > Ampelocalamus luodianensis. Next base: position 4,146,955 of record CM070638.1, read on the forward strand.
TTAATGTCCCGGTACTTAAGCAAGGCTAGCATGTCGCTTAAGTACAACCTATAGCTAGTATTACCATATAGTTACTAGGGTGACAATGGGATTGGGGGATTCAAGTTGTCAAGGGTGGCATAATAATTAGTTAATCATCAAGTGGGTAATTAACTACCTTAAACTTTAACATACATTTGTTTAAAGAATTTAAGCATGCAATTTGCTATTTTAAAAGAATATAATTTGCATAAAATGTAGGCTCAATATGATCAAAGTATTGACTCGCCTTGGTTGTAGGGGAGAGAGTCCGAGTAGTCTTGTCCTTGATCGACGTGGAGGTCTCCGGCGTCTCCGAAATCTACGCGGGCGAGGTACCGGAAAAAGACACAACAGGCAAAAGGACTAATAAATACACAAGAATACTCAAATGAACTCCAAATGGAACAAGACCTATGCCATTAGCAAGATCTTGATTTTAGAAATTTTTAGAAATTTATTTCATAATTTTTGGAGTTGAAATGGGGGAGATATTAATATTTAAAGTCTCACTTTTAAAATAAAATAGAAAAGGAAATTGAAAATCACAAAAAGAAAACTGAAAACGCCCGTGACCACTTTTCGCCCGCCCAACACGGGCCGAACGCGCGACGCGCTGCGCGGCGCGCGCCACGGCGCGAGGCGCCCACCCGGCGTTGCTCGCTCTAAACGCACGCGGGGGGAAGGAAGAGAAGCGGTGGCGGCGGAGGGGAAGAGGAGGCGCGCGCGGGGAAGAAGAGATGGCGGTGACGAGGAGCCCACCGCGATAGCGGCGATGAGGAAGACGGCGACGGTTGACGGAAGGTGCGGCTAGGGCGGCGGCGGCGACGCGACGACAACGACGTAGGTAAGGCTTCGCTCTCCTTCTCTTTTCTTCTTCTTCGGGGAAGGAGGCACCGGGGGTTTAGCCGCGGAGGAGCTCGGGCGCGGAGGGGGTCCGGCGGGCGGGGGACGTCGGCGCGCGGGGTGATGATGGCGGCGGAGGTAGCGTGCGCGCGAGGACGGCGCGACGGGACAACCCGAGGGGGGGGTCCGGCAAGGGGGGGGGGGTTGACGGGGGAAAGAGGGTGGGGGTCCGGCGAGGGTTGACCCGGGAAGAACGGGGCATCACAGAGGATCACCAACTGTCTCCTGGAACTAGGCATCGCCAACGACGCCCGCCGGGAGAAGCAGTTCATCCAGATCACTGCAAACACAAGAGCCGGCTCGGTAAGCCCGATATATCATATATCCTCATGTATGTATGGATTAATTTTCTGCACGTACGCGTCTAGCTGATCGATCTTGTTGGATCTCTTCTCTGAAGGAGATGGGGATCAACGTCCGCAACGCGAAGAAGAAAGACGTTGCCAAGAATGACAACAAGAGTAGTAGTACTACGACTGCAGCAGCTCGCAAAACAAAAAACAAGCGTAGGCGCGCCGGCCGAAAGGGCAAACAGGCGAAACAAAAGGCGGCCGGGCCGCCGCCACCGCCATACGGCGGTGAATTTCAGTATTACCCGACCCAGGACTACTTTGTTTACTTCGCTGAAGAGGACCCCAATTCCTGCTCCGTGATGTGACCTCGCGCGCGCAGCAAGGTTGCTGGGACGACCGATGCATGTATGCATCTCAGGCTGCGGCGCAGTTATCGCCTCTGGCGACGGTGGCATCCATCGATCGAATCGTGCAACGGCGAGCACCGTACGTGCTCTGTCTAGCACGAAGGCGAGCGGCCCTGGAGCGGAGGCATGGTTGGTCAGGGTCCTGCATGATTCCCGAGCAGAGCTTATCATTACTATTTGGGTACGCATTTCTGATATCCGGAACTAAATTCGCGGACTCTGTGATGTGATGTGATGTGCTACACTACACATGGAGGGTATGGATGGATTTGGATATCATGCATCTTATCGTATCATGCATGCATTTTGGACTGCATCGGAATGGATTTGGGTATCATCTCGTCTGCGTACGTTTATTGAATTCAGATTGGATACCCATCCACTCATTCGTCATATTAGCAATCGTACTGCGATCAAGCCTGCACGGTTTGATTGTGTATGATCGAGTCTGTAATTCTGTATGGTTTGGTTTTGCATGTCTATGTAATCAAGTCTGGCCCATCTAATCTGTTTTGTGATTTAAAATGTGTGCAATTCACCAGAGGTGAAAGCATAGAAGCACCTCCCTTTGCCTGATTTTGTAACTCTGTCTGTCTATCAGAAGATGCAAGAATAAGATCAGAATAAAGTATGCTTGCCCTATTATTAATTAGGTGAGTTACGTTTCTGTGCACTTGTGTTGTGTTAACCTGGCGCTAGGTGTGAGGATGAAGGAGGAGAGTTGGGACGATGGAAAGTTGGGTGTGCAAAAGATTCTCTGCTTTAAGATACAAGACAAACATCGAGCTGTTGAGATAAGGAGTCTTTCCTCTCAAAAAAGAAGAAAAAAAAAAGAAGAAACTTGAAATCCAAGTATATCTACTTTGTTGCAGGCATTCAACAAGAAGGGACCGCGCTTAAAAAAAACAAGGAACTGTCTACCTCACGATATTTTTCCAAATTACTTGAACTTTGGACCGTTTGATCCGGCTCCAATTGAGCTCCTTCTCTCTTTCCCACTAATTTCTCCTCTTACCTTCCCTCGCCCAACCTTTCCAAATTACTCTGCTCACGCCCCTTGGCCGCTTGCACTCCGCCGCGTCACCGCACGCCGCCACACGCTGCCGAGTCTCACGCCGATGCGCGTGCTGTTTGTGTAATGTTGTGGGTAAGCACATAGAGCCGGTTGCGAGTGCGGTTTACTCGTGCAAGTATGCCATGCTGCTGGTCGCGGATCGTGAGGACACCATCTTTGGATGAGTGTCTCGTAGCCGTTCTTGTCGAGCTGTCCGATGCTCACTATGTTGCTACGCAGTTGTGGGATGTAGTACACCCCCGTCAACGCAAGGTGCTGAAAGCATCTAGGCCCCTAAAAATTGTTTTGGTAATTAATGACGACATGTGAATGTTGGATTAACATGTTTATTGAGTATCTACAAGGTTAAGATCCATTGGTGGTTATTGATGACGCAAATATGCACATTAAATGGTTAAATGAAGATCTACTTGGCTCAAGACAGGTATATGTAGACTAGGATCCTTTATATTTTACCGGTCTTAGGAGAAATATTTGGAAGACCGGATTTTAGGATAAATGTCGTACTATTAAGAGGGATCATGACTAGTAGCTTGATAACATAATCTTATGCAATATGGATCAATTTAGGATGATGCATGCATTTGAATTTCTTTTCTCTAAAGCTTTTAGTGTGGTTGTCAAAAATCGGTTGAACCGACGTCTCACTGGCAGTTGTACCGCTTGGTGCGGTATGACCGCATTCTGTTTGGCGGTACTACTGATTTTTGAACTCCTCAGCCAACCAAGTGCTAATGCGGTACGACCGACTCTTTGAGCGGTACTACCGCATTGCGGTCGTTCCGATTTTTTGTTGGCGGATGAGTATTACCAGAACCGATGCATTTTTGACTCAAACCTCTCCGAGATAATCGGTCGTACCGCAATTGAGAAACGGTCGTACCGATTTGCGGTTGTACCGATTTTCATTTAGCGGTGCGATTTTTACAGAGAGCATGTCATCTCGAAGTTTCTGGAAACCCTTCGATCGGTCGTACCGCTCCTCCGTGCGGTATGATCAGAAGTTGCGATCGTACCGCATGTTAGTTGGCGGTCGTACCGCACGAGTTGTTCAACGGCTATGTCAGAGTCATTTATTGCCACTGTTCTAACCGTTACTGTGCTCAGACTTGGGTGTGGTCGTACCGCACCTTAGCTGGCGGTCATACCGCATTTTGCTAATTTTCTGGGTATGACTTTCCAATGATCGTTTTTGTTGGTGAGTGGTATAAATACCCCCCCCCCCCAACTGCTCAAGGGTAGGGGGCTAGACCACATTTAACATCCTTAGAGCCTTGAGCACTCATTCAACTCCTCAAATTCACTTGTGCTCTCCTTGAGAGGTTGTTGAGCTTATTCAAGTGCATTCACTCATTCTAGTTGATCCTCTTGCACTTGAGTGTCGTCAAGCGAAGGTCATTGATTTGTTACTCTTGGAGTTTTGCCGAACTCCTAGACGGCTTGGCGGTGATTGCACGGTGATCTCTTCAAGAAGATTGTGAAGAGGCTCGGTGCCGAGATTGTGAGTGGTTCGGTGTTCACCATCTCCGAAGCGGAGGAAGAACAACCAATAGTGATCGAGAAAAGGCTTAATTCGTGGAGCCGACTTGATTTGTTCAAGCTCCCTCAACGTGAACTAGTGAAGACCGGCAAGACTTCGATACCACGGGAAAAACCTTCTTTGTCTCATTCGTGGTTACTTCTTGTCTTTACTTATTCCATATTTACAATTCTAGCATATATCTTGTGTTATTGCTTAGCTAGAATTATATCTAGTATTGACAATTAGATTGCTTAGTAGTAAGTTGCTTGATAATTCCTTTATTATATTGTGATAGAAAATAATTGCTAGAACTTCTACACTTTAAGTTTAATTTAGACGATTAAATTTAGAAACCTCCTATTCAACCCCCTCTAGTCGGTTATCCTTGATCCTACAGGTGCTCCCAGTTCTGGCAGGTGAACAGGACGGTTCCGCGCCCACGTATATCCACCACAGAGTCGTAGCCGAACTTGACGAAGCCGGTGACACCCTCATCCATCTCCACGAAGCTTGCCTAGCACCTGGACATGTAATTGCTGGCACCGGTGTCCAGGTACCAAGCGTCGTCATGGGCGTCCTCATTGCGCCCTAGATGCACCTGCGTGTGCACCTCGCTAAGCACCACGTCAGTGCCTGTGCCCACGGAAGCCTCGGTGAGCGTGCACACCTGCGCCATGAGAAGCGTAGGTTCATCGTCGTCGTCTTGCGCCAGGTGGGCCTGCTTGATATGCTTCAGTTTGCGGCAGTCCCTGGAGTAATGCCCGTACTTGTCGCAGTTGTAGCATTGAACCCGCGACATGTCACGGTGCACACCGGACGAGCCACCGTCCTTGCCGTCATGCCAGCCTTTGCCGTGCCCATGACTACGTGGCTTGCCACAATAACGGTTATCACCGCCAGAGGAGCTGTCGCCTTGCTCCCTCTTCTTGACTCGCATGAGCCACTCCTCGAACTCCTTGAGAAGGAATGTTGTTGGCTCCTCTTCGGATAAGAGCAGTTGCATACCGGTACTGCTGGTGTCATCACACCGTATCGCTGTTCCACCGCTCGAAGCCGACCGGTGAGCTCCTCAAGTGACAACGTGCTTAAATCAAGCAACGTTTTGATCGCGATTGCCACCTGGGTGTACCTGGATGGCACAACGCGAAGGAATTTCTTCACTACCTTTTCTTCTTCCACCATGTCGCCGAGTACTCGAAGTTGGTTGACAAGGCCCATAATTCTCATGGAGAATTCGTCCACCGTTTCTCCTTCCTTGAACTGGATGTCCTCAAATTCCTTGCGCAGCTATTGCGCGTTTGCCTCGCGGACGCGATCCACACCCATCCTCATCATCTTCATGGCATCCCATGCCTCCTTGGCCGTGTTCTTCACAGCCAACATGGACAGCATGCCCGGCGTCACAGCTTGGAGGATGGCTGCCAGGGCCATCATATCCTCCCTCTCGCTGGCGTTGCCGGGATCGATTGCCGCCCACAGTCCTTGCGCCTTCAAGTTCACCCTCATCACGAGAGCCCAGTTGGTGTAGTTCGTCGTTGTCAGCATGGGGTAGACGACCGATCCCATCGTCTCCCTTACGACGCGCTCCTACACCACGTGCTCGTGTCCTCCCCTTTGTGCCCTGCTCCGTCCGCGCTCCCGGGGCGGAGTACGTGAGCCGGACTGGGATCACGAGGCCATGGTAGTCTTGCTCTGATACCAATTGTTAGCCCGCTCGCCGATGTCTACGCACGTGAACGCTCAAACGCCTGTACACGAGAGCACACACACGCACTGGAAGAAGAAAGAACTAGCAAGACAGATTTTTTGGTGCTGCTAAACCACACAGCTTTTCAGTTTTTTTCATCTCTTATTTATACTAGCAAAATATGACTACATGACTGCTAACGCTAATGCAAACAATGCTGCTAAGTGCTAACGCTAACGCTCAGCCAGCAATGAACAACAGCAATCAATGGCATCAATGCAGCTAATGCCATGACTGCCTCCACGATGTGCAGACGTGCAGCATCAAAAGGACTTCATGACCAACGTGCAGCCAGTCAGCCGAAAACAAAAACGGAAACATCAATGCTAATCAAAACAAGAAACGAACGCTCACAGGATTAATCAACAGAGGAGCGGGCGCCGGGGAGAAGGGAGGAGGGAGGCGGGAAGAGGAGGGTGGGCAGCGGAGCCGGCGAGGGAGGAGCGTGCCGAGCGGGCATGCGGCGACTTTGAAGTTGAGGGGTAAATATGGAACCGAGGTTGCGGGAAGCGGCGGAAGCCTCTCGCGGCTGGCTTATGGCTTTTAGCTCCCATACGTTGTGCCGGTTTCCGACTTCGGAGAAAAGCTAGGAAAAAAAATTAGTCGTTTAGAATGGCTTTCAGTTTTTTTGGACGGAGGTCAGAAGCTAAAGCCGTCCTAAACACCCCTTAAGATCTGGTCTGACCCATAAACATCTATAGCCCACACAATGTAACTGGGGCCTAAATTGCAAAAATCAAGTAGTACTTATTTATTTGTTGGTTAATTTTTGGTTCCTTTCTCCTAATAATAAAAAGTATTTGGTTTCCTGAAACTTGAAATCCAAGTATGTCTACTTTGTTGAGGCATGTCGACCTCACTATATTTTTCCAAATTACTTGAACTTTAGACCGTTTGATCTAGATCCAATGGAGCTCCTTCTCTCTTTCCCACTAATTTCTCCTCTACCTTCCCTCACCCAACCATCGTGAGTGGCACCTTACGATGCTTGTGGGGCCTCTGCATTAACCTAATGCAGAGGATCCCGCTTCCGTACTGACGAGCTTCTGTTTGATCTGAACCATTAGATTTTGATCGAATAGTTGAGAGACACTCCTAATATTGAGTATTGTTTATCTCTGTATTTACCATCCAATGCAGAGAATCTGAATCTATGTACCATATGGTTTCCAATTATTGAAAGAGGCTTTTCCTGATGGACCCCTTGCATTTGCCAACAGGAGAGGGCAATGACCAACATGGAGAGGATAAAGCCTGTGGTCGGTGAGGAGAACATGAGATCCCATTCACCATTGCAAAAAAATGCCTGTCTAGCTTGAACAACGTCAGACTGTCCCGTTCACTGCTCCAAGTGAAGTTCCTGTTTGCAATCTACTCTCTTTGAGCTCACATGGCCCTAAAACCCCATTCAAATTTCAAACACAGTTCAAATTTTTGCCAGCACAAACTTTGAAGCAAATGTTCAAAACTTGTGCGTCGATTTTCATGTTCCAACCAGGTGCCAAAAGTTTTCTTGGTTTGGCTTCTGGAGCTATACATTACAAACTGCGTTAAGTGTGTGTATATATATATATATACACTCCCAGTATATTCGCACTTTGAATATACTACTTAAACCAATATATTATACTTCTTTATCACTCCCAGTATACTTAAATACCAATTATAATATACTCCAACACGATTTGATTGAATTTTTTTTATTTAGCCCTTTATTTTTGCTATATACCCTTTTTTATATATAAAAGAAGTATATACATAAATATTGCAATAAAAAGGTGAACTTTAATGAATTTTTCTTAGAACTCACTTTGGGGTATCTTATAATCATTATTGGAGTATACTCAAATAGATAAAGAAATATCACCATATGATTTTAAGTGGTACATGAGAAGCGAGAGTACGTACTCCCAGGAGTACCATACCATTTTCATATATATATATATATATATACTATTTTGACATACTATGCAATATCATTTTTCCGCATGCACCATGAGGCGAATATTCTAGTATTTCCATTATGAAAAAGTTCGAATTTCTTGGCCGGGTTTCAACTTAAATCTTGTATTGGGACGCCACCTCTTTCAGCAGTAATAAGCTGGTAGCCTGGGTTCTTGTAAGATGAGACACTCGCAGCTCAGCATCAGAAGAACATCCCCCATGCTTGGCCGCTCTTCAGGATGCTGCTGAACGCACAGCAGCGCTATCTGAACCCATCTTGTCATCTCGGCTGTACGAGTAGGAGGCTCACCATGCAGCGATGGATCGATGAACTCCATTAGTCTTCCCTCTTTCCACAGGTCCCACGCCTATGAGAGAGTTGTGAGGACTTCAATTAGTGTAATAATTAAGATTGAACCTCTCTTTCTTACATATAGTACTTCACTTACTTACCCATGCATTGAGAGGACCACAACCGCGGGATTCACCTGTCAGTGTAGATGGAGGGGCTCTTTTTCCACTGATGATCTGAAGGAGCGTTGCGCCGAAGCTATACACGTCGGACTTGAAGGAGAAACGGCCTTCTTCGTGGTATTCGGGGGCCGCAAACCCACTGAAAGATGACAATATATAGAATTACTAAACCATTTGGCAAAACTGAAGTCAAGGAAAATAAGACAAAATAGTACAACAATTGCCCAGAGAAAAACAGGAGAGAAGAAAAGAGCGTCGTGCAAAGAAGCATGTAAATAATCTTACGGCGAGCCCATGACAGCATGGGTGTAGCCTTCATCCGAATCTGGTTCTAATGTTTTGGATATACCAAAGTCACAAATCTTAGGATTCATATCAGAATCCAAGAGAATGTTGCCTGGTTTTAAATCCCCGTGAATAATACGTAGACCGCACAACTCTGTCAGGTACAGAGCTCCCTGTGCTGTCCCTTTAACTACTCGAGAGCGCGCAGACCAGTCCAATGGCATCCCCGTTGAACTCGTGCCTGCAAAATGCTTAAAACCACGAGTAAATGCAAACACTAGGATTTGGTTGGTCCCAACTCCCAAGATCGAGTAGATAAACAAGCCAATTGAAACTTGCCGTAGATGCAGCAATCCAAGCTTCCCTCTGGCATATATTCAAATACCAAGATCCCCTCCCTCTTTCGGATGCAATATCCCAGAATCTGAACTATATTTGTGTGCCGAAGCTTTGGGATTAACTTGATTTCATTCTCAAACTGAAACGAAGATTGCCCATCTGTAAACGCCACTCTTTTGACGGCAACCTCGCGTCCATCGGGTAATCGGCCCTGAAAAGCATTAACACCATGTCCATGCTTGTGATGATCATCAATCTTTATGCACAAATATGCAATTACTACATAAGAGGCTGAATAATACTGAACTATAGTCCTTGCGCTGAATGCAGAAGGAGACCAAACACTCGAAGCAAGCATATGCAGAGCGCTACCTTGTAAACAATGCTAGAACCACCAATCCCAATCTGGTTTTCCGGTGAGAATTTATTTGTAGCATTCTCCAACTGAGGGAAGGTGAACCATGGAAGACCTGTTGTTTAGGGAAACACGGACCATTGAGACTTTAATTTATTTAGTACTTCAAAGCTCTATTTCATTTCCTCGACAGAAATGAAAAAGAAAAGTCTATTCCGTTCATCAAAATTATGGTTTACAGTGGAAATTTATGGAAGCAGCTGTGATTTTACAATTTACATGCTGAGGTTTAGTATATAGCTCACTACCTGGTGTAAATTCGGTGTGCCAGATATAACAATAGCTGGACATATAAGAGCATATAGTAACTCAAAGAAAATAGCCCAGAGTTTCAATTCTGTTATATGTAGTTCTGTACATGAGTTCACCGAAGTGAAGTACCTGATGAGTTGCCTTTCTTAACTTTGAAAGGCTTGCCCGTCCCTTGACCCCTAGCATTGCCGAATATTATATAAAAATAATAATCGATGCTTTTGATATAATGAGTATCTTTTACCATTACGAAGCTCCAAAAATGATGGTTTCAGACTTTCAGAGGACAATTTGTAGATAAATCCAATATATATAAAGAAGGGGATGAGATACATATGTTATGCGTATATTTCACTTATTAGTGAACTTTGTTGTGGAGTATGTAAATTAAGACTAGCACCACTGAGGTTTTATTAAACCAACAAAAATGGTGTAAGGATTATGTAAATTACATTATGCACCTAGTTGCCTAGGCACCTACATCAAGAACTGTGTGATACACGCGTATGATCAACACGAAATTCGGAGTTTTGGTATGAAATATTTTATACAGTTGATTTTTTTTATGGTGAGTGAGTTTTGAACTCGGTTCAAACTCATTTGATCCACTTTTGAAATCAATGCGACTACATGATTATGTATCATGAAACTAGCTCAAACTAGTTCAAATCAAGATGAATTTAAATTTTTTCAGAGTTTGATATCTCAAATACACTTTTTGTGGGTACCTCACTCATTGCGAATCTCAAAACACATCAACATGTATTGATACTCATCCTACATATTTATAATTTTCAAAAGTGTGAACTTCATTAGGTTTTTATGGTTCAAGAGAAAGAGAGGAATTAGGTTGAGAAATGTACTTTGACTCTTGCACAAGATGGATAGATGCTACTCCACATCAACTATCGAAAAGGTACATGTATTTCAAAGAATGTTACCTGGTGTCACGGTTTGAATGACTGGTAGACGACTCTGCAGATACTTGTGCGCGGTCCTGAAATAACAAATTAGCCTCTCTCTCACTCTCTCATGTTACTAGTTTTATGAATATTGTGTGTATATTAAAGAGACCCAATGAGTAATATATATAGGGTACAAAGAGATACAAATCTAAACCTTAATACGATAGAAAATATCATAAATACCCTTATATCCTTAACACCTCCCTAAAATGCAAGACGTATGCAATATCATTGCATTTGGAAAGGGTTGACATTAAAATAGGAAAATTCGAAGTCCGAGTCTTGATAAAGTCATCGTAGTATGCAGCTCTTGAAAAATATATCGATAAAAGATCTCCTCCCATCCGGGGACGTACGATAGCCCATAAAGCACAAGGAACGGGAGCAAAGTCGACCGCGGCAACATGACAAAGAAGATGATGAAACCGATAAAAATAGAGAAAACTGTCAAATCAATCTGAATAGGAATAGATAGAAGCATGGCGGCGCAGATCGAAACCCAAGACGGCAGCGGTACAGTGCACAAGAAGCGCAATAAAGACGCAGTGCACAAGAAGTGCAATAAAGATGCAGTACACAAGAAGCGCAATAGAGACGCAATACACAACAAGCGCGACGGCTTTAAAAGCTTGGGACGACGGATCTGCAGCGGCTGCTGTCATGCAAAAAGAATTTCTATGCTTGTATGACTGATAATAAATTTGTGGACTCGTATGGTTTAAACGAACTCAAAGATAAAGTGATACGACTTAAATTGGTGCAGCAAAAAAAACAACATAAAAGATAGCTAGCAGTAGCAGCAAGAATAGCTAGCAGCAGCAAAACCGCGTAACCGGATCTAGCAGCAGCAAAACCCAATCTCAATATCAAATCTCCACCCCACCGACAGCAACCTCAAGTCATCTACCAATAGTATATGCCAGCACTAAAACCCAACCAATCTGTTAAGTAACCGAGCCCGGCCAGGAGTCCTGGCCCATGTGGGCACCTCATCTACCCGTAGCCTATGTATAGGAGGGGGGACCCCCAACCAACTGTAGATGTTCATTATTGAAAGAGAAATAAAGAGAAGTCTGCAGTCCCCTCTCATATCTGTGTTTATCTCTTGTTTCGTTCTTGTGTTCTTGCATCGTTCTTACGATTCTCTATTTGTCTACGAGGTAATCGCTTGGACTGGACTTACCAGCGACAGTTCCTCAACACGTTATCAGTACGATCAACTCTCCTCGCATCGAAAAGGTAACCGTCGATGAACGACACTCGTAGATTGAATCATTTTCTAGATCGCATTCAATTCTACAAAATTGCTTTCTAGATTGGTTTTCTACTATGCAAATTGCTCTAATCTGTCGCGGCTCGCGAGCCGACTTGGAGTCGCCGGCACAATGCCGATCGATAGATTGCATGAAAGAGCGGATGTCAATTGTACCATAGATTGAAAGTTGCAAATCTGTTCTGATCTACCGCGAGCCGACTTGAAGTCGCCGGCCAAGCCGATCGGTAATGGCATGAACGACAAGTGCATCGGATGAACAGTACATGACATGAACAGTAGCAGAAAAAAGGGGGGCAGTCGTCGGCCCTGTAGAGCCGCACCTAGCCTCGCCGGCCCCGCCGCACCGGTCCCACAAGGCCGCGCGGCGCCGCGCCTCCAGCGCCTCCGCCGGCCGCTCGCTCACCCGCCCCGCACTAGCCACCGCAGCCGCCGCCGCCTCCACCGCCTCCACAAGGCGGCATCGCCACGGCGGCCTCACCGCACCACCGCCAGGCCGGAGCGCGCCGCCGCCATAGCGGTCGACCGACGCGCCGCCGCGCGCGCGCGCCGCTTGAAGCCATCGCGGCCGCAGCCGCCGCCTCCTTGTACGGGATGGGGAGGCAAGAAACCCTAAAGGGACCCCCTTTCCCTCTTTTGATCCGGGCGGGATGGGCCAAAAGGCCGGCCCAAGGCTGTTTCGGCGAAGAAACGAAAAAAACGGGGGGGGCCGGCCCATGCAGGTCGGCCCAAAGAAAGAACCGGCGGAAAAGAAGAAAAAAAAGGTGGGGTCCGGGCGAAATCTCACATTTTTTGCAAAAAAAGGCCCTCGAAAATATGAAAATTGTGCGCAAATTCTCTCAGAACTGAGATTTCGCGTTTTAACCCCTAAAACTTGCAGTTTTCGTCGAAAAGTCATTTTCCAGCAGAAAAAGGCTTTGGGAATCCAAATTTTTGCATATTTTGAACTTTGAAGCATGTTTATTCTTGTTTTTGTTTTTTCTATGCAATTTATTTACTGTATTTACTGTTTTTTATTTTATGTGATTGTTTATATTACTTATAATCATTGAAAATAGTAGTAAATCATGAAAATACATAGAAAAATATGGGAACATTATGATAATTCTTGTAACCTTTTTATGCACATTACGAGAAGTAATCTTATACACCTCTTGCATAAATATGCAGATGACTGGAATTACGAACCGGGAGTTCGAGGAACTGGCCCAGCATGGCCAGAACTATTTGACTTGGGCATCAGATGTCGAGGACGTACTTGGAGCCAAGAAGCTCCGTGCTGCTATTGGGCTCGGCGCCTCGCAGGACGCCATTCCAACTGTTGAGGAGAATGATCAGGCACTTCATTTCCTCAGACATCATCTCTGTTTAACTCTCAAGAATGAGTATATGGTAGAAAAGAGTGCACTGGCTTTATGGACCGCCCTAAAGAAGCGGTTCGAAAAACTGAAGTACACCATCCTGCCCCGGGTAGAGCAGGAGTGGACTCGACTGCGTTTTGCTGACTACAAGACCGTGGGGGAGTACAACTCTGCTTTGCACAGAATTTGTACAAATCTTCAGCTTTGTGGTAAAATAATCACAAATGAGGAGAAGATTGAGAAAACCCTCTCTACCTTTCACCCAAATGCGATGCAATCCGCACGCAACTATCGCCAGGATGGCTACAAGGAATACGCCGAACTGATAGACATTATGCAAGTTGCGGAAGTTCAAGGTGAGGTTCTCAGAAAGAACTACATCTCACAGCCGCCTAGTAGCAAAGTTGGCCATGAAGTCAACGCTAGCAGCTATAAGGTGAGAAAGCCTCAATCAAAGAAAAGAGGCAAGAAGGGTAAGGTCATGAGTCACAAGAACAAGCAAAATACTCAAGCCAAGAAAGGCGAACAAAAGAAACGCGATGAGAAGCCCTATGGTCAGCAGGACCAAAGCTGCTACAAATACAGCACTTGGGGACATTGGTCACGTGTCTGCTGTGAACCGCAGCACGTGATTGATGCTTTACAGGCAAAGAAGAAGGGCAAAGGGCAGCATGAGGCGCACCTCGCCATTGCAGGCATAGAAGATCCACAGTCATTGGCTGCACCTATGGATGTGGACATCCCTGCGGCAGCTCCTATCACTCCTTCGTTGGACATTGCAGCGGCTGCAGCCGTAGTTGCCGAAGAAGAGAAGATAGAAGTAGATCAGATTCAGGCAGAAGTTTCTTCATACTTCGCTAATTCAATCTAGTGCATGCATGGCACTCAGTTTTACAGTCATTTGCAGTTTATGTTAGAATTTTGAATTATTGAATAAAGGTTGTAAGCTTTAGAAGAGCATTTGCAATAAATTCTTATGATGTGTCCAACAAGACTTTTCTCGTATTAATAAAGCAATTTTGTTCTGTTTTGAAGTATGTTATTTGTGTGTGGATTGCTTTCTACTCCATATTAATAAGTACTTTATATATCAGAACGCGTGTGACGCCCTATGGAGGAAGTGTGCTTAGCAGATAGTGGCACAACAAATACCATACTGAGAGAGACGAAATTTTTCCAATCGATCAATAAGAATGTTGGTAGTCTTACGACAATCGCTGGCAGCGATACTTGTATAATAGACTCAGAAAGAGCCACAATTATACTCCCGATGGACACGACATTGGTCATTGAAGAAGTCTTGTTGTACCCAGAATCGGCTAGAACTCTCTTAAGTTTTAAAGATATTCGCGCTAACGGTCTCCATGTAGAGACTGAAGAAGAGTATGGTAAGGAATACCTGCTCATTACAAAGCGTGAGGAAAATAGAAAAATGGTATTAGAACGACTTTCTTCATATGAATCTCGGCTATAATACACTCATATTAGGGCACCTGGAGCCTATACTGTTCTGAAAACATCTTTTAGAAGCTCTGAACTTTTCTGTCTCTAGCATGACAGATTAGGCCATCCCGGTCTTAGGATGATGAGAAATATAATTAACAATTCTCAGGGACATAATATCAATGTAAAGAATTTCTTGAATCCAGAAGATTTCGTGTGCCCTGCATGCGCCACTGGGAAATTAATTACTAGACCTTCTCCTCTGAAAGTGAAGGATGAAATCCCTGCATTCTTGGACCGAATCCAGGGAGATATTTGCGGTCCTATTCAGCCCCTGTCAGGGCCATTTAGGTACTTTATAGTGCTCATCGATGCTTCCTCGAAATAGTGGCATGTATGCTTGTTGTCTACGAGAAACCATGCTTTTACAAAGCTGATCTCGCAGATAATTAAAATAAAGAATAATTTTCCTATCATCATGTGAAGTCCATCAGAATGGACAATACCAGAGAATTTACTTCAAAAGCATTTGATGATTATTGTATGGCAATGGGAATTACCGTTGAGCATTCGGTACCACATGTTCACACCCAGAATGGATTAGCAGAAGCATTGATTAAAAGAATTAAATTCATTGCCCAACCGTTTTTACAGAATTGTAATTTACCAACTACATGTTGGGGACACGCAGTCCTGCATGCAACAACTCTCATCAATTTTAGACCGTCGGCATACAACATCCATTTACCTATGCAATTAGCGCAAGGGTCAGTACCGAAAATCTCTCATCTCCAAAGGTTTGGTTGCAAGGTTTATGTACCCATACTACCACCGCAGCGAACTGCAATGGGCCCTCTCCGAAAGTCTGGGATATACGTTGGTTATGAGATTGCATCCATAATCAAGTATCTGGACCCGATGACTGGAGATTTGCATACAGCCCGTTTCGCTGATAGCATATTTGATGAGGATAGTTTTCCGTCATTAGGGGGAGGAAATCAACCTCTTGATGAAAAATATCGGAAAATAACGTGGCAAGCCACGGGAAATAATGCACATGAACCACGCACTAATGAAGCAGATAGAGAAGTCCGGAAGATAATTGATTTGCAAGCATTAGCGAATCAGCTGCCTGACCACTTTAGTGATTTGAAGAGCGTGACCAAGTCGCATGTGCCTGCACGCAATGCACCGAAGAGGGTTGAAATACCAAAGAAAATAGAAGGTACCCCTAATCCCGTCCAGAGGCCTCAGAATAAAAGGACGAGAACTCCGGTTCCTCGAATCCCAAGTAACCGGGGACGCCTGGCGAAAAAGGATAAGAAGGATTTGTCACAGCCGATTACTGAAGTTCCCCACAAATAGAAGGGGAGCCAATTGAGACCTGGCACTGGTATGGAACCTTCAGCAATAGGCATACCAGATTTGAATATTGCTACGGAGGGAGACATCAGCATGGATGTGTGCGCACACATCGGAGCTGAAAAACTAAAGGAACTTGCCCCCACAATTGGAAGCAGCGGTGAGCAAGTAGAAGTATTAGCAGAACCGCCCCATGAAGCTATAAATTATGTGACCACGGGAGAATCTTTGAATAGAGCAATAGCCAATGTCGACATCTATTTTGCAAAGAAAATTGCCACAATCATTGATCTTGATCCAGAGCCGGCATCGCTCGCTGAATGCAAGAAAAGATCAGATTAGGAATATTGGAAAAAGGCAATAGAAGCATAATTAATATCTCTAAATAAAAGAGAGGTGTTTGGGCCTGTAAGCCGCACACCTTCCCATGTGCACCCTATAGGGCATAAATGGGTATTTGTTCGAAAGAGAAATGAAAATAATGAAGTAGTAAGATATAAAGCAAGGCTTGTTGCACAAGGTTTCACTCAAAGACCAAGAGTAGATTATGAAGAAACCTATTCCCCGGTCATGGGCAGAACTACCTTTAGATATTAAATTCAATGGCAGTAAATCTGAATTTGGAAATGAAATTGATGGATGTGGTAACTGCATACCTTTATGGGACCTTAGATTTGGAAATTTATATGAAGATACCTGAAGGTATCCCTGTCCCGAATCAAGACAGAGCAAATAGAAATCTATACAGTGTGCAACTCAGAAAGTCACTGTATGGACTGAAGTAATCAGGCAGGATGTGGTATAATCGCTTAAGCGACTTTCTCTGTAAGAAAGGCTACACGAACAATGAGGATTGTCCCTGTGTATTTATACGGTGATCCCGGGATGGATTCTGTATAATCTCAGTGTATGTAGATAATCTGAATATTATCAGGACCTTGGAAGATATTGAAAAAGCAAGCTCTTACCTGGAGTCAGAGTTCGAAATAAAAGATTTGGGTAAAACCAAATATTGCATAGGCTTGCAGCTTGAGCATACCGCTGAAGGGATTTTAGTACATCGGTCAACCTACACTCAGAAAGTGTTGGAAAGGTTTGGATTTGAAAAGGCATATCCTTCGAAAGTGTCGATGATCGGGAGATCCTTGCAGCAAGACAAAGACTCGTTCAGACCTAGAGAAGAGGGGGAGGACGTCCTGGGACCGGAATTCCCATACTTGAGCGCAGTTGGAGCTCTCATGTATTTAGCAAACCGCACTAGACCGGACATTGCTTTTGCAGTGAATCTTCTAGCAAGGTATAGTGTAGAACCTACCAAAAGGCATTTTCAGGGAGTAAAGAACGTCTTCCGATACCTCCAAGGAAGTAGAGATCTTGGTCTGTTCTACAGAAAGAACCAAGACCTTACAATGACTGGCTATGCAGATACCGGGTACCTGTCAGACCCGCATACAGCTAAGTCACAAACAGGCTATGTTTTCCTGTGTAGTGGAACTGCAATTTCATGGAAATTGTCTAAGCAAAGCATTGTATCAACTTCGACGAACCACTCAGAAATTATAGCACTAACATTGCTCTGATACCATATTATGAATATTGTGTGTATATTGAAGAGTCTTAATGGACAATATATATAGAGTACAAAGAGACACAAATCTAAACCCTAATACGATATGAAATACCATAAATACCCTTATATCCCTTATATCCTTAACAACTAGAACATTACCTGTCTATAAAGAGTCAGTGATGAATTGAACTATCATGTTTAGATGTTACTCCATATCAACTATCGAAAAGGTAAATGTATTTCAAAGATGTTACCTGGCGTCACGGTTTGAATGACTGGTAGACGACTCTGCAGATACTTGTGCGTCGACCTGAAATAACAAATTAGTCTCTCTCTCACTCTCATGTTACTAGAACATTACCGGTCTATATTTAGAGTCAGTGATGAACTGAACTATCATGTTTTAACCATCCTATAGTGGTACTGTACTAAAACAAGCAAAAGTTTAACCCTCTAAGAAAATTGAACTAGAGCTCCCTGAGGTTGTAGTAAAGTGCCACATAGAACCTAACTTGAAAATTAATGTAGTAGGTGAACTAAACATATAAGCTATGTCATTTAGGTCATTTGGCTTTTCAATTAGCTGATAATGTTAATGTGACAATGGAATAAACTTACCAAGTTTGCATGGATCATCACGTGACCCCAGATTTCGATATGGATCATCACTACTACAGAAAGCCTCATCACAGACGGTTCGGAACCGTCATCACAGACGGTTTCCGACCGTCTGTGTTTTTATACGTCTGTGATAACAGGCGGTTATCACAGATGGTTCAAAAACCGTCTGTGATAAAAGCTATCACAGACGGTTCGGAACAAGAACCGTCTATGAAAAAAACTATCACAGACGGTTCTGAACAAGAACCGTCTGTGATAATTGACGGTTCACAGACTGTGTTATACTTATCACAGACGGTTCTATTTACGAATCATCTGTGATAATTCATAGACGGTTCTTAAGAAGAACCGTATGTGATAATTGAGACATCACAGAAGGTTTTGTAGATAAAATCGTCTATGATACTTTTTGTTTTGTTGGGCGAAAAATAAAAATTTGGATTTAATAGGCGGGCTACTGAAACTTGCTTTATATTAACCGAGCCCCCTCACACCTCACACCTCCATCACCTCCTCTGTCATCTCTCCTCTAACCGAGTGCCGCTGTCTCGCCCGAGCTCGTCTCCGCGGCCTCCTCCACCTCGTCCCGTCCTCGTCGTCGCTGGCCTCCCATGACCTCGTCGCCCCCGGCCTCCACTTCGTCGCCCTGGCCTCCCACGACCTCACTCTCTCTACTCCCCTCTTTGCTCTGTGATGTGGATTACTGAGAGCTAGTGTTAGTGCTCTGTGAATGGATTGAGTTGATACTACTGTGATGTGGGTGATACTGTGGTTATTGTTGGAGGCTCTCTGTGCATGTGTAGTTCATGCTGAGATACTTGGTTTGGGCAAAAATATAGATAGCATATTGTGCATTGTCCGGTAAAACCGCCATAACTTTTGCATACGAGCTCGGATTGCAACGTTCTTTGGCTCGTTGGAAAGCTAACGAAAAGTTCAATCCGGAAATCCATAAGTCCATATCAAATTCATTCGCGAGGCTCTAGACAAAGTGAAATCCAAAAAAAAAAGGTCGTTTAGAGCCTCAAAACAACCTTCTAAGTTTCAACACCCGTTTTCTTTTTTCTTTTTGCAATAGAAAATGCTATCAGAGATGTATCACAGACGGTTCAGAATAAGAACCGTTTGTGATAATAACCGTCTGTGATAGCTTTTTTTTTTCTGTGATAGCTTTTTCAAAACCGTCTGTGATGATCTCGTATCATCACAGACATATAAACTCAGACGGTTTAGTCAATACCTCTACATTTTTAGCTAATAAACGGTCACAATAATTACCTAGCTAATTGGCATAACTTTGCAAATTTAAGTGATGCAACTTCACAAGATTCGGGGACCCGCTATGCTAATTTTCAAGTTTAGAGGCTGCAAGTTTAGTGACCTGTAAATTAATTTGATGTTTGAGAACTTAAGTGACACTTCCATTCTCATAGAGGTTTACTTAGCGACACACTTGCAGTGCAATTTTCTCCTCAGAGCTTTGACATAGTTGTACCTGCTCATCAAGAAGATGTATAATTTGTTTGAGAAGACGCGTGTGGTCATTGTAGTTGAGGCCTTCGATGAACAACTGCAAGGCGTGGAGGTAGCCGTCCATTTCCTTCTGCACCGCGCGCAACTGGTCGGCGAGACCGCCGCAGAAGCAGAAGCGGAGCACGTAGCTGCTGAATCCGTGCTGGCAGGACACGACGAGCACGTACGCTCGGCGCAGGGTCTCCTGGAGCCCCTCCAGCGGCTTCCACGCCTCCAGGCGATCTTTCATTTCCGACCCCTGCAGTCGCCGCAGCTCGTTGGCGAGCATATCCGTAAGTCGCGCGAGCTGCCGGCACTCCTCGCCGTTCCGGCGGACCGTCTGCACCGCCCGCGCGACCATGCCGATCAGCCCTAACAAGTCCACTCCGGCCAGCTGGGTTACATTGGCCGCCTGCCCCAGGCAGCCGCACAGCGTCATCTCGCCTGCGTAGGGACACGACGCGGTGAATCAGGCTAGTACTGTACTGGTACATCACACTACCCGCGCACGATCACGAAGAAAGAAAACACCATGCATGCGAGATTGAGAAAGCCGCGGAAGAATTAAACCTTACTTGCCTCTCCTCAATTCGACCAGGCAAGTTCAAGTCTTCAATTAGCTAGCTCCCTAAGAAACAAAGGAAGGAAGGAATGAACTAAATGAAGGATTGGGTGGATGACACAACCACCCATACGCACTGTAAGGACACACACACACACGAGAAAAAGAGAAAGGTGCCGCTCTTTTGCGCCTTGGAAGCATCCGCGCAGCAGCAGCAAAAACAAGGGAAAAACAACGTCCCGGAAGCATCCGCGCATTTGCGCCTTGGACGTACGTACCCACCCACGCGACGCGAGGTCCCGGCCTCCACCACTTCCGGTCGTGCTGCTCCTCAAGAGCCCGCCTGTTGAATTTTCGCTTTGCACTGTCTTCGCTTTGTCCCCGGGAAAAAAACGCTCGGAGCAGCTAGCTCTGTCGTCGCTTCTTCAATGCGCCTCTTTTCTTGTCGGACCCAGTGGTCGACTTCCTTGACTTGCACGTCCTCCTCGATGTGACCCACAAGCACAACACCCCTGGAGTCTTTTTCCTTCACGGAGAAGCCTTGACCCCTAACTTGAACAACGTCAGACAGAAGTGAAGTACCTGATGAGTAGCCTTTCTAAACTTTGAAAGGCTTGCCCGTCCCTTGACCCCTAGCATTGCCGAATATTATATATAAAAAATAATCGATGATTTTGATATAATGAGTATCTTTCACCTTTACGAAGTTCCAGAAATGATGGTTTCAGTGGACAGTTTGTAGATAAATCCAATGTATATGAAGAAAGGGGATGCGATACATATGTTATGCGTATATTTCACATATTAGTGAACTTTGTCGTGGAGTATGTAATTTAAGACTAGCACCCCTGATGTTTTATTAAACCAACAAAAATGGTGTAAGGATTATGTAAATTACATTATGCACCTAGTTGCCTAGGCACCTACATCAAAAACTGTGTGACACATGCGTATGATCAACATGAAATTCGGAGTTTTGGTATGAAATATTTTATACATTTGATTTTTTTTTTTATGGTGAGTGAGTTTTGAACTCAGTTCAAACTCATTTGACCCACTTTTGAAATCAATGCGACTACCATGATTATGTATCATGAAACTAGCTCAAACTAGTTCAAATCAAGATGAATTTAATATTTTTTCAGAGTTTGATATCTCAAATACACTTTTTGTGGGATACCCCCGCCAATCATTGGAAATCTCAGAGCACGTAAACATGTATTGATGCTCATCCTACATATTTATAATTTTCAAAAGTATGAACTTACTTCATTAGGTTTTTATGGTTGTTCAAGAGAAAGAGAGGAATTAGGTTGAGAAATGTACTTTTGACTCTTGCACTGTTTTGCCACACTTGTAAAACAAATGTACAGAAAGATGGATAGATGTTACTCCATATCAACTATCGAAAAGGTAAATGCATTTCAAAGAATGTTAACTGGCATCACGGTTTGAATGACTGGTAGACGACTCTGCAGATACTTGTGCGCCGTCCTGAAATAACAAATTAGTCTCTCTCTCACTCTCTCATGTTACTAGAACACTACCGGTCTATATTTATTGTCAGTGATGAACTGAATTATCATGTTTTAACCATCCTATAGTGGTACTGTACTAAAACAAGCAAATGTATAACCCTCTGAGAAAATTGAACTAGAACTCCCTAAGCTTGTAGTAAAGTGCCACATAGAACCTAACTTGAAAATTAATGTACGTAGTAGGTGAACTAAACATATAAACTATGTCACTTAGGTCATTTGGCTTTTCAATTAGCTGATAATGTTAATGTGACAATGGAATAAAATTACCAAGTTTGCATGGATCATCACGTGACCCCAAATTTCGACATGGATCATGCATCCAAATAATTGACATTAGTTTTGTATCTTCATTCAGCTGTTAATTCAGCAGTTTTACTAATTAAACAAGTCATAAATAATAACCCCAATTGTCACGTGGATTATGCCACTCTCATGTACCACCTCTGCATTTTCAGCTAATAAACGGTCACAATAATTACCTAGGTAATTGGCATAACTTTGCAAATTTAAGTGATGCAACTTCAAGATTCGGGGTCCCGCTATGCTAATTTTCAAGTTTAGAGGCTGCAATTTTAGTGACCTGTAAATTAATTTGAAGTTTGAGAACTTAAGTGACACTATTGAGTTGCATGTACGACGTGGAATAGAAGTGTGCTGCAATTATTATTATTTAATTGCGTCAACTGGGTCTTGAACTCAAGACCTCTTGATCCTGATACCATATTGAGTTGCATGTACCAATCAGTTCACCCAAAAACTTAAGCTAATGAAGAAACACAGACAATTCACTTATACTACAACATTATACTACAACAGACACTTCCACTCTCACAGAGAGGTTTAGTTAGCGACACACTTGCAGTGCAATTTTCTCCTCGGAGCTTTGGCAGTGCAATTTTCTCCTCGGAGCTTTGGCATAGTTGTACCTGCTCAACAAGAAGATCCATAATTTCTTTGAGAAGACAAGATCGCAAGTCGTAGGTGATGCCTTGGATGAACAACAGCAAGTCGTGGTGGTAGCCGTCCATTTCCTTCTCTGCACCGCGCGCAACTGGTCGGCGAGATCGCGGCAGAAGCAGAAGCTGAGCACGTAGCTGCTGAATCCGTGCTGGCAGGACGCGACGAGCACGTACGCTCGGCGCAGGGTCTCCTGGAGCCCCTCCAGCGGCTTCCACGCCTCCAGGCGATCTTCCATTTCCGACTCCTGCAGCCGCCGCAGCTCGCCGGCGAGCATATCCGTACGTCGCGCGAGCTGCCGGCACTCCTCGCCGTTCCGGCGGACCGTCTGCACCGCCTGCGCGACCACGCCGAACAGCCCAAACAAGTCCACTCCGGCCAGCTGGGTTACGTACCACTATAGGATGGTTGTCCGGTGAAGGGCCTGTCACAGCCGCCAGGATATAACAGATCGAGACCACAAATGTGTTCAGGAAACTGTGGCAGACAAGGAAAACAATATTATTCTGTAATATAATATAACGGATTTGTCATTTCTAAGTCGACTGAAATTTTTCTAAGTTTAAATCAATTGTTGATTGTTGTGGCTGTTAGATTAGTGCAGAGATTGATATGCTATATAATTGGATTTTGATCCAATGGATATAAAATGTGGCTTTTGCCTTTACGAATAGACAATCTCATAATATAATTGATCAAATTTTGTTACTTACGTGCCACCAGGTTCCCTCTAAATTCCGACAATAATTAAAAACATAAAAAAGATTTGTATCTCTTACTTGGTGGCTACGCAGACTGACGACTAAGATTGACAAAGAAGAGAGAGATCAATGTGCATCACACAATCTATTCAGGTTTTGGCGCCATGATTGTATCTCCTGCCTGACTCTCACCTGTGCCATTTCTCTTGTAGTAAGCAAAGTTGCTTGGGGAGAAGCAAGACAAGACCTAGGCTGGAACAAAAGCTTTAGGCCCGCGAGCCGCTGGGCTCTGATCATTTTAGGCTTGGCTTGTGAAATGGCTCAGCGACCTGCTCGTTTTCTTAGCCAACAACGGCTTAATCCTTGTGGCGGCTTCCGATCTTTTCGTGCCACGGTGTTTGCGTCACCAAAATGACGAGCTCCTCGGTCCTCCACAGGTTGGGCACTGTCCGGAGGTGGCCGGGAAGACCGGTAATTTGATATATATTTTTTTGTGAATAATTTCGATTTTTTTAGGAAAGTTATGGAAAATTGTGGAGATGAACTAGCTATTCAAATATATACGGAGTAGAGATGGAAATATAGATGAATGCTTCAAAAAAAAATCAACTTTGAACTCACATTTGAACGCAGAGAGAGTCTGATCAAAAGAGAGTGAGAACAAGGGTTTTTGCAGTGTGTGAGCATTTCCTTGGGCACTTGTAACATCCTGTTATCAGATCATGAACAGTAATTTCCAGAGTTTCAATCTTTGCTTGCAAAGGCTTATTTCAATTTCAAAAGCTCCCAAAACTTCAAAGCCCAGACTTCAAAATACCAATTCAATTCCTCTCTCAATTTTCAAATTTCAGATTTCACCCCCCCCCCCCACCCAATCCTTCTCTCCCCTTCTTCCCCGTTTTCCCGCCTGCACCGCACGTCCCATCCCGGCTTCCCCACCGGCGCTCCGCCTGTTGCGCCAGCGCGCCGTCCGCGCATCGCCATGCCGTCTGTGCCCTCGCCCAGTCCCATCCTTTCTCTCCCTCCCCGGCTTCCCTCTCTCTGCGCCGCACCCGGCTCTGGTTCCTCCACGCCCGCCGGTGTCGTCAGCGCCGCGCTGCTCACGTCACGTCCCGGCTCCTCCGCGCCAGAGCTCGCCCGTCAGCCTCGTCCTATCCCGTCCCGAGCTTCCTCCCTCTGCCGCGCCCAGGTCTCCGCTGCCATTGCCGCCCTCGGCGCTTGTATTCCCCCATCCCCCATGCTCCCTCCCCCGCCGCCGGCGCCATGAGCTCCCGCCGTCGCCGCCGCCACCCACGGGGTCCCCATCCCCGTGGGAATCCATGTTCCCCGGTTGCCCGCCGCCACCCCCCGCGCTCTGCTCCCCTTCCTCTGTTCTCCCCCTGTGAAATCTCTCTTTGGGTGATGCTTGAGTCTATGACATGGGTGGCCCACATGGCATACACCCACTTATCTCCCTCTCTTTCACTCATTATCTCTCTTCCAAATGGGCCCAGCATGTCAATCCCTCAATTGCGTTCTTGTAAATTTCTAGAACAGTGGAAATATAGATGAATGCTTACATTCATCTATATTAATGCTTACATTTAAGTTATGGAAAGTTGTGGAGATGAACTAGATATTCAAATATATACGGAGTAGAGATGGAAATATAGATGAATGCTTCAAGAAAAATCAACTTTGAACTCACATTTGAACGCAGGGGTAGTCTGATCAAAAGAGAGTGAGAACAAGGGTTTTTGTAGAGTGTGAGCATTTCCTTGGGCACTTTCCGGACTGGTTTTCAGAGCATGTAAACCATGCGAAGACCTCAGTGTGTGGCTGGTTTTCGCGGTTGGTGCAAGCTTTCTAAGATAGAGAATGTACAGGTAATTTCTGTGCAGGGATTAATGAGTTAGCTGCATGCACTTTGAATTTGAAGTTAACTGCTTCAAATCTAGAGTTCAGTCTATCTACAATAGAATCACGGACAGGCTAGCTTGCTGCTCATGTTCAGAGGATCGATTACGCATGCTTGCAACGTCACCACTCACCAATGAAGGTATAGTGTACTGGAGTGGCAACATCTGTATTGCTTAAGCACTTACTACAATTACTTGCCGTAAAACGCAGAAGAAAAATAGAGAAGCGAGCCCTCGGGAAAAATAAAAAAACGTAGAGAAGCGCAGCAATGACCACCAAGCTAGCCCAGAATTGACATCCAAATATTTCAAACACTACAAGGTTTTATCCCTGAGAAAACACTGAAAGAAAACGGGATACTAGGCCCAGCTTCAACTTAAACTTACAGGACATGCAGGACATGCATCAACTTAAGCTTTGCATATATGATTTGAGTTATGCATCAACTTAAGTTTTGCATATATGATTTGGGTTACGTATCTCTTCTAGTGTATAGTAAGCTGGCTGGTTGGGTTCTTGCAAGATGACACTCGCGCAGCTCAGCATCAGAAGAACGTCCCACATGCTGGGCCGCTCAGCCGGAAGCCTTTGAACGCACAACAGTGCGATCTGAATCCATCTCATTATTTCGGCCATGCGAGGCTCATCACTCAGCGATGGATCGATGAATTCCATCAGTTTTCTCTCTGTCCACAAGTCCCATGCCTGAAAAGGTATATAGTTTGTATTGGACGAGGATGAATTAAGAAAGTTGTTCTCGCTATTGAGAATTTCTTCATCAGCGTAATAATAAACTAAACTAATAGTGGGTAGTGAGAATCGACGTGTTGATTATTAGCTATATTTATGGCCGGCTACGAATGCTGTTAAGATGTGATTTTTTTCCCTCGTCAGGACTAAGAAAGTATAGAATCTTAAAAAAAAGGAATTCAGAAGATTACTAACTCCATTTCCAAGCAGACGTTGTTTAAGCTGGACATCCATACATTCTGCAATATACTCCTTCGACTATTACTTTTTCTAATTAGATGTTATTAAATATTATAAAAAAAAATAGGGGATATCTACCTACGGTATATACAACTTTTAGTTACACTAACATTTTTCTCGCTCCTCACTTGTAGGATGATTAGTGTATGGTGGGAAGAGCTTCTCCCACTTGTAGGATGATCAGTGTATGGTGGGAAGAGTATATGTACGGTATAAAAATTACATACACATGTACCATGTCACTCTCTAAAAAATATAATAACAAATCTATTAATATTATTTCCATGTGAAAAATCTAAATAATTTTGCGTATGTTAGCAGCGAAAGTTTTAAGAGTTTAACTGCACATATTTTAAAATAACATCTATTTGAAAACAGAGATGATATAGGCAGAGGAGGCATACTGAAAGAGTTTCGCTCGCTTACCCACGCATTCAGAGGACCACAATTGCGGGATTCACCCGGTAGTGTAGGTGGAGGGCCTCGTTTTCCACTGATGATCTGAAGAAGCGTCGCGCCAAAGCTATACACATCAGACTTGACGGAGAAACAACCTGTTTCTACATATTCGGGGGCGATAAACCCACTGAAAGATTGATGAAAACATATAAAACATCTGGCAAAAGAAAATGTCAAGGAAAATAAACAAAAGAAACGAGCCTCATGTAATGTAACATGACATCTAGTCTTACCGCGATCCCATTACAACTCCAGTGCAGTCTACATCCGAACCTGGCTTCAGTGTTTTGGATATTCCAAAGTCACAGATCTTAGCATTCATATCAGAATCCAAGATAATGTTGCCTGGTTTTAGATCCCCGTGAATAATACGTGGCCCGCAGAGCTCGTGCAGATACAGAGCTCCCTGAGCTACACCTTTAACTATTCGAGAGCGCGTAGACCATTCCAATGGCGCTCCTCTCGAACTCGAGCCTGCTGCAACATGCTTAAGACCATGTACATAAGTAAATGTAAACTCTAGAATTTGGTTGGCAGCAAGATCGAGTAGATCCATAAGCGAGTTGAAACTTGCCGTAGATGTAGGAATCCAAGCTTCCGTTTGGCATATATTCAAAGACCAAGATCCTCTCTCTCTTCCAGATGCAATATCCCAGAAGCTTAACTACATTTGTGTGACGAAGCTTTGGAATCAGCTCGATTTCATTCTCAAACTGAAAAGAAGATGGACATTCGAATGCCGCTCTTTTCACGGCAACCTCGAGTCCGTCATGTGATCGGCCCTGAAATGCGTAGACATGACCAAGTGAGTGATGATTGCTATATCTTATGAACAAATATGCTACTTGTACATATATTTATCTGCGCATTACAAAAGGAGTTAAATACGTCCCAAGTATAAATGAACCTTTTGCTGAATGCAAAAGGAGAGACCAAATCACCAAAAGCATGCACATGCATGCAGGGCACTAGCTACCTTGTAAACAATGCTAAAACCGCCTAATCCAATCCGGTTTTCCAGTGAGAAGTTATTTGTAGCATCCGCCAGCTGAGAGAAGGTGAACTTTTCGAGACCTGTAGTTTAAGAGAAACGCGGGCCATTGAGACATTGACAAACTTAAGGGTTACGGTATGCAAATTAATTAGCATGGATGTTAGGTGTGATTGTACACTTTGACTTTTGGTTTATAGCTAGCTCTCTCTACCTGTTCCATCATGACAAATGAGCCTGTCAATTTCGGGAGCAGCAGCTATCTTCTTACGGAGCCACAAGAAATGCCACCTCGATCTTTCGTTTTCGGTTGATACTTGGTCGACAATGCTTTCAGGGCCTACCAAAAACCTGGTATAAGTTGGTGTAGCTTGATATATCAATTATTGGAGAGGTAAAAATATAACCAACTAGTACTCCCTCCAGCAGAAAACAAGTGACATTTTAGAATCCGTGCATTGAAACTTTTTTTAAACACTTAGGTCATAATATCTTTATATCTTTATGAATATTTAGATTGAGCAAATGAAAATAATGTGTAGATTTGTCTAAAAAAATACTTTCATAATATTATAATTTTACTAGGTTTTGAAAAATATATTTCAATAAGAATTGTGGTCAAAGTTGTATGTTGGAGCCATTGTCGATGTCCAAATGTGTCACTTATTTGTGACCCGAAGGAGTAGCTAAAAAGAAAAAAGAGTCCGAAGTAACAATTTTGTCAAATGTAGATGAGTCCACAGAAGTGAAGTACCTCCCAAATGGCCTTTGTTAACTTTGAAACGCCCCGCTGCCGCTTCAACTTTTCCTACTTCGCCCTTCACTTTACCCCTGTCATTGCCAAACATTATAATTTTTTTTAAAAAAAACGTTCTCCATCCTTTTGGACATAATTGAGTACCTTTTACCCTTTTGAAGCTCCGAAAATGATGGTTCGTTAAGTGTGTAAATCAATCCAATATTAGTAAAGGGGGTGAGATACAGATGTCATCTGAATATTTACAGATCTAGTTTGTAGTTGAAGTTACTGTCTATGTTGAACATGTGTACTGAATAACGTGTTTATCAAAATGTCTTTTACGTGAAACTATCACAGGCTAGCTGAAAAACAGATATTTTTTTAGCTATAGAAAGAACTATCACAAGTGGTTTAGTGAAATAAACCGTCTGTGATATGTATGACAGATGAGTATAAAATACAACAGTATTTGATATATAATTATCACAGATGGTTTAGAAGCGTGACACTCCCTAGCGCCCTTAACTCCTCACTCGCCCGCCCCTTCCTCTTCTCCCCGACGCCAATGCCGATGCTGCGCCTTCTCCCCGACCCCGATGCCGCCCTTCTTCCTGTATCCGCCGATCCCTGCTGCTCCCCGACACCGCCCTACTGCTTCCCGATGCCACTCGTCCCTACTGCTTCTGTGCATCCATCTCCGTGACACCGCTGCTCCCCGATGCCGCCCTGCTACTCCCCCGTCCCCTCCACGCTTGTAGGTATTTCCTTGTACCTCATTGTTTACTGCTCGGTTATTGCTAGTACTCAGTGATTGGTTTTCTGAGACAACGTATTTGAATATGCCTTGCCAGGTTCTACTCGGTGGCTTCGATTGCCATCCGCTTTGTGAGTTGTTTCTATTTTTAGGAGTGCTTTTCTTTGAATATATGTGTAGTGCTAGTCTAAATTTGAATTTGGATTAATTCTAGTACTAGGAGATATTGCATTGTACTGTTGTAGGTTTAGTTTACTGCTCAGTGATGATTTTTGTCATATTGAGAAATTAAATTGATAACAAATCAGACTTGAGCTACTAGGATTGCTCACTGTTGCCAGATTATATCTAATAGCTTGGCTCTGATGCTTTCTATTTTCGTCTGTGATTGACCTGATCATGTTATTCTGATCCTACTATTCCTCTGTTAGTCAATTGGCTTTCTCCTGAGTAGCTCACGTTGCTGAAATTAGTGATATGTTTATCCTATCAAGTGATTAATCCTCAATCCGCTGATTGGTTTATGTTTTAATCAAGTGATTCTTGTGCACTGTTAATTGTATACCTTCTGTTGACTGAAAGTAACTTTGCTATTTTTTAGATAATTCTTGACATAACCAATAGAGCATTAAATTCTGAGCTCATAGTATGTTCTATTGTTATCATTTTTAATTAGTGAAGAATCTTGACAAAAGTATTGAGAAAGGCCAAGATTGTATCTTGTGCAACTCTACATCTGAGAGCAAACTTAAAACATTCTAAATCTGAGCAATATGCTAATTTTGTATGTTTTCATGTCCTATCTTTCAAGCATATTCTCCTGTTTAATATGTTACCAAGAAGAAATTCTCCATGAAAATACAATCAAAATTTTTAGTCATTAGAATCCTGCAAATTTCATTCTTTGTGCGTGTATCTTCAAAGATGGCGTCCGCACATTCTTTGCCGCCGTCGCCGAATGCGTCTGGGGATCCGATGGATTGTGCGCCACTGTCGCTGAATGCGTTTGGCCCTCCGAAGAAAGGGGCCACTAAGCGAGATGGCAGAGGAATATCGAAAAGACCTAAGGGCCGAATGACCATCATGGAGGTCATGGATATTGGGGTCCCTCTGCATCCCAAGAAAGCAGTGACAGTATTCCGGACCACCTGCGGGATACTTGGAAGGGAATGAGTCCCCATCACCACACCAAGCTGGAAGTCTCTGACGGACATAGAGAGAGGCCAGCTGTGGACTAAAATTTCACACTCGTTCGTGATCCCAGCAGAAGTTCAGGGACGTGAGCGACGGTAGGCATTGCTCGTAACAGGAAAAGCATGAAAGACCTTCAAGAGCATGCTTGTCACGGAGTACGTGAACAAGGATCGAACGCCCTTCACGAAGTATCAATTCGTGTCGCGAGATACATGGGACACCTTTGTGCGGATGGAGATGACGGCCGAATTTCAGGACCAAAGTGTGGCACACAAGGCTATCCAGACAAAAAACACTATCCCCACAGACTTAGCACCGCTGGATATGCGGAAAATATCCCGCAATGGACGAGGGAGGACGAGGAGGCAGTCCGATGGGATGCCTCCCCGCCATTTGCTGGAATCACAGACGAGTGCGCCTGAAACTTGTTAAGAGTGAGGTCATTAAGCATGTCTCCGGGCGCCATCTCTTTCAAAAACCCAGCAGACGAGGGAGTGTCTCAACGTCTGGTAAGATATGTTGAACTACCTAGTTGTTAATAAGTCTATAACTTCGTAGGGTCTAAAATAACATGATGACCTCTTGCAGCAAACATTGAGTACACAATCTTCCCAAGGATCCTTCGAAGCAGTCAGGGAGAGGGATATGCTATCCATGGCCCTAGAAACAAGGAGCACCCAGTTAGCACGTGAGGCCTTGGGGTTTACGTACCTTGGAGGCAGGGATTCCTACACGACTCCGAGGCATATAGGAGTTGGAAGAGATCCAAGGCCGAGCGCGAGGAATGGTTGAAAGAGGAGATTCGTGTGCAGATTAGTGTAGAATTTCGAGGACATATAACATCATTGCAGGATCAAATTAATCAACTCATCAACTAGTCGCAAGCCACCCCTGTGATTTTGGGAGCCAGTCCCCAATAACGTCGAAGTAGTTGCGCGTCGACGCCACTTTCTGAACATGGCGACATCCAATTACCTATCGACAACATCCAGGTAACGTACATGTCTGGAATGCTCCAAAGATAGACCTGTATGACGCCTTAGCTAATTGTGCATCGTTTTGTAGGAGCCCACAGCATGCAGGCTCCAAGTGAGGCTGGTTGGGTCTATTTCTCTTGAGGCTGGGCGGGGGATGGCATTTCCATGCCAGGAAGGGACTGTGTTGCACGGTGCCCAGCTAGCGCAAGGTTACGCCAAGGTCCAAGTAGACAAGGTACATGACAATTTTATGGTCGTCCCGCTGGAGAAGCCCCCGAACGAAGACATCATAACATTAGGGGATATCGTGCACACTTTTATACAGTAGCCCAAGAGGGACATCGCCCTGAACCCTACAGTGCTACGATTGGAACATGACCATGCCTCTCCAGATCCCTCGATGACTCCACCTCAACCCTCGCGCCAGAATGCCTCTATATCGGCTCCTGTGGAGACAGCCGTGAAGAAAAGTGTGCAGATTCATCTTTCAGGAAGACAGATAGCACGATAACTCCACCTCAACCCTCGCACCAGAATGCCTCTGTACTGGCTCCCGTGGAGACGGCGGTGGAGAAACAAGAAAAGCGTGTCGAGTCGTCTTCGAGGAAGACAAATAGCACGCGAGGTGCTAAGACCAAATTGAAGAAGATTAAGGTACCTCACAAGCCTGGGACATTCTCCCTCGACAAGTACGGCGTTACTACTGTGGACCTCGAATGTGTCAGATACAAGGACGAACTATTTGTACACGCTAAGTAAGTTGTTCAAGTTTTTTATGTAAATGACCCAGTAAATAAGAAATGCCACGTAGTTCTTCATGAAAAAAGAAGGATTGTCGGAGTTGAGAATGTCGTGGATGATGAAGAGTACAATCAATTTGATGAGTTGCCTCCTTTTGGTGATAGCATCACGCTCGAGGAAGAACCCAATGAGAAAGCTAGCTATATGCGTGTCGATCATTGTGAAGGGCTATTTTTCTAAATGAAATAGTCAAGTGGAATGATCCCACACGGTGAACACCTATTTGGAAAATTGTTCCATTGTAATTAAGAAACTCAGCATACAATTAAGAGATTATTCCATTATAATTTATTCACTAATTAAGAAATGATTTCATCTGTGATTGTATCTGCTTTCTTGTTTTTAGAGGGCATGGCTAGCATTTCCTGAGGCTAGCTGAAAAATAGAATATTTTTTAGCTATAGAAGGAACTATCATAGGCGGTTTAGTGGAACAAACCGTCAGTAATATATGTAGCACAGGCAGTTCCTAAGGCGCCAAAATATTTTTCCTCCCGCCCATGCATCCAAAAATTCCCACTCACCCGCGCTTAGCATCACAGACGGTTCCATAATAGAATCGTATGTGATATTTATCATAGACGGTTATCAAATATAACCGTCTGTGATATGCTCGCTTATCACAAAAAGTCCTGGAATAGAACTGTCTCTGATATAGAATACCACAGACCATTCTAGTAGAACTATCTGTGATATAGAATATCACAGACGGTTCTTTAATAGAATTGTCTGTGATATGCCTTTATAAGTAGGGCCCCGCTAAGGTTTGTGCCCTTACTCCTCAGAGCTCACTCGCCCGTCCACCTCCCCAGTGCCCTTACTTCCCGTGTTCCTCCCGAGCCTCCTCCCTCCACGCTGTCCTCATCCCCTATGCCACCGTCATCCCCACGCCGTCCTCCTCCCCTACACTGCCTTCATCCCCGCGCCTCCTCCTCCTGGTGTCAGTATCCTCCCTCTGTGACCCCCGAGCTTGACGATGCCTCGCTCCCCCGACCTCGACTCCTTCTTCGTCCACGCCTCCCGTCAAGGTACAAGCTCACCACTTTAGATTGTGCTAGTAGAAGTTTCAAATTGTGCTAATTTGATTGACTATAGCACTAGGAGATATTGCTTAATAATGTTGTGGGTTCGGATTAAAGCTTGTTGAAGAGTTGTGGTTCACTGTGATTATTGTTCAGTCATTGTTTATATTTATGTCAATTGAAATATTATTTAGTTGGTTCAATTGCAATATTGATTGTGGGTTCGGATTAAAACTCGTTGAAGAGTTGTGGTTCACTGTGATTTTATCCTGATTCGGTCATTGAGATATTGCTCAGTAATGTTGTTGCTGATTTATTTTGTTGTCAAGTTCTATCTTTGAGCATTTTATCCTGATTGATGCAATATTGATTTGTTTATCTTGCAGTAATATCATTTATTGAGTACTCATTTCTTAATCTTGCAGTAATATCATTGATTACTGAAGTACTGATTTTTTGATTTGTTTATCTTACAGTGATGTTATTGAGTCACTTACCTTATGCTAACTATGTTGAGTTACATTACATTCCTAGTTTTAGACAAAAAAAAATTTAGTCAAGAAAAATATATTTTGTCTTTTGCTGAAAAGTTTTCAAAGATAGCAAGTAAGCGAGATGGTGTTCGCACCATCATCGACGTCGCTGAATGCATCTAGATCTCTGAGGAATGTGGTCTCTAAGCGAGATGGTAGAGAAATATCGAAAAGGCCTAAGAGCCGAATGACCATCAAGGCCGTTAGTACCACTGGGGTCCCTCTGCTTCCCAAGAAAGCAGCGGTAGCATTCCAGACCACTTGCGGTATATTTGGAAAGGGAACGGGTCCCCATCACCACAGAGAAATGGAATTCTTTGACGGAGGGAGAGAAAGTGCAGCTGGGGATTGAAATTACAACATTGTTCGAGGTCCCATAATTAGTCTAGAAACTTGTCGACGATCAAGACGTCGATCTTATGAAAAGAAAAGGAGAAAGTGACGTGGGAAATCTAAGGAAATAATGGGACTGCTCTTTATTAATATGAACTGGGTTTTACAGGGTATGCTCTGAGAACACTGCTTGTTCCCTTACAATCTCAGACCTATCACACGAATCTATGGCTTGTGCTTTTGTCTGATGGCTCTGTCTTGTCCTCTCCTTTCTCTCGATCCGTCCAGGTTCCATCTTTAAATAGCCCTCGAAAAGGTGGCAGTTACTTCTGGAGAAGACGTCTGATGCGAAGCGTTGCGTCTGGTCGGAGTCAAGTGACGGTTGATACGGAATCAACCGTTCGACGGTTGTATGTCTATGAGACATATAACCGCATGGAGGTTATTTACCGGTGTGTCTAGATGAGATACGTCGTATGGCATGGAATATAAACGTGCTCCATTCATCATACGGTAGAGAATATACCTGGAATCTATTCCAAGTATCAGTTCATACCTTTTACGAGTAGTTCTTCTGGTCGGGAGCTTGGCTTAGGCCTTCGTCTGACCAGGGTACCCATTATGTAACCTCTGGAATCTCTACGACCAGTGTGATCGTGCACCTCAGGGGTTACGATCACGAAGACGTGTGGTCTTTTATATATCAAAAATAATATATAGAGGTTTTAATCCTCGTCAGCTAGCCCCCGAACTTTAAATGAATAAGTCGTGTGAACACTTTTCTTCCGATGAAGTCGTATCGGGCTGACACTTATTTAAATGCAAGGGCATTTGAAGCGGTTTGTATTCACTTTAAAGTTGAGAACCTTGCCTTGGGAATTGAAGAGTTTTTGTGTCCGTTGGACTTTTTTGGATAACTCCTTATTGCAGTTAGAAATTCTGAAGCTTATAAAACCCTTTGTAGACTTAGGGTTTTTTTACTTCCTCCTTTCCTTCTTCATCTCCCGAGTAAAAACTGCCTCCGACCTCCTTTGCTTTCTTCACCCAAAAAAGGAATCTGATCATGTCGGACCAAATCACCAACTGGTCGGTTTACGACTTTAGTGAGAAGAAGTTAGATAATTTAGAGAAGATCGGGATGCTTCCCAACAAAGATCTGATTTCATGGAGATCTGCGGTTGGGGAATATTCCCCGAGAAGTGAAGATGGAGAAATTTCTGTTTTTCTTGCATATATTGAATGCGGATTTAGGCTACCAATTCACTCCTTTCTTCCTAAAGTTCTGGAATTTTATGGAGTTGAATTGGTGAATCTTGCTCCCAATGCTATTGCCAATCTTAGCATTTTTATTTACCTCTGCGAAGCGTACCTGGGGATTCCAGCAGATCTGGATCTATTCAGGTACTACTACAGGATGGCAAAGTCTGGGAAGACGATTGGGACACCTGGAGAGTGCACCTTGCGCCTCCATGACAGAAAAGCCGATGAGTACATTTTTATGTATTCGAAATCTTCATGGTCGTCGTGGAAGAAAAGTTGGTTCTATACGAAGATCACGAAGAAAGACAGCCTTTATTATTCTGGTAAGAAGGCGGTCGAGAATCCGAGATGGCGCTCCTCTATAGAAGAAGAGGGAAAGATAAAGAAATGGGCTGAAGCAATCAAGCTTCTTAGTGTCAAAGGTCTAACATCTTGGCACGTAGTAAAGGATTTTTCCACGCGCCGGGTTAGTCCTTTGAAGGCCCGAACACACAAGATGCT
The DNA here is from genome assembly GCA_036346255.1 of Ampelocalamus luodianensis. NCBI lineage: Eukaryota > Viridiplantae > Streptophyta > Magnoliopsida > Poales > Poaceae > Ampelocalamus > Ampelocalamus luodianensis. The sequence goes on from CM070638.1 coordinate 4,182,952, forward strand.
CTGGTACGTTGGTCGTGATGATACGACCAGAGATTCCAAAGATGGTAAGCCATTAATGATTCCGACCAGTTTACCTATCTCAGTTGATTATTTCCGTATCCTTAAATGTTTTATTTTACCTTTACAGCTCTATCTTCTGATGAGATTAGAAGCCGGATCAAAATGATCTGCACCGGAGAGCCTGGCGCCAAAACTAGTTTCCCCCGAATCTTAGCGGTTGTTTTCGCTGAAGAGAGAATTAAAAGACTTAAGGTAAGAATATCAACCGGTGCTTATTGTCGTACATATTATTTCTGATCGGTATACCACAAATCATCTTTGATGTGTAGTCGGTCGGATTGAGAATCAACGAGGCCACTGAAAGATGTGAGTCAATTGATGATTCGATCTCCCCTTCGACCACACAGGATGTCAGCCTTCTAGAGGTAGGTGACCGAACATAAATAATATTTTAGATAAATTATGTTCATCGCCTAACTGTCTTTGATGATGAATTTAGGCGGTTGTCATACCTTCCAGCAAGGTCACTGAGGACCCACCAGTGCCTACCGGGGCTACTATTTTGGAGGTCGACGAATCTACATCTACTGACCCGGCGATCAAGGACCTCGACCAAATGGTCGCGGATATCGCTTCTGATTTCCGATCAGTGGATGTGCAAGATCTAGTTAACCCTACCGGTTTAGAACCACTGAAATCGGTTGAGAAGAAGAGGAAGGCCAGCGCAACGAACTTTGTTTCGATGCGTTATAAGGGTAAATTCAGAAAAACGACCAGGTATATATATTAAATGAAAAAGTCGTGTATATACATACCTTGGATCTTCCTTACCTTCTCTCTCCCCTTTTTTTTAGATCTTCTGGTGTTCCAGTTGTGTCCGACCAGAGCACCCCTCAGAAAAAGGTTCCTGAGGAAGAGGTGGTCGTGGAGGTACCTGATCAGGATACTCCTAAAGCTAAAGATGCTGAGGATCAAGTAGTAAAAGAAGCCCCCGGGCAGGTTTCAGCATCTGCTCAGGATCATCTAGTAATCCTTACTCCTTCTCCAGAGGTAGTCATCTCCAGAGATCCTCAACAGGTCCCACCTCCTCCTGGAAATGCTTCTCAGGTTAACAAATTTCCTTTTTCTCCCCGATTATCGAGGATAAGGAACTTGATGAAGCCTGGGGAAAGATATCGGACCATCAAGCTGAAATTGGTCCAGATACAATCTTTTCCGAATATAATGATATGGCAATTCGGGTAAGTGTTCTACGACCATCCTTACAACTCTTTCTTTTGAAGCCTTTTTGAAAACTTATCAAAGAAAGGAATTTTATTTTTGTAGCACATGGACGAGAAATATGCTGTGGTCGGAGGACTAACCCAGCGAATAAGATCTTTGGAGCAAAAACATTCTGATCTGAGAAGTAAGAACGTTTCTCTTTTTGTTTGACTTCCTAAATTTTATTATCTTGTTTATCCCTTATAACTTAACCTTCTCTTCCTATCACATTTGATAGATTTAGAGAAAATTAAAGAAGAGATCATGGCCAAAGAAGCCATAATAATAAAACTAAGGGAAGAAAATCAGAGTAAAGACCGGTCGATCGCGCATGCGATGACCAGGCAAAAGGAAGTTTTCGACTCTTGTGAGAAGAAAATCAAAGGTAACTGGTCGTAGACTTAACCAGTATTCCATAACTCCAATTTTTCTTAAGTGTGTGTTAATTTTTATCCACTCGTTCAGAAAAAACCCAAGTACTTGAACGAGTAGAGAAAATCTAGAGTTTGAGCGTGGCCAAAAGGCAGCCCTTGTATTTGGCCTTGATGAGAAAATCATGGCTCTTAACAAAATAATCTTTGATATGGGATCAGGATCAAGCTTGCCTTCCTTAGGAGATCCAGCGGAAAAGATGAACTATTTTGGACAACTTCTGGAAGATCTCCAAGGCCTGCTCAAAACTATGAGGGAAAACCATACACAGACAATGAAGGAAGCTATTGTCAATGGAGTTAGTGTTGTTTTAGCAAAACTAAAGGCTTCCGACCCCTCTATTAGTCTTAAAGCTGTGGAAGAGGACTTCGACTGCTCTGAAAGTGAACCAACAAAACTTCTCGAGGAAGTAAGACTTCTCGGAGAGAAAGTTGCTGAAGAAATGGAAGTCGGATCTCCATCACGTAGCGACTAGTCTGGTGGTTCCAATATGTAAATGGATGTAATATTTAGAATATGTAAAATGAAACTTACCTTTTATCAAAGAAGATCCTGCTTTGTCTTATCAAATGTTGTTAAATACTCATATATCTCCTAGCCCCCGACTACTTATATTAGTAGATGAACCTTACTAAAAGAAAGCAGTAGACCAAGAAATTGAGTAATAACAATGACCATGGTAAGAGTGCTGATAATGTGTATGACAATGATCCAGTGAATACTAGGAAATCATGTGGTCGGAACCAACTGATGATTTCGACTAGTCTAGATTTTGTCTATTATCGAATTACTATGAAATACCACTTGTAGTTGGAAGATATAACAAAGACCGGATTTGCTGATAAGAAGATATGCATGAAGAATGTATGCAAAAAATGAAATGAATAGATAAGTACCTTTGTTTAGAAAATATTCGGATCTGGTCGTATCGAATCTCAAGAATTGAAGATTTGTAAAATATCTCGCAAAACGTGCTCATGCTCAAATTCGACTGGCAACGAGGATCGTAGGAAAGAGGACCGTCACTAGGAAGCTCCTTCCAGTGGGCAGGACCACATGCAGAGAGGAGAGACTTCGACCAGGAGGCTTTCCGTGTCCCGACCAGTAGCCAAACTTGAGTAGAACAGAATGTTGAAATAAAATAACAGTCTTCAAATTCAAGAAAGAAACGAAAACCAAGTAAATTGTCTGAGTTGGTACTCCTTATACTCGTATGTTTCTTTAAGAAAAGAATATCTGGTCGTGCGTGTGTATCATTGAAGCAATGATCACGTCTAAAACCGGTACGGTTGGTGACATTTAAGTCAGCAACCATGAGTAGTGGAGATCCCGTTTAAAGGAATATCGGAGAGAATAAGTGTCTTCTCCGACCAACCAGCAACAAGAATGGCATATGACCGGATGCGACGAATAATAAGTATAAACAACCATACTTATCGTTTTGAAAAAGGAAATGCATCTTTACGGAAAAATGAATGGAAATGAAATATATACAGGAAATTAAACAAAGAACTTACGCAATTAATCAATATTCCAAGAATTAGACAAAATTTGCCCATCCGACATAGCTAATCGTGCGATCCTCGGTGGGTGACTTCGACCACGATGTATGGACCTTCCCATTTAGGTGAAAGTTTGTTACGACCGCTTGGTTACGAATTTTCTACAAACCAAATCACCTCTTTGCTAGGTCGTGAGGTTGCACCTTCTGTGATCGTGGTACCGACGCATGGCTTGCTGGTAGATTGCTGATCGTAGCAAAGCTTGATTTCGTCGTTCTTCAAGGAAATTGATGTCGTCAAGTCGTCGTTCACATTGATTACTTTCAGAAAAGCAATCAGTTCGAGCAGAACCAATTTTAAGTTCTAGAGGAAGTATGGCTTCAGCTCCGTAAACCATAAAGAATGGTGTTTCACCGGTCGCACGACTAGTTGTGGTACGAACGGCCCATAATACAGAAGGAAGTTCTTGAACCTAAGACCCTGACCGTTGAAGTAACTGGTCGAATACTCGTCGTTTGATTCCTTGCATTATGATACCATTGGCTCGCTCAAATGCTCCATTGCTCTGTGGATGAGCAACAGAAGCGAAATGTATCTTGATACCTAGGTCTTCACAGAATTTCTGAAAATTGCTGCTCGAGAACTGGGCACCGTTATCGGCGATTATACGACTGGGTACACCAAACCGTGTAATCACGCTTTTTGTTAGGAACCTCTTGGTGGCTTCAGTTGTAATTTTTACAACCGGCTCGGCTTCGATCCATTTAGTGAACGTGTCAATCATGACGAAAAGGAACTCAAAGCCCCCGGGTGCTCTTGGGAAAGGTCACAGAATGTCTAGTCCCCAGGTTGCAAAAGGCCAAGAAAGAGGAATTGTTTGCAAAGCTTGAGATGGCTGATGTACTTGTCGGCTATGAAACTGACATTGTACGCGCCGTCCACGAGCTCTTTTGCATCATGAAGGCGATTGGCGATGAGTATCCTTGCCTAAAGGCTTTACCAACCAAAGTTATGTAGGAATGATGAGCTCCACAGACTCCTCCATGAATTTCGTCTAGCAATTTAATGTCATCCGAGCGAGATATGCATCTCATCAACACTCCGTGAGATCCTCGTTTGTACAAGGTACGTTCAATTAGAGCGTATGATTTGGTTTTTCGTGCTATATGATCAGCCTCTACATCATCTTCTGGAATTAGGTCATGCTGAAGATAATTGTAGATCGATGTCATCCAATCTCTACCGTGATCGTGATGGCGCCAACCATCATCGACCTGTGGAGCATCCATGTTGGCAGAATCAAGGTGTGCAACCTCCTTGCGAACATCTATGTCCTCGGAAGACTCGACTACCGAGGGTGAATCGAGTTTCTCAAGAAAAACTCCGGGCAGGACGGATGTCCTTGTGGAAGCCATCCGAGCCAACTGGTCTGCCAGAAAGTTTTCCTTTCTAGGAATGTGTTGGATCTGAAAACCGAAAAAATGCTTTTCGAGTTTCCGTACTTCCGCCAGATATGATGACATCTTGGTACTAGAGCATTTATACTCTTTTCCTACTTGATTCGCTACTAGTTGAGAATCGTCTTTCACTAGCAATCTGCGAATCCCGAGCGAACGAGCTGCTCAAGTCTGCCAATAAACCTTGTGATACGCCACATTGTTAGTAGCAGAAAAGTTTAACTGAATGGCGTACTTTATTTGTTCGCCAGTAGGGGAAATCAAGACGACCCCAGCCCCCGAGCCATGCAACATCAAGGAACCATCAAAGTACATTGTCCACTCATCGTGGTGCTCGTACTCGGGCCCTTGGGTGGGTTCAGGGTTTGTCCATTCGTCAATGAATTCTGCTATTGCCTGAGACTTGATTGCTGTTCGTGGGACAAAATGGAGATCGAACGCCCCAAGCTCAACCGCCCATTTTGCTATTCGTCCTGATGACTCCCTGTTTCCTAGGACTTGACCAAGGGGATATCCCGTAGGCACGACCACTTTGTGGGCCTGAAAATAATACCTTTGTTTCCTTGAAGCCATAAGGAGACCATAGAGCAACTTTTGTACCTGCGGATACCTTTCTTTTGGTCCATGCAAGACTTCACTTACGTAATATATTGGTCGTTGAACATGGTCTCGTTCTACGACCAGTGCACCACTAACCGTTTGTGGCGTTGCAGCCACGCAAATTAGCAATGTTTCTCCCAATCTCGGAGAGACTAAGATTGGGGGACTCGTAAGGTACCGTTTTAATTCTTCGAAGGCGCTGCTTGCCTCTTTAGACCATTCAAAACTCCCATGTTTCCGGAGAAGCTTAAAGAAAGGTAGTCCTTTTTCGCCTAACCGTGCTATGAAACGACTTAACGCTGCCATACAACCGGTTAATTTCTGAACTTCCTTCTTTGTGGTCGGATCGCGCATCTGATCGATGGCGGCGATTTTCGTTGGATTTGCTTCGATGCCTCTAGCCGAAACTAGGAACCCAAGAAGCTTTCCTGACGAAACCCCGAACACACATTTCTCTGGACTCAACTTAAGGTTATGACGTCTTAAGTTATTGAAAGTCTCCTGTAGATCTGGAATATGATCGCCGGCGTTGATGCTCTTTACGACGATCATCGGCGTAGGCTTCAAGATTCCGACCTATCGTGGGCTAAAAGTCTTTTGCATCAACCTTTGGAATGTTGTACCAAGATTTTGAGACCAAATGGCATCTTTACATAACAGTAAGTACCATATGGAGTGATGAAGGAAGTTTTCTCTTCATCTTCTTTACTCATATTGATCTGGTGGTACCCGGAGTAAGCATCTAAAAACTTAACAACCCACACTCGGAAGTAGAGTCTACAAGTTGATCGATGCGAGGAAGGGGAAAGTCATCCTTCGGACAAGCTTTATTAAGATCTGTAAAGTCAATACACATTCGCCATTTCCCATTGGCCTTTCTAACCATTACAGGATTGGCGAGCCACTCTGGGTGGTCGACCTCACGAATGAACCCAGCTTTGATAAGTTTGTCAATCTCTGACTGGATTGCTTCTTTCTGATCAGGTGCGAAACACCGTAGCTTCTGCTTGACCAGTTTTTTGTTAGGCTGTAGAGCTAGCCTATGCTCGATCACCTCCACGGGACTCGGCATATCGGACGCTGCCAAAGAATACGTCTGATTAACTTGGAGGAAGGAGGCGGCGACTCTTCCTATTTAAGGCGAGTCCCGCCTACGACCGATATTTTGGCACCCTGCGGAGAAGCACTTCCGTCGAGTTGTACCTCTTTATCCGGTGGAAGGTTTCGGTGTCATCTTCGGCCTTGAATGTTTGACCTGCATGTTTACGGTGTTAGTTCCCCTGGTCGGGAGTTCATCGACCAGTTCTAAGCATTTCCGATTGCATGCGTAGGCTATCTTCTGATCGCCCCGAACCGTGATTACACCTTTTGGTCCTGGCATTTTCAAACTCTGATAACCGTAGTGCGTGGCTATCAGGAACTTTGCTAAAGCTGGTCGACCAAGAATTGCATTGTATGCAGTCTCGAAGTTCACCACATCAAATGAAATTTTTTCTGTTCGGAAGTTGTCGGGCTTTCCGAACGTAACCAGTAGGGACAAGTGCCCTATTGGCTTAGCGGTAGACCCAGGAACTATGCTATGAAAGGCATATTTCACTGGTTTTACCTTAGATTTGGGAATCTGCATGTCTTCCAAAGCACATGCAAATAAAATATTCAAAGAACTACCCCTATCTATCAAAACCCGATTAACCTTGCAGTTATTAATAGTAGGCTCAACGACAATTGGAAACCTACCTGGTCGAGTCGAAGGAATGGGGCGATCTTCTTTCTTTGAAGGAGATTATCGTCTCAGACCACCTTGAAGGTTTAACGGCGATCGAAGGTTGATGAGGTTGACTTCTCGCTCCATGGCTTTCGGTGGCGTGCGGACTGCGTCGAAGAAGATCCACCGAAGATCACATCGACGGTGTGTTGAGGTTCTTGGTACTCCATTTCTTCGTCACCATCTTTGTCCTTCTTGGAGCTTGTTTCCCCGAGCTCTTGAATCGACGGGAGTAGACCTTTACCTGCATAATAATCTTCCAGCTTCTTTTGCCAACCGCGACAATTGCGCAAGTCGTGTCCTGCTTGCTGGTGAAGAGGACACCATTTTTTATTTTTCTTGTAATCATTGGTCGGAGCCTTAGCCTTGCCACGACCAGTATAATCTTTTCTTCCTTTGGTAAATTTTTCAGGAACAGCAAGAACCTCTTTGTCGTTGGCTCTGCCATGCTTCTTTTTTTTAGAGCCTTCTTTTGTTTCTTTTCCATCCTATCTAAGCCAGGTTGGGGAATTTTATCCTTTCGATCAACGGCTTCGTTCCACTCGACCGCTTCACTGGTCGTAGCGTATTTGTCAGCCATGTCGAAGAGCTCGATGGTTGTTCGTGGGGGATGTATAGCTAAATCCTCCGTAAACCTTCGATTTCTCAATCGCGCTTTGAAGGCTTCGATAACGGAAGATTCTGCAACCTCCGGTATTGAGTTACGAACTTAGCTAAATCTTTTGATGTACTGCCGGAGAGTCTCGTTTGATTTTTGCCGTATTCTATGGAGATAGTCTTCCCTTCTAGGGCGATCATACGTACCCTGAAAATTTGCAGTCAAAAGGCCACAGAGTTGCTCCCAAGTATACACGGACCCGACCGGAAGGTTAAGCAACCACGATCGGGCTGATCCTTCTAATACCGTAGGAAGATAGTTTGCCATTACATTTTCATCGCCACTAGCAGCTCTAATAGCGGTGGTATATATCTGGAGAAATTCCAAGAGATTTTGGGTCCCATTGAATTTATCCATATTGGCCGGTCGGAACCTATTTGGCCAACGTCTGACTGGAGCCTGTGAGAAAGCTCGACGACTGTGATAGTTTCGTGGCGCCTTCTTTGAAAAGCGCGGATTATGTCGGTTGGAGACCGATTTCTAGGAACGGATTGTCGGTGCTCCAATGTCCCGATTCGGTCGTGGACGTTAGTAGAACGCCTCCGACTGCTTGCTTGGTTTAGGTGATGTCGAATATCACCAGGTCCAAGCGATGGTTCCTCTCGACGAAGTGAAGGTGAGGATTCTTGCAATAGTCTCCTCCCCTCAGGACTTGTTGGTCGGAATCGTCGAGGTGGTCGCAGTGTCAACTGATCTTCAACACGACCATGCAGGCCCCTGCTTCGGGAAGAATGCTGCGATGAAGTCATAGTCTGACTTTGTGGGTGCCTTCATTCCCGATATGCTTCTGTGCGCTGCATCGTCTGTTGGATAATCTCCGATACTTGACCTGCGAGTTGGGCAAAACACGAGTCTGCGGGCGGGTCGAAGTATTTAACATATCCCTGACTCGCTGCAGGTTTTGGATTGTTACCGAAGGTCTCGAGGGATTTCTACCAGAAGAAGTTGTTTGATGGCTTGCATCCTCCGACCTCCTGGTCGATCTTGCCTGGTCCTTTACATTGGTTGGGGGAGGATCAGGCGAATTAACTGGTGAACGTCCACCAGTTTTGTCACCTCCGGCATTTGGTGCTTGACCGCCCGTACCATCTCCATTATGACGTGGTGGCGAGGCAACATATGGAGGACCGTACACGGCATTGTGATCCGTATTTCCGATCGCATTGACCTCGTGCTTCCAGCAGTGATCCTCCGATGAGCTTCCATCGTAATCGATGGAGAGCCTTTCAGAGCTTCTGCGAGAAGCTTCCACGACGGAGAGCAGTCGGTGATTAGCACCTTCTGAGGTTTTCGGAAGGGCCTCAGCTTGATCCGGCGTATTGCCGATCGAATGCTGAGCTTTATCATCCCCACTTGGTTTACGACCAATGGAGGTTTCATTGACACCGTCACTAGGTGTCGGTTGGCTCCTGAAATTGCTAGAAGCCGTCGGTGAGTACCTATCAACCATGATCGCATCAAAGGTATATTGAACCTCGGGTTGTGGTGTTGACTTTTCGTCACCTTTTTTGCCGGTCGAAAGGCCCGGGCTTGCTGAGGCTTTAGGGTGTTCCGAACTGGTCGGAAGCACTTCCTCTGAAACCGCCACTGATCGTAGCGGTGTGTCTTCATCCATCCGATCGACTTCGCCGATTTCCGCCATGGGCGAACCGGCGGAGGAGGATGATGAAGAGATTCCGTTTTCCTCCATGGCGCGCATGCATGCGTCCATGTCGAGGTTGGCGTAATCCGCCAAGTCGAATCAATTTTCTTCATCCCAACTTCCCGCCATAACCGCATCAGCGATCACACCCGGGGAATGGATAAAGATTTGATGAGCAGAGAAATTCTTCTAAGATTCCACGTCGCGATCCCCACGGACGGCGCCAGCTGTCGATGATCAAGACGTCGATCTTACGAAAAGAAAAGGAGAAAGTGACGTGGGAAATCTAAGGAAATAATGGGACTGCTCTTTATTAATATGAACTGTGTTTTACAGGGTATGCTATGAGAACACTGCTTGTTCCCTTACAATCTCATACCTATCACACGAATCTATGGCTTGTGCTTTTGTCTGATGGCTCTGTCTTGTCCTCTCCTTTCTCTCGATCTGTCCAGGTTCCATCTTTAGCCCTCGAAGAGGTGGCAGTTACTTCCGGAGAAGACGTCTGATGCGAAGCGTTGCGTCTAGTCGGAGTCAAGTGACGGTTGATACGGAATCAACCGTTCAGCGGTTGTATGTCTATGAGACATATAACCGCATGGAGGTTATTTGCCGATGTGTCTAGATGAGATACGTAGTATGGCATGGAATATACACGTGCTCCATTCATCATACGGTAGAGAATATACCTAGAATCTGTTCCAAGTATCAGTTCATACCTTTTACGAGCAGTTCTCCTGGTCGGGAGCTTGGCTTAGGCCTTCGTCCGACCAGGGTACCCATTATGTAACCTCTAGAATCTCTACGACCAGTGTGATCGTGCACCTCAGGGGTTACGACTACGAAGACGTATGGTCTTTTATATATCAAAAATAATATATAGAGGTTTTAATCCTCGTCAAAACTCGTGCGATGGTAGGTGTTCCTCGCGATGGAAAAAACATGAAAGACCTTCAAGAGTAAGCTTGTCATGAAGTACGTGAACAAGTGTCCGATGCCCTACACGAAGTATCGTTTCGTGTCGTCGAATACATGGTACGCCTTTGTGCGGATGAAGACGACGACCGAATTTCAGCAGCAAAGTATGGTGCATAAGGCTATCCAGACACAAAACACTCACCCCCCACAGACTCGGCACCGCTGGGCACGCGGGAAAAATCCAGCAATGGATGAGTGAGGATGATGAGGCAATCCAGTCGGAGGTCTCCCCGCCATTTGTTGAGATCACAGATGAGCGCGCCTGAAACTGGTTAAGACGAGGGCCTCAATCATGTCATCGGGCGCATCTCTTTCACAAACCCTGCACACGAGGGAGTGTCCCATCGTCTAGTAAGATATGTTGAACTACCAAGTTGTTAATAAGTCCATAACTTTATAGGGTCTAAAATACCATGATGGCCTCTTGAAGCAAACATTGAGTACCCAATCCTCCCAAGGTTCCTTCGAAGCAGTCACGGAGAAGGATATACTATCCACGACCTTGGGAAACAAGGAGCACCCGGGTCGCACGCAAGGCCTTGGGGTTTACATACCTTGGATGCAGGGATTCCCACATGACTCTGATACATATAGGAGTCAGAAGAGATCTAAGGCCGAGCGCGAGGAACAGTTGAAAGAGGAGATTAGTGCACAATTTCAAGAACAGTGCTGCACAGTGCCCAAATAGCGTAGGGTTATGCCAAGGTCCAGGTGAACAAGGTACATGACAATTTCATGGTCGTCTCACTGGAGAAGCCCCCGAACGAAGACATCATCACACTAGGGGATGTCGTGCACACTTTTATCTAGTGGTCCAAGCGGGACATTGCACTGGACACTGTAGTGCTGCGATTGGAACATGACCATGCCTCTCCAATAGATCCCTTGATGACTCCACCTCAACCCGCGTGCCAGAATGGCTGTATACCAGCTGTCGTGGTGACGACGGCGAAGAAACAAGAAAAGCATGCCGAGTCGTCTTCCCGGAAGACAAATAGCATGATAACTCCACCTCAACGCCCGCGCCAGAATGCCTCCGTACCGGCTCCTGTGGAGACGGTAGCGAAGAAACAAGAAAAGCCTGCCGAGTCGTCTTTTAGGAAGATAAATAGCACGCGAGGCGCTAAGACCAAATCGAAGAAGATTAAGGCGCCTCACAAGCCCGGGACGTTCTCACTCGGAATGCCGTTGGTCCCAACAAAAAATAACCCCGCCTTGGTTTAGGTTGCGGGACTTTGCATAACTGGTACATGCAGTAGACCGATGAGGAGAGGACAGACCGGCCTACTGGATTCACCGTTAGCTTCACAGAGAACCATTTCCTTCACAAGTCAGGCTACTTCGTCATGGGCTTCGATGACTTACTTGAACTATTCAACCTCGACACCCTCGATGCCTCACTTCTACGATGCTGGACACTGTAAGTGTGTACAATCAAGTTCTACATTCACGCAATATCGATAAATGTCATAACTCATTGCTTACGTATAGACACATTATGCAAAAAGCCCGACGACGACGAGAACCGGTGGGTTTCCTCGACCCACAGTTGATCTTTGAGCAATGCATCGACCTTGACACATCCTACGTCAAGAAATACATAACGAAGGGTTGCTTACTCACCGCGACACGGACTACATACTGGTGCCCTACAACCAGGGGTAGGTGCTTCATTACTTGCTATACAAATTTTATTTGTACATTATACGCAACATGAGCTTAGGTTTAATGACTATAGCGACATACATGAGTAGGTGGCACTAGATCCTTTTAGTCATTGTACCAAAGTGAAACAAGGTAATATACCTTGATTCCCTAAATGACAAAAACCACAACTTCACCAAGGTGCAAAAAGTACTCGACATGTATGCTAATTTCCTCCATATATAACTCTATTGTAGTCTTCCTTTGTTTGAAAGGGCTGAGGATAACTTTTTCGAATCACGTAGGTCGTTCTGCGCCTATGTTGCCGAGGGAGGTACACACAGGGAACCGAGCGACACACTGCAACACAGGACGAGATTTCCGATACTCGCTACAGCACAATAATCCTATATCACACTTCATAACCTGGCCTCTCGAATTGACTATACCTATATATGTAATTCTATTTTTGCAGTACCACTAGCAACTACAAGGCAACGTATGTGCATTCTATGTTTGTCATCATATGCAGGAATTCATGAGTTCTAAGAAGAAGGATCCAGAGGTCTGTCAGTCAATCTCACAATAATTATTTCCTAATTATCAATTTAAATATATGCTTACTACTTTACTTCTAGCGACAGGGCACGACGATCGATCACAGGGCATTCGTACTAGACGAACCCTCGGACGTTCGAGGACAGCTCGCCATCTTCATCATGGGGGAGATCATTAATCCGAATGGAGAGTTTCACCCCAGCGACATCAATGATTAATATATGTTCAATTGTAACTCTAGACAATACATGATCATTATTTTGTAAATCACTTTGAGTTGTTCTATATAAAATAAATTATGATTTATCTGTCTTCTGCTTGCTTGTTTTCAGAGGGCATGGCTAGCATTACTTGAGGCTAGCCGAAAAAAAAGGTGTCGAACGAACTATCACAGACGGTTTTGTGATATCAACCGTTAGTGAATTCATACATATCACATTGTTGGTGGTAGCCGTCTGTAATAGTATGAATTCACAGACGGTTGATACCACAAAACCGTCTGTGATATGTCGGATATCACATACGGTATTTTTAACAACCGTCTGTGATATGTATCGAATCACAAACGACTACTACTATGAACCATCTGTGATATGTTGGATATCACAGACAGCTAGAACCAACAACCGTCTGTGATATTTATGATATTACAGATGGTTATTTTTACTAATCGTCTGTGATATATATATCCAATCGCAGATAGTTGGTACATATAATCGTCTATGATGACCGAGTATCACAGACGGTTTTGGTACATATAACTGTCTGTGGCGGTCGACGTATCACACACGGTTTTGGATAGAAACCATCTGTGATAGTAGTCATTCACAGACGGTTTATACTACACAACCGTCTGTGTTGTGATTTATCACAGACGGCTCACAAACTGTCTGTGATAACCACCTGTTATCACAGACATATAAAATCAGACGATTTAGAAGCCGTCTGTGATGACGGTTTGGAACCGTCTGTGATGACCCTTTCTATAGTAGTGATACCAGCAAACCGTTTGTGTTGTGAATTATCACAGACGGCTCAAAAACCGTCTATGATGACCGTCTTTTTTCACGCACACATAAATTCAGACGGTTCACAAACCGTCTATGATAATGGTTTAAAACCGTCTGTGATGATCCTTTGTGTAGTAGTGTAGCACTGCAATTAAGTGCTCTACCACTATGGTACACACAGGTATAATAGCTATAATCTTGACATGTTTAGTTTATAGTTTGTATGCCAGTGCATGCGTTAGTTGTGAGCACGCATGGATCAGCTGGACCAGTACATTGGTTGCATGCATGTGTATGCACGATGGTTGAGTTAGTCGTATGACCAAGCAGTGCGTGTAGCTGGCTAGCCGCACGTTGGTTGAGTTAGTCGCTGAGTGGCCGCTTCATGCGGATAGTAGCGTGACTTCGTGAGTTAGTTGGGCTTATGAGCTGTGAGAATCAGTCAGGTAGTTGGTTCGGTCAAGGCGCAAATATGGGTGTCGTGGGCGTGCGTGTGTTGCTCATGTATTTAATTAAGCATTGCTAAGTTCATTGGTTGAGGAGAATAACAGGAGATGAGAAGAGCAGAGAAAACAGACGCAATGTAGTTTTTTAGGAGCTTCGCATGTTCATCTTCTTCCTTTGTTTCTTGTGTGTTGTACGTGTTTGTGAGGAAAGAGAGAGATAGAGCTGGGCCAACAAGGTAACCCTAGCTAGATAATTGTTAGTAGCTCTTTATATGTATATTGAAAAGTTCACAACTGAAATAGGTTTTGAGAAGTGTTCAAGATGAAAGAGAAGAATTAGGTACTCCTTAAGAAATGTACTTTGACTCTTGCACCGCTAGCTTATCAAGGATGTAAAACAAATTAAGTGCAGTAAGATGTATAGATGTTACTTAAATATGAATTATCGAAAAGGTATACACATTTCGAGAATTGTACCTGGCAATGTTGCGGTCTGAATGACTGGTTACCTGTGCGCCTTCCTGAAAGAACAAAATTAGTCTCTCTTTCTCGATCTCATGCATGTTGTTAGATCAGCACAAGTATATATGCAGAATCAGGATCGCAGTGAATTGAACTCCCATCTGTTTACCTTCCCAACGGCGTTCAGAATTTCTCTTTGTTGACGCGTGAAGTCGTCGTAGGTGATGATCAGTAAGAGTAACTGCAAGTAGTCAAGGTAGTCGTCCATTTCCTTTTGCAACGCGCTGAACTGGTCGGCGAGCCGGCAGCCCATGCAGAAGCGGTACGCGTAGCCGCTGCGCTGGCAGGACGCGACGAGCACGTACGCCCGGCGAAGGGTCTCCGCGAGCCCCCGCAGCGGCATCCACGTCTCCGGGTGCTGTGTCATCTCCGAGTCCTGCAGCCGCTGCAGCAGGCCGTCTATCATCTCCACACGGCGGGCGAGCTGCTGGCACTCCTCGTTGTTCCGGCGGACCGTCTGCACCGCCTTCACGATCATGCTGATCAGCCCAGACGCGTCTACTCCGGCCAGCTGTGCTATGCTGGCCGCCTGCCCCAGGCAGCACCAGACCGCCATCTCGATCGCCTGCAATCTATTCGTACGTACGCACATGAAATGGTATCGCGTTTATACCCAACAATACATGCATGATTCACGCACGAAGAGAGAAATCACATACACGCGATTGAGCATTAAGCAGCTGAAAACCTTACTTACTTCAGCTTTTGTTCTTTGTCTCTCACGACGGGCGGCGGCCTCTCCTCCTCAATTCCCTTAGACAGGTGCAAGCCTTCGACCGGTCACGCTGACAAAGCAACAAAGAAGAAAAGATGAATGATGTGCTAGCTAGTGGATGACTCACCCTACCAACGCGTTATAAGCGCATAAAAAAGAAAGATGGTCCTTAGAGTCTACTACTTAAAAATTGAAGTTGGTGGCCGTCCGTCCTTTCCACCCTCCTATCCATGTCTCTCTCTATTGACATGTGGGTCACGTTATCAGTAAACTATCTCCTCGCATTGTGCGCTCCCTACTCCTCTCCCGACATCACCTGCGACGCTGTCTGCGCCTCCTCCTCCTTTGCGACCTCGCCTCCACCACAGCTCTTCTGCTCTGCTCCGCTTGCGCCTCTGCCCCCTCCCCCGTCACCGCTTCCATCGGACGGATCTAGACATGTCTCATTTCCTCCTCTCTGCACCTGCTTTTTTGCTCTGCTCCGCACGCCTTCACGAATTGAGATATATTATATCTACTTTAATTGATAAACTATTATATTCATAAGATATTTCGTAGTAACGCACAGACTCGATCTCTTTTAATCAATTTAGAGCCAGCTCACATGTCCCTGTCCACGTACAAGCCAAAATACTATATATATAAACCCAGTCACCTACAATTGCACAATAATAAACATAAAATTGTATTACTAAGTGATCTGCAATTTTAGCATAGTTTTATTGTAACTTTTAATCCTATTTGTTTTTGTATTTGTTAGGTTCACCTAGATTTACTTTTTTTCTAGTTTAGATTTTTTTTGTTTTTCTATTTGTGGGGTTCACCTAGATTTACTTTTGTCTAGATTACTTTTGTAATGAATAAGAATTTTTTGCCCTTATTTATAGACTAGGCTTGACCACAGATTAAGTTATTCCTCGCCTGGCTCGGACTGACTGCTGAATTTTTAAAATTAATTAATCTTTTTTCAAATTTTAATTTAAAGTTAACCCCCGCGTGCACTTTATTTCCAATTCTGACATCTTTGGTCACGCCACCACATATAGCGTGACAAAACAACACTATCACGTCAGCCCGTTTCTGGGCAATCCCTTATCAAGCCACCACCGGTAGCGTGACAGTGTTGTTTTGTCATGCCACTGGTTGTGACGTGACAAAAAGTGCTATTTTGGGGATTTATCCTATAGCATGATATGTTGTTTTGTCACGCCATGAATGGTGACGTGACCAAAGGAGTCAGAATTGAAAATAAAATGCACCAGGGTTAACTTTAAAATAAAATTTGAAAAAAGATTAATTAATAAAAAAAAGTTAGATATCTATCTCTACCATTCCTTTATTTCTTCTTTCTTCCTTCTTCGTTGCAAACAGAATTACTTAATTTCTTTACGTTTCCTCTTCCTTTTACCTGCCTTCTTGGACACGAGTTATTCAACGCGTCGTCAACAAGGAGACTTGCTCGGACACACTCGTGCCCGGCACGGATATTTCAAAAATTATTATTGATCCACTGGATATTTCAAAAATTAAATTGATCAAAGCATTTTTTTTTTAAAACAATGGCATGAGCTCTTCCTCATCCATCCATCTATATATATATATATATATATATATATATATATATATATATATAGATCAATTTTTTTAAAACAATGGCATGAGCTCTTCCTCATCCATCCATCTATATATATATATATATATATATATATATATATATATATATATATATATATATATATATATATATATATATACACACACACTAATTGGAGGTCTCTTAGAAGCCCACATGTTAATCCTAGGTGGTAAAATGGTAAAAATTCCGACGTTAATAGGAGAAAAAGAAAAAGGTTTGAAATTCCCACATTAATCAGAGAAAAATAAAAAATTCTATCCATCCAATTTATCATGCGGTATAACCAGCGGCTTGGATTTATTTTTTTAGCCGGTAGCCTGCATGAACTCGGATTCAAGCTTTCCTATAGTATTTGCCTTCTGTGTCGATAGGAATAATTAAGAGTTTGATTGGACATTCAAACCTTACGTCAAACCAGACACAAGGTCACGGCTAGCTGTCCGTTTGTTTGCCCTGAAACTCCTCTGGCAGTATCTAATTAATGATGTTCACAAATACAGATAGGCATCAATTAACCATCCCATGATCATGATAACGATATGCCTGGTATATGATAGTGTCATTTACATTTAATATTATCTTTCAAATTAGCCAACTACCCTAAGCCTACGGACAAATTCTAAATAATAATTATTGAAATGGGGGCATGCTTAATTGCATAACCCTGTTAAATAATGTATTGCAATCACTCCACATCTTTCACATTATTTAATAGCAGATATAAATTAATAATGGGAAGTTGCAACGACTGTACTCTCGATTTCATAAGTATACATCTATTTTGAAATGTGAAGCCGATTAAAAAATAATTATTTTGGAATTGAGGCGCATCTTCTTAGGGCATATACAATGCATGTGCTTTAGCAAAAGAAACTGTAATTTTTGACACATAGGACAAATAAAGTGCTAATTTTGTCACATCTATCTTAAGTAGGCAGCGGTGCTTCATATAACTCCTCTAATTAATAGTTAATACAACCATCTAAGCACCTACAAAGATGTGCTTGCATTAGAGGAGAGGACTCTTACATAGATGCTTGATAATGTGGCTATATTCTCTCTTTAGGCATGGATGTAAAAGTATATTGCATTGCATGTGCCCTTGCCAGAGACATTTTTAAGTTTACCATTGGCATATGAAAAGTACCATGATTGATCACTTGGAATTGGTATTAATTATCACTTTCATTGTGAAATATACTTTTTTTTGTGATTTTGATAAAAAAATAATATGCAATTAAACTGGTACCTTGGACTGTATGTTGACATCCCAAAGAGCTTATATATGTAATTGGAGGTAATAGCAATTAGGTTGTCTGGATGTGTGGTTCCATGCAAATATTAGTTGAACCTTTTTTCTACTAGGCCTGATCGCGTAGATATTATTATGTTTCTATCAACTCTAATGTATAATCCAATTATAATGGGTTTCCTTAGATTTATCATAAGAATTCCATACAATATTATATACTTATCGGAGGCTTTCTTAGAAGTCTCTATATTAATCCTAGGAGTTAAAAGGTAGAAATTCCGACGTTAATCGAAGAAAAAAAAGCTAAAAATTCCCACATTAATCAGAGAAAAAAGAAAAATCCTATCCATCCAATTTATCATGTGGTGTTTTTTTAGCCGGTAGCCTTCATGGACTCGGATTCAAACTTTCCTATAATACCTGCTTTTTGTATCGGTAGAAATAAAAGTTTGATTGGACATTCAAACTTGACGCCGAACCAAACACAAGGTCATGGCTAGCTGTCCGTTTGTGTTCCCCGAACCTCTATCCGTTTGTATTCCCCCGAACCTCCTCTGGCAGTATATCTAATTAATGTGGATGCACAAGTACAGATAGGCATCAATTAACATCCCATGATCATGATAACGATATGCCTGGTATATGATAGTGCCATTTACATTTAATATTATCTTTCAAATTAGCCAACTACCCTAAGCCTACGGACAAATTCTAAATAATAATTATTGAAATGGGGACATGCTTAATTGCATAACCCTGTTACATATAATGTATTGCAATCACTCCGCATCTTTCACATTATTTAATGGCAGAGATAAATTAATAATAGTAAATTGCAAAGACTGTACTCTCGATTTCATAAGTATACATCTGTTTTGAAATGTGAAGCCCAATAAAAAATAACTATTTTGGAACTGAGGCGCATCTTCTTAGGGCATATACAACACATGTGCTTTAGCAAAAGAAACTATAATTTTTGACACGTAGAACAAATAAAATGCTAATTTTGTCACATCGATCTTAAGTAGGCAGCGGTGCTTACATATAACTACCTCTAATTAATAGTTAATACAACCATCTAAACACCTACAAAGATGTGCTTGCATTAGAGGAAAGGACTCTTACATAGATGCTTGATAATGTGGCTATATTCTCTCTTTAGGCATGGATGTAAAAGTATATTGCATTGCATGTGCCCTTGCCAGAGACATTTTTAAGTTTACCATTGGCATATGAAAAGTAGCATGATTGATCACTTGGAATTGGTATTAATTATTACTTTCATTGTGAAATATACTTTAATAATTTTTTTTTGTGATTTTGATAATAAAAAAAATGCGATTAAACTGGTACGTTGGACTGCATGTTGACGTCTCTAAGAGCTTATCCTAAAGGGTAAAGGGCCACAATTTTCTCACGAGCAGGGGCGGCAACGTCACCACTTTTCTTCTCCCTCGTCCGATTCGGCACGGCTCTGCGTTGCAATCGTCGGATTTATTTTTTTCTTTTGCGTGCCCACGGTGCCATCACGCTGTCTTCTGCTTCCCCTCTGCCCCAGCGCCCCCACGCCCGGCTGCCACTATAACACCCCGATTTTCTTAATGGGGATATTAATATTTAATTTGACGATCTGTTAAAAATTTGACTGTGTTTAAAAAAATTCCCGAGTTAAGTAAAAAGTCTGCTTCTAAAATCAAATCGAATTAATTAAAATGTTGCATTTAAAGTTAAATCGAGTTGTTTAAGTAGTTGCATAAAAATAATAATAATAACAATAACAAAAAAATAAATCAAATTGTTTAAAAGACTGCAATTCTATTTAATTATTTTAATTTCTTGTTTTCGCAAGTGTTTCAAAAATCATATCATCATGCATACATTAGTATCGCCGCTCTTTTCCAGTTCGACCACCTACGTGTTCCTTCTTTTCCTATCATCTCCCATTTTTGTTCCCTGCTAACTCCTTTCGCTTCTCTCCTTCAAGTTTTATCCAAAAACACAAAACCAAACTATGTATGTCATACCACTGCGATCATCGTCGCACAACCAACTCATTTCTCCAATTCGTTTTTGCATGCATGACAATTTGAGCGATTTTGCGAGAGGAGAAAAGAAATAGCAGATAAAATACCTGCATTCCCAGTTCTTTTCCCTAACCCATCTCTCATCTCCTTTCCACCAACAACCAAAGACTCCACTGCAAATTATTTGTTCCCAGCCGAGAGCCTCGTTCATTCACCACTGCCATTGACTTTGCCCCAACCGAACAAAAAAAAGAATCAGCATGTACTCTACCCGACTAGCACATCACAGCAGCCAAAAGATCACCAAAAAAATCACGTCCAAGACAAAAAGAAACAAGCGGTACTGGCACTTGATCTATGCATGTGTGCTGCCCCCACTAATAAATCACATCAAGAAGAAAACAAGTCGCTGGCACCTAATAACATGCAGCTAGTACGTCATCTTTCACTACCATTTCTTTATTCTCCCAGGCAGCGGAAACGAATCCTGACATATATTACATAGTAATGTTATATATGAACAGTATCATGACATTACGTACGGCCCGTTGGATAAAAAATGAGAGGTTGAGATCGAGATGGGCACTGTTTCCCAAACACGGGAGTAAATGATGTAGCAAAACACTGTAGCATAGGCACTGTTTATAAGAACTGTAACATTATTGTAGCTCTTGATCTGGACCACTCTTTTCAGATCCGACGGCTCAGATCTACCGAATGTTATGATACTGTTCACCGTGATATTCCTATTAGAATGTCAGAGGATACCAATCCCCCAAGCAGCACACCCAACCATCCCTCCCACTGCCCATTCTTTATTCCAGCCCATTGCCAAATTTTTAGACCAGTCGAACCACCCCCAACAGCCAAGGCCACATGCCACTGCCACACTTTCTTCCCCAACACAGCAGCTCCATTCTTCTCTCCATGAACACAGGCAAAGTTCTTCACCTTCTCTCCTCTCAATCCCATCCAAGTGTTAGATTAATCTTGTTTTGGTATTTTAGTTTCTAAGTTTAGATGAGTTGAGTCTGTTTCTGTTTTTTTAGTCCGTTTTTGTTTCGTATATATGTGTCCGAGTATTGTAGCATATGAAGTAGAATCCGAGTAGGAGTTCATGCCTAGGGTGTGCGTGAGTATAAATTGCCAAAGCTGGCTGCAATGTATTGAAGAGTAGGAGAGTTGAAGAAATAAAAAAAAACACAAAAAGAGGAGCACCGGTTTCGGAGCTCCCGAGAGAAATCGATCTGTGCATCGTGTCTATGTTTTGGCGTTCCTTGTCTCGGTGATTTCTCCAGCAAGAAGAAAGTACAGAGGCCAGGAAACATCACGTGAAGACATCCGAAGGCCAGCACGTTTTGCTTCTTCATGTGTAGACCAATAAAAGGAAGCAAGAGGCAGGAGGCACTGCATCGAAGGTCAGCGGGACCCACGGGGAAAAAGAGAGGTGTGTCTCTGGAAACCGAAGGACAAAACGAAGCTCTGTTTTTCGATCAAAGAACAAAGGAATAGTTCCAACAATTGGTATCGAAACGTTCTGATCTTGGTGGTACCTGAAGATCATGGGCGACAAGGCGAAGACCCGAGATGGGCCGTTCTCTCTCCTATATCCTGTCCTGACGACCGATAATTACTCGATGTGGGCAATGAAGATGAAGGCGAACATGCGCGTCCAGGGAGTCTGGGGTGCAATCGATCCGAAGGCGAAGGATAAGAAGGTTGATGACAAGGTGGACCAAACGGCTTTGACCATCATCTACGAGGAGGTGCCAGACTCCATGATGCGACAGTTCATCAGTAAGGAGACGACACGTGAGGCATGGGTGACGCTTCAGAAGATGCACGAGGGAGAATTTACACACCGAGTTCGAGAATCTCCAGATGGGAGAAACCCAGTCAGTGGACGAGTTCGTCGGTAAGCTGACTTCAATGTACAATCAGATTGTCTTTCTCGACGACAAGATGGAGGAATCTGTGGCAGTGAAGAAATACTTACACGTGCTACCAGAAAAGTTCATAATTGTCATCACCACGCTCATGTACTCCTCGAATCTGGAGACAAAGAAGATCAAGAAGATCACCGGTTCCCTCAAGGCACATGAGGATCTACTGAAGGGGTATCAGTCCTGTAACAAGCAGAGGTATCAGTCCCATCACGAGCAGGTGTTGCTGTTAAAGGGAGATACAAGAAGCGAAGGTAGACACGGGCGTGGGCGAGACGGCAGAGGAGGACATGGAGATGGGGCGAGGCAAGACAGTGGAGACAGATCCTGTGATAAGTCACATGTCAAGTGTTTTAAAATGTGAAGAATTCGGTCACTACGCGTCGGAGTGCCGCAGCCACATAAAGTGCTTCAATTGCGATAAGTATGAGTACTACGCTTCGGATTGCCGAAACAAGAAGAAGAACGAGGAGGTAAACCTCACCCAAGCTAGTGAAGATGACGAGTCGATCGTGCTTCTCTCCTTATGTGTCAAAGAGGCACCGGTCGTGGTGATGTTGAACGAGGAGAATGTAGTTCCTAAACTACGCACAGAGAGAGGCAACCATGATCACACTGATTTGTAGTACTTGGACAATGGAGCAAGCAATCACATGACAGGAAATCGCTCCATGTTCTATGAGCTTGGCGAGAAGATTTCGGGGAAGGTCAAGTTTGCTGACGGCTCGACGGTGCAGATAAGAGGCAAAGGATCAATGCTATTATGATGCAAGAATGGCGATCAGAAGATTCTGCCTGAAATATATTATATACCAAGTTTGTGCAACAACATACCCAGTCTCGGGCAGTTGGCAGAACGGAGGTGCAGGGTGGTGCTGCAGAATGAGTACTTGCGTGTCTATGACAAGACAAAGATCTGTTGATGAAAGTGAAAAGATCCCCGAATCGGTTGTACAGAATTATCCTAAAAATTTGTAAACCAGTTTGTGTGAAGAACAGTCTGGAGGAGTCAGAGTGGAACATAGGTATCGAACCAGAACATGGCGGGACTTAGGAGCGGCACGTAGTTGGAGCAGGAGGCGCAGAAGGCGGAGCCTTAGGAGGTCCAGACGGTACGCAGCAAGGCGCACAGGGCGCTCTAGGGGGCGGCGAGTCCCACGTGCATGAGGGGCGTGTCGTACACGAAGTTGACGCAGGAGGGAGAGGTGGTGTAGCCTCAGCTAAGATATACGTGAGGAAGTGGACACACTTGGTACAAGAGAGAGGAGCGAGAGGCTCAGGTAATGTGAAGCACAGGCGGCTGTGGGAGCAGGTTCCCTAGCCCAGGCGAGCATGCAAGGAAGGACGAGTTCAGTCCAGGTGCGAGACGCAGCAAGCGTTGGTTTATTTATGGCCCAGGAAGGAGCAAGTGTAGGCGGTAGGGCGGTATCGGCCCAGGAAGGAACGACACATGGGAGTGCAGGTAAAAGAGGAAGACTTGGAAGTTCAGATGAGAGACAAGATCAACGTGATCAAGGTGAAGAAACAAGATTAAGGGGGTGATTGTTAGATTAATCTTGTTTTGGTATTTTAGTTTCTAAGTTTAGATGAGTTGAGTTCGTTTCTATTTTTTTAGTTCGTTTTTGTTTCGTTTATGTGTCCGAGTACTGTAGCACATGAAGTAGAATCCGAGTAGGAGTTCATGCCTAGGGTGTGCGTGAGTATAAATTGCCAAGGCTGACTATAATGTATTGAAGAGTAGGAGAGTTGAAGAAATAAAAAAACACAAAAAGAGGAGCGCCGGTTTCGGAGCTCCCATGAGAAATCGATCTATGCATCGTGTCTGTGTTTTGGCATTCTTTGTCTCGGTGATTTCTCCAGCAAGAAGAAAGTACAGAGGCCAGGCAACATCACGTAAAGACATCCGAAGGCCAGCACGTTCTGCTTCTTCACGTGTAGACCAACAGAAGGAAGCAAGAGGCAGGAGGCACTGCGTCGAAGGACAGCAGGACCCACGGGGAAAAAGAGAGGTGCGTCTCTGGAAACCGAAGGACAAAATGAAGCTCTGTTTTTCGATCAAAGAACAGAGGAATAGTTCCAACACCAAGAACTAGAAATCGTGCTTTGCATATCATACCATCGTATTTCCCATCGCATAAGCTCTCCATTTATGCAAGAATTATTTGCATGGACGGACGATTGAAAGTTTTGGAGACAAGAGAAGAGGAGGAGCCGAGAGGCATGGCTAGTAGCCCAAGGCGGCGCTGTCTAGGCTGGCGCCGGCGCCGACGAGGCCATGGCGCGCTGGTAGCCCAGTGGTGTGGTGCAGCTTCTGGAGCGCGGGACGCCGACGGTTGGCGGCAAGGGAGCAGGAGCTAGCATCCGTGGAGCAGCGGCAGCCAACGCCGTGGGCTCGCTCGGGAGGCAGCACAATAGAGCTCAGCGTGGCGCGACACCGAGGCGGAGGTGGCCGAGCCCGGGCGCGACCGAGGTGGCGCGGCCACTGGCGCACGGTAGCAGCGTGGCGGCTCGGCGAGCACGGAAGCAGTCAGCATGCAGGCGCTAGCGACACCAAGGGACATAGCCAGCAGCAGTGCGCGTCTTGACTGCAAGCAAAAAGGTTCCTCATGCCCACTCTGCTTAGCATCAACCTTTTCCACGTCATGAGCACAAGCGATTTTTTTAAATAATATTTTTTAAAATATATTTTTAAAAATAAATAGCCGCTCCAAACAATTACACAAATGACTCCCTGTCGCCAGTTCAACCAACGACAGGTAGCTTTCACCAGTTGAACTGGCGATAGGGACTTTCTCAGCCCCCTATCGTTGGTTCAGCTATCTATCGCTAGTTCAATTGGCGACAGGACGCTGTCGCTGTTTCAACTGGCGACAGCTGAAACCCCAAACGACTTGGCCTATTTTTTATTTTCATAAATTTTGAACCGTACGAAATTTGTTAGACTCGCAATAACATTTTGTGATCATCGTATGTTGTTCTAATGTGGTGAATTTCTGAAGAATTTTATGAGGACGATTGAGGTTTCAATGATTCGTAAGTAGGAAGGTAAGTGATATTGCGATGCGTCTAGGAATTTATACACCGATATTACATAACATAAAACAAAACGTCATAACACTTAATCAAAATGATAATTCAGAACAATGGCATTAACATATTACTACTGTCCGTGCTTTCTCGTGGTCGCGATCTCAACATCCCCCATGTGGACTACCTTGAGTCAGGCGACCGGATGAGGTCCCTACGGCGATGTCCGGAGTGCCGATGCCTCTTTCATCCTGAGGATTTCTCGTGGGGTATTTCTTGAAGGTGTGCCCAAACTCCCTGCAAATGAAGCACTTCTTCGTATGACATCCGGCTTCTGCTTCGTCCATATCGTTCCTGATGTGTCGTACTTGTCGACGGCCAACCTTTCCCTTGAGCCTATCAATGTCCGCGGCCCAGATTAGTTGCTCCCAGGTCGGATGGCCAATGAAATGGCCAACAATGGCGTGACCATATATCTCTGCACTCCAGGTTTGCATCACCGCCTCCTTGGTGAAATAGTCAGAGAGGTACTGGTCGAGATACTGCGCCACCGTCGAACATGCGACCATAACATGGGAGCAGGGCCTATGCAGAAGAAGGGGTTTGTTGCAAGTGCATACGCAACTACCACGGTGTAGCGTGCACTCGTGGATGATCATCTTGCGGTTCGTCCCACGGCATCCTTTATCCCTACACATTATATCGAAGCGAAGCTCCTTTGTGTCCATCTTGAATGCCAGGTGTATCTCACCCTTCTTGCTCTTCTCCTCTATGTACTTGGTGACTATGGCAGAGTAGAGTACTTTATCATTTGTCATGGCGAGCGACGCGTTGTTGCATTTGTCAACAAAGTAGTTTGTGGTACCGCGCAGAATTGCCTTCACAATATCAACCAAAGGGAGGCACTTTGCGCCGCGCATGACCCAGTTGTACACCGCAGCTAGATTGGTTGTCATGACACCATATCGAGCACCACCCCTGTCATGTAGCAACGACCACTTCTCCTTAGGCTTGTGCTCAATCCAGTCCGAGAAGCATTTCACTTGTGCCCCCGTCCTCCTCGTCACACCAAGAGCATCTGTGGGTAGCTGTGGTAATGCTTCGGGGGCCTGGTCAGTGCTTGGGGCGGCCCTTATCGCTGTCTCCCTTCTGTGCGTCTTGATCCTCTTATCCAGAATCTTTCAGAGTGCTTCGAACTTCCGCTGCTGGTTCTGGTTGCACAGCCGCTTGAACAGATTCATCAAGTTCTTGTTGCGGAACTGCTTATGGAAGTTTGCACCCAAGTGTCTCATGCATCACCTGCTTTGCAGGTCTGTCCATGGAAGTGGTACATTCTCTCCTTGTTGCAACTGAATTATTGTACGCAGCAGGCCTGCATGCCGATCATGTATGAGACATACGTTGGGACGGCCTTGCACAACAGAAATCCTCACATTCTTTAGGAATCATAACCAGTTGTTCGTGTTCTCGCTTTCAACGAAAGCGAATGCCACAAGAAGAACTTGATTGTTCCCGTCCGATGCTATTGCAGTCAGTATCTAACCCTTGTACATCCCAATCAGAAATGTACCATCGACGCACAAGATTGGACGGCAGTGCCGGAATGCATTGATGCATAGACCAAAGGTGAAGAATGCTCGCTGTAGTACCCTCTTATTGGCCCACTTTGGATGCGCAACATCTTGAATGTCCACATAAGTGCCGGAATTCCTATCTTGTATGACTCGGAGTTGTCTGGAGAGGTTGTGGTCCACATCATCCTCGTTGTCGAAACCTTCATCTTTAGACAATGCCATGTAGTCTTGGTCTTCGAGATACATCCTTTGCACTACGGCTTCCACCTCCTCACCCTTATCAGCAAGACCACTAGCTTGCCTGACCGAAGGAGCTACTTCCGCAGGGTCTTTATCGACAACATTAGCAACTTCGGGAGCTTCAGCCATTGTGTGCGTCGCGCTGTTGCTGGAGTCCCTGACTTCTTCGACATCAGCACCCCCTTCTTGTTTAGCTGCGGATGGAGGAGTGGGTTTGGCATATGCCTGGACCAGAAGAACCAATTTTCACCCTCCCTCCCTCGCCATGCGTACATATGACTGCCAAGAATTTGTTCCCTTCAGCTACACTAACTCCTAATATGTAGGTTGTGCTACCCGCAGGGCAAGGCAACTCAATCTCAGATCGTACACATCACAGTCCACTTGGAATGTGTGGAACAACCACCACATTACAACGCCCCATGTGTGTTGCTCTGGTTTTGGTAGGGGTGCGGCCGTCGATGGGGAATTACGCAAATCAACCCCCTCGGGATCCTCCATAATAGTCCCTCGACTATAGTAAATTTTGAAATTGACGACGTCGGACATATTTGATGCACTGCACCATAAAAAATATTTCCACGGTTAACTACATATCCAAAACTAGATGACCCACCAAAAAGTATTATATAAAATATACTGCACTACGTAACCGTACATCTAAAACTATGTAATCCATTCGGTTAAAAAAATTACCCGAACGAGCAGCGCTTCGCTAGCTTCTCTCCTCCTATCTACTCCTCTCTCTTCTCTCTTTCTCTTTTTTCTGAATAAAAGTGAGTCATGTACCGAATTTTAGGGTTTCAAGAGGGTTTTATAGGGTTCCAGCTACCTGTCGCCAGTTCAACTAGCGACAGGACGCTGTCACCAGTTGAAACGGTGACATCGTCCTATCGCCAGTTGAACTGACGACAGGTAGCTGAACCGACGACAGGGGGGAGAGAGAGTCGCGACACCCAGTTCAACTGGCGATACTGGCGACGGGGAGTCATTTGTGTAATTGTTTGGAGCGGCTATTTATTTTTATAAATATCTTTTAAAAAAATATTATTTTTAAAAAAATTCGAGCACAGGCTGCCTCCCATTATTAGTTGCCTCCTCTCAAGTCCATTATTGCTACTAAATCTGTGCACCCAATTAAGTAAACGTCTTACTGAAATGCCCAAGCCA
This sequence comes from Ampelocalamus luodianensis, assembly GCA_036346255.1. Lineage (NCBI taxonomy): Eukaryota > Viridiplantae > Streptophyta > Magnoliopsida > Poales > Poaceae > Ampelocalamus > Ampelocalamus luodianensis. The sequence continues at coordinate 4,211,010 of CM070638.1, forward strand.
AAGGACTAAAGGAGCAAAGAAATGGCAAGAAACAAATGACGGTGTCGAGGCGCCATGGACGTGAGGCCGAGGCGCTGCAGTAGAGGCATGCGACGGCACAACCAAAAGCGAGGCCGGTGCGGTGCATGGTCAGCATTGGCACGCCGCATGTGACGGCACCAAGACGGAGAGGCGGCCGGAGCCGTGCATGTGGAGGCGCATGCGTGCATGCACTCGGCTGGCATGCATGCATGTAACGTGGCCAAAGCCGAGGGCGTGGCGACTTGACTTGCTATGACGGGACGCAGGCGAGTTCGGCGATGACTACGACAGATGCGGACAGGTTGCTGAGAAGATGACGCCCAGTGGCGATTTGCACGTCTAACATTACGGTAAAATCTTTTATGTTATTTATGTTACAGCGTTATATTATTAGTTGTGCATGTTGCATAATAGTCATGAGCATGACTTCTTTCTTCTTTATATTTTTTTTTCTCATGATCAGCCTTTTACAATGACTGACACCTTTTATTTATAGTCTAGAGACCCTACTAGGGTTTTGAATGTGACGTCCACCTATAGGCCGGCTGTTGGACCAAACCTATGGTTTCCCAACATGTGTGACCAAAATGCTGAGCTCCTCGGCCCTCCTCAGGTTGGGCATCGTCCGCAACGACTTCTGAAGCCAGCACAACGGAAACTTCTACCGATTTCAATCTTTTTACCGGGGGAGGTTCATCATTTGCTACTACCTAAACATATGTAATTTAGGATTTGCTACTGATGTGAGTGTGACATGTGGTCTCAGGACCCACATGTCATTTTCATATGCAGTGATAAATCCTAAAATTCACCCTTAAGCAGTGGCAAATAATTAATTATCTCTTTTACTGGAGGTGGCCGGGAAGACCGGTAATTTGATTTTTTTTTTAAAAAAAAATTCGATTTTTAAAAGGAAAGTTATGGAAAATTGTGGAGATGAACTAGATATTCAAATATATACGGAGTAGAGATGGAAATATAGATGAATGCTTAAAAAAAATCAGCTTTGAACGCAGAGATAGTCTTATCAAAAGAGAGTGAGAACAAGGGTTTTTTTTTGTAGTGTGTGAGCATTTCCTTGCACTTTCTGGACTGGTTTTCACAGCATGTAAACCATGCGAAGCCCTCAGTGTGTGGCTGGGAGTCGAACTCATTTTCAAGGTTGGTGCAAGCTTTCTAAGATAGGAGAATGTACAGGTGAAGCTGGAATATTTTTGGCAGGGATCAATGAGTTTGCTGCATGTACTTTGAATTTGAAGTTAACTGCTTCAAATCTAGAGTTCAGTCTATCTACAAATAATAGAATCACGGACAGGCTTGCTGCTCATGTTCAGAGGATCGATTACGCATGCTTAAACACATACTATAATTACTTGCCGTAAAACGCAGAAGAGAAATAGAGAAGCGGGCCCTCCGGAAAAATAAAAAAAAAAACGTAGAGAAGCGCAGCAAAGACCACCAAGCTAGCCCAGAATTGACATCCAAATATTTCAACTTATCCCTGAGAAAACACTGAAAGAAAACGAGATACTAGGCCCAGCTTCAACTTGAACTTACAGCACATGCATCAACTTAAGCTTTGAATATGATTTGAGTTACGTATCTCTTCTAGTGTGTAGTAAGCTTACCGGTTGGGTTCTTGCAAGATGACCCTCGCAGCTCAGCATCGGAAGAACGTCCCACATGCTGGGCCGCTCAGCCGGAAGCCTTTGAACGCACAACAGTGCGATCCGAATCCATCAGTTTTCTCTGTCCACAAGTCCCATGCCTGAAAAGGTATATAGTTTGTTTTGGACGAGGATGAATTAAGAAAGTTGTTCTTGCGAATGAGAATTTCTTCGTCAGCATAATAATAACCTAAACTAATAGTGGGTAGCGAGAATCGACGTGTTGATTATTAGCTATATTTATGGCCGGCTACGAATGCTGTTAAGATGTGATTTTTTTCCCTCGTCAGGACTAAGAAAGTATAGAATCCTAAAAAAAAGGAACTCGGAAGATTACTAACTCCATTTCCAAGCAGACGACGTTTAAGCTGGACATTCATACATTCTTCAATATACTCTTTCGTCTATTACTTTTTCTAATTATATGTTATTAAATATTTTTAAAAAAAACAGGGGATAGCTACCTACGGTATATACAACTTTTAGTTACACTAACATTTTTCTCGCTCCTCCCACTTGTAGGATGATTAGTGTATGGTGGAAAGAGTATATGTACTGTATAAAAATTACATACACATGTACCATGTCACTCTCTAAAAAATATAACCGCATGAAAGTATTTTTAATAACAAATCTATTTCCATGTGAAAAAACTAAATAATTTAGCGTATGTTAGCGGCGAAAGTGTGAAGAGTTTAACTGCACATATTTTACAATTACATCTATTTGAAAATAGAGATAATATATGCATAGGAGGAATACAGAAAGAGTTTCGCTTACTTACCCACGCATTCAGAGGCCCACAAATCGCGGGACTCACCCGGCAGTGTAGGTGGAGGGCCTCTTTTTTCCACTGATGATCTGAAGAAGCATCGCGCCAAAGCTACAAATCATACTTGACGGAGAAACGACCTGCTTCTACATATTCGGGGGCGATAAACCCACTAAAAGATTGATGAAAATACATAAAACATCTGGCAAAAGAAAATGTCAAGGAAAATAACACAAAAGAAACGAGCCTCATGTGATGTAACATGACATCTAGTCTTACCGCGATCCCATTACAACTCCAGTGCAGTCTACATCCGAACCTGGCTTCAGTGTTTTGGATATTCCAAAGTCACAGATCTTGGCATTCATATCAAAATCCAAGAGAATGTTGCCTGGTTTTAGATCCCCGTGAATAATACGTGCAGATACAGAGCTCCCTGAGCTACACCTTTAACTCGACCGGGCGTGGCGGCTAAGCCGAAGGCGTAGGCCGAGCACGGTGCAAGAGGCGGGACGCCAGCTGGAGCAGAGCTCGCCAAGCACAGCGACGGATTCGAGGGCGTGGAGCAGACTGAACGCGACGACGATGACGACTCGGCGTTCTGGGGTAATACGAGTTTTTTTGGTCTGTAGTATAGCACAGGCATTCAACCAGTGTATACAATATGATTAGATATAGGGACTGAACACTTTGAGTGTAGCTTAGTTATGGCCTGCAGACAAGCACGACAAGGATTCACCTTTTTTAGATCAAAGATATTATTAATTTTTATAGAAAGCTAATAACTAAGTCTTACAACCAAGTTTCAGACACAAACACTGGGGATTCCAGCTAGCTAAGAAGTACAGCCAAGACACCCACAAAAAACGAACAACTCTCAAACGATAGAAACTAAAAAAAAACGAGTAACATAAGGAAACTAGCATTAAACATATTAAACATCTTCCGCACATAACTTCTTCAACCAGTCTTCAGCTGAGCTCAGAAAGCCTTCTACCTTCGTTCGATCAGCCTTTTTGGTTAGTATGCGTCAATGCCGCAAACACGACATAAATTTAACAATAACTTTAATTGGTTGTTTAGGAAAAGTCTTCTCAATCACCATTTTGTTTCTGATTTTCTATAGTGTCCAAGCCAACGCTGCAAAACTGAATAAGTCAACATGGTAATCATCAGCACCCTTTTTATCCAGCCAATTAAGTCGGAGATCATCTAATGATCCGGGAATTCTTTCCCAAATTAAAATCTCTTTTACACAGTGCCAGACAAACCTTGCCAGAACACATTGGAACAAAACATGATATGCATTTTCTTCAGTCCCACATAGCTTGCAGTTAATTCCATCCTTCTAATTCCTTATTTTAAGCTGGTCTGCAGTGAGATCATCTAATGATCCAGGAATTATTTCCCAAATTAAAATCTTTTTTACCCAGTGCCAGACAAACCTTGCCAGAACACATTGGAACAAAACATGATATGTATTTTCTTCAATCCCACAGAGCATGCAGTTAATCCCACCCTTCCAATTCCTTATTTTAAGCTGGTCTGCAGTCTGAATTTTATCTTGATACGTCTGCCAAAGAAAAATCTTAACTTCGAGTGGGATTTTGTTGTTCCATAGCTTTCGCATTTCCCTATAGGGAACCCCCCATAAGTAACATGCCTATACGTTGATTTGACTGAGGACTGTCCATATTTCTCCAATCTCCACACTGCTTTATCTTGTTCTTCATTAAGGTCAACATCATTCAAGGATTCCTTAAGAGACTTCCACTGTTCCTCCTCCCTTCCAAAGTTTCTAACAAAGTTAATCTTCCAAACTCCATTTTCCCAACAATCTGCTGTGCTTATATCGGGGTCCAGGCAAATGTTGAACAACCTGACATATTTGACTTTCAAAGGACATTCACCCATCCAGTCATCTTTCCAAAAAGAGATCATTTTTTCCATTTCCTATCTTATAAACAGCATCCCACTTAAAAAGATGTTCCACCCTATAAGGATTTCTCCAGAATTGAGAACATCTCAAAGGACTGGAATCTCTAAAATCACCCATGGGAAAATACTTTGCCTTTACAATCCTGAACCAAAGTTCTTCTTTAGCTACATTAATTCTCCAAATCCATTTACTCAGTAGACAATCATTCATTATTCTTGTATTTATCATCCAGGCTTCCATAATCTTTAGGTGTACACACTGCTCTCCAGTTGACCCTGTGATATAATAATTTTATAATTTTTCACTAGCATAATTATATAAAAAGTAAAGTTCAAAGTTACGACTATACAAATGTTAAAAATGTCATGTATTTTTGAACTGATGGAGTAATAGGTCGCACCGCTGAGCATGGAGGATGAGCAGGAGAATCACGATTTTTGCTGACAAGGTAGCTGACCATGGGGAAGACGATGAGGCAGAACGTGATGCTCTCCTGCACCTCACGCAGCTGATCGGCCTGCTTCCAGCCACAGAAGAGGCGGTACACCATGCTGCTGTTCTGGCAGGACGAGACGAGCGTGTACGCGTGACGGAGCGTCTCTTCCAGCTCACTCAGCGGCTTCCTTACCACCGGGTCCTGCATAGTCTCCGGGTCCTGCAGCCGCTGCAGGAGGTCGCCGACGATCCCCACGCGGCGGGCAAGTTTCCGGCACTCCTTCTTGTTCCGGCGAACCGTCCCCACCGCCTGCACGATCATCGAGACGAGCCCGCCGGCGTCCACTCCGGTCAGCTGAGCGACAGTGGCCAGCTGCGCCATCCGATGGCTTCACTCCCGACCCCCACTACCAGTAGATTTACTGCAGCAGCACAAACCTGAATGAAACTAACCTGCAGTGCGGCGGTAATGTATTCGACTCCAGAAAAGTAAAGGAAAGGGAAATCAGACAAGAACTGGCCGATCGAGGCGGCATAGCAGTTCCTACCTCTTTACTCTGATTTCTCCTCTTAGATCTCACAGAGATGGCCAGCAGAATTTAATCAAGTATTCAGGTCGCCATCGACCAGCAACGGGAAACTAAACCCGAGACAATTAGTTCGATCTCTCGTGTAGTCGCGTGTGTGATGAAGACCCTTGCCCCAGTTAAGTTGTGGAAGCAGAGGCAGTGTGTGGCGTCCTAAGGAAGACAACGGCAATCACTGCAGCGACAGTGAGCAGGGGCCGAGGGGGCAAAAGTATTCTAGATAGATTAGCCAAAAGTTGTGTCGGGGGCCAAGCACACTCGCGCAGCAGCAGCAAAAACAACATCCCGGCCTCCACCACTTCCGGTCGTGCTGCTGACCGCAGTCAAATGCGTGTGGTCTGAACCAGAGCTGGCCAAATGGGCAGCTTGGCCCGGTACGGTATAGGCCCGTGGTGGTTCGGTTTATTCTGGACTGGTTACTATTTGTACCGTGCTGGGCTAACCTACGGGCCACGGTGACGGTCCAGACACGGCCCATCTCCCTTTTGTGTCGTGTTGGGCCGGTACGGCCTGTTTAGTCTATTGGGCTAAATGTGGTGTGTTTAGCTTATTTGGCCCGATAGAATGGAAAAAAATAAAAAAAAAATTCCAAAAAAATAGAAAAATATGTATAATTCAGAAGTTGAGATGAAAATTAAAAAAATAAGACAATCATATTGAAAATGTAATAGAATTTTATTAATGTTCAAATAGCCAGCTCGTTAAAATATTTGTCATTTAGCTCATAAGACATGAAAAATTGAAAAACAATCCTAGAAAAAATATATATATTTAAAAAAACCAAAATAAATTCATATATACTTATAAAATGAACTATATAAAATTTAAAAACTACAAAATAAAACCATACAATATATATATATATATATATATATATATATATATTAATTTTTATATGATTTTCTTTCCATTTTTAATACTTATATGGTTTTATTTTGTAGTTTTTAAATTATATATATATATATATAGGACACCCGTTTCGTACTCCCGGGAGTATGTACTCCCACTTCCAATATACCACTTAAACGAATATATTATACTTCTTTATCACTTTCAGTATACTTAAATACCAATTATAAGATACTCTAATGTGACTTGATCGGAGAATTATCATTGGAGCCCTTTATTTTTGCTATATACCCTTTTTTCATACATAAAAGAAGTATATACATGAATTTTGGTATAAAAAATGGATTTTCATGAAATTTTTCATGGAACTCACTTTGGGGTATCTTATAATCATTATTGGAGTATACTCAAATTGATAAAGAGGTATCATCATACAATTTAAGTGGTATATGAGAGGTGGGAGTACGTACTCCCAGGAGTACCATACCATTTTCCTATATATATATATATATATATATATATATATATATATATATATATATATATATATATATATATATATATATATATTAATTAAAATGTGTCGTGGCTAACGGGCCGTGCGTTTCAGGTTGTGCGATCGGGCCAAAGACTATTCGTGTCGTGCCATGCCGACCCATCGTGCGTGGTGTCGGCAGAGCACGACCGGCGGTCGTGTCCGTACGGCCGCCTGCGATTGGCATCCTCTGTCATTCTATTGGGAATGTCATGGCTGAACAGTGCCGTGACATTCGACAGATCTAAGCCGCCCGATTCGAGAAGAACGACGCGGATCAATCGTTACAGTGGTGCTACAGTGTTTACAAACAGTGGCAATGCTACAGTATTCTGTTGTAGTGCCAAATCTAGATCTCACCTGCATTTTTTATCCGACGGATGCTACGTAATGTTATGGTACTGTAGCACGTAGCATGCATGGCAACGTCAGGGGATGCGCGTTCCGCACATACGTACGCGGTGGAACCCACACACAAAGTGCAGCCGCGTAGACCGGCCGGATCCTTGTGTACGTAGATTGGTTGTTATTAACCGATCTAAGCTGATTGCTTTGCATCGATCATGATTCATGCGTGTTCAAAAGACAAGTCAAGAGTTGGCCTGCCTGCTAATTTCCGTAGCGTCTGAAAAAGAAAGTAACAGGGTCTCAGGGAGGCCTCACTCGTAAGCTAGACATGCAGCAGCACCACCGTCAAACACGAAATAGTGTTCCATTGTCTGGATCGGCAACAACAAGTCGATGTGAAAAGCAAGGAAAGCACCAAGAACTTTTTCTCCAAAGGAAAAGATTCAGCAGCCTACTCTCCGGCTTTCCTCCATTTCGATCGCCTTGTGGTTTATCTCCCCTGTAGATTACACCGTCGCAGCATAGCTAGCATATATTGGAAAACAACATACACTCGACGTGGTAGGACGTATACGGTCAGGGCCATCATCACCGACTTGATGCTGGAGTATGTTGCCACTGATCATATATATCATCATGTCATCACCGACTTTATGGAGTACGTACATGCATGCTGGGTCCCGGGGGACAAGTCTTCCGTCATAGCTTTGCTGAAATTGAATCAGGCCCATCTGCTAGGTTAGCCTGAAAGAAATCCCATCGTCTGAAGTCCTACTTCATGAGAAAAGAAGGCATTCTTAAGAAAGAAGGCCGGCTGTAAAACTACATATACCGTTAGCACCAAAAGAAGGCATACTCAAATATCGGAGTGCCTGATGATGCGGGATCACTGTTACTCCATCTGTTATTTTCTACTTGTTGTTTTGGACATCGACACGGTCTCCAACACACGTCTTTGACTATTATGTTTTCTAATCACATGTTATTAAAAAAAAAAATAAGACAAAAGTATTTTTTTGACAAATCTAGTAATAGCAAATACTTTTGTATATATTAGCGGCCAATGTTTTGAAAGGTTGATTGATTTTGACACATCCTAAAATGACATATAGAAAAAAAAAACCGAGGGAGTAGCAGTAAAGAAAGGGAAAAAAAACAGCCAATCAAGGAAGGAAAAGCAAGTTGTAGCAGATCGGCAACTGGAGACCGAAAAGAAGAAAGAAGAATACTACTCCCTCGTGTTCACAAAAACACGTCGCTTTTCTGTAACATCCTAAATTTTGTATTAGAATCCCTGAGTGTGTAAGTATGGAATTTTTTAAGCTTTCAACGCGTTTAGGAATGATGAGAATTTCTTAAATTCAGTTAGGTTTTGTCGTATTTGAAAAGCCTAGGGCAAATAAAGGAAATAAATATAGAAATTATTTAATAACCTTGAAATTGAATTTTAATTCAAATATTATATAAAATTCAACTGAATTTGGAACTAGAAATTGAAAATGAAAATCCAATGAAAATCTCAAATACCAATTGGGCCACAGATCGGTTTCAGCCCGCCCCACTCTTCCTTCCCGGGTCGATTTCCTTCCCAGGCCGACCGTTTCCTTCCTTTTTCCCCCGGGCAACGCAACCGTCGCTCGACCCAGCCCGCGCGCCCGCTTGGCCTGCCTCCGCTCACCCAGGCCCGCACACTCGCCAACCGACTCGGACTGCCTTTGCCGGCCTGCTCCCGTGCGCGTCGGCTCCTCCCGCGCGCCGAGCACGCCGTGCTCGCGCAACTAGCGCCACGCGGCCGCCTATGCCCGAAAGTACAAAATTTGGGGCGAGGAGGCCCTGTAAAAGTGGTGAATATGGACGTGAGGCCATGAGACGTGCATGCTTTTTTGCCGGCCAGACTCGCCTAGCCCACAGCGAGCGAGCGAGACAAAGCGCTGCTGGGTGAGTTGCATGCACCAACTAATTCATCTAAAAGCTTAAGCTGATGAGGAAAGATAGGCAATTCATTTGTACTTCAACACTCCCCCTTACGTGTAGACTCCCTCAGGCCTAAGACGTGGAATAGAAATGGGCTGTAATTATTTTCTTAATTGCGCCAGCCGGGTCTTGAACTGAAGACCTCTTGGCTCTGATACCATATTGAGTTGCATGCACCAACCAATTCACCCAAAAGCTTAAGCTGATGAGGAAAGATAGGCAATTCACTTATACTTCAACAGTACGAAGGCGGCAGACACACAGTACAAGGAGGCGTGTCCGGCGGCAGACACACGGTACAAGGAGGTGTGTCTGGGTGCTAGATGTTCGGGGAGATGAAACCTAGACGCGTGAGGCACGATTTTAAACACGTTTCGGCCGTCGGCATATCTGTGGTGCTGTTTTTGGTATTACGGTATATCAAAAACAATTTTTGCTACTAATGTTGCCAACAGTGCTGGGCCTAAAAACTCGACAACCATGTACAACTTGTCAGACTTATGTCTTTTTTATCTGCATTTGAGTACCGTTACTCTTTGGAAGCGACTGGTCGTCCGCCGGATCTTCCAGCACCGTCCTGTCTCCCCACCGGCCACGCTCCCCCATCATCCGCCTCCACGCTGGTGCCCCCGTGATGACCACCGCCAAGGCTCCCCCTTAAACACCCAGAAAAGAAAACTCACTCGATGCTCAAGCTTATTCGCTGAGCGACTCAGGTGCTGCACTGAAAAGTTACAGCGCCACTGCAGCTCAAGTACTATAGCATTTGATCTGGGTCGTTTGTTTATGATCCGTCGGTTGAGAATCATCCAAAGTCACCGTTATTGTGCCCTCTAACTTCGCTTCACAGAGTCACAGAATCTCAATCCATACATTGGGTATGTGCTAGGTTTTTGTGGTGGATTATGGATCAGAAGTAGGATGTGCAATGATACACTCAGGCACGATAATTCTGAATATGAGTAGAAGGAAAACTGTAATAGTTCAGGTCCAATTATACTTCGGATAAGGGGAAGTTGCGTTGGAATTTGCAAAGTTGTTTTCATCTCTTATAGATTTTTGTTTACTCGGGATGCTATTCAGGTTGAAACAGACTACAAAAGAATACGTAAAAAAGAAGATACAAATAGATAGTGAACACCAACATCGTCATGACTTCATATATACAATACAAAGGCAGAAAATTGAGTCAACTGCATGTCTTTGGTCATCAAGGCCCAACAGTCTCGGCTCGGTTCATCTCGCCAGAAAGGCAACCGTAATATAAAGCAAACCCGTGATTCAGTTAGCGAATAGCATCAAAATTCACATGGTAATATCACCTTACAGCCTTAAAGGGCTTATACGAAGTATACTATGGTTTAATTTCAGGATGGATTCATTATTTGCTACAGCAGACGTGATCTCGTTGGATGTGATCGATTATACTCCCGTAATGCGTCGCTGCCGCACGCGTAACCGGCAAGTTCGAGCTCTGGCTGGGCCTCATGGCTCCACCTCGCCTGGTGGCTGGGCCGCGCTGCCGGGCTGCTCTGCCGCGAGCTTGCTCATGCAGACCACGAGCAGGGAACGCGCGCCGGCGCGTGTGCTGCCGCGCGCGTCACCGGCGAGCTCGAGGCTTCGAGCTCCAGCTGGGCCTCGTGACTCCACCTTGCCAAGAGGCTGGGCTGCTCTGCCGCTGCTTGTCCTCGTGCGGACCGCGAGCAGAGCGTGCCCCGCCGGCTATGCCGAACGCCGGACGTGCGGTCCTGCACGCTCAAGCAGTTGTTGCGCAAGCAGAAAGGTGCGTTCGAGTTCAATCACGACAGAATGTTTCTTGCCCAGTCGGGCTTGCTTGTTGACAGGTCAGCCACACTGGCAGTCTTCATGGCAATTCGCTGATTTCTACGTTTCATGATAGAATCCATGAAATTGTGGTGGGATTTTTTCTTTGAAACGTGTAAAAAAAATGAAACACATGTAGGAGGAACTACATGGTTTAGTAATAAAACAGAAAAAGACACTCAAATTCGAGTCAAATAAGGACTCAAACCCGGATGATGAGATTGTACAACCTCGCCTCACCCAACTAACCTAGGCTCATTTCATGGAAATTGTGGTGGAATTGGTTGCTTTGGATGAATTTGATCTGTTGGGGAGAAAATCGGTTCCCATTCCGCACTGATTGGTATTTGCAATTGCGGAATTCTAGGTAGGGATGGAAAATGGTAAAGGATAATCCGTTTTATCCGATGTTCCTATTCGAGAAAATGCAAATGTGGCAAGGATAATCCATATTCGAATAGAAAACTAATCCGAATACTATCCGGGGTTTTTTTTCCCCAAATACGAATCTGAATGTGGTACGAGAAATAACGCCGAATACGAATACGGATAGTATCCATATTCGCAAAAATGCCAGCAGGCAGCAGGCGCCAAGCCAGGCAGCAGCAGTAGCACGCGCGCAGCAGCCCAGTGTCACCGACGCCAAGCGGGAACGGCCCAAGCCCAATCGCATCGCCTACTACGGTTCAGCGGTAGCGATAGCACCGCCGCCGTCTTTGTGCGCGATCGCAGGCGGCAGCGCTCGGCGCTGGCTGCGGGCTAGTGCCACATCGCCATCGCAAGACCGCTTATTGCGGCGGCGCACCGCCATCAGCATCAGATTGCTAGAGTACGTATTCGATTCGAATTCATATTTGTTCTACCAAGATTTGTCGCAAAAGTTGTAGGATATTTGCATTCAATCGAATTGAGTACATATTCGATTCGAATTCATATTCGTTACGATATTCGATTCGTATTCGAGAATGTTCGAATTCGTATTCGTTTTAAAAATATGGATTCGTATTCGTATTCAAGACTATTCGATTCGTATTCCATCTGTTTCCATCCCTAATTCTAGGCTTTTTGGAGGTGAGGCAATTTGGGAAATAGAAATGCTTCGCATTCAACGTTAACATCGTACGAGCATACAAAGCCCGCGTCGTCCCAGGCTGACCGCCCGCACCTGCGCTCAACAGCGGCCCTGCGCGCAGCGCTCGCCCAGTCACCCCCGAACGCCCGCCCTCTCCTCCTCCGCCTCCTCATGGCCCGCGCGCCTTCGCTTGCCTCCGACTTTGACCGACCCCGCGCACCACCTCCCTCCTCCGACTTCGACCGGCCCGCGCGCCTCCAACTATGACTCCGACCAGCCCAGCGCTGCCTCCCTCCTCCGACGGGCCCACCGGTTGCCCCCTCCCCCTCCGACTCTGACCAGCCCACGTGTCGGCCCCGCCCATCCGCCCATGCCTGCCTCCTCTGCCCCCAAGCGTCCGCCTGACCGACAAGTGCATTGTACGCGGTATGATGATAAAATCGTCATATGTATAGTAGGTCTATGTGGGAAATTTGGGGATATGGGGTGTGCGTGGTGTCTGCAAGTGGGCCCGTGGTGTCAACAGGGCGGTTTGGTGTGGCCAGATTGGTGGGCCGGTGGTGTCAACAAGGTGTTATGTGAAAGTTTAGGTAAAATCATATGTTTTGTGCAACTCATTCCAACATAGATGGTGCAATATGTGCAATTCACTTTTCTTCATACGTACAATACAGATAAAAATACAAACAGTTGCAAACCTCCGATAACAGTGTAAAACGGTATTCAGAGATAATCTGAAGTTGCTCTCATGCACCAAACCAGTGACAGAGTCTCTCCTTTTATATTATAGTGAATAGTAATTACAAGAGAATACAACTCCTTGCCTTATCTGTGAGCAATCGGAGAGATAGATTACAAAAGAGAATCCGAACATGGCACAACAACTAATTAACTCTACAATTCATGATTACAGAGATAGAGTTTAGAGATACTCAATAGGAGATATACTCTTTAACAACCCTCCTCAATTTGGAACTGGTTCTAGGTTCAAATTGTGCTGAAAATTTGTAAGCAACCGAGTAGTCAGAGGCTTAGTAAATCCATCAGCAACCTGATCTTGTGATGAAATAAATATGATGTCCAACACCTTGCGAGCTACTCTTTCTCGAACAAACAACAATATGCTTTGTTCTGGCATGAAAAACAGGATTTGCTAACATGTATGTAGCTCAGTCACAAGGACACGATGGAGAGCCTCCTTCAGTTGTGCGGCAGAGGAAGAGAAGAGGTCCTGCAAGGTCCTGTCCACATTTGCCTTGGGCTCCTCCGAAGATGGTTTAGGGAAGGCGAAGAAGTCTGGCCCTTGGGTGAAAGGCCCGTGGTGGACCTTGCTACCCACCGGCACTACCCGTCGCTGCCCACCCTCGCGGTAGTAGCCATCCGCATGACCTCGTCGAGGAGACCTGTCGCGATCTCGGCCATGTCCTTGACGCGGCTTGCCTCCACCCCAGTTGGGGCGGCTTGTCTCTTTCCGGCTTCCTCGAGCGTGACAACCGTCGATGTCGTCGTCATCTCCATCCTCCTTCCGCCTCAGGTTGAAACGCGAGGGATGGTCGTTGAGGTCCGGCTGAAGCCGATGCTGACGCCGATCCCGCCCTTCATCATTTTGTCGCTCCTGATGAAGACCTCCTCCCTCCTGGTGGTGGTGCCCCTGCTTGGACTTGGGAGTACCATCCACCGCCCCCAGGCTCCAAGGGAGGCTGGTGGTGATTGGTTCATAAGGCATTGTGTCCGCCAGCATGATGAAGTCATCAAGGGGGGCGGCAGTGTGATCCTTAATGTAGTCCAGGTGGATGATGACCCGGAAGGTGAGGCCACGCCTCCACCGATCCAGAGGGTTGGAGCTGACCTCGGACGCATGCGCTTCACCGCGGTTAGCGAAGGTGATCCATGCCACTTTGGCGATGGAGCTTGGGTTCGCCGTCCAAGCCCAGACGTTGATGGTTCTGGTGTCCTCCTTGTTGGCCGAAATGCCTTCGATGCTCTGGAGGGAGCATTTGTGGCCGACGATGCGCTCCACCACCTCCAGCCTCCAGGCGTGCATGGGGACACCCTCTATGCACAGCCGCACCATGAAGAACAAGGCCGCGCCAAAAGCATGCCCGACGGCACGCCAAGGGCGGGACGTGCAGCTGTAGGCCTTCAATGAGAAATTTGCCGGTTTGAAGCACCCTGTCCCGAAGTGATTGCCACTCGAACTTGACGAGAAACTCCTCCGGGTGGTGGTGAGAGAACACCAGGTCCGCACGCCGGAGGTCGAAGCATTTGCGGAAGGCTTCGGCCACTTTGGTGTCTTCCGTAGCAGGACCTCCTTCGAGGACCCAGGCCACCAGAGCTGTGGCTTCCCAGTCCGCTTGGTCTCTGTCAAGTTGCGAAGTGTTGTTGAAGATGCAGTAGTCTTCGGCCGGGCGGGTGTCAGGAGCGCCTAAGAAAGCCATCGACACTGGTTTGAGCTGCGCTGGACCTGGTCGCTTAGGGGGAGGTGGAGGTGGGCAGGGGCGACGGCCCGGCACAAGGGGAGGAGCTGGGGGGAGGCTTGGGGCTTCAAGCGCTGCGGGCAAGAGGAGGTGCGATGTCCGCTTCTGGAGCAGAGCAAGCACCTGATGGGGTCTCTACAGGCAAAAGCTCTGTGGTCAGAAGCAAGACAGATGAAACACTTGCCTTTCGTCTTGCTGAGGAAGTGAAGCTTCGCCGCACTTAAAGAGTTGGCTGGAGCGCGATGATTGTACAGGGCATGATGACTTTTGCTTTCGGCGCGGCGCCTCTCCTGACGCCACCAATACGGTCGCCGAACAAGCTTCCAGTCGTTTCCCTCCACGCAATCGAAGGCTTTGCGAGGCGAGTTGACAGCCATTGAGGGCGCTCGGGCCACTTCAATGCCATTCACGACGTGACGATGTGACTTGCGCCGCGCGAGAGACGCTGCAGATGTTGAAAGAGCTGTCGACCGGCCTCCTTGAAGGCCAATCTCTTTTTGCGCAGCTTTGGTAATGGCGGTCGGTGGAGAGCGTTGCAGGAGATGGGGCGTGGAAGCCGCCTTGGAGGAGGGTGGTTGGGGCCTGGCAGTCACTGAAGGCGACGGGTGGTTGGAGCACTGGGTCAAGCCGAGCAGGCTTCCCAAGCACCCTTGGCCTCCTACCGCCGACCAACCCCGGCCCGCCGTCAGGCCTTGGAGGCGGCTGTGGGGCGTCTCCGGGATTACATCTGCATCCGCGGAGGCGGCACACAGAGACTGAGGCGGGGGCAAACCTGGCCGCCGAAGGAGCCGAGACGAAGCTGGATCTGGATCTGGGGAGGGCAGGAGTGGAGGCTTCTGGGGAGAGTCCGAAGCCCGAGACTGGTGGGGGGAGGCTAGGTGCGGGGTTGGGGCAGGCAGGGGTGGGGGAAACGGGGGGGGGGAAGCGAGGCGGTGGCCCAGAGGGGCGGGTAAAGGTTGGAGGCGACGACTGCGACGGACGGGGGAAGGGGAAGGGTGGCGGCGGCGGAGGGGGAGCCACCTGGGTCGCCATGGCGGGATTGGGAGGGGGGAGTGGGGGGGGGGGCCTAACGGCGCGGCCGGTGGTCGCCGGTGCCGGAGTAGCACCGGCGAGGGGTTGACGGGGGAGGCGCCTAAGGAGTCGCCATGGGAGTCACTCTTTCTAATCCAGATTCTTCCCTAGAATACATAACTAGAGCTTCAAAACTAGCTGAGCCATATGGATCATTAAGGTAGATGGAATCCACCCTAGTTGTGATTGATGCCACCAGAGGATTATATTCAACATCTAATCCTGCAAGAATATAAGAAATTAGTTTGTCATCTCAAAGAGGTGTGCCAGTAGATGCCATGAGATTGTTCTTGTGTGTGCCCGCCAACTGCATGCAAACTTGCATGATTCGAGCTCTAGATTGAGACACGAACATGCTTTCTAAAGCCTTCCAGACATCTGTAGGGGAGGACATAGATGTGACCTTCACGAGCACTTCTGGTAAGAGGGTTGATAGGAGGGAGCTGAGGACAAACTGCTCCTGCTGAATCCATACTTGAAATGCTGGATTGGGGACTTGCTACGCTTCTCCTTCGCCGGACTGTATGATCAATGCTGGCGGACAGGTTGCTGTCCTAGGAGTTGCTGTCCACGAAGATACGGAAAGATTTGAGCATTCAAGGGAATATAGTTTTCTTGGCCCAATCGGATGTTGACCACATGGTCAAAGCTTGGCGACGGGAGCAATCCTGCTGAAGAAGAGATCGCCAACTACGTGGTTGACGTGACAGAAGCCGGCAGGTAGAGGATGAAGACGACATGATGAGATTGATGTGGTAGAAGAGGAGGCTCTGATACCATGTAAAACGGAATTAAGAGATAATATGAAGTTGCTCTCATACACCAAACCGGTGACAGTCTCTCCTTTTATATTATAGTGAATAGTAATTACAAGAGAATACAACTCCTTGCTTTATCTGTAAAAGAGAATCCGAACATGGCACAACAACTGACTCTAGAATCCATGATTACAGAGATAGAGTTCAGAGATATTCAATAGGAGATATACTCTTTAACAAACGGTATATTCGCATGTACAAATGGACACAAACGGGTTCAATTTATTTTAAAACAAAGAAAACCATACTAATGTAGAAACTATAGACCTAGAGACCAAAGTAAACAATCAAGTACAACAAGTAGTATAATACAGTCCGTAAACGCCAAACAAATCTGGAGATGGATGTTTCGACGATGATCTTTAAGTGTTGGGGATGGAGGCGCGCACGGCAGACGGAGGGTCAGACGGAGTCAGAGGCGGAGCGGGGGGTGGAGAGGCAACGGCCACGACGATGCTTTCGTTGTCATCGCTGTCCCCCGCAGGAGTGTTAACGTGGGCGCAGGCAGCAGCAACGATAGCGGCGGCGCGACCAGATGTGTCCTACATGCAAAAGCGACAAGAGCTAGAGCTTAATTAGTCCACATCTAGCTATATATATATATTCGTCCGAGCAGTTTTACTAGATCACTAGATCTCCCTACCAGTCCTGTCCTTAATTTGTTACTTAGCTAGCGTAGTATACATAATAATGTTCTCGTTAAGTCAATACCTTAAGAGGGACATATTTATTTAAGAGTTAAAACCACATCATTTTAATGCAAGCTTGAAAAGTACTTCTATCTTGGTTTAACTACCAAATGAAGACACAAAAAATCCGAGAAAATTGAAGAGATAGTCTATGGAGTATTACATCATCGTTTAAACTTTCAAGTTTAGCCTATTTGGAATGGAAGAATCATACTTGTTCCTGCAAAATTCTTGTGAAATTTCAGCTATCCAAATAAGCCTTCAAAATGAGTTAGGAGAAACGAAAAAGAAAAATTTGCTATGTATATGAACCTTTGTTTTCTTATTTTTATTTTTTCTTGTAACTTATAGCTTGTCAGGGATTTCTCTTTTTCTTTCATCCTAATACAAACTGAATTTGAACTTGAATTTTTATGGCTGTTTCATAAATTAAAAACTACCTTCAAAAACTCTTTTGGATTTTTTTTATATTGGTTTAGTGTTCAAATATAAGTACTTTTCAAGTTTACAACAAAATGATGGTTCTCACTAGAAATTGTCCCTACATGCAAATTAATCTGTTTGAGACATATCAAGTGGAAACCATCATTTTGGTGAAAATTTGAAAACTATCTAGTTTGAACACCAAATCAACATAAAAAAACTGAGAAGATAGTTTATGAAGTATTGCATCGTCCTATAAAACTTCAAGTTTAAACACAAAACGAGTTAGGAGGAACCAAAAAGATAAATTTGCTTTGAATAGCAGCTTTGTCTGTTTCCTTTTTCTATTTTCTTTCAACTTATAATTTGTTAGAGATATCTCTTTTTCTTTCTCCCAACACAAATTGATTTGGACTTCAAATTTTACATGGATGTTTGCTAAATTAAGAACTACTTTTATTTTGTTCATATTGATTTGGTGGTCAAATCAAAATTAACTTTCAAGCTTGCACCAAAATGATAGTTTCACTCGATATGTCCCCCACGCAAATTAATCTGTTGGGAACATATCTAGTGAAAACCATTTATTTTGATGAAAAATTAAAAACCATTATGGTTTGAGCAACAAATCAATATTAAAAAAATTGAAAAAAAAATGAGGAGATAGTCTATAACACATCACCCTTCAAAATTTCAAGTTTAAACTCAAAACGAGTTTGGAGAAAGAAAGGGAAAAGTTATTGTGAATAGTAAATGTACGTGTTCGTTCGTTCTACGTGTACATACACATATGGCATATATATAGTATTGCTTTTATATATACACAAACACAAGCTGCATGCACACGCGAATTGAATTGGAATTGAGCCTAGCTAGCTAGGGTTATCGATGGATCCATCGCACCTCGATGCTGTCTATAATCAAATGGAGGCGACGATCTGTCGCGATGTGGCTGACGACGAGGTAGAGCTGGAGGTATGTGTCGATCTCCTTGTGCACCTCGCGTAGCTGGTCGGCTTGCCTCCAGCCCATGAAGAAGCGGTACGTGGCGCCGCTGTCCCTGAATGTGATACCCCTTTTCCCCCTTCCCGGGTCAACCCTCGCCGGGGCCCCCTTCGTTCCCCCTCGCCGGCCCGGACCCCCCCTCCCTTCCTCCCTTCCTCCCCCTCTCACGTGCCCTGCGACGCCGCTGCGTGCACGCCACCGCCTGGCGCCCTCCCGCACGCCTCCTCGCCGCCATCATTCCTCCGTGCGCACGCCCGCGCCCGAGCCGTGTAGCTCGCCGGACCCCCCCTTCTCCTCGCTTTCCCCCGCCGGCTTTAAAAGCCCTAACCCGGCACCTCCGCTCCCCCCCTCCTCCCCCAAGCAAGCACCCGAGAGCAAGAAGAGCAGAAAAAGAGAGGAAGAAGAAGAGGGAGCTGAGCCTTACCGCCTCCGGTCGCCGCCGCCCTAGCCGCACCTCCGTAGTCGCCGCGTCGCCGCCGCCCCCCCTGCCATCGCCGTGAGCTCCGGGCCCCCTCCGGTTCCGGCGTCGCCCGAGCCGCCGCCTCCTCTTCCCCCGCCGCCGCCGCTCTCTCCCCTCCCGCGCGCCGCCGCCTTCTCTCCCCTCCCGCGCCGCCTCCCCACACCCTCCTTCTCTGCTGCCTGCTCGCCGCCGCCCCTTATGCGCCATGCGCCGCTCGGGGCAGCGTGCGTGGCCGCGCCTCGCTGCGCGCGATTCAGCCGAGGCCGCGGGCTGGGCCGAATGTTGGTGGTGGGCGTGCGCGTTTTCTTTTTCTGTGATTTTTGTTTTCTTTTTCTTTTAATTTGAAAGAGAGGCTTTAAATATTAATATCTCCTCATTTCAACTCCAAAAATTATGAAATAAATTTCTAAAATTTCTAAAATCAAGATCTTGCTAATGGCATAGGTCTTGTTCAATTTGGAGTTCATTTGTGTATTCTTGTGTATTTAATTGCCCTTGTTGCTTGTCGTTTATTTTTCCAGTACTTACGCTGCGTAGATTTGGAGACGCCGAGACCTCCACGTCGATCAAGGACAAGACTACTCGGACTCTCTCCCTACAACCAAGGCGAGTCAATACTTTGATCATATTGAGCCTACATTTCATGTAAATTATGTTCTGTTAAAAATAGCAAAATGCATGCTTTAATTTCATAATCAATGTATGTTAATGGTTAAGGTAGTTAAATACCCAGTTGTGGATTAATTAATTAATATGCCATCCTTGATAAATTGAATCCCGAATTCGTTGTCACCTTAGTAACTATTGGCAATACTAGCTATAAGTTGTACTTAAGCGACATGCTAGGCTTGCTTAAGCATCGGGACATTAACGTGTCCTAATCATCATCATTTCAAACATAAAATGATTTGGGCGGTCATTGCGGTAAATGACGAGATGATTGAATTGTTGTATTTACATCTCAAAACCCTAAATCGCTAATACCCGCCGGACGGATGGTAAGATGGTGGAGTGCGGATGTAGCACGAGAATGGTGGGAATGTGGTTGAGCCGTCCGCACAACCCTAAGGACTTAATCTTGTCACGACCTCCTGTATAACAAGTACAACCACAAGTCTGCAACAAACTGCGACTTGGCTTAGTACATTTATCAAATCCTGAAAATCATCTCACTGGAGGGTTAAAGGAGGCACAAGCTCTGGGTATGTCGGGCTTGGATGGGACACCGAGTCAAGGGTGAAGTTCGCCAGTCGCTGAGGTGTAGCCACGCTACGCCAGTCGCTGAGGTGGACATCCCGCGCAACGTATGGGCATAACCCCATATGGGTGAGACGAGGGAAGGGGCGAGATATTTAGAAAAGTTATTGTGACAACCTCTCGACTACACGACTACGGAATCGTGTAGGGCAATGAGTTAATTGTCTCTTGTGGG
Source organism: Ampelocalamus luodianensis (assembly GCA_036346255.1). NCBI lineage: Eukaryota > Viridiplantae > Streptophyta > Magnoliopsida > Poales > Poaceae > Ampelocalamus > Ampelocalamus luodianensis. Next base: position 4,231,408 of record CM070638.1, read on the forward strand.
TAAAGTGTACAATCTCTGCAGAGTTACAAACTGTTTAAACAGCCGTGCCTACGGTCAAAGGCGGACATGGGAACTTAACTTGAGTTAGTTCTATTTCAAAAACCTTGTTGGGTGGTATGAAAATTGTGGCGGGCTCACCTAGCCCTGAGTTTGGATATTCCTGGGTCTTTGTACCCAGTGTCGTTTAGTGGTGGATGTAACCACAATCAAAATAAGCATGAAGGTGGAGGTAACCTCTGCTGATACAAATATTGCACAATTTCTCTCTTTATCTAAAATGAAATTGTTAAAAATGCTAAGTGCAAGGAATTTGTACTTATGATATTTAAAAGTATTGCTTTCGCAAATAAAAGAACCGAGCCATCCTTGTAAGCCTTGCATGTATATCATTGCATTGTGTATTGGCTCGCGAGCACGGTAGTTGTGCTCATCCTCGCTCTCCCCCAAACCCTTCAGATGACGCTGATGGAGGAGACTATGCTTACTACGAGGAACCAGAAGTGGATGGACAAGGAAACGATGAAGAGTAGTCTAGGATCTGTAGTCTAGGCCTCAACGCAGTCTAAGTTGACTCGTTGGTACTTGCGTACAACCGATATTATCCGGTCCTGGGTAATATCGATCGCACACGTGGTGCCCATCGCTTACTGTGAAGAGATGAGCTCTACCCTTTTGCTTCCGCTATCGCATTCGGTGTTCTGTATTGTAATCAATTTGGCCTGATCGGCCCCTGTTGTAAAACTCGACCCGACGTGGTCTATGTCACTCTGTTGCTTGTAATAATGATACTTTAGTTCACGCCATGTATGAATGATTCAAGAATGCACGTGAGTGCTATCTATCGATCGAGGAATAGCACAGCGTTTTCACGAGAGGATTCGGATTAGAAAATCCGGTCCGACAGAGTGGTATCGAGCATACGATCAGAGAGTCTTAGTTAGATTGGTCGTTGCCTTAAGGACTTGGATCTTATTTTCGAAAACTAAGAAAAAGCTTTGCTAAAAATATAGAGTATTTATTGCTTCTACTCTTCACTCCTAGTCCTGTGCTTATCTTTATTTCACTTGAGTTTTACCCTGTGCTGACCTTTTCCTGTTTTCAAAATTTGTAGATGGCTACCCCGTCGTCGGATGGCCCGTGGGACCTCCTCGTTCACGGAGAGAACGAGGGAGGCTTCGCGGACATACTTCGCCAGCTGATGCTGTACCTTGGTTTTCCCCGTCAGCCTACGTTCCGTGGTCGGATGACGAGGATCGAGACCCGCGAGTCCTGGTCGATGGAGGTGTACCTCTCCGCCAGGGTTGGCGAGTTCACTTCCTTCCTCTTCAGGGCCGAGGCGCCCCGGCGTAGCCGTCATGACGCCATTCAGGACGCCGCACGCGTCGCTTCCACCCGCTTGTGTTGGAAGTACGAGGATCTCTTGCTGAGGTCACCCTTCTGCTTCTACCCGTACCTCCCAGATGAGGAGCGTGTCCCAGCAATTTTCGACACCAGAGACGACGACCCTCGCTTGACGCAGCAGGTCCAGCTTACGCAGGCGATGATAGCCACCATCACCGCTGCCATGGATGAGATCAGGCAACTTCGGACACTCCTCACCGGCAGCTATGCCCACTCCGACACCCTTCGGAGCAACATGATCAGGAGTGATGAAGCTCACCCACTGCGATCAGAGAGAGATCTTGCCGCGGTGCAGAGAGGGACGCCGCTCTTGCGAGTTGGCACGCCTCGAGCCGCCGCTACGGTCCTCGCCCACCCGTTGCACCTATCGCCGCCCCGCCCTCCCGGTGCCGAGCCGACGTTCCCGCCTGAAGGACCCCGTCTCCGACTCACAAAGACGCAAGAAGGTGCGCGCCGCCGTCCGGCCGTCGCCTAGAGAGTCGGCCGTGGACGCAGCCCGATCCACCGCTGGGTTTGACGAGTCGATCGTGGACGCCACCTCGGCCGCTTCACGTTCTCGCTCCCGTTCGCGAGCTTCGGCCGAGCCGTTCGCTTCGCTCCCGCAATCAGATCGCCGTGGTCGGTCCCCGTAGAGCAATTGCCGATTAGTTTAGGTTAGCTAGCGATGCTTGCCGGCGATCTTTTGGTTGCAAGCACTTTTGTTTCTTTTATTTTGTAGACGATGTGTTTGTATTCTGTGTCATGACTTAGCTTAGTGTATAAGCTTTGTCCGAGAGTCATGTAACACTTAACCCCCTTATTATAGTATAGCCGCTCTAGGCTTTGTATTGTACTTGCTTCGTTCTTTTTGTTGGCTTTGTTCTTGTCTGTGTGCGCCTTAGAGGGCTAGTGAACCCTCATATACTCCCTCTAGTTCTAAGCTTCAGAGTTTCTTCAGGATGCCGCCGAGAAGAGCCGCCGCCCCGGTCCGTGGAGCCTTCGCCGCAGGCCGAGGAAGAGGCCGTGGCCGTGGTCGTGGCCAAGGCCGAGGACAGGAACTGCCTCCTCCACCACCAGCAAACCCGACAATGACCCAAGTCATGTTTCAGCAGACTCAGATTCTTCAGGCGTTACTAAACAATCAGCAGACTGGACCAGCCAGTCGCAACTCCAAGCTAGCAGACTTCCTCAGGACAAGACCTCTCACCTTTGCTGCAGCCAATGAACCTCTAGAAGCTGAAGACTGGCTCAGGGACACTGAGAAGAAACTTCGTCTTGCCCGCTGCTCAAATGAAGACAAGGTGGATTTCGCCGCTGCCTGGTGGGAGAATTACCTCGCCGCCCGAGGTGATGAGAATCTAGAGGAAGAAGAAGCAGGAATAGCGGAAGTCGTAGCATCTACGATTGGAGCCCCACAAGATCCCGCTACCTCTGCCGCCGCAATAGAAGAAGTTGCGGAAATACAACAAGTCAAGTTGAACCCGCATGGCGGCCGATTCTCTGAGGAATTCAAGGCCGCTTCAGGGGCCAACCGTGCACCAGTGGAACAATGAGATTGAAGAAGAATGAATTGAGCTCTCAAGCGGTCGATGTCGATAAATGAGTATCTAACCAAGTTTAACCACTTGCTCGCTCGCCCCAATGATGTAGCGATGAAGAAGAGAAAATCGACCGCTTTGTTGAAGGAATGCGTGAGGACATGAGAGGACAGCTTATCCTCCATGATTACGCTAGCTTCCAGCAGATTAGTTAATAAAGCCCTCATTTGTGAAAATGAGAAGAAGATCATGAGATTAGCCGCAAAGGAAGATGTCATTTCAGAGGCCACAAGGTAGCTTTCCCAAGTCTACATTCCAAGGCGGCTCATCTTTGAGATCATCTGCAGCCTCCTCTCGAAAACTCAAGTTTCCACCCGCGTCCCCAAGGAAGTGGATTCGTGCTCTCCGCCCGCCGGCAACCAACAGTTAGATCAACCCAAGAAGAAACCTCCATCGCTTCGCTGTGGAGAAAAAGGACACTTCGCCAATCGTTGTCCTACCCGTCAGAATGCTCCAGCAAGACTCAACACAGGAGTAACGCCAGTTCAAGGCAGGACCCCAGCCCCAAGCAAGAGTCACCAGACTTCGCAGGCATCAAGGTCTACACCAACGCAAAGCCATGGCCGTGTGAACAACGTCACAGCCGAGGAAGCTCAAGGTGCCTCAGGAGTACTAATGGGTACGTTCCCTGTTAATTCAGTACCCGCACAAGTTTTGTTTGATTCTGGAGCTTCGCACTCTTTTGTTTCGAGAAAGTTTGTTGAAAGGCTTAAGTTGCCAACCTATAAGTTAAAGAAACCCGTGGTACTTAGCTCACCCGGGGGATCCCTTTATGCTACCTCAGTCAGTCCCAGGGTAGAAATTGCTATGGAACATTCCGGATTCCTAGCAAACCTTCTGGTGCTAGAATCTCAAACGCTGGATATCATCCTAGGGATGGATTGGTTGGCCAAATATCAAGGATTGATAGATTGTGCCAACAGGAAAGTGGTGCTCACCAAGAACCCAGAGACCACAATAAGAGTTAGTGTGGATCGTTCCCCTCCTTTGAATAGAACAATCCACCACCTTGGAGAGTTGTCCCTAGAGACAACGCTCGTAGTTCAAGCTTACCCGATGTCTTCCCGGAAGAATTACTGGGCATGCCACGAGCAGAGATGTTGAGTTTGTCATCAACTTGAAGCCAGAGACAGCCCCAATTGCTAAGAGACCATACAGAATGGCCGCTGACGAACTTGAAGAACTTAAGACACAAATTGAAGACTTGCAAGACAAAGGTTTCATTAGACCTAGTTCTTCTCCCCGGGTTCGCCGATTCTCTTTGTGAAGAAGAAAGATGGCACCGCCAGATTGTGTGTGGACTACAGAGCACTCAACGATGTGACCATCAAGAACAAGTATCCCTTACCTCGCATCGATGACCTGTTCGATCAGTTGACAGGAGCATCAGTCTTCTCCAAGATAGACCTGAGGTCAGGATACCATCAGCTTAAGATCAGGAATGAGGATATTCCTAAGACGGCTTTACCACCGGTATGGCTGTATGAGTTCAACTGTCATGCCGTTTGGCTTGACCAATGCGCCAGCCTACTTCATGAACCTCATGAACAAAGTATTCATGGAATACTTAGACAAGTTTGTTGTCGTGTTCATAGACGACATCTTGATCTATTCAAAGACCGATGAAGAACATTCTGAACACTTGCAATTGGTCTTAGAAAAGCTTAAAGAGAATCATCTTTATGCCAAGTACAGTAAATGTGAATTTTGGCTTCATGAAATCAGTTTCCTCGGACACATTGTATCCGCTGGAGGAATCGCAGTTGATCCATCCAAAGTAGCAGCTGTAATGGAATGGAAACAACCCACATCGGTAACGGAAGTGCGTAGTTTTCTCGGTTTGGCCGGATACTACAGACGCTTCATTGAAGGATTCTCTAAGCTTTCCAAACCGATGACCCATCTGCTTAAAAAGGAAAAGAAGTATGATTGGACCGAAGCTTGTGAAAAGAGTTTCCAAGAATTGAAGAAGAAGTTAACTTCGCCCAATTAATCTGCGGATATACATCAAGACTTGAAGTCTCTTGTGATGCATCGCGCCAAGGTCTTGGTTGTGTGCTCATGCAAGGAGAAAAGTTGTAGCTTATGCTTCAAGACAACTCCGTCCTCACGAAGACAATTATCCAACCCATGATTTGGAGTTAGCAGCAGTAGTGCACGCCCTAAAAATTTGGCGACACTATTTGATTGGAAATCAACAGTAATATCTACACGACCACAAGAGTCTCAAGTACATTTTCACCCAATCAGACCTCAACCTCCGACAAAGAAGATGGTTAGAGTTAATAAAGGATTACAACTTGGATGTCCATTATCATCCTGGAAAGGCTAATGTAGTTGCCGATGCATTAAGCCGTAAATCCTCTGCAGATAATGTCATGATTCAAGAACACCAACCTGAGCTCTGCAAGGAATTTGAAGCCCTCAACCTTGAGTTAATAGAGCAAGGCACACTAGCCACTGTAGAGGCCCATCCAACTCTAGAAGAGCAGATCAAGGCCGCTCAAGAAGGACATCCCGAGTCCAAAGGCCCTAAGATGTCGAAGATCGTGAGGAATCCTATGGTATGGGAAACGTCTCTTTGTTCCCCACCGAAGGAACTCAAAGATCGATTCTAAAGGAAGCTCACGATTCGCTTACACCACGCACTCAGCAAAGCACCAAGATGTACCAAGACATGAAGATTTTGTATTGGTGGCCACGAATGAAAATAGATATCGCGAGTATGTAGCTTGTTGTGATGTATGTCGTGAATCAAGGTGAACATCAAAGACCACCGGATTGCTACAACCCTTACAGATCCTCGGTGGAAATGGGAAGAAATCGGAATGGATTTCATTACCGGTCTACCTCGAACTAAGTCCGGATGTGACTCGGTATGGGTTATAGTTGTGATTGACTAAAGTCGCCCACTTCATCCTGTGAAGACAACTTACAAGGAGACAAGTTAGCCGAGTTATACATGGCTCGTATCGTGTGTTTGCATGGAGTACCCAAGAGAATAGTCTCCGATCGAGGTTCTCAATTTACCTCGCATTTTTGGGCTAGTTTGCATGATGCCCTTGGAACACACCTTACCTTCAAGATGACCTATCATCCGCAGATGATGGTGGGACGGAAAGAACAAATCAAATCCTAGAAAACATGCTTGAGCTTGTGCTCGAGTTTACCGTAGACTGGGAAAAATGTCTACCATATGCCGAGTTTGCATACAATAATAGTTATCAGTCAAGTTTGAAAATGTCCCCATTTGAAGCACTCTATGGAAGAAAATGCAGAACTCCTCTGCATTGGTCAGAATCAGGTGAAGGATATGTCTTCGGACCGGATACTCTCAAGCAAGTCAAGAGAAAGTTCGACTAATCGAGATCGCCTTCAAGCGGCTCGGTCTAGACAGAAGAGTTATCGCGACAACCGTCGAAGAGACTTAACCTTCGAGTTGGAGATCTGTATCTCAAGGTATCGCCACTTCGTGGAACCCGAAGATTCAAAGTTAAAGGCAAGCTCGCACCAAGATACATAGGCCCGTTTCCGATCACCGCTAAGCGTGGAGAAGTTGCCTATGAGCTAGAGCTACCTGAAAGTTTGTCAGACGTCCACAACGTGTTCCATGTTTCTCAACTAAAGAAATGTCTCGAGTACGAAGAGCGGACTCTGTCCGGCCATCGCGCTTGAGAAAGATTTGACTTATCCGAACACCGATCAAGATCCTCGACGTCGTCGAGAAGCGGACAAGACGTCAAGTCATCCGCCTTTGCAAGGTTCAGTGGAGCCATCACTCAGCCAAAGAAGCCACCTGGGAGCGAGAAGATCAACTTAAGCTGGATTTCCCGTCCCTGTTCTCGGAACAGCTCGAATCTCGGGGTCGAGATTCCGTTTAAGGTGGGTAGGATTTGTGATACCCCTTTTCCCCCTTCCCGGGTCAACCCTCGCCGGGGCCCCCTTCGTTCCCCCTCGCCGGCCCGGACCCCCCTCCCTTCCTCCCTTCCTCCCCCTCTCACGTGCCCTGCGACGCCGCTGCGTGCACGCCACCGCCTGGCGCCCTCCCGCACGCCTCCTCGCCGCCATCATTCCTCCGTGCGCACGCCCGCGCCCGAGCCGTGTAGCTCGCCGGACCCCCCCTTCTCCTCGCTTTCCCCCGCCGGCTTTAAAAGCCCTAACCCGGCACCTCCGCTCCCCCCCCTCCACCAAGCAAGCACCCGAGAGCAAGAAGAGCAGAAAAAGAGAGGAAGAAGAAGAGGGAGCTGAGCCTTACCGCCTCCGGTCGCCGCCGCCCTAGCCGCACCTCCGTAGTCGTCGTCGTCGCCGCCGTCCTTCCCCGTTGCCATCGCCGTGAGCTCCCGGGCCCCCTCCGGTTCCCGGCGTCGCCCGAGCCGCCGCCTCCTCTTCCCCCTCCGGCCGCCGCCGCTTCTCTCCCCCTTCCCCCGCGCGCCGCCGCCGCCCCTTTCTCCCCTCCCCGCGCGCCGCCGCCTCCCCACACCCCTCCCCTTCTCTGCTGCCCTGCTCGGGCCGCCCCCTTATGCGCTGCGCCGCCTGGGCCGCGTGCCCGTGGGCCGCGCCTCGCGCGCGCGCGCGATTCAGCTGAGGCCGCGGGCTGGGCCGAATGTTGGTGGTGGGCCGTGCGCGTTTTTCTTTTTTCTGTGATTTTTTGTTTTCTTTTTCTTTTTAATTTGAAAGAGAGGCTTTAAATATTAATATCTCCCTCATTTCAACTCCAAAAATTATGAAATAAATTTCTAAAAATTTCTAAAATCAAGATCTTGCTAATGGCATAGGTCTTGTTCAATTTGGAGTTCATTTGTGTATTCTTGTGTATTTAATTGCCCTTGTTGCTTGTCGTTTATTTTTCCGGTACTTCGCCCGCGTAGATTTCGGAGACGCCGGAGACCTCCACGTCGATCAAGGACAAGACTACTCGGACTCTCTCCCCTACAACCAAGGCGAGTCAATACTTTGATCATATTGAGCCTACATTTCATGTAAATTATGTTCTGTTAAAAATAGCAAAATGCATGCTTTAATTTCATAATCAATGTATGTTAATGGTTAAGGTAGTTAAATACCCAGTTGTGGATTAATTAATTAATATGCCATCCTTGATAAATTGAATCCCTGAATTCCGTTGTCACCTTAGTAACTATTGGTAATACTAGCTATAAGTTGTACTTAAGCGACATGCTAGGCTTGCTTAAGTACTGGGACATTAACGTGTCCTAATCATCATCATTTCAAACATAAAATGATTTGGGCAGTCATTGCGGGTAAATGACTGAGATGATTGAATTGTTGTATTTTACATCTCAAAAACCCTAAACTGCTAATACCCGTCTGGACGGATGGTAAGATGGTGGGTGCGGATGTAGCACGAGAATGGTGGGAATGTGGTTGAGCCGTCCAGACAACCCTAAGGACTTAATCTTGTCACGACCTCCTGTGTATAACAAGTACAACCACAAGTCTACAACAAATTGCGACTTGGCTTAGTACATTTATCAAATCCTGAAAATCATCTCACTGGAGGGTTAAAGGAGGTACAAGCTCTGGGTATGTCGGGCTTGGATGGGACACCGAGTCAAGGGTGAAGTTCGCCAGTCGCTGAGGTGTAGCCACGCTACGCCAGTCGCTGAGGTGGACATCCCGCGCAACGTATGGGCATAACCCCATATGGATGAGACGAGGGAAGGGGCGAGATATTTAGAAAAGTTATTGTGACAACCTCTCGACTACACGACTACGGAATCGTGTAGGGCAATGAGTTAATTGTCTCTTGTGGGTAAAGTGTACAATCTCTGCAGAGTTACAAACTGTTTAAACAGCCGTGCCTACGGTCAAAGGCGGACATGGGAACTTAACTTGAGTTAGTTCTATTTCAAAAACCTTGTTGGGTGGTATGAAAATTGTGGCGGGCTCACCTAGCCCTGAGTTTGGATATTCCTGGGTCTTTGTACCCAGTGTCGTTTAGTGGTGGATGTAACCACAATCAAAATAAGCATGAAGGTGGAGGTAACCTCTGCTGATACAAATATTGCACAATTTCTCTCTTTATCTAAAATGAAATTGTTAAAAATGCTAAGTGCAAGGAATTTGTACTTATGATATTTAAAAGTATTGCTTTATAAATAAAAGAACCGAGCCATCCTTGTAAGCCTTGCATGTATATCATTGCATTGTGTATTGGCTCGCGAGCACGGTAGTTGTGCTCATCCTCGCTCTCCCCCAAACCCTTCAGATGACGCTGATGGAGGAGACTATGCTTACTACGAGGAACCAGAAGTGGATGGACAAGGAAACGATGAAGAGTAGTCTAGGATCTGTAGTCTAGGCCTCAACGCAGTCTAAGTTGACTCGTTGGTACTTGCGTACAACCGATATTATCCGGGTCCTTGGGTAATATCGATGCATTACCTGGTGCCCGATCGCTTGCTGTGAAGAGATGAGCTCTACCCTTTTGCTTCCGCTATCGCATTCGGTGTTCTGTATTGTAATCAATTTGGCCTGATCGGCCCCTGTTGTAAAACTCGACCCGACGTGGTCTATGTCACTCTGTTGCTTGTAATAATGATACTTTAGTTCACGCCATGTATGAATGATTCAGCAATGCCTGTGAGTGCTATCTACTGATCCAGGGAATAGCACAGCGTTTTCACAGAGGATTCGGATTAGAAAATCCGGGTCCGACACTGAAGGACCTGACGAGCATGTATGCCTTCCGGAGCGTGTCCTCCAGCCCTGCCACTACGTCCCTTATTGCCCGGTGCTGCATCGTCTCCGCTCCGGCCGGCAGAAGCTCCAGGAGGCCATGCAGCATCAGCACACGCTGCGCTAGCTGCCGGTACTCCTCCTTGTTCGAGCGGACCGTCCGCGAGAGCTGCACGACCATCGAGATGAGCGCGACGGAGTCCAGACCACACAGCTGCGCGACGGTGGCCGCCTCGTTCAGCCCGCTCCACAGTCGTGACGACATCGATCGATCCTCCTGTACGTTCGTTCGTACGTACGTCGCTAGCTGCTGCTCTATCTTCCTCGATTTTGTCAGTGTGTGACTGCAGGCAATCAAGACTACGAATTACGATCAACAAAGAGGAATTTACTGTCAAGTCGATCGATAGGCAGATGTACGTGCATACTATTCTATATATTAAGTGCGGATCATGCATGCATCTAACAAGCTAATTAATTATTGATTAGGAATGTAAGTGCTTGAAGGGGCTTTTTCGAAAGAAATCATGCATGCATCTAACAAACTAATTAATTATTGATTAGGAATGTAAGTGCTTGAAGGAGCTTTTTCGAAAGAAATCATGCTTGCAATCATGTAATTAAGTACTTGAAGGAGCTGTTTCGAAAGAAATCATATGCATGCAATCATATATGTTGATTTACACGTACTATTACCAAGGAGGAGCAAGAAATTAAGAAGCTAGCTATGAGTACGTACCTTCTTTTTGAAGATTGGGGATCGAGTACTTGAAGAAGAGGACTTGAAGATTGGGGGTCGAGTACTTGAAGACTGGGGATCGAGTTCATATATGTTAATTTGTGCTGGGACTTAGGGCAGAGAGGGGACTGAGGTTCCAGGTGGGAGCAGAGAGTGAGGGAGGGGGAGCAGAGAGATGAGATTTGGTGATTTGATTGATGATTTGATTGATGTTCGGTGGGGGAGTTTGGGGGTGGTGGAGGGTATTTATATGCTCGTTTTCTTTCTCCATTGGGTGTGGGGGAGGGTAGAGGGGTGCATCTTTTGCTTTCTGCCTTTTCTTTGTCCATTGGGAAATACTGCAGAAAATTACAAAAGGTATGTAGGGCGCTAGCTGGTTACGTGATAGCTAGCTAGCTAGATCAGAAGCATTGAGAACTAGAGAAGGTTAATTTGTACATGCGATTACACTTAACGATGGAGACTGCACCCGCCGTGGGGTCCTCTCTTGCGTGCACGCGCAGAGAAAAACAGGAGAGAAGTAAAGAGCATCGTGTAAACAGACATGCAAAGTCTCAAACCACAAATCTTACGGCGAGCCCATTACAGCATGGGTGTTGTGGTACTGTAACTCAAATACTGTAGTATTTGATCTGGATCGTTCATTTATGATCCGTCGACTGAGAATCATCCAAAGACATCGTTATTGTGCCTCTCTAACTTCGCTTTACAGTCTCAGAGAATCTCAATCCATCCATACAGTGGGTATGTGTTGGTTTTTGTGGTGGATTATGAATAAGAAGTAGGATGTGTAATGATATACTCAGGCACGATAATTCTGAATGTGAGTAGAAGGAAAACTGTAATAGTTCAGGTCCAATTATACTTCGGATAAGGGGAAGTTGCGTTGGAATTTGCAAAGTTGTTTTCATCTCTTACAGATTTTTATTTACTCAGCATACTATTCAGGTCAAAACAGACTATAAAAGAATATGCAAAAAAGAAGATACAAATAGAATGTGAACACCACCATCGTCGTGACTCCATATATGCAATACAAAAGCAGAAAATTGAGTCAACCCCATAACTTTGGTCATCAAGGCCCAACAGTCTCGGCTCGGTTCATCTGGCCAGAAAGGCAACCGTAATATAAAGCAAACCCGTGATTCAGTTAGCGAATAGCATCAAAATTCACAAGGTAATATCACCTTACAGCCTTAAAGGGCTTATACGAAGTATACTATGGTTTAATTTCAGGATGGATTCATTCTTTGCTACAGCAGCTGTGATCTCGTTGGATGTGATCAATTATACTCCCGTAATGCGTCGCTGCCGCATGCGTAACAGGTAAGTTCGAGCTCTGGCTGGGCAGCACTGCCGGGCTGCTCTGCCGCGAGCTTGCTCATTCTTCACTTTAAAACACAATATTGGGCCTTTTACATCTTTCTTAACTTTGAAAGGCTCGCGCGTCTCTTTACCTCTAGCATTGCGGAATATTATAAAATAAAAAATCGATGCTTTTGATATAATGAGTATCTTTCGCCTTTACGAAGCTCCAAAATTGATGGTTTCAGTGGACGTGCCCCTGCCGTGCGTGCTGATGTGACCTGTTGCCGAGCTAGTGCGATATACGTATGCATCGTGTGCCCATTCTTGAATCTGGAAGGTGTTGTTACCTCCAAAATTCTCCATCGTGAAGTGTATTCGCATGTACAAATTAACATTCCTCTTCTTCTTCTTGCTTATGTAACCTTTTCATCATGTATCCAGTTACCTCCTCTAGTTCTCAACGCTTCTGATCTACCTAGCTATCATGTAACCAGCTATCGCAGGCTACAAGTTGATTATCTCTTGTAGGTACAGTGTACAAACCTCTGCAAAGTGTAAAACTGTTTAAACAGCCATGCCTACGGTCAAAGGCGATCATGGGAACTTACTAGAGTTACTTCTATTTCAAAAACCCTTGTGGCGGGATGAAAACTGGTCGGGTGGATGTAACCTGACATTTGTATTTTTCCTGGGTGGTTGTACCAATTATTATTAAGTGGTGGAGGTAACCACGATCAAAATAAGTATAGTTGGAGGTAGCCTCTACTGCTATTTAATAGTGCACAATTACTCTCTTTGCAAAATGAATCTAGGTTAAAATGCTACGTGATATGAATTTCTAATTATGTTATCTGAAAACCTTGTGTCGGTGTTTTAGATCAGATCTTACGTAAAGATTGTTTGATTCGGGGGGCCTCCACAATTGAACACGTAGACGAGAGAGACACGGGGATTTTTTATACACGTTCGGGCCTTCTCAGGTGAGAATAATAACCCTACTCTTGTGTATCTTGTATTGGGTATCTGGATTACAATCAGTCAAGGATCTTACTAACTGTTTTTCCAGAAAAAAGCCTCTCCTCTCTATCTCTAAAAGACACTTATTTATACTACGCAGTGGTGACCGTTGTCGTTCCAGGCTAATTAGTCGCTCATTATTGCGAAATAATGAGAGTAATTACTGGAGTAGTAACCTCTCCATGCTGTCAAACAGTTATCAGTCAGAGATAGTGGAGAATTATCTGTAGTTATGTCAGGCATAACTACATATTTTGACTGCTTAGATTCTCACCATTAAATGGGTCTTTTGACGAGTGGACCCAGTTAGTCGTGGGGAAGTCGTAGCAGAACTGGTCATAGCAGAACTTACAACTAGGGGGGTAGTCGTAGAAAAGCTTACGACTGGGTACTGATCGTAGAAAGACTTACGATCGGACGTAATCGTAGCAGGACTTACGATTACACTATAGTCGTAGAAATGCTTACGACTAGGGGGTAGTCGTAGAAGAACTTACGACTACCTGACTTGCTCTTCCCTTATAATATTAAGGGGTATGCCATATGACGTCATATTACATGATTATGGAATAGTAAAATGAGGATTATTAGATCCTCGTCACCTTGCTTTGGCAAATAAAAAAACTCGAGCCTCCCTTGTTAAGCCATGCATGTATATTATTGCATCCTGTGTGTTGGCTAACGAGTATGAAAGTTGTGCTCATTCTCGCTCTTTCCCCAACCCTTCAGATCCTGTGGATCATGGAGACTACGACTAGTACGAGGATCCTGAAGTCGATGGCCAAGGCGGCGATGAAGAGTAGCCTAGTTTTCGGGTAGTCTGGGTCTCGCCTCAGTCTAGCTGGCTTGTCGATACTTGCGTACGACTAGTATTGTCTATGTCCTTGGTTAATACCAGTCATACATAAGTGCCTCCGTCGCTTGCATGTGGAGAGATGTGCACTGCCCCTCTTGCTTCCGCTGTAGTTTTCGACCAGGTGGTCGAAACTGACTTGTTTCTACTACTTTTGTAATGTAATTCATTTGGTCTGCTCGACCCTTATTGTAAACTCAACCCGATACGGTCTATGTCACTCTGATGTTTGTAATATATTGGATGGTTTGGTCTTTACGACTTGTATGAATTGATTCAGTGTTCTATTATGTGAGTGCTATCTACTAATTCAGGGAATAGCACTGTGTTTTCACAGAGAATTTGGATTTGTGAAATCCAGGTCCGATAGCCTCCAATTAGTATCTATATCTATACTAATTAGAGGCTCTCCTAGAAGCCTCCATATTAATCCTAGAAGATAAAAGGTAGAAATTCTCACATTAATCGGAGAAAAAGAAAAATGCTAGAAATTCCCACATTAATTAGAGAAAAGGGGGAAAATCCTATCCATCCAATTTATCATGTGGTACAACCTGCAGCTTGGATTTTTTTTTTAGCCGGTAGCTACATGGACTCAGATTCAAGCTTTCCTATAATACATGCCTTATGTGTTGGTAGAAATAAGAGTTTGATTGGACATTCAAACCTGACGCCAAACCAGACATTCAAACCTTTCCATTTGTTTGTGTTCCCCTGAACCTCCTCTGGTATCTAATTAATGTGGATGCACAAATACAGATATGCATCAATTAACCATCCCATGATGAGTTCTTTTTATTTTTTAATTCTTTTTTTAAAATATTGTACAAAAATCACATCCAACAATCCCACTAGAACACTAATCCTCTACATGTCTTTAATGGAAATCTTTTTTTTGTTTTGTAACTGGTCATGTATGGAAATAAAATAGCACGTATACGTCTTCTTTTGTACTGTAGACATGCTCTGCTTACAATTTACAAATTAGAATCCGAGTCATGATCTGTGCATGTCCTAATTATGAATTAGTGTCCTGATTTACCGATGATCTCTTTCTCCTAGACACATTTGTGCTGTGGCCCAGGAAATTCACGTTGTTAATCATGACTATCCCGTTAGAAACTAGCTCCTCAACAATTCATTTCAGACAGGAAGACGTCCAGGAGCACTAGAAGTATTGAGATGGGACGTTACCAATTTTTAGGCGTCATCTATAGAAGTTTAGAAAAAATAATTAAAAAGATGTAGATACTGTAATTCAATTCATGAGTTAGAGCAAAGAGGCTAAGCATTAAGAGTAGAGGCGGTCATGCATGTACAAGAAAATAAGATGCGAACGTGTATAGCATGTACAAATTCAGAATAAAAATAAAAAATTAAAATTTTCATTTTGAAACATGTATTAATTTTGAGCTAGAACTTAAAGCCTTTAGGATAAAGAGATAGTAGTAATTTTCTTTACAAAGAGATTTAATCTAATACAATCACCTTATCAAAAGCTAGGAATTTCCAATGCTACAGTAGGATTATGAATAGTAATTTAAGTTGTGAACTGAAGCCCAATTCGGAGTGTATACATAAAAATTGGATTTTAAATTAATTTCGTAGGTAATGTCAAATTTAGGTATTAATTTCAAATATAACTAAATATCAATAAGAAATCAATCCTGAATACAAAAAAATAAATTCAAAGTCTTGAGTAAAATAGAAATTCTAATTGAGATCAAATTCGAAATTAATTTATGGTTCAAGTGAAATTCATAGAAAATAAAAATTGTTTTTACTTATTTGTACTAATTTATAAAAAAAATGTTTTTAGTAATAATGCAAACTCAAACTTTGTTTCCCAAGCATATGTCCATTTGGAATTAAAACTATAGTATTATTGAAATTTAAGTTTTGGAGTTTACAAATTGATTACGCAATTGTATTGGAAGCCCATGCTCTTTGAACACGTAAAGTTTGAACTTTGAACAATCCAAACTAATAAAAGATAAAAAGTTTATCCTAATTCGATTATTATTCTTACAGATTCTTTAAAACTAAAATTACATGTACATGTAACTTAAAACTTGGCATGTAAATATTTTTATATAATTACTAGCCCGTGCCGGCGACACAAGTTGCAGACTAGTTTTGCTAATGGCAGCCGGCACCTGAATAGCCTTTCACACCTTAACTTTGAAAGGCTTGCGTGTCCCTTGACCCCTAGCATTGCGAAATATTATAAAAAAAAAAATCGATGCTTTTAATATAATGAGTATCTTTCACCTTTACGAAGCTCCAAAATTGATGGTTTCAGTGGACGTGCACCCGCCGTGCGTGCTGATGTAATCCGGAAGGTGTTGTTACGTAGGCACCTACATCAAGAACCGTGTCATGCAATCATATATGTTGATTTACACGTACTATTACCAAGGAGGAGCAAGAAATTGCAATGGAAACTACCAGCAGATGATGGGGGATCGAGTACTTTCTTTTTGAAGATTGGGGATCGAGTACTTGAAGCCACGATCGATGGATGCCCGCGCTAGCTGGTTACGTGATAGCTAGCTAGATCAGAAGCATTGAGAACTAGAGAAGGTTAATTTGTAGATGCGAATACACTTAACGATGGAGACTGCACCCGCCGTGGGGTCCTCTCTTGCGTGCACGCGCAGAGAAAAACAGGAGAGAAGTAAAGAGCATCGTGTAAACATACATGCAAAGTCACAAATCACAAATCTTACGGCGAGCCCATTACAGCATGGATGTCGTGGTACCCTAGCTTAAATACTGTAGCATTTGATCTGAATCATTTATTTATGATCCATCGACTGAGAACATCCAAAGACACTGTTATTGTGCCTCTCTAACTTCGCTGTACAGTCAGAGAATCTCTCCCTACAGTGAGTATGTGTTGGTTTTTGTGGTGGATTATGAACAAGAAGTAGGATGTGTAATGGTATACTCAGGCACGATCATTCTAAATGTGAGTAGAAGGAAAACTGTAATAGCTCAGGTCCAATTATACTTCGGATAAGGGGAAGTTGCGTTGGAATTTGCAAAGTTGTTTTCATCTCTTATAGGTTTTTATTTACTCGGGATGCTATTTAGGTCGAAGTACACTATAAAAGAATACGGAAAAAAGAAGATACAAATAGAATGTGAACACCACCATCGCCGTAACTCCATATATGCAATACAAAAGCAGAAAATTGAGTCAACCCCATAACTTTGGTCATCAAGGCCCAACAGTCTCGGCTCGGTTCATCTCGCCAGAAAGGCAACCGTAATATAAAGCAAACCCGTGATTCAATTAGCGAATAGCATCAAAATTCACAAGGTAATATCACGTACCTTACAGTCTGAAAGGTCTTATACGAAGTATACTATGGTTTAATTTCAGGATGGATTCATTCTTTGCTACAGCAGCCGTGATCTTTTTGAAGATTGGGGATCGATCGAGTACTTGATGCCACGATCGATGGATGCCCGCGCTAGCTGGTTACGTGATAGCAAGCTATCAGAAGCATTGAGAACTAGAGGAGGTAACTGGATACATGATGAAAAGGTTACATAAGCGAGAAGAAGAAGAAGAAAAAAGGAAGGTTACATAAAAGGATACGATGGTGAGAATCTGTTACGTCATGAAAATAATCCTCCCAGTGGACCGAAAAACCCATATATTCCCCTGGGAATGGGTGGTCCCGACCTACAGCGACCATTTCACCTGGACCGGAAAGAGGCATCTATGAATTGATAAAGACTGCCATAATAATATAAGAAAAGAAGAAGAAAATGAAATATTGAAGCGTCATGCCGGGGAAGAAATTTAGATCAGTGGATCAGTGGATCAATGGTGCCCCCGCGCGCGCGCCAGTACAAGCTTTGACGAAATGGTGGGCAATGCTGACATGGCACGGCAGACGGAGGGATGAAGGGAATCAATTCTGTTGAGGAACCGTCGCTGGCGAGTCCAGTCCGAGCGATTACCTCGTAGACAAGCGTAGAATCGTAAGAACAATGCATGAACAACAAGAACAGAATAAGAGATAGAACACAGAGATGTAGGGGGACTTCTTGCTTCTCTTTATTCCTTCATCCATCGATCAATCAATTACAATGTGAATAGCACCCCCTATTTATAGGCTACGACCCTTCTAGGGTTTGGGATGAGGAGCCCATCTTGGGCCAGGACTCCCGGTCCTGGGCCCGGTTTCCTAACACTCCCCCTTGGGCACTCATCCTTCATGCCCATGCCTCGTCAAAACTCTATAAAAACCCAGTGGGAAAAATTTGGAGAAAGAGTACATGAATCATGTTCTGCTATGCTGCACGAATTGCCTCATTAAAAACCTTAGCCGAGAAACTTCAGGAAAACTCGTCAAGGGAAAAAGAGTACAATCCACCCAATTTCATTTAATCTTCAGGATTTGCTCTTTGGGTACTCGATCTTCGTGATCAAGCTTTAGTAATGAGTTTGTGAAGATTCTCCCCCTGAATTCTGCACTTCTCTAAGTCTCATCATTCCAATTTCCACATATGCACCTTTCAAAGTTAGATGCTGGAAGTGACTTAGTGAACAAATCTGCAAGATTTTCACATGACTTTGTATGCAGTACCTTAATTTCGTCCATCTTTTGCATTTCATGAGCATAGAAGAACTTGTGGTTGATATACTTTGTGAGGGGATTCTTCACATAACCCATCTGTACTTGTGCAACACAAGCTGCATTTATCTTCATAGATAATAGTGGGGGTTAGTGCGGCATTCAATCCACATGACTGCTGGATGTGGTGAATCATCCGCCGAAGCCAAACACATTCTCGTGAGGCCTCGTATAATGCTATTATTTCCGAGTGGTTCGTCGAAGTCGATACAAGATTCTGCTTAGATGATTTTCATGGAATTGCAGTTCCACCACATAGGAATACATAGCATGTTTGCTATTTGGCTGTATATGGGTCCTACAAGTACCCATTATCTGCATTGCCATTCATAGTTAAGTCTTAGTTCTTTCTGTAGAACAGACCAAGTTCTTTGCTTCCTTGGAGGTATCGGAAGATGTCCTTCATTCCCTGCCAATGCCTTTGGTAGGTTCTGTACTATACCTTGCTAATAGGTTCACGGCAAATGCAATGCCCGGTCTAGTACAGTTTGTTCAATACATGAGTGTTTCTATCACACTTAAATATGGGAATTCCGGTCCCAGGACTTCCTCCCCCTCTTTTCTAGGTCTATACGGGTCTTTGTCTTGCTGCAAAGATCTCCCGACCATTGGCACTTTCAAAGGGTATGCCTTCGCAAAGTCGAACCTTTCTAACAACTTCTGAGTGTAGGCTGACTGATGCACTAATATCCCTTCAGGAGCATGCTCAAGCTGCAATCCTAAGCAATATTTGGTTTTACCCAAACCTTTCATTTCGGGCTCCGACTCCAGGTAAGAGCTTGCTTTCTTAATATCCTTCAGGGTTCCGATGATATTCAGATCATCTTCATACACTGAGATCATACTAAATCCATTCTGGGATCATCGTATAAATACACAGAGATTATTCTCATTGTTCGTGTAGCCTTTCTTGCATAGAAAGTCGCTTCAAGCGATTATACCACATTCTGTCTGATTGTTTATGTTCGTACAATGACTTTTTGAGTTTCACATTGTACATATTTCTATTTGCTCTGTTTTGGTTTGGGACAGTGATACATTCAGGTATCTTCATATAAATGTCCGAATCCAATATTTCATAAAGGTATGCTGGTACCCCATCCATCAATTTCACTTCTAACTTCAAGTTCACTGTCATTGAGATAAAATTTTAAAAGGGAATTCCGCCCATGACCGGGGAATAGGTTTCTTCATAATTATCTTCTGGATGTCCAGTGAAAAACTTGTACAACGAGCCTTGCTTCTTTTCATCTCTCTTTCAAACAAATACCCACTTATACCCTACGGGGTGCACAAGGGGAGGCGTGCGGCTTACAGGCCCAAACGTCTTTCTTTTATTCGGAGAGAATAATTCAGTTTCTATTGCCTTCTCCCAATCTTCTCAATCTGATATTTTCTTTCATTCAGCGAGCGATGCAGGCTCTGAATCAAGATTGATGATTGTGGCAAGTTTCTTCGCAAAGTAAGTGTCGACATTGGCTGTTGTAATACTCAAAGGTTCTCCCGAGGTCATAAAGTTTATAGCTATTTCTTCAAGGGGCGATTCTTTTAATACTTCTACTTGCTCACTGCTGCTTCATTGCGGGGCAAGTCCCTTTAGTTTTTCAGCTCCGATGTGTGCGCACACATCCATGCTGATGTCTCCCTTCATGGAGATGTTCAATTCTGGTATGCCTTTTCTGAAGGTTCCATACCGATGCCAGGTCTCAACTGGCTACCCTTCTGGTTTGGGGCACTTCGATGATCGGCTGTGTCAAGTCCTTCTTATCCTTTTTCACCAGGCGTCCCCGGTTACTTCGGATTCGAGGGACCGGAGTTCTCGTCCTTTTATTCGAGGCCTCGGGCGGGATTAGGATACCTTCAATGGTATTTCAACCTCTCCGTGCATTGCTTGCGAGCAAATGCTACTTATTCACGCTCTTCAAATCACTAAAGTAGTCCGCGGTTGATTCGCTAATACTTGCAAATCAATTATCTTCTGGACTTCAATTGTCTTCTAGACTTCAATTCAATTATCTTCTGGATTGCAATTATCTTCTGGACTTCTCTATTTGCTTCATTAGTGCGCGGGTCATATGCATAGATTTCAATTATCTTCTGGACTTCAATTGCTTCCCGACATTATTATCAAGGGTTGATTTCCTCCCCCTAATGACGGTAAACTAACCTCATCTAATGTACTATCAGCGAATCGGGCATTATACAAATCTCCAGTCATATGGTCCAAATACTTGATTATGGATGTTGTCTCATAACCAACGTATAACCCAGACATTCGGAGAAGACCCATTGCAGTTCGCTGCGGTGGTGGTATAGGTATATAACCCTTGCTACCAAACCTGTGAAGATGAGAAGTTTTCAGTGCTGACCCTTGCGCTAGTTGCATAGTTGGATGGATGTTATAAGCCGACGGTCTAAAATTGATGAGAGCTGCTACGAGCAGGACTGCATGTCCCCAACATATAGTTGGTAAATTACAATTCTTCAAAGTTCTGCTAGTCCATTCTGGGTGCGGATGTGCGGTATATAATGCTCAATTTTAATTCCCATTTTCATACAATAATCATCAGATGCCTTCGGAGTACATTCTCCGGCGTTGTCCATTCAGATGGACTTCACGTGATGATCAGGGGAATTATTTTTTCAATTGTTAATTATCTGCGAGATTTAGCTTTGCAAAAGCATGGTTTCTCATAGACAATAAACATACGTGCGACCATTCCGAGGAAGCATTGATGAGCACTATAAAATACCTAAATGACCCTTACAGGGGCTGTATAGGACCGCAAATGTCTCCCTGGATACGATCCAGGAATGCAGGGACTTCATCCTTCGCTTTCAGAGCAAAAAGGTCTAATAATTAATTTCCCGGTGGCTCATGCGGGGCACACAAAAATCTTCCAGATTCGGGAAATTCTTTATATTCATATTATGTCCCTGTGAATTGTTAATTATATCTCTCATTATCTTAAGACCTAGGCGGCATAATCTATCATGCCAGAGATAGATAAGTTCAGAGCTTCTAAATACGGTTTTCAAGACAGTACAGACTGCAGGTGCCTTAATATTAGTGTAGTATAGCCCAGTTTCATATGAAGGGAGATATTCTAGTGCTATTTTTCACTTTCTTCACGCTTTGTAATAAGGAGGTATTATGTACCACACTCTTCTTCAGTCTCTACATGGAAACTGTTAGCGCAAATATCCTTGAGAGTTCTAGTCGATTCTGGGTACAACAAGTCTTCTTCAATGACCAAAGTTGTGCCCGTTGGGAGTATAATTATGGCCATTCCTGAGCCTATTATACAAGTATCATTGCTGCGATTGTCGTAAGATCGACATTCTTCTTGATTGGTGGAAAAATTTCCATTTCTCTCAGGATGGTACTCATTGTGCCGCTACATGCTAAGCACACTTCCTCCATAGGGCGCCACACGTGTTCTAATATAATGTACTTTATTAATATGTAGCAGAAAGCAAGCAACACATAAATAAAATACTTCAGATATCAGAACGTAATTTGCTATTATAAAGACGAGAAAATAAGCCTTGCAGGACTCATAATAAGAATTTAATTCTTTGCTCTCCTAGAGCTTGCAACCATTATTCAATAATTCAAAAATCTGCTTCAATTACAAACTGCGAGTTTCTATAAAAGGTCCGAGCGCAATGCGTGCACTGGATCTAATAGGCGAAGTATTCAGGAACTTCTGCCTAAATCGGCTCCATACGCGATCTTCTCCTCTTGGGCAGCTACGGCTGTGGCCGTTGCGATGTCCAAAAGGAGGGATGATGGGGCTGCTACTGGGCTATTCACATTCATAAGTGCAGGTAATGGATGTGAATCCTCTGTGCCTGCAATGGCGAGGTATGCCTCATGCTATCATTTGCCCTTCTTCTTAGACTGGAAAACATCAATAATGTGCGACGCACGACCTTACCCTTCTTGTTCCTCTCATTCGTGAGAGGCTTCATCACCTTGTAGCTGCTAGCAGTGGCTTCATGGCCAACATTGCTACTAGGTGGTTGCGAGATGAAGTTCTTTCTTAGAATATCATCTTGAGTTTCTGCAACTTGCATGATGTCAATTAATTCGGCATACTTCATGTAGCCGTCTTGACGATAGTTGCTTGCGGATTGCACCGCGTTCTGGTGAAAGGTAGAGAGTCTTCTCAATCTTCTGCTCATCCGTGATTACATTACCACAGAATTGAAGACTGTTATAAATTCTGTATAAATTCTGA
Organism: Ampelocalamus luodianensis; assembly: GCA_036346255.1. Classification (NCBI taxonomy): domain Eukaryota; kingdom Viridiplantae; phylum Streptophyta; class Magnoliopsida; order Poales; family Poaceae; genus Ampelocalamus; species Ampelocalamus luodianensis. The sequence goes on from CM070638.1 coordinate 4,253,898, forward strand.
CCATACTGGGTCAGTTCTCCGGATTCCTGATTCGTGATGCTAGTCATCTTCATATCTATGCAAAAAGTTCAAAGGATTACTGCTGGTAATCTGCATAAAATGGTTGCAAAATTCTCATAATGCTCATCGAACTTCAGGTTCGTATTCCCGTATTTTTCTATGCATTTTTCATGATTTACTGCTATTTTCAGTGATTAAAAGCAATATAAACAATCACAGATAATCAAAACAGTAAATGTGGTAAGTAGATTGCATAGAAATAACAATAACAAAGTTAAACATGCTTCAAATGCAAAAATTGATTCAAAAATTGAATTCCCGAGACCCTTTTCTGCTAGAAAAGGTATTTTCTGGCAAATTCTGCAATTTTTGAGGGTTAAAACACGAAATCTCAATTCTGAGAGAAAATTCGCGTAATTTTCCAATTTCCAGGGGGGCTTTCCGCAAATTTTGAGGTCCGCAGAGAATTCTCGTAATCTTCAGAATTTAGAGGGTTTATTTGCAAAAAAAAATCAGTTCTGGAAAAGGTTTACAAAATTTCAGAGAAATTCAAGGACCTTTCTGCAAAATTCCACCGACCGACTCCCCCTTTTTTTTTCGCTTTCGGCTGGGCCCCCGTCCCCCTTTTTTTTTTCTTTCGGAATTCCGGCCAGGCCCTTGTTTAGGCCCAACACCTGGCCCGTTTCTTTTTCCCGGCCCATAAAGGGCCGGCCCACTAGGCCGCATCAAAGGGGACCGACAGGGTAGGGTTTCCCCTACCCCTGTGCATGCCGGGTGCGGCGGCTTCCATGGGAGGCGGCGCTGCGGGCGGTCTGAGGCGGGCAGCCGCTCCGAGCGGCTCGGCGGCGTGATCGGCGATGCGTCTGCATGCGGCGGCGCTTCTGGCGGTAACACCGAGCGAAGCGGCGGCGGCGGCGGCGGCGCTGCGGCAGCAAATCTGGCGGCGAGAGATCGCGGCGGCGGTGGTGCCCGCACTGTCGCGGCGGCAGCGTTACCCGCGCCGTGCCGTCGAGTAAGCTGCGGTGGCGGCGCTTCGCGCTCGTCTGCGCGGCGGCGCGTCTGCGCAACAAGGGGACGGCAGCGGCCGGACGTGCGGGCTGCGACGCCGACCGAGATGGCCGCCGGCGGCGGCGGCGCGGCAGCGGGGACCGACGCGCGGGGCGGCGGGGCGGCGTCGGCCGGCAGCACCCTTCTCCCCCTCCTCTGTTTTTGTCCCGAGGGCGTCGGCGGCTCATCGCGGGAGCACACGCGCGCAGCGGCGGTGTGGGTGTCGCGGCGGCGGAGGGCCGACGGTGCTGCGGGCGGGCGGCTCGGCGGGCGTCGTGGCGGCTTGGCGGCCATGCGGCGGCGCCCATGCGGTCCGGCGTCGGAGTCCTCTCTCCCAGCCCTTTTTTTCCTTTCTTGGGTGGCGGCCATGCGAGGCTCCAGTGGTGGCGCTGCGAGCGCATGCGGGCCGGAGAGGCAGCCGTGGACCGTGAACCGCGTGCTGGCGGCCATGGGCAGGGAGGCGGCACTTCAAGGTGGTCGGGTGCGACTCCAAGTCGGCGACGGCGCCGCTCTACAGGGCCGACGGCCATTTTTTTTTTGTTACTGTTTATTCATGCCGATGTATGCAATGTAATGTAGTACAAACTTGCAACGTCGGCGCGGCTTCATGCCGACATGTGCATGCTTGCCGCGTGCTGGCGGCGTGGCTCTGTCGTTGCCTCCGTGGCGATACGTGATGGCGGACTATGCCGACCGGTAACGTATCGCGGAGGTAGTGACACGGCCGCTGCGGCGGTGCTATGCACATGATGCCTTCCATGCGATTTCATCTACTACCTACGGTACAATCATCATCTACTCTTTCATGCAATCCACCGATCGGCTTGGCCGGCGACTTCAAGTCGGCTCGCGGTAGATTAGAGCGGTTTGCACGTAGGAAAACAATCTAGAAAGCCAAATTTGCGGTTGAAAGCAATCTAGAAAAACGATTCAATATACGAGTGTCGTTCATCGACGGTTACCTTTTCGATGCGAGAAGAGTCGATCGTGCTGATAACGTGTTGAGGAACCGTCGCTGGCGAGTCCAGTCCGAGCGATTACTTCTCTTTATTCCTTCATCCATCGATCAAATCAATTACAATGTGAATAGCACCCCCTATTTATAGGCTACGACCCTTCTAGGGTTTGGGATGAGGAGCCCATCTTGGGCCAGGACTCCCGGTCCTGGGCCCGGTTTCCTAACAAATTCAACGCGATTGAGTCCAGCGCATTACGAGATTATGTGGGCCAGTAAACTACCGACTAGTTGGACTCATGCACGTTTTTTATTATTATTAAAGGTGTTTATCTCCTCCGATTTCAATTAGTGAAACCAGCCACAGTATTATCAACAGCACACAGTTACAGCACCATCTATAGTACCTCAGCTACAGTACATCTACAGTCGACCTCCCGGGTGCTTTCCCAAGCGATCACCCATCCCATTTTTACTCTCCACCCAGCACGCTCAACGTGCAAGGTCTTAACCTCTCGTAACCAGCTCGCTCATCGTGCTGGTTGGACTCATGCACGTACTGTCATTATATTTTTATCAACCACGCGCAGGTATATATGTATATGTATATATATGTATGTAAATATGTATATGTATATGTAGATCAAGGAGATACATACACCCAGGAAAAGCTTGCGGCTGTGGAAATAACTCTCCGTCTCCGGTGTTTGTTTCTCTCAAGCAACTCGACCCAGGCTGACCTTGAAAACTTTCGCGGAGCCGCTGGTGCGGTCGTACGCTGGATGTGTGTCTGCCCCTTCATTTCACATCGTCAATCCGCCACAACACATCGCCTTCCCTGGTGCCAAGCCTTCCTCTCACCCAGCCAAACCAACGCTGCTGCACCTCCCTGTGAGCAATAATCACTGACTTGGTTGATTTGGTCTTGGTCAGCAGGCCACTCGTTTCGGCTGAGTCAGAAGTGGCATGACTAAGTGCTAGCATGCTGCAGTTAGTGGGTGCGTGTAGAGCGGGTCACGCAAGTAGTGCGGATCCATTCGCATTGAGTTTGTTTTGTTCGTAAGAATAGCGATGCAGCGCTTCTCGATTTCGTTTTGCCTCAAGGTGTAAAGTTCGGTGGGAAGTTTTCTTTGAACGTGCTTCACCCGGAAATACAAAAAGCGGACGAGCATTTAGTTACGTATGTCCTGCATACGGTCTTCTCTTACGAATATTGTCGTTTTGTGTTTGCTACTTCTCGTGTGAGTACATTTCAGATATTCATCTGAATTGTGTTTAGGGCGTGTTCATCGATCCGAGGGCTGATTCCATCACTTGGTATCAAAGCTGGTTCATGCCCAAATACTTGAAGTTCAAACCCATGGCGATCACTACACATCAGGCTGCTAAGGAAGGTAATGTCTCACTGCATTACCCGATGTTGTCTTCCTCAAATTACTCCACTTGGGCGATCAAGATGGAGGTCTTCATGGAAGCCCAGGGGGTCTGGGACGCCATTGAATCCGCGGCCGGAGAGATCGTGGAGAGGAAGAAAGACAAGATGGCGCTTGCGTGCATCTTTCAAGCGGTGCCTGAGGAAGTGCTGCTGCAGATCGCCAAGAAGAAGATGGCAAAGGAGGCATGGGAGAGTCTCAAGATCCGGTATCTTGGTGCTGATCGGGTGAAGAAGGCGAGAATTCAAACCTTGAAGAGCGACTTCGATGCTTTGCGAATGAAGGAAACCGAGTCCATCGATGAATTTGTCGGCAAAATCAGTGCGCTGGCAAGTAAATTCAGTGGGCTTGGGAAATCTCTGGAGGATGATGCTCTTGTCAAGAAACTGCTTGATTCGGTGCCTGACAAGTACCTGCAGGTTGTTGCTGCAATTGAACAGTTCGCTGATGTAGATGCAATGCCATTTGATGAGGCAATTGGTCGTCTCAAGGCGTACGAGGAAACAGAGCGACAGAACCGGCGAGGGGCAGCTCCTGCTCACTCATGCCGAGTGGCAGGCGCGGCAGAAGGTTGGCGGCGGGGATTCTTCGTCAGGCAACAAAGGCCATGGTGCCAGTAGTAAAGGAAGCGGCAGAGGAGGCCGTGGTGGTTCTGCTGCGCCGCGTCAGGACGACACCGGCAAAGGTAAAGACAAGAGTCACATAAAATGTTTCAATTGTGACTTGTATGGACACTATGCGTCAGAGTGTCGCAAACCACGTCGGGAACGTGAGCAGCAGGCCAATTTGACACGGGTAGAAGAAGATGAACCTGCATTGGTGATGGCGCTGTGCAGTGAAGAAACACACAAGGGTGTTGGTGACAAGGTGTTACTGAGTGAAGACAAGTTTGTACCGGCAATTTACAAGCATGAACACACCCAAGTTGAGTCCAAGGTCTGGTACCTCGACAACGGCGCAAGTAATCATATGACTGCCAGAAAACCATGTTCCAAGAACTCGATGAGAAGATCTCTGGACATGTTCGGTTTGGAGATGGTTCAAAAGTCCAAATCAAGGGGAAAGGGTCCATCCTGTTGCAATGCAAGAACAGCGAACAACGACTTCTCTCCGAGGTATATTATATCCCTGATTTGTGCAGCAATATTATTAGCCTTGGACAGCTAGCCGAAGAGGGTAGCAGAATTGTGTTGCAAGCTGCATTCATGTGGGTGTATGACAGGAATGAAAGGCTACTGATGAAAGTCAGAATGACAGGGAATCGGCTCTATAAAATCTCACTGGTGACTTGCAATCCCATTTGCTTGGCTGCAAGTCTTGGTGATCCAGCTTGGTTATGGCATACAAATTATTTAGCCAGGTTGTACTTTACAGACTTATGGTTGCACTTGTTTTACACGGGAGGTCGTGACAAGATTAAGTTCTTAGGGTTATCTGGGTGGTTCATTCCACATACCATCCGCACACAACAGTCCTTAGGCTACATTAGCACCCACCGTTGTCATCCATCATACCAGCCGCCCAGATGGTAATAGAAATTTAGGGTTTTGAGGAGTAAAACCAAATTACCACATTTATCTCAGTCATGGACCACCAATGACTGCCCAAACCATTTTCATGTTTGAAGAGATGATGATTAGGACATTTTAATGTTCCGGTACTTAAGCAAGGCTAGCATGTCGCTTAAGTACAACTATAACTAGTATTTACCAAATAGTTACTAGGGTGACATGGATTAAGGGATTCAAATAGTCAATGATGGCATATTAATTAATTAATCATCAAATGGGCATTTAACTACCTTAAGATTTAACATACATTTGATTAAAGAATTAAAGCATGCAATTTGCTATTTTAAAAGAATATAATTTGCATAAAATGTAGCCTCAATATGATCAAAGTATTGACTCGCCTGGGATATAGGCAAGAGGATCTCGATAATCTTGGGTTTGATCAACTTGGGGATCTCCAGCGTCTTCAAATCCTAGTCGGACAAACGTACCAGAAAAAGGTACAGACAAATAAAAAGAGCAAATAAATACAAATGAACAACAAATAAACTCCAAATTGAACAAGACCTATGCCATTAGCAAGATCTTGAATTAACAAATGTTTAGAAAATTATTTTATAATTTTTGAAGTTAAAATGGGGGAGATAATAATTTTTAAAACCTCACTTTTGAATTAAAATAGAAAAATGAAAAGAAAAAAAATCAACAAAAAGGAAAATCGGCGCGGCCCACAGAGAGGATTTGGCCCGACCCAAGGCCTCGGGCAGCACTTCTGCACACCCGCAAGGGGCGGCCCGCCCAAAAAAAAGAGGGGGCTTGGGTGAGGTAGAGGAGGGGAACGGGGCGGGCGCGCGCGGGAGGGGAGGTGAGGGCTCGGGGCGGGAGGGGGAGGAAGGCTCGGGCGTGGCGGCGGGAGGAAGGCTCGGGACGCGACGGCGAGGCTCACCGAGTGGCGGCGGCGATCGGAGGTGAGTTTCGGCCTCTTCTTCTTCCTCTTTCTTCTTGTTCTTCTTCTTCTTGCTCGGGGGAGGGGGGGAAGTGAAGATGGGGGAAAGCAAGGGAGGTGCCGGAGGGGGGGGGGGGGCTTTATAAGCGAGGAAGGAGCGGGAGCCATTGGGTGGGGTCCAGCGTGCTGCGAGCTAGGCAGCGGCATAGGGGCGGTGACCGGCGGGGGTAGCGGGCATGCGGAGTGGGAGGTGACGGGCGTGCGACGCGGGCGGGGGCACGGCACGCAAAGGGGGGAGATGACGGGCGTGCGGCACGGGGGCGACACGACACGGGCGCAGTGGGCACGAGCGGTGGTGCAGCGCACTCGCGAGGAGGGGGGGTGTGTGTTCCGGCGGGGGAGGAAGAAAAGGGGTGTCACACTTCACTCGTAAGCTAGACATGCAGCAGCACCACCGTCCAAGACGAAATAGTGTTCCATGGTCTGGATCGGCGCGCAACAAGAAGTGGCTGTGAAAAGCAAGGAAAGCAAGAACTTTTTCTCCAAAGGAAAAGAATCAGCAGCCTACTCTCCGGCTTTCCTCCATTTCGAGCGCCTTGTGGTTTATCTCCCCTGTAGATTACACCGTCGCAGCATTTGCGCCTTGGACGTACGTACCCACCCACGCGACGCGAGGTCCCGGCCTCCACCACTTCCGGTCGTGCTGCTGCCCGTAGTCACCGTCGACTTGACCACCGGACAGGGAAGACGAGAGGGGGAAGATAAATTACCGGTCATGTCCGTCCATATTCCCTCACGCATGTGTTGCGTACGTACCGGCTGAGGGTTCAAAATTTCGGCCCATTTTCAATGAAAGTTAGTTGTATTGGACCTCTCGGTAAAATTTTAAACCGGTACTGAAATTTTTATTTTACATAAATTTTCTCAAATATGTATAAGATTTTTTTGCCGAAATTTATTTTAAAAAATTCCGGCCGATATTTTCAAAAAATTTCTCAAATATGTATCAGTAGGCTTCTATAGAGTGTGTATTGATTTCTACGATGGGAGAGTCTATTTGCAAAGTATCAATACTTCACATATCCTCTTGTGCAAAACAAGGACAGCCCACAAACAGTCAATGGGAGAGGAAGCACGCTAAATGCAAGGTGTAATTCTCTTGCCTGGAATCTTGTTTTCGGCCCAAGAAGCAAGGTGGTTTGGGGATTTGGGATGTTCGACGTCATTTTGGAGGGATTTTTGGGAAATCCACCTCTTCGAAATGCAATACCAGGAGTAGTTTGCTTTTGTCAAAAAAACAAGCATCTATCGGTATGCCTTGCCAGGTGAAGCAAACAGCAAACTTCACCACTTCTGCACCTACATCTATCAGTGCAAGCATTCGATCAACTAGATAGAGGGGCGCAACGGGAAGGATAGGACCAAACTGGCGTTAGTCCGGTGAGTCGCGTGGTAACCGTGGAAGCATCGGCATTTTTAGTTAAAACATAGTGGGGATTTGGATCCTCGGACTCTACAGTACCGTGCCTTTGCTTCCGAGCCGTCGGATTAAGAAACAAAGGCTGAGATCGACTCAGGTGCTGCAGTGAGAATATTAAAGTGCCACCGCAGCTCAAGTACTGTAGCATTTGATCTGCATCGTTTGTTCATGATCCGTCGGTTGAGAATCATCCAAAGTCACCGTTATTGTGCCTCTCTAACTTCGCTTCACAGAGTTAGAGAATCTCAATCCATACAGTGGGTATGTGCTAGGTTTTTGTGGTGGATTATGGATCGGATTATGGATCAGAAGTAGGATGTGTAATGATACACTCAGGCACGATAATTCTGAATGTGAGTAGAAGGAAAACTGTAATTGTTCAGGTCCAAGTACACTTAGGATAAGGATTAGTTGCGTTGGAATTTGCAAAGTTGTTTTTATCTCTTATAGATTTTTGTTTACTCGGGATGCTATTCAGGTTGAAACAGACTACAACAGAATACGTAAAAAAGAAGATACAAATAGATAGTGAACACCACCATCATCATAACTTCATATATACAATACAAAGGCCGAAAATTGAGTCAACTGCATGACTTTGGTCATCAAGGCCCAACAGTCTCGGCTCGGTTCATCTCGCCAGAAAGGCAACCGTAATATAAAGCAAACCCGTGATTCAATTAGCGAATAGCATCAAAATTCACATGGTAATATCACCTTACAGCCTTAAAGGGCTTATACGAAGTATACTATGGTTTAATATCACCCTACAGCAGCCGTGATCTCGTTGGATGTGCGTCGCTGCAGTACGCGTAACCGGCAAGTTCGAGCTCTGGCTGAGCCTCATGGCTCCACCTCGCCTGGTGGCTGGGCCGCGCTGTTGAGAATAAGAGCATTTTTCGAATTATTTTAATTCAGAAATATAGTAGATAAAACATGATTAATATTCTAGCCACTTTCACAAAGCAAGTAAGCAAGAACACTATAGACATACTAATATCCAAACGAACAGAAACTAGCATATCTATCACAGTGTTCAAGGTAACAACTAGTAATATTACTAACCAAGAAATACATATGAAATAGACATACCCGGATCCAGTGGAAGGAGCAGCAGTAGTGGAAGAAGCGGCAGCTGGAGTCTTTGTGAGATCGTCGTTTGTCATGGTGTAGTGGTAAGTAGTCGTGCAGTGGACGTCGCGGTAGTAGTCGTACGGTTGTAGGCGTAGCAGAGAGTCGAATGGAGAGGAAGCAGCGAGCAGTCGCGCGAACGCTCCCCAAAAACCTTATTCGCCCTTGCTCGTGCAAGCCTTCAGGGCGAGGGTTCGGAGGCCTGCTCTCCCGGTGCGATCGTACACGCGCCTTGCCGGGATGGAGATCGCCGGAGACAGCAACAAAGAACTGTGGTGTCTTTCGTGGAGAGAATTGGAGAACATCACTCTGTTCCAGACAATGACTATATATAACAACCAGACCAGAAACAGTCACCATTACTCACTAGTAACAGCAGCCGTTACTGCCTAGTCAAGAGGCCAGAAACGGTCGCCATTACTCACTAGTAACAGCAACCGTTACTGCCTAGTCAAGAGGCCAGAAACGGTCGCCATTACTCACTAGTAACAGCAACCGTTACTGCCAGCCATTATTTGAATCAGTGCACTGTTCTTTTAATTTGCAAAAATGAAGAGACCAGAAACAGTCGCAATTATTGCCAGCCGTTTATTGCGAGTCGGTGCGTTTCGAATAGATAAAGAAAAACGCGCGCACCGACACGCGCGCTGTGTGCGCCGCGCACACGCACGCGGCGACACGCGACGCGGCGCGGCTCGACGGGCTCGGCGAGGCGAGCTAGCGCAGCGTGTGTTGGCTCTCTCAATTCCACAAGAGGACTCCCACGTTCCACCTTATAAATTGGTGTAACTCCCCTTTAACTCTCCATATGGGACTAAAAAGGTTTAGCACATGCACATGGGCCTTTGGGATTTTCCAGGATTTAATTAGAATTAAAGTTGGGCCTAGCCCATATTAAATCCAACAATCCCCCACCAGATCCCAAGGGCACATGTCAAATTCCTTGATCCACAGTATTGTTTTAATATATCAGTGTTTCGATGGAGACCGGTTAAGGTTGAACATCCATCTAGAACAGAAGCTACACTTATCCACAATTGCACAATGGACTAAGCCTTGAATTGGCAGATTTGTGTGAATAAGTTTCACTTAAGTCCTTAACTGATACTAGGCTGTCAGGCATCCCCGCGGGTTGGAGCATATAAGTCATACTCCTGGCCTATTCATGAGCTTCCTAGAGATTACCCTATCTCATAGATCGTGACTAGCGATCGGGCTCATATAGGTGTGTTCTTTCAAGATCGCTCAGAGGGACAGATCTTTGCTTAAATAAGCCACAGAACACATTAAGATAAAATCAACCTACCATACAGATTTAGGAGAGAACTGCATCTCCAATGGAGTGGGTCTATAAAGGTACTCTCCTCCCAGTTAACCAAAAGCTTGTTTCGCCAATCCTACTTCACGGGATCTCCGATCATATAGGATGGGTTACCACTATGGTATAACTCACGTGGGTCTCAAACCCATCTCCCTTGATGCATTGTCTATCATATTCGTGATAAACCCTTTGTGAAGGGATGCGCGATTCTTAGCTGTTTGGATATAATCCAAAGCTATTACTCCGGAGTTTCTCATTTTCCTGACAGACTTCAGTCTTCTCTTCACATGTCTTGATGATTTCATATTATCCTTAGAACTGTTCACCTTGACGATCACAGTCTGATTGTCACAGTTCATCAGAATAGCCGGTACCGGTTTATCAACCACCGGCAGGTCCATCAAGAGCTCACGAAGCCATTCGGCTTCAACAGTGGCAGTATCTAATGCTGTGAGTTCTGCTTCCATTGTTGACCTCGTTAAGATGGTCTGCTTGCAAGACTTCCATGAAACAGCGCCACCTCCAAGTGTGAAGACATATCCACTTGTGGCCTTAATCTCATCAGCATCAGATATCCAGTTTGAATCACTATAACCCTCTAGTACCCTAGGGTACCCGGTATAGTGAATGCCATAACTCATATTACCCTTTAGATAGCGCATTACCCTCTCAAGAGCATGCCAATGATCATCTCCCGGATTAGAAACAAACCGGCTTAGTTTGCTCACAGCAAACGAGATGTCAGGCCTGGTACCGCTAGCTAAATACATAAGTGAACCAATTATCTGAGAATATCTCAATTGGTCTCTGGCTATTCTCCGATTCTTCCTAAGTAACACGCTAGGATCATAAGGTGTTGGAGAAGGTTTGCAGTCGCTATAACCAAAACGACTCAGAACCTTTTCCACATAATGAGATTGCAACAATGTAATCCCACCATCATCACCTCTCAACAGCTTGATGTTCAAGATAACATCAGCTACTCCCAGATCTTTCATCTCAAAATTCTGAGACAAGAAATCCTTGACCTCCTTAATCACATTAAGGTTGGTCCCAAAGATCAGTATGTCATCAACATACAGACATAGAATGACTCCTTCGCCCCCACCATGGCGATAATACACACATCTGTCAGCTTCATTTACAATAAAGCCTGCAGATGTTAAGGTTCTGTCGAACTTTTCATGCCACCGCTAGGTGCTTGTTTAAGACCATACAAAGATTTCAACAACTTGCACACCTTTCCTTCTTGACCATTTACTACAAATCCATCTGGCTGTTCCATGTAAATTTCCTCGTCCAACTCTCCATTTAGAAAAGCCGTCTTAACATCCATCGATGAATGAGAAGACCGTGTGAGGCAACCAGAGATAGTAGTACTCGAATAGTGGTCAATCTAGCCACAGTGAATAAGTATCAAAGAAATCTTCGCCTTCCTTTTGGTATAACCCTTGGCCACAAGCCGTGCCTTATACTTCTCGATAGTACCATCGGGCCTAAGCTTCTTTTGAACACCCACTTACATCCTACAGGTTTACAACCATAAGGGCGCTCGGTGATCCCCAAGTTCCATTAGAGATAATGGAATCCATTTCACTGGATGCTTCCTTCCAAATTCCGCATCCGGAGAAGCATATGCTTGAAAATGGTACTTGAGTATCATCCACAAGGTACACAATGAAATCGTAACCAAAAGACTTTCTGATCCTTTGTCTTTTACTCTTCCTCGAGTTTCATTGTCTTCCTCCTCGTGAATTTGATCAGGGTTTGCTCAAAATATTCCATTGGAATGGCAGTTCGGAGTTGTATCGGGCTCTGACTCGATAAACTAGGCATATCTTTCATCGGAAAAATATCCTCAAAGAAAGTAGCATCTCTGGACTCCATAATTGTACCGACATGCACGTCAGGTACTCCAGATTTCACCACTAAAAATCTATATCCAACGCTATGGTGAGCATAGCCTAAAAAGACGCAATCCACGGTTCTTGGTCCAAGCTTACGCTTTTTGGAAATTGGCACGTTGACTTTCGCCAAACAACCCCAAGTGCGCAAGTATGAAAGTGATAGTCTTTTCTTCTCCCATTGTTCAAATGGAGTTATCTCTTTATTCTTTGTGGGAACCCTATTTAGGACATGACATGAAGTCAATATAGCCTCCCCCCACCATGCCTTGGAAAGACCCGATGTGTCTAGCATGGCGTTAACCAAATCGATTAGAGTACGGTTCTTTCTTTCGGCAATCCCATTTGACTGGGTGAATAGGAGGCGTCCTCTCATGGATTATACCATGTTCCTCACAGAATAAATTGAACTCATTAGAAAAGTACTCGCCACGACGATCGACCTAACCCTTTTGATTTTCTTTTCAAGTTGGTTCTCACCGCCTTATAGATTTTAAAGTAGTGAAAAGCTTCATCTTTAGTCTTTAAAAGATACACATAGCGAACCTAGTGGAATCATCAATCAAAGTCATGAAATATCTCTTACCACCTTTTGTCAACACACCATTCATCTCACACAGATCTGAATGTATGAGTTCTAATGGTGCCAAGTTTCTTATCTCCGCGGCCTTGTGAGGCTTACGAGGTCGCTTTGATTGCACACAAACTTGACATTTAGAACCTTTGGCAAGGGTGAATTTCGGGATTAACTCTAAAGCGGCTAATCGCGTCATGCAACCAAAATTTATGTGACAAAGTCGTGAATGCCAAATAGTAGTCTCATTACCACCAAAATATGATTCACAACATTATTACACAAATCTGAAAGAGATAGGCGAAACAAGCCTCCGCACACATAGCCTTTACCAACAAATTGTCCACATTTGGACATTACAAATTTATTAGACTCAAATACCAGTCTAAAGCCATCTCTACACAGAAGAGATCCGCTCACGAGATTCTTATTGATGGATGGCACATGATGCACGTTCTTGATTGCACAATCTTTCCGAAGTAAACTTGGATCGACCGTACCAACACCATGAACAGTGGCATGTGACCCGTTCCCCATTAGAACGGCTGAATCCCGAGTGACCTGGTAAGAAGAAAACAATGAAATATCAGCACACACATGTATATTAGCACCAGTGTCTATCCACCAATCGGTAGATTGACATACGGAAAAAGCGAGGTAAATTACCATACCACAAGTTCCGTCTCGAGAGTACCAACAACAACATTGGCAGACTTGGAATTCTGCCCTTGCTGATTCTTCACACCCTTGCGTTGACTGCAATCCTTGGCCCAATGACCAGATTCGCCACACACAAAGCAAAGGTCATCCTTTGTGTTCTTCTTCTTCTTTTTAAAGCTTGTTGTTTGTGCAGTCTTGTTTTTGCCTTTGAACTTTTGAGCTTGGCCATTCTTTTTCTGCACCACATTGGCACTAGAATGTCCCTCATTTCCTCTAGTGTGTGTATCTTTTGCCCTTGCCTTTTCTTCAACATCAAGAGACCCAATGAGATTTTCAACAGAAAACTCTTGTCTCTTGTGTTTCAGAGAAGTAGCAAAATTCCTCCACGAAGGAGGAAGCTTGGCAATAATGCCTCCCGCGACAAACTTGTCCGGTAACACACACTTGAAATGCTCAAGTTCTTTGGCCATGGATTGTATCTCATGAGCCTGCTCAACTACAGAACGGCCATCAACCATTCTATAGTCATGGTATTGCTCCATGAGATACTGATTCATCGCTCTGCATCCGAAACCCCAAACTTGGCCTCGAGTGCATCCCACATATCTTTCCCATTTGTAATCACCATGTATGCATCAACTAACTTCTCACCAAGAACGCTGATCACGACACCTTTAAAAGGTTATCGCAGACCTCGACGCTTGCTCTGTTCAGAGTAAGTGTTCCTTCAGCTGCCTTTGCCACATGAAAACGTTCATGGCGATTAGCCAAAGCACCATCTTGGTGCGCCACCTGTTATAATTCGCACCATCGAATTGAGAGGGCTTAAGCGCAGCAGCAAAGCCAGTTGTTGAAAAATGCCTATTACAATAAGGTTTTTGGATTGTTGAGAATAAGAGCATTTTTCGAATTACTTTAATCCAGAAATATAGTAGATAAAACATGATTAATATTCTAGCCACTTTCACAAAGCAAGTAAGCAAGAACACTATAGACATACTAATATCCAAACGAACAGAAACTAGCATATCTATCACAGTGTTCAAGGTAACAACTAGTAATATTACTAACCAAGAAATACATATGAAATAGACATACCCGGATCCAGTGGAAGGAGCAGCAGCTGGAGTCTTTGTGAGATCGTCGTTTGTCATGGTGTAGTGGTAAGTAGTCGTGCAGTGGACGTCGCGGTAGTAGTCGTACGGTTGTAGGCGTAGCAGAGAGTCGAATGGAGAGGAAGCGTGAGATCGCGCGAACGCTCCCAAAACCTTATTCGCCCTTGCTCGTGCAAGCCTTCAGGACGAGGGTTCCGAGGCTGCTCTCCGGTCGCGATCGTACACGCGCCTTGCCGGGATGGAGATCGCCGGAGACAGCAACAAAGAACTGTGGTGTCTTTCGTGGAGAGAATTGGAGAACATCACTCTGTTCCAGACAATGACTATATATAACAACCAGACCAGAAACAGTCACCATTACTCACTAGTAACAGCAGCCGTTACTGCCTAGTCAAGAGGCCAGAAACGGTCGCCATTACTCACTAGTAACAGCAACCGTTCTCGCCTAGTCAAGAGGCGGTGAAGAGACCGAAGCGATCGCAATTATTGCGGTACCGTTTATTGCGAGTCGGTGCGTTCGATTTTCGAATAGATAAAGAAAACGCGCGCGCGACTCGACACGCGCGTATGCGCGCGACACGCACACGCACACGCGCGCACGCCGCGGCACGGCTCGGCTCGGCACGGCTCGGCGAGGCGAAGCGGCGCGCAGCGTGTGTTGGCTCTCTCCAATTCCACAAGAGGACTCCCACGTTCCACCTTATAAATTGGTGTAACTCCTTTAACTCTCCATATGGGACTAAAAGGTTTAGCACATGCACATGGGCCTTTGGGATTTTCGAGATTTAATTAGAATTAAAGTTGGGCCTAGCCCATATTAAATCCAACACGCGCTGCCGGGCTGCTCTGCGCGAGTCTTTGCCGCGTGCCATCGGCGAAGTTCGAGGCTTGAGCTCCAGCCGGGCCTCGTGACTCCACCTTGCCAAGAGGCTGAGCTGCTCTGCTGCTGCTTGTCCTCGTGCGGACCGCGAGCAGAGCGCGCCCCGCCGCCTATGCCGAACGCCGGACGTGCGGTCCTGCACGTTCCTCAATTCCCTCTATTATTGTTGCGCATGCAGAAAGGTGCGTTCAAGTTCAATCACGACAGAATGTTTCTTGCCCAGTCGGGCTTGCCTGTTGACAGGCCTCGACCGGCCCCGCGCTGTGCCTCCCTCATCCGACTTCGACCACCCCGCGCGCCTCCGACTCTGACTCCGACCAGCCCCGCACGCTGCCTCCCTCCTCCGATGGGCCCGCCGGTTGCCTCCTCCTTCTTCGACTCCGACCGGCCCACGTGCCGGCCCTGCCCACCCGCTCGCGCCTGCCTCCTCTGCCTCCGAGCGCCAGCCTGACAGACATGTGCATTGTACGCGGTACGATGATAAAATCGTCATGTATATAGTAGGTCTCTTTGGGAAATTTGGGGATATGAGGCGTGCGTGGCGCTTGCGCGTGGGCCCGTGGTGTCAACAGGGCAGTTTGGTGTGGCCAGATTGTTGGACTGTTGCATAGTGACACAAGATTGTAAAAAAGATGGTGTTATGTGAAAGTTTAGGTAAAATCATATGTTTTTTGCAACTCATTCCAACATAGATGGTGCAATATGTGCAATTCACTTTTCTCATACGTACAATACAGATAAAAATACAAACAGCTGCAAACCTCATATAACAGTGCAAAACAGTATTCAGAGATAATCTAAAGTTGCTCTCATGCACCAAACTTGTGACAGAGTCTCTCCTTTTATATTATAGTGAATAGTAATTACAGGAGAATACAACTCCTTGCTTTCTCTGTAAGCAATTGGAGAGATAGATTACAAAAGAGAATCCGAACATGGCACAACAACTAACTCTACAATTCATGATTACAAAGATAGAGTTTAGAGATATTCAACAGGAGATATACTCTTTAATAGCCCTCCTCAATTTGGAACTAGTTCTAGGTTCAAATTGTGCTGAAAATTTGTAAGCAGCCGAGTAGTCAGAGGCTTAGTAGCTGACATGAAAATTTGTAAGCAGCCGAGTCATCCTTGCAAGCTCCTAAGCCAACTCACTCACTCTCTCTTGCACTCTCTCACCCTCAACGCACACTTCCTTGCTTCGCCCGAGGAAGAAGACGAAGTGAGGGACGCCGCCTCGGTGTCACACTCAAGCTCGCGACCTCACCATCGGATTCGATTCACAATGCCATGCTCATTTTTTTCTGGTCCGATCCCTTTTCATCCTCTGTGTCGATGGGAGCTAATTCATCCTCTTCGACTCCAACAGCCACAACCCCCGTAGCTCGCAGGCGTTCTGGTAGGTTATCTTCCACGCTGTTTTGTCCTATAAGATCGCAATGTTTCGTTGAGCTTATTGCCGAGTTTATTTCAATTCTGGAGCAACACCACGGGAGATTGACCCATTCTTCTCTAACGATGGTGAACCACCGGCATCTCTATCCCGAACGCCACCATCAACCTTCGTCGTCGTCATCGAGTGCTCCTTGTTCCTCGTGATAAGGCGATTCTGGCGCACCCTTCTCTCGAGCTCAATCGACGTCCGTAGAGTTTTCCCCTCGTGAGCCGGCCATTCGTCTCCGCCTCCGACCATCGCGAGCCCGCCACCGGTGACCTTTGGACTCCACGCCACCTTGGACGAGTTCGTGAAGTCAACCCGCACCTGGTGAAGCCAATCCCGATCCCGGAGACCCACTATTTGGTCGGATAGGTTTCTTCGCCACGTTTGCTCGTGCTCAGGAGCTCTGGCGAGACACCGACAGGGTTAGGTAATAACCCGTCATTAGTTTTAATCGTACTTCTTAATATGCTTATGACATGTAGGTCCCACAGAGGTTAAGTGTGATTAGAAATCTAATTCAAACTAGTTTTAACCTCTGAGTCTATGATATGTGGGCCCATAGGGGCAATTAAGTGATTGAGTAAAGTCGTGTAGTGCGCTTTCTATTAAGGAAAATACGTTTGTTTCTAATACACTTAAACAGAAAATACGCTTTTGTAACTGGAAGACGTATTTCATTGAATATGCAGCTGGGGATGGTCAAAGTTGGCTGAGTCAACCCTTGACCTTGGGCCCCACATGTAAGCACCTGTGACTAGGTTCGTCTGAGTACAAAAAGTATTCAATGCGTTTAGACATTCTAAAATGGATTACTTTTACACTGAAAAATGATTTAAACTTCTAAAATTCATAAGTAATTCATATTAACTCCAAATGAAGTGAAATCAATTTTTTTAATTTTTAATTTTACTGTATTTTAATTTGTATTAAGTTTGAAACATGTGTCTATTACAAAAAAAAAATGATATTTAAAATAATTTACAATAATAACATTAACCCTGTAAAATTCATAGAAAATTCAAATGAACTCTAATTAAACTAAAATTTTCACCTAAATTCATATAAAATCGTAATATCATCACTATGTAAATTTCATGCATGTTTGAGTACTTTAAAATTTTGTGACTTTCTCGGTGTTTATTCGATAACATGCTTAGCCATGCAAGTCAGTAGATACGTTAGTTTGGTTGATGGGATTAACCTGTCAACCGTGGGAAACAATAAACAATTTTATCCTTATATTTTTCATCCAAAATTTGAATCTAGTTTTTGAGTCTAAATTTTACAAGTTTCAAACTGGTTTTGATCTGGACAAGTTGCTAGCAGGGTGGGTGCCTTCGTGCACGAGAATCGGGTACCGTGGAAAGACTTGTCTGGATGGCTAAGGACCAAACTTTGGGCTGTTATTCCAAGTAACATATGTACTTCCACAGCCGATGTATGGGCGTTGTTTGGTCAAGTAAGAGAAAGGTTTTATTGGGTTGAGTCACAGGTGGTATGAGAACATATGTGTTTGATCATATGTTCATAGGACCCGATACAATTTTCTATAATATGCAAGGGAGCACTGTTTTTCATTTTTGTAGATTGTATCAGTGTTTCCAACATAACTTGTGTGCCCACTTAGCAAGATCTATCAGTAGCTTGTACTAAGTTGGGATTCATCTCACAAGGGTGGTTTAACTAAACAAGGTCTTCTTGCTAAAAAGTACAGAATCTTGATTTACCTGATCGGCATACCTTAGGCAGTGTGCTATTATCCGGAGGCTTACGGGCTAATCGAGTTATGTGGGTAAAGTTGTACACCCCTATAGGGTATTAACCTATTCGAGTAGCCATGTCCACGGTTACGGATGACACTTGGTTTTGAATGACATCATCGTTAGACTCTTAATTTAAAACTTGACATGGGCAATAACCTGGTATCGATATGACAGGTTTGTCATGCATTTTAGTTTATCAAAGTGGGCTACCACTTTGATATTGTATGAGTTGCTGTTGTATCTTTGTCATTTAATAAAAATTGTGTTTACTAAATGGCAATTGCAAAATAGTATGGGTAGGAATGAAAACTTGTGCGTTTTATGCAAAACTAACCCACTAATGCTTTCCATTGATCAGTCTCTAGCACACATACTTATTTTATTTTTGTGTAAGACTTGCAAGTGCCTTCTGTACTAAACCAGATTGACCATTTATTTCAGGTGAGGAAGATTACACTGTCGATCAATTCGTTAGCGTCAATTTTGGCGACGCTAACAAGTAGTGTTGTTTCTAACTCCACTCAGTTGCCTCTAGGAGTGGGCGCACTTGGATGGACCTTTTGGTGTATTATAGTTGTTTTTCCGCTGTGTAATTTTGTTAATGTCTTAGTTGACCTTTTGGTCACTTATGTAAATTATGGATATGAGTCATAGTCTTGTAAATCACCTTCTCATAATGTATGACTTGTGTATGACTGTGTATAATGTTATTCTGGATATGTGTGTGTTAGCCATTGATCTTGGGAACTAATGCGAGACACATATATGGGGACTTGAAATCGTGCTCGTTTCATGCTAAGAGTTATGCCTCTCGTATAATTTCTTGACTTGAAACAAATTCAATTTCGGGGTCCCACAGCCTGTATCGGGACAAATACATTTGTAACTTTATGAAGGGGACTATAGCCAAGAAAGACACATTGTTTAGAACGGAATTGTAGTTTTCGAGTGTTGTAAGGTCGAAGATGAGGTCAACATGCATAACCAAAGTTTTTCAAAAAAGAGTTATATGGCTTAGTTTCTAACAGACGTTCCAAATTTTTTAAAGAAAGGTTCCTGTTAGGAAAGCATCATCCCAAAATGTCACTAGCATATGAGCATGAGCTAAGAGAGACAAACCAACTTCAACTATGTGACAGTATTTGCATTTTGCTGCACCGTTTTGTTGGTGAGCATAAGGGCAAGAAACAAGATGAACAATGCCGACTTGATTAAAGAAGGTGTGTAATTGTTGGTACTCACTTCCCCAATCAGTTTGCATACGAATAATTTTTGTATCAAGAAGTTATTCAACGTTTTTAAAACTCAACAAAGACACGCTAAACATCAACTTTGCTTTTAAAAAGATATACCCAAGTAAACTTGCTAAAGTCATCAATGAAACTTAGATAATATTTGTATCCTCTAACAGAAGCCGGTCCCTATACATCAGAAAATACAAGCTCCAAAGGACGAGATGACACACTATTAGAAACAGGATAGGGTAGCTGATGACTTTTGCCTTGTTGACAAGCATCACAAACTGACTATTTGCTAGACAAACCTAAACAAGGAAGATTAATTGACTTAAAGATTTGTTGAACGACTGAAAAGGAAGGATGTCCTAAACGCTCATGCCATTGTTCCTATGTGACTTTGACAGCCGAAAGAACTTCTCTGTGATGGCTAAGGTTCAATTGGAGAGGATAGAGGCCGCCCTCACACTTGCCTCAAAGAAAAGTTTTCTTCGTTGTTTGATCCTTAACAAGAAAACAATCAGGATGAAATTCAAGAAATACATCGTTGTCAGATACAAGACGGTGAATGGAAAGAAGGTGTTTAGATGTATTACGAACATGGAGGACATTCTTAAGATGCAAATCTCGGCTAGAAGCATTATTTTTTTAGTGTCCAACATGACTAATAGACATACCTATACCATTGGCTGTCTGCACTTGATCTTTCCCATGATACTTCTAATGTGCAGTAAGCTTCTCAAGATCGCTAGTGATATGGTCTGTGGCACCAAAATCTATGTACCAGTCAGAGTTGACGTTGTAGTTGTTCATGGAGACAACAACAACTACTCGAGGTTCATCGGCTTGGTAAGAATGATCAAAGCAGTGATAACATCTGAGGGCGACATGGCCAATTTTGCCACAAACTTGACATGTCAGCCCGCTGTTGCTGGTATTGTGATTCTTGTTGTTGTTATGTCCCCCTAAAATCACCACTTTGACTTCCTCAACCGCCATCATGACCGCCTCGACCACGTCCATGTCCACGGCCACGACCACCACGATTTTTATTGGACACCATGTTTGTCGAGGAGCCTCCATACCGTAATCCAGAGTTTTGAAAATCCAATCACACATCAAAGCTCAAGAGGTGTGCATATGGATCATTAAGGTAGATGGAATCCACCCTAGTTGTGATCAATGCCACCAGAGGATTATATTCAACATCTAATCCTACAAGAATATAAGAAATTAGTTTGGATCTCAAAGAGGTGCGCCCGCAGATGCCATGAGATTGTTCTTGTGTGTGCCCGCCAACTGCATGCAAACTTGCATGATTCGAGCTCTAGATTGAGACACGAACATGCTTTCTAAAGCCTTCCAGACATCTATAGGGGAGGACATAGATGTGACCTGCACAAGCACTTCTGGTAAGAGGGTTGATAGTGATGAACCCCGAAGGTCCTGATTTGGCCCAATTTTTTGATGAGAAGATAAATTCGGTAGTAGTCGCTCAACTCTCACGATCCTGGCTACGATCTCGCAAGGCTCGAAACCACGCAATTGCTGAACTGCTCAACAAGTCGTTATCAACCGTGCATTAATACCCAGTTGACCTAATCACGAAGATCGATTCCTGCATACACCGAAGAAGCACGCTCACGCAAAGATCAATGTGACTTGATGCAAGCAAAGGAAATTCTCACACTAAGTGCTAGGAGAGATGCTAGCCAACTACTCAAACTTCTTTGTAGGGCATAAGATTGTTCACACGATGTAGAGTAGAAAAATCAGAATAATGTGCAATATAAACAACCCTCTAGTTTAAGTAGTAAATAACAACTAGTCTCAAGAGATGAAATAACAAAGTTTTATATGGATTATATATGCTCTTTTGAAAGGTTTCGATGAGATCTACAACTTTTCAGTTGAGGCGAACCCCAAATTCCAAAGGGAAGACCGAAGGAAATGGCAAAAACAGAAACCGAAAACTTGCAACGCGAATTTGAGGCCGAAGATGGCCGATTTTGGGGCACTTGGATGGAAAAGATGCGCCTCATCGTTAGCTTTGCAATGAGCACAAGAACATAAAAAACGGACACTATATGCAAAAGTTATATCTGTTTTACTGAAGGTGTCTCGGAAACGGAAACCTACTCGGACTCGAAACCGTCTCGGGTTCAAATTTGAAATTGTTATATCTTTCAAACCCGTGGGCCAAACTTGCTGAAATTTTTTGTGGAAGCTTGTGGTTATACGTATAAGGTCTCCACCAATTTTCACACACTTTTATTTTCTCTTTTTTTTTCCTTTTTTTGAATCGAAACAGGAGGAGATTGACCCCTACTGTATATATATATATATATATATATATATATATATATATATAAATCAAGTAACATATTTACAAGGGGAGAGAGGGGAGGGGAAAATGAATAGAAACCGTGGTTTTTGTTCTATACGGCTGCCTCTTTCTCCTTCTAATATTTGGCTGGCCCTAGAGTTTGCCGCAAGCCGCAAATAACAGCAATCCTCTTGGTTTTTTTTTTCAGATTAACAATACAAATTTTCTATTTTTGGTGCGGATTAGAGGAGTTCTAACCCACAATTTTTCTGTTTTAGATGCAGAAACTAAGAACCCTAAAAGAACGATCAAGCAACGCAAAAAAAAAAACATGAGAAGTAATCTATACAATGACTAACTAGACAATAACTAGAACTAAAGATCGGCAACTAGACACGACGATACAACCAATTATTCAACAAGCAAAATACCGAAAATAAAATTACAATGGCTCAAAGGGGTTCGGTACGGATGATAGATGCAATAATTTTTTGTGCAATTTTCTAGACTCTAGGTATGAAAAACAAATATACTACTAAGGGTACTGATTTCTCACCGAAGAACTGTAGCTCTGATACCACCTGATGAACCCTGAAGGTCATGATTTGGCCCGATCTTTCGATGAGAAGATAAATTCGGTAGTAGTCGCTAAACTCTCATAATCCTGGCTACGAACTTGCAAGGTTTGAAACCACAAAATCGCTAAACTGTTCGACAAGTCGTTATCAGCCGTGCACGAATATCCGGTTAACCTGATCACGAAGATCGATTCCTGTATACACCGAAGAAGCACACAAGAATAAGATAAATAAGCAATCTGAAATTGCGAATATGAATTGAATGTATTGATAGGTGGGGTTCCGAAGAACAATGCCGTTGTTGATCTCGTCGACCAAGAGTACAAAGAATAAAGTAGCAAAGCTAACTTCAATCAAGAAAACCCAAAGAACTAAAGGGGATGGCGACCACTATATATAGGAGGAAGAGGGAGGGGCGGTGGTACTGTTTATGCATGAACAGTACCGCATAAACAGTACGGGCCCTAGGGTTTCTCTCCGAATTACAAGGCCTGCGGTCCAAATAGGTGATGTAGCATATTTTTTTTGATGATTGCGGGGTGCACAGAATGAATTTGGAGGTAAGGATAGATCCGTTTGAAAGAGGACGAGATAAGCTTTCAATCAAGTACTTGTGGATCTCAAACGGAATTCGTATGTGAAAGTTATGCATGTTTGAAGTCAGAGTTGTCTCCGAAGACCAAACTGGATTTCAGAACGTGTCCAACTTGAACTCTTGTTTGGCTTGGACATAAAGTGACGTGAAAACCTTCCTTGTACCATGACATTGAGTAACGGTCATATCTAGAGGATTGATGTCCACATCAGATAGGAGGGAGCTGAGGACAAACTACTCCTGTTGAATCCATGCTTGAAATGCTGGATTGGGGACTTGCTACGCTTCTCCTTCGCCAGACTGTATGATCAATGCTGGCGGACAGGTGTTCATTCCATCAACGAACCCTAGGAGTTGCTATCCACGAAGATACGACAAGATTTGAGCCTTTGAGATAATATAGTTTTCTTGACTCAATCGGATGTTGACCACATGGCCAAAGCTTGGCGATAGGAGCAATCTTGCTAAAGAGATCGCCAACTACGTGGTCGACGTGACAGAAGCCGACGACGTAGAGGATGAAGACGACATGATGAGATTGATGTGGTAGAAGAGGAGGCTCTGATACCATGTAAAACAGAATTAAGAGATAATCTGAAGTTGCTCTCGTGCACCAAATCGGTGACAGAGTCTCTCCTTATCTATCTATATACTAATTGGAGGCTCTCCTAGAAGCCCCCATATTAATCATAGAAAGGTAAAACAGGGTAGAAATTCCCACATTAATCGAAGAAAAAGAAAAAAAAGTTAGAAATTCTCACATTAATCAGAGAAATCTAACCATATCCAATTCAATACAATAGGAAACGATCCTGGTCATCCAATTTATGTAACGGTGTAACCTACGTCTTAGATATATCTACTACTCGTGTCATGCATGGATAAGAAAATAAGAAGAGTTCTATTCAAACTGTAGATGCCGATATGCTGATTGCCTGTCTAATCCGTGTCATGTTCTGTTATGGAGCAAGATGGGGTGACCGCAGCAGGTGGTACTGTAGTGCATGAACAGTACAAGTACGGTTGTTTGGTTAGATAGTCTCTTTTGGATTTCCTTATCTATCTAGTATATTATAGTGAATAGTAATTACAGGAGAATACAACTTCTTGCTTTATCTGTAAGCAATCGGAGAGATAGATTATAAAAGAGAATCCGAACATGGCACAACTAACTCTAGAATCCATGATTACAGAGAGTTCATAGATATTCAACAGGAGATATACTCTTTAACAAACAGTATATTCGCATATACAAATGGACACAAACGGGTTCAATTTATTTTAAAACAAAGAAAACCATACTAATGTAGAAACTATAGACCTAGAGACCAAAGTAAACAATCAAGTACAACAGGTAGTATAATACAGTCCGTAAATGCCAAACAAATCTGGAGATGGATGTTCCGACAATGATCTTTAAGTGTTGGGGATGGAGGCGCGCACGGCAGACGGAGGGTCAGCCGGAGTCGGAGGCGGAGCTGGGGGAGGAGAGGCAACGCCCACGACGATGCTTTCGTTGTCATCGCTGTCCTCGGCAAGAGTGTTAACGTGGGCGCAGGCGGCAGCAGCAGCGATAGCGGCGGCGCAACCAGATGTGTCCTACATGCAAAAGCGACAAGAGCTAGAGCTTAATTAGTCTACATCTAGTTTATATAGATATATTCGTCCGAGCAGTTTTACCAGCCACTAGATCTCCCTACCAGTCCTGTCCTTAATTTGTTACTTAGCTAGCGTAGTATATATAATAGTGTTCTCGTTAAGACCACCTTAAGAGGGACATATTTATTTAAGAGTTAAAACCACATCATTTTAATGCAAGCTGAAAAGTAGTTCTATCTTGGTTTAACTACCAAATGAAGACACAAAAAATCCGAGAAAATTGAAGGGGTAGTCTATGGAGTATTACATCATCGTTTAAACTATCAAGTTCAGCCTATTTGGAATGGAAGAATCATACTGGTTCCTTCAAAATTCTTGTGAAATTTCAGCGATTCAATTTTTTTTATGAAGGGAAACCCTCCATTTCTACTAAAGAAACCAACTACTGGTAGGCATGCCCGTGCGTCGAGCATGGGTGAGCTGAGGGCTCAACGGCTCCTCACGCCAACTGAGCAACACCCCTCAAAAAGAGTTTGGAGAAACGAAAAAAGAAAAATTTGCTATGTATAATGAACCTTTGTTTTCTTATTTTTATTTTTTCTTTTAACTTTCTTGTCAGGGATTTCTCCTTTTCTTTTATCCTAATACAAACTGAATTTGAACTTGAATTTTTATGGCTGTTTCATAAATTAAAAACTACCTTCAAAAACCCTTTTGGATTTTTTTTATATTGGTTTAGTGTTCAAATCTAAGTACTTTTCGAGTTTACAGCAAAATGATGGTTCTCACTAGATATTGTCCCTACAAGCAAATTAATCTGTTTGGGACATATAAAGTGGAAACCATCATTTTGGTGAAAATTCGAAAACTATCTAGGTTGAACACCAAATCAACATAAAAAAACTGAGAAGGTAATTTATGAAATATTGCATCGTCCTATAAAACTTCAAGTTTAAACACAAAACGAGTTAGCAGGAACGAAAAAGAGAAATTTGCTTTTAATAGCAACTTTGTCTGTTTCCTTTTTCTATTTTCTTTCAACTTATAATTTGTTAGAGATATCTCTTTTTCTTTCTCCCAACACAAATTGATTTGGACTTCAAATTTTACATGGATGTTTGCTAAATTAAGAACTACTTTTATTTTGTTCATATTGATTTGGTGGTCAAATCAAAATTAACTTTCAAGCTTGCACCAAAGTGATAGTTTCACTTGATATGTCCCCTACACGCAAATTAATATGTTGGAAACATATCTAGTGAAAACCATTTAATTTGACGAAAAATTAATAACCATTATGGTTTGACCAACAAATCAATATTTAAAAAAATATAAAAAAATATAAAAAAAAATGAGGAGATAGTCTATAACACATCACCCTTCAAAATTAAGTTTAAACTCAAAACGAGTTAGGAGAAAGAAATTAAGGGAAAAGTTACAGTGAATAGTAAATGTATAGAGTAATAAAAGATGGTGAAACTGATATATCGTGTACTCGTCTACGTACGTACGTGTTCGTTCGTTCTACGTGTACATACACATATGGCATATATAGTACTGCTTTTATATATACAAAAACACAAGCTGCATGCACACGTGAATTGAATTGGAATTGAGGCTAGCTAGCTAGGGTTATCGATGGATCGATCGTACCTCGATGCTGTCTATAATCAAATGGAGGAGACGATCTGTGGCGATGTGGCTGACGACGGGGTAGAGCAGGAGGTATGTGTCGATCTCCTTGTGCACCTCGCGTAGCTGGTCGGCTTGCCTCCAGCCCATGAAGAAGCGGTACGTGGCGCCGCTGTCCCTGAAGGACCTGACGAGCATGTATGCCTTCCGGAGCGTGTCCTCCAGCCCTGCCACTACGTCCCTTATTGCCCGGTGCTTCGTCGTCTCCGCTCCGGCCGGCAGAAGCTCCAGGAGGCCATGCAGCATCAGCACACGCTGCGCCAGCTGCCGGTACTCCTCCTTGTTCGAGCGGACCGTCAGCGAGAGCTGCACGACCATCGAGATGAGCGCGACGGAGTCCAGACCACACAGCTGCGCGACGGTGGCCGCCTCGTTCAGCCCGCTCCACAGTCGTGACGACATCGATCGATCCTCCTGTACGTTCGTTCGTACGTACGTCGCTAGCTGCTGCTCTATCTTCCTCGATTTTGTCAGTGTGTGACTGCAGGCAATCAAGACTACGATCGACAGAGAGGAATTTACTGTCAAGTCGATCGATAGGCAGACGAACGTGCATACAATTCTATATATTAACTGCGGATCATGCATGCATCTAACAAGCTAATTAATTATTGATTAGGAATGTAAGTACTTGAAGGGGCTTTATAGAAAGAAATCATGCATGCATCTAACAAGCTAATTAATTATTGATTGGGAATGTAAGTACTTGAAGGAGCTTTTTCGAAAGAAATCATGCATGCAATCATGTAAGTACTTGAAGCTGAACGAGCTGTTTCGAAAGAAATCATGCATGCAATCATATATGTTGATTTACACGTACTATTACCAAGGAGGAGCAAGAAATTAAGAAGCAAGCTATCTGAGGTGCGTACGTGCTAGGTCTAGTCTATCCGGCCAATACCTCAATCCCGGCCAGCCGGCCGGCCGGGAGCTAGCTGAGGTGCAATGGAAACTACCAGCAGATGATGGATCGAGTACTTTCTTTTCGAAGATTGGGGATCGAGTACTTGATGCAACGATCGATGGATGCCCGCGCTAGCTCGTTACGTGATAGCTAGCTAGATCAGAAGCATTGCGAACTAGAGGAGGTAATTGGATACATCATGAAAAGGTTACATTTAGGCTTCTTATAAAGGCTGATCTGATCTGTTTCAGTGGTTGGACTCATGCACGTACGGTCATTAGATTTTTCATCAACCACGCGCAGGTGTGTGCAATATAGTAACTGAGAGAGAGCCTACTGAAAAATATAATATGACTGTTAAGGGAGGAGCTGGGGGATCTTTACCTATCAAGCTATTATGTCAAAGTTGCAGCCAAATAAATTCAATACCATTTGGCCACTCAAACCAGACCATTTACAAAACTGTACAGTACTAAATTAAATTGCTGCTACTTGATCTAGCTGAAAAAGAGAAACCATTCTTCAATCACACACCATATATATATATATATATATATATATATATATATATATATATATATATATATATATATATATATATATATATATCTCCAAAATTTGCATCGATCATACATGTGTATCGGACGGTTCATGATATTGGTGCCTTGGCACCTAGGTGCCTTATGTATTTTTCCAATCTCTCTCTCTATATATACACGCACACACACTATTCTCCACCTGAGCGTAGACAGGCAGCCCACTTTGCCCGACTGAGACGCCCCTACTGAGCGCACAACCCATGTGCCACTGCCGAGCGCGACAGATATCCCGCCCGAGCAGGCCATGTTGCCACTAACCCACGATTCCCACACGTGATGTCACACGTTTCGTACAAGCTTTGACGAGATGCGCATAGGGCTAGATGTGCCAGTAAACTACAAGAATGAAGTCCAGTAAATTGTTTTGTAACAGAGCAATAAAGTCATTTGGAGGTTGCCGTAAATCTCTTTTAGTGATGCAGAAAATATTTTTAGTAAACGCACAGAGAGGTTTATTTGCGAGACTTCTATCATTCTATTACCCTCCTCATCACCAAGTTGCCGATAAAAATTGTTTGTGAATCGGAGCTTCCAATAAAAAGTTACTGCTAAAACAAGAAAAGAAACATTTATATACAAAACAAAGAACCGATCTTTGCTAGTTGATTGTCTACTTGTCTATACTAGTTTGCTAAGATGGCAGTAAAGTTATATAGAGGTTGCAGTAAATCTCTTTTAGTAAATGCGCAGAGCAATTATTATTTGTGCAAGTTATATCATTATATTACCCTCATCATCACCAAGATACCGGTGAAAACCATTCATGAATCGGAACTTCCAATCAAAAGTTATTGCTAAAACAAGAAAAAAAACATTCATTAACAAACCAAGGAACCGATTGTTTGCTAGTTGGTTATCTACTTGTGTGTACTAGTTGGCTAAGATAGTAAAGTCATGTGGATGCTGCAGTAAATCTCTTTTAGTAAACGTACAGAGCGGTTTTTATTTGTGAGAGTTATATCATTTTGTTACCCTCGTCGTCACCAAGATACCGGTCAAATCCGTTGGTGAATCAGAGCTTCCAATCAAAAGTTATTGCTAAAACAAGAAAAGAAACATTCATATACAAAACAAAGAACCGATTGTTTGCTAGTTGGTTATCTACGTGTGTGTACTAGTTGGTGAAGATGACAGTAAAGTCATGTGAAGGTTGCTGTAAATATCTTTTAGCAATGCAATAAATGTCTTTTAGTAAATGCGCAGAGTTGTTTTTATTTACTGCCGTAGGTATCACCATGTTATATATATATATTGTAGAGACCAAGTGGTTTGGTCTTAAATTAGATGATGAATAATTGGTATTGTTGTCGAAGAGTTTGAGGAGTTAGAAGTCTGTTTTGCAAAGTTTAAATTGCATTCAGAGGTAGGCGGTCTCACTGCCCTTGCGAGCGGTCTGACCGGTCATGGCCGGCGGTCAAACCAGTTCTGCACTGGCGGTCAGATTGCGATGCAAACTTGTGGAAAACCGACACAAAACACTTGTGGCTGGATGCCAAGGGACGTGTTTGCAAAAGGTTTCACTTGATTTGGAAATTTAACCTGAGAGGAGATAAAGTTTGAAATTTTAAGAAGGTTTTTAGGTTTGGGAAAATTAGGAGTGGTCTGACCGGCATGGGATTTGCGGTCAGACTGGTCGATCAATGGCGGTCAGATCGGTGGCAGCTGGGGTGGTCTGACCAGCATGGAGTTGCGGTCAGACCGGTCCCCTTTCCTCAGCAAGATTTAATTTTGAACTTTGGGATGTTATGGCAGCCTAGCCATTTCTATGTAGAGTGATTTTGCCCCCTCAACATCGCAGAGGGTGTCTCACACTGCCTCATTTCTACCATCCTAATGATTTGGCGGCATAACTCAAGCCTGTCCTTTGTTATTTTATTGGCCAACATATCTGCACCGTCCTTGTTGATGTGATCCTTCGCCGGCTACAATTGCTGCAAAGTCAACACATTTCATATCCAATAATAATGAAGATTAAAATACTTAGACCTTAAGCGTAAACTTGAATTACCCTAATTTGACTCAAAGGCGGCGCAATACACAAAAACTCCATGAAACTCTGAGGAGTGGATCAATATAAAAGGCATGGAGGAGGGAGGTCTCGGCAGCAAGCAACCCTATCAAGTCGTCACACCATTCACCACCACCAGCGCCACCATCTCCATTTCCACGTCGCTACACTTCATTCCTCTAGTTTTAGTTCATTTTCCATTGTAATCTTGCATTTAGAGAACATATTCTCCATCTGGAGAAGGATTTATCGTTTGTATCTCAATCTGATGGACATGTCTGTTTTTATTCCATTGTAATATATGAGAATGTATACACACCTTAGTCTGATCACACGGTAAATGTAGGATCACTCCAGGACATAGGGACCAAAAACTGTACTCAACACAGGACAAACTACTACAGTAGATATATACAAAAAATTACAATATATACATAAATAAACTGCAGTACGCAGAGACAAAAACTGCGGTACATAGGGACCAAAAACTTATAAAAAAACTATGGTAGACACATAACCAAACTGCAGTACACAGAGATCGAAACTACAGTAGTCATATGAAAAAATTGCAGTAGACATATGACCAAACAACAGTACACATATACCAAATCTGTTGTAGACACAGGTCGGCTACAGTAGACATATACAAAAAATTGTAATTGACGAGAATCTAATAATCATCAATTCATTAAATTGTTTATCTATAATTGTTATTATAGATAGCAATATCCTCATGTTTTTCGTAACTATACCCCTTGTCATTAATAAGAGAAAAGGTTAATTGAGTGGTCGTAAACAATTCTACGCCCACCTTATATGGTCGTAAATATTCCTACGACTACCTAGTGGCCGTAAGATTTCCTACGATTACTAGTTGGTCGTAAGGCTTACTACAACTACTAGGTGATCGTAAGTCTTACTATAACCATGTCAAATACGTCTATCCTATAGTCAACAAAACCTACAGATATGTCGGTTCAATCGACTAGGGACACTTATGCACTGTGTTTAATACAGACAGTAGTTAATATGCGGCTGTTATTCTCCGAGATAACTGCACGTATTAAATCTCTGTCTTTGACATAACTGCAAGGTGATGCGGGACGTGGTCTCTCTGACAATAACTGCCATCAACGTGCGTATTTCATCAAGCGTTGAGACACCTCTTGGCATAGAACAACTTGGACAAATGAGAGGATCAGAGACAATAAGAGCAACGACAACAGAGAAGTTATTAAGCCTTAGTTCTAGTGATTTCTTCCCTATTGTAAAGCAAAGTCAATACAGTAACACAATAGTAGAGTTATTATTCTTCTAGGAGAAGGTCCGAACCTGTCTAAATCCTTATTTTTTTGTGTGGCTCATCTCAAGAAAAATCCTCAATATTCATTCGTAAGATCGATAATAACCATCGACAACAATAGATAACTAAATTGAGTATATAGAGACCAAAAGTGCATTAGGCACATGATCAAGCTGCAGTACATAAAGACCAAAACTATAGTAGACAGATGACCAACAACCGAAGATATATACGTACACACGACCAAACTGTAGTACGCACGTAACCAAACCTGCAGAAAACAGCTGAGTGGGAGGCGCGCACGTCGGGAGGTAGGCGAGGCGGCCCAGTAGTGGCACGTGGTGACCGGAGGAAGGGAATATGCCTTTCGTGATTTGGTCTCTCCTTTTGCATTCCGGATGCGCCATGGCTAGAGATAGGCGCACAGCGGAAGTGTAGCGGAAAGTAGGGTTCACAATTTCGTTTTCGAAAAAAATTCGTTTGGGGTTGAAATCACCAAAATTTTTGATCGAAATTTCGATGAGTTTTCAAACTGATTTGAATTAAATTTAAATTTTAAAAATAAAATAATCAAAAAAATTAACACTTGAGTGCGATTTGATCGCTGGTCTCCAGGAAACAAGCAAGGGGGCCTTACCCCCAGGCTATCTTCAATTTGACATTTTCTTACTAGTTTTTACTCAATTTAACCCTCCAAATTCCCTCAAAATTCAAACAAATCGAAAAAATTCAAACGAATTGAACTTCTTTCGGATGGGGACGAAATGAACAAAATTTCGTCAAAATTGTGAATCCGGTCACAACATGATAGAAGTTCAAACATATGTCATCATATTCCCCCGTCATCAGCAAGCTATATTTTCGCGAATTGGAGCTATTAATTAATCATATGTTATGGCTATAGGGAAAAAAGAAAGACTAGTGCTAAATTGATTTTATTGTACTAGCACAACTAATTAGTTTGATCCATCTGCTAGTTATCTAACTATATATGTAGATAACTATCACTACTACAAAATAGGATATACAAGACGCCTAATCACAGACGGTTCCTCGGGAACCGTTTGTGTTATACTTATCACAAACGGTTCCAAAGGAACCGTCTGTGATACTCAACTATCACAAACGATTCTTCTTACGAACCATCTGTGATAATTCACAGACGGTTCGTATTAATAACCGTCTGTGATAAGGAATCCATCACAGACGGTTCTTAATACGAACCGCTGCGTGATATCTCTGACCACCCCGTCGCTTCCTCGCGATGTATACGCGCCGTTTCGCCTCGCAATGTGTCTCTTCGTCTCCCGCTCTGGCTTTAGTACTTGTTTTATAAATATACATCCCCTTCTGAAATGGATTTCTCACAAATCTCCTTGATCCCATTTCTCCACAAACTCCAAATGGTTCCCCCTATCATACCGGCTGTATTGGCCTACATTGTGCTTGGGTACTCGCACCTCTCTGGTTGCAACCTAGCCCAACCTGTGGACAAGCCTTCAGTTCGCAATGTCATCCGTTGTAGGCCCTGCGATCTACCGGAGACCATAGCGGCCATCATCTGTCGACTGGAGCTTCTCCTCCGACGGACCAATGCGAGGGTCTTCGGCATCCAGCGAGTAATCATCGTGGAGATCGTCCTATAGAACTACTTGGTCCGCACCGAGGATGCAGCCTGGAGAGTCAAGGACAAGATCCGAGTTGCAGGAGAGCGGGTCAACCTCGTCGAGACAGAGGAGACCAGGGTTGATGGCATCTGGGCTATATGGAGCTTGATCAGGGAGTCTGAACGGCTACAAGCTCAAATCGAGCGTGCAAGGTCGCAGGTGGAGGCGTTTGATCTAACAGTCGCTGATCCCGCCACCACTGAAGCCAACGAGAAGGCTTACGAAGATTTGAAGGCTAAGATAGGATCGTTGACCCTTTTTTATTGTCTGTGATGTAAACAGTATATAGTCTTTTTATCGTCTGTTATTTTCTTCATTATAGACGGTTCTACTTTAGAACCGTTTGTGATATGCTGGCACTATAAATATCAGCTCCCGACAGACCTCCTACCCCTAGCGCCTCCACCCCATGACCTAATTTCGGTTTGAGCCGCCACCCCCATTGCGCCACCTTATAGAGGAGAAAGAAAGGAGGAAGCTAGAGAAGAGGAAGGGAAGAGAAGGAGGTGAGGAATCTAGCGGGTTATTTGGAATTTTCATCGTGGGCTCCCAATGTGACGATCTGTAACTTTATATATTTGCTCTAGGTTAATCTTTAATCAATTTTAGTATGTTTGGTTAATAGGAGGATTAACGTATTTGCAATTTATTAATCTAATTTAACACTACTAATTTGTTACGTGTGTAGATGGACCGAAACTGAATGTACAATGTGAACCGTATGAGTGAAGAGTACATTAAAAGCGTGTTTGCTTTTAAAAGAGCCGCCGAACAGGATATGTTGAAGAAGGGGATAGAATTTATGTACTGTCCATGCATTAATTGCGGTAATATGAAGAAGTTTAACAACCCGGCGCAGATCGAAGCGCACTTGATTCGAAGGGGTTTCAAAAAAGGGTATACATGTTGGACCACTCATGGTGAAGAGCAGATTATACAGGAAGTTAATAATGACGACATCGCTAAGGAATTCAACGATATGTCGGATATGGACTGTGCTTTTGATGAGGATAGGTCGCACGATGACAATCTGGATCAGATGCTACAGGATGCAGAAGGGAACTACAGTGAGAGAGTGTTTTGTAAATTTGAGGGCTTGATGAAGGACTCGGGGAAACCTTTGTTCCCTGGCTGCAAGACGAAATATATAAGGTTGCCAATCGTGCTTGAACTGCTGAAATTGAAGGCAAGCAATTGTTGGTCCGACAAGAGTTTCACAGCGTTGTTAGGTCTCCTAGCGGATATCCTTCTAGAGGGAAACATGTTGCCCTTGGGAATGGAAGTAGAAAGAATACATGCATATCCGAACGATTGTATCCCGTACCGTAAAGAGTATGCAAACATGCATGTATGTCCTGTGTGCAAAGCATCCCGATACAAGCGTAAGAATACTACTAAGGTGAAGCAAAGACCTCCTACTAAGATGTAGTGGTATCTACCTGTGATCCCACGTTTGAAGCATTTATTTGCGAACCGAAAGGATGCAAGATTGCTGCGTTGGCACTCGGAGGAGTGTAAGAAAGATGAAAAGCTAAGACACCCTTTTGATTCTGCCCAGTGGAGAAACTTCGATTGGAGCTTTGAAGAGTTCGGTGCAGAACCGAGGAACATTAGGTTAGGGTTAAGTACAGATAGAATGAATCCTTTCAGTAACATGAACAACCGACATAGCACTTGGTCCGTAAATCTATGTATGTATAACATTCCTCCTTGACTGTGTATGAAGCGAAAGTATATTTTGATGTCACTACTTATCCAAGGGCCAAAGCAACCTAGAAACGATATTAATATGTACCTAACACCATTGCTGGAAGATCTTGTGATACTATGGAACGAAGGGGTACAAGTATGGGATGCGTACAAATGAGAGAACTTCTCTTTACGCACCATGTTGTTTTGCACTATCAATGATTTTTCTGCCTTTGGTAAACTGTCGGGGTTCAGTACAAAAGGAGCTAAAGCCTGTCCGCACTACTTAGGTTGTACGGAGAGTGTATGGCTGAACAATTCATGCAAAACTGTGTATATGCGTCACCATAGGTTCCTTCCCAGGCTTCACCCATACCGCAAAGATGATGAAACAATTCGACGAAAATAAGGAGGACGGTTCAGCTCCAAAGGCTTTTAAAGGGAAAGAGGTCTATGATATGGTTAAGGATATCGATGTTGTGCTTGGGAAGGGTCGTAAATTAAGGACCTGTCAGAAGAACATCTGGAACAAACGATCGATTTGTTGGGACTTGCTTTATTGGGAACACTTAGAAGTACGTCACTGCATCGACTTCATGCACGTGAAGAAGAATGTATGTGATAGCTTGATTGATCTCTTACTGAAGATTGGTGGAAAACAAAGGATGGTATTAACGCACGGCGTGAGTTGGTTGATATGAACATAAGAAAAGAGTTAGCACCAAAAGACACCGATAAAGGACTAACGTACCTCCCCCCAGCTTGCTACACTCTATCTAAGGCCGAGAGAAATGAACCGTGGCAGAGCTTGCATGGTATGAAAGTTCTATCCGGTTACTCCACCAGCATTAAGAAACTTGTTTCTATAGAAGATTTGAAATTAATTGGCACGAAGTCTCATGATTGTCATGTGCTGATGACACAAATGCTTCCTGTTGCAATTAGGAGTATCTTGCTGAACAAGGTCCGAGTGGAAATCTTGAGGCTGTGTTATTTCTTTAACTCAATTGCTGAGAATGTCATTGATCCCGAAGGACTAGATGCTCTGTAGGCCAAGGTGGTGACGACTCTATGTCATCTTGAGATGTATTTTCCTCCGTCATTTTTCGATATCATGGTCCATCTCATTATTCACCTTATGAAAGTGATAAAGATATGCGGCCCTGTGTTCCTATGTCATATTATTATCAAAACAATTTCAGTATAAGACTATTATTATCACAGAGTATTCCTCTCAAGCCCACCACACTACATTGCAATATATTTCTAAAACAAGTACAACACCTCATACTACTCAGTG
The DNA here is from genome assembly GCA_036346255.1 of Ampelocalamus luodianensis. Lineage (NCBI taxonomy): Eukaryota > Viridiplantae > Streptophyta > Magnoliopsida > Poales > Poaceae > Ampelocalamus > Ampelocalamus luodianensis. The sequence continues at coordinate 4,289,554 of CM070638.1, forward strand.
TTTGAACTAGATAACATTGCAATTATCATGAGTCCATGAGGACCATGACAGCATGACATATTATTGATAGAAAGTGTGAGGGAAAGGGGCGTCGGGGTCGGCAACTCGGTATTGGTTACCTTTGGGCGTCAAGGAGAAGGATGAGCAGGGAGCTGTACCGGAGAAGCAGGGTGGCGTCGAAGGGGAGGCGCGCCGTGCTCGGGGGAGGACGAGGCGCCGTGTGCTCAAGGGAGGGGAGGAGGCGCGCTGGGCTCGAGGAGGAGGCAGCATCGAGGACAGCAGCGATGGGCTCGGGGGAGGAGTCACGTCGGGTTCAAGGAGGAGGCGACGACGGGATCGGGGGAGGAGTCATGTCGGGCTTTAGGAGGAGGCAGCGACGGGCTCGGGGGAGGAGTTGAGAAACTTAATCGTTTGAGTGGGGGGCACGGGCAAACCTTAGAGTCCAAATATAAATAGGGATAGACATCACATACGATTTTAATGTAGAACCATTTGTGATAAGTAATATCACAGATAATTTCAATAAATAACCATCTATGATATATGATGTATCATAGACGGTTCCAATAAATAACCATCTGTGATATATGATGTATCACAGACGGTTTTTACTAAGGAACTATCTGTGATATATGATATATCACAGACAGTTTGTAGATGAAACCGTCTGTGATATTATTTTGTATTGGTTAATCTAGTTCTGTTTATTGGCTAGCCTCAGGAAATGCTAGCCATGCCCTTTGAAACAAGCAGAAAACACAACAAGTACATATATACATCCAATTCACATTCATTTCAAAAACAAGCACATCCATTTCACAGTACAAAACAATTAACTCAAATAAACTAAATTTAATCATTCAGAACGTACATATACACACATTGCTCAATCTTTAAAAATTAGCCCTTCATGATGATCGACGCGTATGTAACTAGTTTCTTCATGTTGTTCTTCCTCGACCCTTATGCCATTTCCGAAAGGAGGTAACTCGTCAAATTGATTGTATTCTTCCTCGTCCACTATATTCTCAATTCCGACAATCCTCATTTTTCCATGAAGAACTACGTGGCACTTCTTATTTGCCTGGTCGGTTACATAGAAGACTTGAACAACTTTGTTAGTGAGTACGAATGGTTTATCTTTGTATCTGACACGTTCGAGGTCCACAGTAGTGACGCCGTACTTGTCGACCTTCACCTGTGGGAGATGGACCCAACGACACCAAAACAGGGGATCTTGAAAAGCACATAGTCGAGCTCCCATATCTTCTCTATGAGCCCATAGTAGGAGCTCGTCAGCCCATCGGTACTGAACGCATCTATGCGGACACCGTTGTTCTGGTTAGTGCTATGTATATCCTGAGCCTGCGTATAGAATGTGTACCCCATTTATGTCGTATCCCTGCCATGTTACAACTATAAATGTTAGCACTTTTGCCAATCATGTTAGCATATCACTTGACAAGCTCCCACCGAGTCGCTCCTTCAACCATTGGTTGAACCGACTGTTGTGTTATCTCGTGATCCAAATATCTGATCGCTCCGGATTCTGTTGCCGAAGCACGTCCTTGTGCTGGTTGATATACGGGGTCACTTCAGTCATGTGTTGCAAGACCGTGAAATGGGCTTGAGCATACGCTCTCATCTCTGGAGTGATTGCTTTCCTTCTGATGGTCCCGATACCCTCGAGCCTCCCCTCATGGTGAGATCGAGGCACATCTATCGGTTCGACCTGAGCCATGTAATCAATGCAGAACTCAATGACCTCTTCGGTTGCATAACCTTTGACGATGTTGCCCTCTGGCCGAGATCGATTTCGTACATAGGACTTGAGAATTCCCATGAACCTCTCGAACGGGTACATGCTACGTATGAACACGGGCCCGCACATCTTTATCTCCCTCACAATGTGAACAATGAGATGGACCATGAAATTAAGAAACGATAGAGGGAAATACATCTCAAGATCACATAGAGTCGTCACCACATCGTCCTGCAGAGCATCTAGTCCTTCGGGATCGATGACCTTCTGAGCAATTGTGTTAAAGAAATAACACAACCTCATGATTATCTCTCAAACCTTGATCGGAAAAATACTTCTAATTGCAACAGGGAGCATCTGTGTCATCAACACATGACAATAATTAGACTTCATGCCAATTAACTTCAAATCTTCTATCGAAACAAGTTTCTTCATGTTGGAAGAGTAATCGGACGAAACTTTCACACCATGTAAGCACTGGCACAGTTCAGTTCTCTCGGCCTTGGACAGAGTGTAACAAGCAGGCGGAAGGTACATTTTTCCTTTATCAGTCTTTGTCGGTGCAAACTCAGGTCTGATGTCCATATCAACCAAGTTAAGTCGTGCATTGACACCATCCTTTTGTTTTGTCCCGAATGTTCAGTAAGAGACCAATAAAGCTGTTACATACATTCTTCTCTACGTGCATGACGTCGATGCAGAGGCGAACTTCTACGTGCTCCCAATAAGGTAAGTCCCAAAATATTGATCTCTTCTTCCAGATGTTTGTTCTCACGGGTCCTCGATTTACATCCCTTTCCGAGCACAACATCTAAATCCTTAACCATATCATAGACCTCTTTTCCGCTTAAATGCCTTGGAGCTGAACTGTCCTCCTTCTCTTCGTCGAATTTTTTCTTCATTCTGTGATATGGGTAAGCCCTCCGAAGGAACCTACGGTGACGCATGTACATGGTTTTACATGAGTGCTTCAGCCAAACACTTTCGGTATCATCTAAGCAGTGAATACAGGCTTTGGCTCCTTTTGTACTCTGGGCCGACAGGTTAGCAGGGGCAGGATAATCATTTATGGTGCAAAACAACAAGGAGCGTAAAGTGAAGTTCTCTCATTTGTATGCATCCCATACCTGTACCCCTTCAATCCACATTATTTTTAGATCTTCTATATATCAATGGTGCTAGGTACACATCAATATCATCCCAGGTTGCTTCGGCCCTTGGATAAGTATTGACAGCAAAATATACTTCTGCTCATACACAACCAAGGAGGAATGTTGTAGATACAGAGCGTCACAGGACAAGTGCTATGTCGGTTGCTCATGTTACCGAAAGGATTCATTCCATCTATACTCAATCCAAATCTTATATTCCTCAGTTCCGCACCGAAATCTGCAAACCTCCAATCGATATTTCTCCACTGGGCGGAATCAGCAGGGTGTCTTAGCTTTCTGTCATTCTTACACTCTTTCGAGTACCAATGCAGCAGTTTTGCTTCCTTTGGATTCACAAAAAACCGCTTCAAACGGGGAATTACAGGAAGATACAACGTCACCTTAGCAGGAGGTCCTTTCTTCACCTCGATTCCCTCGCCATCATCTGATTGATTCTTACGCTTGTATCAAGATGCATTGGACACCGGACATACATGCATGTTTGCATACTCATTACGGTAGAGGATACATTCTTTCGGACATGCATGTATTCTTTCTACTTCCATTCCCAATGGACAAGGAACCTTCTTAGCTTTGTAGGTGGTTTTGGGCAACTCATTTCCCTCCGAAAGCATGTCCGCAAAGAGACCTAACAGCGCTGTGAAACCCTTGTCGGACCAACCGTTGCTTGCCTTCAATTTCAGCAGTTCGAGCACGGATGACAACCTTGTGTATTCCGGCTTGCAGCTCAGGAACAAAGGTTTCTTTGAGTCCTCCATAAAGCCCTAGAATTTGACATACTCCCGCTCATCACAGTTCCCTTCCGCATCGCAAATCATCTGATCTAGATTGTCATCGTGCAGCCTATCTGAATTGGAACCACAATCGACATCATCCGGCGGCATACCGTTGACTTTATTGGTGATGTCGTTATTACTACTTTCCTGTATAATCTGCTCTTCATCGTGACTGATCCAATGTGTATAACCCTTTTTGAAACCCTTCGAATCAAATGTGCTTTGATCCGCGCTCAGTTCTTAAACATCTTCAGATTCTCACAGTCAATGCATGGACAATACATATATTCTGCCCCCTTATTCAATATATCCTTTCCGGCGGCTCTTGTAAAAGCAGACACACCATTAATGTACTCTTCACTCACACGGTTCTCAGCATACATTCAGCTTCGGTCCATCACACGGTTTTGAATTGAAATCCCTGGAAATAAATAAAAGGGTGACTTCGAAAGCGTATTTTCTGAGGCTTACGCTTTCCAACAAATAAATCGTATTTTTCTCTGAACTAAAGGTGGCTTTCTCATTTTTACATTTTTTCTGGATTTTCTTAACTTACATGTGGACCCTACTTGTCAGTGACTCATTTTTTATTTCATGATTTTATTTATAAAATCTATGGCGGACCCACATATCATAGACTCATTAGTTTATTAACTAAATAATTAAATAAAGTGGGATTTGAAGCTCAAATTGGGCTCAGGGTGACATCGCATTGCTAATAGTCATGGCTTGGGACCCTAAGGTTGCTTGAGGCGAGCCGATGGTGATGTCCTATGGCGGCGCCATGGGCTTCACTAGCAATTTCGACGTAAACACCTGAAACTACTCAAATTAAAGGATGCTTATGCTCCAGTAGCTCACCTAGATCACGAGGAAGGTGTCAATGAAGTCAGAGAAGGTCCAAGGCGGCTAGTTGAAGTCAAGGAAGGTCCAAGGCGACTGGTCGTCGGTGAAAAAAGGCGACTGCGGCAAGCTCCTCGGTGACAGGTCTTCTCGGTGGAAATAAACTGAAACCAAGCACATACAGAGCTTTAGGGGGACATATAGGTTGCAAAATTGACCTTGGTGGGGTCGAGGACTCACTAGAGAAGTGTTGGTGTCGATGACGACAACGGTGACAGAGAGGTCCACGATGACAGCTTGGCTTGGGTGACAATAGCTGAAATAGACCACACGAGCAGGCTCAGTGAGGTGAGGCGATACTCAAACCGGGCACGAAGTGGCGATGGACTCGCCAGGCTTGGAGATCTCCTGCGGTTACTGTAGTGCCCGAGATAGAGATCAAGAAGACTCTGTTGGGGAGCTACGTTGCACTGTCTGTGATGAGTTAATTATCACGGATGGTTTTCAACAAAAAAAACCGTCTGTGATATGTAGTAATATCACATACGGTTATTTTTTTAAAACCATCTGTGATACTTGGTAATATCACAGATGGTTTTTTATTACAACCGTCTGTGATATTTCACGGACGGTTTTAAAGATGAACCGTCTGTGATATTACCTCTTCACAGATAGTTTTTAATGCGGAAAGTAATACAGACGACCGCTAAACAAAAACCATCTATGATTGTGTTTAATACAGACGATTTCAATGAACTGTCTGTGATCAGGCGTCTAGTATTAGTATTTTTGTAGTAGTGGAGGTTGAAGAGATTGAACAAATCATCGAAGTCCACCATGAAGAAGCCGGGCTCGTGGAGAAAATGCCCTACTGTGTACTTGACGGTGAAACTGGAAGGGCGTTGTGTCCTCATCTCGTTAGTCTTTCCCATGTAACATGCATGCAAAGAAGTGGCACCCATTCCAAGGCTGACTAAGAGCACATCCGGGACCAATGGCTTTCCTAGTGAGTGTGTCCAGGGCTTTTGAGGTGCCTTGATTTTCTTTGATTTGGTCTTGCTGACACACGGGTATGTGTTCTTCACGGGAGACAAATGGGCACGTTGTTCATAGATGCTCGATGTGGTCTTCATGGGAGCCGATATGGTGGTGGTCTGCTGACGTGGATCAGGTGCACATGGGGACATTGAAGGGAGGATCAGAGAGGCAATAGGCTATAGATGGTCATGTGGAGAGGCCAGTTGTTCATGCTAGGTAGAACCCGGCACGAAAGGGTCCAAGGTGATGTCTCTCTTGGGCCACTAGACGATTGTGTGGACGGCATCCCCTAGTGTCATGATCTCATCGTTTGGGGGCTTCTCCAGTGGGACAACGCTAAAAACGTTATGTACCATGTCCACCTGGACCTTCACAAAACTGGTCCCTAGATAGGCACCATGCACCATCATCCCTGGCGGGTATGGATACGCCATCCCCCGCCCAGCCTCAATGGGAATATAGCCAACAAGCCTGACTCTGAGGTTGCACAGCGTGGGCTCCTACATAACGATACACGATTAGCTAAGGCGTTCAACAGATCTATCTTTGTAGCATTCCAGAGATGTATATTACCTAGATGTCATTGATAGGTAATTGAATGTCGCTATCTTCAGAAAGTGGCGTGGATGCGCAGCTACTCCGACGTTGAGGGGGATTGGCTCCCAAAATAACGGGGTGGCTTGTGACTGGTTGAGGACTTGATCCAGTCTTTCCTCCAACGATGCTATATGTCATCGAAATTCTGCACGAATCTCCTCGTTCAACCATTCCTTGCGCTCATCCTAGGATCTCTTCCTACTCCTATACACCACGGAGTCGTGTGGGAATCCCTACCTCCAAGGTATGTAAACCCCAAGGCCTCGTGTGCGACCCAGGTGCTCCTTGTTTCCCAGGGCCATGGATAGTATATCCCTCTCCCTGACTGCTACGAAGGAGCCTTGGAAAGATTGGTACTCAATGTTTGCTGCAAGAGACCATCATGTTATTGTAGACTCTATGAAGTTATGAACTTATTAACAACTAGGTAGTTCGACATATCTTACCAGACGTTGGGACACTTCCTCATCTGCCGGGTTTATGAAAGAGATGGCGCCTAAAGACATGGTTGATGACCTCACTCTTAACCAGTTTCAGGCATGCTAGCCACCTTAGCTCGTCGTGCCACCGCTCTAGCTCATCTCCGGCCTCGCTCCGGCCACCCATAGGATCGCCTAGGCTCTAGGGTTCCATTTCTGTCTTTAGCTCGCACTACGGTGGACCACACCATCGGCGATTCGCCGGCAAAGCTCATGGTCGAACGCGCCCTACACTGGCAGCTTCGGACCGTTCCTGTAGCATGATGATTAAGCGTTTAATTGTTGTCGTTAGGGTTAAGTAATGATAAGCATTGATTAGCTATCGGTTTAGAGTTCTAATGTTCCACTGACTCGCGGCCCCCACGCACTACTATAGAAAGCCTCATCACGAGCGGTTGGAGCGTCATCACGCAGCGGTTTCCAACCGTGCGTAAAATCGTCTGTGATAACGGCGGTTATCCTGACGGTTTTTGAGCCGTGCGTGATAAAGCTATCCTGACGGTTCGGAAAAAGAGTCGCTGCAGAAAATAGCTATCACGAGCGGTTGGAACAAGAACCGTCTGTGATAATTGATTATCACAGACGGTTCTTGTTCCGAACCGTCTGTGATAGCTGTTTTCACAGACGGCTTTTGTTCCGAACTGTCTGTGATAGTTTTTTTGATTGCAAAAAAAAACATTGCCATTTCATGGATACACTCATACACATACACTGCCATTTCCGAAGCCTCCCAAACATGGATTCATTGATACACATACATGGATTCCCAACTCCTAAGCTTCCCAATAAATTTCTCAAGCCATGGATTCATGGATACACGCATACACTCGGTCATATACAAGTACCAACAGAAGTAGAATATGGAGGAGAATCTAACAGAAATCTGAATATGAATCTAACACAAGTACCACAAGCTCATACATACAAATCTGGATCTGAATCTAATAGAACCTCATATACAAAAGTACCAACAGAACCTCATATACTAGAGACATCGGCGTCGGAGGAGGACTGGAGGAGGTCAGCGTTGGTGTCGGCGTCGACTCACCGTTGGGGAGGAAGACCACGTCGAAGGTGAGGATGCGGAGCAAGGGAGGACCGGAGCCTGGAGGTGTAGCGGGGGGCCAGGGAGCTGCGGGGGGACCGGAGGAGCAACTACCAGCCGGAGCTCGGAGGAGGACTGCCGGAGTAAGGGAGGATCGAGCCCAGAGGAGGATCGGGACTGCGGGAGTGCGAGACTGAGCGCCCAGAGTAGGTCGGCCATAATATATAAGGACATATTTTGCCTCCCGCGCACGCGTTCAAAATTTTCAAATTCCCGCGCTGCGAATCAGCGACGGTTTCATACAAAACCGTGCAGGATGACAAATCCTGAGCGGTTCGTATCACGAACCGTGCGTGATAATAACTCATCACAGATGGTTCTTAATATGAACCGCTCGTGATCGATCTCACATCACAAGCGGTTGGTATTAAGAGCGTCGTGATTTGGATTTTACTATGGCTTAGAATTTTCCTTACTCTCGATTCTAAGCCATGGTAAAATCGAGAGTAAGAAAAATTTAAAGCCATGGTAAAATCAAAATCACGAGGCGGTTGTTAATCTCAACCGCTCGTGATGAGGATACACCTGCGACGGTTGGTATCACGAACCGTGCGCGAAGTATCATAGACGGTTCGTTATACTAACCGCTGCAGTGATGAGGTGTCCTCATCACGAGCGGCTCCTTCTTCCAACCGTCAGGATACTTCACGAGCGGTTGGTATAAGCGGCCGTGCGTGATGAGCACTATCACGAGCGGTTCTTATTATGAACCGTCTGTGAAGTATCACAGACGGTTGGTAATAAGAACCGTATGTGATGAGACACTATCACAGACGGTTCCAAAGGGAACCGTCTGTGATGAGGTGTCTGGTATGGCCTGTTTTGTAGTAGTGACGTATGGAAATCTGTGTTCTTTAAATTCTGAGATTCGCTTTAGTGGCTAACATGTGGGACTAGTTTACACAGTAAATCACACCCGATGGTCCTTGGACCCATGCACTATGTCGTGGACCTTGGTCCATGCACTATGCGTGTAGACCGTGAGTATGACACGCGGGTCACACCGGTAAGAATCAGTTAACCTTTAGGATTTTAAATGAAAATGGAAATAAATATTTAGGGCCCACTGGTCAGTGACCGTGGATAGGCAGGCCTCAGTAAGAAAGGTATTAAATGCTTTGATATTTTCAGGAATGCTTTATTTGTGTGCTGTTAATTGTTTTAAACTACAAAATTGCATAAATAATTCATTTTAACTCCATTTTGGATGAATTTTTTTTTGGGTTACATTTTTAGTGTACTTTATTTTGGTATAGTTTTTGTTAGTTGTATTACTTTCGGTATAGGTTTATTCTTGCACTAGAAATTCTTTTAAACTTCAAAAATGTATAAGTATTTATCTGTAACTCCAAATGGAGTAAGACCACTTTTGTTGGTTTCCTATATTAGTGTGCTTTATTTTGGAATAGATTTCAAGTTTGTTACTGTCTTTGAAAATTTTGTCTTACAAATGATTTGTGCACTACTTTCATGACTTTGAAAAATTCTAGAAAATTCATTTTAGCTCCAAATGAGGTGAATAAAATTTCATTGTTCATCTCATGTGATGTTCTGTCTACCATTAAATTTTCATGTTCACAAACTCTGTGGAAATTTTGGCATGAACAGTAACCGAAAGTTGAAATTCTTGATTTTCTTTCCCCGTAGAATTGTTTAGGCTATAACTTTTGCATGCACCATCCAAATTAATTGATTTTTATTTCTAAATTTATTTTAAAACATTCTCTACTTTCTGTGTAAATTTTATGATTTTTGGATGATTTTAAAATTTTGAGTATATTCAGCGTTATTCGTTCTTATTAGTTTTTCTCGATTCTTTCGATAGGTTCCAACGAAATTACTGAATACAAGAGTGATCCTCTGCAGCAAGTGAGCTATCTTTAGCAAGGCAAGCAGCCCCTCCCTTTGATCATATTGCTCCTATTACTTTTGATACAATTATCTTGTTTGCAAATATATGTATGCATGTGCTATTTTGGATGATTAATTTATGTTAGGAGTAGTTAATCCAGATAGATGCATGAGCTGTACGTAAATATTTCTCATTTCTACTGAGACTAAGTTAGATTATTGTACTGATTTAGAGCTCAATGGATGGGGTCTGATCATTTATCAATGTATAGTATACGAGTCAGTCTGCTCAGCAATGCATAAAACGGTAGAATGGGGATTATCGCTTTGGCGATGGTCATTATATCATCACTTTAAATGCTTGGGTCAGGGTACTTATGTATGTATTGTATTTGGAAAAACTAAAACTGAAAACAAAAGATTTGTACTCGGGCAAATGGTTGTTGGTGTGGTTATTGGGTGTGTGGCTTGTGCCCGAGTCAACAAGGACTGAATTACTTGTGTCACTGATCCAAGCGTATTTGCATGCATTCCACAATAGAGGGATGTGGGTCCTCTCTTGACTTAGTACTTTAGTGTGTGTTAGCTCCGAGTCGCAGGAGGTGGTTGTGTGCTGTGTTAAAAAGAATGTTCTGTTGTTGTTGGGTGTGCGGGGGTGGGTTTCTGTCTAGATTCTCTACACCGAAGAGCATCCGTAGTTGTCCTAGGCTTTACCCCGAGGGGTAGTTGACCTAGGCTTTACCGATGACTCCAATACAACGTATGGGTTTCTATCCATACGGGCAGCTCATAGTTAATATATTATATTGGAAACGTCTCATAGGACTTAGCCTTACCAGTATACCTAAGGAAGTATGCTCTATAGCTTGGCAAAAAGATGGTCTAGCGTGTGGGTACAGTTGTACACCCCTGCAGGGTTATAAACTATTTGAATAGCCTCGTTTTAGATTATGGACATGCTTGGTTAGGTCATGCAAGAATTAGACTATAACATTTTCAATAAAACTTGGAATCGGGTGGTACAAATGGGTAATTCGTGCTATGTTGTTGTGACTGTTGGGAAGTCATCTCTAGGTTGTTAAATACGCTTATCAATATTGTCTCACTGTTATTTAAACAATTAAAAATCGATTTGACAAATTGCTTTACAATCTATTACTCTATCGCAAAGAAAACTGCTTTATGCTGAAAACTGCTTAGTGTAGTGGCCTTTCCTTTGATACATGAATCCATCTATATATTTTTGTTGTTTGTAAGACTTCTGTGTACAATTGTACTCAACCCAGTTACTGCAATTTCAGAGGATGGTGATCACCAAGGGATCAACTATTGTGAGACTGACTTTGTGCAGGATGACTAGCTCGATGTTTCTGGTCAGTTGCCTTGTGGGTAAGGGTATCTGGTTGGCTTTTGTTTATCGTCATATTATGGCTTTTGCTTCCGCTGCAACTTTAGTTATTTGACTTGTCATTTGGCCGGTCGGCCCTATTTGTGTAATATGAATTATGTATATCTTTATGTTGTAAACTTTTGAGACTTTGGTAATGTAATTGTTGTGTATGACTTTGATATTGATATTGTTTTGGGAGGTGTATGTGTACAGCTCCTGGGAGGTATACGATAGACCGAGGACGGGATATTTGATTTGTATTGCTAGGACCAATAGATGGTTAAGTATTACAAGTAAAATACCCCGGGCTCTCGCAACCGTATGAATATCCCGGCAAACATATGCACTAAAAAATCTTACATGCCATGTCATTTGGACCTTCACTATAAGGGGATTGCCGGGCTTGTAATCTTATCTTCGTTTAGCAATTCTCGCCAGGCTTAAACTGAAGCTTACAAAACATTCTGCCAAATTTTCAGTTACTAGTGCAACATACCTATAAGGTGGTTTATCCACATAAAACGATTGAAACATGATTTACTTACAAACAATTGTAGACAACAGACTCCAGCTATTTTAAGCACTTCAATTTATTTGCAAAAAAAAAACTGTAAATTCAAAGCTAAATTACAAACAACTGTAAATTTAATGTCATGTCACCATTTGGTTCGGCGCAAGAGATTTTTCGTCATTCCAATCGGCGATAGGAAGTCTGTCGCCAACTGAATTGATGACAGGACCACCATCGTCAATTCAATTGGTGACAACACATTGTCGCTGGAATCCGCAACAGGACCGCTGCCAATAGCCACGCTGGATCCACATTATCCGGTCGACATTCCAATTGGCGACAAGAGGCAATCGCAAATTGGGATGACGACAAGAGGTTATTCATGTAATTGTTTTTTTGGATTATATATTTATGTAGTTTTAATAAAATAATATATTATTTAAAAAATTATAAAAAAGACATCCGGCCCTCAATTAATTTGATGGACCCTAACTATGACTAAATTCACACCATTAAATGTGTTATAAAGATAAGAAAGAGTTCCAAACAACAAAAACAACTCTCAAGAGATGTACTCTTGACAAGTTTGAGATTTGAAATTTTACAACTCTACATACAATATTAGAACAATCCGCGCCATTGCGCAGGGCAATCGGTCTAGTTTACTCAAAAACCCACATTTCTGTATGTAGTCGGTGATCAGAACGTTCAAGCCTCCTCCATATTTTGTTTTGCTCTTTCTTTGCCTGCTGTCCCTTTCTAAAAACTAGTTCGGTGCACTGAGCAATTTCACGCCTACATGTATATTACGTAATATTTTAAATTGAAGTATAGTAACCACCAAGAGTTTTTTTTTTCCATATAACAATGATATTTTTCAGCTTTTCATTGTGTAGCCATAGAACAACGAAAAACTTCATGCGAAGGAAAAGGCACAATATTCTTACTCCAGAAAAGATATTCATCTTATCTTTATCATCACGTAGATCGGATCTCATGATTCTTGATTAATAGTGAAACATAAACATAAAAGCATGAGATGTCTTTCAATACTCTCCTCAAAGTGGAAAACATAAATTTTAAATCACATAGATAATACGATTTACAATGACCCTCTGCTCCATTGCTAATGGTGTTGCTTCAAGATCTCTACAATTTAAAAATTGGAGTTGGTGGTCATCTGTCCTCCTTAAATTTTTCGTTGTCCGTTTAATCGGTGAGCAGAACACCGACGGTTCAGATCGCGTCGCTGAGCCGACGTGATAGGTCTATAATTTTTTTAATCTATGACAAAACACGGGCATTGACCAGTTTGTTCTAAAAGCATTGAGCCACCTGCACTACCGGACTCAGTCACTTTGCCGAGTGCCTCCGGCACTAGGCAAAGGCCCCTTTGCACTCGGCAAAGGCTTTGCCGAGTGCGACACTCGGCAAAGAGCACTCGGAAAAAAATTAATCGGCAAAACATCCTTTGCCGAGTGTATTTTTTCGGGCACTCGGTAAAGGCTTTACCGAGTGTCGAGTCAGCACTCGGCAAAGAAAAGGCCCGATTCTGGCGCGGCCACGTTGATTTGCCGCTTTCCGAAAGTGCCAACCCGAGGCACTCGGCAAAGATTTTTTTTTTTTTTTTTGAAAATGTCTTTGCCGAGTGTCGGAATTATGGCACTCGGCAAAGTTTTGGTAAAAAAAAAAATTTGAAAATCCTTTGCCGAGTGCCTTGGCCATGGCACTCGGCAAAGTTTAAATTTTTTTGAAAATCCTTTGCGAGTGTCATGGTCATGGCACTTCGGCAAAGTTTTAATTTTTTAAAAAAAAATTCTTTGCCGAAATGCGATGGTCTTGGCACTCGGCAAACTTGTTAAAAAATTTTGAAACTTCTTTGCGAGTGCGCGGGCCTGCACTCGGCAAAGTTTTAGTTTTTTAAAAAATTCTTTGCCGAGTGCCATGGTCATGGCACTCGGCAAAGCCGAAAACGGGATTTTGAGGTGCCCACATTCCGGCTTTGCCGAGTGCCATGACCATGGCACTCGGCAAGGACCTATTTGCCGTGTGTTGCACTCGGCAAAGTGACCTAAAACTGCGTTTTTATTTGTTTTTACATTCCATCACGACAAACAAATCCATCCAAACATATATCAGATCCAACACATATATATCACATCCATCACATATATATCTCATCCATCACATATATATCACATCCATCACATATATATCTCATCCATCACATATTTATCACATCCATCACATATATAACAATAAGTGCTCAAGTCCATCCAAACAAATCCACAAGTTCATAACAGTCGACAAGTGCATCATAAGTATATCACAAGTCCATCACCAAGTGAACAACAAATGAAAATACAACTACCATTCATCTCGAAGGTGGCCACTGCGACTGTGGTGAAGGAAAAGCTCCATCATTCGGAGGCGCATGAGGTGGATTATTCGAACCCGCCGATTGAGGCTGCACAAAGGAGAAGAGATTGCATGTGAGACAAGATTACATTAGATACCTAATCTAGGAAGGTAGAGGTCATACAAGCAAAGCACAAGCGAAAGCAAATAACTTTCATACTCACGGGAGTAGTGCAGTGCGGGGCGCGTGGCGGAGGTTGAGCCAACAGCCCAGCTGGCATAGCGAAGCCCGTATGTTGCCCAAGACCTTGTAGGAACTCCATCATGTCCGCCAGCCTCTGCGTCTGGGCCTGCCGCTCGGCCCGCTCGGTCTCCAGCTGGGCCGACATCCTCTGCTGCTCGGCCTCCAGCTCCTGACGTTGCCTCATTTCTTGTTCGGTAGGGCCTGCAATATTTTACTCCAATGTTTGATAATGCAAAGCTAATAAAGGTGTGTAAAGATCAATGTCGACGAGTAAAACATGAATAACCTCGAGTCGCGTCGACCGGTCTTTGTCGTGATGATGCCGTGGCGTATGGCGGGCTCGCTCGTGCTCGTGCTCGGATCCGGGAGAGATGGAGTAGAGGCCGTGTCGATGAGGCCGTCGCCAAGCCGAACCGCCCATGCTTCTTGCCTTGTCCCACCCTCATGGCGATCTCTCCATCAAAGTCACGGGTGCTCGGATCATGGTCCGGCCCATGGACCGACCTTGCCGCCGGCGATGTACTCACCGATGCGGTGTGGGCGCTTCGGGTTCGTATGCGCCTCGGCGGTCCTCGAGTTGAAGGAGGCGTCGGACGTCGCCTTGCCCTTGTGGGCCATACACCATGCACGGAAGTCCGAGCAAGGTGGGCACTATGTGACGCCGATGCGAGAAAACGACAAGATAATTAGAAATCGTGCGAATTGAGCGTCACAATAGATAAATGAATTCGTGTACCCATGCTTGTTTGTATGCGGAGAGGTCGCGGCGCCTTGATGGTGTCTTTGGACCTTGCATCATCAAGCGACGGTCCGGGCATCATCAGCATCCGGAGATACTCCTCAGTGAACCACTTGTCCACGATCATCGCCAAAGACTCGGGATACGATTGGCACCACCAGGAATCATCTACACGTCATCAAGTATTTGACATATAAGAAGATCAAATTAAACGTACTTAATCTCAAAACGAATCAATATTAATGTTCTTCATCTACCTCAAGGTCTGCTCCCGGTCGGCGTCATGTTTCTTGCGTCTTTCTTGGTGACCTTCTCTCCAAGCTTCGACCGTGGTAGGTTACGATGGCTGGATGCGCACCTCGTGATGCATGTCGGTGATGAGTTTTACGAGCTTTGGTAGCCACCGGTCCGCCACGGCCTCAAATCCTCATCGCATCGAAATAAGTCCGCATACAAACGCGATGTATCCATTCATTATTTCAAGAAAAGTCCAATGAACGCGATGTATTGAGCAATGTTGTGCGAGGAGACTTACCCAAAACTCCGCCTTCACCCGCGCCGCTTGTTGGGGTACTCCGCATCGGGGCGGCGGCGTAGTGGTCAAGCGAGTAGGCGGCTCCGCCTTCGGCGTGCGTGACAATGCCGGGGTAGTGTTGCTGCATGAAGACCCGGGATGCCATTGGGGAGCGTGCGCCACCACCGACACAACCACCCGGTTCTGCACAAGTGATTAAGAAAAATTATTAGTTTCTCTTTTTCAACATATCATATGAAGTAGTGGTGACAACATCTAAAGTTACTTACTTTTGCCCTTCGGGGCGAATCATCGGGCGTCGGTGGGATGCGAGACACGAGGAGGCTCGCGGGACCTCGCAGTAGACACCAAGAGGCGAGGAGGAAGCGGAACCCGTGCCTACCGCCTCGTCGTCGTCCTCGTCCGCCCCTCCTCCTCGCCCGTCTGCCGAACCAGCTCCTCGTCCAACTCGTCCACGGGCGCCACCTCCTCCTCCTCCTGCACCTCCTCACGCGGCGTGGGAGGAGACGGCCCCTCTGCGGCGGCGGTCCTCTTCCTCCTCCTCTGTCCGACCCCTCCGCCCCTCCTCCGCGGTGCGTGGTCTGCGTAAGCGAGGACACGTTACGACGGTTCCCGCCATCTTTGTTCACTCACCGCAATTAAAAAGAATAAGCAAGACGTAATTAGAAATAGATGCAAAATGAACATAACATAATTACAAAAAACATAGTAATACATGTATTAGAAATAGATGCAAAATGAACAAAACATAATTACAAAAACACAGATTACATGTATTAGAAATAATCTTCATGATTGGGATTAGTTTGGATCATAGGTCTCGTCATCACTATCAACATTGTCCAAATCATCAACACTATCCGAAGGAGGAATGTTGTCTTCATTGTCATTGCCTAAACGTAATCGCTCAAGCATTTGTAAGTCCTTCACATTTCGCACCTCGTCTCCAGCGTCCTCGTCATCAACCCTTTCATTGTCTACTTCCATTCCTATCGCTTCGGTTAAGTCTATCTCAAACCTCCCTTGTAGCCCCTCTTCTTGAAAGAACTCTCCATCATATGTGTTTGGGTTGAAGTTGTAATCTTCATCGTTTGGGACAGGTAGTTTACCGTGTGGCGATACCTTGTGCACAATAGCCCAACCCTTAAGATGCTCTTTGTCTTGGCACGCGTATGGCGTATAATAAACCTGGACGGCCTGTTGAGCCACAATGTAGACATCTTTTCCTGGATAGACGGAATCCTGTCGAATCTCGACTAGCCCAAGATTAGGGGTTCGTCTCGTTACTCCAGGATCAAACCAGCAGCATTTGAATATGACAGGATTAAGAGGTTTGGAACCATAGAATGGAAGTTCGTAGATTTCTTCAATTCTTCCATAATAGTCGAGGCCATCGATCGGGCGTAAAAACTCCATTGTTTGTGCTTTTTGATTGGGCGACTCGCTCGTAGCTTGCTGTGTGAAAACGATATCCATTCACGTCATAACTTGTAAATGACTTGACCCTAACGACACAGCCGTTTGCAACCTGTCTCAACTCGTCACTTATAGACGCATCGGTTTGGGCCTGCAAGCTCAAGCAGGATAGATCATTATATTATTCAAACGTACGATCAACTTGGAATGTCGAACTAAGTACGAGCTAAATTGGACAAGTACCTTCGCTTGAACCAAGAAATGAAATCGGGCTCCTCGGTCCCGCACTGTGAAAGAAGGGTATCGGTTTCTGCGGTAGGATCCCTTGATTCATGCCAGATTGACGAAGAAATTCCTGTACCAACGAGAAACAAGGGGTTGGATGAAGAAACAAGGAGTGACGGCGTATTGAAACAAGTTCATTGAGAACTTACGCAATGAGCAGCCGCACCTCGACAAGGTTGGTCAACACATATAGCATGATCTTGCGCCACTCTTCATTTTCAATTGCTTAGTGGTCGATGCACTTGCGCTTCCGAGTTGCCCTTGGAAAAGGCTGAGGTTCGATTCATTTTCGCCAGCATTGTAACGAGGGGGTGGATTATGAGCGCTAGGAAGGTTCTCGGTGTAGTATTTCTCGTGAAGTTTGACACCTCCTCCAGAATGTATGCCTCGCAATGGAAGCCTCAATTTTGGCTTTATTTCTACATTTTTGCGAAGAGTCTTGGACATCTCTCAATTGGATAGCACCAACGGGCTGCACGGCCCCCATACGTGCCTCATACGGAGGTGCACAATCAAATCTTTGCATCGCCAAGAAAAAGCCGGGTGGAAAGATCTTCTCCAACTTACAGAGAACACGGTGTCACTTTTTCCAAGTCATCAATGACGGTCCGAGATAGCTCCTTGGCACAAAGCTGGCGGAAGAAATAGCTCAACTCTGCCAGCACTTGCCAGACATGCTCAGGGACATAGCCTCGAACCATCGCCGGTAGAAGCCGCTCAATCCATATGTGGTAGTCATGACTCTTCATCCCGTTGATTCGCAGAGTGCCTAAGTTCACTCCCCTCTTCAGATTCGCTGCATACCCATCAGGGAACATTAGCGTCTGGATCCATTCAAGTACTTCCCTCCTTTGGTCCTTTTTCAAGACAAAATCGGCCTTAGGCCTTCTCCATGTCTTGCCGCGACTAGGAGGCTGCATCTCTTGATTTGGTCTATCGCATAACGTTGCCAGGTCCACTCTAGCCTTAGGGTTGTCCTTAGACTTTTCAGTGTCCATGAGTGTTGCCCAAAGTGCCTCGGCGACATTCTTTCGATGTGCATTACATCAATGTTATGTGGCAGAAGAAGGTCATCGAAATAGGGGAGCCTCGTCAAGCCCGACTTATGAGTCCACATATGTTGCTCACCATATCCCACAAAACCACCTTCTTGATTGGGCACGAGAGCATCTATGTGAGCATGAACCTCGGCACCAGTCATAATCCGCGATGCGAGTGCATCACTCGACACCTTCGTAAAGTTCTTGATGTCTTGTCCGAATGGATGGTCAAGAGGAGGAATTGACGATGTCTGTCGAACGATGAGTACTTGCCACCCTTGTGCAACCAATGGAACCTCACACCTTCCTTGCATCTGGGCATGGGAACTTCCGTGAACACACGGTAGCGAGAATAACCCATACGCCGGGAAGTCATGCAGGGAGTAGTGGTACCAAACGTGCATTTTGAAGCTTGTCTTTGTAGCTCGGTCGTATGTCCATACCCCTTCGTCCCAAGCACGGACCAATTCATCAAACACGGGCTCCATGAACACACCCATATTACTCCCGGTGTCGGGAATTATCAACGACAAGAATACGTTATGTCGTTGAAAGGAGACGCCGGGGGGAAGATTGAGGGGGATAACGAACACGGGCCAACATGTGTATGGGGCAGCCATCATTCCATAAGGATTGAACCCATCTGTTGCCAGGGCGACACGTACATTGCGAGCCTCATCTGCTTTCTCACGATGTTGGTCATCAAAGCGGGTCCATGCTTCACCATCGGATGGATGTACCATCTTGTCAGGATTGTACCGTTTGCCATTTTTGTGCCATGTCATCTGTTTCGCGGATTCCTCGGTCATGTATAGCCGTTGGATCCTCGGTAGGAACGGAAGGTACCGTAGGATTTTCACGGGGATCGTAAGCTGCCTCTTCTGGCCATCACCAGAGTCTACCTCCAGGTACCTGGAGGATTTACACTTCGGACAGTACTTTGCATCCTTGTGTTCTTTCCTAAATAGGACGCACCCCTTCGAACAAGCATGTATCCGCTCATACGGCATCTTAAGTGCGAAGGAGTTTCGTGACTCGTACATGCTCTTTGGCAGAATGTGGCCCTCCGGAAGCAGGGTGCCAATCACGGTCAACATCTTATCGAAGCCTTCTCGACTCAGGTTTAACTCGGACTTCAACCCCATTAAGCGTCCAATGGCATCCACTTGAGACACCGTTGACCGATCGTGAAGGGTTTTCGTGCGAGTCCATCATGTCGTAGAACGCTTGTGCGGTGCCTCCATCTCCTCCTTCTCACGTCCCTCATCGAACCGTCCTTGGTGAAAGTCATCTAACATGTCGCTACCCGGCATCGACATCATAAGCCTCGACGCGTGGTCTCACCACCTCTGTCTCATCGATGGGCTTCACCATGGTGGACCCACCGGGTGTAGTCCGGCGTAAATCCATTCTTCAAAAGATGTTTACCCATGTCCACCTTGTTTACCCTTCTCCTGTTTCCACATTTGCTGCAGGGACACAAAACTAGACAATGTCCTTTAGCAGCCTTGCCAAATGCACGGTTCAAGAAAGCATCGGTCTTGTTCATCCATTCGTGGTGTAATCACTCGACTTCTCGGCCCGTGTACATCCAATGACGGTCATCCATCCTCTGACATATGTATCAGCGAGTAATGTAACCATCAATTGCATCTACGTGATCTACGACCATGATACGAAAAGAGGGGTTATACCTAGGGTGGCGGTGGAGTCGAGCTAGCGGGTCGTGGCGGGTCGGTGCGATGGCGGCGGCGACGCAGCGAGGAGACCGCGGCGCGGGAACTCCGACTCGGCTCCGACGGGCTCTTCTCTGCAAAATGGAACAAAATACTGTCATTTAAAAAAAAATCGGCAGAACCTCCCCTGCACGGTGAGGTTTCCAAAACCTGCAAAAAACAACGGCACGATGGCCGACAACCACATATACAACCACAACCACAACTACACCGTAATCGGCATTAATTATCCATCGATTATTCTTGCACACATAATGACTAGCCTACACACACACACACAAATATATGAATTATTATGGACGGAAATTCAGAAAAAATAATAATTGGATCTAAAAAAGATCAGCAATCGATTAATGTGGTGGTTTCGATCCTTTTATCTGCACAGGAATATATGTGCACGTGCACACAGTATGGCGCATAAGTAATAAGCAAGAAAGTGAAATGCAACTTCTCTCTCACTCTCTCGATCGTGTCATTTTTCTGATGTTGAATGCATGCGGCTAGTTTGCATATAAATAAAACGATCATGATCATTTCAATTGATACTTAACGTGAGAAGAAACAGTATTCACTCTCACATCGCCTAGCTACCCAACCGAACGAAGCTGAGATCGATCTTGTTACACACTTAATTGGTAAAATGGTCGCATGACCAATCGATCCATCGATCACGTACGTCTGTATTAAGCTATACCTACTTCATCTATAAATACCACCTACCAAAAGAATCTTAAGCTTAACTACCTACAGCTAGCTCACACAACAAAGCTAGCCAGCTCCAAGGACAAAACCAATAAATCATGGCCAAGCTCCCCACTGTCCTCGCCGCCAAGCTCCCCACAAATCCCTCCAGGGCCGTGAGTGACCAAGCTCACTCAAATTAACCATGCATATACAAATGTTCATTTCATTTCTGTTCGTCGTCGATATCCACGCAACGATATTTTTGTAAACCTTGCCGTACGTCGTCGTTGGTATAACATGGCATAACAACCACTGATCGGAATGCATGCATGTATGAGCGTGCAGCTCTGAGGGTGAACGGGCCGGTACCCTTGCAAGCGGGAGATGAACGTGACGGTAGAGGACTTCTTCTTGGCGGACGGAGGGAGGGGAGATGAAGGGAAGGGGAGCATGAGCATTAGGAAGGGGGAAGAATGCTCACCGAGTGGTCCGTGGAGGCGGAGGAGCTCCAGAGAAGGCCGACGTGAAGGGGCGGCGTGCAGAAGGCTCGCGGTGGCGGCGCCTAGGTGGCGGCGGCGCGGCGGCGCGCGGCGCGGCGCGGCAGGCGCGCGCGGCGGGGCGCGGTGAGGCGCGCGGCGGCGCGGGTGTGGCGCGCGCGGCGGCGTAAGCGGCGCGCGGCGCGGCGCGCGCGCGCGGCGCGCGGCGGCGCGCGCGCGGCGCGCGCGGCGCGCGGCGCGCGGCGGCGCGCGCGCGCGGCGCGGCGCGGCGCGGCGGCGCGCGCGCGCGCGGCGGCGGCGGCGGCGCGGCGGCGGCGCGCGGCGCGCGCGGCGCGCGGCGGCGGCGGCGGCGGGCGCGGCGGCGGCGGTGGGCGCAGCAGCTGATTTTTGGGTGTGTGCGTGTGTGCGTGTGTGCGGGTGCGTGCGTGCCAACAAAAACTGTTAAGTGTCGAAGGTTTGCCGAGTGCCCGAGATCTGGCACTCGGCAAACATTTTTTAAATTTATTTTTTATTTTCTTTGCCGAGTGCCCTAGATCTGGCACTCGGTAAAGAGTTTTTTTTTTTTTTTAATTATTTTTATTTTTTTAAAAATTTTCTTTGCCTTAGAGTGCCCGAGATATGGCACTCGGCAAAGAGGGTTTTATTTTTTTTAATTGTTTTTTAATTATTTTTAATTTCTTTGCCGAGTGCCCGATTTATGGCACTCGGCAAAGAGGAATTTTTTCACATTTTTTTAAAAATTTTTTCCTCTCCAATTTTTTTTTAAAACAACAGGACCTTCCCCGTCTTTGCCGAGTGTCGGCTGTGTGGCACTCGGCAAAGACCCACTTTGCCGAGTGCCGTGCCCTGGCACTCGGCAAAGAATTTTTTTATTTTTTATTTTGGCCTCCAAATTTTTTTTGCAGCCCTACTACAGTATCAGGTACTCTATGTTAGGATTTGGTACATTTTTTGTGGCTCTTTGTTATACTTAGTTAATTTATTTCATTTACTAGAATTATTTCGGAAAATGCAAATTTGAACTGCACGTGCATCGAATAATGGAATTTTATGATTCAAAAAATGATAGTCATGTTATTGACTGTAGTGTGAGGCCGTATCCAGGAACGGACCCGAAATTTCGGACATCTTGTTGACGAAACATGACCGTGAACTTGCGGGCGAAGTGTTTTTAAATTATATAAAAAGCAAACAACGTCCGAAAATTATGAAACTCGTGGAGATGTCATGATATCATATGTGGAGGCTGTGATAAAAATTTGAGACGGTTTCGTGCACGTTGTCACGTACGATGCTTTCAAACCAGGACATCTCCAGCTGGGATATATGCATTGTACTGGAGATGTCCTGGTTTGAAAGCATCGTACGTGACAACGTGCACGAAACCGTCTCAAATTTTTATCACGGCCTCCACATATGATATCATGACATCTCCACGAGTTTCATAATTTTCGGGCGTTGTTTGCTTTTATATAATTTAAAACACTTCGCCGCAAGTTCACGGCCATGTTTCACAACAAGATGTCCGAAATTTCGGTCCGTTCTCGATACGACCTCACACTACGATCAATAACATGACTATCATTTTTGAATCATAAAATTCCATTATTCGATGCACGTGCGATCAAATTTGCATTTTCCAAATAATTCTAGTAAATGAAATAAATTAACTAAGTATAACAAAGAGCCACAAAAATGTACCAAATCTAACATAGAGTACTGATCTTCAGAGTAGGCTGCAAAAATTTGGAGGCCAAAATAAAAATAAAAATTCTTTGCCGAAAGCGAGACGCGCACTCGCAAAGTGGGTCTTTGCCGAGTGTCGTATGTGTGACACTCGGCAAAGATTTATTTTGCCGAGTGCCAAACGGCGGCGCCGGCAAAATTTGGCGTCGGCGGAACCGTTACCTCGGACCGCTTTGCCGAGTGCCCCCTTTGCCGAGTGCACGGCACTCGGCAAAGGTTGAATGTACCGAGTGTTAATCTTTGCGAGTGCATGGCACTCGGCAAAGAGGGCTTTGCCGAGTGTAGTTCTTTGCGAGTGTCGCTTTCGGCAAAATAGCTCTTTGCCGAGTGCCCGATATTTGGCACTCGGCAAAGATTTTTGCACTCGGCAAAGGGGCTGTGTCCGGTAGTGCTGGAAGTTAACGATGCTATGTTCGCAAGGTCCAGCTGTGACACCACCATTCACCCATGCAACTGTTAAAATTTTCTTCAACGGATTTTTGGGAAAAAAGAAACAGTTCCCAGCAGCAACCGTCAATAATTGGCATGCTGCTCGCATAGCTCTCTGACAAGAGTCCGGGAGTGATGGGACTGGTTTGCTAAATATTTCCTATAGAATCAGCTACGTTGGTGCAACTCTTTCATGCAAGAGAGCGAAGGGTAATATTTAGTTTTTAAATTACCAAGTAATATATATGTAGGAAATAGCGCCTAGTGAATACAATCTATCTATCTATATATATACACTAATTAGAGGTTCTCCTAGAAGTTCTCATATTAATCATAGAAAGGTAAAAATAGGTAGAAATTCTCATATTAATCGGAAAAAAAAAAGAAAAAAAGCTAAAAATTCTCACATTAATCAGAGAAATCTAACCATCCAATTCAATAGGAAACGATAATGGTCATCCAATTTATGTAACAGATGTAACCCACGTCTTAGATATATCTACTACTCGTGTCATGCATGGATAAGAAAATAAGAAGAGTTCTATTTAAACTGTAGATACCGATATGCTGATTGCCTGCCTAATCTGTGTCCTGTTCAGTGAATTACCTACAGCAGTATGCAGCCGTAAACACACCTTGGATACAACTTTAATTGGTCCCTCGCCATGTGATTAATAACTAATGATTATTGTTTTGTTCTGTTTCATTGCTGTGGGATTGGTGAAACTTTGGATTCCTGTACCAAACCTACTTGTCGATAGATGCATTGGATAACATAATGCCCACACAAGCTGTTCCCTCCAATAATTGTTTGATGTTATCTACTACACAGCTCTTTGTTTCTTTTCAGTTATGGACTTAATGTTTAGAGCCTAATTTCTATATGTAATTGTCTTTGCACCTTAGAAGAATAACAGTAATGGATAAGAGCGTCTAATTGCCATTATTTTCTAACCATATGGACTCGCACTTGCACAAGGCAAATTTAGGGTACATCTCCAACCTATTGTGTCTTAGGTTATATCTAAGAGGGGAGAGAGTGCTCCATATCACCTCACATTAGACACAACTATGACATAACTATTTCAATGCAGTATCTGTTGAGATTCAGATATTTTTCTTTTTAAGAATTTCTAGCGTATTTTTTCTTTTTTTAACAACTCGATCTAAAACATATGACATATGCTTTTATTATATAACTAACGGAATAGCCTGCACAATTGCACGGCTAGTCTTCTTTTGGTATAATTTTTTTTTAGACACATATGGTACAAATTAGTAAGGATTAATTCCTTATATACCACTAGAATTTTGCGAAATCCTTGATTGGACATGTGGGGTCATGACCCACATATCAGTGAAACAATGAGTATCATATAAGGAATGAGGCAAACTTTCGATGACATATAAGAAATTCACCTAATTAGTAATTGGAGTTTGTTGCTACATAATTTTCTTTCTACCAAATGGTTAAAAACCGTTTTCTATCCTACAAATCTAGTTGACATTAAAATAAGGCCATGTGATTAATAACTAATGATTATTGTTTTGTTCTGTTTCATTGCTGTGGGATTGGTGAAACTTTGGATTCCTGTACCAAACCTACTTGTCGATAGAGAGATGCATTCGATAACTTAATGCCCACACAAGCTGTTCCCTCCAATAATTGTTTGATGTTATCTACTACACAGCTTTTTGTTTCTTTTCAGTTATGGACTTAATGTTTAGAGCCTAATTTCTATGTAATTTTCTTTGCACCTTAGAAGAATAACAGTAATGGATAAGAGCGTCTAATTGCCATTATTTTCTAACCATATGGACTCGCACTTGCACAAGGCAAATTTAGGGTACATCTCCAACCTATTGTGTCTTAGGTTATATCTAAGAGGGGAGAGAGTGCTCCATATCACCTCACATTAGACACAAACTATTTCAATGCAGTATCTCTAAAGTTTCCCTACAAGAATAATTAAATTTTAGTGCACTGGAAGACACGGATACGCCTCCATTGCGTGTCAAGCTATGTCTTTGCATGTTATTTGGTCTGAAGACATGTCTTGCATGAAACATGGCATTACTATCACTTGATTATCGCCTCCCATCCCCCTCAGCCAAAACTTTACATTGTGCGTGAGGATTTAAACATAACTAAGGTGTAGCATTGGTGATGTTTTTAGGGCATCTTCAACTCATTATGTCCTAGATTATGTCTAAGAGGAAGGAGTGTGTTCCACCTTACCTCACGTCACATTATACACAACAGCTCCAGTGCATTATTTCACAAGTTACCCCTCAAGCGTTTAATTTCTGCATAGTGGAGGACACAAACATCTCTCCAATGCATGTCAAACCATGTCTTTGCCCCTTGCTTCATGTGAAAACACCATGACTTGCATGACTGCATGAGACATATCATTACTCTCTCTCGTCAACATCTACTGAAATACGACGTGGTAAGAATTTATACATAGCTGAGATGAAGCATTAGAGAGGCTCTTTAAATCATATATCTATTAAATATTGACAGTAATGTATATAGATGGTTTGTTCATATTCTTATTTTGTGAGAACTTGCAGTACTTAAATTGTTGCCTCTAATCTTACCCGTTATTCTTTAGATAGTAATAAAGAAGACTAATAAGCAATAATGTTAGTATTAAAAAGTAGATGCAACTAACAATCCGTACAACAACGCATACCTTGGCATGCATGTCGATCTGCCGTTCTTTGGCTAAGGCAAACTTTGTCCCCATTTGATCCTTGATTGGTTTGCATCCCTATGCTTTTTCGCTTTTTGTCCTCCATTAACGTATGCTTGCATGCAAAAATTTCATCATCTTGATGCGATTGTGTTGGCTCTTCTTTCACGAAGTTGATTTTATAATGATGGCTTCTCGATATGGCATGCATGTTCAACCTTCCATCGTTCTGCTCTTGTTTCTTTCATAGGTCATCATATTGTCGTTGCACACATACATCACCGGTATAGCTATGCCTGCGAGAGGAACTTTTTCAAAGCTTTCTTAATTATCTCCCACATGCAGCATGTTATTAGTGTTATCACCTTGCAATTTTGAGTTAGTTGTACTCCACCGCCGGATGCAGGCAAGAAGACAATACATGGCACGCCGCTGTTGAGGGATTGGAGGCAGCGCGACAATACATCTTTCTTCTTTCTTCTCTTGGACAGGATTTAGAGGAGGGGTTTGCCCTTTTTTGTCATACACAAGCCACGAGATAAGAAGTTGCGATTCTTTTATCTGTTTTTTTTTCCTTTGGAAAGCCTATTCGTATATATTCGTTTTATTTTTGGAAAGCTAATTGTACATATTCGTACATCATAGGAAAAATATGACTATTTCATGTGCCAATCATGTAATTGAAACCAAACAAGTACACGTAATGAAATCAAACACAATTGCTATCTTATTTTACGGAAAAGATCATCACCGTTATAATTTACGTGGGTATCTAACGGACGTGTAAGATTTTTTCTTTTTTTTTCTCTTGATTAATGATAGAATTTCTATGAATTTTGCCTTTTCTAATTTAAGGATTGTTGTAGTAATTTCAAAGCGACAGAACTATCTTTAATCTCATCAGTTGCTTGTAGATATATAGATATGTTACGAGGAAGATGGAAAGACAGGTCCGTACTACTCGTGGATTCGATAATCCTCACGCTCATTGAAAGGTTACTTCCATTCGGTGCACTTTCGATACAGCACTGTGCAGTAGAACCACTGCTACTTGAGCTGAAAAATCCCCTTACGAACTGTCGCTAGCTCCTCTAAACCAACCTTCAATCACACGATATAGATAAAAAAACGAGTCGAGAATATATTTGACCAAATTGATGGTGACACTCTGATCCTCAAATCATCAATTTGATGAAGATAATGCAAGAGCACCTGAGCTAGGCCAGAGCTATCTCCAACTTGTTCTTTGGACGTGTTTTGTGTGCACCGCCCCTGCACGTATGACTGCGGCATGACGAGCTAGCTTTTTTGGAACTAGGCTTGCGGGCCTATTTTGTGCTATTTTATCATCTCCATGTGGATGATTTATCCCAAGAATAATTGCCTCTCTTTGTTTCCTTTTATTTGGAGTCCTCTTTTCTTTCCCTCTGAGCACTAATTGTTAGATTCAAATTGCTCTGAAAGATTGTTAATGATGGCTACATGTGAACTGCAATTTGCCCATAGAATCTTAATTAGTTGATTTGTCATGCAGATGAATTAACTAATTTCTATGGCGACTACAAGGTAGGACAAATTTTCATTATGATGCTGTCCTATAAGGCTCGCGCGGTCTAAATTTGACGGCAAACAAAATACTACCTTGAAAGATTTTCCTACTCAGGACATTTGTTTCATCTAACGTTATAAATTTCTTATAATTCATTCTACTATTCTTTTAAGACTAACCGCAAGTGCATCGTAGAGATCCTTCAACCTATAACCTATTGAAAGGACAGTAATTTCCATTGGAAATTTCAAACTGTTCGTGCTTTGCAATTAATGTAGATTTTAATCTGTCTACACCAATTTTTTCTTACGGAAACACAACAATAAGAGGAATAGATGTACAATGTGACAAATTATTTTGTTATTTGGTCAATATGGTCCAACCACAACCACACACTATATCCATTATAAACAGGCTGCCGCTCTGCCTGTGCCTGAGAGTAGTACGTGTAATGGCCTCTTCGAGAAGTTGGTGACTTCAGCCTGACCAGTGGTCTGATGGAGGAATCCGTTCCAGCGCTGGCTTGGAGTGTAACAAACCTGATGTGACATGACTTGATGGTTGCTTCAGAGTTTTGTTGGTCGATCTGATCTCTTCCCCCATTCAACCTCCAACCCAAAATTATTTTCATGCCTGCTATCATCTCTTTTCTTATTTCGCAAGCTATATCAATATATGCTTGACCAGTACTGGGCAATGGTGTTAGAAGCCATTAGATCATGCCAAGTGAAAGACATTAATCTATGAAATTTTAAGGCATAAATTAAAAGTATTGCTTCAGAGTTCAAAATTATCTCATTGTAAAAACGCCATACTACTATATCATAAAACTTGTGGGAATCCGTCAAGCGATGTAGATAGACTTTCCTGAAGCAGAATAATCATGTCATCCCATCAAAATGAAACAACAGGGTTTTAAATTATAAGAGTAAGGTGCATATTTAGATCCTAATTAAACTTACTAGTCATCAACCCGTGCATCCGCACGAGGATAACACTTTTTTTAATATTATTTTTAGGGCTAACTGTTTTTGTAACTTTTAGCTCCTAATTAATATGAATTTGACATATATTTTTTAGTTTGGAATTATCGCTCAAAATTCTAAAAGTTTTAAATTTATACAATTTAAAATTTTGTTTTATATTTAAGTGACACACACACACACACACACACACATATATATATATATATATATATATATATGCCTTCGATTTTTTGTTAGTCCAGATTATAACGCTGTAGATTTAACGTTAACCTTAAGATCTCATGTAGAAATCCGACCATATTAATTTCTTACGTGTTCGGATGTCATTATTTAATAAGTATCCACATCCTACATGGTTATTTGGTGAAGCTATATGCGTTCAAAACAAAAAGGCCATGTACGTTTGGATATTGTAATGTCAGAGTCCAACTCCAATTAGTAAATGCAACGTAGGTCAATCAGCATGTCTGTACATAGGCTAAAAAAATAAATCCAAATCACAGGTTGTACACATGATAAATTAGATGGTTAGGATTTTCTTTTTTTCTATGATTAATGTTAGAATTTTTTAGCCTTTTTCTTTTTCTCCGATTAATGTGGGAATTTCTAACTTTTTACCTCCTATGATTAATATGGAAGCTTCTAGGAGTATACTAATTGAACGCCTCGAGGCCTTGAGGGCACGACGCCGTGAGGGCGCGAGGCCTCGAGGGCGCAAGGGTACCGTGAGGGCGCGAGGACGCGACGCTGCGAGGGTGCGAAGGCGTGAGGGAGAAAAGAAAAAAGTCTAGAAAACCCTACATTAGTCGGAGAAAAATAAAACAACAAAGCCATTAAATTTTTCTTATTGGTATAAACAAAGGCTAAGATTAGAGACTGCTCGTGTATTTTGGTGTTTGATATGAACACGTCCATGCGTATAAACAAAGGCTAAGATTAGAGACTGCTCATGTATTTTGGCGCCAGCGGAGGAGGGAGCCGGGGGAGGCGGCGCCGGCGGAGGAGGGAGGAGGAGTCGGCGGCGCCGGCAGAGGAGGGAGCCGTGGGAGGCGGAGTCGAGGCGGTGGGTGCGGCGGCGGCGGTGGAGGACGGGGAGGAGCGACGCCGGTTGTGGGGGAGATCGAGCGCGCGGGGGGGGGGGGTTAGGTCGGGAGCAGCAGCGCGGGGGTTGGGGGATTTGGGGAACGGGCTAGAAACGGGCGCGCGCGGGGGAGGAAATAATGGCGCGGCTGTTCTTTTTAGCTCCCGAGTGTCTGTAACGAATGACACTCGGGAGAGCATTTTTCCCCGTTGCTCCCGTCAAAGTTTCCAGAGTGTCAGATCGGACACTCGGGAACTGTTAATTTCCCGAGTGTTTTACTCTCTCCCCGAGTGTTTCATGAGGCACTCGGGAAGTTCCCGAGTGTATTATTCAAAACACTCGGGAAACTTCCGAGCACTCGGGAAATTAGACGATTCTGGTAGTGCATGCGTATAAACAAAGGAGAAGATTAGAGAGACTGCTCGTGTATTTTGGTGTTTGACATGAACACGTCCATGCATACGCTTCATACTTTGCCTTGGAGTTTAACTGGTATGAAAGAAAATTAAGGAGTGTGACTTTCAGGGATTTTCTCTTTTTCTTTGATTAATGTGGGAATTTATAACTTTTTACCTCCTAGAATTAATATGGAGCCTTCTAAGAGAGCCTCCAATTAGTATAGATATAGATATGGTAGTCTCACTTTGATCTATAAGCCACATTTAGATCTCTAAACTTGTATAAGTGATCGTAAGGACTTGACTTCAGCAGCAATTAGTACTGCTGACATAAGCTGAAGTCTGATCATATTTATGTCTGATCATATACATGCTAAGTAAGATCAATATGAAGCTAGTAAAATTTGTCGAAAGATACTCGAAATGTTTTTCCAAATCCAAGGATATCAATTTTCCATCGATCGATTTAGATTTTGTGGCTAAACAACTATTTAAATTGAGCCAAGGTTTCGTGCGATCTTTGTGTAAGGTTTGAACCTCTATTGACTCCCTTATGCAAGTATATATAGGGGCCTCAATATGCCATTCTCAACTTCAGAGATCCAAGTGACATATTTGTGCAAGTTTAAGGATGTACAATGCAATTTACTAATCCTGTTGTCGTAAAAATCTGTCACTGTGAAATATTTTGTGTTTTTCAGGGTTCTAAACCTAATTCATAGGATTGTTTTTTTTTGTGTTGGGATACTACAAGATTTCTAACATTTACCGATGGTTAGTGGCTATATTGCTGATGGTGATATCTTTTATATAAAAAAAATTCAAGTGTCCATTATCTTGTCGTCTATCATTAATTTGTTGGCAATTTATTGTCGCTAAGAAAAAATAGTTTTTAGTTGCTAAGCACCTCTATAAGCACTTGCATTATATATGATCTTTCCATTTCAGACAACAGACAACGACACAGTTTCCCTATCTTCGACTATTACTTTTTCTAATTATATGTTAGTAAATATTATAAAAATATAATGATTGGAAGTACTTTTTATGATAGATATACTAATATCATTTTCATATGAAAAATATAAATACATGTGTATTTTAATGGCCAAAGAATTAAAAGTTTAACTACATGTATTCCAAAATGATATTTATTTAGCAAGAGGTAGTAATGGAATAGTAAGTCTCTACATTTTACCAATTCTTTATGGTCCTAAAAATTATATATATACGCTTCTTTTATTAACATCAGTCTTAATCAACCAATCAGATATTGTAGAACAAATCAATTTGCAACTCTGATGGATATGCTTCTAGGATTTAACATCAGTTCTAAGATCCATATTGGGTATTTTTTTTTCCTTGAATCGTATGTAGATGTCATATTAAATGCATAGTGGGCAATTAGCTAGGACTTCGCAGAATGCGCTTTGTTTATCTGAACAGTAAGTTTGAAAAAAAATAAAGTCCTACATGTACGACGGCCGTAGAAATTAATTTCTGAAACATACTCCCTCTTTCCCATAATATAAGTCTATTTGGGATCCGTATGGTCAAGATTTTATTAATTATGTTGTTGTAAAATGTACGAAAAAACAGGAGAACATGAGACATAGATTTAATATAAAAAAAGCCCTAACGAGAAAAACTACGGACGCACAAATGCGGAAATCACTATAAGAGGAGGAATTCCAATGCACAAGATAGAGTTATTCCTCATCTCCTTGTTCTACAACTTCCAGCACTCGGATATACCGTGTCCGTTCTTCTTGCAATATTTGGACAACTTCCTATTCCTAGACTTAGATCTGCCTTTGTTTCCTCCACTAAAGCTTTTGTCTCTTGAATCGCCATTTGAACTCATCTCCTGTTGTCCACGGACAACAAGACATTCCGCATGCGAACATGAAATTTCATTCGGAACCATGAGTTTTATTTTTTCCTTCACATGCAGTGCTTCATAAGGGTAAGAGTATCTTGGCTATATAGAATAGTATCTCTAAACGTAGAGTGTGAACTAGGCAGCTAGCATAAAAGAATAATATACAAATCTTCATCATCATATTTTCCCTTTATAGACTCAAGATCCAAGACTACTTTCTTGAACGATGTTAAGTGGTTCAATAATGACCGCCTTCCGCTACCTTGTGTGAATAAAGCTTCTGCTTCAAATGTATATTACTGATCAGATCTTTAGTCATGTAAATATGCTCCAGTTTCAACCATAATACGGTGGTAATCTTCTCCTTAAAAACCTCCTACAGAATATTATTTGATAGATAAAGATGAATCTGAGATAAGGTCTTATGATCTTTTTTTCTTCTTCTCCTCAAGTGACCATGCAGCGGGCATCTTGTCAATCACTAATAAAGTGTCATCCAAATCGAGTTGTGTAAGAACAACTCGCATCTTGACTTGCCATTGAGAAAATTTGTGTCTCGATCCAACAACGGAAGATCATACTTTAGAGTCGCCATTGATAGATGAAAAACCCTAGCTTCAACAATGAACAATAATGTCATTAATGGAACAGCCGTTGGGATGCAGCAGGGGTCAGCGCCAGAATCAAGGTGGGTTAGCGCTCTGATTGGCGCTAGTCGGCGCTTGACGATATTGGCACCGGTTGGAGATGAGACGGATTTGCCGAGTCGGTGAGTTGGCGTGGGTCGACGTTTGGGACAGCGCCGATCGGCGCGCGGGTGGCACTGGTCGGTGTCTCGGCTTCTCTCCTGCAAACCCAAGCGCTGATTCCACTTGTTGTAAAATGTATGGAAAAACATGAGAACATGAGACATGGATTTAATGTGGAAAATCTTTACAGAAAAAACCACGAATGTACGAATATGGAAATCACTATATGAGGAGGAACTACAAAGCACGAGATGATGTTGGACCGTAAAGGCGACTAGAGGGGGGTGAATAGGAGCTTCTTCGAAATCCCCCTCAAATCCTGAACCTCCTTTGTTTAACAGATATGGAAGCCATCAAGATTAGAGTCAAAGAACGCATAGGGGAAATCAAATCAAAATAGGAGAAATTCCTTAAGTTCAGTCTGGCCGGAGGCCATATTGACCGCAGGCAAAGGTTCGGATTGACCAGAGGTCGGACTGACCGTGGTTCTTGGCTGGACTGACCACGGTTCTTGTACTAGCTGAACAGGCCTTTGCGACCAAAACTGAGAGCAAGAACCAAAACAGCATCTACTCTCAAATCTTGATGATCTAAGGGAAACCTAGGTTCCTAGAGATGCACCATAGACTGAGGAATCCATCTAGTCTAGATTCAAGCAAGATTAACAAGACTAGAGAGATCAAGCTCTACCTACCATCACTACTCAAAACCAAGCAAAAGAGCAAATATCAAGATCAAATCTATCTCGTGATTTCTAGAAGGTTAAGATGATCTTAGATGAGTACTACCACATCACAGCAAGCCAAGAAGATCAAGAGAACAAGGAAATCAAGCACACAATAACAAAGCTCAAGGAATTGAAGCAAGAGAGCGAGAACAAGAGAGAACCCAATCTTGGCACAAACTTGAATAGATTGATCAAGAAGGATTGTAAGATTATAGCCTCTCCCACATGGAGGACAAAAGTTCACTCTTCAGCACTCAATCACTCATATTTTCTCTCATCACATCTCTCTAACCTAGCCTCCTCTAATTCCCCTAAAATTTTCAAATTAAGGTTTCAACATCACTCAAGGCTTGAGGTGTGCTAATGAGCACCATCCTCTTATATAGTGGAGGCTAGGAGAGAGAACTATCCCTAACGGGCACCCGTTAAGCCAACACACAAAACACAAACGGGTCTCACACACACGCTTCTCAAAGCAGAAGATGATCTAATGGTCTTGAATCCATCTCTTCACAATCTCATCCCCCTCATGACCTAAACCGTTTCTTCTTTGTGCCACGGTTTCTCCAAGGTCACAAACTTGGTATTTCGGTGAAGATACCAAAATACCGCTTCTTGATCCTTCCATCCTTGACCGAGTCAATCTCCAGCTTTGGCAAGCAATCCTCATGCTTCGCCACACGTAGGTTCACCAATGGTTTTCCTCATGCTGGCAAGTATCTCCCATCTGGCTCCCACCAGACCGCCTCAACACTTGCACTGGTTCAAGCCACTTGATGCAACCCATTGCTCTAAACTTCCCGTTCTTCTCTATCTTGCGCATTGCTTGAGACCAACCACTTCAATTGGTATCCTTGATCATTCTGGACCTTGATTTCACCAAACCAATTCCCGATCGTCATCACCGTTGACCATAGTTAACTCCAAGCGTCTCTGCATGATAATAGACCAGGAAATCAATTTCGGATACAAGTTCTCCGTAACTTGACCCATGTTAGCCAACCATGCATCATGCACAACCTATGCAATGACTTCACGACTCAAAAAAGTTAGTTCAAATTCAAAATTCCAGAATATTCAGAATTAAATCACCCTAGGAACAGGGGACTGGTCTGACCGCAACTTACATTGTAATACCCCAGTCTGATTATAATGCGGCCCATGTGGCCCATGTGGAGCTGTATGATAGGATTAGTCTCATATTGCTTGTCTAAAGTGAGTTGTAGTAGTATATAATGCCGATTAGATCCAAACATAGCACCTCCGTGTTAACCTTTTTACATGAAGCGATGACGAAAGTGTAAGTAGGGTGCTATGTGAGCACGGGTCTACCCCCACGGTGGGTTGGAAATCAAGCGAATTTTGGGTCAGGGTGTTACAGATGGTATCAGAGAATCAACCATCGCTACACGGGCATGTGCTGGATCGGGATGTGGGCATATGGCGCATGGCGCGTGTGGGCGCAGAGTGGACACACAGCATGGCACATGTGCCAGCACTAAACGCATAGACGTGTACCAAGGGGTGGTTCTGGGCATTTGCCGTGTATGCGGTGTGCTGTCGAGGGCGTCAGCACTTAAGGGGGATGAATGTAATACCCGGCTTTCTCGTAGTGTATCCCATGTGGAGTTGTGTGATGGTATTAGTCCGACATTGATTGTCTAAAGTGAGTTGTAGTAGTATATAATGTATGTTAGGTCCAAACGTAGCACCTCCGGGTTAACCCTTTTACACGAAGCGATGATGAAAGTGTAAGTGAGGTGCTATGTGAGCGCAGGTCTGCCCCTTGGTGGGCTAGGCATTGAGAGGATTTTGGGCTAAGGTGTTACATACAGGTCGGACAGACCGCCCCTTAGCCGTCGGACTGACCGCAGTGCAAATGCCGGTTAGACCGCACTGTCCGGACTGACCGCACCTTTGCCATCAGTCAGTCTGCACTCAAACTCATTAGCCTGAAACCTTATGGAATTGAAACTTCTATATCATCTTTGCTTAAAATGCCAATTCTAGTAAAACCTCGTGCAAACACATCCCTTGACATGCTACCACAAGTCTTTGGTGTATGTTTGCCAAAAGCTTGCAAGAACCAGACTGACTGTCGTTCAATGGCCGTTCAGTCCACTCCTTGGTCGTCAGTCTGACCACAGTGCACTGCCCAATCAGACCGCACCAATGCCGTCAGTGTGAATGCAGTACACTACTCGACCAGTCTGCTCCGGTCGATCTGACCGCACCTCAGTTGCTGGTTAGACCGCACAAGCCCAGATTTCACTAAAATTTGCAAAACTAAAATCTACCGCCCTAAACTCCTCGACGACATTGCCAATAGTTCATAATCTTATCTAAGACCAAACCACATGGTCTCTACAATTTCCCTCTTGAGGAACATATTGACAATCTACCCAAAAATGCAATTTGGAGTTTATTTTGCAAAGAAGCTCAACTTGGTCCATTAGAAAGACAAATCCATGAAAATAACCAAGTTAGCTAGAGGAATGAAGAAGCAACCTAGAATAGGCAATAAAACTTATAAAAGCTTCAATTCCAGAAGATGGCTTGAAAAACTCACTCAAGGTCCATATGAGATAACAATTGTTCAATTTGACCTAGATCATAGTGAGAAGGCAATTTTGATGGATTTTGATATTTAAACCAAAACGAGCATATGCTAAAGTATATAAATTGACTACATAAAAATAATATTACACCTATTTGGTTCTCAGAATTGGACATGGAATTGGAGAATTGGAACTGTTTTTTTTATATTTGTTGTTTGGATGCCCTTTGGAATTCGAATTGGAATTATATCTCATTTCCATTTGAATTGGGGAAAAACTAAAAGATGCCTTTAGGACTCAGACCTCGTCCCCTCTAAATTGGTTGAAATTGAACTCACACAAGCCGTCCACGAAACGCTTCGAAGGCTTTCACTCTCTTCTCTATGTCGATGCTCCCAGGCAGAACCAGACCACGACGGCGCCACCGCCGTCGAGCTCCCATCGATAGCTGCCACCACCAACGAGCTCCACACGACCACCGTCGCCCAGCTAGTACAAGTTGCTCACTGTCTACCTCACTTGACCAGGAACAGCTCTCCCCCTTTCTTCATTTGCTCTAGCCCTCCATCTTGACGGCAATGGTGGTGTCTTCCCCAGTACCTTTATGTCACCTTCAACGACCTCACGACCACCGTCACCACTCGAGGATGTCGTTTCCTTTGTTGATCCAATCAACATTGCCATCCCCGACGTCCAGATCTGGTCACCATCAAGCTTCCTGGTTCATTTCTTCCCCGACGTGCCAATTCATTTTCAAGTTGCATCCAAATAGAAATTTGAATTACCTTGGGAGTTCATTTCCATGTTGTGATTTCTTTTCAACCAAACACAAATATTGGAATTGGAGACCAATTCCAATTTCAGAAGAAATCGAAATGGGGCTCCAATTCCACAAAGGCAATTCAATTATTCCATGAACCATGCAAACCCACCCTTATTAGATTTGTCTTGCAAAATACTTTTATAATATATTATTTTTATTATTTTTTCTAATATATCATGATACAAAATCACAGTTAAAGTGTTACAGTTGGAGACCGTGAAAAGACAAAATGGCCTTATATTTTGGAACTGAGGGAGTAATCAACAACTTGACTAGGGGAGACAAAGTTACAGAGAAGAGGAACAGTAGGTCAGTAGCTCGATGAGGGGGAAGTGGTGCTCCAGATAAATATTTAAATCACCTGTTAGCATTGTAGACTATATATAGTAGTTTAGCAAGAAATGACATCTGAAAGCATCTAGGCCCCTAAAAAGTGTTTTGGTATTTAATGACAATATGTTATATAGGACTAATGTAATTATTGAGTGTTTAAAAAGGTTTAGTCCCAGTGATGAACGCATCTACGTGGAAATACATGCTTGAGGACAACATGTAGATCACTATGGCTCGAAGACAAAGTACAAAGTAGTTTAGGATCTTTTACAGTTTACCAGTCTCAGGTGAATTGGTTGGGAGACTGGATTATAGGTTAAATACTTTACTATCAAGAGGGATCATAATTAATAGCTTGACAACATGTTCCTAAGCACAATGGATCAATCTAGGATTATGCATACCTTTGAGATTGTGTTGAAAAAGAATCTCTTTTGTTTTCAAAGTAAAACGGTAGTACCAAAACTTACCTGGCGGAACTACCGCTTAAAACGGTAGTACCGCAGTGAACTTGGCGGAACTACCGCTCAATGGTAGTACCATAAGTCCCTTTAAGAATCTACCGTAAAGTTTTTGAGTATTTGAGAAGTGTTCCAAGTCTTGATCAAAAACTCTTGTTCCGAAAAAGTTAAAATGTTTTTGGGGTTTACTTGGATATTTTCCTTGAGAGCTGTTCTGTGTATTTTAAATGTGCGGTTGTACTGACGTTCAATTTGCGGAACTATCGCTCGATGGTAGTACCAATCCTTTGTGCGGTACATTTTTTTTCCAGAACACATGTCTTTGAAGGTTTGTTGCTCTCTCAAGGAACTATAGTACCGCAGTGCTTCCAACGGACCTACCGTATCTTCGGTACATCCGATAGTTACATGGCGGTACGTTTCTTACAGAACGTGTGTTTTTGGAGTTGTTTTGATTGTTTTGAAGCGGTAGTACCGGAGCTCAACTCGCGGATCTACCGCATTCCCGGTTCTTCCATTTGTTGAAAGGTGGTACGTAATTTCCAGTAATGATGTTTTTGGAACTCAAGAAAAACGGAAGTGCCTGCTCTCAATCGGAACTTCCACTAAAATGGAACTACCGCATTTTAGTTGGCGGTAGTACCGCGCTGAATTTCTAACAGCTTTGTCAGAGCATTTAATGTCTTGTCTGTTCTAGCCGTTACAGACCGTTTTGGGATGGTGCAGTAGTACCGGTCGTTCAACAGTGGTACTACCGTTTGTGCTGTTTTTCCTTGTAACTTGGTCCCAACGGTCGTTTTGGTTGTGAGTGGTTATAAATACCCTTCCACCTGCTTTTGGACAGATATAGTGCTTACACATTTACATTCTTGAGCAAAGAGCATTCACTGCACACCTCATTTACACATGTGCATTCATTGTGAGGTTGTTGAGCATAACTTCAAGTGCATTCATTCTAGTTTAATCCATTGCACTTGAGTGCTGTCAAGCAAAGATTATGATCTGTTACTCTTGGTTCTGTTAGCACCTAGACGGCTTGACGGGAGTTTGCACGTGATCTTTTCAAAGAAGATTGTGAAGAGACTCGGTGCCAATTGTGAGTGGTCTGGTGTTCACCATCTCCGGAGTGGAGGAAGAACAACCACCAGTGAAATCGAGGGAAGGCTAAATTTGTGAAGCCGTCTTGATTGGTTCAAGCTTCCTCAACGTGGACTAGTGAAGACTTAGGTCTTCGATACTACGAGAAAAATATCCTTGTCTCCACTGTGGTTATCTCTTGTTTTTACCTTTTTTGCATTTACATTACAGCTTATCCCTGTGATTTACTTGTTTAGCTAGTTTGTGTCTTGCAGTGCCTTTGTCTTTCTGTCCTGAGTAGTTGTTTATTTCTACCTTCTTGATTCATGTCCACACTGTTAAGTCTGAGTCGCTGAAAGTTTAAAATTGGACGATTAAATTTGAAAACCTCCTATTCACCCCCCTCTAGTCGGTTATCCTTGATCCTACAACATCATGTAGAGCATAGGAAGAACAATGCAGTTATTGCACCGAACCACTGAGTAGATAGTGAGTTGGATGCATCTTGTAGTAACAAATTAAGCATAATTACGCCTGGATTACCAAAGCTTGCAATAACTACAAACCCATGTTCTTCAGGTTGATCTACATGTTGTCTAGCCAAATAAAGAGTACGACTGCTTTGTTACGGTGCCTTAATTCCAATCGATTTTACTGTGCTTTCAACAGCATGGCATAGGCCTTCTAACATTCTTACAGCTTGTGATCAGTATTCTACAATGTAACTATCTCTCTAAATGTCCTCACGTTGTGTTAACTGAAGAGTAAGTCTAGATGTGTAATCAGCCTTTGAGTATGACAACATTATTGTCCCATGGCATTTTACATAAACTTTTCCTTTAGGGAACTAGACAGGCTTTCTATAGAAAAGTATGAATTGTTTTTTCTCATATAGAATGGAAAAATGATCACTTCAAACTTTTTAGTAGTTATTTTTATGAAGCTTTTTTTTTGCCAATATGATTTGATGGGAAGGGCCGCTGGCTGCGCATGCCACGCCATCTTGATGTGCTTTAGTTATTCATGGCTCTTGGTGTTTTTTCTTTTGGGTTTGATGAACGATGAATGGTGGGTTCGTTGTTTGTGCCCAGAGGTGAGGCTTTGTGGGGTTAAGATATCTGAAAAGTTAAATATGAACGTCTCTACTACTCCTTACGTTGTAAAATAAATGTTACTTAACTATATGTTTTTCCTTATTATGTGCCTTCTTCTGGCTATATTGGGATTTACTTTTGCACAAGAATAGAAGATTACCGTGATGGTAGACCTACTGGCTTAGGTGCACACGCTTTCAAATTTCTTTCACGTTCATTTTATTTACAGTCCCTATTCATTGTGCTTATCTACTGCTAATTTATACATGTTGCAGATTAGGATTTTGATACTTTTATATTACTAGGTTAGCTATTGTTGGTATGAAACTCATGTGAGGAGGGACAAATATCTAAATAAGAACTTATCTACATCATTGCGCTTGACGACGGTCCGCGTCGGCGGGAAAAAAAAACAAAAAAAATGTATCCCCCCCACCCCGTGCACACACAACAGACAGAACAACAACATCCGTGCCATTTGACGCAGGTTAGCTTCTAGTCAACATCTTAAACCTTCAAGATTTCTTGGCTCCTCAGCGTTTTGCCTACTATTTACAATCGATGTTGTGTTGACACCTTTGCTCTGAGAGGTTTGAGTGGGTGTGATGCCATTCGTACTGTGGTCCGTGTTTCCTTAGAATATTACGATAATTAAACTATTTCCTATGAAATTTTTGTAAATTTTCAGTGAAATTCCTGCATTCCAAACATGTCTTAAGAACCTTGTATCACATGTTTTGCCACAAGACATGAAATACACCGACTTTAAGGACCCTTCGTGGTTGTTGGAATCTCAGATTTTGCATTTTTATGTTAGTTTTAGCAATATTTATTTTAAGTTGTTATTTGGTTATGATAGCCTTTAGTAAAACATTATTTGGCTCGAACAAACTTTCATTTATTCTACATTCATTTTTTTTAGTTTTGTGGAAAAAACAGACGGGAGTGGTTTTTCATAAGACCCATAATTTGAGTTCTAGTAAAAACCCTTTTTTTTTACTCTGGTTATCTATCCTGATCAAACAACATTCTAGGTTGTTAGGCTCTAAAATCAGTTTAACAAAATCTAGTTTTAATAAAACGTGAGATCCAATCAACCCTTAGGTTGAAAACCATCGTGTAAGGCAAAATAGAAGTTAAGCTTCACTTTAGACGTACAAATTTGTCTCCTTGTTTTGTCCCGATCAAACTCGAATATTATGTACTTTTCTTTAATTGTTTCCAAAGGGCATCCAACAACTGCTTCGGTACTTGTTTCTTTCTGCGTTTGATCAACCGACGAGTTCGCAAACATCTCCAAGCTAACGTCATGATGGCAACATCAATCTGTAAGCCCTAATTCTTTGTATATGAAGGTTCCAAACTTTGGGAAAAGGAGACTCTTCAACCAGATATTGCGAGAAGGGCATTCTAAGATATTGGGTATTTTTCACTGCATCATATGTAGATATCATATTAAGTGTACAGTTTTGCTATTTTTAAGTCGCTTAAAGTTTTCTTAAGTTTAAGTCACTTATTGTGATCATTGAATTTGTGTAGAGATTGATGTATCATATGATTGGATATTGATCTAATTGATTAAAAAAGATGACTTATGCTTAAAAAAAATTTCAGTCACCTTATGAATATACAGTCCCATATATAACGACTGTAGAAATAAATTTCTGAAACATAATCGACAAAGTGAGGGGGATACATAGAAGAGGAACAGTAGCTCGAGGAGGGGGAAGTGGTGCTACAATTAAATATTAAATCACTTGTTAGCGTTGTAGACTAGCAGTTTAGCAAGAAATTATATCACAAAGAGCATAGGAGGAACAATATAT
The DNA here is from genome assembly GCA_036346255.1 of Ampelocalamus luodianensis. Lineage (NCBI taxonomy): Eukaryota > Viridiplantae > Streptophyta > Magnoliopsida > Poales > Poaceae > Ampelocalamus > Ampelocalamus luodianensis. Next base: position 4,331,030 of record CM070638.1, read on the forward strand.
GCAGTTATTGCACCGAGTAGACGGATTTTTTAAAAAAATAATCCATTTTTTTATTAAGAATTACAAAATTATTCTAACAATTTTTTTTTTTACAAAATTAACCTCCTGTCGCCGCACCGTTCCAGTCGCTCAACCGTTGGGCGACTGGTTCCAGTCGCTCAACCGTTGGGCGACTGGGAAACTTGTCACCCCACGGTGTACATGCATGCTCTGCTAGCTGAGCAACCTGTATACTAGGACCAACCGTTGAGCGACAAGTGTCTTAGTCGCTCAACGGTTGAGCTATTGGAACCAGTCACTCAACGGTTGAGCTACTGGAACCAGTCGCTCAACGGTTGAGCGACAGGAGTATATTTCTGTAAAAAAAAAAAAAAAAGTTCGCAGGTATAATATTGTAATTTATAATAAAAAATAGATTATTTTTTAAAAAAATTCCCGAGTAGACAGTGAGTTGGATTCATCTTGCAGTAACAAAGCAGGATTAAACGTGCGGATTACCAAAGCATGCAATACCTGCAAACAAAATTACCAAATAGTACACTTGAAGACTCAAAAAGGCAAGTTTGGTTACAGGTCCAATACAATTACTGCCTCCAGTCCAAAATAAATATCATTTTAGTAATTTCATTTTGACTTGCAAATACTTGTCTTTTTCCTCTTTTTTTTCTAGGCAACATTTTCCACGATTAATTGTTTATTGGTTGTGGTAGTAGAGATATATTTATGCACTTACTAGCGGAGTGCTTTGCTACGAAATACAAACTATCATGTAATAATTTATCCATGTCCCTTCATAATGAAACACAAACCCTAGCCTAATAATTTATCCATGCCTCTTCATATAAAGGCAGACGAATCATGAAACAAAATATTAAACCGTTAGCACTTTCGCATTAATACATTAAAAATGATATGTTGCCGTACTTTTTTGATTATTTTGTTTACTAAAACAGGTTATGTATTCAGAACTTTTTTCATGAAAAACCACAAATTGATTTCCTTTTTCTCTCAACTTAGGGAAATGCGTTTGTTCTCACAGTCAAGTGTGAGGAAATTTGGTCCAACTGGATGGATGTTCATTTGAAATCTGTACCGTATATTGTACGCATGGGTGGGGGCCACCAATACAACCATCACCACAAAAACTAGATTCGCCGGTGCGCGCCTCCTCACCGAAGGAGCTCATTGTCGGTGCGGAAGGTACTCGTCCTCGTCTCTCTCGTCTTCGTCGCCGGCCACCGAATGTGCACGTCTGGACCACCATGGTGCATCTCCAAGGGACGGCGAACGCGAGCGAAAGGAACAGAGAGGGGGAGGTTGATGTGGATATAGACACGCTTGTTATTTTTCAGTTAAATTTATTATTTATCTAGAAAGAATTATTGAGCCGCATTAAATATTGTTAGGTAAACTCTAATTTAATTAGATATTTTATTATCGTACATAAGATACAGAGCTACTACTATTTTATTTAATTATATGCAGGCTCATATTTGATGAATACAAGCCTAAAGCAAAGATGTGTTTGGAAGACTTCAAAAAACGTTGAATGTCAGAATATATTATATCATTAAAAAGATTTCGTCGAGCCGATCAAAATATAAATATTATTTGCTATATTTCGAGCTCGACAGCAAGGATACGAAGGGCATAAGATTTAGCCATCATCAAGTGGACTTACCTGTCAGCTCGTGGGCCCAATCTTCATGTAGCACACTGCACACCTGACGTCTTGGCCGCAGCTCGCATGCACGTGGACTGCTGAATTAGCTGCATGTGGACTGCTGAATTAGCCATATATTGTTTCGCTGCACACGCCTATGGAGAAGGATAGCCAAACGTACACAAGAAGAAAGCAAGGACTTCAATTTCATGGAGTGGGCCCCACCTTGTGTCTCCCATGCAACCAGCATGAGACATGGCTGGAATAATCCCTCCATTCGAAAGCCAACTTGTGGCCAGCTACCCGTACACGATATTCTACACAAACATGGAAGCATTCTCCATGACATGCGGGCCGTCAGTTGGAGATGTCGTACCTGGGTACGTTTCTTGAGTACATTACCTCGTGTGCACTAATCTTTGCATCCAACATGCAGCGCACAGCACACATCCACAGGGCATGTTTGGTTTGAGAAGGTCATAATTTTTGTCTGACTAGGCAAATCTGAAGATATGATGTTTGATTGGTAACGTGTCTAGAGATAAAAAGAAGAAAGAAAGAAGTAAAGAGAGAGAAGAGATAGCTGCCTCGCTAGCATTCATTTTCTGCGCGTGGTGTGATGACAACGCCTGATCTTCAACCAAACAAGGTCCCAGACAGCTATCCAGCTTGCTCAATCCAAACACGCCGCAGGTCACCAGGAGATGGCCAATTTAATTATCGACCGTGGGACCCGCACGGGATTTTTGCCGACGGTTCTTCCCTGCATGAATGCAATATCCCAAGTGTTCGCGGGTCCCACCTCAGCAAGAGATTGCACCAAGGTTTGCCGTACAGGAGTTGGTTGACCGAGCAATGTGAGGAGTCACGGCCTGCGAGCCTTTTCGCTGGTCGACCGGGCCATGTAATTTCTTTATCTTTTTAGCCCGGACCAAAGGTTGTCTCTTTTCCGTTTTTAGGCGAGTCGCGTTGGAGTCCATGGTTTGACCAAGGCCAACCGTAGGAATCGCCCCCCGGGGCCTTTATATTTTAATGCAGTGACGGAGCCACCCGAGGCAGCCGCCCTGGAGGCCAGAACATGCAACCCTCCCCGGGTATTGGGCCGGGACGCGTCGGGCCGCCGTGCTTTGGGCCGTCTCGCCTTTGGCTAGGCCTAGGCATGATCCAAAGTTCATCGTGCTGGGGCCGTGTCGTGCCGACTCAAGCCCAGTCCAAAGTAGCTATAGACGGTGGAGACGGCGGCGACGATGGTGGGGACGACCGTCATCTTCATTCCTCTTGTACTTACCTCGTTAAAAACCTAGTTAAAATTGAATTAATTGAGTAAAAACATAGGTACATAAATATTTCAGAGAAAAGGTATAATTTTTTTAATATTTTACAGATACAATATTACTACCTCGTTAAAAACCTTACGGCCCAGAGTGGAGTTCCCCGAGTAAAGAAAAGAGTACAGTAACAACATGCGCAGTGGCGGATTCAACGCCCCTACAGCCTGGGCAGCTGCCCGGGCTTTGCTCGATGCTCCATGGGCCAGCTGGGCCGCTTGCTGTGAGTCTGGCCGATTGTATCGCTGGACCATGCCCGGGCTTCGTTCGCTAGATCGCTACCTCCCTCTGCAGACTCCCTCATTTCCTCTGTCTCTCCCTCTGAGTTCCCCTCCCCAACCGGCCAACCCTAACTAGCAACTAACCAATCCAAGTCCCAACTCAACTCCCAAGCTGGCGCGCGCGCGCGGCCGGCGGGAGCGGGCGACGCGAAGCGCGGTGGCGGCGGGAAGCGGACGCTGCGAGCGGCGGCCGGCTGGAGGGAAGCGCGAGCTGCGCAAGCGGCGGCCGACGCCGGACGGAGCAAAGGACGACACGAAGGGCGGCCGGCGGAGCAGCGGCGACGCAAGCGGTGGCGGTGGGAGCGCGGGCGGAGCAGCGCGATGCGCGAGCGGTGGCGGCGGGAGCAATGGCGGGGAGCAGCGGCGATCGCAGCGGCGGCGCCGACGCCCGACGGAGCAATGGCCGGCGGCGGCGGCGAGAGTAGCGCGGCGGCGGCCGCCATCGCTAGTGGCTCTCCTCACCCGCTGGCGCCTCGGGCTCGATGCGCACTGCGGCCTTTGAAGATTGAAGTGTGAGCAGAGCACTGAGAAAGTGAGAATGAAGTGTGAGCACTGAGGCTGAGCAGCACGCAGCAGCTAGGCCTAGGTGAGCAGTGAGCCCAATTTCTCTTAATTTCATGATTTTTTTAGTGCTAGACTGCTAGTAGACTTTGTTGAGTTGTTGTTCCAGTAAAAAGAGAAGATGAGAAATTGAAAACTGTTAAAATTTCAGTAATAAGGAGATTTTTGGTTGACTTGAGAAGCTTACCACAACCGCAACCACAAGATCTACAACCAAGTAATGAAGATGAACCAAATATGGCTAATGACGAGGAGGATGTGTTTAATCCGGATGAAATTGTGTGTGATCCCGCTCTTAGGAAACAAATAGATGATTACCATCCAGATGTTCAAGATGAAGTGAGAAGAGCATACATTTTGAAGGGTCCAACCCAACCAATTGTGAATTTTCCTCGCAAACAATTTGGATGTTTGTGGAGGGCATTTTCAAAAGATTGGTATAAGAAGTATGATTGGATAGAATATAGCGAGTCTCAAGATGCGGCATATTGTTTCTATTGCTTTCTTTTTAAGAAGCCGGAAAATAATCAACGCTTTGGTTCCGAAGTCTTTACCAAAACCGGGTTTAGTGATTGGAAACATGCCTACAAAGCATTGCCTGACCATATTGGTGGTGTAAGAAGTGATCACAACAAGGCAAGATTGCATTGTGATGATTTTCATAACCACCAAAGGCAAAGTGTGTCAAGTAAGCTCTCTTGTGCAACCAAGGAATCCGAAGAACTATATAAAATCCGTTTGACTTCTTCTCTAGAGTGTACAAGATTTCTCATTGGTCAAGGTATGGCTTTTCGTGGCCACGATGAATCCTCTACTTCATTGAACAAGGGTAACTTTTGTGAAATGATAGATTGGTACAAAGATAAGAATGAAAAAGTGAGGCATGCTTTTGACCGTGGTCCAAAAAATTGCAAGATGCTTGCTCCCGAAATTCAAAAGGATCTTGCAAAATGTTGCGCACAAGAAGTCACTGATGTGATTATGAGAGAGATTGGTGATAGACAATTCTCTGTGCTTATCGATGAGTCGCGCGATATATCCGTAAAAGAGCAAATGGCAGTAATGTTGAGGTTAGTAGTGGTTCATTATTCCATTTGCCTATTATTCCATTGTTGTTCCATATTTTCATTTATAAACTTGTTGCAATTGTTTTGTTATAGGTATGTGAACAATGAAGGGAAGGTTGTAGAATGATTTCTTGCTCTACATCATGTCTATGAGACTACATCGGATGCACTAAAGGTAGCTCTTGTTGGTATTCTAGATCATTACAAGTTATCCATTCATAGGCTACGGGGGCAAGGATACGATGGGGCTTCAAATATGAGAGGTGAATTTAATGGCTTGCAAAGAAAGATTCTAGATGAAAACCCTTATGCTTTCTATGTCCATTGCTTTGCCCACCGTTTGCAATTGGTTGTTGTCTCCGTCGCTAGTTGTTGCTCATCCATTCATGATTTCTTTGAGTATGTCACCTTAATTGTGACTACAACAAGTGCATCTTGCAAGAGGAGGGATACATTGACGGAAGAACATCATCAAAATGTTTTAGATATGCTTGAGAGGGGTGAGATATTTAGTGGAAGAGGTTTGAATCAACAAACAAGTCTTGCTAAACCTGGGGATACTAGATGGGGTTCACATCATACAACTTTGCTTCGTTTGGATCAAATGTGGAGGTCGGTGTTACATGTGCTTAGTGCGGTAGATGAGGATGGGCGTGGACCGTCTCAAGCGGTGGGTTTAATAGAAAAATGGAGAGTTTCAAATTTGTTTTCATTTTGAAGCTTATGTTAAAATTGTTTGCTATCACAAATGAGCTCTCACAAGTCTTGCAAAGGAAGGACCTAAATATTGTTCATGCTATGGAATTAGTTCATGATGTCAAAGCTCGGTTGACCTCCATGAGAGAAAGTGGTTGGGAGAACTTGTTTGATGAGGTCCAACAATTTTGTGTTGTCAAAGGTATTCCGGTGCTAAATATGGATGAACAAATACCAGTTAGCGGTCGTTCGAGGCGTGATGGGAAGACTTACACTAATCTTCATTATTACCAAGTAGAGGTTTTCTATGTTGCCCTTGACAAGATATGTACTGAGATGAATCATCGCTTTAGTGAAGCATCTACAGAGATATTAGTGTGCTTCTCATGCCTTGATCCAAAGAATTCTTTCTCTAAGTTTGATGTTCACAAGCTTGCTCGCCTAACTACAATTTATCATGAGGATTTCACTAGTGGTGATCGTGCAATCATAAGTCACCAACTTGAGACTTACATTCATCATGTGAGAAGGCATGCTTCTTTTTCTACTTGTAAAGATCTTGAAAGTTTGGCTACAAAGATGGTTGAAACCGACAAATATTTAGTTTTTCCATTAGTCTACAAACTCCTTGAGTTAGCTTTGTTATTGCCGGTGTCAACGGCATTAGTTGAAAGGGCTTTTTCGGCAATGAAGATTATCAAGTCTAAATTACGCAACAAGATCAACAATGATTGGTTCAATGACTTGATGATATGTTACACCGAGCGAGACATATTTAAAAACCTTGATGATGATGTTATTACCCGACGGTTTCAAGCCATGAAGAAAAGGAAAGGACATTTGCCTCGTAGGCCTAGGCCTAATTAGCATATTATTGGTATGTTTCATTCTATCCGATGTGAATATATTTTTAAGTCAAAGTTGTATGATTTACTAATTCATTTTTTTTATCTTGTAGAGTCTCTTACTCTCTTTTGGTTATGTAATTGGATATTTAGACTTTGTTGTCGACTCGTTGCAACTTTGGTAGTATCGAGTGAGTTGTTTGTTATCGTATCTAGTTCTTATTTCCATCTATGAACCTTTACATGTGTGATGTATCGTATCCGTTCTTTCATTTTAAAACTATCGTGGATTTGCATGATGTGTAATTGTGTATTCAAATATCCGATGCTTGTGGTTCTCAATAGATCATAATTAGGTTCTTACCTTGCGGCTTGCCCAGGCTTCAGAAAATTGCTGGCTCCGCCACTGAACATGCGTACATACTAACTACTCATCTATGGCGATATCATTCATGCGTTCGAGGTCAATGTACACCTGCACGATCTCAAGATCCTCCAGCTGATGCTGTTGCCGCTTTTTAGCCAATTCCCAGTCAGCGCATGTGATTGACTTCACCATCCTAGGCGTGAGGGATAATCTTCTTTCTTCAATTATTCTTCCTACCATGCTGAACGTTGCTTTTGAAGAGACAGTGGACACCGGTACCAGCAGATCATCCCGTGCGAATTGTGACAGCACATAAAATATCCGCTTATTGTTCTTCCACCACTTGAGTTGTTCCCGAACGTTGCTAATGACTGTTGTCTGCACCTCCCAAACGTTGCAAATAATCGTTGTCCACATGCATGAAACTATGCGTGGGTGAGGGAGAGGGAGGAAGGTGGCTGGAGGAGTGGAGGAAGGGTAGGGGTCGATGGCGCGTGAGGAGGGAGAGGGAGGGAGGTTGCTGGAGGAGTAGAGGGAGGGCAACGGCAGGTGGCACGTGAGGAGTGAGAGGGAGGGCGACGACCGACGACGCGTAAGGAGTGAGAGGGAGGGAGGCGGCTGGAGGAGTGGGGACTGGGTTGAGAGCTGGGACTCAGGAAGTCGAGAAGGGGTTGCGGATGGGGGAGCCATGTGGGGAGTTGGGCCAGGCCAAGGGGAGTGGGGGACGGGGTTGGTTGGGCAGGCTGGGGATTGGGCTAGGCCAAGAGGAAGGGTTGGGCTAGGTTAGGGGGATTGGGCCAGGGGAAGGATCGGACCTTTTTCATGCCGTGCCGGCCCGAGCACGGTCCAACTAACTGTGTCATGTCATGCTGCCCAATGGACCACATTCTCAGGCCTGGCCCGGCCCCGCCATTCATGTCGTGCCGGCCCGGCTCATCACGTGGCGTGCCGTGCTGTGTTTGGGTCGTGCCGTGCTGACTGTGCCTCGGGCCGGCCCGAAAAAGCATGGCCCAAGTCTCAAGCCTACTCCCCCCTTGGTTTGCGTGGGTCTTGAGGCTTCAGCCTTCAGGCGTGGGTCACGTGGGCGTCAGTATGCGTGGGCCATGGGTCGTGGGCTGTGGCAGTCAATAGGCCTAGGCGCCCAACCACTAACCCTAATTCCTAATTGTCAGATCTTAAATTTAAAATTCGAAATCTTCTGTGTTCACAGCATCAGTCTCTAAATCAGTAGCCAGTGCTCACAGTTACATCATTGAATATCAAACACATATCTTGAAAAATATAAACCTACTGCATAATATTAAAGAAAACATAAATATATCTTAGTTTTTTACTTTCAGAATGGTCAGCCAGCCAAAGACCTTTGAAGAATTAGCAGCGGAAGTAGAATTTAAAGTGCAATACGTGGAACCCTCACAATATACCCACAAGCAACCGACTGGGGCCCGTGACCTAGTCCTTGGCCTTCTTGTATTTCAGTCTTGACGAACGCGCATAAGTGTCATGTAGCCTTCTTATTTTATGTTTACTGAATAATAATATATTGAGCGAGCATGAGTACATAATCGTACTTGCGAGCCAACACACAGAATGCAGTTATATAATATACAAGGCTGATAAAAGGAATGGCTTGTGGTTCTTTTGTTTGCATAAAGCCACTTATTGAAATATATTAAGTATTGGCAAATCCTGACACCTAGCATTTTTAACTAACACATGTTTTAACAAAGTTTAGTTTTGTTGTAAAATACTATTGGAGGCTCCAACCTCCTATATCAATGAGTGGCTCCATCCACCCAATACTTATGTCCTTTCTCGGGTCACATACCGTACTTCTCATTGGTTCCCAACTAGATTATCTCAAATCTATATACTCCAATTCATCTTTTTATTCTACCCACAAATTGTTTTATGAAAATAAAAGCTAATTCAAGTAAGTTCTCGGCACCACCTATGATCGTGGGCACGGCTATCCAGATAGTTTTTAGACCCTGTAGAGTTCGCACACTTTACCCACAAGAGACATTCAACTTATAATGTCTTTGACACATTTTAATAGGTATGCGACTAAGTTGATTATTACAAGGCCTTTACAATGACCCACCTCAATGCAACCCCACCCGCTAGGTATCACCTCCTTGGGCCGCACCCCCAGAAGGTCTCTCACTTGCACCATGTAGTTTTCCTATGGCTTCATTACCTTCTACCCACGCCACACACCCACCAAAGGTAAAGTTGTGAGGAGGCAAACAAATTAATCAGCTAGGTCATACCCATTATAGACTTGTGGTTGCACTGTTTTTACATGAGAAGGTTGTTGCAAGAACTCAGTGCTTTTATTGACTTGGGTGGTACTTTCTCATACCTACTCTGTCATGCTTTTCCTAGCACTCGCTACGCTTTTCAGCTACTTAAGTCTAAATCTATTTTTGGTTTTTTGTTTTGAAATACTTTTCTAATCAACATACCAGACAGGCTCCGACCTCGACTGTCCAAATTCAGTTTCAAGTTTTAAATGATGTTGGGGTAAATCATTACCCGCATATCAATGTACCTAAGCAAGGCTAAGCGTGACACTTAGGTACGGACTTAGTAGCTAGTATATATACCATTAGTCTAGGGTGACAAAGGATAGTGTCCAAGTTCAAGGATTGGAAGTTTACACGCAATTATCATTAAGGTAGTAGCTATGAGCTAAATCACATATTTGTATGAATCATAACAATGCAATTTCATAATTTAAAACAATAGAATTGCATTTCAAAAGTAGGTTCAATATGATCAAAGTGTTGACTCGCCTTGCTCAATATTATGATAACCTTGGCCTTGTTCCTGTTCTGTCTTAAACTGTTGCTTCGTCATGGCTTCATATTCTAGCTATACAAGGTACGATTGAACGCAAGAACGCTTGAATATAATAAAATGAAATCCAATAAATCCAAAGCACTTGAAACATAAGAAAACACTTTAAATGAAAGTCAATAAACCCAAGAGTGTGTGAAACATGACATACTTCAAATGGGACTAAGCATATCTAATGATACCTTGAAAGAAGGTAGTACTCTAGATGGAACCAGACACACTCAAGTGGAGTTGCTGAAGGAAATACTTCAGATGAAATATATCCAAAGAAAGTTGATGAAGGAAATACTGCAGACGAAGTATATTCAAAGAAAGTTGATGAAGGAAATACTTCAGACCAAAGTAGATAGATCCAAACTCTATTAGTTTGGTCTAGTGGTGGGGTTTTGGGTTGATAGTCAAACTTAGGGTTAGGTAATTGCTTGATCCGGAGTGAGGGCGAGAGGGATCAAGCTCTCGGAAAGTTTGATGGTGCAAGGAGTTAGGACTCCAACGGGAGGAAGAGAATATTCATAGGAATATTCCACATTGGTTACCTAGGTGGGAGAAATCATCTAGTTAGATCGAACTCTCTGACCCACTTTCGGATCACGAATCGCACTTCCAATAGAAGCAGATGGCAACGAGTGATAGCTGGAGCCTATATGAGGTTGTTTGGTGGTTGAGTTACTATCACCCACTTGGGAACATCTCATTGCTACTCACACATGACACCTAGCTGATCTATTGATTTCTTTAGTTATTACTTCTTATTTATCGACGAAGTTCCATGAAAGTCAGGTGAGACCTATGCAAGGGTTCAGGGTTCGCTCTAGGTAAACATAAGTCTCACCGATGCATGGGACCTAGTTTACCTACTGGTTTCTTTTATTATTTTATATTTATCATGGATGTTCCATGAGTCTTAGCCGGAACTTCCAAGCATTGGCTAGACATCAGTCTTACGTCTTTAGTAGTGTTCGCAGTTTTGGCTTCATCCTTGCGGTGATCTGTGCTTAGTCTTACTACCTACGTGGCTTGACATATACTAAAATAAATTCATATGTTTTCTATTGTAGGTTTGTGAACACTCAAGTAAAGGTTTACAAAAGATTGCTTGGTGTTGAGCATATTATTGATACTATGTTCGCCTCATTGAAAGATCTTTGGATGGCATCACTTATCCATATCTAGATTGAGAGGACAAGGATACGATGGAGCCTCAAATATGTGTGGAGAACTAAATGGCTTAAAGAAATTGGTGCTAGATGAAAACCCCAAGCTTTTTATGTGGATTGTTTTGACCACCAACTTCAATTGGTGATTGTTGATGTTGCAAATCGCATTCAAGCTGTTAGTGATTTTTTTGGCTATACCAATATGATTGTGAACATGACATGTGCTTCTTGTTGACGAAAAGATGCATTACTGCAAAAGCATCATTGCAAGACCGTGGAGAAACTATAGAGAATGGTGAGATTTTTTTAGGAAGAGGCAGACAACTTTAGCAAGACCCAGTGATATACATTGGGGTTCACACCATACAACTCTAATCCATTTCTACCAAATGGTGGGATTCAGTTTTGGATGTGTTAGTGGCTATTTTTCTCATGATGGGCCTTGTCCCGACGACAAAGCCAAAGCATCAGGTTTGATAAAATCAATGGAAACCTTTGAATTTGTTCTTATCTTACATTTGATGCTTAAGGTGTTTGATTTAACTAATGATCTATCACAAGCATTGCAACAAAAGGATCGGAACATAGTTAGTGCAATGACTATGATTGTATCTGTCAAGAGTCTCCTACAACATTTGAGAGATCATGAATGGGAGCCACTTTTGAATGATGTCACTACCTTCTATGTTGCAAAAGAGATTCCAGTGCCAACTATGAATGATAACATTCCAGCTAGAGGTTATTCAAGACATTCACGTAAAATGGTTAGTTGCTTCCTTCATTATAATGCAGAGATCTTTAATGAGGTGCTTGACAAAAAATTTATTGAGATGCATAGTCGATTTAGTGAAACTTCGACATGGCTATTGAAATGCATTGCATGTCTAGATCCTTTGATCATGAGAAGCTAGTTGAGCTTGCAAATATTTACTCTGTGGACTTTTCTCTATAAGATCGTCATCTGTTGAATGATCAACTCAACATATACATTGATGTTATGAAAAAATGTCCTGATTTTTTGAGTTGTGGTAGTCTTCCTGAGCTTGTTGTCAAGTTGGTTGAAACTAGACAACATTTGATCTTCCCATTGGTTTATCATCTCATCACACTTGCACTGATATTACCTGTGGCAACCGCATCAGTTGAGAGAGTTTCTTCGGCCATGAATATCATAGATAGACCTATGAAATAAAATAAATGATGAATGGTTGAATGACATGATGGTATGCTATGTTGAGCGAGAGATATTCGCGGCAATTGATGACAACAAGATTATGCGACGCTATCAAGCCATGAAGGAGCGTAAAAAACCACTTACCTCGTGCACCTCATAGAACTTAGTGGTATAATTCTTTTCCTATCTTGAATTTTAAATTATTATTGCACTTGTGTTAAATTCAAGTTCTTATAAATTCTATTGTGTTTACATGTTGTAGGTAGTTCTTGGATTGCAGCCACTGATGTGCACACGCATCAGGAGTCCTTATTAGTAGTTTCTACAAGCTTTTAATATTGTATTCTACGCTTGTTTGGTTGTATTGTATCAGTTAGATCTATGTTTGGTTGTATTGGTTAGAGCTCGACAATTTAAACGTATTTGACATCGTTAATTATATTAACTATTGAATCACATTGTGCATGGGTATTTTTTTATACTAAAAGTTTGCCCCAGGTCTTCCAAATTCTTGGCTCCACCAATGTTTTCATGTATCATGCTCTTTGGTTCTTAGACCACGAATATCAATGTATTATTTTTAGAGAGCTACACACTTGTTCTTCTCCTATGTACGACACAGTTGCAACTAGATAGGGGAATTGAGTGTTCTCTACCTGTTGTTCTTGTGATTCCTTATGTTTTGTTGGAACAGCAACACGTCTACTTTGCGTGGTCGACTAGACGAGGATCAAAGAGTGTTGTTGGGTGAATTGGAGTATCGCAGGTTGCTGTAATTGAGATAGTGGTTAGTGCCGTCGTTTGCCAGGTTGCATGGATCAAGTTATCACAATCATACGCCGTGAAGAGTGGCAGCATGGGTGCGAGGCTTCGATTGGAAGCTTGCGAGCATCAACAGACAGCTGGGTTGGAGCTGGTGACTGACAACGAGGCCTACCTGTTATTGTGGGGTGGTGATGGTAGACAGATGATCACAACCACCATCTGGAACAAACTATGCCAAAAACTAAGGTATTAACACCTTATTTGGTCTATGTGTATGGACTATGGAGCTAAAATGACATGTAATTCGGACAGGAGGAAGTAACAGAGTTATGCGGTGGATTCAGAAATGGAATACACACGGTGCTAATTTATGATATACTAGACCCACTAAATTGCAATCGAATTAAGTCATAGCTAGATCAGTAATAACAACTGCCCCGTGCTAACGATAATGCAAAATTGACAGAACATATGAAAATAATGTGCTCTAGCTAGAGAAATACCCGGTTAAGGAAAATTTGATCCACCAAACCATCTCATAATCTCTTTCCATCCGACTTGAATCCTAGCAGTAGAGAATTGGGGCAAACTATTTAGACACGAACAAGCAAATCCAAGTTTTTGCCATTACCTCATGGTTCCATGCTGTCAGTGTCATTTTAGTTGTGTGGATTGTGGGATTGGTCCAGCTGCGAGTGTCAGAGAGTAGCAAAGAGGTTAAATAGCAGAAGCTGTAAAGATGAAATGACATCCTAGCTAACTCTACTGCTTCGCTTCTTCCCCTCGCCTCCTCCCCTGTTCTTCTGATTTCTCCCCGATTCTTCGCTCCAATCTCCAGCTTTTTACCTGATGATATTTGTTACGTCTCTTCATCGGCGACCCCTTGCCGACGACGTACATAACAATTACCCCACAAAATCACAAACTTAGACTCTGAAATTTCAACAGCAATTCCAGTTGACAAGCCTGGCTAGCCGCAGCAGCACGGATTGAGGCGCGGCGGGCGGTAGCAGGACCCGGGAGCGACGGGAGGGACAGGTGGGAGGGACCGGCTTGCGGTGGCTGGAGGCAGCGGCGGCCGGCGGCAGGAAGGAGGCTTTAGCGTGCGTAACTCTCGGTCAGGGGCGACGGCAAGGCGCGTACGCAGTGCTCGTCCGATGCGATGCGACTGGAGTGGACTGCTCTAGTGGGCTTGGGCTGGATGGAGGAGCTGCGGAGCCCATATATCTCTATGGGCTATATTGGGCCTCCCGGTGCTTCGGCTCCCCTAGCACCGACCCTAAATCCGCAGTGCCTTTTTCATATCGTTAAGAGTAGTTCACATCACATCACAGATCTAATGGCTAATTTAAATTCAAATGAAGGCAGAGATATATAATCCAAACCACGGGTCTGTTTCTTGGTCGCTCTCTCCATAATTTCACCGTCTCCTGATAGTCCAGCTCGACAATCACCTGATCAAGCCCATGGCGACGGACGAAAACGACACCGTCTAGTGCACCAAAACAATGCAGAGGAGAGATTAAAATATTAAGTGGGGCTTGTTTAATTCGGTACTCCGCCCAAAGAAACAAGTTTACGAATAGTGAACCTTAATGGATATACTACTTAGGGGTAAATCTGTACTTGCAGTTCAAAGAGGCACGTCCAAACCAAAATCGCTAGCTGCTGCCGTCGACCCCGAGGGCGCGCACACCGATCAGAACTTCACAAGGTCTCGCCGTCGGCGGTCAAAAAAGAGAGAGAGAGACTGCACGCTGCCATGCTTACAAACTGAAAGCGAAGCATTACGAATGAATCGAGATAATTAATTTGGTGTGCGTTGCTACGGATTAAAAAAAAACATATCTCCCTAGCAAATTAAGATGTTCCTGCCGTGCTCAGTCTCCGTTGTAGTCCCGTCGCCATGGTCGGGCTGCTGTGCCTGACCGAGCTCCACGCCGACCCATGTCACGGCTTCGCATGGCTTCACCGGCGTGGCCCCAATGTTGTGCTCAGCCTGCGTCGCCTCTTCGTCGCCGTGCTCAGCTTACGTCTCACCCGGCCGAGCTACGACACAGCCAACATCGCGCCTCCACAGCTATGCTCGGCTTCTGCAGCATTTCCAAGTTGCAACCCACGCCTAGGGATAGTGTAATATCTTAAAACTTAGCTTTTTCAGAAAGAGATTGTCTATTTGTAAGGTGAGTAAAATTTTCTTAAGTATAAATTATATTTTTTATTTTATTAAATCAATATTCAATTATATGATACATCAATCTCTATACAAATTTAATAGTCACAACAATGCCGGCGGTAGGAAGGAGGCTTTAGCGCGCGTGACTCGCCTCTCGGTCAGAGGCGACGGCATATTACTCAATGGGCTATATTGGGCCGCCAGGTGCTTCGGTTCCCCTAGCACCGTCCCTAAATCCGCAGTGCGAGGTTTCACTCTCATGAATGGACAACCGCGAAATTTGATCAGAGCAGAGGCATACAAACATATAAATGTACATTTCCTTTTTCTTAATCCTCGAGGTTGATGAGCGCCGAATTCGTAGAAACCTCACCAGCAAGTTCTGTAATCAGACAGGCTACCTGCCACTAGCAGCAAGACCAATAGTGCATATAGCAAACAAGGGCGGAGCCAGGATTAGGCCTATAGCGGGGCCGAATTTGCACCTATCCTATAATATGTTATGAATTGATTGTTATAAAAAAAAAGAGTAGATTTTTTTTTTACTTTGATAGACCATATAGTTCAAAACATGTGTAAAGAGATGAAATGTCATGCACTTATGCCGTAAAATGTGGCTAGTTACAAATTATACTTTAACAACTTGGAATGATGAACCACAATAAAATTTGGGTAATAGATAAAATGGATTAATTGGTCATGAATTAAGCTTTTCAGTCCCACCAAAGCATGCAGATCATAATATAAGTTGAATGACAGGGTCATGCTAATTAAATCTTAATATTTGCTAAACGAGAACATGTTACTCTGAGACCACTCGTCATGAAGAAGCACAATGCTATAACACAATATTTTACTCCAAAATTCGCATAATTTTAATAGAATCGGGTGTCAGCTATTCGATAGTTTATACGTACGACTCGACGAAAACACTCAACTGCGTACTGGAATGACAGAAAATGACATGTA